>OU744726.1:35490099-36949909 GCA_916613615.1 Steromphala cineraria
TCCTGCACATTTCATTCACCACTTTAAAGAGGCTCCCACCAACAATTAAAAGAAATATCTTTGCACGGTGCAAGCTTTAAAAGAGGTTAAGATTTAATATTTTACAAAATTACCTTAGATCCTACAGTTATTCTGTGTGAGCCATCTGTTTAAATATGAAAATTTGGTTTTAAAATATTGTCTATATTGAAACCATGTTATTTCCAAGACTAAAATCACGCCCTGTAATACGCACCTTTGGGAATGTGATTGCTACTGGGATTCCGGATTGTAATGGGCAGTACAACGGATTTTAATGGGAAATTTCGTTTTGGGTTAGCACATACTTTGCTCTAAAGCAAAGTTAATTGCATTGTTTTAATTGCAAAAATGCAAGTTTGTGTTCACATGATAACATGACTGTATAGGAATATCATATTTGCTGGCAAAGGTATTGATATTTAAAAGTTTTTAGCAAAGTTTTTGGTGATAATGTTAGAATGCTTGTCTTTGAACCACTAATTTAATTAAATTGTCATTTTGAGAGACAATCTAATACATTGAAAGTTATATCATTTAAATCCTCATTCATTAATACTTCCAAATACCGATCAGATAATCAGATAATGAATTTTGCGTATTTCAAGAAGTGATAATTGCTGTTTATTTGGGAAGGGTGTCATGTTTTGGGCAATGATTGCTACTGGGCTGATTTTTCATGCGTTCCGGATTGTGATTCTGTTGGATACAGATTGCTGTTTTTGTTTTAAACATGTTTTATTCACAAAGAAAATGATTAGGAACACGTCCTTCAACTTAAAATATCTTCTCCAGATTGTTATAACACCCAATGACACAGACATTGTTTACACGGCGTAACATGATAATCTTTTGACACAAAACGGTTCCAGACTTGACAACATTCGAAAATGGAAAGTTTAGAAACCATTGGTACCGGTGTAGTGGAGATGTCTGGGGTTGAGGAGCCCAGGGTGGACACTGGTTTCATATCCATTGGTATTTTGTAAATTAGTTTAGAACTTTTGTTCAGATGGGGTTTGTTTACATTTTTGAATGAGAATTGTTAAGAGTAAATTCACCTTAGAAGTTTGAACATACAATCGTCTTCTGAACTCTGAGAATCATTTAATATATATTAACAATCTTGCCACTCTCTCACTCTTTACTATTCAATTCATCCTTCATTACTAGGATAGCTGGATCGAGAATACGGTCGGGGGTATTATTGAGCCACGCTCAATTTTTTGCTTGTTTCTTCTTCTTTTCAAGTTCCAAAGAGTCTTGAGAGTTGAAAAGTTGTGTGCAGACTCCTTGGCCAATGGAGATTCTTAATTGTAAATTTGTTGACCCTGTAACCCCAAATAATAGGTCATAATCTTAAAACCCAAGCAAAATAAATGAGCTATGACATTTTGATTTTCATTTTGAATCACTCCTGGAATATTTGTTCTCTTTTAATGAATAAAATAAAAATAAATAATCTTAATCTTTAATTATACCCACGTTACAAAGTAAGGGGGGGGTATATAGTAGTCATTCCGTCCGCCCGTCCGCCCGTCCGCCCGTCCTTTGGTCCGGTCACATATCTCCGAAACTATTTGGTCTACATTAACCAAACTTTGCAGAATTGTTAAACATGTCATTCTCATCAATTCCTGACCATCTGTAGGATTCTAGAATTTTAATTTTTTGCCGTTTTCATGGAAATGCCACTTTTTTAACTTAGTTTTATAGGGTTCAATGGGGACAAATTTTCTCAGAAAGTTTTGCACCCAGATGAATAAATTTTGGTTATAGATGCTCCTGATGATACTCGTGATAGAGTTCGAAAGCCGATTCCGTAAAATTAATTTTGACAGAGTTATCGCCCTTGAATGTCTGATTGGACTTGGTACAAACAGCAGACTTGGTGCTTCAATGGGGACACATTTTCTCAGAAACTATTGTACCTAGATGAATAAAATTTTGGTTATAGATGCTCCTGTTGATACTCTTTATCGAGTTGGAAAGCCGATTCCGGAAAATTAATTTTGAATTGCTGATTTTAGTATCATTTTACTTGGTACAAACAGCTGATTTCTCTTATTTGACTTCATACAAACAGCCAACATTAATATATTTTTAAGTTGGCATGGCATAGGACAATACTTGGAGATACTGTCAGTATAACACAAACAGTTTATTCCGTACTGATTGTTTACATGTTGGCCGAATCACAGAGACGGAAAGACAGAGTTGTCAGGGGACGGGGGTATGTGAGTCATGCTCACTTTTTTCTTGTTTAATTAGTGATTCTTAGCGGAAAAGAATTTCATGTTTGCTGATTTGATAACTTATATCATATATCAAATGAAAACATGTTGAGCCTCTGAGCCAATGGCTCGATTTTTATCAAAGTTTTTGTTGTTTATTCACAGTTGAGCTGTTATCTTTTCAGTTATACTTCAATAAAAAGTAATAGGATTGTTTCACTGCAACTAACTCCTTGAATTACTTTTCAGGTACAGATTCACATCCCTTCTGCGACTTCCGTATTTTAACCCGAGTATCATGACTGCCATCGATCCGATGCACAACCTATTCCTTGGAACTGCAAAGAAGATGTTCGCATTCTGGGTGGAGAAGGATATGTTGACAAAGTGTGATCTGAGTTTGATTTCTTCACGGATTCAAGGCATCAAAATTCCCTCTAACATTGGTAGAATTCCTACCAATATTGCTTCAAACTATGCACAGATGACGGCAAAGGAGTGGAAGAACTGGGTTCTCATGTATTCGCTCTTATGTCTCAACGGCATTCTTGATGTGATTCACCTTCGCATTTGGCAAACTTTTGTGTTAGCCTGCCGACATTTCTGCCAGCCAGTGATTAACATGTCAAATTTAGAGATTGGTAACAGACTCATGCGCAAGTTCTGTGCAGAGGTGACTAGGCAATATGGAAAGGAATTCATCACCCCAAATATGCATCTGCATTGCCACTTGAAAGAGTCCGTTGAAAGTTTTGGTTCTGTTTATGGATTTTGGCTGTTCAGTTTTGAACGTTACAATGGATTGCTGTCCGATATGCCGACCAACCAAAAGGATTTACCAGTTCAGCTAATGAGAAAATTCAATATGTTTTCCATTTTCAATTTGGATGCAGTTGCTGAAGATTTTCAAGAACAGTATCACAAACTTTCCGAATTATCTTCAAAGAATTTGGTTTCACTCTCATCACCGGAACTCTTCCTTGCATCCTCTACAGAGATATCAGAAGTTTCACCTTCTGTTTGGAGTGATCTGTCTCTTCTGAAGCTCTCGGCAAAAGACGAAGTATATCTTAGCCTTAGTTGTGAGGAGTTGAGTTGGCTTCAAGTCGTCTACTCGTATATCTACAAGGAGAGGATTCCAGATGAACAACTGTCAGTTGTTTGTCAGAAAGTGACGTCAGTCCAGTGGAACAACACATCATTGAGTGGAGAATCACATGCCTTACATGCAAACGGAATTATTAGTGCGATGTGGGCAGATGACAATTCAAGAATCTCAACAGTTTCCTCTATGCGGCCCGCCAAAATAAAGCACTTTCTCGTTCACAATATCAAAACTTCATCAACCTCATCTGTGAAGCATGTATTTGCTTGTGTTGAATGGTTTGAACGCTCAGACAATCAATTTGGCTATCTCAACCCTGTGTCTGTCTGGTCATGCAAACTCCAGAATGACGGTCCAGCGTCACTGCTTCCACTTCAGCGTGTTAGTGCCAAATGTGCTTGGATTGAAGAAACACACAACAAGCAGAAGTTCATAATCCTGTGTCCTGTCCCAAGAGCATCATACCTATGAGCAGGATACTTGAAAGTTTGAGTGTTGTGAAAGTGGACACATTTGATGTATATATATGGTGGTGTTTAGTTGCCTATAGGTCACACATGTCAGATATGTACCACAATGACAAATGTCTGCTCATAATTGACATTGGTGGTTCATGTAGATTGAAATTTGGCACATTTCTTATTACATGATTTTCAGTTGCTCATTGTATAGTTTTGACCAATTTCCCATAGTTTGATAAGATTTTCAATGTCTGATCTACTACGATGACAAATTCTTTATTTCTCTGAAAATATTTCCCCTTTATTTTGGAATGATTTACACATGCAATTCTGCAAGTTCTTTGAGATTTTTGTAGTAAAATGTAAACGTTATGATTTAGAGATAGAAACCAAAAACTGTTTCATGTATATTTTCATTACTGATTTAGATTGCATATTCCTTTCAGTTATCAAATGATCACTATCTATTTGAAGTGGCAACAGACAATCACTATGGCCATAGTAACATTGGGCAAATAGTCAAATTTCCTATAATTATACCCCCACCTATGAAGTTGTTGGGATATATAGCGTTGAGCCTGTCCGTCAGTCCGTCTGTCCGTCCGAGAGTTCATGATCATTGGATTTTTTCAGCATTGTTTGTTGGAAACTCTTTATAATTAACCTACATGTTCTCTGGACTGGAATATTGTGCTTTTTGAAGAAATCAACTTTGACTTAATTGATATAATTTTGCCAAGTTTTCTCGAAAATGTTCAGCTCTATTTTATTTCTTCAACAGTCTGTTTCCTGCTATTTATGCATTAGTGTATTCTATAGATATCAATAATGTCTTTTGAAGAAGTTTTTCGTCTGACCTAATTGGCATGTTTTATGCAACTTTTAGAAATTTTATGTCAACATTGCATACCTCCTTCAGGTTTTGTTAGAAAGTCATAGAAACTTCATAGAATGTATTCTTTAAAGGATTAAGGTGTGGCTTTTGAGACAGGATTTCATCTGTGACCTAATTTGCAGATTGCATGCAAATTTTTCGAATTATGCATCAACATTGCATATGTTCAGTTTTTGTCTTTTGACTTTTTTAATTCATAGATTGTATTCTTTAGAGCATGTTGGTGTGAATTTTGAAGAGAATTATCAATTGTGACCGAATTTGCATATCTGATGCATTATTGGGAAGGACACTTTTGAAAATGGGCCATTTTCATGGCTTTTAGAAATATTCTGCATTTTTAAGGGGTCATTGCCCTTATATCAATAGTAAACTTCAAAATTTAAATGGGCCATTTTTTCAGAAAATGTGCAAATGGCCCATGGCCCCTGCCCTTCCTAATCCCTGCTTAATCCCTGCTGATGCCAATGTGATAACATTAAATATTTTGATCAGGTTTTTTCAGAGGCTCTTGATTTTCATAGAATATATTCATGAGACTTTGAATCTCATGACATGAAGTATTTTAAGAAGATTTCTTATAGCACTTCCTTTTATTAGTATTAAGAAGTGTTAAAATAATTATAGGGTTGCATTCTTCAAATAATTCATAATCTGGACTGCAATTGCTCCCATGAAAAGCATCCAATTGGGGTATACATGCTTTGCTGGCTTTTTGCTTGTTTGATTAGATTTTCATTGTTTGATGTACCACAATGATGAATTCTTTATGTCAGTTCATAATTGACACTGTCAGTTCATGTGCCGTCACATCATTACATTGTGATGTTCAGTTCCCCATTGTATATTTTGGACATATTTCCCTCAATTTTCAATGCTTGATGTGCCACAATAAAAGAGTCTTTCAGAAATTTAAATTTTTATTATGTAATACAGAGAAACAATAGAATATGTTCTTTTAGAATCCCCCATCTTGTACTTGAAATACTGAAACCATAGGTACAAAAGCTCCAGAAAAGGGTTATATTGCATTATTGTAAGAAAAATATACATATTGCCTTATAAACATTTATATAACCTATCATTTATGATTTTCCTTGCCTTTTCCCCCCAGAGAGTGTAACCTTGCCGTGGTTGGGGGGCTTATGTTTATTTGACCCCGAGATCTATGCTGGCGGAAGCTTCGTTTCACCAAGCCAGACAGGTCAAAGGGTAGAGACCGAACTAATAACACTCATTGAAATTATGTTGTCTTTCTCTCAAAATAGTTATTATTGATTAATATTCTTATAGTTTTGATACAATATGATGTACAGGTGCCTTTTGAATGTGTTCATGTATCCTTGTAGTTTATTACGGTTTCATCTTGTACCATCTTTCAAACTCTTTAGCTGCAAAATGATTGTTTAGTGTGCACATTGTATTTGCAACTTTTGAATGTTATTATTTGTTTATCTTTGTGATGTTTGCATCTTGATATGTTATATGATCATTGATAGAATAAATAATTGTTGATTTTTAAATTCTTGTTAGTTATTATTTACAGACCCTTGTATGATCAAAGTACTATTCTAATGAAATAAAATTAAATCTAATGTAAAAGTACTTGAACATAAATTCAACATTGTAAATAAAAATTGTTTCATGAATGTTATATGAATCATGTGTATCTCTTCTAACATCTGCTATGAATTATTGGCCTATTGCTATCAATCAGATAGGATCCGGAGGTTTCCACCACCGGATCCTATTATTTTAATCTACCGATTTTCCGATAACAAATCCGGTGGTTTCCGACCGGATCTGAGATATGCCCGGTTTCCGCCACCGGATCCCATTATTCTAATCTATTGAATTTCCGGTACAGGATCCGGTGGTATCAGGCCGGATCTCAGATATGCCTAGGTTTCCGCCACCGGATTCCATTATCCTGACCTGCTTAATTTCCGGAGCGAGATCAGGTGGTTTCCGGCCGGATCTGAGATATGCCTGGTTTCCGCCGACGGAAACCATTATTGGGATCCGGTGGTATCTGTCGGTTTCCGATCCCCTAAGAAACCACCCCTTTTGGTCCTGTGAGAATCCAAGTGAACAATGTTTCCAATCCTTTGACAAGCTAAACTTTGTTCCATTCATATGGTCTTTGTTGGATTATCCATAATAAGGTCGACTTTTATGTTGTTTGGATAGTCAATCAAATGTCCATACGTAGTCCCTGAAACCAAAGTGTACTAACCGCTGATCTTTGTAAATTGTTTATCGATGTTTGACTTTATTGCTTAATGTTGATCTCTCTCTAGGTATGAATATTTGTTTCTGATTTTATTTCAAAACTTTTTGAATCTGACTTTTGAATATTGTATTTATTTTGAGTATACTTTTTTTTATATACTGGACCAATCATATTTTAAAAATAATTGTCAAATAATGTGATTAATTGTAAGAAAGAAACATGCTAAATTAATTTCAGAGTAATAAGCTTATAAGCACATTGTTACAATATTTATCAATATTATGTGCACTTTTCTATATACATTACTAAATGATATTGAAAAAATGATTACATTAACAGCAAAATGCTTAAATATTAACTTGGTTAATGACAGCTTGTTTTATACCGTGAAAACCCTATGTAACATACTTCAGGATTGTCGTAGATCCACGCATAAATTACATTCAACAGCAAATACATGAATATACTTAAAAGTTAAACTCACCTTTACATCCTCCTGAAAAAACTTGAAACGCGGCCATAAACTTGTTCAAAACAAGAGACCACTTCATTTTCGTCTCCACCTTCAACCCATGTGCTTTCGATTGTGTACAGCTCGTGCGATATGACATTTACTTAAAATCCGTGCATCGCAAGATGAAATTGACAACGTTCGTGTAGCAACACCTTTTGCTTCACATAGAGGGAAATATTTGATGGACTGAATAGTCTATTAAACATAAGAATATCATTTGCTATAAATCACAATTTCGGTGACGTTTTTGACAAATTGTGTCATTTGATTTATTTAATTATATTTAATTTTAGTTCAATGTAGAATTTTGGTGTTTTTTACAAGTCGAAACGACTAAAAACAGATTTCTTCTTGCTCAGATTTGTCTGATTGACAACTTCGCCATGACATGCTCAATCTGCACGTGAAATTCGCGTATTGTGAAAATGAAATGATAAGAAGTTGAGTGTATTTAAGTTTTACCCCATAACAACAACTATCAAATTCATTGTAACTTAATATTTGGTTGACGTTCTACTTTTGTTAAAATACAAATTGGTAAAGCCATGTGGTGTATGTGAGATAATGACCACATCCTCGTAGCTATCGAATATAACCTTCTCGCTGTCGCTTAAAGGTGATATTACGATACCTACTCTGTAGGTCAATATCTCAACCATAACACCTTCACTGTTTGACGTTCACCTCAGGACACTTGCGTCATGAAAGCAAAGATGATGTGAAATACCACCTAAAACTAACGATTTCTTTCGACGGTCAGCATTTAGCTGTGTTAAAGTTATCAACGGATGCAAATACATTCAGGAAATAGAAGCAAGATAACTCTTTCGAGAGAGGGAAAGAACTAAATTCCATGGTCAGTGAAACGCAAAAACGAATCCTTGCTAGAGGCACATGAGTCGAGAAAAAGTACTTAGATATATTCATCAGAAAATAGTTTTTTAATATTTTAAGACAGAACGCGATGATCTTGTTCTCCTTGAAAATCTTTTCCATTTCTACCCGTAGTCTCTATTAAAAGTTTCCGATCTTCGAAATAGATCATTGCTGTATAATCTGAGTAGAGAGGTTGATGCATTGTCCTTTAATTATTAAGAATTTAGACTTGTTGTGTTACCGTGGCTGATTGACCTCGTTCAAAGTTTGCCTCTGTCTACCAAACAGTGCATGGGGACCTGGTTTGGTACGGTGATGTATACTCCACGTTTGATCCTTGAGGTCTGACATGCAACCGCTTTTATTCTCCTCGGGTACTATCTGTCAGAGAATTATAAACATGTCTTAAGCTGGTTAATATTTTTGTATTATGACCATGGGTGGTTTTATACACAGTGTCCCCCATCTTATCTAAACTAGCGTTCAAAAGAAATGCTACACTGTTTTCAAAATCATCAAATAAAAATTTCTTTTACAGGAGAAAATTATTTTGAAATATATTTGATTAGCATATATCTAGCGAAGAAGAATTTACAATTTCATTCACTAGGAACGGTTACTTTTGATCTAGTGGCTGTTCAAACACAGGTAGGGTGCAAAAATCGCAATTTCAAGAAGATTTGTTTTGGACAGAAAAAGGAAAAAATGATAGAAATGATGTTAGAAAACGATGTTGCCATCATAAAGCACTTTTTTAGATCAGTTGTTGACGCGTCTTTGCTATAGATCCTTTTGAAGAAGGCAAAAGTGTTCATTTTCGCTCTGCTATCTCGCCTGGTTAAGGAGATACAAAACATGATGAGATAAAGTTTAAATATTTTGCATCAACGTTATTTGGCTTCAGGAGAAATCATGTAACCATATTTCCGTCTTATAAATCACCGGTGGATTGATTTACCTTTTGATTCGTTATATAGCGTTTCTTTTTGACGCTAGTTTACTACAATTTATTGTGAGACTGATATGCTCTACATCTGGCCTTCAGCCATACGCAGAGTCTTGTAACTCGCGTACAACACTTGTTCTGACCAGGATCTTGACAAACCTACCACAAATAGTGTAACACGTAAAGGGGCAGTAGCACGTTTTTAGGGGGAATATAAGGAGATGTAAGGAAAATGTAATTTTATTGTTCCAATTGAAAGACAATGTATTTATACCAAATGAAGCAGTAATAAATCAAATATATAATGTGAAGTTCATCTATGCGATAACCTTTTCTTACACAAAATGAATTAAAGGTGTTCACATAAAAATGGCCGCCAATGGACTTTATGGTAATCTTTATAATTTGTTTTCCGACTATGAATGATTGGTTTGTGTAATGAGATTTTTGACACTATCAAAGTAATACATTTAGCATTAACGTACAATTATCAGTGAAAAAAAATACATAATATTTTTAAAAAACGTGCTACTGCCCCTTTAAGTCAGTGCCACCCTGCTTCCACCTCGTCAGATTGAAGCTGTGAACTTGTCTGAAGCTACCTGTATAGTCTGGTTTGTAGTCATTTACACAGTTAAATAACTACATGTATATACCAGACAATTGGAGATACTGTCACTTGTTTCTTGACAGACGTTCTAATATTTCCCCCGGAACATTGCTTATTGCAAAATCAATTAAGTATATACATTGCCTATTTCAGATTGCCTATCTGTCACGAACAACAATATGGATACGTTTTTACATTAAACCTAATTTGTCGCTCATCAATTTTGAGTCCATGGCAAAAGATGAAAGACAAGCCTAGACAAAAACTATAGAGAATTTTGTAGAATAAAAAGTGTTTTCTTTTTCTTAAATGAACTTAAGGGTTGTGAACTGGGATTTCGCAGTACTGCCCAATCTTATTGGCGGTAGCTTAATTTCTACATTGATAGACCAAGTTTACTTAAGCGGTATCGCTCAGCTGGTGTGAGAAATTCATGTTTTAACTCATTTTAATTTGTATTGCTGGTCAAATAACTAAAATCTTTTTGTGAACTTGTTACATGAATGCAATTTTGTAACGAAAAATATAGTTTGGAGTTATGACATCATCTGACAGTTGTATACGTGTTAACAAATGTCCTCTGGTCAAAGGCTTTCATTAAAAAAAACAGGATGTAGTGGCATGTAATATTGAACTTTCTGAAACATTTTTGAGTCAATGTCAAGCATATTTGAAAAAAACACTACAAAGATTTTAACGTATTGCTCATCGTCACATACATGAACAATATGTTGAAATACGTTGTTAAATATATGTCCATTGATATGGAGCTATCATGTCACATCATGTAGCTTTTGAGTCAGTAACAAGATAACGTAATTTTCCTTTTTACAATTTCGTAAATGATGCTATTTTATTTTAAAAATTCAAAATACAAAGAGCAAGGTTTCGACTCAGGTAAAATATCAACTGATTTTTTTAACTGTCCATTTTACCACTACATCAAATTCCACATTACTTAAGAACCTTTAATTGATCTACCAAATGGTATTGAGTCGGATCTTCTCTCTGAATACTGGAATTACGCTTTAACCCTTTGCCTGCTGCCTTGTTTTGAATATTTTTCTTTGTGCTTCAAAAGTGTGAAATTTCAACATTCAAGTCACATTGGTATCTTTCATATTTAGCTTCTCCATCTTTTCTAAAAAACAGAATTTTAAAAAATAAAAAATATTCTAATGAATAAAATGATTTTCTTTCTTGTCACAGTTTTTATTTTTCTCAAATATTCTAATAATTTTATACAATTGGGTTTATCTCCACATGACGAGAAATAAAATGAAAAAACATACAAATCATGATTTTGTACTAAATTATTTCGTCAATATATGTCTTTTCAGATTTTTGTTTACATTAGTTTGTTTAGAAATAAATCCTGTACCAGAAAATAATTGTGGTGCACGAATGAGACTTCATGACAACAAACCAGAGCTTGTAACAAACGATGTTCATTGAAATTAGATTTTCAACGTAATTTCTAGCAATCAATAATTTTACTACGCTTTTTACTTCTGTGTTGATATTATTAGAAATAAATTGTCAATCATTATCAAATTACATCAAAGTTTAACTAATCGATTTGCCTTTCTATGTGCCTTTCTATGTTCTAAATATGAGTACTCAGGGTTGTCGTTTTCATTTATTTTACATCTATGAGTCATGGATGTAGCCAAACATGAAGATTCAAAAACATCTTGACATCTCGAAAGATAGCGGAATGTTTGTTTATAAATGAATGTTGTCTTGACCGAGATATTTCGAGCTCAGCATCAAACTGTAAAATTTCCATTTAAAACCAGAGACAGAAACATTTCTACAACTGACTCACACATGACAGGAAGTGAACTACATTCCACGCGAGAGGCGAGCACATGTTGTATTTTAGGTGTAGGAAAATTGGTAATGTCTTTATATTAAGAAGCCAGATTGTTCTAAAATTCAGGTTGTAAAAAAGACCATTTTCCGTAATATCAACAAATTGCGTTAAATTCTGTCATGAAACTAGCCCATGCAGCGAAAGGACCGCTCAGACACGCAAATTTACCAAATGTTAGGGTATCATTGTTGAAAAAAAAACAACCTAAATATACCAAATTTTAGATGAATTATTGTACTATATCCATACCACATGTTATTACATAGTGTTGTCCCGTTTTCGAGCTGTCGTTCCTAAATTACCAACAGCATCAAACTCCCAGTGAACTATTTCATAGTGTCATGGTGAACTAGTTCATGTCAAGACACAACAATATCTCTGTCAGTATCATTTGGAACACACTTGAAACCTTTTTTAACATATTTTAGTTGACCTTTTCTCAGACTTTTAATTATAATTGTTCTGTCTCCATGAATTTCAATGCAGTAATTTCCTATCCAACTAAAGTCACAAACAATTTCAGAACAATGGTAGAAAATAAACGGTGACATTTAAAACTATGGTTACGAGGATTAAAATATTCGAAAATTTGAGTAGATGCCGTAAAACTAATGAGTTCTTGGGAATAGATTGACAACACATAGTTCACTACACCATGACAAATTATGCGTGTTCACTACCTAAATATGAAATAGTTCACCATGACAAATTATGCGTGTTATGAAATAGTTCACTAGGAGTTTGATGGTGTCGGTCTTTTAGGAACGACAGCACGAAACCGGGACAACACTTTGTTATCATATTTGGTATAGAGATAGAGACAATGATACTTTAAAATTTGGTAAATTTGCATGTCTGAGTGGTCCTATCGCTGCAACAAGGCATTGTTTTACAGGTTGACGGGCAAGCATCTTGACAGCATTTAACAAAAGATTTACAGCCTGGTTTTGGGAACAATCTGGCTTCTTAATATAAAGATATCAACAATTTTCCTACACCTGTTGTTAAATATGTAACAGTATACACATGTTCTTGTAAGAGCGATTTTGCAAAGATACTATAAAAGGTTTGGGACTGATTAAGTTTGAACTGAGCCTAATGTGTTGATGCTAAGTGATATGGCGAACTACGGAGAAGGGTTCTTAACTCCGGCAAGAATTTACAGAACAGAGGTTCTTGAAAAGAACGACAAGACATCACAATAACGTGGTTGAATACCTCCCTTATTACTGTGGTGATTTTTACTTTTGTCCTGTTTACGCCCAAGTTCCAAGAGAACCATGATTCTCAGAATCTTCTACTCAGCTGAAGACAGGACTGTCATTAGTTGCAGAAAACGTTCGACAATTATTCAACACCTGCAAATTTATATTCTAAATGAGTAGTTATCTTCCCTGGAAATCTTTTAATGTCAGTATGATTATTTAATTGTCACCATATTTACTCTCCTCGAGGGATTGTGGATTTGCGAATCTTATTTGCATATTGATGATTAGTTGACTTATATAAGTTGTTGTTTATTTGGAATTAGAGAAATGATTATTTCCCACATAACGTATAACTTTGAGGTTGTTTTTGTTTCTGGACTGGTTTAAGCCTTTCTTTAATGATTCACTTGAAAAACACGAGCTAAAAATATTGATATAAACAAGTCCCCATAAATAAGCTTTTACTTTTGTCACGTTTGAACACCTGGTGCTCTAAATATGCTTGAGGTATTTACATACTATACTATGTTATAAACATAGGTTGATTTCAAATTAAGCTCTCAAAAGATATTTTAGTTTTATTCAGTAATATACGGAGAAACCATATTCCAGAATGTGATAAAAAATAGAGCCATTGGCGCTGTAGCTCATCCGGCTTCATATTTAATTATTTTTCAGGGTGTGGTAAAAAAAGGTTGTAAGGGCGTGGCCCCTGAGGACCTTATTAGGACCTACAAATGTTTAAATTATAATCATCACTAGGCAAGGAGTCCTTACACATGATTTCAGCTTTCTAGGCCTAATGTTTCTGGAGAAGGAGAAGATGAAAATAGGTTTAAATGTGTGGTCTGTGTGGTCCTCATTAGGGGCCACAGGGCCACAAAAGCTATAAATTATAATCCTCACAAATCAAGGAGTCTGAAATAGAATCAATTCGTCACTTATTATATGATTGCACAATTGTTAAAAGATTATGGCAAGACTTACTTGAATGGATCGAAAGTGAGACAGATACCTGTTTAACACAAAACCTAGAAACCACTATTTTTGGATATAAAGAAAGAAGAAACAATGTATTGAATTTAATTTTCATGCTTACAAAGGAATATATTTACTCCCGAAAACTTGCAAATCTATTACCTTCCCTTTCCGGTCTGAAGCCGAAATTAAAACATAATTATCAATTGCATAAATCAAACGCTTACTCACACTGCAGATACGATTCTTTTGTTTCTTTCTGGTCGTCTTGTCATAAACTCTTTGTTTAGATGAACTTACTTTTATAAGTATACACATGTGACTATGTTAATTTATTGTATACTCTCTTGTGATGACACTGGATATGCTGTACCCAAGAAAAAAGAAATAAAGTGATAAAAAAAAAAATCAAGGCGTCTATTCGCAAAGTTTCAGATTTCTTAGAGGATAAAAATAGGGTTTAAGGGTGTGGCCTGTGTGGCCCTTATAAGGGGCCACGGAGCCATAGGGCCACAGGGCTACAAAAACTATGAATGATGATCCTCATTTGTCTGTACGTGAGAGGCCAGCATGCTAACCACTACACCACTGTGCCCCAGAAGCACCCTCACTGCAAACGACGTGAGCTAAGAAGGCAACGTCTTTGTCTCGTTTCGCAGTCTCTAAACATCAAAATCAAGATCAGCTTACAACTCGACAAAGAATGAACACTGCACTAATTTTCCTACAGTACCCAAAACGTGTAATATCTTCATGGTAAATTCAATAAACAATAGAAATACAACAAACTGAAGTGTTCTATTTTAGAGAATGAAAAGGGCATTGCAACAGTTTGCAATTTTGTTGTAAAAAGGATAGCATTTGAGATAAAAGTATTTGATTTTTGTAAATGCATATTAAGGAAGAGATGAATTAATATTTTAATATGAAATCGTATCCAAGAACTCAATTAAAAGGGAGTTAGTTTTGCCATCATAAGTATCATTATTCTAAGTCCTAAGTGACTTAGTTTAAAACCATAACAACAACGTGTTATGGGACATCTAATTGTACCATAGCGTTACCATAAATATTTTCTATCTAATCAACAAGCTCGTGTCTATGCTATTTACTACAATACCAAGGATTGTACCTTTAATCGTAAATTTTCATTGTATGATGAGAACTCAATGTTGGCATTGAGGGACAAGTTTCTGCTAAAACAGGTTTACATAAAGTCACATGTACGTGTTGTCTTGATATCATCCTGAAGATAGAGTTCAGTGAGACTCGTAAGGTCAATTAATCATTAAATCTAAACGAAATTTATGACTGTCTTAACTTTTTTCAGTTATTGCAAATGTTCAAATAGTCAAGTGAACCACTTGCATTAAAACCACTTAACCATTTAGAAATATTGTTTTCGAGATCTTTAATTCAGATTTTGTATTGCCTTGTAAAGGCAAATGGCAACTTTGAAATCACTCACTCCTGAGAAATATCTTGCCTAATCGGACCAAAGCTGTCATTCTTGATTCGGAATAATTCAATCTTCCTTAATCTCAATTCACAAGAAATCTAATTGCTTGAAATTTCAAATAAGGAAAGAACATGCCACAATTTAATTGTCACAGGGACTTTTGCAGTATAGAGGACCTATAGAGGAGACATTTCTATGACGTTTTGAATTCGATGAAAATAAAAGACATATTTTGTTATCAATAGGACGATCAACGTCAACATAAACAGATGTACAAAATATAATAACTTCGTTAAAACCTTTTTAAGTTGCAGCAGAACGTAAATTCAGATAAAAGACCAATAATATGAATACAATTCACATCAGGTTGTAAGAAAATTATATACAAACACTTAACATGTATTTATAACAATTACATTTTAATATTCCTATGTGAATTATTCTAAACCAGAACAAAACAGAAATACAGATTCATGTTTAAGTCAAACGACACTTTGGAAAAAAGCCAATATCATCGGAAATTTAAAGCCAAATGTTCAATTGAAATAAAAAGCTTCTGATTTCAATTATCTATTTCAAAACTTGTTGTTCATCCAGAAGAATTGAACTTAGAAATAGCAGTAAAATCACATGTTCAATTTGCAGCTGGTGTCTGGCGAAGAAGGTGACTCATGTATTTTTTTCACAGTTTGTTAAAGCTGCCTGTGAGAAAGCTCTGTCATGGTCACTTTGTCGTCAAAATGACACCAATGTTTTGCTATTTAAATGTTGGCAGTGGTAATGGTCACTTATTCGGAAAGTATCTTGAATATGCATCGAGGTAAGTTGACAACTTTTCTTGTCATAGGCACTGTAGTATATATAGTTGAAAAGTTGACAGCGGTCACAAAGATGAATGATTTGAGTTTTACCTCTGTCGAAATTATCTTTTGCATTAATTTGTATAAAACATTGAAGAGCAAATCATAAGGCAACCATGCTACATAGATTAAAAAAACTGATTTATGAAAGAGTTAGTGATCGTCATTTAATGTTCAAGTGTTTAGATATCTTTCAATGTAGATAGTGGTCAACAAATTGATAATTTTTGATCATTGTCCTTCCAGGAATGACCAACACAATGACAGTGACCTCCTCAGGTCTGTTGACTATGTTTCTGGTGTTTCTGCTCATTATCAGCCCATGCTCAGGTAAGATACCTATTTTCATTATTTCATCAACATTATCTACATGTACTTGTAGATGCATTTGATTTATCTACAGTTTTGTATAAAATGTTTTTTTAAGTCAAACAGTTACTGACAGCAAACACGCTCTTTCAGGTCATATGTGCTAAATTTGAATTATGAACCTTGTTGCCAATGAGTATCAATCCAACAAGGGTTTTTATTGATGAACAACTTCTCCATTAAAAGAAATAGTGACGTTTTGCTATAGATCCATATACAATATAAAAGGCATGAACTTTACCGAAACGTCGCTATATTCTTCAAAGAAGTTGTTCATCAATAAAAACCCTTGTTTGATTGATACTCATTGGTAACAAGATTCATATTTTCAAGTTTAGCTCATATTACCTGAAGGAGCGTGTTTGCTGTCAGTAACTGTTTTGATATTGGTATAGATCCATATACTGTATTATAGACATGAATATATATAATGATCTATATCAAAACATCGCTCCTTTCTAGAGTAAAGAAGTTGATCATGCATAAAAACCACTGTCTTGTTGATATTTCACACTTCTAAAATGCCACCAAACAACAAATGAGTATGTTTGATCATTACAGCATGGCCTATTGGCAAAACAGCACACATTGCTCCTTCAACCCCAATGGATGCGTCCGAATCAGCTTTGGGTGATGTCATCCAACCGACAGTCCGGTATCCTGCAGGAGAGACTGGGAAGACATCATCAATGGATGCGTATATATCACCTTTGGGTGATGTCATCCACCCGACAGACTTGGATCTTGCTGGAGAGACTGAGAAGACATCATCAATGGATGCGTTCGAATCAGCTTTGGGTGATGTCATCCAACCGACAGACTTGGATCTTGCTGGAGAGAGTGAGAAGACATCATCTATGGATGCGTCTAAATCAGCTTTGGGTGATGTCATCCAACCGACAGACTTGGATCTTGCTGGAGAGACTGAGAAGACATCATCAATGGATGCGTCTAAATCAGCTTTGGGTGATGTCATCCAACCAACAGTCTGGAGTCCTGCTGGAGAGACATCATCAGAACCTTTACGTTCGTACAGGGTGTCTCCAATGGTCACAGAAGACAGATTTGTACAATCTCCTGCCAACGGTTTGAGGAAAACTCAGGAGGAAGAAAGTTCTGAAGATCCTGGTATTTTGAAAGTAGATATATCCTGGAAGCAGCTTGAGGCTTTACTCAGATCACTCCAGGTCCGTCACTACAGAGAAAATGTAAAGAAGTTCAAGAATTTTAGGAGTCCAATGTTTATCGGTAAATGATCACATTTAATGATCACATTAAATGATAAAAATATTACATGCATTGTGCATTTTTACGTGTATCACGTCCGAACACTATGCCTGAAATGTTTATAGCTGAACGATATGTACATGTTTGTTTGAAATAAAAATAGTCATTTCATGTTGTTGTTCATTTGTTGGTTTTTCTTCCCTCATTAACCATTAACGTTAGCAAACCCAAACGATATTTAACAAACAGTCTTCTAGCATTATAGTTTGTAATTACTGATAGATATTTTTCTGGTTGTAGTAACGATTTAAAGGTCCTGTAATATTCATAACGTGAGCTTGAATCTAGGGTTGAATACCATTCTTGATTAAACATGTCTAATGATCTGAGACGAAACTCATTAATGAAACTGTTAATATTTCCAATGGTTTCACTAAACCATATAAACCGAAACCATGAGAGAATAATAAGTTTCCAATATCAGTAATCCAAGTATGTTTACCAAGATTATCAAGATTTAAAAGCATATTATAGGCTAATTTAGGCAGATGTTGCTCATGCATATTTATAATCTTAAACCAAAATCTTAAACATCTTATTTGCGAATTAATATACAACGGAAATCTGCCACATTCCCCATAAACCATGCAGTTGGGTGTCTTGGGGTTTACATTAAGGTACTTTTTACAGGCTAAAAGATGGACTCTCTCAATGCAATAGAAACGCTGGAAACCCCATATTTCAGATCCATACAAAAGAATGGGTTGAATCTGAGTATTAAAAATCTTAAAAAATGTTTTGGGTGACATGGTTCCAACTTTACATAAAACTGATATAACTTGTACTAAAGCTTTTTTCCAACGTAGGGCTAAGTTATTTGTACGTGTATTTAAATTCATTCTATTTGCGAACAAGAATCCTAAGAATGAATACTGTTCTGATACATTAATCAAATTACCATCATAATACCACTTTTCTCTTGCAGCCACTGGACCTCCCCTCCTAAATATTACAATATCTGTTTTACTTAAATTAACTTGCAACTTCCATTCCTTAGTGTATCTCTTCAAGATATTTAATGGATTGTGTAAACCGACTACAGTATCTGAAACTAAAATCACACCGTCAGCGAAAAGAAGGACTTAAACAGCAACCTTGCCTTAAACCCAGCGGACAATGGAACAGCTGACAATCTGTTACACCACCTGTGCAACGCACATACAATCGAACTGTTTGAATGACACTTTAAGACATTGACATTTGTGCTATAATACTTTGAGTTACAAGTAACAATAATCAGTTTTTGCATTTTTCAAAATGTTTACAAATGTACGATTTATAATAATTATGATAACCATAGACGTCAATAAACACCACAAGGGGATGCATTGTCAACGTTAGTTGATGTTTGACGTCTGATGTTCCACATTAAAACAACGACGTTAGTTTATTCAAAGGGGCGTTTGTCAGTCAAGCTTGAGTTGTCTTGTTGGTAGACAATGCATCGACAAGGTTGTTGGATAAAAGAGAAAGACAGGAGGTCGAAAAACATCATATCTGTAGTATCATGCATTTTGTCATCACAAGTCTCGTTTTGAGATCACCACAGCTTTATGTCAATCTGTAGGTCTATAGATCTATTGTGCCATCAAAGGTACAGAACTACAAAGTGTGCAAATTGTCAATTTACGTCATTGTTCGAAGGGTCAGAAAAACTTTTTGGAAGAGTCAATGTGCTCGAATCCTGTATTGTCGTAGTTGTTGGTACACTTGATGTAGATTTATAGGTGTCCTAGTGCTGTTGTTGTATGGTGATTATTTAACATAGAACTGTTTTCTCATCTGTTTTTGTTTTATGGGGTAGCAAATTCCGCATTGCATTACTTGAAGATGCTATAGAAATAAGATGAAATCCTTTTCAAGTACGTTTCGACCACAGGAACCCGATATCGTAAATAAAATGTAGGTAAAACGTGGGTAAGAAAGATCCGTACCTATATGTATATAGAGTAAAGGAATAAAGGCATCCATGTTGCCGATCTCGACTCGCTTCCGAGTTAAGTCAAAATTATCGCTTCAAATCTGTGACTTCTCATTCACATACACAAGAATCTCTTAGTTATACTTTTCTCAGCAAAACTTAGCTTGTTTCAAACACATGTCACCCTTCAAATAACTTTTATATCTATTTATATTCGCAAATCGACCGCAGAAACCTCTGGGGTGAACGTTACTCCGCACCAAATGCCTCTCGGGCGATCTGATTGGTCCGTTAGGCGAATTTATTAAAAGCATCGCTTTTCAAACAAAACGGCGTGGTTTGGACAGTGCAATGTTTCGGAAATGATTTCGCTATCAATTTCTGATCAGAAGATTGCTTTGTCTTTAGTAGAAAATGAACATTCTGTTGTTTTCATTGGCCAGACAGGCACCTGTCTTGATTGTTTACTTAAAAATTGAAAGAAAGTGTATATGAACATGTCAAAACTCTTCACGACTGGGCTTGGCTCAGTAATGTACGTTTGACCGAAATTGAATTGCCAAACTTTCTGTCCAGTGATGAGGTAAAACATAAGAGTGATTCTCTACAGTTATTTATCTAAATATCAACGTCAAATATCTAATTATTAATTTCTGATGTTTCATTCTGATATTTGTGTTTTTCAGTTTTCAGTGTCATGTACAACCTCCTCAATTATCAGGGTGTAGGTTTATTCGTAGATAAAAACAAACTGAACACCAGTGCTATAATTTAACATTGTTTGTATTATGCAAACAAAGGATGTATTTATAAATATTTATAATACATTATATATGAAAGATAAGTTTTGAAGGTCTATACGAAACTGTTATCTACGAACCTGGTGTCTCTACGAAAAATCGGTCTCTACGAACCTGTTTATCTATAAAACCACTGGTTCCCAATTATCAAAACCTTTTGTGAATACTTTTATAAATAGGCTGTTAATTCTGAAATAATGTAAAATTAACATTTACAAAAAAAGTTTGTCTGAAAATTATTTATGATTACCGGCATTTTATTCATTAGGTGTACAAGTTTAAAAAAATATGCATTTACAGTTTTTGTATAAAAATTCCAAATTGACATTAATAAAACATTATAATGCTTTTAAAAGCTAATTTTTACATAACGTAATTGGTAAAAACCATCAAATCACAATTTAAAAAAAAAATAAACTTATCATTCCACAGATTGTTTTAATAATGTTGATACACTTTTGTATAATACAATGTTGTGGTCGTGTTTCACTTTACTTGAATTAAATTGTTTTACTTGAAATAATTCACTGATATAATACATCAATTTAAATTTACTGATATGTAAAAAGTATAGTATTGTGATTTTTTAAAAATATTTATTATTTTCTTGTAATGATACACAAGAGACAAACAAATCTTGAACCTCTTTTTTAAATAATGAAATGGAAATTTCCATTTATTAATTCTACAGTGTGTGAAGACAAGCGACTGGTCCGTCACAATCCCCTAGTGCAAAACATTATTTTACATACCAAAACAAATAATCATTTGACTCCATTGTCACAACCTGGTTTGAAAATGGTGGAACATCAATAAAAATCGCTTTTTAAATTTTTCGCGATGTTTAGAAATTATCTAGAGAAATTCGCCCTTACGATTAACGGACCTATCAGATCGCTCGAGAGGCATTTGGTGCGGAGTAACGTTCACCCCAGAGGTTTCTGCGGTCGATTTGCGAATATAAATAGATATAAAAGTTATTTGAAGGGTGACATATGTTTGAAACAAACTATGTTTTGCTGAGAAATGTATAACTAAGAGATTCTTGTGTATGTGAATGAGATGTCACCGATTTGAAGCGATAATTTTGACTTAACTCGGAAGCGAGTCGAGATCGGCAACATGGATGCCTTTATTCCTTTACTCTATATACATATAGGTACGGATCTTTCTTACCCACGTTTTACCTACATTTTATTTACGATATCGGGTTCCTGTGGTTTCGACCAGTAGTTTTAAGTAAAACGATTCATAACATTTTCATCGAGCAAGATAAGATACGATACGATAAGATAATATAAGATTTATTATCTTAAAGGAAAAGAAAACAGAGCCAGTAACACACAACACATAATACACATGCCATGGTTGGCTGACGCCATTTTGTTTACATTAAGGGTCAAGGCCGTACAAGTGGTGATGGGTCATCAGTTATCGGCAGTCAAAGTAAAATTAGTGTATGTAGATGAATTTTCTTCTGACATGGCGGTAATATAAGTGTTGTATGCTTTTCACTCAGGTCATAAGGTATGATATACTTTCTTTGTAGGTATGTCAGCCCTCGTCTTGTGGCTCGACCAACATTTTTATAGACAAAACGGCAAGATGACGATGCAAACGTTGTTAAGATTTTATCGTTATCTGATTTTTATCTGTTTATCTGAAATATAACTGAAATAAGCTGAACAGTTTCAAAGAAGCCACCTCCCCAGCAAACAAAACAACGTTGTGGCAACGTTGTGACAACGTTGTAATTTGGTTGTGGCAACGTTGTAAAATAACGTTGTGACAACGTAAAAGTGAATGGTTGTGTATACGTTGTGACAACGTTGTAAAATAACGTTGTGAAAAACCTACACACAACCTTCACACAACGTTGTGAAATAACCTATGCACAACGTTGTGAAAAGACCTACACACAATGTTGTTAAAAGACCTGCATTCAACCAGGATGCAACATTTATATGTGTTGCGTTATTATGTATTATATGTATGATGTTTGTCCAACCATAAGGAAAACAATATGTGAACTCTTGATACATCTCCATGACCGCTCAAGTTCTAGGATTGTCAAAGCTTATTTGAAGTTGCTGTATATTCATTGTCACTTTCGTAATGAATTACTGACACACTTTAAAAACGAAACAACAAACAAAGCTATTACTTCCATTATAAGACAAAAAACTGGTTCAAAACATACACTTCATATACTGTACATACAAATTATAGTTAATATGTGGATCGAAAAGGAAACCAATTTGGTGTTAAATTTTCAAAGTGTGTCAGTAAACCTTCTTCAAAGCAAAATAATCTCTTTGAAAAAAACAAAGACAAAATGACGAGTCACACAATTTTATTCATATACAAAAAAACATTCTCTAAAATCACTGAATTCAAATACAATATTTTCCAGTTCAGTCCATTCAAATACTTAGTCACACACTTCACTAGCTCACTTTTGAATCCGAGATACACATACTGCATTTGAGATTTCGTACCCACTTCTACTTCCCTTGAAGTACCCAGTAGTGTTCGGGCCGTGACAGGCAGTCCATCATGTCCATGTTTTTTCAGTACTTTCAACAGTTCATCAATGGCATTTATTTTAACACCAAACTGAGTAGCCCATGAGGCAAGATTTTCAGATAAGGAGTCCTCAGAATTTGTGTTATCCTCCGAATCTGATGTAACCACAACATGGTTGTCAATCATATCCCATATTCTTTGCAATCGATCGACAGCATCATCATTTGGGTTGGTAGTAACATCAAACTCAAGGTGTGTTGATTCTATGTCGCTGAAATCTGTGTCATCTTTGCTTGGGACAGTTTGGGCTTCATATGACAGGGTTGTTTGATCTGAAGATACAAAAAATTAATCATTAAAATTTGACATCAGGATTTAATGGATTGATACTTGACAAGAGTTTTTAATCATCCTTAAAATAAAAAGATTACAGTTGACCAAGATTCTTTCCCTTCTTTTTCAATACTTAGTTTAATCATTTTTTTATTCATTGAGAATTTGGTTCGGTAAACGAGCAAAATTATGCTTATGTTAATACCTCACCAGTACATACATATATATAGAATAGCAAACACAAAAACTGGACATGAACATGTCAAACTAAAGCATAAATGATACCATATATGTATATGAATTGATTGTTGCTTATGAAAAATTTCATTTCAGTTCAAAGTTCCATTTCATTAATGATTTAGATTCTCTTCCCTGATGTCATTGATGTCATTAATTACAAGTATCACAATAATTATACTGTGTTATGTACATGACCACTGTTATTCAATATCAGAAATCAGAGACCATATATAATTATATGGTCTCTGCAGAAATTAAACAAAATTCTTTAAAAAAGCTTGGCCAACATAAATTTAAATCAAGTAACATGTTTCATCAATGTCATGTATTTTAATGGTTTTGCATACTTTCACAAAACTAGTAATACAAGTACAAAATAAAAATTTAAAGTTTATACACCACACTTACTTTGATTGATGTCAGTGTCACTGCAGTCTGAATGAGATGAATCTTCTTCTTCATGAGGCAAAACTTTAGCTTGTTTTCTTAACTGTCGCCTGGCATAAAGCCACTGCATGTCTGTTGTATGACCTCTTCTTAGTCTCATCCATAATGCAAACCTGAAAAAATTGTTCAAGTAGATATTTAATTTTTTTTAACTGAACTGATAATTCTAACTTAATTGACATGTAGATCTATAGTCATCTAAATTACTACTGTATATCAGCTATATGACAGTAAAAAATATCAATTCTCTATTCAACTTAACCTTTTAATGATTGTACAGAGCTCTGTAATGAAACAAAATGAATTCCTTCGAGGTAATAAAGTTTATTATTATTATTCTTTAGCTGAATGAATAGAAACAGTGTATTATTACAAAGAAAAGTGTATCCATATTCTATATAATTTTCACAAAGAAATACACTTTTTAAAGTATATATGCAGCAGGTGCTTATTGCAATATGTTGTATATGCTTACACAGGTTAACATTTGACAACAATCTAACAAGGGGAGCTAACTGCTGAGGTGTGTAATGACAAAAACAAAAGCACATGGCAGAACAAAGAACAATGGGAAAATATCATAACTAGAGATTAATTAGCTTAATTTTATGTGCATAACACTAAATCTAATGTGTTTCACCAACTAGGGACATATATGAACATTATCTTACCGTTGCAATCGTGTTACAGCATACAATACTCCTTGAAACAAAAGCTTCGAATCGTTGCTGCACTAGAACAATGGCGTCGGAGAGAATATGTAGAGCTCCACACTCACAGTAGTTTCGTACAACTTAGAATTAAAAGATCGAAAATCATTCAAAGTTATCAATTACAAAATCTTAATTCTTATTTATATAATATTTATTGTATCAAAATGTAATTTCTAATTAGTTAACTTTTGAATACGTGACTATTTAAGATAAATGTCGCAGGCTAACGTTACCACAACGTTGTGGTTTCGTAAGTTGTCAACAAACCAACACACAACAAATAGACAACGTTGTGGTAACGTTGTGTGTTTCCTGGGTCAACAACTCTATTTATTGCAAACTCATACAAAAGTATTTTGCTCTTACTAAAATTAAATTCATTTTTATCTAAAAAAGTGTAGGCAACTCATAAGGAATTATATATTTTTGTATTCAAAAACTATTGAAATGCCTTATTATTATTATAACTATTATTATTATTTCTGGTTCCTTTTTATCTAAACCCGATAAAATGAATCATAGATCGCTAAGGAATGATATATTTTAGTATTCAATAAATGAACTATTAAAATGCCGTATAATTATTCTGGTTCATTTCGGTCCTTTTTATTCCAAACCCAATTAAAGGTTTCATAGAGCGCTATATTGTTTGTTTCAAATATATATGCACGTGAACTACAAAGTTAAAAGAACACTACATTTTGTTAATGGTTCAAATCTAATATTAATCTTATGGATGAATTTGTTGAATGTAGTTCAAAGCAATTATACTCACATTATATAAAAAGGGGTCTGAATCTCAGCGGTTAAAATAAAAATATAAAGTATGTACTTATAAATCGATTATATAAGTTGTCCTAAACATATATTCTGAATTTGAACGAAATTGAGTGAAGATACAAAGATTTTTATAACTTATACAGAAAACAAAAAGGAGGACTGTTCGGTTTCTAAAACCCGATCGAAACAGCCACTTTTTTAATGTGCGGTTCAGTTAAATCCAACATGCAAAATGCATTGAATTCATAGTTAATTCAGTATCTCTGCATAAAACCTGCTGCATCAATTTCTGTCTGACTTCTTCTCACTCTTGAAAACTGACACCTGAATTAGCAACACTTTGAAAACTGAAACTGAATAGTCTCTTTGGATTTGGATTCAAAGGAACAATTCTAGGCCCGAAGGCGAAAACCTTACTGTACCTCAGTTAAAAAACAATACTTTTAAAGCTACTTGGAAGGTAAAGATCATACAAATGTATTGACTTTCAAACTCTTAGCCGTAAACATTTATGTAGAAGCCATTATAATAATATTTATATATAAACTCCACTTAAATGTTAATTGAAATGTATACCGGTCATGTGGCCTTGTTAGATCAAACCAGAAGCCAGTATATCACTCACACATTTTAAGACTGAAAACAATCAAACTGCAACAATTCAACTTTCCTTAATTCTGTTTCACAAGAACTATAATCGTTTAAAATCTGAAATGAGTGTTGATCATGCTAAAATTCTGGTTTGGTAGGGACGTTGGTACTGTAAGAAGCAAATAGCATTTATGCAAATGCGTTATTATATGCGTTTGTAAACAAAGAAAATATTCTATCAATTTCTGAATTCAATAAAAAAGACATTGTTTTAATAAAACAACAGTCAATATTTACATAAACTTATCGTCCCTTGCGAGTATTCTTTCCAAAAAAAACTTAACATAGACCTATGGTGCCGATTTACATTTGTCAAAACTGACAATGACTCACAAAACTAAATGCTCATTATGTATTGATACTAAATAAGTTAGGAGCGATTAAACAGTAATCCACTGCTTTCTTTGCATATTCTGACAAAGAAACACAAGAAAAAGTTTGTTGCATGACTTGATATTTTTTATTTAACTTTTATTTTCTAATCACTGAATTGTTGTCAATGTTAAGTTAAGTTTAGGAATCAATAGCATATATAAACTTTTCTAAACATTGTTCTTTTTTCGTTTTTTTTTGCGTAAAAAATAACAACCCTTAAACATATTTTCTCCAAAGATTGTCCTTAAAAATAGCAGTAATATCTCAGGTTTAATTTTCACCTTGCGCCTAAAGAAGAAAGTGACTCATAATTAATTTATTTTCAAAGTTTGTAAAAGTGTCAAGTGAGTAAGTGAGAGTCCCATTGACGTCAATAAAACATAAACGTTTTGCTATTTAAATGTTTGCATTGTGCAGATATTTATATGATATCGAGGACATGCATCGAGGTAAGTCAACAGTTTTTCTCTTGTAATCATTCTTTTTTTGGGCACTGTAGTACGTTTAATAGTTGACTGCGGTAACATATGTTAATTATATGATTTTGATCTTTCACCAAAATATGATTTGCATTTACTCATGATAAAAAAATTAATTTGGACAGAAAAACATTAACAAAAAATGATACATTGCTTTTCCAAAAAATCATTTATGAAATGGTTAGTAATCTACCTCTTAATGATCTCTTTCGTAATTTCATGTTCGGGTGTTTCGATGTGTTTCAATGTAGATATTGGTCTACTTCTTGATAATGTTTTGACTATTGTCCTTCCAGGAATGACGAACACAATGACAATGTTAACCTCTGGTCTGTTGACTATGTTTCTGGTGTCTGGGCTGATAATCTGCACGAGCTCAGGTAAGATGCTTATTTTCAGGTTTGATAAGCATTATCTAGGAATAGAGACGTTGTAATATCTTAATTTCTCAATCAAGAAAGATTGTTTAAGAAGTAATCCAGGACTGGTAACAAATAATCTCCTTCATATCATATGAGGTAATTTGGAAATAGGAATTTTGCTACCAATGAGTATGATTAAGACAAGGGTTTATTCTTGTAAAGCAGCTTCTACATTGAAGAAAGTAGCAACGTTTGGTATAAATCCATATACCGTATTAAAGGCATGCAAACGGTATAATATATGATTGAAACGTCGCTACTTTCTAGAATAAAGAATTTGATCATGCATAAAAGTCAGTGTGTTGTTGATATTTCCAGCTTCTAAAATGCCACCAAACAACCAATGAGCATGTTTGATCATTACAGCAGTTGTCATCCAACCGACCGTCTGGTATCCAGCTGGAGAGACTGAGAAGACATCATCAATGGATGCGTCTAAATCAGCTTTTGGTGATGTCATCAAACCGACCGTCTGGAATCTTGCTGGAGAGACTGAGAAGACATCATCAGTGGATGCGTCTTACTCAGCTTTTGGTGATGTCATCCAACCTTCAAGTTCTGAAGACCCTGGAATTTCGAAAGTAGATATATCATGGGAGCAGCTTGAGGCTTTACTGAGATCACTCAAGGTTCGTCACTACAGAGAAAAATTAAAGAAGTTGAAGAAATTTAGGAGTCCAATGTTTATTGGTAAATGATCACATTAAATTATCACATTAAAATGATCAAAAATTACATGTGTTGTGCCTTTTTACTTTTATCACGTCCGATCACTATGCCTGAAATGTTTATAGATGAAAGACATGTACATGTTCCTGAAACTTGAGAAAAACTCAACAGGACAGTTAATCATCATATCTTTTAGAGACGTTTCATAAAAAGCACTTGCTGGCTGTATCGGGGTCCGCCATGTTAGCCATTATAAAAACTTGCTGAAGAACATCACCTTTTTTGACAACCCACTTTGAAATAAGAAATAGTTATTTCATGTGGTTGTTCATTTGTTAGGTTGTAAAATAACAAATGTCTTGTCTTTTAAATTCGCCGTTACTAATTAAGATTTAATTGTAAGGTTGATCCTATTTCATACTTTTGATTTTTGAAGTGCATATAGATGTTCCAAACAGAAAGGTAATTTTTTTGCCTCTCTGAATATATACTTTTAGAGTAAGCATTTCATAATATCATTCCTCTGCTATATAAATTGCTAAACAACGCAGGTTTAACCTCCTCTGAATAGCTTAGACAAATATGTAATCTTGGTCGGATATATTGCAAAAGTTTTGCAGCCTGTCAGAAAGCAATCCAACTACATTTTTTTTATTTGGCCGTCTAGTACAACAGACAGACAGACAGACAGACAGACAGACAGACAGACATTTTATTCAGTATATAGGCCGAAGGCCCAAGATACAAATGCATAACACAATTGGAACAAGCGCACATAAAAGTTTACAGGTTTATGTATTTACAATTATAGCTCTAGTATTTTTTACACCTTTGAGAAAATTACAAACATTTGTGATAATATTTCTATCATTGCTGTTGAGGATATTAATTAAGTTGTGCATGTTAACAGTGCTGCACAATAGTGGAGAAATATACTTATTTCTAGCATCATTATATAATTTACAATAGAAGAGAATGTGAAGTTCATCTTCAATACAGTTAATATTATTTGTTTTACAGTAAGAACAAATTCTTTCAGGCATTGATATATTGTTGTATCGTCCTGTTTCGATACCTAGACCAAAATTGCTACACCTAAACTTTGCTAAGAGAGATCTCAAATATGGAGAGATAGGTATTGTGAGATAGCTTTCTACATGTAGAAGTGTCTTAAAATGTTTATAAGCAAATGAATCTGAAAAATTATTAATATTGGCAGACCAGGATTGTTTTAGATTATCTGAGAGTCTAAGTTTGAAGTGTTGCATGAAGCCTTATTATCACCTACATCTTGAGAGAGCCATACAAACCCAAAACCAAATTCAAATAACATATTCTTTATGCATGTAACCCAAGTATATCTACCCGAGTCATCAAGAGATTTTAACATCTCATAACCCTGAAAAGGAAGTCTATGCAAGCCTAACTGAATTAATCTACACCAGTACTTGAGCGCTCTAGACATATAATTAAACTGTAATGGAAGCCTACCACATTCCCCTAACACCATACTATTACTAACATTTCTACCAACTCGGAGAACCTGCCTACAAACTTTAATCTGAAGACCCTCAATAATTTTACAATAAGATGTTCCCCAGACTTCAGACCCATAACACAAAATAGGCAGAATAATAGAATCAAACAACTTAAATACATCATGTGGTGACAGAGTTCCAAAAGTTCTTTGAAAAGAATAGATAGAGATAAGGGCTTTATTACCTTGGGGGAGCAGACAGTGTTGAGCTTTAGTCCATGAAAGTTCTGGGGGTGAAAACTATACCAAGATATCTATAAGATGAAACAACCTCAATTTGTTTACCCTCGAAAAACCACTTTTCATAATGCCTCAAATATCCTGAGTTGCGAAACACAATAATTTTTGTTTTGTCTAAATTAACCTTCATGCCAGTATGTTAACAAAAAACTCTAGTGCATTTAACCTCCTCTGCAACTGAAGTGCTGTATCTGCAACCCCTGACACATCATCAGCAAACATTAATGCATAAAGATCATTGACATTAGCACTTATATTTACACCTTTTCCTCCAAAATTTTCTAAAACTGTAAAAAGCTTGTTTATGAAGATGGTGAATATAATGGGGCTTAAAATACATCCTTGACGGGTACCTTGGTTACACCTGAAAGTGTCTGTGAGGCCATTTGGGGTCCTAACACAAGCTACAAGCTTAGAATACATGGACACTAAGATATTAAAGAATTTACCTGATATACCAACATCCTTTAGACAATCAAACAAAACTTTATGATTGATAGTATCAAAAGCTTTTGCAAAATCTATAAAAACACAATAAAATCTGCCCCTTTTCTTATGAGAATACTTCTGTACAACAGCATTTAAAGAAAACATGTGATCAATAGTGCTATACCCAGCTCTGAATCCAGCCTGACACTCACTGATAGTATCATTCCTCTCACACCACTTCTTCAGTCTTGATGTTAATATACATGTAAACAGTTTACAACAAGGAACTTCAAAGGCGCAAAGTGACGCCATTACATAACAACACTGGGGATTAAAGTAGTTCCGGTCAACGTCCAACTTGAAAACGTTCACGTTAGTATAAAAAAAGATTTGTCAGTGCCAGTTTTGTGGTGGGGGACACTTAGGACGTCCCATAAGAGTTCTAAATTATTCATGCTTGGAGGACATGCTAGCCACAGTAAAACAAGGACGTTTGTCAGTCCAGCTTGTGTCGTCGTGTTGGTAGTCAATGCTTCGAAGATGTTGTTGGATAAAAGAGAAAGACAGTTGGTCGAAATACATCATTCCTGTAATATCGTGCATATTGGTCTTCACAAGTCTCGCTTTAAGATCGCTAGAGCTTTATGTCAATCTACAAGGGCGCCATCAAGGTACAGGACTGTAAATTGTGCAAATTATCCTCCGACACATCTGTTTGGTCGTTATTCACATACAGACACTCATCTGTGAACATTTAACGTTGTTGAATACCTCTCTTGCAACGTCTAATTAGTCTTGTACATGTCATTTCACGTCTTTGTTTGAAGAGTGTACAAACTTTGTGGTAGAGTCAATGTGCTCGAATCCTCTATTGTCATAGTTGTTGGTACACTGTGTATCGATTTATAAGGTGTCCCAGTGCCGTCGTTATATAGTGATTATCAAACATAGAATTGTTTTCTCATCTGTTTTTATTTTATGCGGACATTTTTATAGACAAAACGGCAAGATGACGATGCACATGTTGTTAAGACTTTATCGTTATCTGATTTGTATCTGTTTATCTGAAATATAATTGCAATATTCTGAACAGTTTCAAAGAAGCCACATTAACAACTCTATTTATTGCAAAATCATGCAAAAGTATTTTGCTCTTACTATGATTTAATTCATATTTATCTTAAATAGTGTAGGCAACTCATAAGGAATTATATATTTTTGTATTCAATAAATGAACTATTAAAATGCCGTATAATTATTCTGGTTCATTTCGGTCCTTTTTATTCCAAACCCAATTAAAGGTTTCATAGAGCGCTATATTGTTTGTTTCAAATATATGCACGTGAACAACAAAGTTAAAAGAAGACTACATTTTGTTAATGGTTCAAATCTGATATCAATCTTATTGATGAATTTGTTGAATGTAGTTCAAAGCAATAATACTCACATTATATAAAAAAGGTGTAGGAATCTCAGCGATTAAAATAAAAATATAAATTATGCACTTATTAATCATTTGTAAACATATATTCTGATTTTGAACGAAATTGGGTGAAAATACAAAGATTTTATATATTTTTTATATTATTGAATTCATAGTTAATTCTGAACATCTGCATAAAACCTGCTGCATCCCGTGCAATTTATCTCTGACTTCTTCTCATTATTGAAAACTGACACCTGAATTAGAACCACTTTGAAAAGATGCCTGAACTGAAACTGAACAGTCTCTTTGGATTTTGATTCAAATGAACAATTCCAGGCCGAAAGGCAAAGACCTGACTGTACCTCAGTTACAAACAATAGTTTTAAAGCTACTTGGACGGTTTAGATCCATTCTCTCCCCACAGAGGCAACTCAGTCATACCTGAATAAGCCTCTGTTCTATTACGGCTAATACACAGACAGAAAGGTAGAAATCTGATTGGAGGCAATCGAAGTTAGTTGTGGAATCAGCGACGCTTTTCAAATGTGGTCATTCGCAAAACCTCGGCCATCTCCGTGTGGTCCGTCAAAGCTTTCGTTGAAATTTAACATCCGTGGGAGATAATTCTTCCTATTACAAACCATCGCTTTTTACCTCTCCATTAGTTATCATTTGGTTGATAAGTAAAATAAAATCGATCATAAAACAAATAATAATTTATACAATTATAAAACAGTTTCTATCTATGATAAGCCTTATCAATATCTGATTTTTTTCAAATTGTTTCCCTCTCAAACTGTTAATGAAAAATAAACATAAAGACATAATATTTTCCATGTCACTATACGACCGTTAAGAACTCCCCAAGTCATGGATATCCAAAACGTGTTTTCATTGTCTGCAAATAAGGGAGATATTTTAAGTTTCAACTTTTTGCCGCTAGGGCAATCTGCCGGAACCCCAGGATCTAGGCGTAATAGAACAGAGACTAATTCAGGTATGACTGAGTTGCCTCTGTGGGGAGAGAATGGTTTAGATCAAACACATGTACAAAAGTCTAAATGAGAAGCGCCGTAATATCACTTCAGGCTTTTCGTATTACTCTCTTCTTCGCTTGTTTGGAATTTTCAAATCACATAAAAAATCAAAATCAAAAATAAATGTAGAAATCGTTTAGTCAAGGGGTACGTGGAACAGTAAGTTATTCAATACGCTTAAAGGTGAAAATGAGTCTACATATAACACTATCACATCTTTGAAATAACATAGAGATATTCAAATCAGTAGGACAATAATTGATCGAGCCATTTTTGACAGAAAACAAGAGATTTCATAGGTTTTGAAAATCAACACAAGAACTACTTTTGTATGTGAGTTATTTTTATCATTTCTTACAATAACACTGTTTTCCCTAACTCTCTTTAATATCGAAAAATCCTGGCTTTGTATTTTTAATGTCAATACAGATAAACAATAACTATTCAGTGATTGAGAAATGACAGTTCAGTCATATGATAAACAAAACTGACTTAAAAAGAATATTAATTTGTATGAGTGATCTAATATTTTTCTCATTGTGCCGTTCTGTTCAAATAATACAATTTCGAAGTAGAGCTATTGATCTTTACAAACAATTTTTGTTTGAACAACAACTACCATCCGATCCCACTGAAACTGAATAGTCATGTTCATCAATTGTTTAGTTTTGGATTCAAAGTCTGGATTCTAGTCCAAAAAGCGAAGATTTAACTGTACTGCAGTTAACAAACAGGGATGTACATATTGGAAGGTTAGGATCCTACCCATGTATTGGCTTTCAATCTCTCCCTTTAAATATGTCAACTGGAGACTTATTGGCGACACGGAGTTCTGGAACTAAGCCAAGACTACACTGTTCTGAATATTTATAGATCATTACACAGAACAAATCAACCTGGTAGTATGTTTGTCACCATGTGCTAGTGTTAAATAAGTCAGGTTTTTTATATCCAGATTCAGGAGATCCAGATATCCATCACTCACTTGACAGCATTACTTAAATTGAATTTTGACAAACATACTACCAGGTTGATTCGTTCTGTGTGCTAGTGTTGAATAAGTCAGGTAAGATTTTTATATCCAGATTCAGGAGATCCAGATATCCATCACTCACTTGACAGCATTACTTAAATTGAATTATAAGGCTACATTTCTGATTCATATGAAAAGAAATACCTAAATAATCTTTATTTTCCAGAGGGAATATAATTTTTTTTGTAACCGAATATCTCATAGTGAACTTATACGTCATGGGCTATTATCTGAGAGAATAGATAAGAACGTTTCAAAAAGCGAAGACCACGACAATAGTGACTCAGATGTAAGCTACTTACCTTCATCTATCGGTACCAAGTTATTATAACTGGCACAAAGAAGTTATCTGTGCTATGTGTTTGGATAATTTCTACGTTTATGACAATGTTAAACTAGTGATCTACTGCTGCATTATCACGTCACAATACATAGAATGATTTGTCGAAATGGTTCTCCTGCTCTCGAACATCACACCTTCATTCGAAGATATAATTTGTGTCTGTTGTCCAAACATTCGTCTACTTCAGCGTATTAGAATCCACTTCGCTCCTCGTATACCCTCAAATATATACATGTACAAAGCACAATGCCTCAATAACTATTCAGTGATTGAGAAATTACAGTTAGGTCATATGATAAATAAAACTGACTTAAAAATAATCACAAAATGACACAAAACTTCATAAAATTTCTGACAGCAGCTCAAGAGACATTCCGATTAACAATGTAAATTTCATGACACTGATTGATTGTTCTGACATAATTACTCAACCGATTGAACATTATGACCTAATATAAAAACATTTTGATTCATTTTTGAAAAACAAAAGCCACGACATAACAAGTGAATTGTAAAAAGTAGATATTTTGTAAACATACCATAATACCTTTTGTTTTAATGATCAAGTGATGCATAATTAGTGGTCACTGACTTTTGAAACTCTTTTAATTATCATAAACAATATATATTGTAGAAACCAGAATTGGTTAGTATAATTGGATGTGTTCTTTGTCATTCTCATAAACGACAATTTACAAATTTATCGGTACTAATCTTCATAGGACTCACGATAAACTTTAACTAACACAGGGACATGTGTCGCTTAAAACAGCGTTAGAAAGACATACATGTATAAACTCATAGACCCTACCCTCATATTGTAGTCCTTCTACATAGTATTACGGTAGGGTGTATGAGTTTATATGTAAAGGATATTAACCTGTCCCTAGGGTTTGATTGAAAATGTAAACATGAGGGGTGAGGGAAAACCCGTGGGCCGTAGGCCCTAGGGTTTCCCCGACCCCGAATGTTTACATTTTCAATGAAACCCGAGGGACAGGTTAATATCTGTCATATAAAGCGAAGGAAGGGACGAAAAACCCGGTAAAAATATTGAGATATATACTAACACTGAAAGTATCGCAAAAACGCAGCCAATCCTTGCAAGCTGTCTGTTTAACAGCAGCTCTTCGCGAAAGACTTTAAATATACACTTTGCATACGATTTTAGAATTAAATTTAATTTATATCTACATTATGTATATAAAAATTACAGTGTCAGTGATGACACAACAAAATGAACATTTGCTGACAAGAAGCCTCGGTAGCTCAGGCGGTAAGAGCGCTGTTTAACAACATAGAGTTTCCGGGTTCGAATCCCGCTTGAAACGTTAAATCAGAATTTGTTAAAGTTTCAAATTTAACAAATCCATTTGTTTCTTTCGTAATGTTTACAAGTTATGAGTCTTGTATAAAATGTGTAAATATAAAAAAAAAGAATTTAAGTAAAAATAAAAAATATTCTAGAATGTCCCTGGGATATTCTAGAATGTCCCGGTGAGAAGCACTGTGGCATTGAAAGCAGGTTTACTCGAGAAAAGAATTATCTCCAAAATCACACAATTATGACACCTGAGGTTTATATGTCTTTCTAACGCTGTTTTAAGCGATACATGTCCCTGTGTAAACTAATACATAACAGCAATTTTTCCGTTATATGTTTTAAACCATGGCGATATCATGCAAATTCGATTGCTTTGGTAAACGTCTTTAACACATCGCTGATGAGTTTGTATAAAAGATTCACCCCTATATCGACCAGTTTATCGAAGTGTTCATATCAGTAGATTTGCGTCCAGAGTTATCGATTAGTAGTGCCTTGCAATCTCATTATATTAAATTCAAAATATGCTGCATTATTTCTAAAAGCAGTTAATAATAGCGGTACCGTAGTGAAGTGTGCGATGTAGACATTAAAGCATAATAACGAAACCGACATGTTCATGCATTTATTTTAAAGACAATTTGTGTGTAACTTTATCAGTAACACGATGGGCATATTTTCTTTTTTTAGCTGAGGATGCTCATCAGACTGATGACTTATCGGTTATGTGAATGTTATGATATATTGAGGCCTATGTTGGTGGAGCTCAATTGGCTGAAAGCTGGTATCAAGTAGATTGACATTACACTTTTCTTCTCTTTGGTGTCAAACTAAAACCATGTTTTGGTCAGCTGTCCTTTATCTTTTTGGTGAAAACATTTCTGGAATACTGTTTCAATTATAGTACTGTTTTATAGTCATGTTGCAATAAATGAATCTGTAAAATCAAGAATTGATGTAGGCAATGTAAAACAAAATATCTGCAGTCTTATGTGAATACGATCGGTAATTGTAAGTCTTTTTATTGTTTTTAGTCAAATCTTATGGTAAAAAGTCGTGATATTTAACTAAACATTTCACAGACCCCTCAAATTTTACAACATCAATCGAAACGTACTGGCTTGAAATTACTTCTTTCTCTGTTATATTAAACTAACTGCACATGATCATTGAAACCATAACTGTTCTGATCACTGCCCAACATTCATTCAACACAGGTATATCAGGTTACATGTATTAAAGGGACAGTCCTAATGAGGTATTCCTTGTGGAAACACAAGGCTTTGATTAGAACAATTAGGACACAACTAAATTGAAACATGTCACTGGGGGTAAAATATTGTGTTGAGATCTATTTGACAACTTGATAAAATGAGTACAAAAGCGAATTTTGTTTTCCATGAAAAATACCCGATAGGACTGTCCCTTTAAGGACAGGGCAGACAGAATTACTATTTGTTGGTCAACTGAATTCGCTCTCTTGACTATTTCTCGAATCTGTTTTTAGTATACCATTCATAACTCGTAGATTCACCAAATACAGTAATATATAAATCATGTATAGATATTTGAAGTGAATTTGCGATAATTAAAAGACAAGACTGTTATTCCATCGAAACTTACTTTTTCTTGAGTTTTTTGTAGGATAACATTAAGACAGAGTGCACTTTTTTGTGGATACAATTATCTGAGTTCAAACTAACCCAATTACATTCACTTTCACCTCCCCGTCCCTGATGTCATTGCCTTAACATCAGTATTTTTCTCACCTAGTTGGAGTATCCCTGCTTGCAATATAAATGGAAATTAGCTTCACAGATCTGAGACTGTTATTAGCAAAATCGGTTCTGTCAATTTTCTAAGCGTCTCATTACTTAACAATAGTTTTTTTTATTTGTGCAGATTCGTCGGGAGATTTTATATGCAAACTTAATCATCAGCTTTTTTAACAAAGGATCTTTTTCTTTTAACGTAATTCGCTAGATTCTCATGTCAACAGGAAAGGAAAAGGGACCAACGAGAAACAGTCATTCTGAATAAAAAGAGAAACATTAAAAAAAAATACAATTTTTGCATTGACACCGTATCACAGTGTCTAACAATTTTAATTGATAAGTAACTAAATATATAATAGTTTGGCCTTTCTTAAGTCGCCAATTCTGACAATCTATGAATTAATTCCTAATATGATGAAGCATGAAGTGAAATGAAAATGAAGCACCAACTATATCTTGTATCGATAACTGTTGATACTATCATCTTCCTAAACTCGTATTTGTTGGACTCCTTGTATCATTGAACAGACCTTATAAAGATATTGAAAAATATGAATTAACTTTTCATGATTTGTTATCAGGTTCATATTCTGTGATATTTTTAAATTTTGTGTATTGTAGTTAAATTTCAATTTTTTTTTTATCAAATCATGGTCTCATTATTTTCACGTACTGCAAGTAGAACATACAATTATAAAGTTGAACAGTTACTTAATCAATCACATTCTGAATACATTCTTTATTGATATTTCATTATGATTGATTGCCTTTGCCTATCCGATTGTAGTAGTTTAGCTTCTTTTTATGTCTTGGTCCTGTGATAAAATCACATTCCATATAATTATTTATTCAGCAGAATGGACATGCTATTTAAGGATTATCTCCAATAGTCGACTAGACATTGTTTAGGTGTTGTATCATTGGTAAATGATAGAGGAACATATGTCCTACTCATATTGATTTTAAATAAGTGTTCAATTAGTTTGCATAGCTTGGCGGCCAATCAGTCATAATGATGTATCAAATGTAAGCTATTGTTGGATGGAACATCTGATGGTCCATAGCAATTAGCGAGTATTAAGGTCGATTAGATTGATTGAATGACCAATTTGTCTCGATTTCTAGTTAGTTGTTAATAGACGTTGCAAACGTTTTTTTATTAATCCAAGATATAAATAAAGATTTATGTCATGAAATGAAATTCATAATTGTGAGAAGAATTGAAACAAACGTTCAACAGTTAGGAATAGTTAGATCTTACTTATTGAAAAAAACTCCCAGCATCTTTTGTTTTTCTTTTTGTAAATTGCTCTATAACGACTATTTCTCAAACCGTTTACTAAAGGTTAATGTGTATCGGAAAAAGTTAAATCACATTTGAATTAGATGTACTTTATATGCTTTCTAAAAGGCACTACTGAAACTAAGTAAGACTGGACACTTATCATACAATACAGAGACTATGAGACAGCTTCATCAACAAATCCACTTAACGTAAATATGATACCTTCTAAGGTACTTTCTATAATAAAATTCACCACATCATTTGTCAAGATTTGATAGTTGTAGAGACAGCGGTTATATGTGACACTTGGTCTACCGCTCGCTCCTTTACCAAACTATTCTTTCATTTAGCCATAAACATACACTTTTAATATCATTACTTTTTTACGATGAACCAATGTGTCTCTTGTCCTTACTAGTTAATGACTTTGTTCTCAAGTTAAAAGTATCAATTAATAACAAAAAGGGACCAAACAAAAATCTTCCCATCATACCATTTACACTTGCACTTGGATGGACGATTAATGACAAATACAATATTTGCTGATCAAAATCTGCACAATCACCTACTACCTGACAACATCAAAACAGTCTTATAACTGTCTAAACCACAACTAACCATTATAGTCCAATGTGGATATAAATCACAAAACAATCAGCGGAATTCTCCCTCAAGCCTCATGAAGTGTTCCATATACATGGGCAGTTTCCTGCAGTAAAGTGTCATCATATACCTCTGTTCTGTCTGTTTATGAGTATTCCAAGTCAACTGTTCAATTATCAAGATAGAGAGGAAATCGGTGGTGATTCAAAACCGGAACTTAAGCTATCGTAAACCATCAGTCTTGACAAGTACGTATCATTCAGTATGTGTACGTGTCTTGCTTTGAATAGTGATCTGCCCTTCATGAGACTTCAAGTTGTACCTTTTAGTTTGGGATTTATACACAGTGAATATGTTTAATCAAATGTTATTGCGAAAGTAAAAACGATAGGGATAGGTCAAATATGGAATGAGACACGTTATTCATGACTTTGAGGAATTACCAATAGAAAATGAATTGGAAAAAAACAACCTTCTACCAATTTTAAGTTAAGAGCGCAAATTAGAGATAGAAGCAGACTGGAATGAAGTTTATTTCAAGATAAAAATACCAAAAATAAATATTTTCATCTATTTCTTTAAATTGGTAAATCGACGATCGAAACGGAATACAAGGATATGAAGACAGCAACACATGAGCATGATAACTGGGCTGACCTCAGCAGCAACAAGCTATCAATCCTCTCGCTTTTGTTCTCTATTTCCGCTACTGCTACACCATCATATATCTCTCAAGGATTTCACAGATAGTATTAGTAGTTTATACACAAGGATGTCATGTTATGCTATGTTATGTTGTGCAACAATAACCATTATCGTTATGGAATTCTTTTCATCGCTGACCGCTAGACGTCATTATTCATCTTTATCTCTTCACTCAAATTCAAATAGGTACAGGATGGAAATTACACATCACATTTCCATAATTGCGAGCTCTCAGCAATAGCCCTGTAATCTCTGACTGACTCTTCATAACCTCTTTATCCGTCTTGCTCGCCTAATGTCCTGATCTGCAAGAAACACGCAAGGGGGACTACTGAGGCTGAAGGGTAGGTGTCATAGCTACAATAAGCTACTTCAAAGGTCTATAACTATTCCTATGAGTATATCATATTTCATTAATTCTTCGAATCATATTTCGCATTATTTCTATAGAATTTACCAGACATGCATTGTGAAATACAGGATCGAAGCACTTTAAATAAATTGAACAGACATGTATACAAGATTGCTTGTTGTCGCACCACCAGAGACACATCTTCAGACTGTATGGACAAACTGTTCATTCCGGATATTGCATTCAAATTGATAGGTGATACTAATTTGCATTTGTTCATTTGGAACTTATTCCAACAATGCCGAAAACAAATCCTTGTCAAGGATACACACAAAAAGAGATATCGGTAGAGGGGTACATCATATGAATATGGACGGGACTTTGTCCCGAATCCTTCCAACCTTCTTGCCTATGAATTTTCAATCAACAAAATAAAAAAGTAACATAGATTTGACTTTTGATGAAGGTGCGTATAGATGTTTTCGTTCTCGTTGTTACTGATCTGAAAACAACAGCCTGACTGTTACCCAATAGAAAACCTTTACAATATTAGATGCGCTTGAGACACTTTGAGATGACAAAACAGGTCACCATGATATTTTTATTAAAACCCACCAAGAACCTTTTCTATACTAGCCATACTTTTGAAAAAAATAGTCATTCCGTCAATAAACTATTCAAAATCAATCTCTAGAAAAGTAAAGGGTTGAATTAACATTTTTACCGATAACATGGTGTTATTCAGTCGGCAACAATTACATATTAATAAATGATTAAACGGAATGTGATCTCAATGAATAAGGAACTTATATTTTGTTACAGAAAACATAGTTTTTTTTAAATTCCAAACTTGTTGAAACAAGTTAAATTAGGATTTTGAAGATCAATGATTAATGATGATTTACTTTTCAATGGCCATAAACTTGACAAGCTTCTTACTGCAAGATCATTTCAGAAGAAAATTCTGGTAAGTTGTGAATGTTATATTATACTTGCACAGTGTGTAAACGATTTTGTCACATTTTTCTAATTTATGTTGCTGTTGAGTCATATTAACAGTTTCCATGGAAACCACATAAAATATATTTAAGTCTAATCCCCAAAAGGCACATGTAGGGATCATGGTTGACGTGTGTAGCGTTGAAGATGAAGCTAGCATGTATACTTTAGGATTTATGCTCCAAAGAAAATAACTTCTCATAAAGTCATGTTTGCATGGAAACCACAAAAAATATCTTTGAGATATAGATTATGTTTTACCCCAAAAGGCACATCTAAGGATAATGGCTGAATAATGTATATGAAAATTGGTAACGCTAAATGTATAGTTTAGAACATATGCCCCTGAAAATATTTGGGATGAATGGACAGACGGATGGAATAAATCAACGCTTCATATGATAATCATATACGTATAATAGTTAATTCCTTGGCCATGAAGAAAAAAATGTTTAAACAAGAAAATGAAAATTGATAAAGGCACTAATCATATGTCGGAACCCAGCACTTTTGAAAAAATCGCCCAAACATCACCCTCGACAATATTTCAAACCAGAGGATTCAGAGACACATTATTTATCAATATGAAATTTTCTTTGTTTGGCATGTTTGATTTGATATGATATCTTTAGTGACATATTTCTGAAAGATCAGTCTATCAACTATGATAAGAGCTTGAGCTTCTAAAACCTATCAACACAGGCACCTTGGAAGCTCAATATCAACATGACTTGAGCATGTGATGCAGTTCATTGGAGTCATTAAAGAAGCGTCTATAAGTCAATATGACCTGGTGCTGAGGGAAGGTTTTATAATTTTATCGCTGAAATTTGAAACGAAAATAGCTCTGTGTGATCAATAATGTACTTGACATCCCTTTCAGAGTACATTTCAATATGAACTCACGGAATCGGATGCCAAACGAACGTTAAACGGCGTTGACTTTAGTAGATATTGAGTTTACTCTCAAGCACATGCAACCAGCGAAATACATACAAAAATAGGAAAAAACTGTTTAATAGGTGATAGAAAATCACATTTTTGAAATGAATATTGCATTGGACAATCAGTATACAAATCTATAAACAGAAAAAAAATCGTATGTGCCTGTATTTCTTGAAAGAGAGCCTTCTGTATCCTGTAATGCATGACTTCATGTTTTGTATATATTAGAGCCATAACTTACTGCAATGATAGTTTACTGTTTCAGTTTTCTTTTCATCACTGACCTCTAGACACCTTGATTCATTGTTATCTCTTTTCTCAAATACAAATAGGCACAAGTTGGAAATTACACGTCTCATTTCCATAATTGCGAGCTCTCAGCGATAGGCAAGTAATCGACAGCCGACTGACTACATAACCTCTTTATCCTGTCCTTCCTTGCTGGCCTAGGGTCCGTGAGAAACATGCAAAAGAAATGCTGTGACTGAGGGTTCTCCTTGATGGTGATTTTTAAATATGCTCTGCACAATTCTCTGAGTGAGATATAATACTTTTATGCTTCGAAGTATTTGTCCATTGTGCTTTTGTTTTTAGTATGCAGGAATGGTGGAATACGGGATGGAAATTGAGATGGGGAATTGACTACTGGATATCACACCAACGTTTCACTCAAACTGCTCATTTAAGAATGCTCAACATCATCAAATTGATTGAACGTTGCTAATTCTAATTTGTTAATTTGGAACTGTATGGGACAACAGAACCTTCTGAAGTTGTTATTTTGCTTATTCAGTGTAAGGATGTCAGAATTGATTTCAGCTGTTAGGAAACAGACTTTAAAAAGTTAATAGTGAATTGGTATTAAATTATAATCAACATGCCTATATCGGATAACAGAAACAGTCATAAAAAATCCTCAATAAGTATACAGTTTGAGGTCTGCAATCGTTCATGACATGTTCATAGTGCAGAAACAAGAAAGCAAGAAAAAATTAATGGTTATCTTATAGTTGGAATGACGATTTTACTAAATTAAGAGAATGTGGAAAGTAAGATAAGGGAATCTTGCCTTAATCAAGAGGACCTTTAGAAACACTATAACTAATAGCGGTATTGACACCAGAGACATTTACAAAAATTGCTTTAGATTCTATGAAGATTCTTAGCAGATGGCATATATGTGAAGTTGTAGAATTATTAGACTCTAATCTATTGGGAATGATTTTGGAGAGTTTAAGGGCATTATCCTGGATTAAAAATAATCATGGACTCAGAAAATGTATTGCTTGTAAGCAAACAAATAAAATGCAATGAAGGGGGAATTTTTCCATTCTTTTGAAATTGACATGACATTAATAAATTGAAAATTAACTGGATAAATTAAATAATTTGTCGAAGGCAGCATTTAGAAAAGTAAATTTAAACCAATTTCATTGAATACCAATAAGACACGACACCAAATTGATATTATTGTAAAATTTATGAAACAGATTCATTTTAGTATATCAGTTTTGGGAATATATTTGCTGTTATTGGTGAATACACACGAGAGGGATAAAAATGGTTAAAACACCTCATTCCTCTCATTCCTCCACTTCTTTTTTTTAATATTATCAATTAGAAAAATCATCACTCACAGAACATTTTCCCTGATGTAATTGTAAGCGAACATTAAAAGATTATTGAAGTGTAATTCACATCTTTGTGTCTTTCTGGAAATTGAAGTTGAAGTTAAAAGTTATGTTATGAACAATCTCGGGGTTATCATTGGATGGTATTGATCTCTGTCACATTGATTGAACGATTTATTTGATCTGTTTCTTGTTGAATCTTGTGAAAGTTTATGAACTGGTACTTTGTGGTCTCCATAACCATACTTTGTGAAGCAGAAAGAACCTAATTGTGTTAGACTAATTAAAGCTTCAGACCCTGAGCTTCAAAGTGGTCAATTCTTAGTTTTTGAAACCAGGTAAATTTTTTTGGGTTTCAAAGGGTTAAAGACTTTGTTTTTATCAACCTGCAAAGCACAACGTAATCTATGACATACATTTACACTGAAAATATGTATTTTAAGCAATCAATGAAGTCAAATCAGGTTGCTTACCTTCAACCGCCCTCTCCATTAGTGTATAAATAAATTCAAATGTACTCCCATTGTTCAATGTATACCATATTTTCATAAACTCTTGCAATATTCAACCCAACAACAGTATAGTGCAAACTAAAAGAGAGCTCTAATTATTGTAAGGAATTCAGAAATAACTTTGATTGGATAACAGATTGGAAATATAATTTTGGATATAATGAATATTAGACATATAAGCCTAATTGGCAAATATCCCAGTCAGTTAATCGATATAGGCAGAGTTCTAACACTCAAATAGCACTATATTGCACATAACTGGTGCCAGAAGGTGTGAAAGGAGAATTGGTTTCTGGCCCGAGATATGGTGAAGTCTCATGGGACAGGGTTTTATGGTGGTGAGTCAGCAGTCTAGCCTAGCCTTATAATGAAAAGTAGGTGCTCAGTTTCATACTTTTAGGGTCAAATTTCAACAATGTGCAACATTTAAGAAACAACGGGTTTAGAGAGGCAAATGTATTGATGAGTTACTGCCCAAAAAGCCTAGCACAGTTATTGAGCATGAAGAGTTCATGTAGATGAAGGTTATCTAAGAACACATGTATTGTTTATGTCAAGTTTCATGCTTAATAACGTATGATATATAGACACATATAAAAAGGATTCAGTCCTGTATGGATATATGTGGAGAGGTGCATCATACATTGAAGGTTAAGAATTATAGTTATCATTCTCACATTTAGCATAACAAAGAAACCTAGAGTTAAAATTAAGCATTTCAAAAGCAACCTGATTGTATCCAGGCCAATTGGCACTCAATTTCTTTTGACAGGCATCATTTCACACTTACTTGATTTTAATTTCCTAGCTGTGTACAGTAATTTTGCAGTGACTTAGAACTATATATATGATAAGACATGACATGGTAATATCCAACGAACCAAAAGTTGTGGTATAAAATCATCAAAATGGATAGTGCATGATTATCAAGTCAGTATATACGAGAAGTAATAGTCCAGTGATATAGAACTAAATCATTGATGTACGGCCTCCTGCTTTAATGAACCAACACAACTCTCCCCATGAAGGATATACCATACCACCAATCTGTATTAAGCTTCTCTATCCTTACACAGGTTACATTTGCTACAAGGGGAGTCAAAGGATACTCTTAACTAATTTCGCTTCGTTTTTTTCCCCGTCAGAGGAACAGACAAATTCTTAGCTCACAGTAACTACTCAATGGTGACCGATAAAGGGGGAGCTTTGCAAATATTAAAAGAGTGAAAAACAAGTGATGCAAGAATTATAATATTATATTAGTCATATCTGGAGACTCTGGAGAATAAATACTTTATATATCAGTCAAATAAACCCACAGTAGACAAGTCTACTGATTGTTGAAAGTGAATGAAAAGGGGGTAAATATTGACAATATCAAAGAGTATTCTGAGTGAAAAAGGCATTCAATATGAAACAAATCACGTCTCAGATGGTTGATTGAACGATTAAAAGGTTGATACAGTTTATAATATGAATATTTTTGTGTGATTGATCATCCATTTTAGCAGTCTAATTAAAGCACTCCCGCTCCGACCAAGTCTCACCAGAAACACTCTGTGGTACTTTATTCTAATTAGTGGTCATGTAGGGATGTTGATGACGAGATTACCCCTTATACAATAATGTTGGCTGATATCAAATTGTTTTATACAATGACCAATATGATATTTAATCTTCAAACCATAGTTAAAGGTAAGAAGTAAGCTTGAATAATCATTTCACTATTCGAATCCTCTGTTTTTCAAGTCTCAATGTACTCAACGCACACATCTTTATTCAACATAACAACATTCGCCCCTTGCTCTGCTCTCCCGGGCTCAAAATATAGTAAACAAAAAGGTAAGGGAAACCTTAAGAATTGATCTTCCATTTAGATTAAGATCTCAACAAATATGATTTCGTGGAACACGCCTCAAGCACTTAATCCAGCCATCAGGCTCATCATCTCGATTAAGAAGCAATCTGAAGTATTTGACTCTGATTATAGACCATAAAGCTCGCCTTACAATTGGTCTAATCACGTGTAGGGAGGTGTTTGTTTCACTGAGTGAACATGATCACGAATGCTGTACTATAAGGGTATTTATACCCCATTACCGGTATTGTTACTATGCTCTCCTTTGTTCTAACTGTAAGTGTATTGATCGATACACCACTACTTTTCTTATACACCTACCTTTTATTGTAAATCTATACTTATTCAGGTGACGAGATCTGCAACTTTAGCAAATAAACGGACTTGTAAATTTTATAATTTGAATTCGTTGTGAATCATAAACGACTATGGTGGGAATAGAACCCGTGACCTTTTATGTTGCAGAGCAGCGACTCTACCGACTGAGCTACAAAAGTTTGATGCAAGCAGAGGAAGTTGCTGTTGTGTTATGTCTATATTGTCAGATATACCCACTTTCATTGGTGCATCACTCAGTACATCCTGTTTTAATCGTGGTTCTTCGATTCACAATTCAAACAGAAGATGTATTGAGCAATGCACCTTGGGCAGTACGGGTATATCTTTTACTTCCATACTGATATTAACAACATGTTGACCGATATGTTATGATAACCACCTTGGCTATAGACACCATAGAGAAGAGTTGAAAAGAATTTACAAATTGCATCATAAGTGTTTTTGTGTTTAAAATGCATAGCAGAACTATGGATGGGAGGTTATTATCATGGAAAGTCGGTAAGTTAACTAATAGGCACCAAAACCACTCAAACCCCCTCGAATAATCATGGAAACGATGCGGAAATAATACGTTAATGGACACGTTTTGTACTCTGGATTACCAGGAACTTAATTCAATTGATCCTCATCTTTTCTATAAGATAGCCTTTCAACGGCGCTGTATTTACAACTCTAAATTACACTTTTACAATCCTAACACATTGATGTCAATTATCTACATCAAACATCAATTTGAAAAAATATATCCATCTTGAAAATGCATTGTCCTGAGGGTGTAAAGTTAATGGTATTTTGGGTGATTATAAAAGGTTTCTCAATATCGTTGAGAAGAGATGACCTCTAAATCAGTTGGCACTCCAACCACTCAAAGATCGACGATGTGGAAATAATCTCTTAATGGACTGGTTTCGTACTCTGACAAACCAAATTCTTCATTTATCTTCATAATCTATCCGACACTTCCATGATCTACCAATACACGGTGCCGTCTATCAATTACTAAAATTAAATGAAATATTTCACTGAACATTATTTATCATCAAATTTGTTAAATAATCTTATTGAAAAGTAATCGCTTACAGGCGTTGATGTTATTTTTTGAAGAGTTAAACCATTTTAAACGACCCTGGGTGATTTTTATCTTCATAAATTATCAAATACTTTTACCGGTCAACGCTGATGTGTTCTTTTATATTCTTGCTAAATAACCTCAAATAAAAGTATATAAATTCTTTATGAAATTTCTTATCAAATTTAAGTTTCTTTATTCGAAAAGGTTAGCCAAATTTAAACGCCATTTTGGTGATTTTATCCTTTTATCAAACAATAAAGTATTCTGGAACTGACGGTTTTGCATGAAGAAGTATTACTTGTAGTAGATTTGGTCATATTATTCGATAAAGAAGACTTATTGTTTGAAACTTCAAAAGGGAATTATTGCTTTTATATCATTTGATAAACTGTTCTTTGAATGGATGGTACCCATACCATTCATTGTTCTATGATATCTTTTACTTTTGATGGATGTCCGAAGAATAAGGAATTTAAGTACTGTTACCATTTATTGTTTTGTAACATCATTTACTTTTGATGGATATCCAAATAATTGGAATTAAGGTATCCATACCTTCCATTGTTATATAACATCATTTACTTTTGATGGATGTCCGAAGAATTAGGAATTTAGGTACGGTTACCAATTATTGTTTTATAACATAATTTACTGTCCAAATAATTTTGGAATTAAGGTACCCATACCTTTTATTGTTTCATAACATCATTTTCTTTTGATGCTTTCATGCAGTGAGTTATCAGTCCTGCTGTCAAGGAGCTGGAACTACTGAAGAATTCGTCAAACAATCCTTACTTTTGCAATTTACCAACATTTAAATTTAAATCTTCTCACATAATTACGTATTAACTGAACTCTAAAGGGATTTTAGTCAATACAGGTTTTTGTTTTTCTTACATGATATTGAATATATATATTTTTTTCGACTAGATATATTAAATCGAGTAAAAAATTATTTTGGGAGATGCTTTTTGGGGGGAAACCTTACACAAATCGAGGTCCTTTAGAATCAGCCAAATCAGTGCAAGATCGATATGTACATTCACATAAATGTTTATTTTACATAAAACCGAGATAAGATAGATGTGTCAAGATCAGAACCCAGTCAGCACAACTGCCTTCACGCGACCAGGTCTTCCATCAGAGTACAAACTGACATCAGAGATACTGCTTCCAGACGACTGTCTTCAGTCAATGTCAGAAGTTCATTAGAATCAAATCTCTGAGTAATCTTAAGTTTTCGTAGTCCCCTAGTTACAAAATAATTGCAAGCAGTGGGTTGACAAGTGCTCAAGTGATGAAGTTCGAGAAGTATATTTTTCTATAATTACAAAATGTTTTGTTACACTAATTTCTGATTGGACTCTACGCTACGCGATTTTATACAATTTGTTGCTGTTATGCATCGTTAGAGGCACAAAACATGTAAAACAATCCTTAATTATTGTCTTTATTTTATGATAACAAGATAACACATAAAATGTTTAGGATACAGTGATAATGCAATGATCATTTACTCAGACCCATCTTGAGACAGAAAGAGGGAGAAACAAAGGAAATATGTCATGAAACCTGTCAGTTTGTTTATTACAACTGTATTCATTTTTTGACAAATACATCAATGAGAGGTAAAATCAATGAATACATACATAACAAGTAGGTATGATCAATATTTTCCTGTCTAAGGCAGAATAGAGGCCATCCTTAGGACAGAAATCATAACATGTGACATTCATATCGGCAATATAACTGTATGTGCCTCCCTTGTAATATCCTATTCCATATTTAATCAAATCAGATTATGTATGCACTAGGACCAATCACCGATATATGACACTCTATACTTTGAGGTTCTATGGAGTTATATTACACTATATGACAGAGCTAAATTAAGGGTTGTTTCTATACAATATCAGATCGCTCATCCGATTGCTCAGAACCTTCACTTATCGATAAGGTTCAAAATCGATGGGGCATAAAAAGTCTAATCATGAGACCATTCTCTAACCTTTGATGAGAGTAGATGGAATAAACCACTGAACGGGTTTCTTTAATTTAAAGAATAAACTTAGTTTCCTCTTGAACATTGTCCATACACATTGAACACTTGAAAGTGTTTACTTCAAACCAAATTCCAATGGAGATACTTCTTTATACTTTATCTGTCTGTCTAAGGAATATCAAATGACAATTCTGCATATTTGATCATCTTTGTTCCCATTGTAAGTTGTCAACCATTAACACTGCACACATGGAAGCTAAAACACTCACCACACATATTGTACATTTTCCTCTTCAGTTAGATATACCCGACTTCCCTGGACATAAGTTACCACAAGACACCCATGGCTACTCTGAATATTCCTCTTTCCTTTCCCTCTCTTCACTGAATCTTCAACACAAACGAACATTGTGCCCAATTGTTCCAAAATTACAGTGTTTAAGAAAGACTATTTATCGCTAAATGTGTAAGCGTTCTCGTTTGATATGGCACTTATCTTCAAAACATTTGATGTGTACATTTTGAGCCCAATGGGTCCGAAACTCTGAATACAACTATTCATCTGTAAGCCTTTCTCTCTTGAGAATGTACAATCTAGTTCGATATTGCATTTACTGAGTATCCATTGTCATGGATTTTGTGTTTGATTCGATGGATCTCACACAAATTGCAAAATAAGGACTATTAGAACTATGGACAATTCGTTTTACTCGATTTAAGATACATCACTGAGTGTAGAACAGTTCTCTACTGCAGACAAAGTTGCCGAGCACCTGGCGGGAGTCGATGCAATTTAAGGACTATTAGAACTCGATTTCGAACACATGTATTTGTTTTCAACCTGTTCCGTCACACATGTCAACCCAGAGACTCACTGCCGACATGGATATCTGGAACTAAGTCAGCTCAAGACTGCTCTGAATATTTATTACATTTTATACAGAACTCTTCAATCATGTAGCGTGGCTGTCACAACCAGATATAGGATATTGTATACTCCTGATTGCAAGTTTTCTTTATTTTCATTATTTGGTAGATATGTCTTACAAAAGAGGTTACATATTTAATGAAGAACGTATTGGTAATGTACAATTTTTATTAGATTCACCGACACATCAACCGGTAGAGTGATTTGTTCGTGTCACTTGATTTGATTCAAGAGTATTTGACCTTTCCAATTTCTAACTCATACTATACCCCTATTTCACTACGAGAGGAATTGTCATGAATAGCTTCGAATAGTTTATTGCATAAATTCGTAAACATTCGGCAAAATTTGTGCACTTGTGCGAAACGTTTACGAAAATTCGTAGATTTTCATGCTGAAACCTTATAAAACAAATACGAATAATTTACGAATTGTTTACGAATTTTGTTCGAATTGTACGAAATAATTAGGAAACAGTTGCGAATACATTACGAATTTTCGTCCTTAAAGGGGCAGTAGCACGTTTATAGGGGAAAGATAAGGTGATGTCAGGAAAATGAAAGTTAATGGTTCCAATTGAAAGACAATGTATTTAAACTAAATGAAGCAGCAATAATTCAAATATATAACGTAAAGTTTAGCCACGAGAGTCCTTTTTCTTACCCAAAATGAATTAAAGGTGTTCACACAAAATGGCCGCCAAAGGCTTTTATATGAATCTTCATACTTTGTCCTCTGACTATGGGTGATTGGCTTGTGTAATGAGATTTTTGACACTGTCATAATAAAACATTTAGCGTTAACTTACACTTATCAGTGAAAATTTTGAAATATAAAATTATCAAAAAACGTGCTACTGCCCCTTTAATTCGGGACATTGGTGAATAATTCGTAGATGATTCCAAAGTTCATCAGGGCCAGACCATCAATATTATTAACAACGAATGTATTAGAACCGGTTATGAAATACACGAATTAGTTACGAATAATTTACGAAGCAACTACGAATCTAAAATTCGTAGTTTATTCGTAAAATGTTTTGAACAAATCAAATTTTGTTCACAAATGCACTGAATTGGAGGAATGTTGCCGAATCAACTACGACTCAGTAAAGAATTTCAAGAATTAATTACGAATTGTCTACGGCTGTTCACGAATGTGAAAAAATTATCTTTCGTGATGATTCGTGACAATTCCTCTCGTCGTGAAATAGGGGCATAAGTCTTGTGTTGCTTCCCAAACAGTTGAAGTCAATTGTCCAGTGAAATGTATGTAACTGCTATTTCAGTAACAAACATGTTAATCACAAAGTTCAACCATGCACGAGTTAATGCACATTCTAGTCTATATATAACACAGGATAAAGCTTCACTAATCTACCGTACAAACGAGCCTCTCTTTAGATTGGTGACCAATCACTTATCTTGATATTCTATCTAATGGTGGCTTATGTCGGAATTTTGTAAACGAGCATTATATTGCTGTTGTGATCCGATTTGTTATGGGTTAGTATCAAAATCTAGTTTTTGCAAGGAAGATAAACATGCTTGTTTACAGACCATTCACGATTTGATCAACCACAGTAGACACAGAGTAGATAGGTAGTTGTATCACCAGAATCTCAACACGCCAATGTTAATTGCAGATGAAATAGCGAACAATTGCAAGCTGAAGTGAAGTGACGTCAGTTATATTCAAATTTTGTTTATTCAAAAATTGTACTGATCAGTATAAAACATAACTTTAAGACCGATACGACAAAAAATAAATCGGATTTAGTTTTCACCATTAAATGAGAAAAATCAGCTATATTTTTTAATTTTTAAGACAATCTCCAGCAATCAAACACTTCAAGAAAAAATGTCAACGGTCTGATCAGGGTCTGATCAAATTTGCTCGCCATCTTACTGGAAACGTAAACTTGATAAACAATTGTAAAAGTTAAACATACCAAAAGAAAAGTGAAACAACCCTCACTCTCATACTGTTAAGGATACAGATTCAACTAAAGGAACGTGATTTGGAAAACAAGAAGATCTTTTATTTGATGTCTCAACTTAAATGCTTATATGTTATCGGGTTTCCTACTCGAACTGATGAATAATAGTTTAATAATAACAATATCATCTTTACCAAACTTCATGAATGAATAAACATGTAAAGGCCCAATATAAAAAGCACCACGATGAAAATGACATGAAATTCACAACATTGTCTGTAGGTCTTTATCTAACAAAAGCACGAAGAAGCTACGCTACGCTGGTATATTTAGGGAGAGCATCATTTGATTACCACCAGAACAGTGGTCGAAGGTTCATCCATGTTAGCTTACTGATCCTTCATCGTAAAAACGCCTTTATCGATTAGTAATGCCTTCGGGAGTCCCTAGTTCCGTTTCTGAAGCAGTTAAGGAGGTTGGATACAAAATATCGAGGTATTAAGAAATAGCTAAATTTGGTCTTATTTTGTTGAAAAATATGTCTTGAATTAAATTGTGTCATAAAAATACCATGTCACCACAGTTTTTGTTCGAAAAATTGCCTATCCGTTAGGGCACCCAATGATGAAAATGCAATAATTTAAAAACTCCTTTTCAAGATAACTTTGGAATATAATTGTCATTTGAATGTTTTTCTATTAAGCCATTGCAGTATGGAAGTAAACTAAGTCAGAAAAAGGGAACTTGAAACTAATATGAAGTAAATACATACAAATAACCTTTTTCCTTGAATGATTATTTTTGTAAAATTTCATTCTTTTATGAAAACAAAATCGATTTCTCGTATTAAGATTTTTTTGAAAATTATATATTTTATAGTTAATACACACTAGAATAAGATTAAAAAGAGAAAAAGATATGTCACCAGCGGATAACAGAGATATTCACATTCAATTAAGCCAAATCAATGAAAATCAACATCCAGGGGAGATAACTCTTCATTGTCAACATTACCCTTTTTAGAAATTTTCATTAGTTTTTAAGGTTAATGAGTGAAATAAATTTTATCATAAAACAAATACTTATGTTCACAAATATAACATAGTCATTGTTTTTTATTAAACTAAATCATTATTTAATTTTTTAGTTTTTTTATCTCACACTTGCAGTGAAAAATAAACAAAATAGCATAAACTTTAAAAATAGCTCAATCTGATTATCTGACTGTTTGGGATGTGCATAAACAAAGGTATCCAACCTCCTTAAGAGTCCCATGGTAGAAACCAGATACATCCACATGATCCATATCACATAGCACTGGTTCTATTTATGCTCGGAAAGTCAATATCATATCATTCTATGAAAAATAAACATACCTTGTTTTAAACTAATTGTTTATAATGAGTCCTTTACTGATTGGAATTTTGATGCTGTAGTTGATGGAGCCCTATGTAAGAAGGAACATTGGATTAAGTATATTGGACTATAAGCACTCAATAAATCGACGGAAGAACCAATCTGTCACTAGCATTTTCATAAAAAGATAAAAAGTCATACAAACTACGTAGAATCATTTAGAACACCCTTTTCATATCTGCAGGTACATATCAAAAATCCAATTCTATTGTATAATGATCATATTACCACTGAATGTTCAAACATAGTTTAATTTTCCGACTGCATCTTTCTTCTGATTTACCTCGTCTGGCAGCCTCGCAGTGTAATCAATCTGAAATTCGAAAAATACAAACAAGATTAATTTCCATTCAACACTGGAATGCAAATTTCAGAAAATGGTTAAAAAAGCACACATCACAATGTTTCTAACAAAATCAGTTCAGTTCAGTATAAGACCGTTCGCCTTCCAATATGATGTTATTGTGAGAGTGCGCCTCGTTTTCAGCTATTCCCTTCTTAAGCCTGAGGACCTCCATTTTAAGGTCATGCTCTTCTTTCATGTAGGCCATCTTAATATCATGTTCTTCTTTTGCAAATTTTACAAAAAGTTGTTTAGACGACTCTGTTGTGGGAACTTGTTCCTTGGTAGAAATACATTTTCTCTTCCTGTAGTTCAGAAGTGGTAACTCCTGGCGACTTACGTCTGTGCTCGGTCAGGCTGCTGGGTCATCTGAGGAGCGTGACGGCGGCGGAGTGCAGGGAGAGGCTGCTGGACGAGGGGTGGAGCAGGAGGACTCAACATCAGCGCTGAAATATACACAATATATTGTTAGGATTATGATATGTTGAACATTTTTCATGTATTTTCTAATATTTAAACCTGTTGTTTTCTTTTAACGCTTTTATTACGAGTATTTCAGATTGAGTGAGTATTAGCCTTAAACTTATACTTTTAACAGTCATTTCTCCCCTATAAAATAGCACCATTATAAAAAATTGGCACATGTGAATGCAAAACCCCACTTACTCTACCTTTAATTCTTATAAAAATTGATAGAGAAACAGGTAATAATCTCCCTTTTTAAAGCAACAACAGATCATAGCACGACATACCTTAGATCATGTAATGTTTTCTCTTATTGGGGCCAAGACCGTATATATACTTATTAAGACTCAAATACCAATTAAAGGACAAATACCTTAATGTTCTTTAATGCCACTAAAGAAAGGAATAACAATTACTTGATAAATATTTCACGTTCGCCTGTGTATATCTAGTACATTGTTTTATTTGTATTGGACATGCTGAAACTCATCCGATAAAGTAGGAAATATGCATAGTAAAAGTGTTGCAAGAAAGAATTTATATCGGAAAACGTAACTGTGTAATATAATAATTATTTACCAGATCGTCAAAGCACAGTTTGTTACAGCAGTTTGATCTTCAAAATAATTTATTTACTTGGAAAAAGTTGCCTTATAACGAAATATGGACTGAAATTCATAGAGATATCTTGGTTTCAAAATCGTATGAAGTAATAATTTAGTCAGTCAATAGTTGTTAAGGGGACGCAATTTGATCTTATTTGATTGTGTACATGATTGAATTGTGTATTAAATAAAACCCACCTGAAGTCTTCCATGTCCTCCTTGTGTACTGTAAGGGGTGCGTCATCATCATATGGGTTGGTAAGTTGTGAAAATTCACTTGGTAGCAGAGAAGTTATTTTATATGTCAAGTTTGATACATCCTTTGGGAGAGGAACACCCCCAGTTTTCTTCAATTGCTTTTGGTAGTCACGGATTTCTTTGTTAGCAGACAACTTCATTCTCTTCCACAAGGTTCTTAATTTTTCAGAGGAAATGCCGACCATGTTGCCAAATCGCGCCTGAAAAGCCTCAGTCACCTTGGCCCAGGCTGCTCCTTTTGCTTTCAGTGCGTTAGCGTCACATTTTTTGTCTTCAATTACGTTGACATTATCTTCAACACATTCATATAAAACATTTTATGTTCATCTGTGAAGTTTTAATTTCTGTTTGCCACTGATATTACTAACCCGTCAGAGGTTCTCAGAACCACCTTGCACCTTGTATAACGTCAACGTCAAATACCACGTTGTTTTCAAATGGAAGTTATGTCTACGCATGGGTGCAGTGAAGAGTTTTGAAATGTTGAATCAAAACTAAAGCGAAAAGCATTAAATCCGTTAACCCAGGTCTAAAACGTTGGTTTTGCCAGACTTGCTATTTGAAATAACGTCTAAGTTAGACCTAGGTTTTGCCAGGTTTAAGTTAAACCTCTTTTATTTATTCGGGCCTAAAGGCATTTTAGTCAATACTGGTTTTTGTTTTTCTTTCATGACATTGAATATATATATATATTATTCGACTAAATATATTAAATCGAGTAAAACTTATTTTGGGAGATGCTTTTTGGGGGGAATCCTTACACAAATCTAGGACATTTAGAATTAGCCAAATCAGTGCAAGATTGATATGTACATTCACATAAATGTTTATTTTCATAAAACCGAGATAAGATAGATGTGTCACGATGAGAACTCAGTCAGCACCACTGCCTTCACGCGACCACTTCTTCCATCAGAGTACACACTGACATCAGAGATACTGTCTTCAGTCAATGTCAGAAGAAGTAGAATCAAATCTCTGAGTAATCTTCTTAGGTTTTCGTTGTCCCCTAGTTACAAAATAATTGCAAGCACTGGGTTGACAAGTGCTCAAGTGATGAAGTTCGAGAAGTTTATTTTTCTATAATTATGAAATGATTCTTACACTAATTTCCGCGATTCTGATTGGACTCTACGCTACGCAATACAATTTGTTGCTGTTATACATCGATAGAGGCACAAAAGATGTAAAACAATCCTTAATTATTGTCTTTATTTTATGATAACAAGATAACACATAAAATGTTTAGGATACAATTGACAATGCAATGATCATTTACTCAAACCCATCGTGAGACAGAAAGAGGGAGAGACAAAGGAAATAAGTCATGAAACCTGTCAGTTTGTTTATTACAACTGTATTAATTTTTTGACAAATACATCAATGAGAGGTAAAATCAATGAATACATACATAATAAGTAGGTATGATCAATATTTTCCTGTCCAAGGCAGAATAGAGGCCATCCTTAGGACAGAAATCATAACATGTGACATTCATATCGGCAGTATAACTGTATGTGCCTCCCTTGTAATATCCTATTCCATATTTAATCAAATCAGATTGCGTATGCACTGGGACCACCGATATATGACACTCTATACTTTGAGGTTCTATAGAGTTATATTACACTATATGACAGAGCTAAATTAAGTGTTGTTTCTTTACAAAATAGCAGATCGCTCATCCGGTTGCTCAGAACCTTCACTAATCGTTAAGGTTCAAAATCGAAGGGGCATAACAAGTCTAATAATGAGTCCAGTCTTTATCCTTAGATGAGAGTAGTTGGAATAAACCATTTATTTCTTTAATTAAAAGAATACACTTTGTTTCCTCTTGAACATTATCCATACACATTGAACAGTTAATATTGATTACTCCAAACCAAATTCCAATGAAGATACTTCTTTATACTTTATCTGTCTGTCTAAGGCATAACAAATGACAATTCTGCATATTTGATCATCTTTGTTCCCATTGTAAGTTGTCAACCCTGAACACTGCACACATGGAAGCTTAAAATTCACCACACATATTGTACAATTTCCTCTTCAGTTAGATATACCTGACTTCCCTGGACATAAGTTACCACAAGACACCCATGGCTACTCTGAATATTCCTCTTTCCTATCCCTCTCTTCAATGAATCTTCAACATCGAGTTTATCTTTTCTTTCTAATTCTTTTAAGTTATAGATTCCCCAATAGGAAAATGCAAACAAAATGCTCCTGACGGGAAAAATTAATAAATGAGCCAATGTCATACAGTTTAAACCCTCTCCCATGAGTCAGCTTTCAGCTTCAATCATTACAAAGATACATGTTTACGTGTTTATATGTGCATATTTACTGGTTAACCTCCATAAGCATGGAAAGCAACACATATTGTCAACTTCATATCCTTAACCCAATTGCCAGCTTCATCCCTTGCTAGAGCTACACTCCCTCTGAAAAAATGAGTATTGACATGTGCAGAACAGATACATTTGTTCATCAAGTCTACATATTGTTTGTTTTGACTCTCACAAGGCAACATAGTTGTAATATTATTTGTCTCTGAGGCGCTTTGGTCGTTACTCATACAATATAAGTTGCTTGTAAATTTGCATCACAAAGGAGGATAACTCCGACTAGACCTCCGGATCGACCCCATGTGCTTTGTACACACAGCAGTCCTGGTCCCTGATTGTGAAAATATTATAATGGAAAGCTTCAGAAGAAGAACAGAAACGGCGTCTTTTAACTTTGAAAAACATAAGAGAAGATTTTTCTCCCAAAACCAAAATGTGTACACTTATTTACAACTTGAACTTACGAACATGGTGTGTTCATTTGTGCCCGAATGTTCCGAAATTACAGTGTTTAAGAAAAACTATTTATCACTAAATGTGTAAGCGTTCCACTCTTGAGAATGTACATTCTCGTTTGATATGGCAATTATTGAGTATCCATGTAAGGATTTTGTGTTTGATTCGATGGATCACTTCAAAACATTTGCTGTGTACATTTTGAGCGCAATGGGTCCGAAACTCTGAATACAACTTTTCATCTGCAAGCCTTTCTCTCTTGAGAATGTACACTCTAGTTCGATATGGCATTTACTGAGTAAACATTGTCATGGATTTTGTGTTTGATTCGATGGATCTCATCTAAACAAAAACAGAAATAACTGAGACTGCACTTAAACAATCACACACATTGCAAAATAAGGTCTATTAGAACTAAGGAAAATTCGTTTTACTCGATTTAAGATATATTACTGCGTGTAGAACAGTTCTCTACTGCAGACAAAGTTGCCGAGCACCTGGCGGGAGTCGATGCAATTTAAGGACTATTAGAACTAAGGAAAATTCGTTTTACTCGATTTAATTAAGATATATTACAGCGTGTAGAACAGTTCTTTACTGCAGACAAAGTTGCCGAGCACCTGGCGGGAGTCGATGCAATATAATGACTATTAGAACTAAGGACAATTCGTTTTACTCGATTTCCAACACATGTATTTGTTTTCAACCTGTTCCCTCAAACATGTCGACACTGCCGACATGGATATCTGGAACTAAGTCAGCTCAAGACTGTTCTGAATATTTATTACATTTTATACAGAATTCTTGTAGCGTGGCTGTCACAACCAGATATAGGATATTGCATACTTCTGATTGCAAGTTTTCTTTATTTTCCTTATTTGGTACAAAAGAGGTTACATATTTAATGAAGAACGTATTGGTAATGTACAATTTTTATTAGATTCAACGACACATCAACCGGTAGAGTGATTTGTTAGTGTAAGTTGATTTGATTCAATAGTTATTGATGTTTTCCATCTTCTAACTCATACAATATTGTGATGCTTCCCAAACAGTTGAAGTCAATTGTCAAGTGAAATGTATGTAACTGCTATTTCAGTAACATACATGTTAATCACAAAGTTCAACCATGCACGAATTAATGCACATTCTAGTCTATATATATAACACAGGATAAAGCTTCACTTATCTACTGTACAAACGAGCCTCTCTTTAGATTGATGACCAATCACTTATCTTGATATTCTATCTAATGGTGGCTTATGTCGGAATTTTGTAAACGGGCATTATATTGCTGTTGTGATCCGATTTGTTATGGGTAAGTATCAAAATCTAGTTTATGTTAGGAAGATAAACATACTTGTTTACAGACCATTCATGATTTGATCGACCAGAGTAGACAGAAAGTAGACATGTATCACCAGAATCTAAAAACGCCATTGTTAATTTCAGATGAAATAGCCAACAATTGCAAGGTAAAGTGAAGTGACGTCAGTTATATTCAAACTTTGTTTATTTAAAACTTGTACGGATCAGTATAAGACATAACTAAAAGAACGAACATAAATCATAAAACATAAATCGGATTCAGTTTTCACCATCAAATGAGACTAAAAAAATTAGCTTTATTCTTTAATTTTTAAGACAATCTCCAGCAATCCAACACTTCAAGAAAAAATTCAACGGTCTGATCAAGGTTTGATCAAATTTGCTTGCCATCTTACTGGTAACGTAATCATTGAAAACAATTGTAACGTTAAACATTCAAAAAGAAAAGTGAAACATCCCTCGCTCTCATACTGTTAAGGATACAGATTCAACTAAAGGAACGGGATTTGGAAAACAAGTAGATTTTTTTATTATTGATGTCTCAACCTAAATGCTTTTATGTTATCGGGTTTTCTACTCGAACTGAAGAATAATAGTTTTAATAATAACAATTTCATATTCACCAAACTTCATGAATGAATAAACATGTAAAGGTCCATTATAAAAAGCACCACGATGGAAATGACATGAAGTGCACAACATTGTTTGTAGGTCTTTATCTAACAAAAGTACGAAGACGCTTCGCTACATTGTATTACAATCAATACAAGGAGCTGGTATATTTAGGGAGAGCATCATTTGATTACCACCAGAACAGAGGTCGCAGGTTCATCCATGTTAGCTTACTGATCCTTTATCGTGAAGACGCCTTTATCGATTAGTAATGCCTTCGGAAGTCCCTAGTTCCGTTTCTGAAGCAGTTAGAGTCCCATGGTAGAAACCAGATCCATCCACATGATCCGTATCACATAGCACTTGTTCTATTTATGCTCTGAAAGTCAATATCATATTATTCTATAAAAAATAAACAGACCGTGTCTTATAAAAATTGTTTATAATGAATCCTTAACTGATTAGCCTTTTGATGCTGTAGTTGATGAAGCCCTATGTAGGACGGAACATTGGATTACGTAAATTAGACTTTAAGCACTCAATAGTCGGATGGAAGAACCCATTTGTCGCTAGTATTTTCATAAAGATAAAAAGTTTAACTACTAATTTCATGGAATCATTTTATAACACCCTTTTCATATCTGCAGGTTCAAATCAAAAATCAAATGAAAATTGAATGCTCAAACATAGTATTAATTTCCGACTACGTCTTTCTTCTGGTGACCAGTATTTGAATCACTTTACATATACAAGGCTGCCAATACTAAATACTAAATTATTCAATTTTTTCAGACATGTTAAGCACAATAGATCTGAGTTTGGAAACAAGAACACTTTTCTGTGATAAAGTGGATATATACTTCAGAAACAATAGAAGTCTGACTAAAAGCTTTCAGATGAGTTATCAGATGGAATACCTAAACACACTTCTTCTCTCTCTGTGCACTGAGTTGAGGTTCAACTAACCTTACCACATACCAAATTACCTTCAAATACCCAGAAGCCAGTTTCTAATTCAACAGTTTTCTCACGTAGTAAGAGTATTCCCGCTTCAAGCACAATTGGTAATTAGCTACACAACACCGAGATTGTCCATGGAGAGATGAATTTGGATCAAGAACAATAGTAAGCGCCTTCTGACATTTTCTTGCAGTAAAACTCAGAATTGTTTCTATGGGTTGTGGGTTGCACTGGATACCATGGTAATGGTTGCAGATGTATCTAAGACTTTTCCGTCCTTCAGCTAATTCCGTAAACGTTTGACAATTAAAGATATGTATTTAAGTATAATACACCAATGCTTATAGTATGGGTATTTGGGGGATAATTTGAATCATTCAAATAATCACTGCTAAAGTATGACTATACCAGTTAAAACATATCTACACTAACATTTATGTCTAATATGAATTAAGAACTTATCATATAAACGGTTATATTTAACAACAGCTGGAGACGTGAAGCTTTCTCAAAATAAAGATAACACTATAAAAGCAAAATAAGTCCCCTTTGACATGTACATTATCAACTTTATTTTTATAAATTTATTTCCAGTCACATTAGAACTAAAAACGTGCAGTAACTTGATGTACATATCGTACTTAAACGATTCGTCATTCATTTTTCATAGCCAATTTACAGATCTGTCAGCAGGAGGTTACTTTTCTGATCATCTATTCCTTTAGATCTTCTTAGTTCTGTTACCTCATAGTTCAGATCCTTTAATGGATTAAATGTTCTCAATATCAATTAGCATGATTAACATAAGTTAACCCATTGGACGAATTGTTCATGTTGTATCATTGGAGAAGAAAGAAAGGAAGTGTTGTTCTATTCTTATTGCCTGTGAATTGAGTCTACGTTTCCCTCGACGAGCAATCATTTATCTTAATGTTGGATCTCATGATGGCTCATGTAAGATTCATGTTGGATGTTCCACGATAAGCATTAAGCGGCTATCACATGGATGGATGGGTGATTAATTTGTCTCTGATTAAACTTCCTTTTATTGGAAGTGTTTGAAATAAGCATCCACAAACTGCTTGTCAATTAGGACCTGCAGATAGGAAGCACTGTGGGCCCAACTCCGAAACTGTCGGCATTCATTATCAGTACTGATTTGACTTATTCTAAAATGATAATATTCTTGGTTACAGTATGTTATCAATACACAACCCTGTTATCAGTTTAGAGTGATAGTTATGAGGGTTTGTCAGGAAATTTGTCTTACAGCAAGTATTGCTAGAAAGGAAAAATATCATTTAAAAAACTGTGAGCCTGTAAGGACCTGCAGACATTGAAAAGTATGGGCCCTTGTGAATAATTGTCAGTGTCGGGCCTACGGGCCTACGCTTATTTCAAACACTGTTTATTGGAATGAAATGATGACGACGTTTTTGTCAATTGCAAGAGACCTTTCTGGAACAGCATTTCAATGTTCCAAAAAATAATAATATGATACTTGGTAACTCACATTGAATGTTATTGAGAATGTTAAAACCCATGATATCTGACTTATCTGCATTACTGAAAGGCGTCATTTTTCTTTGATTTACTAAAGTCTCTTTAACCATGAACGCCGCTAACGCCCGAAATATTGCCCAAGCGGCGTAAAACTAAAACTCACTCACTTTAACAATGGCATTACAATTCTTCAGATGAACTTTGACAGAAAATTAACAACACCGTTGTCCATTTGGTGACGCCTGCTTTACACAGTTAACGCTGTTGACTATACTAATAAAAAAAATGTGAAAATCAATAGACACCAAAGGTCCCTATAATCTTTTTACATTAAATGGGAATTGTGATTGCTCAATTCTAAGACAGCACATTGGATGATAGGTAATAACGTGTGTAGAACCTATGAACCAATTTTAATAAACAATGACCAAATTTAAAGATCTACCAAAATAATTTGCACACTTCGAAAGTTCCCATCCATTACGTAACGATAAGTCTGTAACTTTATTTGAAAATCGAGAATGAGTTCAAAAGGATATAAATACAATTTTAAAATTCATCCAAATGCAGATGAAGTAAGAAACGAAGACTGATATTCAAACTCAGTTTAATAACCATCATTTCGACTCAAGATCTCACTTTCAAGTCACCAGTACCATTATAGTAACTTTATTGTCAGCACTTATCTATTTTGATTATACCTGCTATCATGATAAAGTCAAACATTGCTTCACAGTTATAACAAGTAATTTCGCATCCCTTTTTCTGGATTTTTTTAATGTGGCAGTCTTTTTCTGTTTAGAACTGTTATTCAAGAGAATGGGATCAATTCGTAGTAAATTTGTTACAAGTGCTCTTCAATTATTTGCAAGGATGGTGTTTTTCGAAACGATGGATGTTTTTTATAACCTGCTTTGTTCTCCTGGTGCTTTTACAGTTCCCAATTTGAACCCTTGACTTCTGAGATATTTCTATTCTTGAACATCAGATTGGGTAAACAAAGCCTATTAAGGTAAGAACCGGAAGAGTTTTTGTCTTTGCATTCCAGAAAAGCATTCTGTAAAAGAACTTCCACTAAACCGTTTGATTTCTAAATTTCCAAACAGAATTTACATAGTCTTTCAAATATTGCAACATTCTTAATTTGATAGACAATCCACAAAACATGGTCAGAATTTATCATCAAGTGGCATCCTTTTTGTAGCGTTTATGTTATTTCCGCTATCGATGTGATCGACTGCAAAACTTATGATACCACCTAAATAAGTTATTTTTATATTTTGTAAATCGACGATCCTATTTTAGTCTAATACACATTCAACGATATTTGCTATTAATCAATTATCAGGAAGAGAAGAGAAATTATATGAGTGAACAACTCCATCACTTGACAGTAGCGATGTTTCGGTTTAGATCCTTACATGTATACCGTTTTCAAGCATTTCAGTAAACAGAAAGGGGTACTGCAATTTATACATTTTGGTACGACAATAACATACACAACAGGATATGGTAACACACAAAAAATCAACTAAACGGCGTTAAGTGTAATCATGTTAGTTGTTTGCGAGAGTTTTGTGACAGTGTCGCAGTTGATATTGTGTTGTAGGAATTTGGTGATGTGTACAGAAATAACAGAACTTCCGACCACTCGACGACATGTAAAACAGAAAAACAACAAAAATTAAAATTATCTGGTATTAGAGAGGTTTTCTTTAAAATACATTTTCTTATAAAAAGAAGAATTAATTTCCCAGGAGACACTTTTACTCAACGAAAAACGACAACTAACCTCTCTGAATCGATCTATCGTACACACATAAGACAGGAACTAAAACAAGCATACAATGTTTTAACAAACTTTCTTCTTGTGAACATTGTAAAAACAGTTGAAAGCATAGATAAATAAAGAACTTAACTTAAACAAAGCAATACGACATTTTACCTATATGATTTAGAGGTTTTAAAAATATAGTTTTAAAAAAAAATCTGATTTTTAAAAGTTAAACTCAAGCTAGCTTATTTTGAGTAATCAGTATAATATGAGAAGTCTAACCAAGTCTTAAACATTAACATGTTTTCTTTGTCAGCAGGTTATTAAAGTCGGCAATCTTGGTACATCCTCGAAACCATCCAATCATCATTAGTAATATACCTTCGTTCTTTTACTTTGAAGCTCTATTAAACGAGCTGTGTTTCCAACTGAATAATTAGTCAACAAATCAGTGGAGTAACACTCGACCAGGACTACCACGCACATTACTGCTGAATGTGCTGTCTGTGAGTCGTGAAAGTGTAATTGGTTTCAGACCCGAGAATTGTGGGTGGTCTCCTGGGAAATACTTCTACGATATCTCTCTAAAAGCAACTTGTTTAAAGTGATAGTTTGATTCAGGTTTAGAAAATACACATTATTTTGTAATCATTATATCAACAATCACTGTATAGCTATGGGTTTAAATATCACAACAATTTAGACGATTGCAAATTACCTTCAGCCACCAGAGCCACCATTTGGACTTCCGTTGCTCTATCGTTCTGTGCTCAATTGTATTTTGTATCTACCATGATCAGTCATTAGGTTTTAAGACTCGAGGAACACAAACATCTCTACTTAGTATATAAGAACTTCGCTGGCTTATTGCATACCACAGGAGACTCTTCTCAAATGACTTGTGTGTAGGAGCTGTTGTCCATTCTCATGGATTAGGCAAAGTGTTATTCTCTTTACAAACATACATGACATTCAATAATGACCTAGATCTGGTATCTATGCGGTTTCTGCTAATGTGTGGCAAAAAGGTAAATGTGGTCATTGCAAATCATTTAAATGCATAATGCTGGGGACCAACAAACCAGACAGTAAGTTTGCCTTTTTACAGCAGGTTTAATGTTTTATTTGATTCTGTGTACACAATATGTTACACCACGTTTCTTTAATCTATTGAAATGTCTTTCTTACAAAATCAATCAACGTTAAAATACCTTTGTATTTAAAGCAATATGTGTGACAAATTCAACAGCCTGTTTGCTGCATAAATCATCACTGCACTTAAATGCTAATAGCATACAGCGTCAGGGGCACCAACAGACCAGACAATGAATTTGCCATCTCTTTTAAAGTTTTACGTCTTAATTATCTCCGTAAGAACACTAATACCTACAATCACGAAACTTCCAGTACGAAATTACTTGATGACAACTCAAAGAACCAGCTTGTACTTAAAGCATTATCGTGTCAATTCGCTGCCTTAATGTCAAACCATAAGAAAACATTATCTGCTATTCCCATTTGGAATTTTTAAATTTGCTAAAACGATAACCCAAACACATCAACGACTTCTATGCCAGGCAACCAAGACTAATTTCTGACCATGGAATTAGAGCGTTTGGGTTCTGCTTAACCTGTTTGAACTTTCCCTTTGTGAGCAGCATCTGATGACAAATTATCTAAAACAATACAATTGCCCTTTGAAAGGTTTCACTCTTGACCAATCATTCCATATCCCATTCTGTTCGAATATGTAACTATTTACCCCAACAACGCTGCCATTATTTAATTAGCAACAGAATTGGTTGCTCAAAAAACTTCTACCATTGACAAAAAGCGAAAAATTGTTATTTTAACTTTTAATCAGAGCAAGAGTTGACATACTTTAAGGTAACAGAGTTCTGACGAAAATGGGGTTGAGTGTACACCATTTGTGAGTAACCAAGCTTTAAATATTAACGATAAGTAGGTTTTATACAGTTGTTGGAATATGGACAAGAAAAAAATCAATAAATTGCACATAATAAACACCTCTAGTTCTTTGTTTAGGTTCGTTCCGTTCCCTTAAATTGATCTTTACAAATTTTTCACAACGTTCAGTTCATAAAGCACACTTATAACTTCATTCCATTTAATCTGGTCCCTGATTCATAACCACTCAATGGTCGATCGGTATAGAATATCGTTGTGAATGTAGGGACAGCTATGGTCAGTTAATACTCTTAACAAAATTGATAGTCACACTTGATTATCATCCCCCGTCACGAAGTGGAAGGGGGATATACGTTTGGGCTCCGTCCGTGCGTCCGTCTGTCCGTGCGTTCGTCCATCCGTCCGGCAGAGCCAAAGGGGACAGCTTTTCTCAGAAACTATTTAAGATAGGCTAACCAAACTTGCTGTGTGTTTCATTGTATCAAGTCCTTGATGGAGTTCGAAAATCAGAACCGCAAAATTATTTTTTACAGAGTTATTGCCCTTGTTTCGAGATTTTGGACTTTGTTTGAGGGAGTCATCAAAGGGGACAACTTTTCTCAGAAACTATTTAAGATAGGTTAACCAAACTTGCTCTGTGTCTTCATTGCATCAATACCTTGATGGAGTTTGAAAATCTGAACCGCAAAATAATTTTTTACAGAGTTATTGCCCTTGTTTCGACCTTTTTCCGTGTTTTGGTATTGATGGAGTCCAAAAATGAGGTAAATGCAATTACTTATTACAGAGTTACAGCCCATTTAGGAAAATATTGGGAGCTTTGATGAAAACTTATTTGGCGGGGGATGTTGATGACCATGTATTCTTGTTTACCAATCGTCCTCATCAAATCATTCAATTACTGAAGGTAAAGAATCTTCCTAATTGCTTATCTATGTGACTGACTATTCACTTTCATCTTATTTTTTGTACATAATAGAAAGAAATATGTCTTTTTTAAGCCTGGTCTTAAACTTAGATTGTCGTATCTAAGACTTGTTTAGGGAATATCAAATACTAATGAATTGAGAGCATGACATGATAAATTTCATACAAGTTGAGCTTGCACTTAAAAGTCAGTGAAAACATTCATAATGAATACTATTTCTGAAATATGCAACCACAAAGCTGCTCATCTCATATATGCATGGTCCCTTCTTAATACCTTATCGCCTCGGTAACATCATATCAATGTCAAAACACAACCTATCATGACCTTAACTCAAAATATCATGAATTCTCTTTACAACTGTTTCCCCCTCAAGCTATAAAGTGTTTCATATAAACCGACAATTTCCTACAGTTAAGTATCACCATACGCCTCTGTTCTGTCCGTTAATGAACAATTAGTTTCGACTGTACATGTGCAATTATCCTGAAAGAGAGGAAATCGGAAGCTATCAGTTTTGATGATAAACAGTAATTTGTCAGGAATCAATTTATTCAGTGTGTTACTAGCTTGAAACAGAGCGAACATGTAACAAAAGTAAATTTTACAAAACATTTTAATCAGTCAAATTTATGAAACTTCAGAGTTTTAGATATATTAGATAGAATAAACGACTTGACTTGACTGGATGGTTGTTACCAAGGGTCAGGGATTTGAAATATCAAAAATACTGCAGTGTTAAATATCTGAGTTGAAAAGATTGGAAAACCCTTAGAAAAAACAATGATAAGAAGAAAAGCAATACTATTTCTTCGCTGTTTACTCGATAATATTTTGGCTGAGCTGACTTTATCAGTTATAATATATGATTCAACCAAAGAATCTTAATTTATCTGGGGAAATATTTACCCTTCCATACTGGAATCATTGACGGTTCCAATATACTCTTTCTTGTCAACATTACGAGCAGTTACTCACTAATTGCACTAAGAATACATATTGTGGTTCATACTTAAATCTGTTCCAAATATATATATTTATATATATAGTCATCAGAGGGGGGTGACATATCATTGCTTGTTACTGTCATCACCGATTGAGAAAAATCATTTACATCAAAAATCTTTATACAAAATATATAAGATTAAATGATTATTTTTGCATAATTCCAATTCTAAAACTGCCTATGGTCCCATGGCCTTAAATAGAAAACATAAATAAAATCTTTCTTTCAACTTACATCTAAAACATGTTTAGATTTGTCAAACTCAAATATATTCTTCCCAATCTTCTTGACGTGATAATTTATATTTTTCTCCTTGTCTCTTATACAAAAATAGACAAAGTAGAAATTAAATTTACATATCACTCTGTTATAATTGGAGCTCTCGGTGACTTCCTATCAATCTTTAATTGACTCGCATAACCTCTTTGTCCTGACCCGTTGATCTGTGAGACATGCACACGCAAGGGGACAGACCGAGGTTGACCATCCATGTCACATCTGCTATATGGTACATTCAATAGGAAAGAATTTTCTCCCAACTTCAAAACATATTTCTTGTTACTCGTCTATATAACAGCCAAAATACTCTCCAGGATAGTTAGAAATCCGTGGGAGTCTGCACGACTTCCACATATGAAGAGGTTCGGAAATTGACTTTCAAATTGAACAGACGCCGCTGTTTGGATTTGTTCATCTGAAACTGATTTGAATCATTGTCTGTCTACACGAAATCTGTGGTCATTTCAAAACCTGATGGGGCTTAAATCATTTTCATTCGTCCGTAGAAGTTGTAATGTAGTAAGTACTTTTTCATAGTCATGTCAAGTTTTAAAAAGTTTATAAATTGACGTTTATTCTTCAACTCCTTATTCTTTGTAAACATACATGGTCGTTTCCTTACAGGTTATGCTATCAGATCTAAAAATGGCACAACAAGTTTAGGTATAACGTTAATCATGTGTAATCGAAAACAAGACAATGTCACCAATATTCACCTCTATCAACGAACTATAACTTATCATTTGAGTAAATTCCCCAGTAGAAAAACTGTAGAGAATTTTGTTCTTTCTCGTTTGTAACTAAAAGACACAACAACTATTCGACTTCAGATAAAATGAAAGCTGTGTGCCAACAAAATCTTCAGAATCAAATTTCAATTTATCAAACTTTTTTTATTTATTTTTGTTATTTTCCATATTTTGTGTTACAGGAATTATCAAACTTTGCAGTTGAAAGCAAGCAGGGTCAAGTCCTTCAAGATTCCAACACCATGGAAATCTTTATTGTTATAGACGTATTAACGATTATTTAATTTCTATGGCGTTCCCATTTGAACTGAAGTAGGCTTTAAGTACGACTTCCAAATCTTGAAAGAAAAGAGAAAGCTTCCTGGTTCCAGAGGATCTATAAGACGAACGTAATATGGAAGTAATAGCCGTGGTGGCGCCAGAAAGGTTCTAATGGCAATGTTTTAAATTATATCAAGATTCTTTGTAGGACAAGGGTTAAGGGTTATGAATTAGTCTCAACTGTAAAGTTTTGGATGTATTAATACGCCATACATACAAATAGAGATATAAAATGGCTTGTATGAGATGAACATTAGACTAAAATTTAGTCTATAAAATATTCAAAATAATTAGGCTACTGTACCTTCATTTATATTATTTTATTTCTTGAGGCTTTTATGTGTATTCAGTCAATCTAGACTTGCAGAATTTCGACCTAGACTGTATAAAGGCTCATATATAATACACAGTCATGAAGCAGGACTAGATGAACATGAATAGTCAGTGGCTTTAAAAAAGGTTTTCTAATATTTCAAACGTTTTTCTTAGTGACTTTGTAGAAAAATCACTTAACCTTTGCTGAAAGTGAATTCATTGAAAAGATGACATTAACGTACTTTATAAGCGTCAATTAAATCTCTCACTATGTCTTTCTTTCCGTCTTTTTCCCTCATCCTTTCTCCCTGATCTATCTACTCACTTTTTGATGGCAACATCCACGTGTTTAATAACTTAAATATTGTTCAAAACACTTGTGGAAGTGGAGAAGAGACAGTATAGAAGCCGTAAAGGTCAACGCACGGTACATGACCAAGAAATTGTTGTAAAATGGCTTCTTGACATTGTCATTTTCAATATGCCTTTGCAAAATCTATTTCAACGAGTTGACGAGACCATCAAAGTAATGTTCTATTGAAAATTAAATATTGTAAACTGTACATCGTTATTATTGTTATTATTATTACTATTATTATTATTACATTTCGCTTTGGTGTTGTAAATAAATTCACAGGAATCATATTCTGTATTTCGATTTATTTTGGTATGGAATTCTATCCAGTTAAACCTTTCAGGGCATCGCGATGTGACTGACTGAACAATTAAATTAACACGAGTGTTTTGCATAGTTTTATATACATTGATCTGAAAATTCGACATCCATTCAATGGTTATTCAGAAAATAAAGAATTTACCTCTTTGTTAACTGCGTTACCTCACGACCAATCGACCCACCAGTGATGGGTGGTTCTGGCGATCATCAAGCAGTAAACTTAGCTGGGTCTTTTACTGAAGCGTTCATCGTGTAAAACTTTGAGAAACAACTTACATAAGAGCGAGTGAGTAAGAATTGGCAAACTAATAACTTCTGTCAATCCTTTGTTGTCTCGTGGTCTCGAGTGCTGGTTATCAACCGGAGGCTTGCAAGTTCGAATCATGATTTAATTACGAACAGAGGTTTATTTTCATATATGACCCGTTTAGATCCCTCATTAATGAAGCAAATGTTAAAGTGTAGACTTTGTATTACAAATAAAATCAAAATACAAACAAAACCTGACGTCAAACGACCAAATCAGTCAAACAACAGTTCATTTTTAAAAATTACTCATTGTTAAAACAATATAATATTGTCATTACTACGGATTAAGTAAAAAGAAAACACTCTCCAATGCAGCATTTAAAGAAATTCTTTTTTTGCATAAAAACGTATGATTTTCCCTGGGACATTTACGTTCCATGCCTTCAACAATTTATTTGTGTCAGAGATAAGAATGACAAAAACCGTTAAAGGCTTTGAGAAACCTATGAAGGAATAAATAGAAGCAACTTCCTAACTTAGAAAGATCATTTCATGTATTGCTTTGGGGTGTTTACATGTAATCAGTTGTGCCATGACCCTCCATGTAGAATGTTCTTATATACAATCCCTTTTGAAGTCATTGATTATCTTTGTACAATGTTGCTAATCACAGGGAGTTGACAACGTATTCCACAATAGCTGTGTAAGGCATGTCTTGATCCTGTCTTGTGAAGAGAAGTGAACGCTAATAACTGTGCACAACTCTATTGAAAGTATTCCAAACAACCCCCGCCTGAGTTGTTTAACATTAGTTTAGATTTCAATATTTATCAAATGTTTCAATATATTGATTAATATTACTCAAAGAAAATGACCGTACTTTTACTGGCAATTTCGTACTCATGTAAGTTAGTCATGCTTGCTATTGACTACCTTGTTTCTAACGTCAAAGCTAAATTCAAAAACTGCATTACCTTTATATTTGATTCCAAGAGGTCATTAATTGTGTTTATTTAATTAGGTACATGACTTGAACCTTGTGCCATATACAAAATATACATTCGAAACATGGTTAATTCATTTAAACTACCTGACAAAAGAGAAAATAGTATGGTAATATACTTCGTCTATTTTAAATACTTCAACAAGTAAAAGCAAAGTAATGCCAATGCTCCATAAAATACAACATATAACAAATACCATGTTATTTAAGAAATAAAGTAGCCCTAACCATCATGTGTTTTGAAATAAAGTATAGTTTTGCCCTGAACTATTATAGTTAAAGCATGAGGCCGTAAACTATTATAGTTAAAGCATGAGGCCGAAGGCCGAATGCTTTGACGTTATAATAGTTCAGGGCAAAACTATACTTTATTGCAAAACACATGATGGTTAGGGCTACTCTATTACTTTTCTAGTATGTCGATTTTTACGCGTTTAAGTTATTTCTATTTCAAAATAAACATATTATATATAAATCACGTTCGGCCGCAAATTGAAAACCTTCGATCAGGGCCATATCTTTTGACGTCATAACCGATTGTTATTTACGTCATGGGCCATTGTTTCGTGACGTCACTCAAAAACTATACTTTATTGCGCAATAAAGGGTGGGCGGCGCCTTTGATCTTTACGGGAACAATACTAGAATAACCCATAATGACTCTTGACGTCCGAAACATGTAACTGTACCTGATTGACTGTTGAAATAAAATGATACGGAAAAAAACTGTTGATTTATGATGATTTACACAACTTGCAACGATATTTAGATTGGACTGAAGGTTTCCGATACTTTCCAAGTCATCTAATCAACAAGGGCGTGTAAATCACACATCAAAGTGTCTGAGGTCGTAAAGGAGGAATTGGTTTCTAACCCAATTCTCGCCCAACAGCGGTACATCAAGTCTTGTTGATCTAGCCTCTGTTCCAATCAGCCGAGTTTGTTGGGTGAAATGGGATAAGTCCGATCTGATGCAATCGAAATCAATGCTGTCCTAAAATCTTAATTTTGGCTACTGAATCATGGCAAAGGCACAGTGATAGAACCACCCCTTCAATGCGAGAAATGTTGTCATTTGCTTAACAAATTCAAATTGATTATGGTGCAATGTTTTTTTCGCCAGCGGAAACTGTCGGAAACCACGTATTTGGTCTAATTGGAACGGAGGCTTGATTTGATATCTCTCTGGGGTAGAGAATGTTCTAACCTAGGCATTATGAAGCTGTCCTGATTAGTCTTTTAAATAATCATGATATGCAGAAGGTGTTTTATCATTTCAAAATGTTAATTCAAAACCACAGGGCATTTGTTAACGTAACCCTTATTATGACATGCAAGGCCGTTTTAGCCGAATAAGCAGTGATTCGTGATTGAAAAGATCAAGACGAATGTAGATAAATTATTTTACGTAAAATGTGCTTTTATTAAAGAAAAAGAGTAATAACACTTAATTCATTTGTAAAACCACATTTCTAAATGCGACCAATAAACCAAATGATGAAAACCTTTTGCCTAAGTAAACTTTTCTCAGCCATTAATCTCTTCTAGAAATCAATCAATCCGACACACTCATACACGTTTGTTGGACTGTTAAAATACAGTAATAAGATTATACACACTATAGTAGATTTTATCATTTTATATATATGAAGGCTGGATGCTATGATTTCTGTGTTTTGGAAGGTTATAGACCAAGGGCGTTAGTAAACTAGAAGCAAAGATCTTTGAATATCAAAAGCTAATGGCGCTTGCCTCTTTTGAATGGAACTTATAAATGCATGTGGTTCTCTCGCAAACCAAATGTAGCAAACCTAAGACAGAACTGAGCATTGGTGTCTCCTACAAGGAAATTTGTCACAAACTGTTGACGTTTGACGCTAGATTCAATTTATCGCTGATTTGTCTTAAACAGTATCCCACAGTTTCCCTTATCTCTTTTATCTGCATGCCAACCTTGTTCACAAACTGATACATTTGATTCAATGAACTCTATGTTAATGTAGCACATAATTTCAAGTGTTTTGATAAATTATACTCTGCACTATAGTTACAATAACGTCAAGTGATGGAATGGTTATGAGATGTGTTCACTGAGAGATTAAATCCAATGCTCCAATAAATCACAAGTCACAGTATAAAGAGGTATAGATCATTTTAATTCATCAGTATCATATCGGATGGATACTGCAACATCGAGGTAACATATCGCTTTGATACCCAAGTATATGTAGGACACAGCATCACATACAACCATACTGAAAGGTAATCTCCTCCTCAGCTCACGAGGTATTCGTAATTCTAACAATCAGTAAAATGGTATCTCTAGTAAATTGAAACAGCCATATAGTGATAACAAAACATTATCTTCATCGGAATCAAATGATAATGTGTGGAAAATGTCAAATATAACCACAATTTCACATGAACTCTGAACACTGAACTCTGAACTCCCATTAAGCTATGAGTACAGCTGCGTATCTTAAGTTTGTTCACTTACCTGCGTTTTTAGTGCAAATATCATGTAATTTGGAATGTCTTTTAGGCATCCTAGCAATGCGAAAACCAAACGGATAATGTTGAAATTTGAGTACATAAGTTCACATTCAGTTTGCATTAACATATTCGTATGTCATACCCTAAAGATAACCGTAACTAATTTGGCAGGGCATTGAAATGACCAGGGGTCAAAATTTCGAAAACACCATTTTGTATTTTTCGCTACAAAATCCTTCCTTAGTGATCAATACCTTTAGACCTAAGTCATATTTGTTTCTTTACATTAATGCAATGCAATTGTACTGACTTTTTTCTTACAATGTTTATATGGAATATTCAAATCGAAATTTAAGAAAATCTAAATTTCTCGATTATGACCCCATCTGTATATTTAATCATGCCAAATATCTAAATTCAGTACCAGTGACAAGACGATCCCGAAATATGATGTGTAAATGGTTCGTTTACTAATGAATACTTGGTTGTCCCATGTGGGTGCTCCTGGAGTTATTTTATGGACGTCAAAATGAAACCCAATTTACATGATATTTGCACTAAGATACACAAGCAAGTGAACAAACTTAAGGTACGCAGCTGTACAGCAAGTTGGGAGCTCACAAAAATATTGAAATTTCAATGACGTTGCTGAATAAATGTATCTCAAAGGCCAATAAAATTCAGTTCAGAAAGTGTTGCCCTTCTAGCTTAATGCCCTCTTGTGTATATACAACACTGAGATAACCAAATCTTCAAGACTGACCCGTTTTTCTGACATCCTTAATTCAAATCGAACTGTGTCCTTCAAAGAAAAATCACAGTGTGATAACTTCATCAGTCGAACATACCAACCAATCACCGGAGAGTGTTTTCTATTCCACTAGTAAGGTTTCATACAATATTTATGTCATTAACTTTTGAGTGATGAAGTGATTTTGGACATGTTCCTTCCGAGGCGAGAGATTTTGATGTGAGCGATTCTGACAGCAGAGACACCCATAGACCATTCGTTCTCCCTTGAGGTTAGATATTAGGAAAATTGGTCGTTTCATTTAGTTAGATCCAGATGGGAGTGTTATATCTGTGAGATCAAGGACATTGTGATGGCATACATACTCAAAATGTAACAACGATTTATTTTGAAGACGTGAAATACCTTTTTTGTTATATCATGCTGAACAAGACAAATGCCATTTAGTTGGTACACTAATGTAACATTATGCCATTTAGTAAAAACATACTCGTGAATTTGTGAGTTCGTGTCGTGATTTGAATACTGTACATTAGCGTACAGTGGCTAACGTCATAGCGGCAAACGAATTAATGCGCCCTTAAACGTTATTCTGAAATCATTAATATAATGATATTTTGACATACATATTGTTTTATCTTATGCTACAAAATGAATATTATCCGAAACATAAATGTTGCTTAATTTTGAACCGAAACTTTGAATAGAGCTTTGATGCAATAGTTTGTGTGCGATGTAAAGGAAATTGGTGCAAGGGAGGGTTGTTTAAGATCGTTAAAAACCAGTATGTATCCTGTCCTAGTTTTGCTCATCGTTTCATTTCGTGTTTTTATTTACACTAAATATTCATACATATTTGACATTACAAAACGTGTCACTGATCAAGAATGGCATTCCATAAACTGTCAAAGTCACTTGTTGCTAGGCAACATAATGAAAAATCCCTTTCAGCTCAACTCAATTGTTTCTTGCTTGTTCGTGCAAGAGATTTGTAACCATTGCTAGACAAATTCTTAAATGATAAAACTGTGTCGAGTTACCTTTATCTCGTATGACTCGTGTCATAGAACTTCATCTTGCTGTGTTTGAAGTCTCGAATACCTTTACAGCGGCCCGGTGGAGTTTCAGTAATATCGTTTCTGATGTGAACTGTTTCCGTTCTTAACATACGTTATGATTATCTGATATTTGTTACGCCGGTAAAGAACACAATTTTCAAGTTTTCAAGTTTCTTTTTAGAATGTTATTCAACATATGTTAAAAGGATATATTAGTTGCTTTACCTTATCATATGTCCCTTGATTATGAAGCTGAATATGGTATACATTATGTTATACGGAACAATTACAAACATACGTATGACTCCGATTAGGTTAAGATAGAATATATTTATATTATTTGCCAGCCACGGCTACTGTCTTGCGATGTACTGACGACAAAGCTATTTTCCTTGAGCAGTAAATTTAAGGATAAATGCAAATTTCTGCTAAACCTTGAAACTTTGTAGAAGAAATGAAAACAGAGAAAAAACTATGAACTGTAAATTTACCAGGCAAATGAACGTTTATGTCAGATTACCACATATCTTGCCTTGTCTCATTTATCACAAATAATCGCAATAAAGATATTATTATCAATAAATCATGCCTTCTTGTGCATTCCAATTTCTGGTCGTCTTTCAAAGACTATGATAAAATCCAAAGTATCACAAATATTGTTATCATATGTCGAAGACAGGGGACAAACACATTGGAGGCAGCTGAACGGGACCTTATCATTAGAAGTATGATTTATGAGGTTCTCATGGAACTTAATAAGCATCTGCTTCTCTTCACTTGACCCTGAGTGATAACACTTATCAGAAGGAAATATAATTTCCCGAAGTTTTGGACACTTTAAGAAAGTTGAATTTCTTTAATCGTGATAATTTTATTAACTCATACCTCTCCACCCGCGTTTGTCACAAATCAAATTAACTGATTCCCTATCGTTTGAAGCTTTGTGTTACCGCTTATGAAATGTCCTGATGTTACCGTCACTTCAAAGGTCCCTTCAAATATCCTTCATTCATTCAAACTCGGTCTCAAGACATGTCAAGACCTACGTACACCCTTCATTCGCTTCATTCAAACCGCAAATTTTTCATCTGACATTCCAATCTCTCCTGACTATGAGCTTCAACTACTCAAAACAAACCATCTTATTCTATGGACAGACTATTCTGACAGCAAGTCAAGAGGCACACAAGTTGTTTGACTAAAGTGCGGACGTCAGTGAGAGCAACTGTAGTGCGGACGTCAGAGAAAACAATGACAGTACGGACGTGAATGGAAGCAATCACATCAGAGCAATCAATTTAACATCCAGTTGCAGTGCGCCACCGATGACTCTGCGAAGGAGTAACCATCGGGCTGCTGATATTTATTCATGAACAGAAATCTATAACGCGGTTCACAGAAGCTATTTTCGGCTGAGCCTTACTGAACAGCGTGCAAGCAGCGAGGAAGGAGGGGAATCATACTGCAGCGATGGCGGAATCAGAGAAAGAGAAACGGATTGTGGCTATAGCTGTGGATGAAAGTGCATACGCTGATAATGCCTTCTTGTGTGAGTACGCTTTATTTCTTCGTACGAGAACTCGATTCATTCTTACTGTGTCTATTTCTACCGTCTTCATTAATCTTAGAGCGCACACCAATGTGAAGCTTAGTTTTCGTGCTACCAATGAATGGACTATTTATAGCTTTGCTATATTACACAAATGTGAGTTCTTCACATAAACAATCAAACACGTTACTTATCAAATAAATGTACCATTAAGTATTTAAATTCAGTATATACTGTAAATGTAAAAGACTTTGCATAAATGAAATGACGTAAGGATCTGTTTGTTTATGTTTGGTACTTCCGTAGACCTAGGTAATGCGGAAGTTTAAATCTTACAGTTTACACACAGTTTACACATACCCTATCAGATGTATACACTATAGTAACACTCCATCTAACAGACCACGTGGTGGGTAACGCCCCCTTCGAGCGTGTCTGTAGGCAGTGAGAGTGTTAGCTCGACGTGACGTTGTTAACCCCTTCTTCACTGCGTAAACTACCATCTTCATCCGTCAGTCAACACTCAGAATGTAAACACCCAACCTGGACCTCGTTAAAACTCATAGCCTGTCGGTATGTATAAGTATCTTGCAGGCAAGACTGTGAACATCGTCTACTCATCAGCATTACCAGGTTGCCCCTGAGTGCCATAGTCTGTGGAGCTCCTAGGAGTCTTAACTATGCCTTCATAGTGAATGTTGCTTAAGAAGTAAGAAGTCCAAATGGTCTTTCAGTGTGATAAACCTTGATTTAGAAGAATATTCTGTTTTGGTAACTCTGAAAATACAATGAAACGTTTACTATGATAGAAAAAATTAAAAATAGTAAATTGTACCGTTGTCTAACAGCATTTACCCAAGTTGTTTTATACATAAAATAAAAACACTTCTATTTTATCATAAAATGACCTTGTAAAATCCACTGTATCGACTGTAAACATATTGTCGAGTCGACCGTCACAGCAACACCAAGAACTGCCGATAGATCAATATTTAGCCTAGCCTTTAATTGTAGGGAGATTCCTCCAAGCATTCCACTGTACGGCTTGTCAGATTCCTATGAGTAATGGTCGTACTGTTGCTGTAACAGTTCCCTGTATTGGCATCAAACAGTCATCTAAGGGGTGGAATATCCAAGCATAGTATAGTTCCATGTACTTGCAAATATGATTACACTGCTGAGTAAATTTTAAAGTACGTTTATCAAATTTATTGTCAAAGTTGACACTTGATCGATAATAGCCAGAAATTCATCAACTACGGTTTACATACAAGGGCATTGTAGAGATTGGATATTTAAACACATTGAAGTTTTATGTAATGATACCGAAGATTAGAACTGTTAGAACTATTATGCACTGTATTGTAATGAGGTGTTCTGTTCAGTAGCGGACAGTAGTCATTCAATGACATCTTTTTCAACCATTTGGATATGGAATATCTAAATACTTTGGTAGCATTATGCTCTAGCTAACCCGTTTGTAACTGCTGATTGTGATATTATACAGTTAATTCACCGAGGACAGTAGGTTCATAATGGCCATTTCTTAATCCAACATTGTATGCATGCATTCAAAGGGTGGAAACTGCAATGAGTTCAATACAATGCCACAAACGTTCATTCACTGCTAATTGCGGTACATTGTAAAGTGGCCAGTTTACGACTTATTGAGGTTATTGTTCAATGCCTTACAATAGGTTCAGAATGACTACTTTGTCAATTACATGCTTGATTAAGGAATGGAATATTCAAGCTCATTATGACATTTATTGTTACTTGTTATGCTAAACAAGAGGGTTTCGTTACTTATGTGTGTACGGTAATTATAGTACTGATTGTATGAACCAACCCAAAAGAAATGGATTCAAATGGGAGAAAACGTCGTACCAACAATAGGCTCCGGATGAACTAATACTATGGAATTTTACTCGTAAATGTTGAACGAAGTAATATGTGGGTCTTTCAATGTGATTACAGCTTTCGGCTACATATTAAGACTAAGACACTCGGTAATAAAGTCTCTTTCAATTACCTTGACATTGCATGCAGACACTCCCAAAGGGAACGTTTTAGCGATTGCTTTTACCAGATTGAGGGTTTCAACAGCCAGTGTAATTCATCATCCTCTACAGCATGTAACTACAGCTGTGAAACACGGTTGGCAGTAAGTCTGGACACCAGTTTCATTTGAGCACAAAAGGCAATGAGTTGAAGACAGGGTTTCTTCCAATAAGTATAACCGAATAAATTATCCTCTGTAGACAGTGTCTTGAAAACCTAAACATTTTTTTATTTCAAAAAAGTGATTCCTGCTCTCATTTCATTCTTGCTATATCATTTTGAAGTACGTAGTAAATGCTTATATGCTGTATTAAAGTTCAATTCTTTAAAAGAAGTATAAAACACAGAAAGTCAAGAAGAATAGGCGCAACTCAAAGTGCATGTTAATTAAGGAGTTCTGAGTTGTAGCAGGTGCGCGATGAACACAAGGCATGCTTCTTATCTTGATGGTTATCTTGTAGACATTCTCTCTGTATTGTATGATTGCTCTTGCTCGACGTGTGTCTGATTGATGTATTTTCTTGATGTATATTCAAACAGAGATGTTAAATCTTGTCTTTGTTGAGAAGTTAATCAAGACTTTATTATACATGTAATAAATAGGGCTTTTATGTGATTATTCATAATAAAAAATGAACTTTCAATTCAAGAGTGTCTCTATTTGAGGCTAACTGCTTGCACTTTATCCTGGTCTATGTATGAATGGTAATTCAAAGTAAGTTATTTCCATGCAATACGTTCAATAACCTATGATTTCCGTGTATTGACTTGACTTGACATGAATTGTTTAATGCTGTACAAAAAGTGCAGTTTGACCATAAAGGTCATAATTTACATTGTTGAGCTTCACAAGGGATATTTAGGGAAATAATTGTACTGATTGTATGAACAAATGAACGAATTCATATTGACAAAACAGATTTGACCAGCATGTGCAATAAATACGTACCAAGAGGCTCCTAATAAACTATAATGCTGTAGACCTACATTGTTGGACAAAGTTGAGAAAAAATGTAGGCTTTCAAGGTGTTTACAGCTTTCGGCTATATATTAAGACCAAGACACTTGGTTATAAGCTGTCTGTTGATTACCTTTACATTGCATGCAGACACTCCAAGCGGAGATGTTTCAATAATTGCTTTCACCAAATTGAGTCTTTCAGCATAAACGTACAGCTGTGAAACACACTTGGTCTGCGGTGAATCTGGACACAAGGTTTTTTTTTGTATATAAAGAGCTGATACCAATTCACCGAATTAATGATCTCCCATAGACACAAAGAAACAACATGTATTTTATAATAAGTGATTCATGTTCTCCTTTCAATCTTAGGTTTAGTAAACGTTAGTCGCAGTATATGCTTATATGGTGTATTTAAGTTCCAGTTATACAGAAAATTACCTCTTTACAATAAATGTAAACACACAAAAATCTTAGATTCTAAATCTTAGCCAAGTGGAATCGGTCCAACTCAAAGCGCATGTTAAGGAGTTCTGAGATGAAGCAGGTGCCCGGCCAACACAAGACATGTCTGTAACTATGCTTCTTATCTTGATGGTTATCTTGTAGACAGTCTCTCTGTATTGCATGGATGCTTTTAATGGACGTGTTCCTTGAGTGATGGTATTGTCTTTATTCATATATAAGGAAAGTTGTAAAATCTTGTATTTGATGTGAAGTTAATCATGACTTTATCAAGATATATGGGCTTTTTTCTTTGATATGTGATTATTGATTGTTTCAATTGGAGGCTAAATGTCTGCAGATTATAATGGCTTATGTATAAATGGTAATTCAAATAAAAGTATACCTTCGTAATTAAGGATGCGCGGTATTATCGATATATCGGTATATTGCAATACAGGAACAACGTGATACGAATCGGTACACACTTCTGAAAATACTCAATATATCGAACGTTTTAAAACGAGCTATTTCCATCTAAAAAAAAACCACAACCAAATAAACATGATTGACGGAAAATTCTTTACAAAGTTTGAAGTTGTGTTGAGAAAATGGCTTAAATATGCATACAGATCATAAACAGTGATTGAAAAATACCCTTTTCCGAAACGGCTCATAGCTGAGCAATGATGATCGTTCTTAACGCTCACATTAAGACAAGATAGCATGCACATTCTTGAATTAAAGAAGTACCAATATATTACAATACGTACCGCGATGCATTTTTCTGTATCGCAATATATTGCAATACAGAAATGAGGAACGATACCCATCCTTATTCGTTATAAAGATAAATTCAATATATGAAAGTTTCACGTTGGTTTAGAAGCTTACATTACGTTAAAAAAGCAATAATATATGTTACTGGGATCACATTTACCAATACCTATTACAGTTGTTCTAAGAGAAAAAACGAGTTACCGCTAGAGGAATATTTTTCGATTGTAGCGTAATTTCTTGAAATCTTACATTACCAGGACTATAGCATTTGTTGCTTAGAAACTGTTCTTCAACCTTATTTAGTGAATCCATTGAAAGGTAGAGGAGAGAGGCTTGCTGAAAGGTCTGCTTAAGTGAGATCGATGGTTAACTCATTCACAGCACTTTCACTGGTAATCAGATTTCATCCCAGGTATCTGAAATGTAAGCCTAGCCTTGTCTCAAGTACCGTGGATAAATATGGGCGTTTTTGCTAGGTAACTTGCGGTAGAATTTGTAGGTTACACTTATAATCACCAGGCTCTGATATATGCTGAAAAAATCACGAGTTAGCTTCAATCTGAACACTATATCCTGTAGGAAGTGTTGCGATTTGGAGTGATGCTTTTTCTGTAAACATCGAAGTTTATATAGACATCCAATAGCGATGTTTACGAAAATGGTTCCTCAAACTCCAGACACTGACCAGATCTGACAGGCGTGCTTTAGAGCTCGCGGCATGGTCTATCTTAAGAGCATCAGATATAAACTGATAGAGAAGAACCGAACCCTTCTGTACAGTCTCTGGGTTGTGGTTAGCGGGATAATGAAGCTTTATGGGTAAAGTCCAGACAGTTTAGCTTCTCTTTAATAGATTAAAACCTGAGCACCTGCCCTAAGTATTAATGGGTTTAGATTAAAGGTACATCATTTATTTCTATCAACTCAGTATAAGTCGTTGAGAAAATTTGAGGTGTTTCGATCAATAATTTGTCAGTATTTGGAATACAAGGTGTTTTGAATTAAGATTAAATTATCCTTTATTTTTTTCTTTGTTGATTTTGCAGAATAATATGGAAAAACGGATTTAATGATTAAGGAATTTTAAAGCAGCTGCATGGCGCTGGATTACGTATTCTTTGACGAGATAATAAAGTTTTTAGAAGCTAACACTCGTTAATTTCGAAACGTTAGTGAAACTGCATTTTGTGTTGAAATGGAATTCATAAGGGAAACGGTTGATCGTGATTTAAAAGGATGTGTTCCTAATATCAATTTTCACACCACAGCGACTGCTACAAAGTCTACGAGTACAACATCGTTAGTGCACAACGTTCATGGTTCCAAAATCGCCAAAAGTTCCTTGGGTGCAAAATGTAAATATTTCCTCAAAACATTAAGCTTGCTTTCAGAAACGTCACGCTTGAGCTATAAGGAATTCTCAGCGACAGATAATCATCATTTACGGGATTCTTATTGTTGAAATGGACAGTAGCACGTTTTAGGGGGAATATAAGGTGATGTCAGGAAAATGAAAATAAATGGTTTCAATGGAAGTAAACGATGCAGTAATAAATATAATATTTATCGTAACGATCCATGCCATTCACTTATTTACACAAAATTAATAAAAGGTGTTCACAAAATTCGTCGTCAATGGACTGTATGTAAATCTTAATCATTCGTTTTCTGACTATGGATGGTTGGTTTGTGTAATGAGATTTCTGACACTATCAAAATAATACATTTAGCATGAACGTACAGTTATCAGTGAAGAATTAAAAATACAATAGAATATTTCTCATTTTCTATTTGTACTTAAATAAGTTCATTAAAAGGAAACCAAATATTCTGATAATTCCATAAAATAGGTTTAGAAATGTATTAAATGGTTGCCATAAGATAATGCTACCATCAAGTACATGTTCGTGTTAAGTCAATCAGAGAAACTAAAACAATGTTATTTCCTTTAATGTATTTTATTATCACAATATGACGCCAAAATAGAAGATCATTTGATCCTAGAAATTCAAATGAGAATATACCAATTAGTTTTTGTTTGAGGTAGGTCTGTAGTCGGTACAAGCAATTGGAAATGTTATATTGTCAGAGAAATCTAATGAATGGCATATTACATTTCATTTATCTCTCTTTTATCTAGTAACTCCAATCATCTTGCCAGTATTAAGATTTGAAATACCAATCAGTGAACATGATATTTTACGTGAATCAATACCGATATTTGATAACAATCTCCGTCCTATTTCTCACGTTAAGATAATATATCTCAAAATAGTTTTGCAATTAATTTGAATACGCCTACATCAGCAACCTATTCTATATTTAGATGTAGATGTATGATTGTCTGAATATCATAAAGTCATACCATGAAATATGTCAGATGCATGACACCTCACTCTTCTCCTGCAGTATCACCAATGTGTTCATCACAAGTCTTGCTAGGCAAAGCAGGCTCTCTTTGTCTTTGATGTTTGTCGTATATGGTGTTTACGGGGCAACATACGTTTCTCCAATCAGGTACGATGGAGAAAAGGTCGAGATTTAAAGGGGCAGTAGCACGTTTTTTTGATAATTTCATATTTCACTGATAATTGCAAGTTAATGTTAAATTAATTATTTTGACAGTGTCAAAAATCTCATTACACAAGTCAATCATCCATAGTCAGAGGACAAAGTATGAAGATTTACATAAAGTCCATTGGCGGTCATTTTTTGTGAACACCTTTAATTAATTTTGTGTAAGAAAAAGCAGACGCATGGCTAAGCTTAACGTTATATATTTGAATTATTGCTGCTCCATTTAGTCTAAATACATTGTCTTTCAATTGGAACCATTAATTTTCATTTTCCTGACATCACCTTATTTCCCCCCTAAAAACGTGCTACTGCCCTTTTAAGGGATACAGATAATTTTATTGCAAACAAGTTCGAAAAGTAAAATTGAATGTCTGCCACTTTCTGGTATGAGTCATCATGTCTACTACTTTTAGAAATATATATATCTATTCAACGGTAACAGCAGAGTGTTAGTAAATTTATGAGAATAGATCTGGATTTAAAAAGGTCTGAAAAACTAGCTATTACATGAATTATTTCAGATTAGCACGGGATCTTATCTACATATGGTTTCAACAGCTCTTTCAATGTCCTGATGAAGGTTTCACATTATCATATAGACAGTGTTGTAACCATATTGATTTCCTGAACAAATGTTATTTGATTTTTTCTACTCTATCCGATTTTGTTTTCCAATTATTCATAACAATTGTGCAACATCTGTGTTTGCAGTCTATAATTTGCTATTATCTGACTTTGTATCAAATGAAAACATGAGGTACTGTTGTAAACTCGAAAACATCTGACATGCATTGTGATATTGTATATGGAATTTTTAAAGGGAAGGGCTACGAAAAAACCATAATAAGGACATTAGTAATTAAATAGGGTTAAAATATCCCTCACAAACATGATTAAGAAAGGTTATTAGTAGAGACATCTCTTAAGAGAACAAGAAGTTTATTTGTATATCAGGCCTCGTGGCCAAAAGTACAATATTTACATTATATATTCATCGTTTAGCGCATGTACAGGAGTCATTTCCATAAATTTACACAGGTAGATTTCGTTTTAAATACAAAGCAAGATTTATTATTTGTTGTACATTTTTAGTTGAAAGCAACCGTGTGAATTTCTCATGAGTTGGATATGTATAATAATAGTATGGTATAAACTGTTGTCTGCTTTGAGAATAATATGGACATTCTAATAAAAAATGAAATTCATCTTCAACTACATTATCATTACATTTCGTACATCTGATCACGGCTTCATCAATATTAACATTGTATCTACGTTGTTGAATATTTAATTTATGACTTGAGCATCGAAATTTACATAGAATGCGGATCAAGTCCTAATGTTGAGTTAACTCAAGAATATACTTCTCGGGTTCAAGAACTGTTTTATAGGCTGAATGATATTTGAGTAAGAGCGAAGAATTAATTCTGTCGTGCCAGGTTTGAAACTGTATACCTTTACATCGTTGTTTAAAATATTGGATAAAACTATTTACATGCCCACAATCTTGAGCGATCCATACATAAGAAAACCCTGTCTGCATAAGGAGTACACGTACATGTGACACCCAGTTTACATAACCATTGTCGTTAAATGACTTCAGCATCTCGTAACATGCCTTAGGATGGCGGTGTGTGTCCATACACACAAGTCTACACCAGTATTTAACACAGCGACTGTAATAATTAACACTCATCTCTTAAGTTCACTATCAAGACACATAAATAAGCTCAGAAACGTCACTTAAACACAGGAATAACATGCATCACTATGATACACCACTAAGGAACATCACTAAGATACGCCACTAAGACAAAACGCTATGGTATTTTACTAGAATACATCACTAAGATATAAGAGTATTATACACAACGAAGATACACCAATACGACACATCATTCAAAAACATCATTTCAAGCGGCGCACTCAACTAATGATCAAGCCGACATATAGTTATTTCTAGAGAAACCTCCATATGATTTGAAAGGGAATATCACAGCATCTATGATTGGTTTGAAAATACGCACGATGCAGAATGCAATCTTCGAAGCGCTCGATCAAAGGTGCCGATAGATTTATAATCTATAGATTCATTTAACTGAAAGGATTTTGATTTTGAGTTAAGGCTGCACAGGTGTGATCATTGAACATTCAGTCTCAACAGAAAAAAATTAAACAGAATCGCAGAAACATTTACCAGTTAACAACCTACATTCCTCGGAAGCCAATTGCCCCTTCCCGCCTCCAGACAGAAATGTGTTGATGTAGTGATGGTTAAGTGTTACCGTACTGATTAGATGACTTGGGTGTTCGCTTTTAGAAGCCAACAGGACTAGACTTATCTTCGTCAATCAAACATCAAATATAAAACCTTTGTTTAATCCTGATTCTGATTAGCTGTGGTTTTAAATATGTATATCTAGTTATTTCGGTTATGACCACTATCCATGTCAATGTCCTTTACTCCATTTCACATCTCATTAAACCTTCAAACCTTTTTTCGGAATGAAAAAGTTTACGATACAATATGGTATGAATGGGAATGTTGTCCAATGTTTTGAGTTAAGAGGCCTTATTTAGATTCTGATGCAGGCACTGGAATAAATAATCTAGTTCATAATAATCTAATCAATAGTTTTACACTTTGAAAGTTCCAGGAATAGGCCTAAATCCAGCCTAGCTTTACTGCTTGATTTGTTTCGAATGATTAATTACTGGTCGATAGTAGACTGAGTAATTGATTCCACAAAAATGGTGCATCGGACGTCAAAAACTAGCCAGAAGGCTAAGCAACGGCAGTCCATTATGAATTTAAATTACTTATTTCAGGGATTGTGTATTTGTTGAAAATGTTGATGTAACAATTGTCGAGAATTTAGCCTTGTTGAAAAACAAAATCAGATTGGTTTTTGTAAGTTTAGTCAAGTGTCTCTGGTGACAATTGTTCTTCAAAGAAAAATATACTTTCACAAGAAAAGTTTATAACAGCTTAATTGACTGTTTGATGATTCTCGGAACCATTAATCACTTGTCGCTCTAGTGGTGGGGAGTGAACGTTAGGCACATGGGGTCAATAGCAGACTAAAGGGCGTCAGAGCTAGTCAATTATCAACATTATATAGGCTTCATGATCAAATCTAACATAGATATCTTATTGTTGAATCTTAACCTAAGGATACGAGTTTGGGTTTTGTATAAGTTGAATTGTAAATAATCGATAGTTGACCACCCTGAGGTAGAATATTTATAATATTATAATAATTAAGTTGAGCAGGCGATTCAAATCGATAGTATACGGTACGAATACGCTAAAGATACAAAGGTTCCGCTATATTGTATATATTTATTACTATTTTTGTATGAAAATAAAGAAATCAGATAATTCAGTTGTAGTACATGCATTCTTAGAAGGATATCGTAAGTGCAAATTCAAGTCAATTGAATGGTATCGAAGGATATAATGTAAATCTCCTCCAGTTCTTTACAAGAATAACCCTAGTTTATCCCTTCTGATGTTCAAGAATAGAAGTACATCTCAGAAATCGTTGAGGGCCCAAAGTGGGGGAACAGCAATTGCGCCTCAGAGATCAAAACACGTTAACAGAAGTAGTCTCTCATTCAAAAGTGCAAGTTTCATGGAGACCTAGTACACAATCCTTTCAAAATCAAATAATTGAAGTGTTCTTTTGATAAGCATTTTTAGATACTTTCACAAACATATTCATTCTGAAAGTGTACTTCATCTGACAGATGAGATCGCACTGGTTACAAATCTCTAATAGGATCGAAAAAGAAATATTCCATATAAGTCGTGGCCACATTTTTCATTATGATTCTTGGCAACTACCTTCCACAATCGTTTGTCAGTGCCTGAGTTTCCCTGATTTTCAATCAGTGATAATATTCTTTAGCTTATAAATAATAACAGTGAATAAGATGAACGGCTAATATAATACAGAAGCCATTGCACTTGGAATCTGACTAAAATTTATTTCAGTCGTTTTACCATCTATTTTTCAACTAACTGGAAGGCCACATTTCCATATTTTTCCAGATTTGCACTACTAAAGGAAATTATGTTTTAGCAGGTAGCTCTGTGCTTCTCCACTTTCATAACAAAACTGTTTGCAAATGGCAGTTGATCTTGTAATTCAACATGGTGTTATTTTACTCTCATGCTATTGATCATATAGAGCTTATACGGCCATGGCTTATTTTGACGAAAATCGGGCTAATTGACAAATCGGGTTGATCTTCGGGCTAAAGCTCACTGCTCCAATTTTCAATTACGACAGTTTATGAAATCGTTTCCCTGGTTTGTGACAACAGTTGTTAGAGATCAGATAGAATGTTTATCCATGGAACTCTTACCTTTACATTAGGTCAAATGCAATATGCAATCGTGTTGTTTGTGATTACAATGTTAGTGTGTCAGATATGATTTGTAACCATGGAACAGTAATGTTACTTTTAACATAAAGTCAAATTGTATGGAATAATTTCTATGGTTTGTGATTACAGTTCGTAATCAGATATAAGACATAACCATAGAACTGGTACCTTTAACTTGAAGTCATTTTGTGCAGAACTAACTGGAAAATTTCAACCACGGAAGGTTTAGAGACAATTCCCTGGCAACATATATAACACCTAGACCACTTATCTGTGGAAATTGCAGAGGATTTCGTGCCGACAGACAATGGTCTCATTCAATTCCAGATGAACAAATGCGAATTATCAACGTCTATTCAACTTAAAGAAAGATTCCTTTTAAATTAACAGTCATGCAAACAGTCACTAAGAAACACAAGAAATAATATTTCTCCATGCGGGCATCCTATTGAAAAGGAAATAATACCATGATAAATATATATACAACATTAATGATGATCAATGAAACTGTGATTGTACCTATTGAAATGTTTGATTGTACCTTTAACTTTGTGATTGTATCATTTTGAAATTACCAAATGATATATTTGATGAACCGTCATCCACGGCATTTACGCTTGCGTGTTTCTTGCAGATCAGAAACTTAGGCTAACAAGACAGGATAAGGAGGTTACGAAGTTTCAGTCGGAGATTATTGGGTTGTCAGTGAGAGCTTGCAATTATGGAAATGTGATGTGTAATTTACATCTTGCCTCCATAATTGGAAGCACAAAAGGAAAGAGATGAATGATGATGCCCTGAGGTCGGTGATGAAAACGTGTTTAGGTACTATATAATTATCAACTTCTTTATGTGAGAGAGGTTTTTTATGCGGTTGCGGTGCAAAAACAGTCGGATTTTAAACATTTTTAAGATGATTTGTAATCTATGTCCATGCATAGGACTGTAAGTATTAGACTTAGTTTAACACTTTTCATTTAAAAGTACCAAGCAATTATTAACTAAACATTTCATTTTAAAACATGTACCTTTCTATTATTGATATCTTAAAGGTTAAATACAAATTATCTATTGAGACCCTTTTCAGTGTGAACATTATCTAACTCATAGCAACACAGTGGCCCTTTTTCTTAGATTATATTTTCTATTTTTGTTATAATTATTTCCGGGTTCTAATTGAGACCAATATTGCCAAAGTATTGTTTCAACTTGGTTAAACAAAACTAATGTTGAACTTATCAAATTAACTGTTTCTCAGATCCCCATGTTATAAATTAAAGATGATGAAGATTGAATGAAGTTTGAATGCAGATTTTGATTTGAGCGATTCAATTCAACTAAGGTATCGCCATCTTAATGTCAAAACACCTCAGCTTGTTAGCCTCTGATCATAACTTTTTTAAATGACATAACCATATAATGGTGAAGTTGTATGGCTTTTGTAAATTATGATGACATATAAAATTGCAAATTTTAAATACTAATTATTTGAAATGCCTAAAAGCTCGCATAATGTTATATACCTGTCATGATAAGTTATTGAGATAATTCCAGCAAGTGATATGCTGGGTTAGTGTTTTCCTGACAACTCACTTCAGACCAATGGTTCCTGATTTTTTTGCTTTCCGGTTCTGAAGAATCTCCGATTTCCTCTCAATATAGAAAATTGACGATTTGACGTGAAATACTCATATATGATCGTGAAATACTCATATATGATCGTGAAATACTCATATATGATCGTTATAGGAGTAAAATGACATCGCACTGACACCGTCCGTTGAAACAGTTAATGTTGTTAAGGGAAAAAATTAGTAGTATTTTATTCAAGATCATCATGGCATTTTTGTGGCATTATTTATACGAAACAGTTAATGTTGCTTATGGGAAGAAAGTTAGTACTATTTTATTTAGTGTCATCATGGAATTTTTGTGGCATTGTTTATACGAAACAGTTAATGTTGCTTTAGGGAGAAACAGTTAGTAGTATATTCATTTAAAATCATCATAGGATTCTTGTGGCATTGGTTTGACTAGTGCAATGTAATTCGTATAAATGCGTGAGCGAGTAATGCGTTAAAGAGCCACTCCGTGATTTTCACCACATGATGGTTTGCTTTGATATTGATATTGATTAGACAGCATAATTCATTATATAAATTTAAGATGTCTTACATTTTCAATCCCAATTTGGCAATTGTATTATAAGTATTAGTATTCAATAAAATTTCCTCACAGAAGTCAACTTCACAAGTCCAACACACATGAATACTAAAACTCAGACTCCTTCAGATAAGATTAGAAATAACGTTTAAGTGGTTGAAGAACCATCGTTCAGTTTTCGATCCTAATCGCGACTTTAAACTTTGATGTCTCCATACGACGTTGATTACCTTTAAAATAATACTTCTCTGCAACAGTCGATATTTTTTTATCAGATGACACTATTGGTACAATTTGGTTTATTTGACCCTGACGACTCACAGAAGAGGATCTGTTACTAGTGAATCATTTGAGTGAACCATGTCTATTCACAAATAACCCCAAAGAAGAATCTAACACTATAAAACTCACTAATACCTTAAGTGTGCACTTGATAGCAACTAAGTGAGAGGACGTCGCATGGTCGTTAAGTAGATTTGTCGATCCAGGCTGTCTCATATCCGCTTGAGATTTCTACAGGGTGTCTTGTTAATATGATTACTTGTGTACGGGAGTATCATATGAATTAAGTGTAAATGAAATGCTTTAAGAGCGAAGTGTTCTCAGTTAAAGTGTTGGAGAAGAAGTCGTCATAGAACACTGATCAGAAAGAGAGAAGTGATGCGATAATTATAATGTTCATTTTGATTTGTTGAAGGGTATTTAATGAATAATCTGACAATTTTTAATCTCATTTTCATAGATGATGTCAGTAGAAATGCCAGATAGAGGTAAGTAGTGATGATGTAGGTGACCTAAAAGTGAAGTCATGAGTGTGTGGGACCTTTTCTCTTTGTCATTAATTTCTTTTTCGACAGTGTTCAATAATATGGAGTCTAGCAAGGTGATATCATGCATTTTCATGTTCGAAACTGGGAAATGAGCAACAGTGTTGTTCAATTTCTGGGACCCCAGAAGCATTTAATTTAAGGCTTATTTACTTCGAAATTTAGAAAGGTCCATCTAGTAGTATAGAAGACTACCAATAGTATATATTAAGTACTTAAGCCAGCTTACTAATCTTTTTTACTGGTAATTCTTAACATCATCAACTAGGAATAGCCATGTTTAACATTTTGTGATGCTATTAACATTTGTATTCTGTCCCAGAAAAGTACTATTGAATTCACAAACAATCATTTGCTGTCGCTTGCAATAGGAGGATGTTCAAGCCGAGACAAATTGGTCATTCCATCCATGTGATAGCATCTTATTGCTCACTGAGGACCATCCAACATTTCATCCTACATAATCTTCCATTTGATACAACATTAAGATTACCGATTGGTTGTCAGGGGAAACCAAAAACTCGATTAGCAGGCAACATGAGTAGAACATACTTCCTTCAATCATTCTAATAACCAACAAATCACAACACGAATAATTCACCAATTGAACTATGCTCATCTTGCTACATAATGTTGTAGACATTAATCTATTATGGGCAACAGTGTTGTTCAATTTCAGGGGCCACACAAGCATCTTATTGCTCACTAAAGACCATCCAACATTTCATCCTATGTAAGCCTCCATTAGGTACAGCATTAAGTTAACCGATTGGTCGTCAAGTGAAACCATAAACTCGATTAACAAGCAACATGAGTAGAACATACTTCCTACGAATCTTCGACAACTCACAATACGAATAATTCCTCAGAATAGCTATGTATATCTTGCTAATTGATATTGTGGATGTTGATTCTATTATGGGCACATAACTGTAGAGAAAGGGAATAAACGAGAATAATTGTATAACTTGTCTAATAACACTTCCTACGGTGACAGATCTCATATCCCCAAACTAGAAGTGATCAGATAGGGAAAGAAAATGCTTTGCAAAATTTCTAACCTTATATCTAAATTGGTAAATCATTATTGTTGTCTTTAAATGTTACATTTTAGGTACTGACAATTGTTTGAGAGACAAATTGATTTTTTTCCAATCTAGGAGAAAGGTTTTTTCCATTTATATAGGAACAAATTTCACTGATGAAACTACTGTAGTAGAAGCTACCGCTGAATGTGTGTGATTGGGTTACTTGAAGCAATTCAGTCCAACCACATGGGCACATAAACCGTATGATAATTCAGCCAAAACCTGAAAGATTGTTGGGTTTATAATCGGTTTGTTTTGACAAATTTAAATTTTCTTTGAAGGATGTAACCACTTCACGGTGTTACAAACTCAATTCTGTCATGGCCGACATGCATTTTGAATTTTGTTCTTGAAACAACCTTGTATCTGTATGGTAATTCAAATACTTTTTTAGAAAGTAAGAAAAATTTGGTATGTTAAACTTTGAGCATTAAATGATAATAAGTTTTGATATACAGTTACCTTATTTAGTCTTAATTGATTTGAACCTTATCTGCCAATGTGAGAAGGATGTTTTATGGATATTTATGTCGTATGACACTTTAAGTGACAAAATGGTTTTTCATTTTCCATTATTTTAATCATAAAGCTCACTTTGCTTTATCATATGACTCAACCAACTAGATTTCATAGATTGCCAACCTGATAGGGGACTCATTACAAAACTTTAGTTTAAAATTATGATTTGCATAGAATAAAATAACATAGACTCTTCGGTCAATAAAAGGAGCCGGTGCTTGGTGATATGGACCCAGTAAATGGAACTGTCTGCATTCTACCATGGGACTTTATCTGTGTTGGAAAGGAACCTGAGAGCAGGAGACATCACATATCGATAAATTAGTCCTGACAATGAAGGGACCGTAAACAAACCATGCCTAACCTTCAATGTCTATATTGGTGGTCTTCTAATTACCATTCTTCTTAATCTTCCGCACTGGATATATTGCTTAATTACAATCTAGTCTTCATATAACGTAAATCATGATTGATACAGAAGGAATATATCAGATAAATAATCATTTTTATAAACATAAATCATCTTTATAGCAATCAGTTAGAACCTTGGAGTACCGATCTGCGGACATTTTTTTTAAAACCCAAAAGAAGCGAAATAGCTTACGTACTATATTCACAGTACGCAGCAATTAGCAAACACTAACGTATTCGAAAGAAACTATTTATCATTTTGAGTTAGTCAACTGTAATATTCTTCTTTGATATCAAAATCTTTCTCTACATGCTGTTACAAATTTGAAAACAAAACAGTTCAGTCAATCACAGAAGACATAACAGGTCAAGAATTATTTTATCTAGTTCAGAAGTTGTTATTCGGCAATGAGAGAATAAAACAATAATCCAATCGAGTAAAATCATTTTTTGCAATAAAAACATTCAAGGTCAACAGATAAAAATAAAATTAAAGTTATTCGTTTAAAATGATTACCCAAAAAAGATTCATTGCTATTAAAATGTTTATTAATATAAGATAATATTAAGTTAAGTCTATATACAGTGAAATACCCATTCCTGTTAAATCATGAAAGTACAGCTGCTTACCTTAAGAAGTTTGTTCACCTGCTTGTGTATCATAGTGCAAATCTCATGTAATCTGGGATTTGTTTGGACGTCAATCAAATACCTCTAGCAACCAGAAAAAAGATCACGAATAATTGTCAATATGTAAAATAACCATTCTCAGAATATATTTTGGATTGTCTGGTCAGGAGGAAAGAATTTCGAAATTGGCATGGTTTAATTGACAGATGGGGTCCTATTTTTGAAATTCTTTTACATTGACTTAATGCAAGGAAACAAAATTGACATACATGTAGGCTCAAAGCTAAAGAAAAAAGGAAAAAATAAAAATAGTGTTTCTCTTTAACTTTTGAACTCTATTCACTTTAATGACCTGCCAAAATTGTTACAGATCGCTGTAAGGTATGTCTTACAGATATGTTAATGCAAAATTAATCTTAAAGTATATACTTTAAATTCAGCTTTATATGTTTCTTTTTTTCAATGCTAAGATGCTTTTGATAACATGATTTATGCACAAGAAATCTGTCATTCACGTGTGTAAGATTCATAAGGACAACATCCTTGATCCTTTCAAAAGCAAATTTTTAATGAGTTCTTGTAGTAAGCAGTTCTAGAAAAAAGTTTTCTAAAAAGGTAACTTTATCTGACAGATTGGATAGCAATGGTTACAAATCTCTAATAGGATCGAAACGAGGTATTCCATCTCTGAGTAAGTTGACACAATTTCATTATATTCCTTAGCAACTACCAACCTACTGCGTTTGTTTTTGTCAGTTGACTGATTTGTCCTGATTTTCAATCAGTGATTGCTTTCTTAGATCTTTTAAAGAGTACTGAATAACATAGAAGGCTATAGTAATGGTGAGGTCATTGCATTTCCATTTGGCTAATATTTCTTTTAAGTCATTTTCACCATCTATTTTCAATATGACTTGATTTTTCTTTATCATTGACTTATTTTCTATATAACATGTAATATAGAGATCAAAGCAATTCCCTTTTGGCTAACAGATATTTTAGTCTTTTTCCCGCTATTCTCAACTAACATCATCTCATGTTGAAAGTCAGATTTCCATTTTATTCAAGATATTGACCAATAAAGGAATCAATGTCTTTCAAAAGTTACTACCTGATTGTCAATTTTCAGAGAGGAATAAGAAAACTGGTTGCAAATGACAAGTGATTATGCAATTGAACAAAGATTAAAAAATATATTGATTTTACTCTCGAAGGAATGTAAACCAAGCTGTTGATCCCAGTGAGCTAATACAGCCATGGCTTATTTTGACGAGAATCAGTTTATTTGACAAATCCGCGCTAACCACTCAGGTTTAATTGATCTCCGGGCTCTCAAGTTCCTTGCATCAAACCAACATTGACACTTGCCAATAATGTTTAAACGAGCTTCCAAAGTTTCTGCCCATACAGACCCAAAGTTAACCAGGTCACAGAACTGATATTTATCCCGTTACATATTACAGAAGTTTACATAAAACAGGGTACTAAAACTTAATTCATTGGTAGTAGTTGATAAAAATGCATTCATGGATGATTCGTGCAATTTCGAAATACTCCTTTGTATCAGTAATTACAATATTTGAAAATCTGTCCTGATGTGCAATGGTTTTTAAAGAACATCACATTTCAAATTTCAAACATGGCGTCTTCAACAATTTATTGAAACTTCAACATCAGTATTTGATCAGTGGCTAGGCTTTGTTTATATGTATTATCCTGAAAATGGTTCGTATCACAGTTTGTTAGTTGCAAAGTAGTGTTGAAGGTTATCGTTCGTTGTAATTACAGCTCTTAGTGATCAGATAGACACTATAACCACGTGACTATTATCTTTGAGTAGAACTAGTTTTGTGCAGAACTAACCCGACCATGAAAGGTTTTGAGACAATTATCTGGCCATATATACCATTCCTAGACTAAGTAATTTGCAGAGGATTTCGTGTCCCAGACAATGGACCCATTTAGTGTCAGATGAACGAATACCAATTATCAACGTCTATTCAATTCAAAGAAACTTTCCTCAACAGGTCACGCTTAAGAAACTATGGAATAATACCTGAAACAGTGGTTCTCCATGCTCGCAATCTATCGAAAAGTGAACAGCAACATGATTGATATATTGAGGATTATTATATGAGTGTCCATGACATACTATGTTTACGACACGAGTTGCTAAATATTAGTATTTCCTGAGCGAGAGCGAGTAAACATGTCGTAAACATAGTATGTCATGGATATAATATTCTTTTTATTACCGTAGTCCTAAAATTAAAGAGAATACTCAAAAAATACTTCTAAGCATAGCCGGACTAGCCGCCGCCGGCCCGTATGTCGTATTGTGACGTCATAGGTAAAGCGTGACGTCAAATCATTGTTTTTTACGTGACGTCACAGTGCAAATGTGATATTTTGCCCTAGGGCAAGATATGAAAAATATGAACCTCGATATGACTGCCCTTGTAGGTAATAAATTAAAGTAACCGATGGTAAGTGAAACTTTGATTGTACCTTTTGACATTGCCATTTAGGAGAGATGGAACAGAATGTCATCAGCGACATTTCCGCTTGCGTGTCACTTGCGGATTAGCAACTTTGGCTTGCAAGAAAGGATGAGGAGGTTATGAAGAGTTAGTCGGAGATTATGGGGCTGTCACTGAGGTCTTGTAATCATGTGATGTGTAATTTCTCGTCATTATTTGGAGACAATGATACCGGGATGGTTTTTAGTCAGTATACGTATCAACCTTTTTATGTGAAAGAGGTTATAAACGTGAGAGAGGTTATGTACGGTTGGTTTTCATTTTGTTTTATCAAAAACCCGAGGAACAAAAAAACAGTAGGACTTTAAACATTCTTAAATCAAAATAATGAAATTTAAATCTATGTTTATGCTTAGGATTGCATGTGTAAGAAATCAGTTTCAATCGGTTAATTCAACAATACCAAGCAATGAATCATAAACAAATATGATTCTTGTTTAAAATATTTCCTTTCATTGGTCCTAGTCTTGCAGGTCACAAAACTTGAAAAAGGGTACGTTGTCCGTTGTCTGGCCATTATTGTTACAAATTTAATAATCATGACTATACAGATCTCACATTGATCAAATCAGAAAATAAAATCACATGATGTTACCTTTGTTGAGGTTCTCATTTCATCAGTAAAGTATGAAGAAAATTTTTACTGAAGTAACTGAATTTGAAAGGTAACAGTCCATTTAGATACATCTCAATGTCACCACACAAACTTTTGGCAGTCATTTGGTTGGTAATCCCTTTAACTTAAAAACAATAATACAATGTTTTGGAGAACATAAGATGGTGATGTTGTGGGCTAATGCCAGTTTAGTCATCATAAGTAATAGTTTGCTTATTGTGAATTATTTGAAATGCCTGAAAACATTATATTTTTATAACTATTGTTACCTATCATGAATGTTATAACTTACGGAGTTTACATTGTATACCTCAGGTCAAGGGTCGGCTATCCGATATTTCGAGCAAGCAATATGCACTGAAAGAGTATTCCTGGCAACTTACTACAGGTCGATGGTTCCCAATAGTTTCCTTTCCGATTTTGAAGCACCTCCGGTATCCTCTCAGTATGGATAGCTGAACATTCCCTCATAAATTTTCAAAGCAGTGTAAAATGATATTGCACTGAAACTGTCCGTTTTATTAAACACTTAATGTGGCTTAAGGGAGAAATAGTCGTGACGTTAGTAGAATTTTGATTTAAGGTCAACATGGGATAATTGTTGTATTGGTTTCGCATGGGCAAGCCTATTCGTATAAATGCATGATGAAAAGCATTTTGCATCTAGTAAAATATTTTGACAAATAAAAATCCTGTAAACCATATTTGAAGGGATAAGGGACACGCATCGGTTTATGAAAATATAGATTTTATCAAAATGAATTTTCAAGATGGGTGTAGGATTAGGTATTTGATTTGTGGATCGTTTAGTGAACAGTGTGGCTTCACAAATAACCTCTCAAGAACATTCTAAAATCTAAAAACTTACTGATTGCTATGGTGTACACTTGATCGTGGAAAGTGGATTTGGTGATTTTGACTTTGCGGCTTAACATTTCTACCGAGTGTCTGTTTGATATGATTGCTTGAGAACGGCAGTAACATAAGTGAAATTGAAACGATTCTACTACGAAATGATCTCAAGTAAAGTATTTCAGAAGAAGTAATCATATAGAGCGCTGATCAGAAAGTGGGAACGTTTGGTCTGTGAATATTCTGCCAAATATCGTTTTCATCAATTATAAAAGTGGGAATAATCAAAATAGGTATTGGTATTGATGAATGAGGTGCAATGCTACTGTAACGTGAAAGGTAAGTCATGAATGTACGGCTCCCTATTGTTTTAAATAAATACCTTCCTAGATGTGTTGACTAATATGGTGATATGTTCAGCAGCATTTTCATGTTTCGGTGTTATGAAACTGACAACAGTTTTGTTTAATTTCTTGGGCCTCATAAGCTTTTATAACCGAATATTTTTCTCCCAAATAGATGCAGGTGCATCTTGGAAAAAGTCGTATACAATCTGTCAAATGTATTAAAGAGAAAATAATATTCGTTTGATACATCAGTAAGCTTACTAGTCCTCTCTTACTTGTAATGTTCAACATCATAAAATAGCAGTAACCAGGTATTACCTTTTATAGTTTTGTGATCAATGAAATGTAGGACACCGCTCTGGCAATTGACAAACAACATCTGCACCATCGCTTATAATAAGAGGAAGTTTAAGCCGAGACAAATTGGTGATTCCATCCGTGTGATAGCATCTTATTGCTCGCTGAGAGCCATCCAACATTTCATCCTACATAATCCTCCATTTGATATCATTAAGATAACACGAAAAGCACGAAACCAGAAACTCGATAAACAAGCAATATATGAGTAGAGTATACTTCCTTTAAATTATCAACGAATCACAATACGAATAATTCTTCTATTGAACTATGCTTATCTTGCTACATAATATTGTGGCAATTGATTCTATGTGGCCAAAACTTTATAGGACGGAATCCTGCAACTGGAAGTGATCAGATAGGGAAACAGATTGTTTTGCAAATTATCCAACCAAATTTGTCAAATCAAAAAGATAATTGTTGTTTTTTTAAATGCAATAAGGCACTGACAATGTTTTCAAGAACAGTCCCAGAGAAAGGTTATTTACATTTATATTGGAAGTAGGAATGCTGAGGAAACTGTTGAAGTAGAAGCTGGCTACTGGGTACGGGAAGGTGAATGTGTGTCTGATTGGATTAGTTTACCCAATTCAGAGCAACCACAGAGGCATATTAACCGTCTGTGTTTAGTCAATCAACAGAAAACTATTCTGAAGGATTGTTGGTGGTTTAGTTTATATGAAAATTCTAAAACTATTTTGTTCGAAGAAAGTTAAATTTGAAGTGTAATTTTGAACATTTGAACAGCCTTGTATCTGTATGGTCATTAAAATAAGGAAACTCAGAAGTAAGAAAAATTCGGAACGTAAAACTTTTATTGAGCATTCAATGGTAATCATCATTGTTATTCATTGATGGACAATCAGTTGCAATTTGTTGAATTCAAATTTTATTATAAACTTAACCTGCATGTATGAAAAGGATGTTCTGGAGAATGATCCTTCTGTACATCTTCGGCCAAAGAGATATTCATCCAGCCGAAGCCAGTAGGAAGGCTTTTAAACCTCACACTGTCATACTTCCATTTATTTTCAGGAAAAGCCAACTTTTCTAAAATCACTTTTTTCAGACATATATGACTCAACCAACTTCAATATCAAAAAGCCATTTGATAAGCGGCTCTTTACAGCAACTGTTAGCTTGAAATTCATTGCAATTTATTTTTCAAAACATTAACTTAACGGTCATAAAAGAACCAGTTTCAGGTAAGTGATATCCATGTGCATTCTGTTATGAGACTTTTACTGTGTGATAAATGAACCCTAGGTGAGCAGGAGGCATTACTAATCGATAAAGTCGTCTTCACAACGAAGATTCAGTAAATTAACTAAGATGTATCTTTGACCTCTGTTGGTGTTCTGTTACACTCTCCTTAACACTGCTTTTATTGTTTGTAGTACAAAGTAATACAAAGTAGCCTCTTCATGTATCGTAAATCATTATTGATACAGAGAGAATTAATAGCTAGAGTATCATATTGTACACATATAGCATACATGTATATAGATTTCGCAATGCTTTTGACATATACATTTTGATTTATGATGAAGTTTGATCACAGATATTGATCTTCAAAATATCAACAACTGAAAAAAGAACATGTATTTTAAAGGTATGCGAATGTTATATTTTATATTTTAAATGTGATAGGTGTTTTTACTTGACAATTGTAATCGACAAATACTCATAAGGCACCATGGCTTGCAAATAAGATGGCACTGTTAAAATGGATCATTGAAGATTGTCTAACAAATTGAAGAATTTTCTGACTGTAACTCCTTTTTCATGACGATAACTTAATCAAATTCCAGGTTTTACATTTTGTTTTTGTTGGGAATAAAAAAACAATGTATAACAATAATAATGTCGCTGATTTCGGTATGTTTCCTCAACCCACTGATTGTGTTTTCCCTGCTGGCAACACCCAGGTGTTGAATAACTGAAATACTGTTGACAGCAACTAAATCTTTTCTCACTCAGTGACACTCATTCCTTTGAAAAAACATATACGTCAAGAAATGGATAGGGCATAGTAAATGCAATAGTTAAAACAAATTGCCTGTTCGGAAGAATGGTATTCCTGTGCAGGCACCATTCATGAGATACATTTAACGAAGTTAGGATTTACACAAAATAGATAGAAAGTTCATTCGATCATATAATAAGGTTGAAATCGATAGAATTATTTGTACAAGAATTGATGAACAAGTTTGATTCCCAGTGATTTTTACCTTCTAACAAACTTATGAGTGCATTTTCTTTTCAATCTCCGTTTCCGAACTTTGTTGTTTTAAATATGTTCTCTACATCGAAATGCATTTTATTGGAAGAGTGATTAAAGTGGCAAAGTTGTCCCGCCTTTTTTTCAGAGTGTTGTACTTGTACGCCCATTTGATAATTACAAATACAAGACACTTAATGGTTTACCAGAGATTCGAGGTCTCCTGTTTACCGCTTCTCTCCATGTCAATTGATCCTTAAATTGTTGACTTATTGGCCCCAGTCTGTGTTAACTAAATATTGTATTTGACAGACAGAATGATAGAAAAACTAACGCAATTAACAATGCCCTTTTTGGATATCCATTTTCTTAGATTAACTTAAATCGATGTTAAGGAGTGTGTGGAAATATGTTGAAACTGCTGGTTGCATTGTCAAGATCAATGTGAAAAGGGATACTTCATCAAAACTACTTTCTTTCCGACGAATCCAAAGGTAATAAGTATTGGATTGTCCGTGTTCTTTATAGGGACTGTTACAATCAAACTTGCGTTGACCTATTGCATGATCCCTTGATCATGGTATGAATACAGAATACTAAACTTGTCATGTTATACCAGATTTATATAACGTATATTTATTCACGTTTTAAATTTCCAATCTAGACAAAAGAGCTGATGCGATGAAGCCTTGATTCTTGGAGGCATTTTGCATTTATACTTTTTGATGTGAACTTACTACCTGAATAACTTGGGGTGCAATTTCTTCAAAAGTGGAGATAGCTTGACTTAATGTTAAAAATAAGACACAACTAAAATATGCACGGAAGTGTTTTATCTAAAAATTAACAATGAAGTTTCTAAGGCCCCTGACTTTATTGCTTTCTAAAGATGTTCCATAAGATATGTTCGCATAGTCTTTGTTTGTCGTCATATAACAGAACCCTTAGAATCCCTTCCTCTGTATCTGTTGATCATGATGGCATGCACTATTAAGCTACTTGTGTTACGAAGGTATGCCTTCAAAAGTATTAAGTGTCGACAAGTGTGCAAACCACTCACACTTGAATGTTCTCAGGTTTGCATTTGGGGACTTCAAATTGAGTAAGAATTAAATTTTCAAAATCGACATTTTATTATTTTTTTCGATATCGAAATATTGAATTAATAACAATTTAGTTAACTCATCTAGGAACGGACAATTACATCAAGATCAATAAAGAGTTAACTTGAAATAATGATATTGTCTTTTTCAAGAAGCTCGACACTCATCTCCATACACGCCATTATCATCTCAGAATCCCGTTTGTTCACTGTAAAATTTGTAAACAACTAATAGTTATAATTATCAGTCATATGACAAGCATTTATTTCCTAATTATAATAAAGTTATCAATGCATTACCGTTATTGATTAACTACATATACATTCAGGGGTAAAAGAAACGATACCATACTTTTCAAATGATTTTAAAAAGGGGACGATTTATTTATCCCAATGTGCCCTTTAAAATGTACTTTTAAAGATACATTATCATACTTGCATGCGGTTCGGGATGAAATTCAGCTATTGAGAATATAAATACATCACTCTGTAGAAAAATCTTTAATAGAAATTTTGGTATCACATTTACATTTTTTATCAACAATAACATACCTATTTCGACGCCAAGAGCACAGTATCCCCTGTAAAAAGGGCATAGCATTTAACGAACACGCTTTCTGTGACGTAATCATTATGCTTGTAGGATTTACACCGTGTCTCAACTATCGTAATTTGTGTTCGATGGGTATCAACTTGGGCAGCAACGAATGTATAATTCGGAGAAAAAGAAAATGAAATCTATAGTTGTGCGCGACAAAGAAGTTTTTCAAGCGTATATATAGAAACCGGAAGGTGTGAGATGGCCACACTTGATTCGTCTTTATGTCGGCTGCCGTTTCGGTCAATTTGGTAATTTATCTCCTATTTAATGAATTTTGGTCCGATTTTCCCTAGGTTGGTCGCAAAAGTTTGCTAAAAATAAAAGGAAAACCGTAAAATTACTTTTAAAATAATGAACTCTGATAATGTATCTTTAAAATCATAGCTTAGTTTAGTAGGCTTTGAAGACACAAGTTCTTGTTAATCATTTGTGGGCTAATCTCAAGTTTTTAGAATATGGTATCTTGAGTGAATGTTATATGTAACCTCTATAGTAATATACAATGTATGTCCAGTGATGAATATACAGATTGCATGCAATCAGAGAAAACATAAATTGCCTGACTTATTTTCAAACCAACTTGTGGCGACAGTCTTACTTAGGGGTCATGTGCTCCCTATAATTTGCTATAAATATTCAGACCAAAGTTTTCCGGGCTTAGTTCCACAACGCCAGTGAGTCTCTGAGTTGACATATTTAGGGGGACAGGTTGAATTCCTATACAGGTTTATTGTTCTATCTAAATTTGAGCTCCTATATTTACATACAGCCTGGTATTTGGAAACGAGTCTCTTGGTTACCACCTTAAGGGGGAGAGGTTGAAGGCAAATATACATCTGTATGCCACAAAGTAGATCTTAATTTTAGATTTTTTAAATACTTTCTCCTTAATTCGTAGATATACGTTCCTTTGAAGTTGAAAAAACTATGCTGACACGCGATCTTCAGAAACTGTCATAACTACAGTGATCATAAGATGTTTTGTTTAAATATTGTCTAGAGTGAGAGCATTTCACATGTAGTTATTCTCGGACACTTTAACACTGTGTATAACCGTACACCGGAACTAGCGAGGTGTACGGCGGAGAAATGTTGCTAGCGAGGAGCCGAACTCGAAAGTTTGTTAATATTTTACTTCATAACTTTCAAATAATCAACATCATGTGGTAATTTTAGCACACATACTTAGTAAAATGTATGTGCTTGTCATTCTGTATCCAAGGGACAGTAACAATGACAGTTGCGAGTAATGCTGTTGTTAGTAACATATTTGCTATCTCTGACTATGAACAGGATATGACATTAAATAGTTATGTCTCGGAAAGCTATTGACATGATAATAACATAGAAAAAATTGATGAAACGGCGATGATTGCTTTTTAAGTGATCCCATTTGCGATCACGCTCCTCGCTAGCAACATTTCTCCGCCGTCCACCTCGCTATTTCCGGTGTACGGTTATACACAGTGTTTAACTCAGAACCATAAGGCACAAAATCACCAATTAAGAATCATTCCTACAAGTTTCGTTTTTTGCCACAAATACCTATACAATATTTCTGTTGGAAAATTAAATTACAATAAGGTGATTTATCAAAATACAAAGTCACAACATGTATCATGAAAGCGAAATGAACCCATGTTTCTAAAAAAATTAAAACCTTAGGTAAAAGTTAACGAATCTTCAGCGAACGGTTTGGGGAGTAATTTGCTAAGGTATTTTCTAGATGAGTCGTTTCCTTTTTAATCCAAGGCGAACATACCCTAAATGTCTTTATTTCTCCCACAGTTTACTGCGAGCACGTGAGGAAGGAGGGCGACTACCTGCTGTTGATCCACGTCCCAGAGTCGTACGACTTCACCATGGCCAGTAAGTAGTGACAAGGATAATAAGTTTTATTCTGCTAGTGTTTCAAAAAGGGACGCAGGGGTTCTTTTAGAAAACATTTCCAAAGTGAGGATTAAGAGGCGGATGAGTATCTAGAGTGGATAAACTAATATATCTTTTCTGACACTTAAGTACTATTTGTTCAAGAGGTTATCTTGGTTGCATTAGGATTAAGGAAGTCATATTGATCCAACCTTTGTTGTTATGCATTCTTTGTAATTTAGGAAGGGAAATGCAATCAAAGTTCTTTGTGCAACCAGCGACGCTGTTCAAAAGTCATCATTTTGGAAAATGTATCCTTGCAAGGACGTCTGTGACCAAACCATACTTTCCATACGAGAAATGATTTCATTTTTGTCACTAGAGGAAACCAGGAAAACTTGCTGTATTAGAACAGAGGTTTGATCGAGATGACGTGAGCTATCTCTATGGTTAGAGAATGAATGGATAGCGGAAGATTACATTTCTTTCAATTTGTGATTTAGGTTTTGGCACTCTTTTGTGGTATTCAACAATGTTCTAGTTCTCTTCAATTTGCTTTATTCGAATATTCAGAAATTGTTTGTTCAGTGAATTGCGGATTGACTTACGAAACTTTTCATTTGGTTTTATTAGATACATAACAAAGTTCATATGAAATAATATCGTTTAAGAACATGGGTTTTTTAACACGATGTGATGCTTAGAACTTTTGGTTTCGAAATGGTTATTCAAAACCTTAAACTCAATTTCAAATTGTTCAGTGTTTGTCTACAGGACTTCGATATGAAATATGGAATCTATGAGGCGGAGATCTTTTTTGATAGTTTTGCTTCTGTGAAGTAAAGTTTTGTTTACAAACAGAGCCTTTAAAACGTTCAACAGATCATTTCAAGCGATCCTGACTCTGAAGTAATTTAAATAACACCAACGTTTAAAAAAACGAATGTTTGATTAAATTTGAAACATGTCTCCTATCATTGCACTTCTGCGTTTTGATTGATTCAACCTTTCACCTTTTGTCATATGTTTGTGAAAGTATTGTGTATTTTATATTCTATATTCAAATCAAGTTGTTCTGCATATCTGTCATTATGCCTGCTCCTTTGAACATTGTTAACAGTTGTTAACGTTTGTCTTGGGGGACACTTGTAAAATAATGCATCTTGTATCTGGCTCTTATCTTTCTGCTATGAATACTGTGGCACCAGAGGTTTTTCATATCTGCTGTGGGTACAAGTTTTTTCTTCTTCTAAAATATTCTGCCAGATTGGGCATGCTTCTCTTTCTGACATCTCGTCAGGAGCATGACTCAGTTTTTTCATACTGAGATATATTTATCAGAAATGCTTGGTCCAAACCTAGAAAGGGAATTTGTTTTATCAACCCTGAGCGGAGAGCTCTACCAATCTAATACACGGGCCTTTCGAAGGTTTAGACGTCAGGTTCTAGATTTATACCACTGATACTCTGAGCATCGAGACTCTATTAGCCCAAAGCCATTCACATATGTACAGTGCCCCTTTTCGAAAAATGGTCAGTCAAATTTGCCAATTTCGAACTATTTTGCATTTATCAGATCTATTGCATCCAATGTCTTCCTTAAAATCAAAAACAGAACATAAACAATGAAGATGTGTAAGCAAGACATAAAGGCGGTAGACATCAAAAGCAATCGTGAGCGCAAAAGCTCTCTAGGTTCTGAAACTTCCTGTTAAATGTTGGACCAAGTGTTTGCATTCCTATGTCTCTGCCTGCCTCTGACTCTATGTCTGGTTGCCTGTGTCCGGTGACGGTGTTGCATGCTGTTACTGAGGACGCTGATGTTTCTCACACCTTCAGGTCCTTCTGTAGTGGAGACTCTGTTGAGGGAACTGGAGCAGCGTGTGGACATCCTGGAGAAGAAGTACAAGGAGAAGCTCACGTCTAAAGGGGTGAGTTTTCAAGAGTCCATTGATGGCATGGTGAGAAGAGTCTGTGAATGAGTTGGTTCATGGTGAGGCCCGAAAAAAAATACAAAGAGTAGCTCATATGATGTTGAAAGTTCATGTCTAAGGAGATAGTGTGGAGAAGCTCATGTCTAAAGGGGTGAGTTTTATAAAGTGCTTGTCTAAAGGAGTGAGTGCTTGTCTAAAGGAGTTAGTCCCTGTCTGATACAAATCGACCGTGTTTCTAGGGGAATAAAAAGTATGAATCAGTGCTTTCCTCTCCACAACGCTCTGAAAACAACCAAGCTAGGTGCTTGTTCAACACCTAGTCACAATCTAATCACATCGTCCCTTTCAAAAACCAACATTTGCGGCGATCATGTAGAAAATGGATTTAACAGGTGTTACGTGCCCCTTGCTCTGATATCGAAAGCTTTTGCCGCCGTCCTTGTGATTGGCTAGATGAGCTTACGTTAAAACATGCGGGTAATAGGGGTGCCTTCAGACTGTGAAGGGGAGGATAGCCGGGCTGGATGAGGTTCGAATTCCACTAGAGATAATATTTTTACGCTCTTTTTCCTCGAGGCACATGCTATTTTAATCAGACTGGGTTGAGTCCGGGGTAGCTTTTGTCTAAAGGGATCAGTTTGGGAAGTTCATGTCTAGTCCTTGGATGAGTCGATGAAAAGAGAAACATCAAAACACGCTTTATGTGAACTAAAGAGCATGGAGTGCAGTTAGGACGTTGGGGCGGAAAAGAAAGGAGATAACTAAGAAGAAGGGGATTGAAAGATAGAATCACGATGATCATATCCATACAATAGGGTGACCAGAGGGGGTAATAAGTATGAGTGACAAGGAGAGAGCATTGGAAAGTTCTGGAAGATTCGGTTCAGTCCATATGGTTTGTAACGTTCTATTGTTTCAGAGACTACATCTGAAGTATAGGCATATACTATTTATTTGTTTGAAAGGGAAGAGGAACAAAACATCTCTACGTGGTTAACTCATGGAGAACACATGACTTTATGAAAAAAATGAGGGTCAAACTTAAGAAATCGATTAACCTTTGTAAAATATAAAAATGTTAAAAAGGTATGTGTAAGGTAGAATTTACATATCCAATGTAAAGAAATGATGGTAATGGTGGAACTTTTTTAGACTGACTCGTTGTTCATTTCAAAATGGAGATTGATCTCAGACTGACTAGTTTATAGCGAACACAGAAAATGTTTATTTCTCACTCTTTCGATGTCAAACTTATTCTATTAGTTGGGGACATTCAACTCCAAAAGCTGAATGGAGACAATGCTATCATTGATTTATACCCGCCATGGAGGTTCAAATCAATCTTTAGAGGGTCATATTCCGTAATAGATCTTGTAGTGAACTCTCTGTACATTAACAGCCTTCTTTCTTCAAATATGAAAAGGCATTCACAACTATTGCTTTTACTTCGCTTACATGGCTTTTGTTTTCTTTATTGCTCTTTAATTTAGAAGTCTAAAACAGGAAAACAGTGTTGTATCCTCACTGATTATACATCTTGTCAATGAATTGGTAAATAAGTTCGAGCCTTGATGAGTTAAAATGATAGTGTCATGGTATCGGTCTCTCTACATGTATCTCAAAATGGGTCGGAATACAACTGCCTATTGCGTTGTCATTTAATCCTGAATTTGTAATCTTGATAGCATTTGCTCAAATGCAATTTGTACAATTTACTACGATGTGTGAAAACTGTTATTAAAGGTATTCATTCATTGCAGCTTTATTCATTCCATAATGTTTCAGATTTCCGGCAAGTTCCGGACAGGTTCGGGGAAACCAGGGGAGGTTATCGTGAAGATAGCAAAAGAGGAGAAGGCGGTGATGGTCATTACCGGAACTCGGGGACTCGGCAAGTTCCGGCGGACCATCCTCGGCAGCGTCAGTGACTACATCGTACATCACTCCAACGTGCCTGTACTAGTGTGTCGACAGCGGGAGAACTCAGAGTAGAAGGGGGAAGAGGAATTTAGGGGAGGTATTGACAGGAATGGGGTGGGAGGGGTGTTTAGGGACAATGTGGTTATTCGTTGAGGTGAACAAAAGGTTGTAGAGTAGATAAGAATACTTTTAAAAGGGTTAGAGGAGGAGAAAGAGGAAGGTTAAGGGCGTTGTCGTTAGCATGATCAATCCAACATGTCCTAGTCCATGTCAAAGAATTGAGAATGCTAAAAAGACAGGGAAAGACATGTTAACTTTTGGTTGGATTGCAGGCAAATCCAAGGGATATAATGGTATTATCATTTAAATAGAAGGAACGAACGAAAAGGAAGAACGTTTTCTTAGAAGGAACAAAGGTAAAGTACACCAACAATGTTTGTGGTTAAAAGGGGACCCCAAAATGAGACCCAGAAAAAATGGCATTTTTGTTGAAATGCAGATCAGCTGTATGATGTAACCGTTACGTGTGGATCATTCATCCAATTGAAATTCATCTGTGTTGTTGAGGAATTGTTAACAATTGCTACACAATCATGCAAGTCTTGTGAGAGTGTTTCAAAAGATGTGTTTATAGGTATATATTATATCACAAGTCTTCTTGTTGTAAGTAGTGTTGATTTGGTCATCTGCGGGTTGTTCGTTTTCCTTACGTTAATCATATGAAGGATCAAACCCGACTCTGATATTAAACTTTCTTAAACCGTCTGATTCAAACAGAGATTGGATCAGCGGTTATTGCTTGAGAAAACTCTTTTGAGAAAGGATATGGACATTCCCGAAGGGTTTTGAAAACTTACTGCCATATTTTTGGTCATTTAGATGGCCATGATGGTGTTTGAGTACTCGAATGCGTATTTATCACTTAACGTCTTGAATAACCTATTTCTTTATTGATGTGAAATATCAAATTGTGAATTTAGGAACATATATGCTAAAGCACTAAGCTGCAAAATTAATTTTAAAATTAAGATATAAATCGCGTAAATCCATAATTTGTAGTCACTCTCTGTAAGAACACCCAGTTTGCAGCACAGGTATAAGATACTTGTATTACCAGCTGAGTGGCTTTACATGGAATGTTTATATCAACTTTAAATATTATATAAGAGCATATAAGGATCTATCAGAATACAATGGATATATGATATGTGAGATATATGTGTAGCCTGTACACCTCATTTAATGTTGTAATGCACGTGTTGTGTGAACCAATCAGCTGTACACAGCAGCATCCACCTGTGCAATAAATCTGTTATCTCAACCACGGTGTCTGTTATCAATCCATGTCCTTACTGTGCACTATCATACAGCTCTCTCCTTCTTTAGCTTGTAAGCTTTAATCATCTTGCTGGAAGTTTGATTCTACTGATCGTCTGACATTTACTGAAGACAGGGATCTGGAAGCAGTATCTCTGATGTCACCGTCCACTCTGATAGAAGACCTGGTTGCGTGTAGGCAGTGTTGTCGAATTGGTTCCAACTTGACACATCCACCTTAGTTAAATTTACTTACCAGCTTGTATGATTTAAGGTATGGATCAATGTTGGGCCAACATCATTTGTTGACTTGTCAACCTAGTGCTTGTTTTGTTACTCGGGGCCTGCAAAGACCTAAGAAGATTACGTGAAGGTAGTGCTGCTGATTGTGTTCTAATCTTGACAATTACATCTTAGTTCAGTTTTATGTAAACAAAACTATGTGAATGTACATATACACCTTGCACTGATTTGACAAAATTTTTTCCCTTCGTCATATCACATTTTTAAAAGCACAACATTATTTTGTCTCATATATACCATCTGCTTACTATGCGGAAACCAGAGATTACTTGGAGATTTGATTCTACTTCTTCTGACATTGACTGAAGACAGTCGTCTGGAAGCAGTATCTCTGATGTCAGTGTCCACTCTGATGGAAGACCTGGTCGCGTGAAGGCAGTGGTGCTGACTGGGTTCTAATCATCGGTATTACTTACTAGCTTTGTGTGGGTGAACATATTGATCTTGTACTGATTAAACTTATTCTAAAGAAGAGTTTTCTTAAAAGGATTTTTCTCTCACGTAACCACTATTGACTGGATCTTATTAGTATAAGGTCGAAGTTAATTTTGTGACATGAATAGAAAACTATCAAATGCTTTTGACATTTGTTTTTAGTGTTCAGTGTATTTAATAGATTTACTTGAAATGTGAAATTAAATTTTGTTAAATGACATTCATACTGTCTGATATTTCACTAAATGTTTTTGTAATAAAATTTATAATAGAAATTTAATAACAAGAAAATATGATCTTATTCCATCAGGTGAATTATTAATATCAGAGTGCGTAGAATCTGAAAAAGAATGAGGGAAAAGTCTTTCCATTCTATCCAAAAGAATAAAAATTGAACATGTACCTTTAACCTTAAAATTTTGTCGGACAAATTTGTGTTAACGATGCTATTTAACCAACATGTTGGTAAACATTACTTCAATATTGACCCAGATATAAGCAAATATTATTAATGTATCGTGGCTGTTCCTTGTTACATGGGGCATGCACATATCTCTCCCTACACAATATGTGACTTAAATCAAACTTGAAATCAAAACAAGCTGTGCTACTTATTTTGGACTCTATCCTTGAGCCGGACTTCCAAGATTGTATTAACTCTTTATTTGATTAAAGCAATATGTTTTTGAACATTTTACCTTTTATAAGCATGAAGACATGCATTGCCTAAGTACCATGTATGGTTTGATGACTGAATATATTGAAAATACTTATCTATTATATAGATAAAAATTACATGAGATTATTCAGTGCTTTAGATATGTCTAAAACCTGACCTAATTGCGTTTATTCACATCTCGTATTGATAATGTGGTAGCTTTGAAAATTGTTTTCCACCTTGCAGATTTTTTTTACTAAACATCTAACATCTAAAATTTATAAATCTTTTATTATCAATGTTATCAGGTGTTGCTAATATATAAAGTCCTTGGTCTAAGCTTGTATAACAAGAGTAGATTGACCGACCTAAGCCTACATTACTTCTCAATGTATGTAAACCAAAGGGAATCAACATAGAGAACAAGACCTTCATCTAATAAGTACACCAACCTTCATGCCCCGAGGCCAACACATCTGATCAATCCCGTACATTCAACAGGGAACGTTTGTCTTTCTGACAGAGGTCAACAAGAATATTGACTCACTGACCAAGAAACCACTGAATCCATCCAATCGATGTTATCAGTTCAGGGAGTAAACTGTCTTCATCCAATCACTTGACGTCACACATGATATGACATCTCATTCAATGATTAGCGTTGTTTCCCGAAAGTAAGAAAAAACAATTGATAATTGCAAATTTTGTATTTCTGATTGCTTTCGTATCTTTGTCATGAAATAACAAAAATTGCATTTTTACAGAAAGTAAGGTTTTACAGCAGATTCTGGGTCTACTGTCAAAGTAAGGCATAACCTGCATCAGTATCCACTATTGGCTAATTTAACCTGCATCACTACTGGCTAACATAAGCCTTTCCGTTGAACACAAAAATGCATGATTTGAGATAGGCGTCCTCTTGAGCGAAAAGATTTCTGAAGGGAATATCATGTCAGTAGGTCAGCTTGGTAGAGAACTGCTGCAATACCAAAAAAAAAGAAATATCAAACACCGAAGATAACTCATATTGTATATTTATAGAAAAGGAGCATCCATATAGAACTAAAACTGATGAAGTACATCTGTATCTCCTACTGTAATGAACCAATGCTTCATGTGTATAAGTCAGAGTTGTCCCCAAGTCCTTAAACAGAATTGTTACCATATGGGGGCAATTATATCTCGTCCATACTTTTCATACGATGCCCTAGGGTAAATATCCCTTTTCTTTGAGATAACACGTCATAAACAATGCTTAAACGTCATAGTTCACTCATGTTCTATTTTTGGCTTTTTAGAATTATATTCTTCTGTCATGCTACTTAGGCAATAAACATAATATCGCATTTGTGTCCGTGTCTTACAAATAAACGCGAGTTTAAATGAATGCAATAACATGATATCTGAATTTCATTCCTGCCTAAAAATCAGTATATCAATCGTTCTTGCTCAGGGAATACTACTAATTCATGTCGTAAAGTTACCCTGTCATTCATATGCAATACGCTTTTAATGTACGATATAGCATCTTAAAAATCAATACTAAACATTTTCTTCCTACACTGGTTACTCTTTTAATTTTCTTGAGGTTTAACGATATTTGGAGGAAATGTCAAATTTTGGGGTGACAATGACTATTCATTGGTGACCAAGAATCAATAAAAGGGGACCTCAGAAATACTGAAGCATCGTGGGTTAACCAACTTACCAAGTGATGCAGAAGTAATCCTTAATGGTCCTATCTCGTCTTCTGGTGAATCAACAATCTCCATATCAGCCAAATGAATCTACAGGATAGAAGTCTAGTTGCTTTTAACAGAGTGTCCCATTAAGTGTTACTATCCCTATCAAATGATTCTCTTAGTCATTGTCGAGTTTTGTCCGATAACACACCTTCAAGGCAATTTCCATATTTCAAAGGATCTCGTGAAAAATTAAGCGTTTTTCAACTATTGCATATCAACTTTGGGCAAACAAATCAAGTATATTTTAAACGAACATATCAGGTTCAGATATATTTCTACGGATGAAATGATTAAAATATGTTCATTCTAATGTGCCAGGTTAGTTGTTCTTGTTCCGTCATCACTCAATATGTTCATCCGATCAATTATGCTTTGTTTTCTCATTCAAATCTTCGAATTCGAGTTCGAATCTAACGACTCTACCTTTCAAGGCCGAAGTACGTTTTCTCTAAACATAAAGAAAATATAAGTTACTTTTCCTTCGGGCGGATTCATATATCATTAAAAATTATCTAATTCATAAATACCTGCTCTACTTCCGGCTCTCCAAACAGGTCGAAATGATCATCACTTTATTGAGGGCTGCGCCTTATAGGTTTAACAAGTGTATTGAAATGATAGGTAAAGCACTTTAAACGAAAATAGCTTCTTTATAGAATCAAAATTCACTATCCAAACATTTCTAATATAGTATTGTCAAGTATAGAAGGGATGCGCACCTCTCCGTCTGGATCCGCCAAGCTTTCTAATTATTGTCTGTGGTAATGTTTCTGTTTCTTTTCAATTGGGTTACATTTAACTAGTTGCTAATTCTTATCATATCAGTAAAAGCGAGAATGGGAAGTTTCATTTTCATGTGTATCCAACGTACAATTACCTTTTTCAAAAGAAGACCTTTTGCAAAGAGCTAAAATATCTTATTGTAAAAAACAAAACATGTTGAGAATGTTTTGAGACGGCTATATTTCATTTCTTGTCAACAGACAATGGTCAAAACCAGTTTGAAGTGAACAAACTTTCAACGCCTATTCGTTTGAAAGCAAGACCATATATAAGCTTTCTTGAATGAAAGGAGCATCCATATAGAACTAAAGCTTTGATGAAGTACATCTGTATCTCCTACTGTATTGCAATGCTTCATGTGTACAGGTCAGATTTGTCTCAAAGTTCATAAACTGAATTATGACCATATAAGATAAGATAAGATAAGATAAGATAATACTTTATTATCCCATAGGAAATTCTTTTTACATCAACAACGGTCTCATATATACATAGGCACTTGATATACAACTTTAAACAAACATTACATAAACAATATGTCACAAACAGCAAAGCAAGTCACACAGGATGGATAATTGTAAAATTAACTGCTTCATGATTCAAACCATTTATTAATTTCACGAATACTTGTTGGTATGAAGGATTGTCTGGCTCTGTTTGTTTTTAACGAAGGTATCCGAAAGCGGCGTCCGGAAGGAAGTAGTTCGAAATGATGGGACAGGATATGGGAGCTATCGGTTCTTATTTTAGTAGCTTTCTTCACAATCTGCCGCTCATAAATAAAGGACATATTTTCTTCGAACGGTACTCCACTGATCTTGCTGGCGGTATTAACAATTTTAAAAACTTTGTTTTTGTTGCGAACAGACAAACCTCCATACCAACCTAAAAAATTATAGGTCAGCACACTTTGTATAAAAGTTTGGTAAAAGACTGTCAAAAGGGATCTATCAATTGAAAAGTTTCTTAAGCGGCGAAGAAAATAGAGTCTCTGTTGCCCTTTTTTGTAAATGAAATCAACATGTTTTGAAAACGAGAGATTTGAATCTAAAATAACGCCGAGATATTTGTAGTGATTAACTCTTTCAATTTCTTCGTTATCGATTCTAATAGAATGAAGAGGTTCCTTATTTCGCCGAAAATCAACAATCATTTCCTTAGTCTTTTTTAGGTTCAAAAAAAGAAAATTATCTCTACACCAGGCCAAGAACATTTCAATACCTTGACGATAATTATGTTCAGAATCAGAAATGAGACCAGTAAGGGCAGCATCATCTGCAAATTCTGTAAATACATCATTAAGTGACAAATGACAATCATTGGTGTATCATATGGGGGCAATTATATCTCGTCCATACTTTTCATACGATGCCCTAGGGTAAATATCCCTTTTCTTTGAGATAACACGTCATAAACAATGCTTAAACGTCATAGTTCACTCATGTTCTATTTTTGGCTTTTTAGAATTATATTCTTCTGTCATGCTACTTAGGCAATAAACATAATATCGCATTTGTGTCCGTGTCTTACAAATAAACGCGAGTTTAAATGAATGCAATAACATGATATCTGAATTTCATTCCTGCCTAAAAATCAGTATATCAATCGTTCTTGCTCAGGGAATACTACTAATTCATGTCGTAAAGTTACCCTGTCATTCATATGCAATACGCTTTTAATGTACGATATAGCATCTTAAAAATCAATACTAAACATTTTCTTCCTACACTGGTTACTCTTTTAATTTTCTTGAGGTTTAACGATATTCGGAGGAAATGTCAAATGTTGGGGCGACAATGACTATTCATTGGTGACCAAGAATCAATATAAGGGGACCTCAGAAATACTGAAGCATCGTGGGTTAACCAACTTACCAAGTGATGCAGAAGTAATCCTTAATGGTCATATCTCGTCTTCTGGTGAATCAATAATCTCCATATCAGCCAAATGAATCTACAGGATAGAAGTCTAGTGGTCCTTTAAACAGAGTGTCCCATTTAGTGTTACTATCCCTATCAATGGTTCTTGTAGTCATTGTCGAGTTTTGTCCGATAACTCACCTTTAAGGCAATTTCCCTATTTCAAGGGATCTCGTGAAAAATTAAGTCGTTTATCAACTATAACATATCAACTTTGGGCAAACAATTCAAGTATATTTTAAACGAACATAACAAGTTCAGATATATTTCGCTAGATGGAATGATTACGATATGTTCTTTCTAATTGGCTACATACAGTATACTGACAGGTTAGTTTTTCGTGCTCCGTCATCATTCAATATGTTCATCCGATCAATTATGCTTTGTTTTCTCATTCAAATCTTTAATATGTCACACATACCTAGTTCGAATCTAATAACTCTACCTTTCAAGGCCGAAGCACGTTTTCTATAAACAGTAAGAAAGATATCACCAAAAGGAATTTATAAATGATCGTACCATGTCTCATCAAGCAAAGTGGATCCATTCCCTAATTTAATGAATATAAGGTTTGATACTAAACTGGCATCAGACCGGTTTCAATTGATACGTGAGACCCATTCCATAGATAAACGATGGAGTGAACAGATGTTTTACCCTGAAACCTTTACTTTATAAACCTTTGAAAAGTTTGAAGAAAAAATCCCAGAAATCCGTTTATTTACGTCATTAAATCTTCAGTGGTGCATTGGGTTTATTCTAAAACAAGGGTAGACCCATCGTTTTAAAGTGAATTTATCATTTTATGAGGGTTTTAATAATACAGGCGTTTTTCAGAAGAAAATATTAGGTTGTGACTAGATGATAGTGTAATTATGTGAAGTCATGGACATAAAATAGTGCGAACTCAAAGAATTTTACCCCTTATATATACACACCAAAACAAGTTAAGCACCCCCCTGATGTTTCATAGAGGGGTGTACTTCGTTGACGTATGCTATAAGACTGAGAAAAAGAAGATAAGCAAACCAAATTTTATTGAGAGAAAAATCATTTTGTCATTTGCAAGAGAAGTTTTGTAATCGTGTGGGCACTGCAAATACATGAAAATAAAGAGGGAAATGGACATTGAATTTCATCCAAAACACATGGATGTTTAAGTATTGTCACTACAAACTCTTAGTGTGTGCCTCTCGATCAAAGCATCTTAAATAAAGTGAATCAGTGTTTCAAGAATCCCAACATTTAGTGCATTAAAGTAGAAGATACAGATGTACTTCATCAAAGTTTTAGTTCTATATGGATATAATTGCCCCCATATGGTCATAATTCAGTTTATGAACTTGGAGACAAATCTGACCTGTACACATGAAGCATTGGATCATTACAGTAGGATATACAGGTGTACTTCATCAAAGTTTAAGTTCTATATGGATGCTCCATTTCTATATACTGGCGTGATATTCGTCTTCATCCTTCTTTATTGGGTCTCACTTTGCTTCAGACGACATTGAGCCTAGTCATGTATAACATTTGTTTTCAAACCTACAACTGCGTAACTAACATTTTATCACTTACCCGAGCATTCTTGAGATAATATCCTGTAATTTGGGATCTCTTTGAAGCTTCCTAGCCGTACTAAAACGAAACCAATAATTAAACTATAGAAGATAATATTCATTGTGAGTAAGCATGTTTGTATGTACTTGTCAGTTACTCGCTCAAGTTTTGATTGGTATTGAAGTGACCAGTGGTCAAAATTTCTAAGCACCATTTCTTATTTTTCTTTATAAATCAATCAGAGTAATTATGGTACATTTTAATCGTAATTGAAGAGAATTTCTTTAATATGGCCTCCTCTGTCTTTTTATCATGACAAAATTTGACAATTTTGCATAAGAGACATGAGGATCCGAAGTACATAAAGGAGTGGTAACTTAACATATTGACTATTTGTAATCATTTCAAAAACTCAAATTCTTCTATTGCAATCTTCAAACTCACCTACCCGGACGCTTCTCCTCATTAAAATTCGCATATATATTTTGTTATCAAATTATGCTTACTCAACAATGAATTTGATAAAACCCTTGCAAAATCTCACCAAAAAGACTGAGATCAATAACATTTAACAGGTCTTTGAAAATATATTTGAAATAATAAGACCAACCCTTATTTGTCATTCTGGGCAGAGACTTCTCAAATTCATCACTAATAGAACCTGGCTCAAAAAGGCCCCACAATATCTCGGGTCAGAAACCAATTCCTCCTTCAAATCTCCGGACACTAGTTATGTGCTATCTAGTGCTGGTTGAGTGTGATATCCTAGAATCCACTGAGTAGATGACTTACCTATTTGGCTAAGACACCAACAGGGATCAGGACCTCAAGATTATTTTATCTAAATTCACATAGCTTTCTAAATTACTAAATTATTTTATTGAGACAAAATGTAACATTAATATTTCTTTGAGTTTTAAACGCTTAACAAATACAGGGTGCTGTTTTAATTTCTTCAAGGAGTTCGGTCGTTAGAGTAGAATAATGTAATCTAACATTTTAGGCGATTTCAAGAATAGGCTACTGTTTGCAAGCAAATTTTTGTTAGCTGAGTCAACTGTTATTCGAAAAAAGGCGAAACAACACTTTTCCAATATCTTAGATTTCATCATTATTCACTATTAGTAACTATTTTGATGTGAATAATGTATGTTTTTTATGACTCAAATCAAACTTTCAAGTTTGTTGCAAGTGGCAAGTGCTCTTAAAAATACGCGATGATATTCCAGTCCTAGAATGTGTGAAACTTACTTATAATAGCTAAAGATGAAGTTCAATAACAAGATCAATCTTGTTTATTGTTTTCAACACAGGAACGTTAAGGTGGCAAATGTTTTTTTAAATACGCGATCATATTCCATTTCTAGATTGTCTGAAACTAAGTTCTTATAATAGATATAAAGTTAGCATATGCTGGCAATAAAAAGATCAATCTTGTTTATTGTATTCAACACAGGGAAAGAAAAAGTACCAAGCAAGAAATATTTACCATTTAAGCAAAGCGTAACACAACCCCTGTCTAAATATCTAAAAGGGGTGTCATTTTTATCTTTGGTCCAAATCCAATTTTAATTAGTCTAAGATATTGGAAAAGTGTTGTTTCTGTTATTTTGCAAATAACAGTTGACTCAGCTAATACATCAAAAATTTGTTTGCAAACAGCAACTGATCCTTGCAATGCTAATGTTATTGAAGACGGGTTCTAAAACAGATTGAAATGTACTCTGGAAGGAATGTCAACTGTATTATTGATCACATATCGATCTTATTAAGCCATGCCGTTCCATATCGTAGAGATCCAGTGTAATTGACAAGCCTGTCGTAAGCAATCAGGTCCGTTGACCTATACAGGCTTCCATACTGTCTCCACTTCTACAAACCAGCAGTGACATCAGCCAATATTCAGTGTTTGTTGAAAGGGTTTCAGTAAGCCTCAATCCAAACAGTATACAGACGCTTACATTATACAGGCTGCTCAGTTGTTGGAATATATTTGAAAAGTCTATTAAATGCATTATTGTGAAAAACTTGAACTATGGTTATGCCTTTGTATCTCTTTCACAGCTACATGAATCATGTATTGGTGTTGCAGGTGTTTTATGGAATCGATGATGTTTTAACCTTGCTTTAATGGTTGGGCTTTGACAAATACTGTAATTCATTTTCAATAGTATAAAAAAATACTATTTTCACCTTATGTTTATATTCCTACTCACCTTATTATATAAGATCACCTCCTAACTTTTATTTTACGATTAGATCGAAGCTGACGAAATTACCATCTTCTACCAAGAGCTTGATAGAATGTATAGAATGATTAATGCTGTTATTGGAGTAAAGGCAACTCAAACCTAGATTGTTTTAATATGTCAGTGATAGAATGATTCACTCTGATATTATCTCGATCCAAGTATCAATAAGTTACGGTTGTACTAGCATTTCATAATGTCAAGTAGGAAGAAAATGACACTCTGAACATTTGATATTTTAGAACTCTTTTGGGCACCCCTCCGTCGGAAGTTTCATTTCCATGTGTATCAATTGTACAATTACCTTTATAAATAGAAGACTTCTTGCAGACCTGAAGACCTGAAAATATCTTAGTGTAAAAAACAAAAAGTGTTAAAAATTTTTTGAGACGGCTATTTTATTACATTGGAAACTGGACAGTATTTCGTGTAGACAGACAATGGTTCAAATCAGGTCGACGTGAACAAACTATCAACGCCTATTCAATTTGAAAGCAAGACCCTAAGTAATCTGGAATGCACATTTCGTGCAGACAACAATCTTGGGGAATATCAAGTGATAAAATCTGTGTTTCTCAATTCTTCATAGTATTTCAATTCAAGTGTTCATTCACATACTGTATTAACAACAAATGTATGTTAAAATATGTTTAAAATATCTAAAATATCTATCCTCTTAAGTTTTTTTATGTAGTGTCTAAAGAATCACTAGGTACAGAATCGAGAATCAAAAAGAGGATCTAATTGAAGTTTTTAAAAGCAGTAAGAGAGATCAATATATAAAAAGTAAAAATAGAACCTTATAATCCTCGATTAATAATTTAATATCCCTTTATACTTGAAGCAGGCTTTCACCAGATCAGTAAGAAGAAGCTGGTATGTATGCACTGAGGGTTGAACTCACATCAATGCATCCACAGAGACATACAGCCTGTCCCTCTTCAGCGTTTTCATCTGAACATTTTACTTTGTGTTTTAGTAATGAGGTTTTCTCGATCAGGACTTCAGCCAGAATAAACAGTAGGACACCTAAAAAGAAATCATTCTTTTGAACGCCTTTATCTTGCCTATTTTTGTAGGCTATTGAAAACTAATTAATAACTTACACGATGAGGCGAAGTGTGCACATCAGCTTGGTAAATCTGTGGTCATTATGGAATGATAGAGTGCATCTACACAAGATTTATCTTATTATTGTCTGGTTGCCATACAAAATCTTGAAAGATTGCGAAGATTTGTTTTGATTCACAGATAAGTTTTGTTCCTCAAAGCTCGAAAAATCTCGCTCTAGCTGTTCAGGCTTTCTGTTGAATTACAAGTCAAGATTGATTACAGAGCAATAGGACAATTTAAAGCTTTCGTTGCGGCTCTGCAAGCTCAAGGTAATTTGCTGTCGTCGATTGAATTTCTTACAGGCTAAACTTATTTCCTACACTCATTTTCACTGCTTTCAGAAGAAAGATTACAACTAGTGTTCTTTGTTTTAAAAATATGATGAATTTATTCAACATTATTTAGTTTTCCGTCTTGCATAACACTGACTGTGATAGCATATTTACTCTGCAAAATATATTATTTTATATTCAATTTGCTCTACTTGCTAAAGAAAGGCTTTTAAAGGGTCATTATGTGCTGAGATATTTGTAACAGATCTAAGATCAATATGTTCAAGACCAGATTTCAATTTATATTGGAAGGAATCGAAATATGTGTGAAAGTCAATAGTAAAAAATGCTGTGGTGTAAAGTATGGTTGTGTTTTAGTGAATAAAGATTGATTACTCGATAGACGGAGTATGAACATAAATGTAAAGAAATATTTCTTTCGATTACTGCAAACTAAGCTTATTTTGGTCAGATATGAATTATGAATTGACCAATGTCACAGCTTTGTAAATGTATAGTCAAAAAAGCTATGGTATGAATTATGGTGGTTTTTATGCCCCCGAATCGGAGATTCCGGGGGTATATTGTTTTTCACCTGTCCGTCTGTCCGTCCGTCTGTCCGTCTGTCCGTCTGTCTGTCTGTCCGTTTGTCCACAAAAACTTTAACCTTGGTCATAACTTTTGATTGGTCGGAGCTAGGTCTTTGATACTTGACATATGCATCCGGGGGCATTCGTGTTTCACAAACACATCTTGTTTTATGTATAAATAAGGACTACTTGGTAGAGGGAGTTTGAACATAAATGTAACGAAATATTTGTTTTGATAACTGCAAACTCAGTATTTTGGTCAGATTTAGATTATGAACTGACCAATGTCACAGCTTTGTAAATTTATAGTCAAACACTGATGATCACTGTAAGAAACATCTTGAGATTTAAATTAAACTTGGCTGGATCATTCAATGGTTATTATAACTTCAAGACAAGTCTGAGGAACTATTGATATCATCTTGATTATCAGTTGAAACAATGACAATAAACTAGAATTTGAAAGCACAAACGGTAAAGCTGTTATATGGGCTTCTTCATCTGAAAGCACACATGGTGATTGAGGTTATAGTGATAAAACTACCTGTCTACTAATGATCAATCAAATTGTGCTTGTTCTGTGAAAGATTATGTTTATCCTTCCCAGCATAAACTAGATTTTGAAAGCCGTCCTTGGCATTATGGAACACTACAATCATATAATGCTGACCTCAATTGAACGTTTCATCAAGCTAAAGCTGCACTTAGATGGAATATAAAGATAAGAACAGGTCATTAATCTGAAGAGAGTCTCGTTTTTTCAATAACTAAGCAGATCTTTATCCTGTGTTCTGTATCAACAATTGACTTCAATGTGCATTAATTTTTGAGAGGTTTTACTTTATGGTTTATGTTACTTAATTAGCAGTAACGTACATTTACTTGTCACGTGACTATCGTTATTTAGCGGGACAAGCAATTGGGAGGCAGTATTGATCAATAAGTCTTGACTCAAATCTTTACTCTCTTTACTAAATTGGTCGATTTGGGGTGAATCAATGGGGTGTATTCAACCTCAACAGGAATATGAAATAATTTCAAATTGATAAGATTTATTTTTCCCTTATCAGTTTAGTTATTCAAGCTATCACAAAATGTTTCACAAAGTAACTGTTCATGGATAAAACATTTCAATTTTGAAACGTCAATCGTGACTTTATTACTTGATACTATAATGTCAAAATATGAAACTATAATGGTATCGCAAATTGCTTAGTTATTATTCCCCGCCACGCATTTAGCGCGAAGCGGGGGATATAGAATTGAGCAGCGTCCGTCTATACGTCCAGACGGATGAAATTGAATAACTCAAAAACTATTGACCTGATTCTTTTCATATTTTGTATATAGCTTCATCACCATGAGAGGTTCATGACCTTGACCTTCATTTCAAGGTCATTACGAGACTTAGACATTTTACCCTTGTCAGCGGGATATCTCAAGAACCATTCACTGGATTCTCTTCATAACTTACACAATGCATCTTATTGGGAAGGCGCCGGGCCCAGTCGATTTTGGTGACCTTCACATTATTTTCAAGGTCACAGCGAGCCTGAAAATTTCAGCATTGAAACCTGCATTTTAGGCTTGTCAGCGGGATATCTCAAGAACCATTCACTGGATTCTCTTCATAACTTACACAATGCATCTTATTGGGAAGGCGCCGGGCCCAGTCGATTTTGGTGACCTTCACATTATTTTCAAGGTCACAGCGAGCCTGAAAATTTCAGCATTGAAACCTGCATTTTAGGCTTGTCAGCGGGATATCTCAAGAACCATTAACTGGATTCTCTTTATAATTTACACAAAGCATCTTATTAGGGAGGCGCCGGGCCCAGTCGATTTTGGTGACCTTCACATTATTTTCAAGGTCACAGCGAGCCTGAAAATTTCAGCATTGAAACCTGCATTTTAGGCTTGTCAGCGGGATATCTCAAGAACCATTAACTGGATTCTCTTTATAATTTACACAAAGCATCTTATTAGGGAGGCGCCGGGCCCAGTCGATTTTGGTGACCTTTGCAGACATAAAGACTGGTGTTGTCATGAAGAATCCAATTTTAAATTTTGCAAGCATTACACATTATGGCGGTATCATCAAATATATCAAGTTTTCAATCCGTAAGTTTGTCTAATAGTACTTCATCTGGGTTCTAGTGACATCAACTTCCGTATCTATCAATCAAGCGTTTTACTACAACAATATTCCTACCTTAAGAATTCCTCACCATATTCTAAAGATAATTCTATTTTCATTCTATACATTATTTTTTACTTTACAGAGGTCATTTCTCATCGCAGAGCGACTTACATTTATATTTGCCTTTACGTTTGACAAATCGTAGGGTTTGCAAAATGAGTACCAGCCAATGATTTTATTTAGCTATTGTTCCCATGCTAACAGCCTTCCTTGAGCTTCATATTATTTCACAGGCTTTGTTACAATCATGTTTTCAGAACTTTCAGTTTTTTTCTTCGTGAGTAAGGGAGGTTTCCGGGACAAGCTTTATGGTTTTGTCAATCAAATGCAGTTATGATATGGTAGTAGGCAAGTAAACATCTAACGTCTTTTGGAAAATGTCAATTTCATATTCTTTGTGTAAGCAAATTAACACTTATTTGAGTGTTTAATATTATTGGATATATATAGGAAATCACCGAGAGGTAATAATTAGTAAATATTGTGTACTGTCTCTTAATGAAGAAGACAAGTCAACAACAAGCAGAGTAACGTGTAATTCATCTCGACTTGTGTCTAATATCATACTGGATATACTGAAGTCTCACACAATTCGTTCACTACTGTTTTAATCAGATGAGAAATTATGTATTCCTACCAGTTATAGTACATGTATGGAAACATTGACATTGATGTCTAACCATCCGAGTGCTTTGTAAATATGATGAATTAGGGTATAATAACTGGGCTCTTGTAACTTATACTTTTTTTAGCTTTGGATTTGGCAGTACTTGGTAAATGCAGGACATTGGAGATTATATTTATGAATACATTTGAGATGAGATTAAGGGATATATGTACTCAAAATTGGTTTACTTCTATTTCTGCATCATCTTCTTTAACAAGATATTTGCGTTTAATTCTCTCCTGCAGCCTGAAAGATATTTAAATTCAATTCATCCATTTAAGAAGGGCATTAACTAAGTTTAGATGTTCAAATTGTTTTAAAGTAAATACATATGGTAAAGATTTGAATGCCGAGTTATGCAAATTATGTGGAACAGGGGCAGAAGATGAATACCACGTGTTGTTGATATGTCCACCTTATCATCATCTTCGCTCAAGGTATTTACCTAATTATTAGTATTACTACCTACAAATGTACAAGTTTATGTTACTTATTAATACTTAAATGATGAATTGTTATTTAAGCTATCTCTTTTTTGAAAAAATGTTTAGGTTGCGAAATTCTCTAAAGCTCTAAGCGCTCTTACATGTATATGATTATCATAAATTTTACGACCACTGTACTATTGGTCTCCTGGCCAAATATGCAAATTAAACTCTGTTCTGTTCTGTTCTTACCATTCGAGTGTCATATAATTCTCGAGACTCTCATTAATGTAAGAGTGTAATATTTGCAATACATTAGAGTGATTTGTTGACTCTTAGTCCATACATAGCCTTAATGTGAAGCACGGAAAGGATTAGGCTCATAACCTTTGCTTCTATGTTGCTCATTTATTGCCCTTATATTCATGTATTCCTCTCGTTATAGTCCATATGTCATTAAGGAGACTAATATGTCGTCATAGACAGGAAGTAATTGATGGTATCCTCTGTTTTATGTATATATTCAAAGTATATACTTCTTGTTGATAAATGTGCCCATAAATGTATAAAACAAAACTGACAGAGTGCCATGACTTAATCCCCTTATCTCTCTCTCGCTCTTGACTCGAGATCAGGACATTCAGCTCTGAATGGATCATTGTTTTTGGTTTTCATATGATTGAAGAAGTTTGTTTCCATGTATGGATCCTTACGTCCTATTCATGCAAATGTTTCAAGGGAAATATTGGTTGTTGTGACTTGACTTACTGGTTGTCATGTTGCAGATTTCTGGCAAGTTCCGGACTGGTCCAGATAATAATTGGGAGGTCACGAAGACCACAATAACTCGAATGTAACCGCTGGGTTCTGTTTTGTTCATCACCCCTTCCCCTGGGTGTTATTGAGAGGCGTTGGTTATGTATACACAAGTTCAATTACCTTACTTCCACATGATCCCCCCAACAAACTCACGCACACACTGATCCACTCGAGATCTTATTGAGGAAATGTGGTGTATTTATTAATTTGTTATCATAGGATCTCATTTACAAACTTGCTTTTAAACTGTTTTTTATGAATTGTCATACTTAATGAGATGTTGACCTCTATTAAGGCCATTGACTCACGTTCAATTGTAACATCTTAAAGCCATAAAGCTTGTTGAGGGTCTTTCTGAAGTATTTAAGATAAAGAGGAAAATATGAAATGTAATTTTTCAATGTCATAAATATTTTGGACGTTGCTTCCTAAGGTGCAATTCCACCTTAGACATGTGTTGGCATAAGAAATAATCGGATCATTCTCTAAATAATCATTTGAATACGACCAAAAGGTTAGAATGAGACTAGCCACTGAAGTAACAGTACAAGAATGCCTGTACAGAAGAATACAAGTTTCATTGATATTTGTGTGACGAACAGATTCTATATAGAGGGATTTTTTGGTGAGGAGTATCCAGATTTGAGGTATGAGAGAGTCAAAACATTGATTTTGTAGGAATCATGGGTTTGTATGGAAAAAAATGAGTGGCGAACAGATTCTATATACGAACCAAGACCACTTCTGTTGTATAAGTTTAAAACGATTACACTATAATTACCCTGGTCTTACTAGCGATACCAGAATCTTGGCCAGTTCTATCTTTAGCATAAACATGTGATGATATCAATTATTAACCACGGTCCTGATAAGAAAACAGTCTGAAATCAGATGCAGCTGAAGTACCTTAATGAGAAAGATTTCATTGGAGGTTCACAATAGAAACAACACAGTTTCATGGTATGGTTTTAAGCTTAATTCGAAGAAGTATTTTTGTTGAAACGAAATTGTGAGGGGCATTGACATTTAAACTAACATACGTGGCCAATAATGTGCTCCACGCTGCCACCAACATGTCATAGCAACTAAGATCTAATATGAAAAATAGTTAATGCACAAAGGTCATTGTCATCACAATATATGGGTTTTTTTTTTTATAAAGTTTTCAGTTTCCCTTGACATAAGCATTTTGAAAAAAGCTATCTTTACACAATTTGCAGAACAAAATGCATGAATCGATCTATCTTTGGAACAATTTGTAGAGGATCTCCCCACACATCAGGCTTATCAAATAAGGATTTGTTCTACTTGACGAGAGAAAATCGATGGGTAACCATTTTTCTCTTGTAAAGCATCCCAGACAGCAAATATTTTGTCGAAGCTGGTCCTTTCAGATATTTTGCACCACATTTCATTTATTGAAATGGTGTGCATACATCCACGACAATAGTGAAATGCAATCAGTATGTGAATGGAGGAAAGAAGGGAAAACATCAAGAAAAGGTTAATTGAAAACTTCTTTTTATGTTACGAGGTATCTGAATGCTTTATCTGCCACTTGCGGACAATGTAAAACAAAAGAATATTACTTGATTCTATTTGATTCTATTTGATTCTAGTGAGCTTCTGACACTGAAGACAGTCGTCTGGAAGCAGTATCTCTGATGTCAGTGTCCACTCTGATTGACGAGCGGGCGGCTTGTAGGTTGTGGTGCTGACTGGGGTCTGATCTTCACACTTAAATCATAGTTCGATTTACTTACTATAGCTTCTATGATTGAACATATGGATCAATGCTGTGCCAACGCCATATCCATAATGATTGCATTTGTTTAATGTTTACTTAATAGTAAAATGATAATTATTCTGAAACTTAAAAACATGGCATCCTTTTGTTGCATTTAAGATTTCATTATTTGTTAAACATCAACTAACCTCGACTTTACCACTTCTCGATTTTCGTTCAAAGATTTTTCAAAAAAATTAAAACTGGGCTTGATTTTTGTTAATTTGTCCAATAAACACCTCTAATTAGCCTTTCATTGAGACAGCGTAATTATCGGCTGTGAAAACCCACCTGGGTCAGGGGCCATAAAACTCGCGCGTGTGTGACGTAATAAACAGACTACACAGATTAACGTGTCATTATTTGAACTGAAATACTGCCTAAATAATTGTTTAATCACCATTGATGTGGATATCTTTTTTACACCAAATGCTTATTAGTGTTACATCGTAAAATGATTTATCAAACTGGGTGGAAAACATTTTCTGAAAATCGTTTATTATTGGGGTTTCTTCTGTGGTATTGTTATGATAAATTATAGATATAACGAGACTACTTCTGCTTATGACGTCACAAAAAGGGGGTGCAACCAGTGACGGGCAGTCATGCATTCACTGGTTTGTGGCCAGATAGGTCTAAGCGGTCCATCAAAAGTGGCATTCAGAAACGGCTTTCATTACCAAACTTAACATATTTGAGTAGCGACCTTTGACGCACTATACAATATTGTAATCAAACTTTAATATAATTCAAAGAAAATAGTGAAATATGTTTGTGGTTATATGAACTTTAAGTGTATTATGTGATTCATTGAAGTCAAAACATTGATGATTGTCATGAGTTTCTAGTGGAACTGAACAGTAGTACATCGAGGCAGCATAACAACAACTGCAGTATTTGTGAATTCAGTTAGACAGCCTTTGTTGCTATATACATAATTGAAATATTGTGGGCCCCTAAGTAACGCTACCGAGAGGATTTGATGATCAATGCTATTTTAAATCCTCTTTAGAGTTTCAAATATAGTCTAGTCTGATGATCACTTGCTTACGAATCAGAAAACAATTAAGGAGGAGCACAGTGGTGTAGTGGTTAGCATGCTTGCCTCTCACGCCAGAGACCCGGGTTCGAATCCCGGTGGAGACACCAAAATATTTTGACTTGGATCCCATGCTGTGTTGTGTCCCTGGGCAAGACACTTCATCCACATTGCACTCAGTTCACCCAGCTGTACAATTGGGTACCTGAACAAAGGGGAAGTATGGAACTATACGGTCGCGCGGAGCGCTGTTTAATCGGCGGCACCGAAAATACTATCCCTCCAGGGTGAAAATACTCATGGCGCTTTGAGCATGCTTTGTCATGGATATATGCGCGGTATAAGAAAGCTATTATTATTATTATCTAATGGAAAATTGATTATAATGCAATAAGTATTTACATGTCTGGGTTATAGGGGTTGTGACGAATCCTAGCAAATAATGATAACATGTATGACATGTGTTGTTCAAGAGGCATTTTAGAAGTATGAAATATGCAGAAGACAAGGACTTTACAGATGAGAAACGTTAATGTAGACAGTTGATCCTTATTCCGTTTTATTTCACAGGCTTTGTTACAATCATGTATTAAAAATATACAGTTGTTTCTTTGTGAGTAAGGGAGGTTTCTCCGAGCAGCTTTATTGTTTTGTCTATCAATCAAATGTAGTTATGATAAGATTTTAGTCAGCAAGTGGGCAAGTAAAGTAAACATCGTAAATCTTTTAGGAAAATGTCAACTAAATATTCATTTGGTAAGCAAACTAACACTTATTTGAGTGTTTAATATTATTGGATATATATAGGAAATCACCAAGAGGAATTAATTAGTATATATTGTGTACTGTGTCCAAAGAGGAAGACAAGTCAACAGCAAGCAGAGCCACGTGTAATTCATCTAGACTTCTGTCTAATATCATACAGGATATTTTAGAAGTTGGAATATAGAGAAGACAAGGACTTTATACATGAGAAACTTTAATGTAGACAGTTGATCCTTGTTTCGTTTTAAGATATACCATATTACTGAATGTTAACATTTTAGTATGATTTCATTTTTTTCATTCTTTATGCAATAGGATTGGCGTATTCTGTACATACTAAGCTGCTGGTAGTCTAAACAAATCAAAACTTGCACATTAAGAACATATTGCTCATATAAATTATAAAGTACAAATACTTTTGAATAATTATAGTCATACAAAAACTATATGCGGCAACGAGGGGTTCATAAAAATTCACATATAAGACTCCAATCTAAGAGTTAATTATAAATGAAAACACAATGAAACTTTAATAAAAATAAACATTCACAGATTTATAATTTCCAATTGAATTAGAATCAGGCTCATACCAAATAAGTAACAAGTTACGAGTAGCTGATGCGTATGTACTTAGTGTGTGATGAGGTGAGTGTGTGTCTTACCGGTTTCAACTCCCTTGAAATGAATCCACAGTGTTAACGTTCGTCTGAACATTCTACCTTGTGTTTTGGTGAATGAATTTTCTCGATCAGGACTTTACTCAGAATAAACAGTAGGACACCTAAAAAGAAATCATTCATTTGAACGCCTTTATCTTGCCTATTTCTGTAGGCTATTGAAAACTATTCAAAACTTACACGATGAGGCGAAGTGTGCACATCAGCTTGGCAAATCTGTGGTCATTATGGAATGATTGAATGCATCTACACAAGATTTATCTTATTAGTGTCTGGTTGTCTAGAATACAATACACAATCTTGAAAGATTGCGAAGAATTGTTTTGATTCACAGATATGTTTTGTTCCTCAAAGCTCGAAATATCTTGATAAAGATGTTCAGGGTTTCTTTTGAATTACAAGTCAAGATTGATTACAAAGCAATAGGGCAATTTAAAGCTTTCACTGCGGCTCTGCAAGCTCAAGGTAATTTGCTGTCGTCAATTGAAATGGATTGCTTACATGCTTAACATATTTTCTACACACACTTTCACTGCTTTCAGAAGAAAGATTACAACTAGGTGTTTTTTGTTTTAAGAATATGATGAATTTATTCAACATTAGTTAGTTTCCCGTCTTGCATAACACTGACTGTAAATTAGCATATTCTTTTGCAAAATATATTATGTTATATTCAATCTGTTCTACTTGCCAAAGATAGGCGTTTAAAGGGTCATTATATGCTGAGAGATTTGAACAGATCCAAAATAGATATGTTCAAGGCTTGATTTCCATTTATATTGGAAGGAATCAAAATAGGTGTGAAAGTTAATAGTAAAAAAGGCTGTGGTATGAAGTAGGGATGTTTTTGAGTGAATAAAGATGGACAACTCGGTAGAGGGAGTATGAACATAAATGTAAAGAAATATTTGTTTTGATAACTGCAAACACAGTATTTTGGTCAGATGTAGATTATGAATTGACCAATGTCACAGCTTTGGAAATGTACTATACATCTTGAGTTTTAAACATGGCTGGATTTTTCGATGGTAATTAGAACTTCAACACAAAAGTCATCTTGATTATCAGTTGGAACATCGACTATAAACTAGAATTTGAAAGCAAAAACGGTTTAGCAGTTATATAGGCCTCTTCATCTGAAAGCATCCATGGTGATTGAGGTTATAATGATAAAACTACCTGTCTACTCTCTGTCTACTAATGATCAATCAAATAGTGCTTGATCTGTGAACGATTATGTTTATACTTCCCAGCATAAACTAGATTTTGATAGCCGTCCTTGGCATTAAGGAACACTGCAAGCATATAAAGCTGACCTCAATAGAACGTTTCATAAAGCTAACGCTGCAATTAGATGGAATATAAAGATAAGAACGGGTCATTAATCTGAAGAGAGTCTCGTTTGTCCCATAACAAAGCAGATCTTTATCCTGTGTTCTGTATCAACAAGTGACATCAATGTGCATTAATTCGTGAGAGGTTTTACTTTATGGTTTATGTTACTTAATTAGCAGTTACATAGATTTGACTTGTCACGTGAATATCGTTGTTTAGCGGGACAAGCAATTGGGAGGCAGTATTAATCAATAACTCTTGACTCCAATTATTGACATGAACTCTTTACTAAACTGGTCAATATGGCGTGAATCCTCTAGTCAACCTCATCAGGAATATCAAATATTTTATCAATTGATAAGATTAACCTTTCTCTTCATCAGTTATGTATTTCAAACTATCACAAAATGTATCACAATTTAACTGTTCATGGATAAAACATTTCAATTTTGAAAGGTCAATCGTGACGTTATTACTTGATACTATAATGTCAAAATATGAAACTTTTAGTTAAAAAGTTATTTTCAAGTTCTTAAAGACCTAAATGAAAATAAAATGCTATTGATCATACATCTGCAGACATTCAGTCTGGTGATGTCATAGAAGTATACAATTTTAAATTGAATTAAGCATTACACACCATGGTGGTAGCATTAAATGTATCAAATGTTAAATCCATAAATTTGTCTAGTAGTACTTCATCTGGGTTCTAGTGACATCAACTTCCGTAGCTTTCAATCATGCATTTTACTACAACAATATTCCTACCTTTAGAATTCCTCACCATATATATGGGTAATTCTATTTTCATTCTAGAATGTTTTTTTATTTTACAGAGGTCATTTCTCATCGCAGAGCGACTTACATTTATATTTGCCTTTACGCTTGACAAATTGTTGGGTTTGCAAAATGACTTTATTTAGCTATTGTTCCCATGCTAACAGCCTTCCTTGAGCTAACTATTATTTCACAGGCTTTGTTACAATCATGTTTTCAGAACTTACAGTTTTTTCTTCGTGAGTAAGGGAGGTTTCCGGGACAAGCCTTATTGTTTTGTCTATCAATCAAATGCAATTATGATATGGTTGTAGGCAAGTAAAGTAAACATCTAACGTCTTTAGGAAAATGTCAATTTCATATTCTTTGTGTAAGCAAACTAACACTTATTTGAGTGTTTAATAGTATTGGATATATATAAGAAATCACCGAGAGGTAATAATTAGTAAATAGTGTGTACTGTCTCTTAATGAAGAAGACAAGTCAACAACAAGCAGAGTAACGTGTAATTTAGCTAGACGTCTCTCTTATATCATACTGGATATACTGAAGTCTCACACAATTCGTTCACTACGTTTTTTAATCAGATGAGAAATTATGTGTTCTTGCCAGATATAGTACATGTACATGTATGGAAACATTGACATTGATGTCTAACCATCGGAGTGCTTTGTACATATGATGGATTAGGGTATAATAACTGGGCTCTTGTAACTTATACTTTTTTTAAGCTTTGGATTTGGCAGTACTTGACTAATGCAGGATATTGGAGATTATAAGATATTTATGAATACATTTGAATGGAGATTAAGAGATATTTGTACCCAAAATTGGTTAACTTCTATTTCTGAATCATCTTCTTTAACAAGATATTGTACGTTTAATTCTCTCCTTCAACCTGAAACATATTTAAATTCAATTCATCCATTTAAGAAGGGCATTAACTAAGTTTAGATGTTCAAATTGTTTTAAAGCAAATACATATGGTAAAGATTTTAATGACGCTTTATACAAATTATGTGGAGCAGGGGAAAAAGATGAATACCACGTGTCCATCTTATCATCATCGTCGCTAACGGTATTTACCTAATTACTACTCATCAATGTTCAAGTTTATGTCACTTTATTTATACGTAAAATGTAAAATACGTAATCTATCTCTTTTTTTGTAAAATTTTTTTTTAATTCTTTAAAGCTCTAAGCGCTCTTATATGTATATCATTATCAGAAATGTTACGATCACTGTACTGTTGGTCTCATGGCCAAATATACGAAATAAAGTCTGTTCTGTTCTGTTCTAACCATCAGAGTGTCATATAATTCTCGAAGCTCTCATAAATGTAAGAGTGTAATATTTGCAATACATTTTAAGTGATTTGATGACTCTTAGTCCATACATTGCCTTGATGTGAAACACGAGAAAGGATTCGGCTCATAACCTTTGCTTCTATGTTGCTCTTTTATTGCCCTTATATTTATGTATTCCTCTCATTATAGCCCATATGTCATTAAGGAGACTAATATGTCGTCATAGACAGGAAGTAATTGATGGTATCCTCTGTTTTATGTATATATTCAAAGTATAACTTCTTATTGATAAATGTGCCAATACATGTATAAAAATGATATGAACAAAACTGACAGAGTGCCATGACTTAATCCCCTTATCTCTCTCTCTCGCTCGTGACTCGAGATCAGGACATTCAGCTCTGAGTTGATCATTGGTCTTGGTTATCATATGATTGAAGACAATTGCTTTAATGAATGTATCCTTACATCCTATTCATGCAAATGTTTCAAGGGAAATATTGGTTGTTGTGACCTGACTTACTGGTTGTCATGTTCCAGATTTCCGGCAAACTCCGGACTTGTCCAGATAAGAGTTGGGAGGTCACGAATACCACATAACTCTAATGTAACCGCGGGGTTCTATTTCGTTCATCACCCCTTCCCCAGGGTGTTATTGAGAGGTGCTGGTTGTGTATACACGACTTTAATTACCTTAGTTCCACATGATCCCCCCTATAAATACCTTAGTTCCACATGATCCCCCCAACAAACTCACACACACATTGATCCACTCTAGATCATATTTGAGGAAATGTGGTGTATTTATTAATTTGTTATCATAGGATCTCATTTACAATCTTGCTTTTAAACTGTTTTTTTTATGAATTGTCATTCTAATGAGATGTTGACCTCTATTAAGGCCATTGTCTCGCGTTCACTTGTAACATCTTAAAGCTATAAAGGTTGTCGAGGGTCTTACTGAAGTATTTAAGATAAAGGGGAAAATATGAAATATAATTTTTCAATGTCCAAAAATAATTTGGACGTTGTTTTCTAAGGTGAAATTCCTCCGTAGACATGTGTTGGCATAAGATATAATCCGATCATTCTATAAATCATCATTTGAATATTACCGAAAGGTTTGAATGAGACTTGCCACTGGAGTGACAGTACAAGAATACCGCCTGTCCAGCAAGCAATTATCAGACGTAAGTTTCATTGATATTTGTGTTGAAAACTGAGACTATTTTTATAAGGACAACAAAAAACGGAGCGCTAAGGAAACTGTTCGCCACTTTTCATTTTTCTTTCTAAAGAGGGATATTTTGGTGGGGAGTATCCAGATTTGAGGTATGTAAGAGCCAAAACATTGATTTTGTAGGAAACATGGGTTTGTATGGGAAAAAAATGAGTTTCGAACAGATTCTATATACACACCAAGACCACTTCTGTTGTATAAGTTTAAACCGATTACACTATAATTACCCTGGTTTTACTAGCGATACCAGAATCTTGGCCAGTTCTATCTTTAGCATAAACATGTGAAGATATCAATTATTAACCACGGTCCTGATTAGAAAACAGTCATGCAATCAGACGCAGCTGAAGTACCTTAATGAGAAGATTTAATTTGAGGATCACAATAGAAACAACACTGTTACATGGTATGGTTTTAAGCTTAATTCGAAGAAGTATCTTTGTTGAAACGAAATTGTGAGGGGCATTGACATTAAAACTAACATACGTGGCCAATAAATGTGCTCCACGCTGCCACCACAATGTCATAGCAACTGAACCTAAGATCTAATATGAAAAATAGTTGATGCTCAAAGGTAGCTATCATCCCCTCACCCTCATGTTTACATTTTCCACCAAAACCTATGGAGAGATTAATACCTTTTACATAAAACTAATTTGATGCACGAAGAACACTATCATCGTCGTTTAATCTTAGCCGTGACAGCATGATTCTCGCCTTGTGAAACGATACGTTACAAAAACACATCAACGGAGCACTCGTTCATTTTATTTTCTCTTAATAAGTGAAGCGAATTAAAGTAAATAAATACATCATGAAAGAACTGTATTCATGACATGTTATTGTCAATATCAATATTTGTAATGAACTGCTTATTGGAATCAAATCAATGAATATACCAATTCTCTGCTTCTTGCGCTTATGAATTTAATCATCTTGCTTTGCATTGGAAACACCACGAATGAACATTAGCTATGGAATCAAAATGTACTTTACATGTTTCAATCGTTTGCCTAGCTAATGGGTTAATTCCCTGCCATTAGGTATACGGGTTGTCCGATTTGTTAAAAGATTTAGAAACAATATATACTTTTTTGATAAATTTCACTTGACATAAGCTATCTTTACACAATTCGCAGAAGAAAATGCATGAATCGATGTATCTTGGGAACAATTTGTAGAGGATCTCCCCACGCTTAGGTCAGGCTTATCAAATAAGGAGTTGTTCTCCTTCAGAGAGAAAATCGATGGGTAACCATTTGTTCTCTTGTAAAGCATTCTAGACAGCAAGTATTTTGTCAAAGCTGGTCCTTTAATAATTTTTGCAACATAGTTTATTTATTGAGATGGTGTAAATTCACGACAATTGTGAAATGCAATCAGCATGTGAATTGAGGAAAGAAGGGAAAAACAAGAAAATGGTAATTGAAAATGTTTTTTATGTTATCAGATATCTGAATGCTTGATCTGCCATTCGTTGACAATGAAAAACAAAAGAAGATTACTTAAAAATTTGATTATCTCTGATGTCAGAGTCAGTGTGCATGAATTGGAACACTGGTCCCATGAGGCTATTGCAATGTTAAACAACACGTCTATGTATTCCTGCTACTCTTAAATGTCAAGTCAATGTCCTGTTAAAAAGCCTATTCAATGTTGGAATCACCTTTTCAACAGAAACTGGGTTGTAGCTAATGCTATGTAAATTCTGCTTTAATTTTAGTCCTTTTTTAATCTTCTATATTAATTCCACTCTAAAAAACAAAAACTCAAATTCAATCGCTTAACTTGTATCCCAGTCGTCACTACAACCGTGTCTGAAATAGTTAGATATCTATTTAAAAAACTGTTGCTTGTGTACCATCTTATTATTTCGTTGACAAAAGCATTTACTGAAATTGTCAGATGGTATGATTTTCAAAATAACTGTGGTCCTGTCTTGCGTCACTTGATTTTATCTGTTTAAAAGTAGAGTATAACTCGTCCTGGGATATTTTTCCTCTTAACCGATTGTAGTTTAACTTCCATGACATGAACATCTGCCTTCTTTACAATGTTATTTAAAATAATCATTATTGCTCTCGTTTCTACATAATCATGGTTAAACAGACCGTGAACACGCCCTTAACTGTAACACCAGCCTTATAAAGTTTCGTAAAAGGCTACTTACTGACTGACTGCTTGTAATCCTGATGGTACCTGGGGGTTTTGAAGAGCATCAGATAGTCTCTTTATCAGGACTGTAGAACAGTTGGCGAAGGAAATAGGTGTATTCTAACAAAACACTTAAGGAAACTGTCTGTTTATATGAAATATTCGGTTTGGCTCTAGACAGAAACCGTCATGAAGATAACAGAATTTTGATTCATGATTGTTATTTTATTTTTGTAATTGTGTTTATTCCTTTCAGCAACAATGTTCAATAAATATAAATATCAGAGTTGAGTTCAATTCAAAATGATTTGTCTGCCTCACAATTATTTCTAAGAGAGAACAATCTGACCATTGAAAAGAAAATAACAAGTGAGACACTGATTGACTCGAAATTTGACAAGTGATAAATTCTGAGGGTTTTTTTTCAAATTATATCATGTGTATTATTTTTCACAAATGTTATTTTTTATCATAAATGCTGTTTGTCTAAAGATAGGTACAAGAATACGACGATCTACATGTACCATAATTTAATGATATCAGGGTCAGCGAGGAAGGTTCAGTAACTTGATGTTTACTGGATTCTAAATAACGTTACAGAGATGATAAGTGGATTCGATGATCAATGCTGTCTCAAATCCCCTTCAGAGTTTTAAGTAGAGTCTAGTCTGATGATCACTTGCTTCAGAATCAGAAAACAAATAAGGAGGATCTAATTTAAAATTGATTATAATGCAATTAGTATTTACATGTCTGGATTATAGGGTTTAGGGGGGAACCCTCGCAAATAATGATAACATGTATGAAATTTGTTGTTCAAGAGGCATTTTAGTATGATTTAGATTTTTCATTCTTTATGCAAAAGGATTGGCGTAATATGTACATACAAAGCTGCTGGTTGTCTAAACAAATTAAAACCTTGCACATTAAGAACATATTGCTCATATAAAGTACAAATAACTTTGAATAATTATAGTCATACAAAAACTACCCACGGCAACGAGGGGTCCGAGTGTATTCATAAAAATTCGCATATTAGACTCCAATCTAAGAGTTAATTATAAATGAAACATAATGAAATTTGATAATTAACATTCACAGATTTATAATTTCTAATTGAATTATTGAGTGTGTGGTGAGGTGAGTGTGTGTCTTACCGGTTTCAACTCCCTTCTCATCCACAGTGACATCCAGCCTGCCCCTCTTTAACGTTTTCGTCTGAACATTCTACCTTGTGTTTTGGTGAATGAAGTTTTCTCGATCAGGACTTCACTCAGAATAAAAAGTAGGATACCTAAAAAGAAATCATTCATATGAACGCCTTTATCTTGCCTATTTCTGTAGGCTATTGAAAACTATTCAAAACTTACACGATGAGGCGAAGTGTGCACATCAGCTTGGCAAATCTGTGGTCATTATGATATGATTGAATGCATCTACACAAGATTTACTTATTATTGTCTGGTTGTCTAGAATACAATACACAATCTTGAAAGATTGCGAAGATTTGTTTTGATTCACAGATATGTTTTGTTCCTCAAAGCTCCAAATATCTTATTATAGATGTTCAGGGTTTCTTTTGAATTACAAGTCAAGATTGATTACAAAGCAATAGGGCAATTTAAAGCTTTCACTGCGGCTCTGCAAGCTCAAGGTAATTTGCTGTCGTCAATTGAAATGAATTGCTTACATGCTTACCATATTTTCTACACACACTTTCACTGCTTTCAGAAGAAAGATTACAACTAGGTGTTTTTCGTTTTAAGAATATGATGAATTTATTCAACATTAGTTAGTTTTCCGTCTTGCATAACACTGACTGTAAATTAGCATATTCTTTTGCAAAATATATTATTTTATATTCAATCTGTTCTACTTGCCAAAGAAAGGCGTTTAAAGGGTCATTATATGCTGAGAGATTTGAACAGATCCAAAATAGATATGTTCAAGGCTTGATTTCCATTTATATTGGAAGGAATCAAAATAGGTGTGAAAGTTAATAGTAAAAAAGCTGTGGTATGAAGTAGGGATGTTTTTGAGTGAATAAAGATGGACAACTCGGTAGAGGGAGTATGAACATAAATGTAAAGAAATATTTGTTTTAATAACTGCAAACACAGTATTTTGGTCAGATGTAGATTATGAATTGACCAATGTCACAGCTTTGGAATTGTACTATACATCTTGAGTTTTAAACATGGCTGGATTATTCAATGGTAATTAGAACTTCAACACAAAAGTCATCTTGATTATCAGTTGGAACATCGACTATAAACTAGAATTTGAAAGCACAAACGATTTAGCAGTTATATAGGCCTCTTCATCTGAAAGCATCCATGGTGATTGAGGTTATAATGATAAAACTACCTGTCTACTCTCTGTCTACTAATGATCAATCAAATAGTGCTTGATCTGTGAACGATTATGTTTATACTTCCCAGCATAAACTAGATTTTGATAGCCGTCCTTGGCATTAAGGAACACTGCAAGCATATAAATCTGACCTCAATTGAACGTTTCATCAAGCTAAAGCTGCAATTAGATGGAATATAAAGATAAGAACAGGTCATTAATCTGAAGAGAGTCTCGTTTGTCCCATAACAAAGCAGATCTTTATCCTGTGTTCTGTATCAACAAGTGACTTCAATGTGCATTAATTCGTGAGAGGTTTTACTTTATGGTTTATGTTACTTAATTAGCAGTTACATAGATTTGACTTGTCACGTGAATATCGTTGTTTAGCGGGACAAGCAATTGGGAGGCAGTATTAATCAATAACTCTTGACTCCAATTATTGACATGAACTCTTTACTAAACTGGTCGATATGGGGTTAATCCTCTATTCAACCTGATCAGGAATATCAAATATTTTATCAATTGATAAGATTAACCTTTCTTTTCAGCAGTTATGTATTTCAAACTATCACAAAATGTATCACAATTTAACTGTTCATGGATAAAACATTTCAATTTTGAAAGGTCAATCGTGACGTTGTTACTTGATACTATAATGTCAAAATATGAAACTTTTAGTTAAAAAGTTATTTTCAAGTTCTTAAAGACCTAAATGAAAATAAAATGCTATTGATCATACATCTGCAGACATTCAGTCTGGTAATGTCATAGAAGTATACAATTTTAAATTGAATTAAGCATTACACACCATGGTGGTAGCATTAAATGTATCAATGTTAAATCCATAAATTTGTCTAGTAGTACTTCATCTGTGTTCTAGTGACATCAACTTCCGTAGCTATCAATCATGCGTTTTACTACGATAATATTCCTACCTTAAGAATTCCTCACCATATTCTATAGATAATTCTATTTTCATTCTAGAATGTTTTTTTACTTTACAGAGGTCATTTCTCATCGCAGAGCGACTTACATTTATGTTTGCCATTACGTTTGACAGATCGTAGGGTTTGCACAATGAGTACCACCCAATGATTTTATTTAGCTAGACTTCTGTCTTATATCATACTGGATATACTTAAGTCTCACATAATTCGTTCACTACTTTTTTTAATCAGATGAGAAATTATGTACTCTTACCAGATATAGTACATGTATGGAAACATTGACATTGATGTCTAACCATCCGAGTGCTTTGTAAATATGATGGATTAGGGTATAATAACTCTTGTAACTTACATACTCTTTTTAGCTTTGGATTTGGCAGTACTTGGTTAATGCAGGACATTGGAGATTATAAGATATTTATGAACACATTTGAATTGAGATTAAGGGATATTTGTACTCAAAATTGGTTTACTTCTATTTCTGCCTCGTCTTCTTTAACAAGATATTGCACGTTGAATTCTCTCCTGCAACCTGAAGATTTCTAAATTCAATTCATCCATTTAAGAAGGGCATAAACTAAGTTTAGATGTTCAAATTGTTTTACAGTAAATACATATAGTAAAGGTTTTAATGATGCTTTTTTGCAAATTATGTGAAGCAGGGGAAGAAGATGAATACCACGTGTTGTTGATATGTCCATCTTATCATCATCTGTGCTCACCGTATTTACCTAATCATTATTATAACTACACATCATTGTTCAAGTTTATGTCACTTATTAATACTTAAATGATGGATTGTTATTTAAGCCGTCTCTTTTTTGAAAAACAAAATTAAGTTGCGAAACTCTTAGCGCTCTGACAAGTATATGATTATCATTATTTTACGACCACTGTACTATTGGTCTCATGGCCAAATATACGAAATAAACTCTGTTCTGTTCTGTTCTAACCATCCGAGTGTCATATAATTCTCGAGACTCTCATAAATGTAAGAGTGTAATATTTGCAATACGTTTGGGTTATTTGTTGACTCTTAGTCCATACATAGCCTTGATGTGAAGCAGAGAAAGGATTCGGCTCACAACCTTTGCTTCTACGTTGCTCTTATTTTGCCCTTATATTCATGTATTCCTCTCGTTATAGCCAATATGTCATTAAGGAGACTTATATGTCGTCATAGACTAGAAGTAATTGATGGTATCCTCTGTTTTATGTATATATTCAAAGTATAACTTCTTATTGATAAATGTGCCAATACATGTATAAAGATGAATTGAACAAAACTGACAGAGTGCCATGGCTTAATGCCCTTATCTCTCTCTCCCTCGTGACTCGAGGTCAGGACATTCAGCTCTGAGTTGATCATTGTTTTTGGTTATCATATGATTGAAGACATTTGCTTTCATGTATGGATCCTTACATCCTATTCATGCAAATGTTTCAAGGGAAATATTGGTTGTTGTGACTGGACTTACTGATTGTCATGTTGCAGATTTCCGGCAAGTTCCGGACTGGTCCAGATAAGAATTGGGAGGTCACAAAGACCACAATAACTCGAATGTAACCGCGGGGTTCTATTACGTTCATCACCCCTTCCCCAGGGTGTTACTGAGATGCGCTGGTTATGTATACACAAGTTTAATTACCTTAGTTCCCCATGATCCCCCAACAAACTCACAAACACACTGATCCACTCTAGATCATATTTGAGGAATTGTGGTGTATTTATTAATTTGTCATCATAGGATCTCATTTACACGTTGCTCTCAAACTGTTTTTTTTATTAATTGTCATACTAATGAGATGTTGACCTTTATTAAAGCCATTGTTTCGCGTTCACTTGTAAAATCTTAAAGCCAAAACGCTTGTCGAGGGTCTTTCTGAAGTATTTAAGATAAAGGGAAAACATGAAATATATTTTTTCAATGTCAACAAAATTTTGGACGTTGCTTCCTAAGGTGGAATTCCGCTGTAGACATGTGTTGGCATAATATATAATCCGATCATTATCTAAATCATCATTTGAATATGACCGAAAGGTTAGAATGAGACTAGCCACTGAAGTAACAGTACAAGAATACCGCCTGTCCGGCAAGCAATTATCATACGTAAGTTTCATTGATATTTGTGTTGCAAACTGAGACTATTTTTATAAGGCTGACAAAAAAACAGAGCGCTATGGAATCATCTTCAGCACGCATCGGGCGAGATATGCATTTACAAGAAATTCATATTCACCCTTGCGACAACTCGACGGGAAAGTTGTGACTCTATCAGCGCCCCCTGTAGGACAAACAGAGTAACGTCCCTTGCGTCAGTCCATCTCGAACTCGAAGCGAAATTAAATTTCTAATTAATCCCTTAGTTACGTTGTGACAACAGTCATAAAAACGCTGCATGAATATAGGTAACCAAAATACTGCATAGAATAAGGCTGTATCTCTTACTTTCTATTTAGAAATCTCATCGTTTTATTACAGTTTTGTGTGCTCAATTCAAACATATTCTCGCTTTTGATTGGCCTACACCATAGCTCAATAATCAGGCTACTTCCTGTCACAGCTTTCTCTTCCAGTTGTCGCAAGGGTGAATATGAATTTCTTGTAAATGCATATCTCGCCCTATGCGTGCGGAAGATGTAGGGAATCTGTTCGCCACTTTTCATTTTTCTTCCTAAAGAGGGACTTTTTGGTGGGGAGTATCCAGATTTGAGGTATGTAAGAGCCAAAACATTGATTTTGTAGGAAACATGGGTTTTTATGGGAATAGATGAGTGGCGAACAGATTCTATATACACACCAAGACCACTTCTGTTGTAGAAGTTTAAACCGATTACACTATAATTACCCTGGGTTCACTGGCGATACCAGAATCTTTTTCAGTTCTATCTTTAGCATAAACATGTGAAGATATCAATCCTGATTAGAAAACAGTCTGAAATCAGACGCAGCTGAAGTACCTTAATGAGAAAGATTTCATTGGACAAACAACACAGTTACATGGTATGGTTTTAAGCTTAATTCGAAGAAGTATTTTTGTTGAAACGAAATTGTGAGGGGCATTGACATTTAAACTAACATACGTGGCCAATAAATGTGCCCCACGCTGCCACCACAATGTCATAGCAACTGTGCCTAAGATCTAATATGAAAAATAGTTTATGCACAAAGGTCACTGTCATCACAGTATATGGTTTTTTTTGGGAAAAATTTTACGTTTCCCTTTACATAAGTATTTTGAAAAAAGCTATCTTTACACAATTTGCAGAACAAAATGCATGAATCGATGTATCTTGGGAACAATTTGTAGAGGATCTCCCCACACATCAGGCTTATCAAATAAGGATTTGTTCTACTTTACAAGGGAAATCGATGGGTAACCATTTTTCTCTTGTAAGGCATTCCAGACAGCAAATAATTTGTCGAAGCTGGTCCTTTCAGATATTTTGCACCACATTTCATTTATTGAAATGGTGTGCATACATCCACGACAATTGTGAAATGCAATCAGTATGTGAATGGAGGAAAGAAGGAAAACATCAAGAAAAGGGTAATTGAAAACTTGTTTTTATGTTACGAGGTATCTGAATGCTTGATCTGCCACTCGCGGACAATGTAAAACAAAAGAAGATTACTTAGAGATTTGATTCTACTGAACTTCTGACATTGACTGAAGACAGGGGTTTGGGAGCAGTATCTCTGATGTCAGTTTCCACTCTGATGGACGAGCGGGTGGTGTGTAGGTTGTGGTGGTGACTGGGGTCTGATCTTCACACTTTCATCATAGTTCGATTTACTTACTATAGCTTCTATGATTGAACATATGGATCAATGCTTGGCCAACTCCATATCCATAATGATTGCAATTGTTAAATGTTTACTTAGTAGTAAAATGATAATTATTCTGAAACTTAAAAATATGGCATCCTTTTGTTGCATTTAAGATTCCATTATTTGTTAAGTGTATTATGTGATTTATTGAAGTCAAAACATTGATGATTGCCATGAGTTTCTAGTGGAACTGAACCGTAGTACATCGAGGCAGCATAACAACAATTGCAGTATTTGTGAATTCTTTTTTTTTCCTGATAATGTATCATTGTACATATATACATGTAGTCTTGAACATGGTCAGGGTTTTTTTTAACATACAAGAAAAAAACATAAAAGGACAAAGACAATCATTCACTCACATATTCACACCTTTGTATTTTCTTAAAAATTATTAATATGTTCTCCATACTAATAATTATCAAAAACAAGTTTGGCATACATTGACCATTTACTTTAAAATTCATTAAACTTAGACTTATTCAAATATCTTATTTTTTCTATTGAATAATAATATTTAAGTTCATGCTTAAATTGTGATAATTTTGGAGCTATCTTCCTCAACTTGCATTTATAAAAATGGTATTTTGCTAAAAGTAATATCAAATCAAAGGTATCATCTGTATGGAATGTGGGTGAACACCCAAAATGAATCAGCTGACAATGAAGATTTATATTCCCTGTATGCATACAATTCATCTCTACATATTGTGAAAAAGCTTGCCAGAAGTTCTTAGTAGCTCTACAATTCCAAAAAAGATGAATTATTGTCTCAGGTTCTGCAGCACAGAATGTACAGAGATTACTTTCAACCAAATGCATCTTAATCAAGAAGGTGTTTACAGGTAGGATTCTGTGATTTGCATCCACCTCAATTTGGGATATAATGTTGTTTTGAAAGGTTTAATAAGGATATCAAGATGATTTATATTAATTAAAGTCTCTTCTTCCCATTTCTCAATTACCTTAAGTTTTTCATCATTATCAGTTAATTTAAAATAATATTTTTTAGATCCTTTTTTACATGCCATGAGATTCCTGACACATAAGCATGTATTGATATCTGGAAATACTTCTGTTTTGTGAATACCAAGGAGCTTTCGGTATTTGTGAATTCAGTTAGACAGCCTTTGTTGCTATAAATAATTCAAATATTGTGGGCCCCTAAGTAACGTTAGAGAGAGGATTTGATGATCAATGCTATTTTAAATCCTCTTTAGAGTTTCAAGTATAGTATAGTCTAGTCTGATGATCACTTGGTTCAGAATCAGAAAACAAATAAGGAGGATCTATTTGAACATTGATTACAATGCAATTAGTATTTACATGTCTGGGTTATAGGGGTTGTGACGAATCCTCGCAAATAATGATAACATGTATGACATGTGTTGTTCAAGAGGCATTTTAGAAGTTGGAATATACAGAAGACAAGGAGTTTATAGATGAGAAACTTTAATGTAGACGGTTGATCCTTATTCCATTTTAAGATATACCCAGATAAAGCCCCATAATCAAACAAGTTTACATATTCTAATCAACAGAAAAATGCTTACTCGACGTCAAATGTGCAATACGCCATAGCTTTTTGCTTTTCTGTGACATCACCATTACGTGACTAGGTTAAATTTTACACCGCGTCGGAGAAAAAGTAAAGAAAATCTAGTCGTACGCAACAAGGACAGCTTTCAAACGTATATTTAGAAACCAAAAATTGTTAGTTGGCAACACTTGATTCGCCTTCATGTCAACATGCCGGGGCTTACATTTTGTTCATTTTTGTAAACTGTCTCTAATTTAATGAATTTTAGTCGGATCTTCTAATATTTGGTCGCGAAATATTGCTAAAAATACAACGAATACAGTAAAAATTAATTTTTAAATATTCCAAGTATGGCATTGGGGCTTTAACGTCTGAACATTCTACTTTGAGTTTTGGTGAATGAGGTTTTCCCGATCAGGACTTAAGTCAGAATAGAAAAGTAGGAGACTGCTTGAGAAATAATTCTCATGGACGCTCCTTTATATTTTCAATTTTTGTAGGCTATTGAAAACTAATCCATAACTTACACGATGAGGCGATCAGCCTGGTAAATCTGTGGTCATTATGGCATGATTGAATGCATCTACACAAGATTTATCTCATTATTGTCTGGTTGTCTAGAAAATCATACAAAATCTTGAAAGATGTGTTGTTCCTCAAAGCTCGGGAATCTTGATATAGCTGTTCAGGCTTTCTGTCGAATTACAAGATTGAATACAGAGCAGTAGGGCAATTTTAAGCTTTCAGTGCAAGCTCTAGGTAATTTGCTGTCGTCGATTGAAATGGATTGCTTACAGGCTCAACATATTCCCTACACATACTTTTGCTGCTTTCAGAAGAAAGATTACACAAAGGTGTTGTTTTTGGTGTTTGTTTTTCAGAATATGATACATTATTTAGTTTTCTGTTTCCGTTGAATAACATTGAAGGTTAACTATCATATTTGTGTTGCAAAATATATCATTGTATATCAATCTGTTACACTCACCTAAGAAAGGGATGTTTAAAAGTGTCACCACATGCTGAGAGAAGTGTCAAATATCAATATGTTCAAGACCTGTGAAGCTGATTACCATTTATTTTGGAAGGAATCGAACTAGGTGAGGAAGTCAATAGTTAAAAAACTGTGGAATGAAGTAGGGTGAATTTTGAGTAAAGATTGATCACTTGGAGGAGGGAGTATGAAAATAAATATTCAAAAAATGGAATGAGATTATTGCAAACTCAGTTTATTTTGGTCAGACATAAAATATTGGATTTGACCAATGACACAGCTTTGTACATGTATAGTCTTGCAAATACTCAAAAACATCTTAAGGGTGAAACTTTGGTCTTTGCAATTAGGTCTTCGAGACATAAGACCTTTTTTCTTATTATCGTGATTATTAGTTGAACATCAACTTACTGTAATTAATTATTTGAATAGCAATTTTAGTTCCTCCTTAATTTGTTCCCCCCTTCTCATTGATCTATGAATAATCTGAGGTGTTGCTCAATTCAGCATCAGGAAAGTGAATCTGTTGAGAGACTGATTGAATTTAAGCAAAGAATGATATCTGTTTGTTTTACAAGAACAATATTACATTTTTAAAATGAATCAAACCTGTGCTAGGTAGTTGATACGGATCCATCGAACTGATTTTATTTCTATCATGGTGCTTACTATGTATAAAAAACTGAACTGAGGAGATCAAGGCGGGTTTCTAATCGATATGGGAGTTTTCACGATGACGAATTAGTAAGATTACATGGATTAACCTTTGACCTCTATTCGAGTAGTGATCAAATAAGCTTCTTCTCATCATCTTTGAATATTGAATTAATGTTCAAAGTTAAAAAATCTTATTTTTTGTGTTGAAAATATTTTCGTGCGTACCTATACCATGCTTTTAAAGGAATGTGTAACTTATCTGTAGATAAAATGTTTCTTCTTCCCTTGCCTACATCAGTTTGGATAGCACAAACAGTATTATAGATCTTCTTGCAAATGTTAGCTATTTCATTTGAAAGCATCCATGGTTGATTGAGGTTATAATGATGAAACTAACTGTCTACTGTCTGTCTACTAATGATCAATCAAATTGTGCTTGATCTGTGAACGATTATGTTTATCCTTCCCAGCATAAACTAGATTTCGATAGCCGTCCTTGGCATTAAGGAAGACTGCAATCATATAAAGCTGACCTCAATTGAACGTTTCATCAAGCTGAAGCTGCAATTAGATAGAATATAAAGATAACAATAGGTCATCAATCTGAAGAGAGTCTCGTTTGTTCAATAACTAAGCAGATCTTTATCCTGTCCTCTGTATCAACAATTGACTTCAATGTGCATTAATTCGGGAGAGGTTTTACTTTATGGTTTATGTTACTTAATTAGCAGTAACGTACATTTACTTGTCACGTATCGTTATTTAGCGGGACAAGCAATTGGGAGGCAGTATTGATCAGATCAGGAGATTGGGCTTTGAGAGGACCATTGTTCTTGTTTATGATATGATTGAAGACATTTGCTTTCATGTATGGATCCTTACATCCTATTCATGCAAATGTTTCAAGGGAAATATTGTTTGTTGTGACTGGACCTATAGATTGTCATGTTCCAGATTTCCGGCAAGTTCCAGATAAGGATTGGAAGGTCACGAAGACTACAATAACTCGAATGTAACCGCGTGATTCTATTTCGTTCATCACCCCTTCCCCAGGGTGTTATTGAGAGGCGTTGGTTATGTATACACGAGTTTAATTACCTTAGTACCACATGATCCCCCTTATAAATACCTTGGTACCACATGATCCCCCAACAAACTCACGCACACACTTATCCACTCGAGATCCTTTTTTAAGGAAATGTGGTCTATTTATTTATTTATTATCATAGGATCTCATTTACAAACTTGCTTTCAAACTGTTTTTTTAATGAATTGTCATACTTATGAGATGTTGACCTCTATTAAGGCCATTGACTCGCGTTCACTTGTAACATCTTAAAGCCATTAAGCTTGTCGAGGGTCTTACTGAAGTATTTAAGATAAAGGGGAAACTATGAAATTATATAATTTTTCAATGTCCAAAAACACTTTGGACGTTGCTACCTAAGGTGAAATTCCGCCGTAGACATGTGTTGGCATAATATATAATCGGATCATTCTCTAAATAATCATTTGAATACGACCAAAAGGTTAGAATGAGACTAGCCACTGAAGTAACAGTACAAGAATGCCTGTACAGAAGAATACAAGTTTCATTGATATTTGAGTGGCGAACAGATTCTATATAGAGGGATTTTTTGGTGGGGAGTATCCAGATTTGAGGTATGTAAGAGCCAAAATATTGATTTTGTAGGAAACATGGGTTTGTATGGAAAAAAATGAGTGGCGAACAGATTATATTTAGAGGGATTTTTTTGGTGGGGAGTATCCAGATTTGAGGTATGTAAGAGCCAAAACATTGATTTTGTAGGTTTGTATGCAAAAAAATGAGTGACGAACAGATTCTATATACGCACCAAGAGCACTTCTGTTGTAAAAGTTTAAACCGATAACACTATAATTACCCTGGTTTCACTGGCGATACCAGAATCTTGGCCAGTTCTATCTTTAGCATAAACATGTGAAGATATCAATTATTAACCACGCTTCTGATTAGAAAACAGTCTGAAGTACCTTAATGAGAAAGATTTCATTGGAGGTTCACAATAGAAACAACACATTTGTATGGCATGGTTTTAAGCTTAATTCGAAGAAGTATTTTTGTTGAAACGAAATTGTGAGGGGGATTGACATTTAAACTAACATACGTGGCAAATAAATGTGCTCCATGCTGCCACCACAATGTCATAGCAACTGTGCCTAAAAAATAGTTTATGCACAAAGGTCACTGTCATCACCATATATGGAGTTTTTTTGGGGATAAATTTTACATTTCCCTTGACATAAGCATTTTGAAAAAACGCTATCTTTACACAATTCGCAGAACGAAATGCATGAATCGATGTATCTTTGGAACACTTTGTAGAGGATCTCCCCACACATCAGGCTTATCAAATAAGGATTTGTTCTACTTTACGAGAGAAAATCGATGGGTAACCATTTTTCTCTTGTAAGGCATTCCAGACAGCAAGTAATTTGTCGAAGCTGGTCCTTTCAGATTTTTTGCACCACATTTCATTTATTGAGATGGTGTGTATACATTACAATTGTGAAATGCAATCAGTTTGTGAATGGAGGAAAAAAGGGAAAATCAAGAATAGGGTAATTGAAAACTTGTGTTTATGTTATGAGATATCTGAATGCTTGATCTGCCACTCGCGGACATTGTTAAACAAAAGAAGATTACTTAGAGATTTGATTAGCTCTGATATCAGTGTCAGTGGGCATGAATTGGAACACTTTCGTGTTTCGGGATTTCTATCACTACGTGCCTGCGTCTTTCAATTCCTATAACCTTAACGCCTCCTGGGCGAATTCTTTTAGAGTGTTACATTTTAAAGATGAACAGACGATGTAGATTTGTGATAAGATGTTTAAGGAATAATGAAGTGTTACTTGATTTGCGTATTGACCATATGAATTATAAAATATATCCTACTTCAAGAATATTTGGAATGCCAGATTATGGAAAATGTACATTGTACACTGCGTCATGCTTCGAGCTTAGTAACACATCAAGTTGTGGTTATGTGGCATACGAATACATTTAGCACGTTAAGACAACTTCAATGTTGAGAATTATCACATTGATGATATATGTTTTATTTCTTTCTTTTTAGGTAGATGTTTTCATTTACTTTCCCTACACTATAATAATAGATGATTTACACATACAGTTATTGATTGAAAAGGATTTTTATCCTTTGAGTTAAATTGTAGCTGTATAAATACTTGCCACAAAGGGTCAGCAAGACAGGATCGGCCTTACAACGCCTAAAGGTCCAGTCTTGCTTATCTTCTTTATATAATTCTCACTGGTTAAGAAGCCTGTACACAAAATTTCAGCTTTCTACACCTTTTGGTTCTGGAGAAGAAGACGAAAAAAGGTTTTTAAGGCGTGGCCCCTCTGGTCCAATTTAGGGACCAAAGGGCAACCAAAGCTACAATTTTTAATCCTTACTACTCACTAGTCAATGGATCTATACACAAGGTTTCAGCTTTCTAGTCCTCATGCTTCTGGAGAAGAAGATGAAAAATGGTTTTAAGCGTGTGGTCCCTGTGGCCCTTATAAGAGGCAACAGGGCCACCAAAGCTACACTTGTTAATCCTCACTAGTCAAGGGGTTTATACACAAGGTTTCAGCTTTCTAGGCCTTATGCTTCTGGAGAAGAAGATGAAAAATGGTTTTAAGCGTGTGGTCCCTGTGGCCCTTATAAGAGGCAACAGGGCCACCAAAGCTACACTTGTTAACCCTCACTAGTCAAGGGGTTTATACACAAGGTTTCAGCTTTCTAGGCCTTATGCTTCTGGAGAAGAAAATGGAAAATCGTTTTAAGCTTGTGGCCCATCTGGCCCTTATAAGACTGTACACAAAGATTATGCTTTGAAAACGGACAAAGATTACGGACGGATGGAATATAAGTAAAAATGTAAGATTGAAAAACCAAAATTATTTTAAAAGTTTTTAGAATGAAATAGCAAACATTTACCTTGCTTGTTATCTGTGTTTCTTATCAACAATTAATAAAAGTACCGAGGGTACAGAAGCTCACCTTAAAATGAATGATGTGGTAAAATGGTTTAATTATACATGTAACCATCTTTTATATAATTGATTATGGCTGCCATCATGATTTTTTTATCTTTTAAAATACTAGTCTTCTTTTGGAAACGACTAGAGCTTGAACAAACATTAATACACGAATGATATAATCATGATAAGTTAACAAGCAGTAGGTTTTTGTATAACTTTTTTGTATATCTATGGCTGAATTGGTGACTATCTTGTACTTTTTAATCTTCAAAATGCTACTTTTATGTGGGCATCCGTATTAATTTCATTATGATATCTTGATTGGTTTAGGTGTATCCATTTAAATGTCATTCATTACTTACAGGATGGTGGGCACTTACATTTGTTTTGTAGTGAATCATTAATATGATTTCAAGATTATTTCACTGATGGTTATGCTGCATGGGATATTGAGAATCCCAAAAGTACAGATTTTTCAAGGAAAATGAATGACTGATTGAGAGGAAAGTCATAAACACAGCAATGCATAAGACACATTTATTTTGTTCACATAATATTTACATGTCAAGTGACCATGAGATGTCTTTCATTAAAGTATCAATTCAAATCAAATTTACTTACTTTTCTTACTAAACCCTTTTCGATTTTCATCTGCATATTTATTCCACATCAACTTATCATGTAGATTGCTAAACACAAAGCTTATTGTAGACAAGTTTTGTGTAAGTTGTTATTCTTAGAAAGAACATACAAATGTATCACTGTCATGAGAATACAAGTCCATAACTTTTATTGCATACACATGGGCCATGGCCATATAGCATAATGCTCTACCATATCAATTGGATCAGGTTGATTATGCAACAGACTAGCAGCTGACACTGTGATGCTAGCAGCCTGCCTTGGGATGTGTATTAGACAGCATAGTGGAATATCTGAACTCTGGTTGACCCCTTATGTGTGGTATTTAAAGGAATATAAGGGAGATACCATTGTTTAAAATTTAACATGTTTAATGTGATTTGGTTTTTGCAGCTAGTTGCCATAAAGATTTTAAACAAATTAATCAATTATGTTTGTCTTTCATCTTAATTTATTTTAGAAACACTTAAAATATAGAACAACTTGCACAACAATCTTAAATATTCCATATTTAAGATAATATTATGATTAGTAAGTTCAAATTAGAGAATTTATATGGTGCCAGTGATCACTTGATGAAAGCTTAAAATTTAATAATAATGATGTGTCACCTGCAGCTGAAAAGTCAATATGGCTGCTATTGCGGCCATCTTGGATTCTCAAAATTGAAACGTCTACCTTTCTGTGCGGAATCACTATAGGTATAACATACTACAATATAAAAATGATATCTAGATTGGTTTAGGAGAAATAGTCTTTGTCATGAAATCTTATTGAAAATTCAATATGGCTGCCATGGCGGCCATATTGGATTCTCAAAACTTTAACGTCTACCTTTTTGTGCGGAATCACCATAGGTATAACATACTACAATTTCAGAATGATATCTGTATTCGTTTAGAAGGAGTAGTCTTTTTCATGAAATCTTATTGAAAATTCAATATGGCTGTCATGGTGGCCATCTTGGATTCTCAAAACTGAAACGTCTACCTTTCTGTGAGGAATCACCATGGGTATAACATACTACAATTTCAGAATGATATCTGTATTCGTTTAGAAGGAGTAGTCTTTTTCATGAAATCTAATTGAAAATTCAATATGGCTGTCATGGCGGCCATCTTGGATTCTCAAAACTGAAACGTCTACCTTTCTGTGAGGAATCACCATGGGTATAACATAATACAATTTCAGAATGATATCTGTATTCGTTTAGAAGGAGTAGTCTTTTTCATGAAATCTAATTGAAAATTCAATATGGCTGTCATGGCGGCCATCTTGGATTCTCAAAACTGAAACGTCTACCTTTCTGTGAGGAATCACCATGGGTATAACATAATACAATTTCAGAATGATATCTGTATTCGTTTAGAAGGAGTAGTCTTTTTCATGAAATCTAATTGAAAATTCAATATGGCTGTCATGGCGGCCATCTTGGATTCTCAAAACTGAAACGTCTACCTTTCTGTGAGGAATCACCATGGGTATAACATAATACAATTTCAGAATGATATCTGTATTCGTTTAGAAGGAGTAGTCTTTTTCATGAAATCTAATTGAAAATTCAATATGGCTGTCATGGCGGCCATCTTGGATTCTCAAAATTGAAACGTCTACCTTTCTGTGGGGAATCACCATGGGTATAACATACTACAATTTCAGAATGATATCTGAATTCGTTTAGGAGGAGTAGTCTTTTTCGTGAAAGTTTACGGACGGACAGACGGACGGACGGACGGACAGCCGGACGACGGACGAAGCGCCATGACATAAGCTCACATTTACTTTGTAAAGGTGAGCTAAAAACCCATTGGCGAATTTGTTTATGGATTATCAAATATCTAACTCTTATTTTTCTTTGTTCTGCATCAAAATATAAAATCAGTTTTAGTGTGCCTGATAGAAGCACCTGTAAAATGTCCATAGTGACGCTTTCTCCGGTTGTGAAATAAATGCAGTAAATAAGATATGATATTCAACCAATACATGATTCATTAAATTTTCATCGAACAATAAAAAGCAAATGTATTTATTGTTATATTCTTTAATTGCATTTGTAATTCAACTTCCTCAATCACATTGCATGTACTTCAACCTCTTATCCTGAACAACAACAAAGAGTTTAAGAAAGGAATGATACATTTTTAGCAAATTTTCTCTTCACATGAAGCAATTTTAAGCAAGTGGCTAAACAAAAATGATTTCATGATTTGAATTCAATGAAATCACTGACAAAATTTCAACATGTCAAAAAATCATGTTCATCACAACTTATCAAAAACCACGTCTCTATTTACAACTAAAACAAATATCACAATTCAATCAATATTGTAATAACAGCACATTCATTTTCTGAGCACCTACCTTATTGTGCTCAAAGCTTACCCTCACTGGGACTCTTTGTGTCAATAAATGAATAATTATTTACAATTGTATTGTGACTTCCTTGATTTCAATGCTAAAAGTTGATGTGACAAAGAATAAGGACAATTCATGGAAAAGTTACTTAGGAATAAGAAAGTTGCTTATCCATTTAACTGTCTTTATCCTTAAATCATTGCTTTATATAAATAAGTTTGCAAGTACAATGCAAGTACAAAACTACACAAGGAATTTCATCACATCAACATAATCATAAGGCTATGAACATGCTCCATTTGACCAAGAAACCTCTGATCCATTCAATGTCCTTCTTACCAGCAATAATCATAAAATGGCACTGCATATGAATGATTTACTTCAACATTCTCAAATCAACAAAGATCATAATTTACTACTAAATGTAATGGCATGGATACTATCTATACCTGAAGATCATCTGTATAAATAGTAAAGGACAAAATATACAGCTTCAATGGTGGTGGCTATTCAATCGGAAAGATTTATCACACGGACTCAAGTACAAGCTGTGAATATGTCTATATCAAATTTACAAAGCCCTAACAAACATGACTTATCAGCCTAATATAAATGTTTACCAAACATGATGACTTTACAAATGATACAATTCATTCATGTAAACAACATAATGTGCGAATCTTGATGGATATTCTATCATAATCTAAACATTTCCTTAAATAAAAAAACATCAGTTTTACCAAATTTGAAGAAACTTTACTAAATTAAATTTTATACTGAATCATGAATATATTTTCTCTTTCCAGGGAATAAAGATGAAATGTTTCTGTGAGTATTCATTCCTTATTTGATTGATTTAAATGATTGATTTGACTTGATTACATAAAATTACAAAAATAATAATACATTGTCCTAAATACTAATCATTTGCAACAGTCATCTATCTCTACTGAGATCTAAAAGATGAGAAGCCTAAGGCCACTGAAAAAGCTTTTTTTTATTCATTGCTGCAAAAATCTTAAAAAAATTAACTTACACTTACACTTGAGATAAAATATTTTATGGTTTACATTTACAAAGATAATATTACCGTTTGGTAGAAATCAAGAGGCTATTGTTCATCAATCTCTCCCCACAGAGGCAGATCAAGTCATGTTGATTTAGCCTCTGTTATATTACGAGGAGTTTGTGGGATAGAATGGGAGATGCCTGATTGGAGGCAATCAAAATTAGTTGTGCAATCAGCGACGCTGTTCTTAAATCATCATTTTGGCTACTGAAACAAGGCAAAGGCATTGTGATATGAACCACCCTTTCCATGCGAGAAGCCTTCTCATTTGATAAAGAAATTCAAATGTATTGAGATGAAAGTTTTTTCCGCCAGGGGAAACTGCCGGAACCCACAGATTTCGGCGTAATAGAACAGAGGCTAAATCAACATGACTTGATCTGCCTCTGTGGGGAGAGAATGTTGTTCAAAGATAATACAGAAAACAACGAAAATTTGATATGAAATAAATAGAGAATACTAAACGACGTCCCGTTTCATAACATATTTATGAAACGAGTGATTGGGTTGGTATTTAACGAGCGAAAGCGAGTTAAATACCTATACCATTCATGAGTTTCATAAAAATGTTATGAAACGGGACCGAGTTTAGTATTTTATTTATTACTTGCTAAATATCATCGTAAAAATACAAAGAATTCGCCAACATGACTGTCGCGGCCGGCCCGCTACATTATGACGTCATACTAAACAATTGTGACGTCATCATTACGTCACGTCATTCGGTCAGCGCGCGATGTTATGACACATAGTGTAATAACATGGTTGATTTATTAAACAGCAATATCTTCAACGGGAGAGTAATAAAACACATTTACCAATGGGAAACAGATGCACTTTATCGATGTTGTGGCACTATATCCATGTGGGCAGACAACAAAACAGTTGTTTGACTCAAAGTTAAAAGAAAGTCAATCATCAATTTTCATATCACATATAGGAGTGAGGGAGAGAATGGTTCTCATCTTGAGATGACGTCAGTCTGCCTAGTGGGAAACATTTACAACCATTTGTTAAAGAAACAGCCCTGTAGGTCGCAGAATGTTTTACCAGGTTAGTGCAGGCAAAATCCAGTCCTTTGTGGACCAATCACATCATCAGGCTTACAAGACTGTTAGCGTTGATCATGTTGAAGGCATGGTTGACAGGAGTTACCTGCCCCTAGCTACTGATATCAAAGGCTTTTGAAAAAATTATTCCTAGTAACTAAACCGATTTTAATCAGACTGAGCGCTTCTATACCTTTTTATTATTATTGAAAGACATGAACACAACTGAAGTTATATTGTAAGTATGTTTCTATTGCAATGTTTTTAACATGTACCGTAATTAAAACTGGAATAACATTTTCATAAGCAAGAACACATCCCTGCCTTGTTTAACAGGGCAAAACATGTCTGATGCCATTCAAATTAGAAGTCTTGTATTGACAGTGAAAGGAGAAGCATTTAGTGGTCCATAGTTGATATCTTCCAAATAATGCAGAGGAATATATGGATGACAACTTCGAACGACACAAGAATTTGGGTCGAAATGTCGCATACATTGAACAAAGATGTATTCCTCTGCATTATTGTCATTCCAATTTCTAAAATGCCTCTCAAAGAAGTTATCATCCAAATTGACTCAGAAAGTACAGAAACTAATCTTCACCAACTCCAAGATGAGACCTATTCTCTTCATCCATCACTTGGTCAGTATATGTCCAGCACAGTCCCAGTTCAACCATTGGAGCCCCCGGCACGTCGGATCTCGTCCTGTTCCAGACACTCAATCACGTGAATCTGCAGCGTGTCCATATCGGGGCACACAAGGTTACACTGGGGGCACACCAGGGGCACATCATCCTCATCATGTTGGGCACCCTCTCCGGTCAGGCGTGAAGCTGGCTGGCCCTGGAAGAGAAATAAATTGCTAAAGGTTATTCAGGGACTTCAAATCATGATGAGATTCGATATGAACAGAGGCATTGACGAGATGGTAGAATTTTTATGACTACAGAAACTGCTATACTATACAGGTTACTGTTGTTTGGGAATCAAAATGGATATGGTATTTCTCTTATGTTTGCAGACATACAACATAGTATTTCACCAATTCTACTCAGTGTCACTAAAACCATGTAAAATATATTCATGTATTAACTAATTTAATTGATAATAAGACTTGTAATTAAGTATGTAGCAATGTTTTCACTTATCATTGTTGTTTCTTGAATGTGCAAAGATGAATATGTATTAAAATACAATTCTACCAAACCATAACCCTTAACAACATGTTCAGCTGGATAATGTCAAAACCATGTATGAACAATTTGCATTTAAACAAAATGATCCCCCAAATTTTAATTGCACTAAATAGAACCATCTCTTGGGTAGCTCCCTATACATTAATAGAATGGTCCCTTCTAGTCCCTTGTTCCCTAATACAACCGTCCGATAAACCAAAACCAAACCCACCTGGTTCTGCTGCAGGTTATGTTCAGGATACCCCTGGTTAACCGGCTGGTCAGGGTAGTTGTAATGTCCAGCTTGTGGGTGTGGGTACGGCCCAGGAGGCGGAGCATACGGTCCCCCCGGATTCCCGACCTGAAGATAGCTGTGAGAGGGCGCCACCCTCCGCTGCATCTCGGATATCTGGCGCTTGGAGTAGGACTCAATGTCGTCAAGGAGATGCTGGTTTTGCACCTGAAGGTCGCCCATCTCGGCCAGGATCCGTTCCTTCTCCGTCACCTGCTTCTCTCTTGCAGACCGCTCCGCATCGAAGTCTGCTTTGAATACCTCCGCCTAGGTGAAAAAAAATGTGATAGGAAAACTTTAAAAGGAAGATTAGGGTAGAGATATTATTTAGAAACGTAAAGTGACATTGAGAAAATCTGTCTAGCTTTCAGAAGTTGTTATAGAAGAGCATAATGGCATTTAATTTCTTTCATCGAAACAAGCAAGAAATCAGGCTCAAAACCACATATCTAACAGATTTTTTAGGGTTAAAGGGTTAAAACCGTTAAAACTGTCGCTCCTAGAGAGACAAAACAATGAGGTTGAGAACACAACCGTTAAAACCCCTGTGTAGGGTAACAAAGGATGACAGCTAACAAGTTTCACTTAAGATTTAATTTCACCATAAGACAAAGTCTACTGTGAACACCTCTGCCTTGGTACAGGTAGTTTTTATACATTAGTTCAGTGGTATTGAAAAATTAAACCTATGAATAAATAAATATGAATGAAATTCATCTATTATCAAATTTTCCTGGGTTTTATTTAGTCCTGGTTCCTGTTGCACGAAACACTTATGTGACCTTAAGTCACTAAGGTAGCCTTTGTGCAATGTGAAAGAATAGCATTAAGTTTGACCTTAGTGTTAAGTGTGCAATTAATTGGCATTTAAAAAATGAATAATAATCACCAGCGACAACTGAATCCCCATGAAGTTTTCCTGTAGGCATTTTATAAATCCAAATTAGAACATACACCATCTCTCCTACTCACCTGAGCCTTGAAGACAGCTGTCATATCCTCGTATTCTCTCTTCTTGTTACCCAGCTCCTCCCGCAGGTGTTTGATCTCCTCGTCTCGCACCGTCAAGGCCTCCTCCGCTGCCATCACCTGCGCCGTCAGGTGGTTCAACCTCTCGTCTACACCCACGCCATGAGAACCACCCGCATTCAGGGACTGTCGCTCCTGGAGAGACAAAGCAATGAGGTTGAGAATGTAAGAGGCAATTGGAGAGAGTTAATGGCACAATGAGAGGTAGATTGACACAGCAAATGATTAGGATCTATAGCCGTCATGCGAGTTTTATGACCCCTTACCCAGGTGGGTTTTTCAAAGCCGATAATTACATCAACTAACCTCGACCTTACCACTTCTCGATTTTCGTTCAAAGATTTTTCAAAAACTTAATTTTTGTTAATTTGTCCAATAAACACCTTTAATTAGCCTTTCATTTAGACAGCGTAATTATCGGCTGTGAAAAACCCACCTGGGTTAAGGGCCATAAAACTCGTGCGGGTGTGACGTAATAAACAGACTATACAGAGTAACGCATCATTATTTCAACTGAAATACCGCCTAAATAATTGTTTAATTACCATTGATGTGGATATCTTTTTTACACCAAATGCTTAGTAGTGTTACCTTGTCAAATGATTTATCTAACTGAGTGGAAAACATTTTCTGAAAATCGTTAATTATTAGGTTTTTCCTGTGGTATTGTTCCGATAGATGTATAGATAACGAGGCTGATTCTGTTTATGACGTCACAAAATAGGGGCGTGACCAGTCATGCATTCACTTGTTTGTTGTCAGATAGGTCTAAGCGGCCCATCAAAAGTGGCTTTCAAAAACGGCTTACATTACCAAACTAAACATATTTGAGTAGCGACCTTTAACGCACTATACAATATTGTAATCAGACTTTCTATATTCCAAAGAAAATAGTGAAATATGTTTGTGGTTATGTGAACTTTAATTTCAACACTTTTTTGCAAATACATTTGATTAATGTTGGAGAGTAATAAATAGAATAATTTACATCCTTTCATTTGATACTATTTTAATAAATGAGTGTTTTGGTATCAAATTCACTTTTGCTCATTAAATACTTAATCAGTAATCATTTATGAAAACAGTACTAAATGGAAGGTTGATTAGTATTCTCTATTTAACAGGAAGTGACCTCTGACCTGTTGCAGCTTGTACTGGTCGAATGTGTCCAGTAACTCCTTGTAGTCCGTCACCAGCTGTTGAAATGACCTCTGAAGGTCATTCATGTTCCGTCTGTAACAAATATCTCAGGTTATTCACTGCGTGGCTGTCTCTCAAACTATATTAACTCTCCATTTTCATATATTCCAGATTATTTACAAACTAGCTGTTCAGTACTTTGTTATTGCCTCATTTATATGTCATCAAATTATACACCTCACTGATGTTTTTAACCAGTGTTTGAAATAAGCGTAGGCCCATAGTTATTCACGAGGGCTCTCACTTTTAAATATATGAAGTCGATACAGCCTCACAGTTTTTTAACGTGATACTGTTCACTGTTTCTTATTCTCAAATAACTTGCCGTAAGACATCTTTTCTAGCCTACTTTTCCTTACAATATTGTTACAATATGGTTATTTTAGAATAAGTCAAATCAGTATTTATTAAGAGTGCTAAAAGTTTCAGAGATGGGCCCACAGTTTTTCTTATGTGCGGGCTCTTATTCATATGTAGATTTTTCATGCTTATTTCAAACACTGGTCTTTGCCCACTTTACCCAGCTTTGGATAAGAGCACTTTGTAAGCCAAGAAAATAATAATAATGCTGTAAGGGCCTTATTAATCCTTACAAAACCCTCCAAACGTCTCGAACTAGAAACCTACGTACTACTGCACGCTAAACCTAACAGTCATACCACTGTACCACAGTGGCATAGATGAAATAAGTTACCTTTGCAGGTCCTCTTAACCCTATGACTCGAATGCTCACTGCAAGATTAAATGATGGATTTTTATGCATTTTCAAAGAGGCTAGGCAAGCGAGGAATACCTGTCATGTTGTTTGGCACATAAGAAAGAGAACAATCTTTCTTTCTGGCTTTCTGTGAGAAGCATGCCACTGCCGTCAGGTTGGCAACAGGGTCAAGCTAAAGCAGGCATTCATTCAACGTAAAACCCTAATGATTGGTCTTTGCTAATTCTTCAATCTAGTTTCAAACGCAAAAATTCAAGGCATGTTCATATTCATTCACCCACACACATTGACCTAACCCACTGACTGACTGTCAATACTCACTTGGTGGCTTCATGAGTTCCCCGCTCCTGCGCCAGAGCCTGTTCATTGAGAGCACAGCGCTGTTGGAGAGACTGCATCATGGACTGGAACTCATAGCGCTGCTGGTTGAGATCCATCTGCATCCGACCCTTCTTCTCCTCTGTCTCCCTCAGTCTGCAGAGATACCACAATATTATCGTAATTTACACAGTCCTGAGATAGAAACATACTAGGGCAACAAGGAACATCATCAGCATCATAAGGGTCAGAACAGGGAACAGTTTTAAGTTTAAATTAGCAGTAACACAATAGGTTCAGTATTTAGAGTGAAGGGTATCAACAGTAACAACACTAGGGTCAACAACAACAGCAACGACATTAGGATCATCAGCTGGAACAGCTTAGGGAGTTCTCTCAACAACAACATTAGCATTATTGAAAACAGATCATGGGTTATCACAAAGATAAGTTCCAGAAACAACAGTAGGGACACATCTGTTATAATTAGTAAGCACAGATTTGGGACATTATCTAGGAAAAAGCTCTAGGAACAAAATCAGCAACATCAGAATACTGGTGCAAACGGGATACATGGGTCTTGGTTGTAAACCCTGTTCTGAGAATCGAATTTTTTTTACTTTAACAGGTCTTTCCGGATTTTCAAAAATTCAAAATGATAAAACACCTGATATCCTTCTTGTCGAGAGCATCAGTCGCTGCCGCCAGTTTGGTTTGTGTCTCGTAGACCTCGCTGATGAGGGTCAGGACCTGGGAGCGGAGAGACTGGATGTCACTGTCGTACGTCGCGGACTGGAGCTGTGAGGCAATCACTTCCATCAATCATACTGATATCAAAAGCTTCTGACTAATTTAAGTATAGTAGAACACTGATATAGCGAACAAATTTTCAAGTCCCGTCCCTATATAATATCATTAAAAAGTATATGCGTATAGCGAACACCAAATATAGCGAACCAAATTCTTTGGTCCCTTGGAGTTCGTTATATCCGAGTTCTACTGTACTCCCAACCAAATTTGAAGCTGTTGAAAAACACTTTTCACCAACTGAAGTTAAAGATATTTTGTAATCATTCGTTATTCCTCTTTCAGATGGATACAAATTTGCATACATATATTTCTGAAACCAAGAAACCAATTTTTCACAAACCATGAAAAGGATAAGGAAAATCAGAAAGTATTCCGACTTATTCAGAGAATAAACTGAGTTCTGCAAAAGTAATTGTTTAAACATTACTGTACAATAAAACTTCCTTAAAGTTTTCCATTCTATTTAACATCTCTTGAAGGCTTTCAATATGTTCACACTCTCTGAAAAATTAATATACAGAGCGTAAGGGTATTCCGGATCACAGGTATTCCGGATCACTTGCACGTACATTTGCAGCTAGAATTCATAGTTCTCAATGGATTTACTTCATTTATGTATCATTTTAACGCTCTGACAGTGTTCTTTTATGATACATTATTATTTTAATTTTTTCTGTTTGCAAATGAACTTGAGCGCCCGAAAAAGAGGACACCTATCATTGTGATAAACCTCCACCGGTGCTTCAGTAAAGCATATGTTATTTTGGACGGACCGTCTCAAATATCAATAGAAGCAAAATGCAAATTAACGATATTCCACAACATACATGCATGTTTTAACTATAATTATCAGGGGAGAGAATTCTAAAATGAAGATTACTATTTTAGAAATAAACAATGTTCGTGTCAACGTCATTCAGGTAGTTCCGGATCACCTGAATATGGGGGCAATCTCAAAACGACCAACTTGCTAAATTAGTGCCAATTTCTTAGGTAATCATACATAATAGAGGTAATGAGCTTATCAAACCTTTGCATTAACAAAGAAAATATGTTAGCCTTGTTTGTACCTTGATTCATGATTTGTAAAAATTATATGCGCAGTTCGCGCTCAAGTGATAAATCGAAAATCTCAATCTTTGTTGTTATGGACTGATATGTTCATAATTTTTTAACTAGGCATAATCGATAATATTTTTTGCTCATCTGTCATAAATAAGATACGTTTTTATTTGAAAAAAAACCTCGTTGCTAAAAAAGATGCATCCACAGCTTATCACGGCCCCGTTAGTCACGTGATCCGGAATACCCGGAACTGATTCGGAACTGACGGCTTGTTTCTTTCGTAATTTTTCTAAATCTGATCAGGTTTGTATTTGATTCTAATTCCGTGTCGAGTTGCATGAAACATGGTTTGAAAAGGAAATGCACTAAGACTATTAAAATATCTTTCTGGGTAGGCGCTTTCAGCCGATGATTCCTTAGTGATCCGGAACTGCCTGACACACTGTACTGCACCAAATTAAACTCTTAATATCCTCCCCATCATCATCATCATCAACATCATCAACACACCGACCTGTTGTTCCTTCTCTGTGTCCTGATGTCGAGCCAGTTGCATCAGAGCCTGTTCATGCTCCCTCCTCAGTGTGGCTACTTCCTGTTCGTGGCGCTGTGAGGAGTTTGTGAGCTTCTGGTTGAACTGACCAAGGCGGGACTGCAGCTCCGCACACTGTCAGAGACAGATACAAATTACTACAAAGGTACCAGTTCTAAAATAAAACCACCATGTCTTGTTTATCTAGAGGAATCAACTTTCCTGTCAGAAATGAAAAAAGGTTGTTAACATAAAACCAAGGTTTTAGGAAAATAGTTTCCGGACATGGCCCCTGTGGTATATTAGTGGTTCAAGCTCATCAAACCTATAAACTACAATTCCTATCAGCTAAGGAATCTGCAGACAAGATTTCAGCTATCTAGGTTTTACGTTTCTGGGAAAGATAAAAAAAAGTTTTTTTCAGGGCGTGTCCCCTGTTAATGGTATTTAGGGCTATAGGGTCAGAAAATCTGTCTGTCAGATTGTTTGACCTTTCTTTGCATCTTGGTTCTATAGGAAAAGTCAAAATAGCAAAAAGCTGATTGAAGGACAGTTTGATGCCTGGTCATGCCTTAAGTCCATTGGGCCATTAAGGCCAAATTAGGTAAAAGGCATTAATGACTTTTTTAACAATACAATCCGGCTTTCTGGTATTCTATCATTCAGATGTAGTTATTTACAATTTTTCATATTTTTCTATGATCATTATCAAATATTCAACCAACATATTACAACCAGTTCACATTTTCTTTACCATATTATAAGATATTAAGCATCAAAAGATTTGATTTTAAAGCATCTTCTCTTCTATATTGCAACACTCTTGGGAGACAGAGATATGAACTAGTACAAGGGGTAATGGTAACAAGAGATGGTATCAAAATGCTTCTATATACTACCACTACAGTTGAACTAACAGTTAAATACACAGACTTATGATTTGTGTAATGCAATATTGATGAATATTCAAATCATTTCATTTCTGATATCTGTTGTGGTATCATACAGTTGAAGATGTCATTTTAGGATATCAAATATCTTAACCCTTATTTTCTGAAAACAATGTATTCAATGATTTCAGTTCATGGTATCGCTGTCCTTCAAACATTCTACTCCTCTTCATCTGCACTACCTACCTTACTTCTCTCTTCATTTAGATCAGCTTTAAGAGTGGCTATTTCAGACTTGAGTTTCTCTTCAAGTTTCTCATCGACCTTTGACATGGCCCCTGACCCCTCAGAGGAAGCGAAGGATTTGATGGACAGGGGTCTGCCTTCCAGCATCTGGAGCGAGATCCGGGTGTCCGACAACAGACTCTGTACCTGGAGTGAAGATAGAAACACTTACATTGTTAAATTAATTTTACCATAAATGTTTTCTGGTTTAGGACGTGGTTAACCATAACCGAAGATAAAGGTGGTTAAAGTCTGATTAAAATCAGCCTAGTTCCAAGGAATAAAATATTCAAAATATTAACATATGAAATCCTCTACACTAGGTCTGACCGCATGCCTGTACCTCTCATGTTTTTTACCAGTTTAGCGCAGCCTAAACCCAGTCAGTGGACCAATCTCATCATCTCATTAATAAGACCACTAGTGATGATCGAGTTTAACAAGGTTAACAGGAGTTCCTTGCCCCTACCTGATACCGAAGGCTTTTGCAGGCGGCTAATGATTGGTCATCTGAGTTAACGCGAGAACATGCGACCTATTGGCCTGCGGTAGGACTCAGTGGAGAGGATATCTATCAAATTAACAAGTTCGATTTTCGATGGTGTTAATATTTTTAAACTTTTATTCCTCCGAAACAGACCTAATCTTAATCAAACAGAGGTGGTTATGAATGATGACTACAACAGCCTCTTTACCTGGATAGAAACACTTACATTGTTAAATTGATTTTCCCATAAATGTGTTCTGGTTGAGTTCATGGTTAACATTACCAAAGATGAAGGTGGTTATGAATGAGGACAACAAGTTCGATTCTCGATGGAGTTAAAATTTTAAAACTTTTATTCCTCCGAAATAGACCTAATCTTAATTAAACAGAGGTAGTTATGACTGATGACTACAATGGAGGTCTGACCTGGAGGTTGAGGTCGAGGTTCTTCTCGTGCAGCTCCTGATTCTCCTTCTGAAGATCTTCCTTCAGCTGTTGCTGTCCCTCCAGATCCTTCAGCAGCTGGTCCGTCGACCCCCGGAACTGTCCAACCTGCAGCTGCAGCTGTCCCATGTCCTCCTTCAGCCGACCGATCTCCGCACTCTTCTCCGCCACTTCACGCTCCAGTTGACTCATCTTCTCCTCCGTCTCGGCGGATACATTCACCACAACCTGCAGCATACAGAGAATATAAACATATTTATTAACCAAAAAGAAGGAACCGGATTTGGAAACAAGCAAATACTTATATCAATACCGCTCCAGGATAAGCTGTCCCATGATTAACATATATACATATATATCTGAGCTTGTAGGTATAGGGAGTAAGTAGTTTGTATTCAGGCTCTAGCAGTACTTATTACATAACTAAATTTTATGATGTTTAGGCAAGATGCTGTAAAACTAAAAGCATCCACAAAAGCAATCACAAATATTCAAAGTACGCTGAAAGTAGTTCTATATCTGCCCCAAATTGCATTAAAATTGGGGCATGAACATTCATTACTTTTCACAAGAATAATTCAATACATATTTGTCAACAAAATGCGAAGTTGAAACTTTATTTTCTTGGCCATTCAGTTTCATACTAAGATTATGAATAAACTTCAAGAAGAACTATAGTGTATGAAGGTACTGAGCAGTCATGTAGCAAGATTAGACTAACGCTAATGGGATGAAAACACACATCTTAGAGCCAGATGCATGTGACTCTACCCTCTCCATAAAACCTAGAACTCTATTCTGACAATATTTTTCATTTGAGGTCTTAGTGTCTATAAACTCTGCCATATTCCTAACTTAACAAAGACCTCCCTTTTATGAATTCTCATACCCTATACATAGTCATGGGACAATGTGTGGCCTACCATATTGATAATGACTCCACCAATTCATAGAAAATTAAAACAAACAACTTCAAAGCCAATACATACCGTGTCCTTAAAGTTGAGGTCAATATCTTCTATGGACATCCCCTGTTCCTCAGCCTGTTTGCGGACCTGTGTGGCCAGCTGCTCACTCTGAACCCGGGCGTCCTCTAGAGACTGAATCTTCACCAGGAGCTCTTTCTGTAGACAGATCATGGAATATAAATATATAGTATAACAAAAAAAAAAACTTAATGCAAGAAACAAAGGTGATATAGTGTGTATACTTCTGAGTTGCCATAAACTGAAGATGTTGTGTTCCTGTATCTGGTTTGAAGAAAATTGTCCATCCCTTATTAACAATCATTATCAACTGAAATCTTTAAATAAACTTGTAACACCATAGATAATATTTGAAAAAAGATATATTTATCATGTAATCTTTTCCCCAGCTCCATTATATTTTTTTCAAATGTTTCTACAATCATCAAACTTTCACTAATGAAGCAACTTGTAGTGTGATAACCAACCCTACATATGATAACTCTTTACAGAAGTTTTCGCACGTCTCCAATTATCCACAATAACAAGTTTTGTAATGCAACCAACTACATCCTCACCTCCTTTTCTTCTTTGCTGACCTCAAGGTCACGGACCTTCTCTAGAAGTTCTTCATTATCTTTCCTCAAACCAACGATCAGTGCCTTTGTCTGGTCAAACTTCTCTCTGTTTGTGACGTTGGCATCATGAACCTTCTTCTTCCAGGCAGCGAGAGACTCGTACTGCTTCTTCATCATCTCATTGTTCTCTTTCAGGTAATCTGCAGGTAGAAACTCGTTAGGACAATCTGTGCAGGTGAAGTGTCAACTGTGTTTCAGGTTATTGTCATGAAAGAGCCACCCCACAATTTTCATCATATATAAGTTTGCTTTGAATGAACGTAAATGGCATGATTAATTACATAAATTATAATAATAATAATTCTCACCCATTCATCTCAAAATGGCCATTATACGATAAATACTTGTTTTCATTGAAAATCTTAAAACAGTCATTTATATCTGCGGGAAAGCAAAGTCCAACTTACATGGATAATAGTAACATAAACTATTGAACAGTATCAACTTCTGTCATTCTGAATGCTTTTGAAAAGTTTCCAAAATTACGTTAGACTGATTGATGTTTGTCATTGTCCAGTTTTCGATCACAATCTTGACTTCAAGCCTTCCTATTGTCACAATACAAAGTCGATAAGCTTTAAAATGATACTTACTTGCAACAGTTTATACTTCTCGATCAAATGACACTATTGATAAAGTTTGACACATGTGACCCCCAACAACACACCCAGTCTATCATTAGAAGTATTCTTTATTACTTTGTTCATTTTCATTCAATCTATACTTCAAGATGCAGTTACATAATGGCTATGACTATAAGACCCTGCAAATCTCTCATTGACCTCTAAATTGCAACAATCAATGTTCCTTGAACGGTTAGATGATACAGGCAAAGGGTCTTCAGAAGAGTTCAAGTTAAAAACAGAATGGTACTTTGTGTCATAATTGAGTGGAAAAGCAAACTATTTGTGCCAATTTGGCTTCAAATATGCTGAAGATTTCCTAAACTTGTAACTGAAGTAATGAACATGAAATACCACAAAACATCATCAGTTAGCAATATATAAATAAGTCCCTTCAACCAGCTCATTTGCTGGTTACTTTTGGTCTAGGCTGGTAATTAGTCAGGTTTTTCTTAAATTTAAGATTTAAAATTTACTATTGGCCTTCATTATCAGGCCTGTTTTATAAATTGCAGTTAGGTAAAAGAATTGAAAATCACTTTATTTGTTAAAAAGATATATTAAAGTCAGTGTCCCTTTATACAAAAAGCTACTCTCTTACAAAACCAGATCACATTTAAGATTTAAAATTAATACATCTATTCAAACATGACTTATAATTTCCTTCTCAATAGTTCACATTTTATTAGCTCAAATTGAATGTTATGAGCTACATTAACAACTTTGAAAATTGTTTTTACACCAAAGTTCAATTCAACCTGTAGCCTCTCCTTTACTGATCAAATTCCTAATGACCTTTCTTTCTACAACCTCAACTAAGAATATCCTCCACCTCATAGTCACATATAGACTCTTTGAGTATCAAAGACAACAAGGCTATTCCTCCAGCATCTGTCACAAATTAATCCAAATGTTTTGTTTTATTTTATGAATAGCCAAGTGGCAGGCTTGATATTAACTGACAAGATAGTAGGTAACAATTCGTCAATTGTGAAAGCTTTAAAAATCAGTAATTGCCAACAATATTTTTCTGACGTACCTCTGAGTTCATTGTTCTCTCTGGATAACTCATGAACCCGACCTAGAGCCTGTTCTAGGGTGATGTCTGTCATTGAGTTGGGATTCACTGCCATTCCTAAGGGATTTATCTGACTCAAACTGGCGGGCGTTTGAGATCCTCCTGTCATCCCTGACGAGGGATGAGACAGAACTTCAAAATCTGAAGGCGAGCCATTACTCAGTCCTGTACTGCTTCGACTGATGCCACCCGATTCTTGAACACCATTCGATGCCATTGTTGTCTTTTAGTTCATCACACTTGCTAATTCTGAAATCAAAGTTTAGAATAATTATTAATGAGTATCTATAGTGCCCTTTAAATATATAGTTTGACTCATTTCCCCTTTAAATCCTTTCAATTCATCGCTGCAGAAAAATATATGTCTGACCTGAAAGCTTTCGCAATTAAGATTTTAAAGAATTAGGATTTTGGTAAGACAATGTCTTCAAACAAAATTTATTTTTATATGCCTACTTGTAAACAAAATGAAAGTAAAGTCATATCCTTTCATTTTCAGTCTTCTTCCTAGTTCCATTTTCTTGAAAAAGGATTGGTAAAACTATTCGAATCCGAATGAAGATAATTCATTACAATTATCATAGGATATCCTAGAAAATTTTGACATAAATGACAGTCACAGTAGACTTTAGAGTGTACAGTTGAAAGGAATAGGCCATAAGGAAATAGGACCCTTATCATAAATTTAGGACAGTCTGACATGGAAGATTTAGATCTCAAATTTTTAGTTCTTGTTTTGATCACAACTCGTTAATTGTTAGTGAACATAAGCGAGGAATCAAGATCAGAAAAACTGTTAGTAGAAAACTCACAAGATCTCCGATCATCTAACAAATCTTGCTGACGAACTTCCTATTTCTATTTCTCAACTCGGATGCGTTTCGGGATTTCCCCGTGATCGTCCTTGAACTTGGCGCACACCGAAATTTGATTGGCTAACGGTAAACTCCTTGCCTCGCATATCTTACCTAAGCGAATCCAAATTTCCAATGTTCCTGTGCGGAGTTCACGTGAGCTTGATACGCTTCAGTGACCATGAGGAAAAAATTTTCAGAATGTGGGTCACGGGTCACGATAAACGTCACTTAACTATTTAATTAGTACCTATATATAGCCCTGTCTTGAGGACAGGAGATGTCTTCAATGTCAACATTTTAAGGTAAAAAGATTTGCCGATTTTTGTTAAACAGAGCATAAATTGCTTATATAACTAATGTTGACCGTCTTAGATTCATCATACTAATCACTGCTTCAGATCTTGTACAACATGTATCAGAGTTTTCCATTACAATTTCCTGACAGTGATGGATGATCCACCCTACCACTACGTATATCTTGTCCTTGAGATTGAGCATTTGTTCTGAAACCTTGCCTAGGTATCTTAAGCTTATAACATATAATTTCTGAATTATTTGCAATTTCAATCTATGAAACTTTTCTTTTTCAGCTATTGGTGCAAAAATATTTGGCAGTTGGTCAAAGATGTCTGCAACAACTAAGGAGGGATTGTGGGAGTGCATTCAGAAAGGTTATATTTGAATATTTTATAATGAGACACTTCTATATTTCCTTAAAAATCAATAAACATTATAGTTAAGGTTGTTTAATTTCCATTCCAACAGTGTCAAATTGATTGAGTCTTTATGTTTTTATTTGTCAAGTATCTTTCTGTTTGAAATAAATATCATATGAACTTGTTTATTTTATGTTCAGATTCAGTTTGTTCAGCATTTCAGGCCATGAGTCCTAGATACCGGTAGTACAAGTACAGAGGCTGATATTTATTTGATATCATATGGTAACAACATTTAAACAGAAGAAAACATTGCTATTGCTTTAATAACATCAATATTTTATTTATTTAAAAGACTGGACAATATTTGTTTACCTCTTACCGGAAAAGATACAAATGCTAAGTATCAATTACGAAGATGAGAATATTTGGAGCATTCAAACAATGTTACCAGAATTAAAAGTTTTACATATGTATTCACAGAAATCACTTATTTCCACGTAAAGCATTAACTTTAAAGTCAAGATTTATGCATTGAATAGTAATGAAGATATTTAGATATATGTATGGACATAGATCATTCTTGTACAGACATATCTTGAAGATGTTGCTTAAAAACTGATAAAACAATGGCCAACTTCTCCGAGAACAGCTTTATGTGATGCATACTTTCCCAAATTTAGAAAAAATTTAAAATCATTATGTTGCATGTATTTTTTCAATGCAATGGAAATATTTAGTGTCCCAAATTTCCAACCCATACAAAAGAATTGGCATGATCTTACAGAGTCAAATATGGTACATGCTGTTTTTAATGAAATGAAAGAATTCTTCTTGAAAATCATTTTATGTTTATACTATATATGTTCTTTGTACAGATGCAGTAGAGGAAGTAAGGTCGGCCGTCAAGTCCGGACTTCTAGAGGAACTCTGGGATAGCTCAGACGGAACTGAGTCTCCGCTACATATAGCTGTGCTGGAGGTAACTGACTTCTCTTTATATAAAACACTAGTCATGTAGATTACTATCCCCCTCCAAGTTAAAGGAGGTTACATGTTTGGTTCTGTCCCTGTGTCCGTCTGTCTGTGTTAAAGGGGATAACTTTTCACAGAAACTACTTCATATAGGAGTCCCAAATTTGATGTATGTCTTTTGTTTATCAATACCTTTGCGGAGTTTGAAAATCAGAAGCAGGAAATTAATTTTTACAAGTTTATTGCTCTTGTTCCCAAAAATGTTGGTGTAGAAATTTCAAAAGAAAAAAGTGATTCCAGTCTATCATTCCTTTCTTTGTTATACATTTTCATTTCATTTATTTTACTTTGTTATCCATTGTATCTATAGTGTTCAACATTTTCATTGATGGGGATTAAATTTGTTCAACATTATTGTTTATCGGGTTTGTATTTGTCAACATTGTTGTTCATACTTATACATTGTTATTTTAAGCTTTGTGTTTTCTGTTTCAATTATATATTAATTCATTTACAAAGCCAAGAAAAGTATTAAATTTGTTTATGGTATATTGTCTGTGTCTGCTTCAAACCTACAAATCAAGCTTTTCCTGATAAGAATTGACTTTTATTATGGCATCCTAGTATAAACATTGAAAGTGTTTTTACTTTCGAAATGCAACTTGTTTCTGTTCATGCCTTCAAAAATGCTATTTTGCAGTGATTCAGTTATAAGATATCTTTTGAAGTTCTATTGTGTTCATCGAGTTCATTAAAACAATTTTTTTTAAAGAAACAATGGTATCATTGCATCATTTTTGTCTGTAATGACCTGAATCATTGTTTTTAGCTCAACCTTTATTGTTTCAATGTTACATGCTTTTTATTTGTGTATGTTTCACAATTTCATAAGGTTAACTTTGTGTGCTCTTTTTATGAACCACAGCTGTTCTGTATAATTCCTGTCCATAACATATAATACATTCTTTTTTCTTCATCACCCTTGAAGGGCAGTTCTGCAATGGTGGACATGCTTCTAGAGACGACAGACTACCTGACGGCAACCAACATCCACGGGGAGACACCCCTACACCTTGCCTGTCATCACGGCAAGACTGGTGGGTTTCAAGATCAAAATTATTCTTGAAAAGCCTGTCCTATTGACTTCAAGTCCATGATCATCCTTGTATTCAAAATGTCAATATAAGGCTGTACTTTGACAAATTTTACTTTTTTTAATAGAATATTAACACATTTACAAAAATATTAAACTACAAAGCTTTGTTTTGCTATATCAAGGCTTTTCACACTAGTAGCGTTGATGAATTTGCCTCACTTCTCATGGTTGTTGCTTTCTTACCGAGTGTGCGCTCTTTATTATCAGGTTGTCACATGTGAATCGACAAAAATGTTAACCCAAGTAACATGCTCCAACTTGGTTGTTTTATAGCCATGTATTAATAACATTATGATATCATGTTACATTGTATAATTTGGAATGTCTCATTAAATCTGTTTTCTGAAAAAAATACCCTGATAGGACGGTCGTTTTAAGAATGCCAAAGTCCCTGTCATTACTAGTATGCTTTGGTCTGAGTTTGCATTTAGCAGTATGTTTTTTACATCTTTCCTATAAAATTGAACTTCTTTCTTGAAAGCATTGCTATCCCTTCAAGTTTGTGAAGTGATTTTATGGAGCTTCATCTTGGCAAATTCTCTCCCTTTACCTGTCTACAAACCTATAGTTTTTAGCTCACCTTTACGAAGTTAATGTGAGCTTATGTCGTGGTGCTTCGTCCGTCGTCCGTCTGTCTGTCCGTCCGTCCGTCCGTCCGTAAACTTTCACGAAAAAGACTAGTCCTCCTAAACAAATCCAGATATCATTCTGAAATTGTAGTATGTTATACTCATAGAGATTCCTCACAGAAAGGTAGACGTTTCAGTTTTGAGAATCCAGGATGGCCGCCATGGCAGCCATATTGAATTTTCAATTAGATTTCAAGAAAAAGACTACTCCTCCTAAACGAATCCAGATATCATTCTGAAATTGTAGTATGTTATACCCATAGTGATTCCTCACAGAAAGGTAGACGTTTCAGTTTTGAGAATCCAAGATGGCCGCCGTGGCAGCCATATTGAATGTTCAATTAGATTTCAAGAAAAAGACTACTCCTCCTAAACGAATCCAGATATCATTCTGAAATTGTAGTATGTTATACCCGTAGTGATTCCTCACAGAAAGGTAGACGTTTCAGTTTTGAGAATCCAAGATGGCCGCCATGTTAGTCATATTGAATTTTCAATAAGATTTCATGAAAAAGACTACTATTCCTAAACCATTTTAGATATCATTTTTAGCTCATCAGGACTGAAAGTCCAGATGGGCTTATGGCATGGCCCGTCGTCCGGCGTCCGGCCGTCCGTAAACTTTTGACACTTTCAACTTCTCCTCATGAACCATACACATTAGAGAGCTGAAATTCTGTGTACAAGTACCTTAGCATATGGAGATTCTAATTTGTAACTTTGGTGACCCTGTGACCCCAAATAGGGTCACAGGGGTCACAACTTTAAAAACCTATTTTCATCTTCTTCTCCAGTTCCAGAAGGACTAGAGAGTTAAAAAAGATATGTGCAGACTCCTTGGCCAATGGGGATTCTAATTTGTAACTTTGGTGACCCTGTGACCCCAAATAGGGTCACAGGGGTCACAACCTTAAAAACCTATTTTCATCTTCTTCTCCAGTTCCAAAAGGAGTAGAGAGTTAAAAATTATATGTACAGACTCCTTGGACAATGGAGATGCTAATTTGTAACTTTGGTGACCCTGTGACCCCAAATAGGGTCACAGGGGTCACAACCTTAAAAACCTATTTTCATCTTCTTCTCCAGTTCTAAAAGGACTAGAGAGTTAAAAACGATATGTGCAGACTCCTTGGCCAATGGGGATTCTAAATTGTAGATTTCGTGACCCCATGACCACAAATAGGGTCACAGGGGTCACAACCTTAAAAACCTATTTTCATCTTCTTCTCCAGTTCTAAAAGGACTAGAGAGTTGAAAGTGATATGTGCAGACTCCTTGGACAATGGGGATTCTAGTTTGTAACTTTGGTGAACCTGTGACCCCAAATAGGGTCACAGGGGTCACAACCTTAAAAATCTATTTTCATCTTCTTCTCCAGTTCTAAAAGGACTAGAAAGTTGAAAGTGATATGTGCAGACTCCTTGGACAATGGGGATTCTAATTTGTAACTTTGGTGAACCTGTGACCCCAAATAGGGTCACAGGGGTCACAACCTTAAATACCTATTTTCATCTTCTTCTCTAGTACTAAAAGGACTATAGAGTTGAAAATGATATGTGCAGACTCCTTGGCCAATCGGGATTCTTAATTGTAGATTTTGTGACCCCATGACCCCAAATAGGGTCACAGGGGTCACAACCTTAAAAACCAATTCTCATCTTCTTCTCCAGTTCCAAAAGGTCTAGAGAGTTAATATTGATATGTGCAGACTCCTTGGACAATGGGGATTCTAATTTGTAACTTTGGTGACCCTGTGACCCCAAATAGGGTCACAGGGGTCACAACCTTAAAAACCTATTTTCATCTTCTTCTCAAGTTCAAAAAGGTCTAGAGAGCTGAAATTATATGTGCAGACTCCTTGGCAAATGGGGATTCTAAATTGTAGATTTCGTGACCCCATGACCCCAAATAGGGTCACAGGGGTCACAACCTTAAAAACTTATTTTTATCATCATCTTTAGCTCCTTAAGGTCTATTGAGCTGAAAGACTGCATGTAGACTCCTTGGCCAATTGGGATTCTAAACTGTAGGTTTAGTGACCCCATGACCCCAAATAGGGTCACAGGGTCACAACCTTAAAAACCTATTTTTCTCCATTAGATGACAGTCTATGGCAAATTTATTTCTCCTTGGATATTTTAGTATGGACTTCTTTCACTGTCTGATATTGGCGATCTAGAAAGTGTTGAATAATAATACATTTGTTTTGTAAATTTTTTAAAGGTTTTCTTGCAATAGGTAACATCAGTTTCATTTTTAGCACATCTTGCCTGTATAAAGCAAACTTGATATGATGCCTGATGAGCTACAGAGCCAATGGCTCTATTTTTAAATTGTAGTATCTTATACCTATAGTGATTCCGCACAGAAAAGTAGATGTTTCAGATTTGAGAATTCAAGATGGCCGCGATAGCAGCCATATTGACTTTTCAGCTGCAGATGACACATCATTATTATTAAAATTTAAGCTTTCATCAAGTGATCACTCGCACCATATATAAATTCTCTAATTTGAACTTACTAATCATAATATTATCTTGAATATGGAATATTTAAGATTGTCATGCAAGTTGTTCTATATTTTTAAGTGTTTCTAAAAAAAATTAAGATGAAAGACAAACATAATTAATTAATGTGTTTAAAATCTTTATGGCAACTAGCTGCAAAAACCCAATCAAATTAAACATCATGTTAAATTTTAAACAATGGTATCTCCCTTATATTCCTTTAAATACCACACATAAGGGGTCAACCAGAGTTCAGATATTTCTGTTGAGTCCACTATGCTGTCTAATACACATCCCAATACAGGCTGCTAGCAGCATAGTGTCAGCTGCTAGTCTGTTGCATAATCAACCTGACCCAATTGATATGGTAGAGCATTATGCTATATAGCCATGTGTATGCAATAAGAGTTATGGAAATTAGATTTGTATTCTCATGACATTGATATATGTTCTTTCTAGAATAACAACTTACACAAAACTTGTCAACAATAAGCTTTGTGTTTAGCAATCTACATGATAAGTTGATGTGGAAAGAGTTATTTTGCATCAGGTTCCAGTTCCTGTGTTTTACTCATATTTGTACCATTTCTATATCTAACAGAAGTTCTTCTTGACACAAAATCAATTTAGGACATAAGCTAACTATGTTTTGTAAAATCATATATGTTTTTCACAACAATGCATGTTCTCTTCCACCAAGTCTTTAAATACAACACATACGGGCTTAGCCAGAGTTCAGGTTTACATGCTCAGCACACTATGCTTCTCCAAATACACAAAGCCAAATATACAAATTACTACACTCTCCTAAAAAACATGATGGCAGCCATAATCAATTATCATATAAAAGTTGGTTACACAATTAAACCATATTACCACATCATTCATTTCAAGGTGAGCTTCTGTACCCTCGGTACTTTTATTATATTGTAGGGAATCTAAATCTTCTCTTTGCCACGATGTAAATATGTTGTCTTATTTATCATTGTATTTTAATTTAATAAAAAAATATTGCCTCTGATATTCACATCAGGTACTTAAATACATTTTTCTGAAAATATAAATTTTTCAAGTTTTAATATTTTGTTGATCATTTCATGATTGAGATGTGACTCAAACTTTATGCCAATGTGTCTTCTATTCAGACTACGTGAGGAAGCTGCTTTCCCAGGGTTCCGAGCTGGACCCAAAAGACAGTGCGGAGTGCTCTCCCTTGTTCCATGCAGTCAGCAGAAACCATGATGGCGTTGTCAGGCTACTTATAGAGGGTCAGATACTTATGATTCTGTGATATCTCAAGGGTGATAACTGTCATTATAGTTTCACAATGATAAAATAATAACTATTTTCAAGAATATCTATTGCAGATGTATAATGAATCCATATCTTGTGCAAGTTTCCATATTATAAAAAATATGTCACAATCTTAAACTTTGATGAAAATATCAAATTTGTCACCTAGTTATGTGTCAAACTGTCATTTGCTTTTTGGTTTTCCAACACTCATTTGGGTCTGGTCAGGTTTAGTTAGAGCAACTTCTCACATTTTAGAACTTGATCTGAGAAGATTTGCTGAAAAATATTAAAAAGGACTTTGTGTTGTCAAGGTCTGTTTGGGGCCCAAGGTTTGAAATATCCTTCTTCATGTGGGCTTTACATACTGGAGGAAGAAAATGGCATTTGAAGACAATTACTCTTTAAAACATTGCTTTCTGTAAGAATCATATTAATTCAAGTCAAACACTTCTATTATTGCAGCTGGTTGTGACCTTGACACTTTGAACGAAGAGCTGATAACTCCGCTGGACTATGCAATCCTGCACAACAAGCGGGAGATTATCTCCCTTCTACTGAAGGGTGGGTGTGCTATAGACAAGTGGGCGGGGCCTATTGTGTACCAGGATTACTGTGCATACTCAATCGTGTTCCCGCTGTGGGGAAACTGTGACCAGAAGAATATTCAGCTGCTGGTGGATTGTGGGTACACGACAGAATACTCTCATATACGCACGATGCTCGAACTGTTGCGCAAACGCTACTGGGATGACAACTCCTTACACACCTTGGTGACCCTTACAGAGCAGCCACAGAGTTTGTCAAGTCTGTGTCGGATCTCAATCAGACGGGTATTTCACACACGTAGGTACGAATTGGGCGGGTCTGTGGATGCGATGATTGACAGGTTGTGCCTTCCGGAGAAACTCAAGTGTTACCTGGCGATACGAGACAGCTGATAGCTTGTTATCGTGATTGGTTGTCAATTTCATTGTCTGATTTAAAGTTTTAGTTGTTTACATTTATAAATATGAATGCTGATAAAGTACACACTTAACTTTCTCTAAGTTTCAGATTATATGCTGTTGGTCAAGAAATCTTGTACCAAGAGTTCATACTGGATGATAGATATTTGAAAATATAAATAAACAGACATTGTATTGGATTTATGTCAACTTTTCATTTAATGATAAATAGAGAATACTAAACGACGTCCCATTTCATAACATATTTATGAAACGAGTGAATGGGTTGGTATTTAACAAGCGAAAGCGAGTTAAATACCTCTACCATTCACGAGTTTCATAAAATGTTATGAAACGGGACCGAGTTTACCGGTAGTATTTTATTTATTACTTGCTTAAAAACATCGTAAAAATACAAAGAAAGTCGCCAACATGACTGTCGCGGCCGGCCCGCTGACATTATGACGTCATACTTAACAATTGTGACGTTATCATTACGTCACGATATTCGGTCAGCGCGCGATGTTATGACACATAGTGTAATAACATGGTTGATTTATTAAACAGCAATATCTTCAACGGGAGAGTAATAATTATGTATATTAATTCATACTGAGAAAAATGAAAATTAATCCCTAATAAAGTGATCCAAGAGTGGAGGCCAGCTTTTGAACCTAAATGGTATGAGTAATGTTACTCACTTCTGTATTGTGATATATTGGGATAAGAATGTATGATACATATTGCAAAATATATTGATGCTTTTCACGTTTAAATACTCTTTTAAAAATAATAGCCATAAGACCAACAATTGTTTTATCAAAGAGTCTCCATCTTATCTCCAGAGATTAGCTGCAAGTGTCCAGCACTAGGTTATTTGTCAATTTGAGCCTTGCTGCTTTATGCAGGAATTCATGGTTGCGATGCCCTCATCAAGTAGTTACTCCAGGGATTTCTGATTGGATGAATCAGTTTTAGAGCTTGCAAAATGCAACAAGACTTATATCATCCAAGGATTAGGACTGTCATGAGTTATATGCCTTGCAGAGAAATGTAGGCTCCATTACGTTGTCAAAAATAAACATACTAGTCTGTCAGCCAGACCCTAAGATAAGATAACTTAAGCAAGATGACTTGAGAGCTTTATTCAGGAAGTAAAGAAAATTCAGTCACCTTTTTAAATTATCTTATATTTTTTTTAAATTTCAGTTTTATTGACCATTTCATTTTTATATCTAACTATTAGACTGTTATCATACCAAAAATTCCTTTTTCTTTCTGGTTTGATTATACCGGTGTTGACTTTCGTTCTATGACTAATATTCCTTATTTTAATAATTGATGTATATATACTAGACTAAAATAAAACATATATATCCAAATTAAGAAGCTGTTGTTTAGCTATATTACTTATACATAATAATAGTTTAAAGACTATTGCTAATGGTGCTCATAATCAGAACTTGGAACACTGCCATTGGTTTGAAAGTCATAAGTTGTTAAGTTTATGACATAAATTTGGTTGTGGTTGACATGGTTTCAATATTCTTTTTTCAGTGTGAAAAATCAGAAGATATTCTGTTTTTGTTTTTTTGCCTCTGTGGTTGAAATTGTAGTGATTCATGTACGAAATGTCCAGACTCGAGAGAGTTTTGCAATGTCATACCATTATTGTATCATAACTTAGCAACAGGGATGATGTCATGTTGATTGTTGAAGTGATGTCAAATTATTGTGCTAATGACATCATTTTCCATGTGATAATTTCACTCATTTAAGAAAGTGATATCAAACTCAGTTTTCATATTGCTTTGCATACAATGAATCAAGTTATCGAATCCATAATATGTAGCTATGGATGTGCATTTATATATATCAATGTTGTTAAACATGAGTTAGCGGTTGTAATATTTATTGTTTAATTGGATGACAACAGAAGTAGCTAAAAACTGCTGTATAAAGGATATATGTACCAGTATTCATGTCAGTAATATTGAAGAAATAAAGTGAAGAATGAGACAATATGACATTTTTTTCCTCATCAGTATTACTCAGCAGTTTGTTTGAGACCCAGCCTACAGACCTATGGTGTTAGTTTGTGTGCCATCGCATTTTAAACTTTTTACATTTGGTTCAAATATGAGCAATATGATATGTTTTTAGATTTATGTGTTTTGGAGGCTGCCCATATTCTTGTTGTTTGGCTTCTCTTATATGGTGGCACTTGGTCCTGTTTGGTGGAATAATTGGTATCTGGTGCTGTGCAATTCTAAGTAGACCCTATCAGAGTAGTTTAGCAACAATGGGCGCAGATTGCTGGATGGGTGGATGGGGGGCTGCTCATTGCTGGATAATCTGAGTGTTTGAAGGGTTGATTCCCTGTTGAGACATGAGTTGAGAGACTTGCGGTGTCACCCTTTATGTAAGTGACTTTGTTCGAATCATGTGCTTCTGTTCACCCAGCAGTACAGTTAGGAATAGACTTGTTTTATAATTTATGATGACACTTAAGGCATTTGGTATTGAGATTGTTAAAAAAAACTAGGGCAACCCATGTAGAATCATGTTGAAGTCATTTCATAAGAAGTGGTCCCTGAACATGTATCCATTCAATCTAAAAATTAAATTTGATGAATAAATAAGAACGAATAAGGCTCATGAGAAAAGAATCAAATGAAGCATCACCTGCTTAAAAACGACATCTATGTAAAAACATCGCCTTTACAGAATAAAGAGTTGTATAACCATAAATTTCAAACTCAAGTGTTCAGAAGTGGGAACACTTAAGAACAGCAAGATATTTGTTCGGCATTCCAGAAAGTATGCTGCTAAATGACATTATGCCAAAATATTGTTCAAGAAAAGGTTCATTGGTAAAGTTTTCAAGGTATTACTGATATTTAACGATGAAACATAACAAGCCACACTCAAAATCCGGGTATCACAGAATCGGCATGTAAATGTAAGCTCATTGTGTTATGTGCTTTAAAGGTTTCTTAGGAACCGATTACTTGAAGAGAGCAAGACATTGATTACGAAGTGTATTTTAAAATTATAGTTGTGTCTTCAACTATCTGGATATATAGATTGGCAATGAATTCTATCAGGCAAAATGGTTTGGACAGACATAATCAGTGTCAGAATTATTATTTATGAGATTAATTCATACACTGTTTATGCCTGAAACCATTCAAAGATTAATTTGACATTACTCCTAACAACTCGGAGTCCATCGATCAATTCCTGATCAGTGTTGCACGCTATGAGGTGATTTGGGGTTTAATGTCGCTTTCAAGAGTATTTCACTTATATCAGGGCTGTTAGTGTTAATACAGGGAGAACACCTGCAGCACTAGTGTGACTATGTATGACGGTGAAACCTGCGAACATTGGCTGGAACAGGCAGCCAATGAGTGATACTGCGCTGAAATTCAGTGTAGCATTGCGCCCAAACAGTGTATAATAGTTCTCTACTGCACACCTAGTTCCAAAGCACCTCTGCATTATTACACTGAAAAGGATTCTATGATAATGCATCTTCCTACGCAGCGCCTAAAAGGCCAGTTTCCAAACTGTCATTTTATGCCTTGCTGCATAGCCTTGAGTTTTCTGTGCTTGCTCTCTAGTCTGTAGGGGCACTATAGCAGCACAGAAAAGTAAAGTCTCTGCAGCAAGGCATTAAATGACAGTTTGGAAACTGGCCTTTTAGGCTCTGCGTAGGAAGATGATGATAATGAAGATAAATATATTGATAACAACTTTTTATTCACAATATGCGATTTTTGACAGATTCTTGTGTTGTTCTCCAGCAGATACCCATCGCATACCATAAATAAAGAAGTTGTCATCTATATATTCGTCTCCATTAACCTTATCTTAATTCTAAAATTCAAAGAAGCTAAAACCATATGAGTTATATTCATTTCAATCCACCATTTGGTTTTGTTTTCTAAACTTGAAGCTTTAATTGAGCATGCTAGAGAAATGATTAGTACACAAATATGTTGTATTATTGTAATTGGATAATTAAAGGAACTATGACACGTCTGCTATAAAAAAATAAGAAACTGTCTGAATGGTGAATAGTACTTACAGAAGTACTTATATTCAGTAGGACCCGTCTGCATTGTGTAAATTATCATAGATTTTTCAACCAAATCTTTCCTATCTACTAAGAAACAATAACTTCTCAAATTGCACATAGTTTCGTCCAGTGATGAGCTGGTTTTTAGGGCTTAAGAAAGATCAATTATCCCTGGATTAGGTTTCCAATATTTTGCTCATTTTCTCATTAAAAAAGATCTACACCAAAATGATCAAGACCACGAGAAGTGAATTACTGCAGTCATAGAGAGCTTTCTGGCTAATTATCTCAGTGACAGCAAATCAATGATCTTATGTAAGTGGCAGAGCGACTGCATTATCTTCCAGCAGAGGGCAAGATGGTGGAGTCAGTAAATAAGAAACAAAGTCAATGCTTCAAGGCTCTGTATATAGCTTCTTGAGAGCCAAATTAGAAGCTGGTTTGATGAAAAGACAAGTTCTTAGGGATAGTAACTTTTATGCATGAAATGAGGAATTTCGGTGTATATACTAGCACCGTTATAAAGCAATTTATACACTGTTTTTGTTATCTCGTTATCATATTCATGTGTATAAAGAAGTTGATCATTCATAACACCCCATGTCTTCATGTGGTTTGATTTTAGAGGATTTATAATACATTAAGTAGTTTTTGGCAAACATCACATTAAATGTTTTTGCAATTAAGTAGTTTAATGCTCATATTCTTAAAGACGTTAACAGTTCTGAGTATAAATATTCTCTATTATGTTTTGTTTGTCCAAATTCCCCCGCCAAATATTAGTTAATGAAAAATATATTTTCTTCAGAGGGTGAACCATTTCCTTGCCCAGCACGATTATCTGAAAATCATGTTTTAACCATTAACAAATCATTGGAGATTCATCCCTGTAGCGAAACAGAAATGGTAATTTCGTTAGAGAATCCTTTTTCTTAAATTGATTTGTTTTAAGGGACAGTCCTATAGGGGTATTTTTGTTGAAACGAAATTAAATTCAAGAGGATGCAATGATACATTTTATTCTTCGTCAAATTGTGAAATCTAGAACAGTTAAAATATTATCCTCACTAACATATTTGAAAGTAATTGTCAATATTCATGATATAATCATATACAATTATAAGAAGGAAAGTATTGTTTGGTACATTTTTCCACAAAAATACCACGATAGAACGGTCCCTTTAACAAATCATTAAATCACTTCAGTTGCACTTCTGTAGTTTAACCGTCATGGTACTTCCGTTGAAAAATCCATTTACTGGAGCTCGCTTCGTTTAAACAAGAAATCGTGTTTCATTGTCTTCGAAATTACTCTTATTATTGACGCCTAAAAGAAAACGAGGAATATCTATGATCGACGAAATGTGCTTATGTAAAGTCGCAGAGAAATATGTTTAAATTTATAAGCAGAAAATTAATTTCATATGATAAATCTGAGCCTCAACTATCAACTATGAAAGGAACTATGCTCAAAAGCTCAAATCTTTGTCAACATCAAGTGTTTAGGAGAGGGTTTCACTAAGTTGGATAACTTGTACCAAATCCTTTCATCGTGAATAAAATATGTTTAAATCATCAAGTGTTTATCACAAGAGACGTAACGTGGACAATGGTTCAGTGGTAATTGTATGCCCCATTTTTCTGTATAAAATATATAATAGTTGTTTTCAAGTTCGAATTCTCTCTTACGGTTGTTAAACTCAACTCCCGATAGATGTCAGTAGATCACTATAAATCAAAAATAATGTTTTTATTATTTTGTATGCGCTTTGAAAAATGTAGAAGCATAGCAGCTGAAATGATATATACATGATATATATGATGTACAGATCATTTCCAAACCAATTAAAGTACAACCATTTTGACATATATATGGCTTGAGATTTATTGAAATCGTTTTTTTGAATGATCTCATAAAATCACCAACCATAACATATCGCTGCAGAGATCTACAAAACATATAAAGTACTTTTGTATGCTAGCTTTATCAGGGTACGTTACACCACAAAGAAAGGTTTAAAAGTGAAATCATGCAACACTATACAATAGAATTTAAGACGCAAATAGCATGTATACGAACAGAATGACACGTGATAATCATTTACTTTTCAAGAGCAGACACTTGACAAATGCAAACCATTATTTAAATTCATGGACTAAAATATAAATTTGAGGTGCATATTGGAGCTTGTAATGAATAAACCTATGAATTAAATATACTATTTTGAAGGAGAATGTCATTCTCTCCCCACAGAGGCAGCTCAGTCATACCCGAGTATGACTGAGCTGCCTCTGTGGGGAGAGAATATTGGTGATCAAAGGACTTGAGAAGCTTCATACACAACAGCCTTTATTTGTGTTTTTTAGTTACTTTTACAATGATATCGAGCCTCGTGCCAGTCAAAGGCTTTAGTTTGTTCTATTGACATCGAACCAAGAAAACATGTCACATATTTAAGTTAATAGATATTTTAAACTACCGATCAATGACATATTTATGTTCATATTTCAAGCAAGTCTTTTAGAACATTGTCAAAATGCATTCATCTCAAAATCTCATGTACCGTTATCTTAATCACTAAACAAGAATGATTCTTAAGTTTGAAAGTCAGCTGCTGGGATTAGTTTCAAGTTATTTGCTCTTCTTAGTTTGATGGTCTCATCGTGGAAATGCCTCCAAGTGCATTGGTATTCCGTAATCCGAGTTTCAACCAGCAGTAATTCCATCTTACGAGCTTTCCTGCAGGATAATAGCCCTAGCTAGATGTTGTATAGAGCAGGTGCGCGCTTCAAGGTGAGATATGGTTTATATCGACCAGCTCCTATACACTGCTCTGTACTGTACATCACTGCTGAGGAGCTTACATCCTTTATCGATATCACACAAAGTAACGAATTATTTATAACACTAATTAGCCGGGAAATTTATTTTATCATTTTCTCTTTAATCGACCACTTCATCATCAACATGCTTATGATTATTAAAGTGGGTTATGATTTATGAGCTCGATGATCAATTTTGTGGGCGCTACCTGGTGGGCGGGACATGTGTCTTTTCTCAGGCACCTGGTTTATGTTCAGTCTGATTAAAATTGGCCTAGTTTCGAGGAATAAGGCATTCATAATATGAACTCTACGGAGACATGGAATCCTCTACACTAGGTATATCAGTGGAGAGGATACTTATCGAATTAACACGTTCGATTCTCGGTGGAGTAAATATTGAAAAAAATTTATTCCTCGGAACTAGGCGTATGTCTGGTTTGAATTCAATTCATGTATCTATGGATGAACTGACTCAAATAAAAACCTGACAATACTGTTTAAAGATTAAATGGATAAACTGGAATTAACAATCATGTGCATTGATGTAGATATAAAGATCAACAACGCATGCTACTCTAAGTTATGATATGTGGGAAATTTAACCAGATCAGTTTCAGTTACCATCTAAATACTAGAATATACACAATACAATAAACTGGTATACCGTAACATAACAGAAACACGTAGGACTCAGTTCGTGAGGGGAATAGTAAGCAATGGGAGATTAGCGATAAAATATTTTTTTTAAAACTGAATACGATTTTATGTATTTGTTTTTGTTTGTATTTTCAAATACTGTTTTAAACATGTCCAAAGCAATAATATGTTTTTCCATAGTTTTTTGTGTTCACCTTCTGTCTTCATTTGAATATGTATAGGTTCATTACTTGACAATACCTTTTACCACTGAAGCGGCTTTAGAAGCCTAAAGAATTGATTTTGAAAGTTATGTTTTGTGAAAAAAATGCATTTCCGTGACTAATTCTTAGTCTATATAAATATATAAGGCTCTCAAAAGCAGATGCATATAGAAAGCAAATAAACGATCAGGTGAACAAGAAAACGAAAGATTGATAAATAAAAGATTGCGTTTGAAATTTTAATCCATGTAATAATCAAATTTATGAAATTAAAGCGTATTGTGTATGCCTTAAATCATTCATAGATCGATTTATATGGACAGGTTTGTGCTTCCAGCAAGTAGGTTATTGGAATGTATTATATGAACACTGACATACACAAAGTGAGATTTTAGTAATATCAAACAATATATTGTGTTGAATAGATGTTCAAGCTTCGATCATTGAAACTATCAAATATATATGTTTAAAAGAACTATGACACCTATTGTATGATATAATCACAAAGGAAATGGACATTGCTTGATCTACTTGTCGGTGTTTTTGTCCCTTACCGTGCTTAAACAGGTGTATTTGAATATGAACTTGTATCAGCATTTGTCAGGACAGGGCTGTACTTCCAACAAATAGGCTTTTAGAAAGTATTATATGAACACTGACTTACTTTAAGTAAAACCCAACAATGTATTTGATTTAAAGATGTTAAAGCCTTAATCATTGAAATATTCGGATTATCAAATAGGTTTATTATTGCCATTAGATATTGATAAGAAAAATAACATCTCTTTTATTCAGAAAAATGGGTGCATTGCTTTATCTACTTGTCAGTGTTTTTAGTCCCTTCCCCTTGTTTAAACAGGTGTAATTGAATATAGACTTGTGTCAGCAATTTGAAAAAACTTTTATATATGTTTTAAGAAAAATTATGCTAAATTCACTAATTCTCGACCAGATTTATGGTAGCAAACTTTGTTTAAGGCAAACATTGAATTAAAGTTTTTAACCAAAACGTTGCAAAGTTCCTCATTAAACATGATTTACACCAATTTTCAAATTGGCTATGATATGTTGACATTTGCACTTATCATAACTTTAACATATATTGCATGTATAAGAATTATTCATCCCTTGTTACATAACCGAGTTTGATATGAAATTAAAACCATTTCGTCATAAACAAAAGCATAAACGTTATAAGTGCAAACCATCAAGTGAAATTTTTCTCAGGAAGTTATATAGGAAGTTACGGCTCTCAAAACTTTTTAATTGAGGTCAAAGTTTTGCGAGCCGTAAAACAAAAATATCTAAACATCTCTTTTAATGTTTCTCTTAAAATATTAAGTCTCTTGTAAATCAAAAGCTTGAAGTAATTCTATTGACAATAAATCCATAAAACATGCATTTGCTACATACATGTAGTTAAAATCAGACTACCCATTTATATCTAACAATCGATGAAATATTACAGTTCATTTATTAAGAGGAAATTTATTCAATAAATGGATTCATCACAAGTCAGATTTAAATAATGTGCCCCCTAAATAAGTCGCGATCTAAAGCATGTTAATAGTGACCAACGCAAGGTAAATCTTCTGCATAAATCATGATGTTCTCTTTATAACAATACACTATTTCTGCAGTGATATAGAGGATATCTGTCTTTTCTTGACAAATACCATGTTTATCTCATCGAGTGAGGTAGAAAGGTTATTTATCATCCAAAACTGTGTTCCACAGGATATATCGCTTGTGGAAGATCAAGCGATATCTCCTAGGAGATATCGCTTTGACAGTAGATTTTGAACAATGCCCTGTAATCAGAAAATACATGACATCACAAACGTTTTACATCATCAGTAATGACGTCACAATGTTATGACGTCATAAACACAACGACGTCACAATGCTTTGACGTCATAAACACAACGACGTCACAATGCTATGACATCACTGTTTTAGCAGTTTTAGGGCTCTGCAATGTTCAAAGATGTACATTTTAATGCTAATTTGATGAAGAATGATTTTGGATGATAAATAGAATCTCACCCTCGTGTCTTCTGATATCAAATATATAAACACTCGTTGATAAAAGTAAAATATCCTCGGCAAGCCTCGTATATTTGTTACTTTTATCAACTTGTGTTGATATATTTGATATCAGAAGACACTTGGGTGAGATTCTCTATTTATCATCCAAAACTGTGTTCCACAGGAGATATCGCTTGTGGAAGATCAAGCGATATCTCCTAGGAGATATCGCTTTGACAGTAGATTTTGAACAATGCCCTGTAATCAGAAAATACATGACATCACAAACGTTTTACATCATCAGTAATGACGTCACAATTCTATGACGTCTTATATAAACACAACGACGTCACAATGCTATGACGTCATTAACACGATGACGTCACAATGCTATGACATCACTAGTTTAAGAGTTTTAGGGCTATGCAGTGTTCAAAGATGTACATTTTTCATGCTCATGTGATGAAAAATGATTTTGGATGATAAATAGAATCTCACCCTCGTGTCTTCAGATATCAAATATATCAACACTCGTTGATAAAAGTAAAATATCCTCGGCAAGCCTCGGATATTTGTTACTTTTATCAACTTGTGTTGATATATTTGATATCAGAAGACACTTGGGTGAGATTCTCTATATTTTCACGAGATGAGATAAACATGGTATTTGTCAATAATTGACGGATTTTCTATTTATTATATGATTTTACCATTATAATTACGTCCGAAAAGGGTCATTTTCACGCCGAGCGGCCGCTAGGAACAACCCGTCACCACAGTAACACTGTGACGTCATAAGCCAATTCGCCGCGTGAGACCATTGTTTTATGACGTCAAATTATATCAGTCACCGTTCGCAGTGAAAATATAAGTTATTTTCACTGTAGCTTGATAGACAGTTTATTTCACTGATAAATTCCAGTATTTCACTGCTCGCCATATAATAAATTCTGTTATCTGGGCCTCAACCATCAGTTATTCCTTCTTACGAGCTTTCCTGCAGGATAATAGCCCTAGCTAGATGTTGTATAGAGCAGGTGCGCGCTTCAAGGTGAGATATGGTTTATATCGACCAGCTCCTGTACACTGCTCTGTACTGTACATCACTGCTGATGAACTTACATCGTTATAGTCGATAGCAAACACAGAGTAACGAAAAACTAAATTAATCGGGAAATTATTTACACATTATTTGATTATTTTCTCCTTAATCGACCACTTCATAAATAACCTCGTGCTAATGAGTAGTAATATGTTTAGTGAGGTGGATGACAAATGTTAAACGAGAGTGAGTGCTACCGGATGAGCGGCACATGTCTGTTCCAAAACACATGTTATGTTTTCAGTTAATCTTGTCATACGATGGGCTGTATTTGTTTGTTTATTGTTTGTTTGTAGAATGAGGAGTTTTACCACATAGAGGTTATCGTTAGATAATTTATACAAATGATCAGAGGATCAGTATGTAGTATGTAGTAAAATCAGTAATTCATCATTTCTTGTAAATTATAGTACCTTCAAGTCACATTTTGAACCGGAAAAAATATTTCTAGTGGTACATTAAGTAAAGACTTAATGCGAATCTTAATTAAATTTCGATGTCAATCACATAACTTGAATATACAAAAACAGCGTTTTTCAAAAGCAATTGTTCCTTATAATGAACTGGGACTGTGTGACGATGAATATCATCTTTTGCTTATATGTCCATTCTATAAACAATACAGATCTAAATAGATTCCAGCCTTTTATTACAGCCCTCCTTCTACTGTTAAATTCCAAGCTCTCATGAGGGTACAAAATACAACTGTTCTCAAGAAGATGTGTATATTTCTAAAGCTGAGCCTACGTTAACATAATTATTATTTCATATATACTCTACACACCATATAATTTATGTATATGACATCTGTTGTATTCTTGGCCATATGGCCTTCAATTCTAAATAGAGTGAAAAAAAGTGAATAGTATGTACATCATATTTAAATGTTTGTGAACTCATAAAATATAGAACATATGCTTAAAAAACATGACAAACATACAGAGGTAAATAAATCTAGTTAAAACTAGCTATAAAGTTTACCTGCCATACGTCTTACTTTGGACTTATGGGACGTATACACTACAGCAAGTTTTAACTAGATAGGCGGAAAATGTTAATTCAAAACATTTTTAAAAAGCTTTGTTTGTGACTCACATCATCTTCGTTTGAATGTTTGCAGAGGATTTTTCGAACAGCCTGTAAATAGATCCTTGCAAAGAATGTATATATCAAATAATACCTTTTGGCAAACAGGTTGTTAATTTAGACGTCTGACACTTCAATATCTGTTAATAATTATGACCTCATATAAAAACCCATTTATCTAAATCTATTTAATTTGGATAGAAAGTACATGTTCATATATACAATGAAAAATATTCCAAACAAATCCTCAATAACTTATGAAATCTACATTACTAGGGAATCTCTTCAGTGAAGATACCTTCTCGTTTTACGGTGGCCAGGTAGTGTCATCGACGTTTGGTTTGTTTCATGACTTCTCACCATTAAACAAGAACTTTTAGAAACCATTTTCAATATTTTCCTATACAAAAATGTAGGAACTATCACCCACATTATTTTCAATAAATGACTTAAACAATATTAAATATTACGGTTACAAAATATGACCTATGTTCTCTGTTTTGAACAAATCGAATACGATCAACACGATTTGAACATGCATACTGCTTCCTTTTAGTCAAACGTAATTCTCTAGCCTCACTTCAAAACAGTCTCTGAATCTTTCGAACTGTCGATCATTTTAAGCACTGATTAAAGGGAAAATATATTGTCTAATATCACCACTATAGTGTTGAAGTGAGAATATTGTACAGCTCCCATTGATACCCTTATGTAATAGTTATATGACGAGTATATAATTGGTCGTCTAGTCCACGCCATGGTTGGTTATACGACGAGCCGCGTAGACTAGACGACCAATACGAGTCGTATAACTTACTTATACCACGACCAACACACCGACATATATAAACATAAGTATCCTTTTAAATATCACACGTAAATTGTTAAAATGCGTTGAACTATGTTCTCTTTACCAAACAAAAGATGCTCTATAGTAAGCTCTCGATTGAGCAGCACTTGAGTAGAAAACTACGGTAACAACAACAGCGCGTGGGTCATGCTTTGCACGTGCACTACATGATGAAAACGACATAGGCTTCCGGAGAAGGCGACCTTTCATTGTGTACAATGGAAGCTGAGGACGTAGGAAGCATTTCTCTACAAACATGGATGATGCGCCAAACAGACAGGTCTTTATTTTCCTCTCGATGAATTTAACATATAAAGTTAGAATTTGGAAGTATAGTTCTACCGAAAAGAGTCCAATTTTGAAGTAAATATGGTATACGATATGGCAGTAGAGTTCCCATTACATATTTAGTTATAATCTGCGATCTCGTTGTAAATTTATTTCCTTAACTGTATTTACATGCTGTTTATGTAAAGAATGCGCTTGAAGGTGGCATATTAGACCCCTTTCAGCATTTGTGTTCTCTATCACAGTTTTATTGACTAGAGCATTACAATGATGTTTTGAAGGAACTACGAGTAGTTTGCAACTTTGTCTCTTCATTTCATTTATTTTCGTGTCAGATACACTTGACGAAGAAGGCAGAAAACATTTACTAAGATGTTTTAGTTATTACCTATGCATGTATTAAGAACAGTCTATATTGACTAGTCATAGATTTTTGATATTCAAAGAATGCATTCATTTTATGTTCCATCACGTTTTTAAGGAGAAAACCTGTTTGTTGTTAGAAATGATGAACTGTATATTCTATATTGTATATTTTGTCAATTTCTACAATGCACTCTTTGTGCTAATATTTTAAATTTTAGAGAACTATTCAGAAGACCTGACTGTTAAAATTCATGCTTGTACCGAAAATAAGGATCAGGAAAATGTTTAACTCGGTAAATACATTATTCAGTTGGAATTTGTCCTGAACTGTAAGCAAATCTTGTAAAACGCCGATCGTACCTGTTCTCTTGCGGTTGTATTAGACTGTAAGTAACAGATTTATATGTATAATGTATAGATATGTTACATCACCAACAATCTTGGGAATTGAAAATAAAATATAATTGGTAAATGTCCCTCGACATCAGATGATCTACGGGACACGTGACACTTTGATATACACTCCTTGTGAAACAAAACCGTTAAACAACCGCTAACCTCGACTTTATCACTTTTCGATTTACTTTCAAATATATTTCAACTAAATAAGAACTGGGTATGATTTTTGTCAATTTGTCCAATAAACATCTTTAATTAGCCTTTTATTAAGACCGCGTAATTACCGGCTGTAAAAAACCTACCTGCGATAGGGGCCATAAAACTCGCGCGGGTGTGACGTAATAAACAGACTATACAGAGTCGCGCATCATTATTGTAACTGATAAACCGCCTTAAATAATTGTTTATTTACCAGTGATGTGGATATCTTTATTACTTCAAACGCCTAATAGTGTTACATCGTCAAATGCCTTATGCAACTGAGTTGTTAACATTGTCTGAAAATCGTTTATTATTGGGTTTTATTTGGTGATCTCGTTATGATAAATGTATAGAGCTCGTTGCAATCATTCTGTATATGACGTCACAAAATGGGCGTGTGACCAGTCATGCATTCACTGGTCTGTAGCGAGAGAGATCTAGCTGCCCATCAAAAGTGGCATTCAAAAACGGCTTTAATGACTAAACTGAACATAATTGAGTAGCGACCTTTGACGCACTATAAAATATTTAATCAGACATTCATATATTCAAAAGAAAATAGTAAAATATGTTTGTGGTTATATGATGTTTAACAATAAAGAAAACAAGTTTGCACATTGTAATCACCATTTTGTTGGTAATGTAACATTTTAACTGCTCCCAGAGTGTCCCTATTGTATGGTGTATGTTAATGATGAAATATACTATGATTGAATTGCTGAAGTAGAGAACAGCTTTTGGTAACGTGGAATAAACTACAATGCTGGTTGATTGCTATGACATTTGTAATTAAAACGTGAACATTTGTCAATATGATAACTAATAATTCAAACGGCGCATGGGTAAGAGATAAACTTAGAGCACATGGCACATAATGATACACTATTTACAATTTTGGACACAAACAATTTTATAATATGCATGCATTTGTTTTCCAAAAAATAGTGAAAATGTTAAAATATGACTCTAAAATTGTTATCTTAATGTTTTCCTCACTATTGCATTGTGTTTATCTACGAAGTAATGAACTTTGATTTAATTGTTGAACTTTGTAGTGAACACATTTTGTAAATGAGAGGAAAGTTTTCATATTGACATATTATCTTGTTAGATTTTTGCATTTTTACTTTTGAAATTATTAACACTTTATATTATGCCTTGTTTAGAGTGTAAACTTCATTACAGGAAAAACGGTATAAATTATAGTGCGTTAAGGACGTGTGATGAGCAGGACAGCTTAAGTGAACTGAACACTTCGAATTGAGCTTTAACCTGTCAAGTACGTGAATAAACTCAAACACTCAACTTTTAATTCTCTTCAAAAAACATAAAAAATACAGCAGTTTAAAGGTCAACAACCCTGACAATGTAAAGCCAGCACCAATCCATATCGCCGATTGATTTAAAGTGGCAGTAGCACGTTTTTTGGTTTTTAAAGCATTATTTGAGCAGCAATTTTCCAAACTTCCTGCGCTAAGCCTCAAGCCTATTCCTAAATGTCCATTCAGAAATCTCATACATCTTTTAGGAAAATAAAGTTTTAAAAAGCCCTTGACTTAAATTCTGACAATCAAACGTATAGTTAGACCTAAGCGACAGAAACCGAGGACTTGGAGCATACCAACTTTAGAATCCAGCAAAGGGAACACATGTTGTACTTTTAGATTAACCTAGTCCTAACAATGGTGTCAGAATATATATGAACTCGGAAGTTTGGAGTTTGTTTAGACATGTAAATGGCAGAAAAAGTCATGTGACGAGCATTAGGTCACGTGGCCTCAAGGTGGATCATGTTCCCATACGAAATAATGACAATTTTTACTGATGTCAGCACTTATCAAATATGCTGATTCATGGATGCTTTGGTAAATGGATTTAAACTGAAACATTCATATCATTAGAGAAACAAAGTTGTGCAATATCAGTTATGTGACACCCATTATGTATGCATAATAACAAAGAATTCATATTTACCTTTGAATAATTTGCCTCAATGGTATTGCTGTGTCCTAGTTTAAACCATATTTCGACATTTTATCGCATAAAATCATTTAAAAAAAGGGTGCTCTTTTGTCATCAACGTCATGTTCATCGTCATCGTCATTATGACTATCACTTTATCAATTATCAATTATTAACTATTAATTTTCACCGGCAGTCAAAATATCATTCATTTCGGTTTTGTTTGTCCTCGTCGTTGTTGTTCCCCGCCGCAACGCGGAACGGGGGACCATGTATTCATGTAAGTCCGTACGTCCGTCCGGATTCTTGTTATTATTTACATTATGAATGTAAATACAAGACACAAACAGTGTTTCCGTACAGAAGTCTTTGGTATATGGAATTACCAGGGTGTCTAAATATCGACATTACTCGATCCAGGAATAGTGCATGAATGGACTAAGGTAGATTAATAGCTGCAGGTTAATTAAGTTATTAGACTTCAAACAGCTCGGTTGTCAGTTTAGTAGATATATATCCTACTAGTGTAACCGAGGACAAGAGAACAACTAATGTTGTCTTCTTTATGCATCCTCCAGAATATAATTCCACTCGTAATATTCTTGCTAGCAACAAAACAACATTGAAGCAACTATTGATATATGTTTCAACAAGTTTTTGTTACCGTAGGTTCTTATACAGTAATGTGTTTGACACTATGTTCACATCCACAATGACGCAAAACTTACTTCAAACCTTAATTGAACAACGGCGAGAGGTAGATGACGGTAAAATCTATCTAAAACAAATGTTTTATATCATTTTAGAGAAAAACGTGGCAGAAAATATTGTGAAGTTTTAACTGATAGATTAAAAAATTCACGAAATCTAATACAAATGTAAGTTTATGTGCCTCGCGTACCGCTGATGGACACGTCGGAGAAATCAAAATGATCCCAAATCCTGATTTCAAAGTTTCCTTTTAAACACAGATTGGAATCATTTCAAGTTATTTCATTTATCAAAAGCAAATGTAAGTTTTTGACAGATGTTTGGTTAACTCCTTTGAATAATTCCACGATTTCGACAAGTTTGTTGGTAGGTACAAATGTACGTTTTTAAGTGCCACTCATGTTTTTGAGTTTTTTTTATTAGTTTCCATGTGCCTACAGTTATACCAAAATAAAATTTTAATTTCCAAAAAATATATGTGCAAGTTTGTGATATATTGTACAAATAATCATGTTGGGAATAGTTTTAATTCCCATGAAAAGAGTTGTAGCAGACTGACATTTAAAGTTTGTTATAGCTAAGTCACGATATCTAAATAGATCTCAATTTTCTTCATTATCACCGCCATCTCGTTAACTAATTAGCTCTTCGTTACACATCCGGAAATTATGTCTTCACGATTTCAATTCCTTATAACTTGAGATCGATAAAACTAAACTGGCTAATGCTGTATGTCTCAATGACTGCATAGTCCGTGATTTACCATTCAACAATTGTTGTTGTTTATTTGTTTCTTTGTAGACTATATTAGACTGTGAAATAATGAACATAATTGTTGTTCCCTCACTCATGTTATTTGTGATTTCTTAAGGCTAGACTTGCATAATTAGAACTAGATCGTGTATTAAAGACTCCTTTTAATACATAGTCATGCATCAGGACTGGTGTTTTGTTGGTGTTATTTTGGTTTGAAAATGAACGTTATATGATGATTTTGTAAACTTCAAAAAGGTTGTGTATAAAAAATCCTTTTTATGGGTAATGGCATAATCTGCAATTTTTTAGTCAAAATTGTTATGGTTTAAGTCGTTGTTATGCCTACATTATTTCGTTTTTATAGTTCAAAACTCTTGTTATTTAAATAATTGTTTTACCATAACATCAATACAAGTAGATTTATAAGTTCATGTTAGGACGTAGTCTTGGACCGAACATAATAATACATAACACCATTACTAGTAGATAAATAGTTTCATGTTTTTAAGTTCATTAAATTTAAACACGACGTCGTGTCATCTCGGAAAGAACATATTAATTCATAACAACATCACTTGTAGATGAATAGTTTCATGTTTTTACGTTCACTAAATTTAAACACGTGTCATCTCGGAAAGAACATAATAATTCATAACAACATTACTAGCAGATGAGTAGTTTCATGTTTTTAAGTTCACTAAATTCAAACACGTGTCATCTCGGAAAGAACATAATAATTCATAACAACATTACTAGTAGGTGAATAGTTTCATGTTATTGAGATTCACTAAATTTAAACACGTGTCATTTCGGAAAGAACATAATAATTCATACAACATTACTAGTAGATGAGTAGTTTCATGTTTTTAAGTTCACTAAATTTAAACACGTGTCATTGCGTAAAGAACATATTAATTCATAACAGCATTACTAGTAGATGAATAGTGTCATGTTATTGAAATTTACTAAATTTAAACACGTGTCATCTCGGAAAGAACTTAATAATTCATAACAACATTACTAATAGATGAGTAGTTTCATGTTTTTAAGTTCACTAATTTCAAACACGTGTCATCTCAGAAAGAACATAATAGTTCATAACAACATTACTAGTATAGATGAATAGTTTCATGTTATTGAGATTCACTAAATTTTAAAACATGTCTCATCTCGGAAAGAACATAAAAAATCATAACATCATTACTAGCATAACAAATCCATGTTATTGAGATTCACTACATTAATGCACGTGTCAGCTTGGGTGGAACATAATAATTCAGCCTGCAACGCATCAACGAACAACAAATTACCTATCCATAGTTACATCTGTTACCGAATGGTACAAATCAAACGATACATATGTTACATCTAGCCATTTGTCAAAATATTAACTATAAATGTTATTATTATCTTAAAAACGATTTAAAGTAAATTTAAAACGAGACAAATATTATGGATAACAACTTCTTTATTCGTAAATATTATGAATAACAACGTCTTTATTTATTATTCACTACGATTCTGGGCCACTTCTTGTCCCTTCTTCAGGTGATCTGCTGAAAGGACAAAAATGGCCCAGAAACGCCGTGAGAAATAAATAAAGAAGAATTTAGCCATAATATTTGTCTAGTTTTATCACAAACTTCTAAATGGCCTTGAAGAATTTCATTATTGATATAATATATAGTTAACTATACGCACTTTAAAATTAAATAAATGTAAAAAATAATCATCAATATTTAAGAAATTTTTTTTTCCAAATCAGTTATTTCTAATGCAAGACAAGTATTCATTCTGATTGATATTTCAATCATGTACAAATTTAATTATGTCAAATTCAGAAATCATGATAACATCCACCATGTAGGAATATTGCATTGAATACAAACTTCCGGTCATATTATAGTCAAGAGCACAGAAAATGGAACGGAACGACAATGCAAATATTTTGTTTTAAAGTTGCTCAATTAAAATTCAAATTCAATTGTGTACGTTTGTTGGATATAGGAGTACTGTAAAAAAAACTATTGGCTTAATGTCTGTGTGAATTAAATGAAAATGGGTAAATTCGGTTTATAAACATATAGCCTACACACGGGTACATTCAAGTTTGGTAATTTGCAATTAACGTCGGTTGATATTTCATATGTACATTGCTTTTTGATAGTCAGTCTGTTCTTTTTTAACTTGACAAATAAATCAAATACAAAACGTGAAATTTTTTTTCCTAATAGCCTTGCGTTTCATAGAAAAAAATAACTTCAAACGTTGAAATTCTTGAATATGTCTACTTCCCTTCATTTCATACAAAACATTTTGGTAACTAAAATGTTGAGGTTGATATTGCACTCTATGATTACGATTTTACAATGGACCAAAGATACATTTTCTTCGTCGTTGGAATGATGTTTTGAAACATCTCTCACAATCAGAAACAAAAGCAATAAAATGAATCCAATTTCATTGATTGAGAAAGTTAATGAGTAGAACTTAACAAGTTGTCAGCAGTATTTCAGCTATTTAATACGTGGAGCTTGTGATCCAAAAGAGGAGAAAGAGCGGCATATGGAAAGAGAAAATTGAATTGAAGATATAACAATTTAGCCCTTGACCCGAGCTATTGTAACACTCTGTAGTGTCTTCAGGGGATTGCCACCCACCTTAACTCCAATGACCATTTGCCAGAGTTGATTACTGGGATGATTCTTTGCCATTTATATTGGTACCCCTTTCTGTGAGAAACTTCGAAACTGCAGGATGTTTTTCATTTCCCATAATTTCAATAGGGTCGCTATATTCATCAGCAGTGTTTTAAATAAACATAGGCCAGTACCTAAACGCCAACAGTAATTCACAAGGGTCCTTCAGTTCTCACAGTTTTTATAACACAATACTGTTAGTCACTGTTCTTCACTCTCATGTAACTTGCAGTGAGACATCTTTCCTAGCAAAACCAACATTACCAGCGCTCTAAACTGACAGTATTTGTTGAAAATTTATAAGATATACAAAGAATATTATCATTTTAGAATATAAGTAATAATTCCGACAGTTTCAGAGTTGGACCCACAGTTTTTCTCCTGTGGGTCCTATTGACAAACAGGTTGTGGATGTTCATTTAAAACACTGTTTATCAGGCTGAACGTTCCATATGTATATGATCAATAGTAAGTGTTTTGCATTCTATGAACTTATTGACGTTCCCTCGTGTGAAGCTACAACGTTGTCAACGGCGACGATTTTGAGAACAGTCTATGTTAAAATCTCCTAACAGTTTGTCTCTCTATTTGTCACACATAACCAAGCATAGATCGGATATGGGTATAAGTTGTATATTAAACATGTCAAGCGTTGTCAATGGTATTATTTTAATGCTAAATACCCGCTTTTGCCGAAATGGACCATTTATAAACCTCAAAGTTCGGCATAATGCTAAGAGAGAGGTTGAAGTTACATTTTATTAAGCGCGCTGTTGAGGGAAACGTTATATTGGATGTCTAACATTTCGCAGACAAAATATTAGATTGAAGATTTTATAATGACATTGGTGTTGTTTGATGTTCATTGCGATGTAAAAGGCATGTTTTTGACATTATAAAATTTCTCAATTCTTGGGGATGCTAAAACTGAAAAATGAGAAATGGACTGGACTTGTCTTTCAAAAAGGGAAGAATATAAATGTCATTGTGGAATGTGATATGTTATGATTTCAATACATACTATCTACATTAATATAACAAAAATCATTGTTAAAGACAAAGACGTTACCGTCTTAAAAGTTTTCATTTAAAACAGTATAGAGGGAAAAAAAGTATTTGATTTAATCAATCTTTTTATTACATCATCTGAATATCTAAGTCCTACTGATAATATGCAAGAGTATTTCCAGTGAATAACCGGTATGTTCTAAATAACATGGATTTTCAATTATCAAATGAAGGCATGAGCAACCTCACGATTTCAATGATTATTTATGTGTCATCCCACAAACATAAGATATATAGGTTCAATCTACATCGAGAACCCTTTTGATGGAAACATTAAAACGTTATTACGCTTCACATAGTTTAAGGAAAATTGGAAACCAATACACAGAGAAGAGAAGAAGAAATATATTTTATTAACGTGCCACATGTTGTTATAAAAGCATTTGAAATACATTTTTTTAAATCAGTTTTTTAAGAAACAACATCCAGCCTTGCACGTTTATGAGACACGAGCATAATTCAAACATTAACATTAAAATATCCACACACACGCATGCAACCACACATTCACACACACACACACACTCACACACACATTCAAACGCGCACGCACGCGTAGACGCACAAGCATACGCACGCAACAGCATGTTGCTTAAGGAAAATTGAAACCAATACAGACCGATTTTATAAATCTTATAATAAGATGGCACAAGTTGAACTCACTTTTGACGTTTTTAAACTACTTTTTCGGCATCTTTGTTAAAGGGACAGTGGCACGTTTTAGGGGGAATATAACGTGATGTCAGGAAAATGAAAATTAATGGTTTCAATTGAAATACAACGCCGGTATTTAAACCAAATGGAGAAGTAATAATTCAAATATATAAGGTAAAGTTTAGTCATGCGATTCCTTTTTCTTACACACAATGAATTAAAAGTGTTCAAACAAAATGGCCGCCAATGGATTTTATGTGAATCTTCATACTTTGTCCTCTGACTATGGATGACTGGCTTGTGTAATGAGATTGTTGACACTGTCAAAATAATACACATAGCATTCACTTACAATTATCAGTAAAATATTCAAAATATATAATTATCAAAAAAACGTGTTACTGCCCCTTTAAAATATTTTTGAAAGGAAATTTGAATTAAGCTTCTCATTATCAACGATTTTTTCATGATAAATGGTTCCTTAGTAAATTCAGTATTGGAGAAATAGCTGGATCAATGTATTATAACTTATTTTAGAGGCATTTTAGAAGTTGGAATGACAATAATGCAGAGGGATATATGGATGACAACTTCTTTGTTCATTTAAAAGTTGGAATGACAATAATACAGAGGAATATATGGATGCATACAATGAACAAAGAAGTTGTCATCCATGTATTCCTCTGCATTATCAATGTGTTATAACTGGCAAGTATCGGTACACATATAAAGCAAAGAAGGAAATATGAATACCGGGGAATCCTTTTATAAATACATCTGAAGTAAGTTTCATATTTTTTCCCTACTTCGTTATTATGATAAGTTACCTTAACAACTTCTATGATCACTTGTAATGCTTAATTAAAGGAGCCGCAGTCAAAACATCAATATCTTTAGAAAGACTCATTTAACCTAGCTATTGCTACAACACATCGGGTTCAATATCTTAGTCCATTTTCATAATAATATAAAAGTTATAACGGAAAACTCTAAGGGTCGATTACGGAAAGTATAGGAACGATTAGCGGGGCGGGAAAGCGTTCAGCCGCGGCCAAGACTCCGCGGAGGATTACAGCTCGACCGATGCGCATTGGCACTGCGTTGGGAGAAAAAGACGCACAAAGCGTCGTCTCAAACCAACACGACGGTAGTTGTTCAATATTTCAACAAATGACAGGACCGTTTCACAGGTCGGTGAACACTGAAGCTCATAGATGTTCGCTTAGTGAGGACACAATTGAAGAAGGAGCAAACGCGGCACAGCTATGAAGAATACAGGGTCTGTTCTTCACACTCTGCCCACATCTCATTACTGCTGAGCCGACTCAGTGCGACCAGAGTACACTCAGTCGCAGACGACAGATTGACTGATTCAAGCAGCAGAGACTATTTAGTGGACGCTGCATCAGGGAGGCAGACATCCCGTGTTATAGACACAACATGACCCTCGCCTCATAACATTAACAACTGAACCACCACGAGAAGCAGACGACTGGAGCTGAACGTGGCTTAGAGTCATCTGGTGTGGTCAACTGCTGCAGACGACAGCTGGTTCAGTGAGGGACGACCCGTTCATGTCGTCCACTGTCATGGATTCAACTCGTGTCTCCGGTCACGAAGCTATCGGCAAGCGATGTAACGAACTGCTTCATCCTCAAGTCGACAGCGTCAGGTTGGTTCATTTGTTTACAATTCACCATCGGCCATTTTACCCACAAAACCCCCACTCGCCATCTCTCTGCGATATAAACAACACTGCACGTGCATCACTAGGAACGCCAGATCAGCTGACAGCGCGTGCAGCGAGTGTTATAGCGTCATCTCCTGAAATAGATTACACGTGAAGGCGATCGCTTGACAGCGAGAACATTGATTTTATGTTATTATGTCTGAATCTTGCATCTCTTCCGCCCATAGATGATATTAAAATCAGTGCAGTTAGGTAATATATTCTGAATATTAAACATGGATCGATAGTGTCGGTCATCTTCCGCATCATGTGTACACGTTATGAAACATTTACATGGCGTTATTTACATATACACCAAACAAAATCAAATTGAATCAATCATACCTTACACTATTATTTAGACTGGCATATCCTCACAATTCAATTTAGTTACCATTTTGTCCTTGGCACGATATGTATTATGAACAGTTACGCATTGCATCATAACCAATAGTAATACTTCACTGCTGTAGCTTTTATAGCCAAATAGTCTTGGATGTCCGATCGTATCCACAAGGGGAAGGGGTGTTAAATCTTTATTTCCAAAGCTTATAAAAAAGAGGATTTCATGGATTTTATCATGTGACAATCAATATATAAGCTACAGTTAGGCCATCCCTATCATTGTTTTGTGTTTCTCATATCCAAAGTCTTACTGCAAGTGAGCGGCCGATCGAAAACAATAAAAGAAGGAAAACATAAAAGTGGTGTATATTTGTAGATATATGGTCATGTCATGATAAGGACAATGCAATTGAAAAATGAAAAGCCAAATGCGAAAAGGGAATTCCTGGTTGAGATACTGTAGAGATTTTAATTGATGTGTCATAACACAGATTTTTTTTATCAGAGCGGGGTGTATTTTGAATATGGCGGCGGAAAATACAATTAAAAACACTTTTTTATTTTACGTCTGGGGGTAAATCAGGGTCGCTGGGATATGAGAAACACAGAAAAAATACGGTCGGCCTTATTGCAGCTACACCAATACTATTTAAGCAAATTAAAGAACAAACATGAGCCTATACGTAACGTCATTGATGAAATGACGTAAGGTGAAATCCCTGTGCATTATTGTGCTGTTGTAGGATTTCCATTACAAACTGAATAGCACAATGATAGAAGAAAGGTATTATACCCTCGCATATAGGCACAGTGTCACAAGTACTTAAATCGACTAACCGAATGGTATGAAAAAGTTTAAGAGTACTTTATATATATTATATATATATAAAAAGCGAAAGTTTACATGAAGTTATTGTACCCATCAATAACCTACTCGCAAAAATTACTTGGCATCTCGTTTATAATGTTTATGCATTGTTTTGAAAAGTGATATGAATTTCAAATAAAACATGTTAGAAAAAATTGAAAACGTGTATTGACGAATTATATATATAATATCATCCTAGTCCCACCAAACACACACATACATCTTTTCTTTCACAAAATGGTGTTCTCATGAAAATCATACCATTACCAAATGCAATCAGAAGACCCCATCATATTTGATGCAATGATATCAACATTTAATTAACATTCTAGTATATCATGCTACTTAATAATGAATTTCTTTAAAAGGAATATTAACCTTATGGCGTCGACATTATGATCGGGCTCTCATACAGTACCGTTGTTTAATGCGGTTATTATCCAACTCATGATGTCTACATTTGCACCAAACAAACACACTGTCAACTTAATCAGCACGCAGCACACGTAAATCCGACGGAGCACACACACACACAGCTCAAGCAGCACACATACACATGTACATCCTCAAACAGGACACTTACATCCGAAGGAGAACACATATACACTTCAAACAACACACATACACTTCATACACTTCACTACACACGTGCACCCTCAAACGACACACGTACACCCTCACACAACACACAAGTACACCTTCAAACGACACACACGTACACCCGCAAACAACACACACGTACACCCTCAAACGACACACGTACACCCTCACACAACACACAAGTACACCCTCAAACGACACACGTACACCCTCAAACAACACACAAGTACACCCCCAAACAAAACACACGTACACCCTCACACAACACACACGTACACCTTCAAACAACACACACGTACACTCTCACACAACATACAAGTACACCCTCACACAACATACACGTACACCCTCACACAACACACACGTACACCCTCAAACAACACACACGTACAATCTTAAACAACACACGTACACCCTCACACAACACACACGTACACCCTGAAAAAACACACACGTACACCCTTAAACAACACACACGTACACCCACAAACAACACACACGTGCACCCTCAAACAACACATACGTGCACCCTCAAATAACACACAAGTACATCCTCAAACAACAGAGACGTACACCCTCAAGCAACACACAGGTACACCCTCACACAACACACACGTACACTCTCACACAGCACACAAGTACACCCCCAACCAAAACACACGACACCCTCAAACAACACACACGTATACCCTCACACAACACACAAGTACACCCCCAACCAAAACACACGACACCCTCAAACAACACACACGTACACCCTCAAACAACACACACGTACACCCTCAAATAACACACACGTACACCCCCAAACAACACACACGTACACACTCAAACAACACACAAGTACACCCCCAACCAAAACACACGACACCCTCAAATAACACACACGTACACCCTCACACAACACACAAGAACAACCTCAAACAACACAAGTACACCCTCACACAACACAAGTACATCCTCAAACAACACACACGTACACCTTCAAACAACACACACGTACACTCTCACACAACATACAAGTACACCCTCGCACAACATACACGTACACCCTCACACAACACACACGTACACCCTCAAACAACACACACGTACACCCTCAAACAACACACGTACACCCTCACACAATACACACGTACACCCTCAAAAAACACACACGTACATCCTTAAACAACACACACATACACCCACAAACAACACACACGTGCACCCTTAAACAACAAACACGTGCACCCTCAAATAACACACACGTACATCCTCAAACAACAGAGACGTACACCCTCAAGCAACACACAGGTACACCCTCAAACAACACACATGTACACCCTCACACAACACACAAGAACAACCTCAAACAACACAAGTACACCCTCACACAACACAAGTACACCTTCAAACAACACACACGTACACCCTCAAACAACACACACGTACACCTTCAAACAACACACACGTACACCCTCAAACAACACACACGTATACCCTCAAACAACACACACCTACACCCTCTAACAGCACACACGTACACCCTCAAACAACACACACACCCCTCAAACAACAACACACACACACCTCAAACAGCAAACACGTACAACACATGCATGCACCTTAAACAACACACACATACACCCACAAACAACACACACGTGCACCCTCAAACAACACACACGTGCACCCTCAAATAACACACACGTACATCCTCAAACGACACACGTACACCCTCACACAACACACACGTACACACTCAAACAACACACACGTACACCCTTAAACAACACACACGTACACCCACAAACAACACACACGTGCACCCTCAAACAACACACACGTGCACCCTCAAATAACACACACGTACATCATCAAACAACAGAGACGTACACGCTCAAGCAACACACAGGTACACCCTCAAACAACACATACGTACACCCTCACACAACAAACAAGAACAACCTCAAACAACACAAGTACACCCTCACACAACACAAGTACACCTTCAAACAACACACACGTACACCCTCAAACAACACACACGTACACCCTCAAACAACACACACGTACACCCTCACACAACACACACGTACACCCTCAAACAACACACACGTACACCCTCAAACAGCACACACGTACACCCTCAAACAACACACACACCCCTCAAACAACACACACACACCCCTCAAACAGCAAACACGTACAACACATGCATGCACCTTAAACAACACACAAACACCAGAAACATCACGTACATGCTAATATAATACACATACACGGTTGGTTAATGGAAACATTTCCAGGAAACGAGGGTAATAAGAATAGCGTTAAAAAGCACCAGCATCTAATTGGTGGATTAAAATCTCCGACTAGTCGTGGAATAGAGCAGACGTTAAGAACAGAAGTTAAGATTCCTATTTTTTTTCTTCAAAGAAACTTCATTGAGATTTAACTGGTTTCGTTTTCTTTCAAAGAAAATGCATCAACGTATATGTATATCTAGAATTTGGGTTGTCACGTTCTTTATGATAAGAACACATTGGATTAAGGGCATCTGTCCAACCAATCATTTTGTTTTTTCATCAATTTTCCAATCTTCAGGTTTGATGAATTTATTGATAATATTCTAACGGCTTTGCGTGTTAGAATAGCTTTGTTAACACGATAAGAAAGATTGAACATTCTTAGGAAATAAATAAAATGGTTTCGAGATGAAGCTCTTTCAAATGCGCGTTACTCGTTGACTATGGTTTTATTAAGTTTGAGTTAAAAGCAAAGGGTTGCAGTATGGTAGTCATTGTATTTCTGTTTTCAAAAGGTCTCAATGTTGTTATTGTTTACATTTTAATACAAAATTCCTTTAATTTGTTTTCATAAAAGATGTTTGCGTAGAACGTAGACAGTGGATCGTTCCAATATTCTTTTATTTGCTTTGTTTCTTGTTTCAGTACATTAAACTTACATTTTCATCTTATAGAGTCATGGATGGGAAACTTTAAAAAGAACCGAAACTAATTATTCTCATCATTTAGCTCGGAACCAACCAGAAACCATGATATTATTGACAACAGAATAACCTTATTTCAAAATAGTTCATACAGCAATTAGTTTATTTCAATAATAGTCAAAAGTGATTAAAACCACAGGAACCTGATATCGTAAATAAAATGTAGGTAAAACGTAGATAAGAAAGACCTACCCCCTTTGTAAAATGTAGATAAGATAAGTCTTTCTTATCTACGTTTTACCTACATTTTATTTACGATATCAGCCGGTTCCTGTGAGTAGCACGTATTTTTTAAAATTTCATATTTCAATTTTTTTCACTAAAAAGTGTACGTTAAAGCTTAACGTATTATTTTGATAGTGTCAAAAATCTAGTTACAAAAATCAATGATCCATAGTCAGAGAACAAATAATAAAGATTCACATACAATCCATTGGCGGCCATTTCTGTGTATACACCTTTAATGCTTTCCTTGTAAACAAGGGATATCGCATTGCTGAGCCTTACATTATATATTTGAATTATTACTGCTTCATTTAGTTTAAATACATTGTCATTCAATTGGAACCATTTATTTTCTTTTTTTCTTACATCACCATATCCCCCTAAAAGCGTGCTATACTGCCCCTTTAAATATCTTAGATATGCAACAAGTTGTAAGACTGAAACTATGCAGCGAGAGAGAGTATGTAAGTATATATACGTATATATAAGTTTGTTGTGTGGGGGAGGTGAAGCGATAAGTTCTCACCCGTTCACAATACATGTGGGCCGTGACGGGTCAAGCTATACATGTAAACATGTCGTTTACTCCATTGTAGAGAATGTCACATGTACACTGCATGCAGGTCATAATAAATTCGCCGTTACACGCTGAGTTTTTTATTTTTTTAGAAATGATTGAATACTAGATATGTAGTTTTGGTCCGTTTTCATTAAAATTGATTAAATATTAAAAAATCCTTTCTCATGGCTGAGAATCGAACTTACATTTGTAAATCGTTTGTTACTTCGTTGTTACAGTATATCTTTGTGTATATGCATGCCATGGAATTCATTTGTTAATGAATTGTGAAGACAACTATTAATAAATTTCGTCTCAAAGATTTTTTTCATTTGGTTTGGTGTTGATTGCCCATTATAAAGGTGTATGTAAACGAAACTCTTCATCAGTTCTGAAAATATTTTTGATCCAGGATGATTGAACCCGGATCTAGATAATCAGATAACATATAAGGAAATCTAACCAATCAGATTACACAAATGCGGCAGTGTTTACCACTCCTATATGATGTAACAGACAGAGGCATTGTAACTGAAGCCAGAAGGTTATTTGTATTCTGCAGGCATTTGTCGTAGGTAGCAGTTAGTGTGTAGGCGGGTACTAAATCTAGTTACTGATCCGTTTTACTTGAATTGATGGCGACTGACTATAGTATTATGAACGGGTCAACAGACTTATTTCAAGGCTGTTTGGCAAAATAATCACGCAAATGATTAAGCTTTGTATTCGAAACTTCCAAAAGTCCTGAAATATGTGACCTTAGATTATATTATGAAGGGGGTCACTATTATCAGGATATGGGTTCATCTTATTGTTTTCAGGAACTCACTTTACTTATGTGAAGAAGAAATCTAAATACATGTACATTTAGATCGTCATATTTCTATTATTAATTGCAATATGACCTAATGAAAAATCTGTTGATAATAATAAATGTATTGAGATTGGTGAAGACGTGATGTACCTATGATGTTTAACATAACCTTACACATTTAGGATTTTTTTCCTCTAGACACTGTTAACTTAAGATATACTATGTCTTGGTTTTGGGCGGCACTTGCATTAATTTATCGGTTTTGACTGGGCATCATTTCCCTCTTCATTAATTGGCTTATGACTTACTGGTAATAATCAATTCAGGGTGAAACATGTCATGTACGTCTCATACCTTTATCTCAAATTTCACAAATCTAATTATGTTCAAATAAAGACGGCATTTAAGTAATTTGACCAGAGTCACAGGAAATATCGGTTATCAAAACACTACCATATCTACGAGTATAATGCGGATGATGCCGTATATTCCAGGGCGCCCTGACCCGCGTTGTTTAGGGCATGGCTTGTAAGAAAGGATCGTGAGAGGTTGATCTTGTCTTCCATCAAGAACGTTTATTTCAAACATCAACGTGTACAGGCATCATGGTCGCTAGTTAGTGTCGTGTTCGCTGCATCCTAGTCTCCGTGGCATTCGTTTTGTTACAAAATCAGAATTTCTGCCTCCCTTCTTCTGTTCTGTGATCACAAAGCACGATTCAAAGAATAGGTTGAGCCTTTCATTTTATGGACTCGCGCACTTACGAAAAAATATGAAAGTAATCGTAGCAATTACGCAACACATATGAAGTAAATGTTCTCAAACATATTAGATACAAGGGTTTCATTGTTCATGTTTCGAGCATCTTGAATCAAGATTAACCTTAATTTCTGATTGGCGTTCATTCCTTCCAGCAGGTTAAATGACCTCTCTTTGGCTTGCTCGAACTGAACGGATTTCACTCTATTACAACCACTGAATCAGACTGTACTCTGCAGCGAAATGCTGGAATATGACAATATTGTTTTTGATTGCCTTGTCAATTGATCTGAAATCATATCTACAGACAACTTCAAGCCTTAGTTCAACTGGGAAGGAACCTAACTTCTTTTCTTTTTTTTTTTTATTCCACATTTTTTTGTGCACATATACATATACATATATTTATACACATAGTTCATTCAAAGATACATATTGGATGTTGGATAAAGGGTACAATTGGTCTTGAGCTTCGTCTTTTTAAAACTTTTCTTTCAATGGACAAAAGGCAAAACGATTGATTATGTAAACAAGTGGTGACCTAACTTCTTGACTTTAACCCTTGGTCCCCTTTCAGTAAACAACCCTAGATTAACCTCGGTCAAATCCTTTGGCATTGCGTTAAAACATACGCTACATAAGTCAAATGGGTTAACGTGTCCTAACTGTTTTGTACAGCGAGATGTAATGTGGTCTTGTCTTTGAATTCAACAGTTACACGAAGGGCCCATTTGATAGGGAACAATTACTTTGGTTAACCTATTTCTTTCACTTTGCACTAAGGCGATTTCCGGCCTCTATATGTGACATTGCAAATAATAAAAAGGCCGGGGTTGTATGTGCTTCGATGGTCTCGGGGACAGATTGTAATGAACTGTGACTAATATGTCTACGGACACACAGGGACATGTATCGCTTAAATACAGCGTTAGAAAGACATATATACTCATAGACCCTACCCTAATACTATATATAAGGACTTTCCTTATATATAATATTAGGGTAGGGTCTATGAGTATGTAATATATGTCTTGGGTTAGTCCTTATATATAGTATTAGGGTAGGGTCTATGAGTATATATGTCTTTCTAACGCTGTATTTAAGCGATACATGTCCCTGTGTACGGACATACAGACAAACGTTCCCAGTAAATCAAGTCCTAAAGCCAATTACAAAATATCGATACCTTTCAGAACAATATTTCAGAATTTCATATACGATTTTGTGGAAACCGTGCCGGACGACTTGCAATCGTATCGAATGTAAATGTTTTTCTTCAACGTCTTCTTCTATTGATGCAGTTGTTATAGTATCTCCTCTGGCTTCGATTCTCTCCGACTACAGATAATTACCGACCTTTGTCACCGATCGCCTACTTATATAATCGATTCATGTCCTTCTCATGGCAAAATCTTCAATACACAAGGGTCGTTAACATGTGTTAAATACCTTCACAATAAAACGGATTCTAAATAGTTTGCATCGGTTCTGCGTTCACAAAACTTAATAGCGACAATTTTAACAATTAAACTATCTTTCTCGTCCACAAATCATGGGGCGATGGACGCGAAATTCTCTCTCAAAAGAACTTCCTCCGAATCACAGTATCTTGCAAAACATCTAAGTATTGTCTCTTAACTTGAAGAAACCGGAAAACCCGCAGCCTTGCCGCGACGTTTCACCAGTATCGATATCTTCCATTGCAAAACCACTGTTGGTTTTTAACCTATCACGATTTTCAAGTATAGATGAGCCATATTACTTTTACCACTTTTACGCAGATGACACCCAGTTGTCCGATTCATGCACTCCAAATACCGCAGATCTCATGTGCAAGCGAATATCAGATTGTACAGGTGATGTCAAAGCTTGGATGACATCGCATTTGCTCAAACTGAATGAGACGAAGACTGAGGCGCTGCTGGTCGGCACGAAGAGGAATCTGAATCAAGTCATGACAAGCTCCATTACAGTGTGTAACACTGTCATTCCTTTTTCAAAATCTGTCAAAAATCTTGGACTTCACTTGGACTCAGATCTCTCCTTGAAGACTCATATAGATAAAGTCTGCAAATCATGTTATTTCCACTTACGAAACATCAGCAGCATCAGAAACTCCCTGACTACAACAGCAACTCATGCCCTTGTCCGCTCTCTAGTTCTTTCTAAGTTAGACTACTGTAATGCAACATTCTATGGACTTCCCGAAAATCTGCTAACAAAACTTCAAAAAGTGCAAAATTCTGCTGCTCGAATAGTAAACAAAGTTCCCTCCAGAGTCCACATAACACCAGTTCTTCAAACTCTGCACTGGCTACCAGTAAGGTGCAGAATCGAATTCAAAGTCCTGAGTCTGGCCTACCAGTGTTACCACCATACTTCTCCAGAGTACCTAGTTGAGCTTGTCAGTAAGCATAATCCAACCAGAGCGCTCCGATCGGCAGATCAACACCTTCTGAACATTCCCAGGCAGAAACTCAAAGCTTTTGGATTCCGATCTTTCAACTACGGTGCTCCTCAGCTGTGGAACCAATTGCCCACTGAACTAAAACTGTCACCCTCAATTGACTCATTTAAAAGCTCCCTGAAAACCCACCTGTTCAGAAAGTATTTCAACTGAGAACACTAAGTTCATTGACTCTCACTGTTCCAATTACTTTTAAATACTTGCTTTTATCTTATATATATTTATTATGTAGCGCTTTGAGCAGACTTCATTGTCTGGAATTCAGCGCATTATAAATACACATATTATTTATTATTATTATTATTATTATTATATTACCTAAGTTTGCGAGCGGGCTGTTAATGAACTGAGAAATCGCTATGGCAAGTCAATACGAGACATAAGCGTCTGCTTTCCTTGAGAACAATTACCTGTTACAACAGACATAAACGCCCGATAATTCTACCTCATCTCAAATGTGGTAATTCGCAACAAATAAGAGTTACAACATTTCGTTTTCCCTCCTTAACGAGGTGTGCGGCTACGCCTCGGGAAATACGAATTCAACTTGGTCTTGCTCTGTGGCTTCGATAGTCTATAAAAACCGACAAACTATGTTTGAATAATTGCTTTGGAGTTGCAGTAGTCCAAACATCAGTCAACATGTAAGTAAATAGGAAATTGGTAATTCAAAAACGATATGCATGACGACAGTTGTAACGCGTCCAATTAATGTGACACTTCCCTAGAAGTGATCCAGTTGTGTGGTTCGTTTATGTATTTAATTGTCGATTTCATACTGAACATAATACAATCGAGGATGTTAAATAAGACCCGTTATGAAGGACGAACAATACAGGGTGATTACTTTTGACAGATGGTATCGGCGTACCGTCGATCAAAATAAAAATATGTCAAGAGAACAAGCTAATGGATATTATTTGAATGCTATCTGTATATTCATTAGGTCGGGTGAATCACTTTTAGTTAGAGGTCTATAACAAAGCGTACTTCTAACATAAATTGCAGCCTCTAGTTTCCATCAATTTGTTTGCTGGTGGATGAAATGAACATAGTGTAAGCGATTTGCTTGAATGTTTCTATTGAGTGTTTCTGTACTTTTATATTCAGAGGTTATTTCATTATGCACATAAATCAGCGTATCAAGGACCTTAATTAAGTTTCTATAGTATTTCTTTATTTAAAACATTTAATAAAAAATGCAAATTTTAGAGTCAATCAATTCATGATTACTCTATTCGTGATCGAATCTTACATATAATCAAAAACATTATCGTCTGTATTTGCCACTATTTGACTACAACAACATTGGTTAGGTCTTTGTAAAAGGAAAAGCTGTGCCATAGGGAATCCCCCCGCGTGCACAGTGTCTATTTATAACTCAAGTTCAGGGCCACGGCCTTCACCTTTGTTAAATCCCGCCATTGATCCAATCTTACAGAGGTGTCACTTGGCTTCCACATTTGTTTGCAGTATGGCAGATTATCTAATCACCGGGGGGACTGGCTACGTTCCCGACGACGGTTTGACAGGCGCTCAGCTCTTTGGAGCCGGGGAGGGAATGACATACAAGTAAGTTGGTAGCAGAAGTGTGATCAGAAACAGGCCGACACGTGGTCCGTTTCAACGCCGTAGAAAATGAACGTAAACAATCGGCGGGGCAACGAACATGTACAAAACTTTCTCCGTCGAAGAAGTTTCTTAATCTCTCATTATGTGTTTCAATTTATCTTTTCTTTCTGAATATGTCTTTGAAGTATTAACTAACTATCAATCCGATTACAAAAGTTATAATCTTGTGATAACGAAATAAATCGGAATGTTGGGATTGTCTTGTGATTCATCCTTATTTATAGATACAATCCGTTGTACCTTACGACTTACGCTTCAAACATAAAAACCTGGCTTAATGGCAACCTAGGAATGTAGCTTAGGGACCATTGCATTGCTACTTTTCAAAATAAATCCCTTTGAATGTTCTGAATAAATCAATTTGATCTTTTTATTTAAAAGGGGGAAATGAGAGAAATGTTCAACATTACAGTAGATCTAATATCTTGCCTTGTAAAGTAAAAGTAGATTGAAAGAGACAACAACATTAAAATAAAATATCAAGTGTAAACAAAATATTGAATAAATGTGAAGTATTTATGAAAACAGTAATTATTCTTTTGATACCAATTTTCTAAAATTCATAATTACATTAATTAACCCATGCTTTTCCAATCCAAAATTAAGTTGTCATTTATGGTTTACCGCAAGAAAATATTTCTATCTTTGAAGTTTAGATTTGATAAAACCTAGGACATTGAGCATTTCGAGTCACAGCCTGAAATGAATAAAAGCCTAAGTTAGCCTTGCAGTAAATTTCTATTTCTCTATATCAATTTAATGTCAGAATGATATTTTGAACAGGGTTCACAATTAGCACTAGCCCGGTAGCCCATGGCTAGTGAAAATAATGCTGGGCTAGTAAAGTGCAAGATTTCATTGGTAATCCGAATGACTACCGGTAGTTGAATTTAGAGAAATTACAATAATATTGGTGTATATGGCTAGTCAGAATATGTTTGGGCTAGTGCTCACAGGAATGCACTAATCAGAATGGCTGGTACCCCAATCGATGGGACTAATTTCGATCCCTATTTAATCAAGATATTTGATTGTTTCAGTGATTTCCTCATCCTCCCTGGTTTCATAGACTTCAGTGCAGCTGATGTGGTGAGTCTAGTCTTTATTATATATCCTCTATAAAGGAAAAATAGAATGTAAGGCCAATCATATTTTTTTCTGTTTTTCTCATCTCCTGCATACCCTGTGACTGTCTGATTTACCCTTCCGCCGTCAAAACAAAGAGTGTTTATTTGACATTTGTCCGCCATCGTATTCAAAATCATCCTGCTCTGATAAAAAAAAATCTGTTCTTTGACACATCCATGAATATGTTGACATTATCTCAACCAGGAGTTACACCTACTTTTCACTTTACGTTGTCCTTTTTCAGGGTTAATGAATTACCCTTTAAAAAAGACTTTTTATCCTTCAAATTGGATAAGATAAGATAATGTTAGGGTTACAAGTAAGTTGGCTTGTTTTTGTGTTCAACTGTTTGTACCTCAAGTACTCCTGTTAGAAATATTGAATTAGGATCAGTGAAATGTTATCTCTCCACAAGAATGTTGCATTTGTTTTATCATGCCATGTATCGTATTGTTTCCTCTTTCCTCTTTCCTGATATCTGTATTTGTCACTGGTTTGTTAGAGGTGAAAGGATTGAAATTACATCAAGTCCTTATTGACACAATTTTGTAGACAAAACCTGGTGAGTGTAAAAGCGCTGTGCATGTAGCTACTTGAGCTGTGTATATTGATCAGGTAATCATGTTACATATGACAATCCAAGACAAGCAGCATATGTGGACGGATGCATTGATTGGCCTAGTGAGTATGACTATATAGAGGATTAACAGTAGGAAGACAGGCTTGAAGTGGTAGCGTGGAACTTATAAGCAGGGAATTACACCAGCTTGGAGTGGTAGCGTGGAACTTATTGGCAGGGAACAGTGGAACTACACCATCTTGAAGTGGTAGCGTGGAACTTATTGGCAGGAAACAGTGGAATACACCAGCTGTGAGTGGTAGCGTGGAACTTATTGGCAGGGAACAGTGGAACTACACCATCTTGAAGTGGTAGCGTGGAACTTATAAGCAAGGAATTACACCAGCTTGGAGTGGTAGCGTGGAACTTATTGGCAGGGAACAGTGGAACTACACCATCTTGAAGTGGTAGCGTGGAACTTATAAGCAGGGAATTACACCAGCTTGGAGTGGAAGCGTGGAACTTATAAGCAGGGAATTACACCATCTTGGAGTGGTAGCGTGGAACTTATAAGCAGGGAATTACACCATCTTGGAGTGGTAGCGTGGAACTTATAAGCAGAGAATTACACAATCTTGGAGTGGTAGCGTGGAACTTATTAGGAGGAAACAGTGGAACTACACCATCTTGGCGTGGTAGTGTGGAACTTAGAATTACACCATCTTGTAGTGGTAGCGTGGAACTTATAAGCAGAGAATTACACCATCTTGGAGTGGTAGCGTGGAACTTATAAGCAGAGAATTACACCATCTTGGAGTGGTAGCGTGGAACTTATAAGCAGGGAATACCATCTTGGAGTGATAGTGTTGAACTTATTAGCAGGGAATGACACCATCTTGGAGTGGTAGTGTTGAACTTATAAGCAGGGAATTACACCATCTTGGAGTGGTAGTGTGGAAGTTATTACCAGTTAATTACACCAGCTTGGAGTGGCAGCGTGGAACTTATTAGCAAGGAATTACACCATCTTGGAGTGGTAGCTTGGAACTTATTAGCAGGGAACACCATCTTGGAGTGGCAGCAATGGAACCCAGGGTGATCATGTGCCTTACAGGATTGAAGTGGTTGATAAAAACATATTAGTAGGGAACAGTGGAATAAAATCACCTTAGAGTGGTAGTGTGGAACTTTTTAGCAGGGGAACTTACTGATTTATTAACTTGGAATGTGGTTGAGGTGAGCCACACAGGCTGGAAGTGGAAGACTTGAAGTTCCACTAGAAGATGTAACATGAAACTTGTAGAATGTTCTTCAACTGTAGAGTACTATATTCAACTAAATAACAGTTCAGTGAAATCTTCTAGAAGTGACATCATGGAACGCACAGACAAGGAGATGTCCAGTTTCTGGATACACCAGCAATTCATTGACATCGTGGTTCTACCTGATCTAGACATGGTCTGTGTACATTTAGAAACTTCTCAAATGATTTTGTGTTTAAGCTTTACTGTTTAGAAATGCTCTAGTCGGAATCCTTAGGTCTGTGATAACAATGATCCCAAGTGTTCTTGAGAGTTTTGTAAATTAGCTTTTGAATGTATTAGTACTAAAAGTTTAAGAGTCACACAAAACATACTAGAAACTTGTCTTCAAAACCCCTCTGAATCAAGTCTCATATCTCTTATCCTGTACCTTCATCCAGTATTGTAATATCTGCCTGTCTATTGTTGGCCAAGTCAAACATTTGGAAAGGAGCTTGGAAGCTCACCTTGCTTGAGATTGGGTAAACTAAACCTCACTACATACCTGGGGCTTTCAAATAATCAAAAACTGGGATTTATTTAAGAAATTGGCAAGTAAGGAATAAGATATATTTGGTAACAGGGATCAAAGCTATTGGTGCTATAGTGCCGTGGACACTGTTGGAATGTTTTTGTGATTGATAGTATTACGGTAGTCAATAATAATTATCACAGTAGAATTGGCAACAGTTCTACATTTTTAGAAGTAGTAAGTCTTGGAACATTATGATTTTTCATAGATCATGTTGTATTCAAAGGCACACATGAAATTGAAAATGACACACTTGAATGATTGTGATGGTGCCATTTGGCTCACTTTAAAAAATATTATGTTATTTCTTGGTGCACTGGTTTGATACATTTACTGCTGTTCCAGGACCTGACGTCCGCCCTGACAAGGAAGATCACCATCAAGTCCCCGCTGGTTTCCTCTCCGATGGACACTGTCACCGAGGCTCATATGGCTATCGGTCTCGCTGTGAGTTCATTCAACAAGCTGTCTCTTTGTACAGTATTTTAAATTGAAATAAGTTAAGAATTTACGTATTTTGAATTTGAGGATTTCTATTCTTATTTGTTACGTCTCTGGTTTTGAAATTAAGATATCTAATGATGACAGCAATCTGACGACGCTTTGATAATATCAAAAAGGTGTACAGAGTTAAGCAGATGACTTTGCTGAAATTGATTTAAAAAAATACAACACTTCCTCCTAAGGCTTTTTAATAGAACTAGTGCAGCATCAGTTATCAGATATATATCTGCCAGTGTATTTATCATTCCTCTACCTGCTGAACTGCTTAATATCATCAGCTTTAAAAAAAGATTAAACAAAATACTGTGTGAAGATCAAATCATTGATTCAGTTGCGGAGACATTGATCATTTTGTTGAAAATGCAGTTACATTAAAATGTCAGTGGTTTTATGATAGTAAAGATTTCAAACAAGCATAGTTGGTTCTCCTGTGTTGCAGCTATGCGGAGGTATCGGAATCGTCCATCACAACTGTACACCGGAGTTCCAGGCTAACGAAGTCAGGAAAGTCAAAGTAAGTCCTTGTTTTAAAAATTAAAATAGTAGCAGAGTTTCAGTAGTTTATCAAAACTACTGGTAAGTGTCCTGGGGACTCGGATTATATACTTTCGGGAGTCAATATCAAATCTATAAAGTCCTTTAGAAATATAATTGATGATTCAAACTTTATAAAAGATAGATAAGCAAAACTATTTAGGATTTGCATTTTATAAGATGGTTATTGGTTGATGTTTTGCCATGAAAATCATACTGAACTGTAGTTTTTATTGCATATTTGCATCATAAAAAATCTGCATTGCAGAGCACCTAACTCAATGAAACTTGCTATGTGGATTAGTCAGCATATGTAGATGCGACTTTCGGCATTTTCATTCTTGACAGTTTCCATAAAATCTTAACTTTGAATTCCTTTTTCAGAGCTGAACTCAAAAACTTTAAGATGTACTTCAATGAAACTGAATATTTCAATCAATCGTCATGTGTAGATGAGTCTTTTCAACTTTATCTTGTTTTTTGCGACTTCATTGAAAGGGGATTGGTGGGAAATGTCATTCTCTGATGACTCATGTATTAAGTTTTCTGTTATTATTTCTTACAACAGGTGTCACAAAAGTAATTTTCATTAAAACATTTATTCACATTCGTCATTGAAAATATTTGTATGTAGCTATTAGCTGAAATATTGCCCAGGCAGGCAAACAATAAAGTCCTCATAAAAGTAATTGCTAGAAACATTGTTTCTGAAATTCAATTATAACTAAAGCATTTTGAATGTTATTGATGTTAAGATATTAAAGTTGATAAAAGCATTTATGTACTAGTATACATCAACAATCATGAAACTGAAATAACTGACCTATTGGAAAAAATACCGGTAGATGTATTCTGTATCCAGGAGGACTGTTAGTTTATAAAATTAAATTCTAAGGAGAGCTCACGCAGAGTTATTCCCTGGTATTTTATTCAATCGAATGCCGTTCAGAGTATTTGTGTATAAATATATCAAGCTATCAGCCTGGTTACAACTTCAATCAACCTCAATAATATCGTTATCAAACAACCTCTGACAATGAAAACATTGTCTAATTAGCATGGAGTGCCACTTAATTAGATCAATACCTTACTAATGATTGATTACCGAGTCCTGTGTCGCTGTCCTGACAACTCTCGCTAATGAGCTTCCACGTTTCCATGGCAACTCGGACGCAAAGCAATGGATCACAAACCCTATCGTAGAGTATGTCATTCTGGGAAGCCTTTGAACATTATAATGTACGTAACTCTCTGATCATAGAAGGTAATAACATGGATTGTAATGCAACTTTAGTTTAAAACTTGTAGCGCTCGCAGACTGCACCTGCATCTTGGGTAGTTATTCAGGATTAAGGAGTTAACTTATTGCTCATAACTTGTCAAGTATATAGAATGATTATATTTGTAAGTTTATCGTTAGAGAAAGGGCAATCTCAAAGGCCATTTTGTATTTCATTAAATCTTTTAAAACATCTTAAAAAATTAAAAAGTTATTGCCAGTTCTTTTCAGAGACATAACTTAAATACACAATCATTTAATGATCATCTCACTTCACTTACTTCACTTATGCCTCTTGATTCCTTGAGGAACATAGGGCCGCAACCAGATATTATTGTTGCAGTTTCTGTAACAAATAATGATCATCTCAGTATTTCTTTATGTAAACAGTTTTATGTTCATTTCACCAATACTGGAAGCATCAACTGTACACTACTTCAATGTAAATGTCACTTAACTATGAGCAAAATTCTTAAATCACGATTCTGAATACCACGATATATCGTCATACTTCTACTTAGTAGTGTGAGGATGTGTAGAACATAAGTTATTTAGAGTACAGAGAAGTATATATTTGAAACATTTCCCTGAATTTGCATGTTCTTAACCATTTTAAGTATGTCAAATCGTGTCAGGTTTAAGTGATAATGATTATGATAGCAAAACAATAAGTGACAGAAATTATTTTCTTGTGTTATTGGTAAAAATATCTCTGCCGAATCTCCTAAACGCCCTAGTATGGCAAAAGAAAGTTTGCATTCATTCCATGCTTCTTAAGAACTCAGACATGTTTGGTATGTTTTTAGTATCACTAGATCTGTGCGTGTAACAGATCCTTTTATGGCTTTTATGTAAGAAACTTGATCCAATATTATCAGGTTATTTTCAATTATGAAACTTTAATGACAAATTTCAATGTTTACAACCTCTGTTTAGAAGTGCAAGCAATGATCACCCAAGACTCCTTTTGAAAATATCTACATGTTGTTATATCCACATTCTTAATCATATTCTGTCTTCTTAATTTAGACACTTGTGTTTCAGAAATACGAGCAAGGCTTTATCCTTGACCCGGTTGTGATGTCCCCTACACACACTGTCGCTGATGTAGTACAGGCAAAGCAGAAATACGGATTCTCAGGGATTCCTGTCACTGAGAAAGGTCACATGGGGGAGAAACTGGTGGGGCTCGTCACTCAGCGCGATGTCGACTTTCTGACCAGGGACCAATACTATACCCCGATATCAGAGGTACGGGACTACTCCTCATTTGTGATTGTAATCAAAATCAACTTTGAGGACTGTAGATGAATTGGTACAAAAAATAAAAGTAATGCAGTGATTGTTCTATAACACGACTTGCTGGGTATAGCGACTCGCTCCCTAAAGATCTAGTGAGTTTTAGCAGATGCATTTGAGTCCAACTATTAGTGAGCAAATAGCACAGTAAAAACTTTGCATCATGAGACTCAAAGCTCAAGCTTTTATGTGTCCTAACCATATTTTATGAGTATTTGATTCAGGACTGGAATTCAGGGGGAATTATCACTGTTAATGACTGATGAATTCATGATTTAAACGTCTATTGACATGGTTGCAATGGATAATGAGTGTTTGTTCTGTACAGGTTATGACACCCTATGAAGACCTGATTGTTGCTCCAGCGGGGGTAAATCTGAAGGAGGCAAACCTCATTCTTCAGAAAAGTAAAAAAGGTGAGTACATTGTGTTTCTAGATGTCCCCTGTTTATTTCAAGATTATCAAGTAAAGGAAAATATTGATATATAATATGGAAATGGAATTATTCCATGAGAATGTTCTGCATGATAGTAATGTCAGGAAATTTTGATAAACAACTGAAGAGTGCTACACTCAAACAACATATTTTAGTGCCATATAGTAAGACTTATGTTTGCCTAAGGTGCAATTTATGCCTTGCATACAATATTGTATTCTTTGAGACGATACCTTCCTTCAAAATTGCAAGTAGAACAAAATCCCTTCCAAACTACAATTATGAAATTCTCCTCCAGGTAAGCTGCCGATCGTGAATGAACGTGAGGAGCTGGTGGCACTGATAGCAAGAACAGATACCAAGAAGAACAGGGAGTTCCCTCTGGCGTCAAAAGATGAGAAGTAGGTTTATAAAACTATGAGTGGTTTCAATGAACATTAATTAAACCTTAAAATGAAATGAAGAAAAGTAGCTTTAGTAAAACACTGATATAGCGAACTCGGATATAGTGAACAATCTTTTAAGTCCTTTCAATAGCTCTGTGTATGACAGTCAAACGTGAATAGGGAACAGTGGATATAACAAACTAAATTCTTTGGGCCCGTGGAGTTAGTTATATCCGTGTTATACTGTACTTTGATGAATAGAATAAAATTTGATATCATAAAAATGTTCTTCATCATTACATAATAAAATTATTTTGAATACTTAAACCATATAAGTATTTTATAAGATTCCTAAATGAATCATTTGTACTTATTATGAATCTTCGATATAGCACTCTATACAAAGGAGAGGTAACCCTAGGTTTTTGATAGAATGCAGGATGATGGCTAATAATGAACATTGTAAAAAACTCCTGACCATTTCAAAACACTGATCAGATTTAAGGGGAGATAACTTTAACTTCTATCGACAGGAAGCAGTTGCTGGTAGGCGCAGCTGTGAGCACACAGGAGGAAGATAAGGAGCGGATAGAACTGCTTGTACAAGCCGGTGTTGACGTCCTTATTTTGGTAAGTGCTGTCTACACTGGAACCTTTTGCAATTAGGTTTCACAAGCATAAAAACCAATATTAGCCTTAAAAAACCTGCAAAAACAACTAACAGCATATACCAACTTGCATTACATTTTGTCTGATGCAACACAGATTTAGAGTTTCTCCCTTTATATTCAGTTGATAAATTTCAGTTATCTTTGAGTGATTCTCATCTGTCAGATAAATCTGATCTTCCTTCTCTCTGATATTAATGACATGACCAATATGTCATTGGGTTCTATTTGATTTAAATGAGATTGCATAACCTCCAATGTGTCATTGCTTTCTGTTGTTTCTCTCCAACCAGGACTCGTCAAAAGGCAACTCCACCTTCAAGATAAAACCATATCCTACCTTGAATAGGTTCTTTTATTAAAATGAGATTGCATAACCTCAGATAACCTCCATGATATTCATTCTCCCCGCAGGATTCGTCCCAAGGCAACTCCATCTTCCAGATCAACCTGATCCGCTATCTCAAACAGAAGTACCCCGAGCTGCAGATCATCGGCGGAAATGGTAACAGTAAATATTCAACTTGTCTGTCTTATAAGCGTCGTGTAGTCCTGTCTAGTGCTCGCTGATCCTGCTTCTAGATGAGTTGTTACGGATCTAACGGTCCGAAAAAGTTTTGGGTTTTATTTTTTGTTGCACAATTTGATTTGTTCAGTTTGATCACCTATTTTATTTGAGCAATTTGATCTCAATATGAAGACTAAGAGCACTTTCTTCGTTTGATTTTAACAATTTTCATTTTCATTTGTTTGTTTATATAATACAGTTCATTTAACATGTGACACTTCAATTTTTGTTTTAAGTGCATTTTCACTCACATTTCTTCTTGTTTTGTTTCTTCTTGGTATATTTCACATTTTTGTAAATGAGTTTGAATTTTCTCAAGGAAGATCATGTCATGGTGCTCTTAACTTCAGGGATACTGTTTTAGATTAATTTTCTTGATTTCACTTTAACCCAGGATTAAAAACTGTATGCTGTAGAGAAGTATTTAAGTAAGGTTTGCAAATTATACAAATTATTCATCCACACTCAAGATCAGTGTCACAGTAACGTTTTTCTTTTCACATGTCATGGTCTGTTCGATTTAAGTTGCACCTTTAGGTATTAAATGACACTGAATGGCCTTGCATCACATTTTGCATTTTATATAATTGTACTTATCTTTTAATTCATCAAAACGATACAAACATTTATTTTAATTTTTTGTTGTGCACTTACAATTTATTTGTTGTTTTCATTAAGATTCTTGAAGTCAAATACTTTTTGTTGCTGTTTAAAGCTTCGTGTTTTTTAATGCCTAACTTTTACAAATAATAACATAAACAAAAACATTAAATTTATTCTTTATAATGAAGTAATAGATCAATGTGTATTTATACAATGATCTTGTATTGTGCACATATGAATATTATGACCCTGGATATGTTTCAGTTGTGACAGCAGCTCAAGCTAAGAACCTGATTGATGCAGGAGTTGATGGTCTCAGAGTAGGGATGGGCAGTGGCTCCATCTGTATCACTCAGGAGGGTATGTGCATGGAGCTGGTCTTTCTTCTCTTTATTTTAAATTATTAGGTATCACAGCTTCATCCATTAATTTTAAAACACTTCCCTTTATTTCTTTCATTAGAAGATCAGAAGTCATTACTTTCTCTGTTTTCTATGTAATCTTCTGAAGTTATGGGTGTTTTAGGAACTTCTTTGAAATCCTGTTTCAATAAAAAAAAAGACCAGTTAATTTCTAGCCCTGGTAAGAGTTGGATAAGAGTATAGATATGATATTCTGTTTTATGCTAAGCAGTGAGATATTAAGTTTTCTTGGGCCTCTCATAAGAAACAGGCTTTTACCTGTCACGAGATGAGAGTATACTGACATCATAGTGAAGACATAAGAAATATCTACTGTCACAAAAGAGTTCATGTTACAATCCAATAAGCTTGATTTTTTACTGTGCATATTACCTTAATCCTGTATTAATCTTATCTACGATTCTCCCTACAGTAATGGCGGTGGGACGACCCCAGGGGACTGCAGTCTACAAAGTAGCGGAGTATGCTCGGAGGTTCGGAGTACCAGTGCTAGCTGATGGAGGAATCTCCTCTGTGGGTCACATCATCAAGGCTCTGTCTCTCGGGGCATCTACAGGTAGGTCTTTTATTGAATTTCGTCAACAAGTACCTGAAATGTTTCTCAAAACAAATGATTTCAATTCAACTATTGATTGTAATGCTCGTAAGACTGTACAGTTGGAAAAGATATGCAGTTAAGAGAATTATCTGCAAGTATGTATAAGATTATGTCCTTTAATCTTTGCATATAATTACTATGCATAATTAAGCTGAACGTGTCTTGTTATTTCCGAATTTGACTGCAACTGAAATTGCAAGTATAAAGTATTTAGATTTAAAGTTTTGAATATGAGTTAGAGTAATACAGTTTCTTAATAATAACCTTATATCACTTTCTTCCTGAATTTTGCACTTAGAACATGTTTCAGATTGAAGCGCAGTATACCATTACATGCGTTAGAGTTATCCATCTCTTCTAACCCTGAAAAGCTTGTAATGTACAGCAAATTCTGATAAGTGTAATGCCATAACTAATCTTCTTAATGTTTTGTACTTGTTATTGAATTACTCTCTTATCCCTTCCTACTATCCTGTTCAATACAAGTAAGAGTTACCTCCCCTCCTCCTGTCCACAGTGATGATGGGATCTCTACTTGCGGGTACAACGGAAGCACCAGGCGAGTATTTCTTTGCTGACGGAGTGAGACTGAAGAAATATCGCGGAATGGGATCACTGGACGCAATGGAGGCCCACAGGAGCAGTCAGAGCAGATACTTCAGGTGGGCGGAGACAAGGACTCTGTTGTGTTTTTATCTGTTATACTAGGCAGAACATTTCCTGAGGTGGTCTTTGATAATAGAGTGGAATTCTGTTGTGCTGATGTATGTTATACTAGGTAGCACATTTCCTGAGGTGGTACTAGATAATAGAGTAGAATTCTGTCGTGATGACATCTGTTATACAAGTGCCATATGTCCTGAGGTCAGTCAGTTGGTACTAGGTGTGGTGATGTGAGGTTTTACGCCACTTTCAAGATTATTTCACTTATATCGCGGCTACTAGTATTATTGCGGTGAAACCTGCGAGCATCGGCTGGAACTAGCCAACCATGAATGGTACTGCGCTGAAATTCAGTGTAGAAAATGCACCCAAATCATACTGCGTGTAGAACAGTTCTCTACCGCAAACAAAGTTGCAGAGCCCAGTTGGCGGGATTCTAACCATGGACCTCTTGATCCAAAGCTAAACGAGCTAACCACTTCGCTATCCTGCCCCCTCCGAGTTGGTACTAGATAGTCAAGCAAGACCTGAATTAGGCTTGTGACATTGTCATATGCAGAAATGGTGATAAAAATTCTTTAGTTTTCTGAATGAAATGAAACAGAAATCTTGTTCTAGAGTTGATGATTGAGAAATTTAAAAATTGAGATGTAGGATACTCTAGTATTGTACATCTGTTAACATTTGCCATAATGAGTCCCCAACTGCTCACATGGAACTATGGATAGGACTGTGTACTAATTGTAAGATCCAACAGTGTCTATATACCCAGTAGGAAATTGATTGTGTGGTAGTGGTTGTAAGTCATTAATGTATGAACATGAACAATGTTTCTCTATTCAATTCCAGCGAGAGTGATAAGATCAAAGTAGCACAGGGAGTGTCTGGTTCCATCGTAGACAAAGGCTCCATCCACAAGTTTGTTCCATATCTTATTGCTGGCATCAAGCATGGGTGTCAGGATATCGGCGCCAAAAGTCTTTCCATTTTGAGGTACATTCATTGCCTAATAACTTTGTTTTGTTTGATCTCAATGTAGAAGAAATTTTGGTTCTGTTTGTAAAAAGGTATTCACAGAATTTCTTGAAACATTTGGTACAAATCTTAAACAATAACTTCCCCAACAGCTTACGCATACAGTAACTGAGACCACAATAATATTCATCTCCATCGTTGAAATTTATAACTTTGTTAAATAGATTTGAACTCCTTTCCTCCAATTTGATTTGTGAGGAATTGTGAATGAAGGTAATTCTTTTGAGGTGACCATCTTGACCATTATTTGTGTGAGGTTCGCAGTGTGAACTAAGGATTATCAAGAGAGATTATATATTTAAGGTCCATGATGTATTCGGGAGAGTTGAAGTTCGAGAGACGTACGACATCTGCACAGATTGAAGGGGGAGTCCACAGTCTACACAAGTAAGTGAAGGGGCAAACTCCTTTTGATATTCGAAAAAGTCAAAAGCTGAAAGAAAAGGAGAAGCAATCATAACTGATATCTAAAGCAATTTTTATCAAGTCAACCAACAATATTGATTAGGTAGGCAGTATGCAGAATTTGGAAGATATCAGAATCAGAATTGTAAATATGCTTTTTATATACTATTTTAGGGTCTTTGTCAAATAAATTCAAGTTAAAATTTGCAATCTCTAATTAAAAGAATTAAAGTTAATATTATTAGTGTTTATGAATAGAGATTTCAACAGATTTGTACTAAATCGATGAAAGAAAAACATCACACTTAACACGGTGTCCTACCTAATGATGTTTCTAGTACTTATGCAAAAGAGAAGAAATACTTGATATCAACAAAAACAGTTTTCAAGCAAAAAGAACTGTAAAGTGCAATATAGTGACTAAACTTTCAACATTTGATTATTAAACATCGTCAATATGCAAGTAAGTCCTAATCTTTGTTCCAGTTACGAGAAGAGGCTGTACTGAGTGACCTGATCATAACGGAGGTATTCGTGTCATATTCATCGTTACCATGTGACCTTGGTGATGAGAGGTCAGGGGTCAAGGTTGCCTACTGTATGATGTGCAAGAAGTGCTGAGTTGCGATTGTGATGTGTGGTGTGTGATTGAAACAGAACGTGTTGTACTACAACTATTTATGTTAAGTTGACGATGATAGAATTGGAACACTGACCGTTAACCTCAGTGGCAATAAATATGTCTCAGTATTTGAATCTTGTCACATTAAGACGATTGTAATTAAGGAATGTATAAAGCTGCCTTTTCTTGTCTTGCAATAAAGGCTGCAGTTAGAATGAAATAATTATAAGGAATTGAAATGATAATGAGCATAGAAGGTTTTGACCTTGAAGTCATTCAAATCAAAAGTTTTGTCTAATGTGACAAATTTGGTCAGTCGTGTTGAAGGAAAGACTCGAAGGCAAACATAGATAAAAGAAAATTACAGAAGGTGAAATAATAACTTTAAGTTAGTAAAAATCGATGCCTCAGACAAGGGAGATAATTCTGTCAGGACAGCTATTAATGAAGATGTAAAACAATCCAATTCAAATAACAATGACAGTTATATCAGTAAGGGGATAATGCATTCCAATCATTTCATTTCTACTCGATGCAGTATTTTTGAATATTCAATTGAAAAAACCCGCATGCTGCATCACTGTTTCTTTGATAAAAGTAGATAATGCCTTGCATTGTAAGTTAGAAAATATTCTGGAACTGGGTGGCTCTTCCTATCCTTTTAGATTTTTCAGCCCATGTTTTGGCATATATTTACAAACAGTACATTTGTCCGACTAAACCTGTCACACAAGGAAGTGTGGATGGTATAAGAATTATAGTAAATGTGTGGATATTCTATCATTATATAATTTCAATTTTAACAAAGAGTAAATTTGCTACAGTGTTAGATTGCAAAACGAAAGCCATTAGGGCACGCTCACTCATTCCCTGGACTAGATGAGATGGTTGTGATTTGAAGTCACCACTACTGCCATTGATATTGTCATGGAGCCAGATCTCGTTAATGAATTATGATTAATTGAACATATTTTGATAAAAATACAACATATCTATTTTCATTCAAATTGCATTTAATCATTCAAACATAATTCAGAATTTTGAACAGTTTGACAAAGATACTGTTATATTTTTTCAAATATTTTCAGTCATTTAAGAGAATAGGAACAATATAATAAAATTAAAATATCTATTTTGAAGTATTTTAAAATTACTGTTAGTTGGTTTACAGATTCCTTATCATCACTTCTATAGACTTATTCCTTTAAATTTTTCAGGAAAACTAAAGTCTACTTAGAAAAGTATGAAAATCATTTATGTGCAGATTATTTTATTTCAAAAGTAAATTATATTATGTCACTTCATTATCGCCATTTTATTATTCATGTACAAAAAGTGCAAATATCAACAGCAATTTATACACTCCTAAGGACTTTTTCCTTTTCTGTTTCGTATCTATTATGTTAGTTTGTCAATCAATTTGTCACCATGTTCATCTGTTACTAAGCAACAGCTTGTGTTTAACACATGCACTCTCAATAAGACCATTGTTGTCATAACGATATGTGTTGTCCAATTATCCATTATGTTAGTTTTGAATGTTTATTAATTTTGTATTTATATATATATATTTCTATGTTATTATTATGTGATTATCATTTATTTTATTGTACAATTCAACTTTTTGCATTAGATAAATTGATGCCAGTATTAGTTAGTTTTTCATTAGCTTTAAAATAAATTTAGAAAAGAACTAGAATTGTCTGGTGAGTGCTGCACTTGGCAAAGTATGGATATGGACTTTAACTAGGCTGAAAACATGTTTATCATTTGAGCAACATTGTTCGGCTTGAGGACCTCGCAAATTTCAGCATTTAAGTATTTTCTTAAATGAAGACAAAGGAAATTCTATGGTTGAAAAACTCTTGATTTTGACAATAGGTACGTTTCGGTTTATATCCTTATGCCGTTTACAAGCATACCAAATGATGAAAGGATGTCCGCAACATCGCTACTGTCAACATATGGAAGCTGTTCCTTCATAGAATTTAATTGTCTTCCAATACCACCAACATCTAGAATGTAACTCAAACAGTCATTTCAATTCGATATCTCAATATTGAAAATCAAGTTATCAAGTATTATTGTAGAAACCATACATGGTGAAGTTGTGAGATAGAATCATTTGAAAATAATTGACAGAATTGTCTCTAGAAAAAATGTCAGATCATCATATGGATAATATTTCAATGAAATTCTGTGAAACTTGCTACAATTCTTGAAGGGACCAACTTTAGTTCTACTGTGCAATATCACTCAGAATACACTCCATAACTTGCTACTGATGATTTACATGTGCTCAAAATGATAAAATCACGATTAAAAAGATGAAATTAGATTGAATGCAATATCATGGGATTCATTCCTCAACATTCTGAGGATATTTGCCTCTGTTGAAATTGTAAATTCATGATGCATAAAGATAATTCTTACATTCAGTGAAATTTCACCAAATTAATTAACTCTATGCTTATATGATAGTAAGAGGTTATCAAATTGAATTCAATATCATGGAATTCAATCCTCAACATACTGATCATGTCCTCTGTTGAAATTGTAAATTTATGTTGCATTAAGATGAATCCTTACATTCACTGCAATTTCACCAATTCAGTTAACTCTGTTCTGATGATAATATGATATATCAAAATGATCCGTTCATGTAGAAATTCTACACATAATTGAATTTAATGTCGGCTAAGGAAACTAATATTCAGGGTACAGTGGTAATATTTTCAAACTGGGTGTTTTTATGTTTCGTATACTTGCTTTTTTGTCTTTTGAACTCAGAATTTCTTACAGGATCATTTATATATGATTTACTATAATATAGCATAATGTTGATGTTGAAAATATTTCACTTATGTAAAGTTTTATTAATTTCAATCAGGATGCTTACAAACTGCCCAAAAATTACCTTCTCTGTATTTTTACTTGATTAATAAACTCTATATATCTTCATTACATTTAATTTGTATCATAACAATTATTGAATTAAATGTCATTAGTTCTCCACAGATATGCTTTATTTTGTTTGTTTATTTTTCATTCAAATGTTTACAGTATTCATTGATTTGCCATTCACAAATCAATATTGTTTTTGCATTTAAGTCAACTCTTTTTGCCAAATAAACTTGAGTTTATCCAATATTTTTCAAAGAATAAGATAATAATAAGAAGAATTGCCAAAAGTAGAAATCTTTTGACAGGATGTGCCCTCATGGTCTGAGTTGGGATCCAATCGTCTGTTTTGTAATTAATTTTGTTTTCCATGTTGTTAATGATTTGGACAATAAATGTGATAATAATTAATGATTCTTTACATTTCCTTTTGTAAATATGAATGTTTGTTATTCCTCTGAGTTCTGTTATCTTCAGAATAATGCTGAAGTATGGAAGTTCAACTCGAATGTTATAAATGATTTTATGTCAAATTTAGATTTCTTTACCTTAGTAGACATTTGTGAAATATTGAAGATTCTTAGAATCATTTTTTTTTTTTTATGAGCAAGAAAAGCATTTATCTATGATTACTTTTCTTTTAATATCTCCAAGTTCTATTTTGAAAATGAGTTCATGTGGGTGATAAGGTATGCAGAAGTATATACCAAATCATACATTGGAAAAGCTATCGCCTAATGTAAGATAAAAACATTCTGTGGATATGTTTTTTAAAATTTAATTTAGTAGAACTCGATATAATAACGTTGGACAGTAGTTTCATAGCCTCATCTACATCAAATTTTATTTTTATTTGAAGTTATCAATGAGCAGAAACTTATCTGTAGAATAAATGGCAATCCAAAGATTAAAGGGAAAATCTATGATAATGTCTGTTAGCGAAATATATTCCTTGAATTTGGGTTTATGCATTTTCTTACAGGCATTTCTTATCACAGTTTATAGATTGTTGCCTGTAATGTTTCTTGTGATGTAAATAAATAAGTAAACGAAATGCAGCCTCTAGTATTTCTCTAGGGGTAGCCTGAATCATCCGTTGGAGACTGTTAAACTAGGCCCTCAGTAAACTTGTGTTGTCTAATCGTCTCACCTTCCTACAAGTCAACAATAAAATCATGAAAATAAAAATAGTATAGAAAAGTTCTTGTTTGTGTTTCTTTAGTACCAGGCAGAATGTGAATCATTGTCATTTCAATGATATTTTAACTATGATATGATTAATTTTGAATTAACGGCGAGTGTTTGGTCGGGCCATACCCAAACTCATTACCGGTAATTGGCTTCCACGAGCAATTCCTGCATCCCCATGATATGCACGTGCATTCGAAGTCGTCAGACTGATGAGGCCAAGATCGTTCACTAAAGCAAAGTAAAAAATTTAGAAGCATCTGAAATGGAACAAGAGAATTTTGTTTGCTGCAACTCTGGTGAATGTTTCAAGCGAACTTGTGAACAAAAGGTTGCTCTATGGAGAAACCAAGGCAAGATTTACAGGATTCTATTGCTTCAAGGCCTAAATGAATCTTACGCCACTCCAACCCGTACCAACGATTGTGGCTTGAGTAAAATACCCTTGTTTAACATAACCGATTGTAAGTTTGCAACATTCGGGAAATTTTGATTTGACTTGTGACTTCAGGTACAATATACTCACCGTCATAGATCGCACATTTCATGGACTCTGTTTCGACAGATGAAGTAGAAGAACAAACTAGAAGAGATATTCATCAATATTTCCCGCTAAGAAAGTTTTCATTACTGCTCCCAATATTTTCCTACATGGGCTATAATATGTAACTGCATACATCTCATTTTCGAACTCCCATGAAGGTATTGATACCATGATGACACACAGCGAGTTAATCTATCTCAAATAGTTTCTGAGAAAAGTTGTCCCCTTTGACGATATCCTCCGAGTCCCAAAACACGGAAGAAGGGCAATAACTCTGTAAAAAATAATTTTGCGGCTCTGGTTTTCGAACTCCATCAAGGTATTGATACCCTGAAGACGCACATCAAATTTGGTTATCCTATCTTACATAGTTGAGAAAAGCTGTGGCTAAAGTGGCGGGAGATAATAAAGGTTATTCGATGCAGCATGACTTTGGTTTGCACATTAGGAGAGTTATTGGATAAAGACGGCTATGTTGAGACGTTAAGTACTAATTTTATATTAATACACATTGTCAGTCAGTTTTCCGAGATCGGTTTCTTGATAACAATGTCTTTGATGTAGTTTATCTCTTGCTTCCAAGATATGCTCAGAGTTTTTGTTTGAGTTCCCCATAACAGTGGTTGAACCTTCGGTGAGAGTGAGACTAAAATTCAGTCCATGAGATATTAAAATAATTACTGTACATTCATTTATATATTTTATTTCTTTAGGCTTTTCATTTCATATATGTGTCCAGTCAATCTAACAGAATTAAGACATAGACTGTACTCAAAACAAAACGTTAAGTGCCACCAGAATCTAAACCAAAGTTTAACCAATACACGTATTCATGACTGTAGAGATGTATGAATTGGTACTTAGTGGTACAAGGGTGTGTAACTTTTAACAAAATGGACAGCGATAAGTAGATGACTTTACATTTCACTGATTCTGTTGACTAAATTCCAAACATTTTTTTTTCAGCAATTGTTTAATAACAAGAATATAACAGAATGAGATATTTTAAAATCTAACATAGCATTGTAGCATTGTTATGGTTTCCCGCTGTAGAATCTTTGTTACCACTCTGGCTCTGTGGTTCTAGCATCGTCATCCAATCATTGTAAACTAGTCTTGTCGAAAATGTAGAATTACCACAGGAAGGATGTTATGCTAGATTCCCCAGTCACGCCTATCAGCTGCACTACATTCTTTAGTTAAGTTCTGGGCAATAAAGCCAATTGTAAGAAGTAATGTGTCTGATAAGCATCAAAGGGGATGGGCGGGAGGGAAATGTGAAATGGACCACACAAAGTGCTAAAGGTCTCATCCCCCTCATGAGTGATACCTCTCCTACCCCATCACTTATTCCTTCGTCCAGTAGTGAAAAGAGGAGATAACTCGTTTCTCCGCTAGGCGTCACTGAGGCTCTGCTAGATTCCCCAGTCACGCCTATCAGCTGCACTACATTCTTTAGTTAAGTTCTGGGCAATAAAGCCAATTTCACGATTATCTCTGTCCTACCAAGCCAGATGATTCCCGATCCTTTTCCCAAAACTCAAAATAAAATATGATAAATAAACAGTCACAAATCAACACATTGAACTCTTGAAACTTTTATTGCAACTTACAGAATCCAATCGTTACAAATCATAGCTACGTCAATATGCTTCTACTCTATACCTCAATGGACAATTCATGTGCATGCATTCATAAGTTTAGGGTCTTACATCTGGACATTGGGATGTAACATATACAAATTGGTTCTTACATAAGTCAAAAAATTTACACAATGGTCCAATCTGTACACCCCAAATGCTTGTTATTCTCTATCATTTATACTATCAACGAGAATCTCATACTGTTGAGAATCACAACTTGAAGGCCTTATTCAAGGATTGTATGTCTGCAGACACCTTATATGTGTCCTCCACCTCATCCCCTTCCGAAGACGCCTTTGCAAGCCTACCAGCAACGCTTCCAGCATCTGCCAGGACTGAGACTCTACTATAATATTCTGCACTCTGCTGGGTGAACCAGCCTATATGCTTCATCATGTCATTGGAATCTTTTGCCGCCCCAGATAATGCCATAGTTACCGCACAACCCGACCTGAAGCTATGTGGGGTTTCACCATCATAAATTCCCAATGTTGCCAGGTATAGTCGGAGCCTTTCATAGATGACTGAGTAGGAAACCGGCTGATCGAGAACTGTGCCAGACTCTGAAACAATTCTAAACAAATAGCCTAGCCCCAGACAAACACCCCACTTCTGTTTTGTGTCCTGAACATATCTATCTAGAGCTATCACTGGACAGATTTGCCTGTCTGTGCACCTTTTGACCACAAATTTGTTACTCTTCCCCGCGCCCATTAAAGTTTTTCCAAAAGTATGATAAAAAAGTAAGCCTGAATCATCAGATAGCCTTCTAACTTCTTGGGACAAGGTCTGAGCTAAGTCCCCTGACCTATCATCAGCAAAAAACTGTAACTTTAGCATTGCTTGATCCCTAAGTAGGGTGAACTGCTCTCTTCTTGAAAGATCAGACCTTTCAAGCTGATTGTCAATATACACAGACAGTTTTCTGAGTTTGCTCAGAAAGATAGGCTTTGCCTGTTTAGGTTGTATATGCGCTTTGGCCTTGTTCCTCCCTAACATTTCTGATATAATCCTTCACTAGCTTGGAACATGCCGAGTTACCCTTGGCTATAGCTTCATCCCAGCAACTACCCCTGCCATGAAATTCAAAAATTCGTCGCAATTGGTGGACAATTCCTTCTACTGAACCTGATGCCATGTGCACCGGGCAGCCACAATCCTTCATCCCTTTTTCCCCAATAAAACAACATGATACTTCATGCACCTGGGTTTTCCCCCCATTATCTTTCCAAACCAAGAATTTGCAAATATCCAGAGGGGCACAACTCTTTACAGACGGAGCATATGGCAACATACTCATAAACTGTGAGAACCTTTCTTCTAAGCTGACTCTTCTTCTTTGGGTAGTATTATCACGGGATTGCTTTGAAAGGGCCCTCAACCTATCTTCAATATCACTCCAGTCAACTGACAGACCACCCTGCAAAATCAAGAGAACTTTACCCTATACACCAAGAGCCTGCATTTCAGTTTAAAGTGAGCTGAGAATCCCTTTTTTGTAGGCACTTCAAGTACCCCTGCTTCCCCATATTCCCCTAGGGTGAATGAATCTACTGAGGCCTCATTTATCCCTGTCCACCAAATCGGTCTCGGCCATAGACTCGGGACCACCATTGTACACTTCCCAATTTTTGACTGTCTTAGGAAGCATAGTACTGGGAATATCAAACTAAAAGAAGGAAATACGTAGTAGTTTACATCCTGACTAAGGTCTTGAGCAAAGACATTGACACCTGCAGAGTTTGGAGTTGGGTAGGGTGTAAAGTGTTTTAGCTGAGTGCCCTCCTTACCCTTCATAGCATTCTGATCAAGGGACATCAAATCAACTGCGTGCGGACCATACCTATCTTCCACCCTTGCCCATGACTGGGGCGACAACATAGAGTCTGCCAGGGATTTACTTCTTGAGGGGGCGTCGGCCACATTTAACTTGGATGGTACATAAGATAGCTTCAAGTCAACATTCATTGCCAGAGTCAGCTGAAAAATGTCTTTCATGATATCGTTCAACCTTTGATCTCTCCCCCCTGTCTATCCCATACTTGTATCACTGCCTGGTTGTCTGATAGAACATCCAGTCTGTGGTTGACTACCTTAGCCCCTAATGACTTGACCGCCCTTAAGATGGCCTCCGCCTCCTTGAGATGAATCGGCCGTTCATCATCTTTCCCCCAGAAATCCCCAAATTATTCACCTTTCCTATCCCCTGACAAAACCACTGCACCATACTTGAATAGCGAAGCATCTGTGGCTAGCCACAATTGCTGATGACTTTCTTTTCTCCATGGAAAGCAGCCCTCCCATGAGTCTAAAAACCTCCAGTGTTCAATTTCTTTTTTCAGTGTCCCATTCCTCTTTACCAGCTTGCTGTTGACTGTGAATCAGGATATGGATGTCTACAGTTCTGATTTCGGTGTTTATTTTCATTTACAGGTATCGGGGAAGCACCGTGCAGTCATCTCAATGCTATGATTGATGCCGAAATTCGACGGAGGTGATCCACCGAAATGCATTTAAAGGGTACCTTTTGTAATAAGCTGTACATGCTTTTCTGCTTAATGACCTGAAAGGCTGCTCAATCTGTTATATCAATGTTATGTAATAAATTGCATATTTTTGGTATGTTGTTTCTTTTAGAAGTTTTTTGATAACGACATAGTCTTGCTCATAAAAAGTAGTTCCGTCCGTGGAACTGGCGTTAGTTAAACTATGATTCACAACAAAGGAGCAATGGTCTAAGCCATAAAACATCTTCGATAAAAGATATACTCAATTCAAATAAGTGGCGTTTAATTTATTGTTCTGAGTATGTAATACACAGTCATGAAGCAGGACTAGGCGCGAGTTCGTAAACAACTTACAAATATCTAAAAATTACCTCGGGCTTCAAAGATTACTGATTATGAATATTCTTGTTTTCTAAAAACAGTTTTGATTTTGACGCAAGTGACATCTAAATCAGATGAAATTAACACATAATACTTGGCTCCCTTTAAGTATTATTTTTTTTATGAAAATTGAACGGTATAGTAAAAGAAAGTACACTCAACTACCGAACATAAACCAGTCAAGTGAATCGAAGAGATTTCTTAACTCATCCGAGGACTGAATAATCAATTTGGAAAAGAGATAGAAAAAAATCTAACTATCGATATTTCAACAATGACCATGCATAACCATGATTTTGTACTATCAATGAAGCATGGAGCGCTTTAAAGGAAATGTTGAATTGAAGTAAACAAAGTGTTCATAATGTGATTGGATTTAATTGATTGGTTGTCATCAAACTTGAATTTGATAATTTAAATGTGGATTATTCAGACATTTATCAACTAACTCCGTCATTGGGTTATATTCACTTAAACGGTGCAAAACAAAGTGAAATGTCAATGATTTGAAGCAGTCAGACTCTTTCATTCAATTCACTGGTCGACAATCTATTAAAATAAAATGAAGTGATTCTTTATCTCAGGTTTTACGGCTATATCGTATGAGAGTGTTTAAGGGGGGGGGGGGGGGATATATCGTATGAGAGTGGTAAGGGGGGGAGGAGAATTGATTGAAGAAACCACTTTTGGAAGAGTTTGGAGAGTAGAGGGGGGGGGGGGGGGATATATCGTATGAGAGTGGTAAGGGGGGGGGGGGGGGAGGAGAATTGATTGAAGAAACCACTTTTGGAAGAGTTTGGAGGGTACATATCGTTATATCGTTCTGTTTCTCTGACCACCATATGGTTCTCCTTGGCGTGCTATTCAATATTAGATTTCAATGAAAACCCAAATCATTTCTTTTCGTTGAGGTTCCGAACGTTAACCCTTTACCAATACTAAACTAAGAAAATAATTATTGTCAAGAAACCTGTATTGATATGTTTCCATGGGTATCAGTTATATATCCTTTAGATATATGCGTATATAAGTATTTGTATTAATCCCGTACTTAATCGATGTCTTCTGATGTTCCGCGTTTCCTGTACTCAAACGATTCTTTTATTTTCCAATCCTCTTGTGCTTTCTTTTAGATGTAGACGTTTAAATCCAATAATTCTCCCCACAAAGGCGTTTCTACTGAATTCGTGCTCCGGAAACAAAAACAATCATCGCTCCAACAAGCTCTCTTTGTCTGAAATTCATATTCACCGTATGAAATGTTGAAAAGAGTCTTTCACAATTACTCAGCATTTCTATCACAAAGTCCAAGAAGAACTGAGTGTTATTTGCACCGCTGCCATAGAAACAATACAAAAGAACAAATGGAACATAAAAAAATGGAACTTATTTCTTGTTAAAAGGAGTCCTTTAATATATCATTTTTGATCAAGTTACAAATGCACGTTTCTTCCCACTGATAAAAAAACCTAAATCTATCGAATTGTATTCAGACAATCTTTCCGGTTGACCGGTTTCCATGACAACTATTTTCAAGCACTGGTTCCGGTTTGCTCCTGAATGAGGGTTCACATACAGTAGCAGTTGTTTATATAAATATATCTTCTTATTAAAGTAGGCAAAAGAAAACAATTAGGCCACTCCGGCAGAACGTGCTAGTGATTTGAGGAGTGTTGAGTGTCGAGAATACCGATACATCTCGGCATGTAGAACTAAATAAATACCCAGATAGTGCAGAAAAGTGGCAGCCAAGTCGTCATATGGAACTGTGTAAACATATGATGCCGCCATCTCAACTTCAGTGAATTTTTCGTGTTGTTTAATCCAACGATGGATATAGATGAATGTAGAGCTTCTGTTTACTTTGCGACTTTTACAAGCTATATAAATATGGATATCGGATATCGATGTATATGAACCGCTGTCGTTTTAACGTGTTTTCATCGGGTGGATTTGATTTGCATGCAAGGTAGGTTTGAATTTCATTTCACGTGCAGTCTTACATAATTGATGGTTGTTCCATCTTCATTGGTGTGTTGGTAAATTTTAAGTTATGGAATTGAATTAAGACCTTTAGGTATTTTTTTTAAAAACGGGATGGAATTCATCCCTGGTTTTTGAAAACGAACACCGAATATTGAGATATCTTTTGAGATTTTTATTTGAAACAGTAAATGAAAACAATGAAATTACATGAACAAAGAACGCTTTCTGAAAGAATTTTCATTCTAAATAAGCATTGACATATTGAATAAAACTGATTTATAAACATTCTGTAATGAGCTGTAATGCGTACGTAATTTAAAAACTATATCAACTTATTAGTAATAATACTTTAGCATAACGTATCCTTTCTTATATTTGATATAAACAATTTGTTTATATTACACCAGATCATTTTGAGAAAGTACTATAGAAGAGACAACAGTAGGCTTACACGGAGATTTTTTGCACGGTTTCATGGGCAATATAAGATGATTTGACGAAAATGAAATTAAATGGTTCCAATTGAAAGACAATGTATTTAAACTAAATGCAGCAGATATAAATCAAATATATGAAGAAAGGTTCAGCCATGCGATTACCCCCTTTTTTTGTACATAAAATGAATTAAAGGTGTTTACACGAATGTCCGCCAATGGACTTTATGTGAATCTTTATAATTTGTTCTCTGACAATGGATGATTGGTTTGTGTAGAGAGATTTTTAGCTCATCTGGCCTGTAAGGCCCGATGGGCTTATGGCATGGCATGGTGTCCGGCGTCCGTCCGTCCATCCGTCCGTCCATCCGTCCGTCCATCCGTCCGTCCGTAAACTTTGTGGAATTTCGACTTCTTCTTCAGAACCATAAGGCCTAGAAAGCTGAAACTTTGTGTACAGACTCCTTGGCTAGTGAGGATTATAAATTGTAGCTTTGGTGGCCCTGTGACCCCTAATCAGGGCCACAGGGGCCACGCCCTAAAAACCTATTTTCATCTTCTTCTCAAGAACAATAAGTCCTAGAGTGCTGAAACTTTGTGTACAGACTCCTTGGCTAGTGAGAATTATAAATTGTAGCTTTGGTGGCCCCATGACCCCTAATAAGGGCCACAGGGGCCACACACTAAAAACCTATTTTCATCTTCTTCTCAAGAACCATAAAGCCTAGAAAGCTGAAACTTTGTGTACAGACTCCTTGGCTAGTGAGGATTATAAATTGTAGCTTTGGTGACCCTGTGACCCCTAATAAGGGCAACAGAGGCCACGCCCTAAAAACCTATTTTCATCTTCTTCTCAAGAACCATAAGTCCTAGAGTGCTGAAACTTTGTGTACAGACTCCTTGGCTAGTGAGGATTATAAATTGTAGCTTTGGTGGCCCTGTGACCCCTAATAAGGGCCACAGCACACCCTAAAAACCTATTTTCATCTTCTTCTCCAGAACCATGAGGCCTAGAAAGCTGAAACTTTGTGTATAGCCTCTTTGAAGAGTGAGGATGATAAATTGTAGCTTTGGTGGCCCTGTGACCCCTAATAAGGGCCACAGGGGCCACACCCTAAAAACCTATTTTCATCTTCTTCTCCAGAACCATGAGGCCTAGAAAGCTGAAACTTTGTGTACAGACTCTTTGACCAGTGAAGATTATAAATTGTAGCTTTGGTGGCCCTGTGACCCCTAATAAAGGCCACAGGGGCCACACCCTAAAAACCTATTTTCATCTTCTTCTCCAGAAGCATAAGGCCTAGAAAGCTGAAACTTTGTGTACAGACTCCTTGACTAGTGAGGATGATGAATTGTAGCTTTGGTGACCCTGTTGCCCCTAATAAAGGCAACAGGAACTTCCTTCAAATCTATTTTCATCTTCTTCTCCTAAAGTATAAGGTCTAGAAAACCGAAACATGTCGCCTATAAACTTAATTTGATGATTGGTGACCCTGTGGCCTCTACAAAGGGGGAATCACATTGGCCACACTCTACAGCATAATTGATGATGAAGCCTGATGAGCAACAGAGCCAATGGCTCTATTTTTTACACTTTCAAGTAATACATTAAGCAATAACGTACAATTACTAGTAAAAAAAATAAAATATATAAAATTTTCAAAAAAACGTGCTACTGCCCCTATAAAATAATTAAATTGTGGTGATCAATTATATATTTCACCATTCTATCAATTTTTGTATCTCATTGCAATAACCTAATTTTGCTTCACTACACGTTACGCAGATTATATATCATAGTCTTACAAGGTTCACCTTTGACCTTTTGATTTGACGGAGATTTCTTCAACTAATCAACACGCGCGTCGGGAGAAGGTCAAATCTAGAGATTCTTGCATGTGAAGAACTGTTCATTCAACAAACATGTTTAAAAAAAAGCAACATAACTTGATTGTTTTCTATGGTTAATGTTATAAGCTTTTCTAAGACTTTTTCGATTAACAGGTTGATATGAGCGATATAATGCAAGCTACTATGATTAAATCGGATATGGAGGCAGATTATTTGCTTTCAACATTTAGAAAGTAGCCGTTTTCCGAGTACTGAAGATCGCCAGCAACCCAAGTGTTTGAACTGTGTCGAAGTTGAACCTGAGGGCTGCTCAAAACGAGCCCAACATTATTTACATGCATAGCGTAGTGTAACAATATAGATAATATTCTAAAACGATTACAAAACTTTATCCCTTTTGCTTGTTATAAAGCAATGTTCTAATTAAGAAATGTTCAAACGAATTATGTTGCTTATACTAGACTCACGGCTTCGGATAAAGAAAAAACATCTTCTATGACTTTATATTGAAGATATTATAAATAATTTTGTTGTTAACGTAATTTTTTAATCTGACAACGGATCATGACTATAAATAGCTCACCTTAGAGACAAAATATTATTATGATTATGAAAAAAATTGCTTCATCTCGTCATATTTTCTCAAGCCAACTACGTTCATATTAATTGCAAAATAACCTTTATTTATCAAAGAATGTAAATAGAACTGGGCTAGTTGAACGACCTTGTCTGCAGCCTATTAGGAAGTCAAAATCCATTACATTTTCATCACGGCGTAATCAATTATTCGTATTTTCATTGTTGCTTTCAACAACTTGTGAGTTTTCCGTTTACCTATCCTTATTTAGATAAAGAGATTCAAGCTTTTTGCGAATATCGACCTACGCAACATTGACTTATCGCCGGGACAGAGAGACAAACGTGTTTGTACTTATGCAATCGATCAAAAGTATCTACCTTACCTAAAAATAATTTAAAGTCAATGTCTCATGTTTACAGGTATTTCAGAAGAAATTCTACTGAAAGGCATTGCTGGCCAGAAAGAGCAGAAAAACAACTTTAAAGTTTGATTTTCCCCATACCTACAATGTTTTTTCAAAATTAAAGTCGTTTTGTACCTTTAACTGGTTAATAAATCATGAATATCTTTATCATTCCTGATAGACAGCATCCATAAGAGTGTATTTTTTTTTTAAATATGAAAAATCTAAATTTTTATCAATTTTACCTCCTGACCCCCTTTGATCGAAAAATACCCCGCAGCCAGACTGCAAACACATGGAATTTGAATGTAAGCTTTAATAAGGGTCAACTATCCTAGCCCATGGACTAATACCATGTAATACCATTTGTTATTGAACAGGTTTTGGATTTGGTATCAAACGAGCAAAAGCGAGCTAATAATCATATCATCCTATTGGCAATCGAGAAAATAACGAAGCTAGGCAATGGAATTCAGAATACTGTTTGTCACTCGCCGACCTCGATTAAGCAAAGAAGGCGATAGTGTTGTTAAACATACATATCCCTTAGTTTTTTACCATTTCCACCTTGGAAAAAAGCAATTCTCATCACAACTTGAAGCTATTTTGATGTCATGCTATGCAAGTTGGATACTGACGTACATACATTTAAAAAAAAATATAAATACGTAAATGAAAATGACCTCAAATTCATATTCACAATGTACAATCATGTAACCCCACAGATGAATGTTCGAGTTCTTCTCAGCCTGTTGACCATGCTGTATAGCGAGGAGCGGTATAACGGGGTGACCGCTGTGGATACTATGCATATGACGACGATATACCGCAGTACTGAACGTGCGTCATGGACCACTGCGCATCGCACATGCATCACAAAATTTGGTGAAATGTTCAACCCGAAAACTAAAACTCTTCGGGAAGTTCTCGAGGTAGCTATTGATCTCGATAAAACGTAAGTGGTTAAAACATATCTGGACATTTTACTTTAACACGAAGGACATCCTATGCACTCCGTGAGTTATTGGAGGTCACATAGGACAAACTTCATAAATAATGTCATTTGATTGAGAAGTATCAACTGTTGCAAGAAAGTGTCATTATAAAGCTATTAGACCGTGTTTAGTGACAATAGCAAGGTTAAATTTGAAGTCGCAATTGTGACGATTTTTGAGTTTGATGCCAAAGATGTTTTTATTCAGATTAAACACATGCATCACATGTTTCGAATCGTTCGCTATACAGTCTTTTATGGAACAGATGCCTTGGTAAGAAATGAAGCTAAAAGGAATAACGAATCATATTTTTGAAGACTCTGTGGCAATGTCCGTAGAACCCGTATTCAGATTATGATACACTATAGGTCTTTGTATGGCCCTGGTTTTTTTTTTTTTTGGGGGGGGTTGTGCTGAAATGCTAAAATAGGATGTTGTTCTGATGTACATTATTTTCAAATTTTCTATTGCTACTTGTATTGTTGTGTTCTCTTATTCAAAAATAACAATAATATTGCACACATTCATGACACATCCACATTTAATAAGCCTATTTAATTTGCTTCATCAGCTGGAACGTGTGGATCGGACTGTCGAACCAGGGGGATTCGACCCCCGACTGGAGGTGGTCTGACTGTGACCCACTTGGCCCTTCTACAGACTGGAATGTTGGATATCCAGCCAACAAAATGTGTGTATTAGCAGAGAAGATGAGCGGGAGATGGGAGACCATTGCCTGTAACAACGAGTTTCCCTCCTTCGTGTGCTCAAACACTGAAGGTATGAGTACCGTATTTCCACTAATAAGCGCCAGGGCACTTATTTTTTTCAACATCCCTTTACCCCCGGCGCTTATTAGAGGCCTGGTGCGTATTGGAGGCCCGGCTCTGATTTCTTTTATAGAAAGTTGAAGTTTGTTTCCAGCCGTCTTTTGCAATGAATATCTGTAAAATGTTTACTAAGGGCATTACTTTAATGGTCAGAACCCGGCGCTTATTAAAGACCAAGCGCTTATTCTCTAAACTACCATCAAATATGTTTCAAAAAATTTGGTCGAGTCTATGTTCGAAGAGGTAAGTTTTGGCCCAGGTTATCTATTAAGATTCATCTTTTCTGCATTAAACATCAACAAATGGACACTCTACTTTTAAAATCGCATTTCATACCCACAAAATAACGTTACAAGGTAACTGCAACTACGAGACGAATAACAACAAGGTGTGTGACGAAGACCCGGAAGACGGAGTGAGGAGGATTGTGGGAGATCTCCAGGACCCCAGCCAGTGCCAGGAGGCCTGCAGTAGCGAGATGGAAGGCGGGGAGGTGTGCTGGGGGGCGGAATGGAACGAGGAGGAAATCTGTACCCTCATCTTTAGCTACGACCCCTTCGTGTGTGATGACACCCTCTCTCAGTCCTTCACTACTCTCTTTGTCCGGAAATGTTTTACCTGTAAGTATTCTTAAAAAGTCTTACGTGAAAAACTTGAATTCTATATTATTAATATCCTCTGCGTGTAAGAGTTCATTTGTATATTCTTTTAACATTTTCAAACACTACTTTCTTTGTCCGGAAATGTTTTACGTTCTAAATTAATATCCTGTGTAAGACGTGTAAGACTTCACTAGTAAATTCTTAATATCCTAGATTACTAGAAAGACTTCACGTTTTACGTTTTATACTCCATTTGTTGATATTTATAATCTTTGCATACACCTTTCTCTTTATGTCCGGAAAATAATTTAATTCAAAATTTTCAAGTTAATTTTATGCAACACTCTATAGTCCGCCATGTGTACACCACTGATGAGTGTAGATGTTTGAAATATGTCGTCGTCGTTATACAACTGGGAAAAGTAGCTTAAAATTTCAAAAAATTACGGAAAAGTTATGTTTAAACCTTAAAAACAACTTTGATATTTATACATGAATATTGAGGAGAGTTCGGTCACGCCCATTTGCAAAGTAACAAGAAGTAGCCCAGAAACCGTGAGAAATCAGTTGAGAAGTCCTTATTCATAAGATTGTTACTTATAAATCAAATTCCCTATTTCAGTTGAGATCAAGCCCGATATAGACATAACTTCTGCCGAAATAACCCCGCCATCACTTGGTTGTTCTGCTCTGACAAACACAATCACCACAACAACCACAACCAAACCAGCCTCGACAATAAACTCAGACGTTCAGACTTCTCTTCCTCTCAACACGTCCATAGTACTGGAACCATCCTCGTCGGTGAATTATCCAACCACGACATCTGCTATAACAGAACTGACCAATCAGGAGCCTCTGTTGACTAGTGACGTAATCCAAAGCTCTGCTGACGTCATCAGCGGCACAGTACAAAGCACGGACCCTACTGCGCTGCTTGATAAGCCAACAGCAACAGATGGACAATCTCCTATAAGTGTTGCTCAATACACGGAAGCATTAGCGGCATATAGTGTCACTGAAGCTGCGCAAACCTCTTCAACAATAGCGTCATTAGCAGCTGCGTCATCGTCCACTTCCGTCTCCTCTCCTGCGTCATCGTCCACTTCCGTCTCCTCTCCTGAGCTATCATCGTCAACGACGTTATCGTCTGATACGACTTCTATTGTCACTGCAGAGTCCAATTTCAACGATGGTACGACGGTCCCAAGTTCGCTCTCCACTGAGCTCAGTACTTCAGGTATGAAACATTCTACAGTTGACTTTCACATCAACACATGTACAGAACGTTGCATTTAAATAAAATTGTATTTAAAACTTCGTATCATTCAAATCTATGTCTTAAAATTTTCTACCATTTGACGTTAAAGAAAACTTCGTATTTAGAAATATCTGATTATATATATAGATATACCCTTCCGTCCGTTCACTTTTGCATATAAGACACGATTTGAAACTCGGTCGACCTTTATCATCGGAGAGAGATCGTTGTTCAAAATAGGATATCAACAGAAACTAGGCACCTTCTAAGCTTTTCTCAACTTATGTTCTTATTGCAACATAATAGAGGAGACGAAGGCAATAGATGGACATACAACTTTTTCGACGTTTCGACATAAATATTAATGTCGTTCTCAAGCACTCTCTTGCTTACGTAGCAAAACGTGAATAAACAAGTTGTATATCCATAACATTGCCTTCATCTTCTTCATCATCGCAACTTCTAGAATGTCCATCAAAGAAGAAACACAATAGAGAAAAAAAAACCTTAATCTTCTTAATTTGTTTTCCTTAGACGATGGTACGACAGTGTGCCGATGTATCTGTGCTGAAGACTTGAATTCCATGACGGGTCCCTTGAACGTGAAACAACTCCTGCTAAACAAGAAGAACCTGTCGTCATGGCGACGGAAGTTGGACAGTGCTGTTGACAACAGACCAAGTGCGCAGTCCTTGGGAGCTTCCGGTGTCGCCTTACTGTTTTTGGCATTTGGGTTCATCATACTTCTGGACGTTAACCGATTGTTTAAAGGATGATATTTTGCGATGTTATTTCTACCAATCGTAGTCCCTCATAGGTTTTGAAATATCCCGCTGATTTCTTTTGGATGTCACTTCTGTGAACTTTGTATCTTTGGTGAACATATACAATATAGTTGACAACTTATAATCATTGCCAAACCCCTTTCTGAAGATTTGGAAGAAGAAATTCATATACGTGCTCGCAACTGTGAACATATTTTTACGTTATCATGACAATTCGGACATAACTCTGAACAACGTTAATTCAACGGAACTGCTGAAAATATTCAGCTTGTTTAAATTGCTGAAATACTTTTTTCGGATTTTATCGACAAACAACCTTTTGAGCATGGGCATGAAAATGTCCAAGTTAGATTGTCGAATTGGTGAGGCCTTTGAGACACTGCGTTGGACAAATTTAGACTATATGCGTTGTTGAAACCTCTGTGACACAAGAATGGATACTTTTGAATTATTTGCATTGCTCATATCTAAACCTTTCGGGCTAAAAGAGCCATAAAACTTTAGATTGCTTAGGTTGCTGAAGTTATGTAGGGCGTAAATGCATAAAAATATTCATTAGTTAAGGTGCTGAAAATTTTTATGGCTCAACTGCTTTAAACTTAAAATTGTCAAGATTGCTTTTCGGCTCAAAGGGACAGTCCTATCCGTGTGTTTTTGTGGTTAACAATTTAGTTGCTCTAGATGTAACAATTTGGCAACGAATGCATCTTTGCGTCCTCTTGAAGGACTGTCCCTGTAACAATTAAAACTTTGGATTATTTCGGTTACTAACAGATTGATGTCATTAATCAAACTTTTGGGAAACTGCTATGTACAACTTCCCACACAAATCCACAAACCCGAATCCCTAAAGCAATCTCACATTTACACAGTCATTTTTCAAATATAAAATTAACGATTCAATTTCTTTATTTTGAAAACATTCATTGAAATACAATTCGATGGATGATCAAAAGACGAAAATACCGGAAGTAGAAGAAAGCACACTTTGCGGTCTTTGTGCTTTTTCAAAACATGTGTTCTAAAAGAAATTTGTCAAGAATAAATTGTGGTGAAATCATAAGATATTATATTATAATCATAAGATATTATTTTCATAATATTAAAACGCCACTAAATCACCATATTCCTACGCAAAGCCTAAAACGCCAGTTTCCGAACCGTCAGTCATAAGCCTTGCTGTCGACCCTTGAGTTTTCTATGCTGATATCAGCGCCCCTACAGGCGAATGTTAGCAACTTCCATTTACTATTGCTTTCTCTCATTGTAAGCTAGAGAGCAAGCACAGAAAAATCAAGGGTCGGCAGCAAGGCATATACAACTGACAGTTCGGAAACTGGCGTTTGAGGCTTTGCGTAGAAAGATGATAAAGCACAAGTTGAACTATAGTCACATACTTTATTATACAGGTCACAAATGCATTATACAAAGAAAAGCAACGGTCAGTTTCCGTAACGCAACAGATATGTGATATTAGTGAAAATAGATTCCATCAAGTTTTCATGAATAATTTGTTCCATTTCTGTGTTAGAAGTGACATTATTATATAAATTTAAAAAATAATACATTGTTTGAATATTCTGGTTGATGTATGAAGTTTAATAAGGGATTGAATTTACTAAATCTATTTCTGCGGGGATCAAAAGAAAGGGGTAATTGTAAACGAAGTTTTTCGACTTTCCTCGATGCTGTCCGATGATGGATGTGCTGGATAATGTAGCCTTGTGTTCCCAGCAACGGGTCCAGTAAGTTTGAGAAGAGTAACGTGCCACTAAGATAATGAAAACATTTCCCATTATTATTCGTGATCGAGAAATTCATGTAACTTTACGAGGTTCGAACCCCTACCCTAAGAGTGAGGCAACCACGTACCGACTCCTCCTAACACGTTCCGCCGCAGTCTAAGTAAACCGAGCATCAATATTATCCGTTTCACCCCTATACTGAGTCTAGAAAGGTCTAGCAGAGGGTCGCGTCAGCCGACCTTTCTGCGACCAATGACGCTCCGACGTTATACATGCGAAGGCAGACAATTGTGGCTTGGTAAGATGAGTTCTGATTGGTCAATATTAGATACGTTGGCTGACGCGACCCTCAACCAGACCTTTCTAGACTCAGTATAGGAGTGAAACGGATAATATTGAGGCTCGGTTTACTTAGACTGGATCCACCGAAGTCTGGTTCCGTATAGACTTGACCAAAAAAAAAAAAAAACGATATGTCACGCTCACAAGGTGTACTTCCTCATGCTTGATGAAGTTAATATACATACGGGAAAGATTATGCACCCTCTCGTTTCTATCAGCAGCCTGATACATAATTGACAATAACTGTCGAAATAGGGATGCCGTTCCAACGACCAGTGACTTCCTTGTTTTGCGAGATAAAAGATGATTTTATGTGTAGAAATCATGTCGGTAACACAAATGTCGTTTTGATATCTGAAACCAAATGCAATTACGTAATTTTAGCACTACAGTCATACTTATTTTGGTGGAAATCAAGAACCATTACAAATTCAGTTGTTAAATGTCAACCTTTGTGATCTTTCTTTTAAGAAATCATTTCCAAAATCTACATTGTTCGTGTTAAGAGATATAAATTCAATCAAAGTATCGTAACTTTGCCATAGCATCACCTTTCAGATTTCAATTATGGAGATGCTTATTTTTTTCCAGATGTCTATTATGATTTGTATGTAACCACTTTTTAAATCAAAAATGTATAATACTTGCAATTTGATTGGTTTTCGTCTGAGTTTTAAAAATCAAAGAAATAAATTTAGTATTATTTCGTTTAATTGGCCATATTTTATTAAAAATGCAACCACATTTTAGTATTGACTGCAGGAGGCTGCTTTACAAATCAAAATTTCACATAGGTATTGCAACAGTTTGTTAACTGTTTCCATGACACGGTTGGTGTCAGTAACGGATATGACCTCCACGTGCATGAATGACAGCCTGCTATCGACGATTCAGCCTGTCGATAAACCCTGTACTCTATAGGAAGGATGTTCCATGTTCCGAGCTCTGAGATAGTTTGGGGTTTAACTTGACGTTATTCAAGGGCGTTCTGAAGCGTGTTCCATAAAAGTTCAGTTGGGTTCAGGTCCGGACAACGCGATGGCCATTTCCTACGAATAAGTGTTTACTGTTCCACAAACGATCACCCGAGGAGGACGGGCGTTTTCATCCATCAAACTGAATTAAAAGAAGAAACAGCTTGTACCTTTCTACCAAATGTATATTAGGATATATAGAACAGAGGCTTGCTTGGAATGAGCTGCCTCTGTAGTTAGAGAATGGTCACATAAACATCATCAAATGTCAATAGACACAAAACTTTCTTGGCATGACATCAAACAATATTGCCATCATATGAAGTGCCTTGGCAAAAGAAATCTTGATAGCGTAGAGAGGTTACTGGTACATAACCAGTACAGGATTCACTCATTACTTCCTGCACTACTCTAATAGGGTTTCTTGGTTTGACTTTGAACTAGCTAAATTTTGTTTGCATTCTGTTGTGCTATCTAAAACATGGTAAATTCGGTTCCTTGAATGTAAGAAAACCGTAAGTCAGAAACTTAATTTTCTTTCCAACCGTTGCCTAAGGAAATCGAATGTTTGGTTTGAAACGCACATGTAATTACACCTATTTATGGTTATTCTACTCCCACTGGTGTTGATATTTGGATATAAAGAAACGTTTTGATTGATTTGATTTGATTTGATTTTCCTTTGCGGGGAATTGATGTATGGAGAAGTTCAGAGAATAGTTGAAGATTGAGATGCCGGAAGGAGAAACAATAGCAAAACAAATACAAAAAGGATGAACAAAGGAAGAATGAACCCAGAGCAAAAGCAGATATGATTCGATTTTTCATTAGTATTATTCATATATTCCTTAGATGTTTCAATAAAGTACAGAAAATTGATGAAAGGTTTGATCTGTATAAAGAAATATATTGAAAGAAGCGAAATAATGCCACGAAACATCAGGAAGCGCAGCAGAAAGAGAATTATAAAGCGGGAATGGTGCAGGAAGCAGAAACAAGAATGGGTACTGTAAATCCTCAAACGTCGCTCGATGATTATCAATCTCAACCACTGCATAATTTGACCCGGAGATCATTCAAGGCAGCCGATAATTGGAGACAGGTTTGCAGTTCGTAAAATAATACCATCATCATTTGGGATAACATAGATACAGTCTCGTACAATGGTTATACGCTATATAATTACGCAAATATGCCAGAAGTTCTAACAAAAAAGGAGTAATCAAGATTTTGTCTACATATCTGTATCAAACCCGGCGATTACGTATTGCTTTGGGGTCCAGAGACCCCAAAGTTACTGGTATGTTACATTTGATATTGAAAACTAATGGCAGAATTTAAGTTTCTCTCTATATTACTCTTGGTAACTTCAAAGAGAAGTTTCAGCCAATGATATTTGTTTTAAGCATATCCTGATATTTCGAACGACCAATTGACAGAGCTGTAGCAAATTTATACCCACGTGACCATGTGGGTGGTACGAAATAATTGGAAAGCTTTAATTTGGAACCTGATTATTATAATAATGTTATGATGCAAAATATATCGTATAATTTCAACAATGTATGGGTGAGCATTTACACCCTAATTAATATCAATTTTGCATATGCATGTGAGCTATTTTGTAGTTATTCGATGTAGTTTTTGGAATTCCACATTCGGAAACGACATTCCATTTTTGTATCAACTATATAGGAATTCGGTTCCTTATTTTTTTTACTTCAACGCGAGAGGTGAATGTCCCGCCTTGTCAATGACTGATCGTTCACTCAATGCATCTCATCGCTTCACGGAAAAAATGGTACTGAACTGGCCATTTTCCAATTTCATGTTTCAAAACATAATGTTATGGATGATTTATTTACAATTAAAGGTGTCTCTCGAAGAAAGTATCGACATAGGGTCTAAAGTATGATAAAATATTCTTAAATGTCATCCTATAACATAATGAAATTTATGAACTTGTAGTAGAGATCATTTCTAAATTAAAACTTGTGGCTTTAATTCGATCAACACTCAATTAAGGAAAATTATTTTTGCAACATGTAATTAACTTGAAAGTCAATGGGAAATTCGTCGGGTTTTAAATAAATTTGCGGGTATTGGGAAACAATGGATCCCGGAAAGTTTACTAGCGCAACTTTTATCTTCTAATTAACCACTGGCTCTTGTATTAAACTCACCGTCAGCTATCGTTTAAAGCAACATACATTTGAATTACCGTATTAATGTTTAAAAGTTTATATCATAATAGAGATAGGAGACGTATCTATCATTGTTGGAACGAACGAGATGTTTTACTATGTACATAGTGTACTGATAACTATCAAAACAAAGAGCAAAGAACATGCGTCTCCGATTGGAACAATTTATTCAAGTAAAAGTCCCCGTCCCCGTCCCCGTCCCCGTCCTCCCTAACCTAAATCTCCTGGTTCTAAATAGTGATACATAACCGGGTGCCCCAAGGTTTGCCTTTTTAAAGGCTTTTCTTATTTCAACAAGGCCTGTTGTGACCCTGCGTGCGTATATTCGAGACAGGCGATTATTCAATAATTTACGGTGCATGTACCCAGTAGAGTGCTCCGCACATCTGATAGAATATTAGAAAGGAAGTTTCATGGATTATTTCATAAATGACAAATAACAAAGTATATATATAAATTGCATGATAATATCAAAAAAGTTTCATTGAAATCTATTCAGAATTACGATGATAGAGAAGAATTAATTGAAAAGATCAGAAGAAATATTCAAAGAACTGATCGAAGTATAAAGGTAGCCCTGAAGGTGTCTAGCCTACCTTAACTGTGAGAACAAAAATAACAAAATGTTATTGAAATGTCTATACAGGACAAATTTTATACTTTATATTTATACTATGGCAAACTGATATGAAATCAGTGGTCATTATGAAGAAATCAAGGAAAATCAATATCTTCAGAATGTCTTCAACAGTTTAAACCCCACATCACCTAACATCTTCAACATTTCTGAAAATGACGACATTCAATTTCAAAAGATTTGATAGAACTCAAGGAATTTATTAAGGCATCCTATGTGGTTTTGAGAAAAAAAAGAACAACGTTTATAAAAAAGGAAAGACAAATGAGCGCAATTAAGAGGAAATCGGGGCAAATGGCGGCGGGGCAAAGTGAACTCGTCTGTATATTCAAATTCCAAAACCATGGCGTGTGGAGAAAAGATTTATCTTAAAGGGCTGTTACACTTTCTCTTCAAAACTGTATGAAGATTTACACAAAGGTGTCATAAACTCCTTTATTCTACCTCATGTAAGAATCTCGATCTCTGATTGGTCCACGTGACCCTGAATAATATTAGTTACACGGCGTTTTGACAGGGTGTACGGGACTGTAAGACCCTTGTACATTCTGTATTTTCCTGAGGCGGAGCCGAAGGAAATACAGAATGTACAAGGGTCTTACAGTCCCGTACACCCTGTCAAAACGCCGTGTAACGAATTTATTACCCTTAAGATCTTTTATTTCAACACAGTTTACTCATTTTCGACCAAAATAAGTCATAAGAAGACTGCGGTCCAAGCTCAGCAGAGTGTGAACATAAAGAGTCGCGGTACGGAGCTAACGGCAGTTACATAAAGGGAGATAACTCTGTGACTAAAAATATCCGAATTAAAAGTGTTGTTAGATAAAATAGTTAAAAAGAAACATGTGTTCATATTGAATGAATGTAATAACACAATGGAAATTAACAATGACATAACATTAGAATCTCTCAATTGATGTTGGTCATTGTAAATTTTGATTCTGAAATTGTCAGTCGAGCGGCCGTTTTACTTCCGCATTCCAGCTGAGGTCAAGGTCATCCGTATGACCCGTTTGGTATGTCACGTGACAAATTTGACGGGGTGTACACTTCGTACACCCTGCCAAATCCGACTACACGGGTATGTATGCTTTGGCTATTGACCAATCAGAATTCGAGAAATTTATCTTAAGGGTAATAAATACTGATATCACCCTCTAGAGCGGGGTAATAAATCATTTATACCCCGGCACATAAAAAGCATGAAAAAGCGTCTTGAAATGTACAATGAATGTTACCTCGAACACATGATCAAGCTGGTTACTTTTGATCAACCTATATGTAGCTTTGAACAAACTATAGTAAAATGACTTACGAAGTTTTTACTCTTTATTTTCATATTATATGCGTTTTGTTTAAACTTCGGTAAGATAAATTCGTTAGGCTGGTCGCATAACACCAAGCTCGAGGCGGATATCTCCCCGTGTACCCCACCTGAATTGTATAACTTATATTAGGACTGCGAACTACGTCGGTACCATCTAATCACTTTTCCAACCAGTTGAATGTTGCAATGAAACGAGTCTAAATATATCTCGAACCCAACCGACCTCTTACCCGGGTACTGCCAAAATTGTTCACATTTGACGTCATTCCATTGGCTGATTGGCCCATCTATCGCGATATCAGGCACTGACCATGATAGACTTAAGGTAATGTAAGAGCTTCGCAGATGTAGATTGGCTAAATATGACCCTTACTCAGTCATTATTTCCAATAGTAAATTTGTGCCATGAAAACGTTATCAAACTTCTCTGCGGATGTCAATTGAACAAGTTCTATTCATCATGAAATATATCAATGAATCGATAACAGAGAACTGATTTTCAATTTACAGCGATTGATAGGGATATAAAAGCCAATGGAACAATGTGGGCAAAACGTGAACGGCTTAATTTGCTCTTAAAGGACTATAAGAATCGGGCCAAAGCTTTCTGACTAATAGCTAGGATTTCTATTGATTAAGTTTTGTTTTTCAAGAGGTAAACGAAGGACACGTTTGTGAAGATTTTGATAATATATAGAGAAAATATGACACAATTATAAAACGAAATATAGATGCTTTTCCTGAGTAACGTATTGTATTTGCCAGTGGTTAATACCATCTTTATTCAATAACGACCTATTAGGCTACGAGAAATTCGAATTGTTTTGCTCTTTAACACAACAAATGACTATCTCTTTACAATGTATATTTTGTTGTCTTCAATAACTTTTTTTTCAAAAGTGCATACAGTGTTCTAGTGTCTACTCGTTCAACAGTAATGACAAAAACTCCTGAAAATCGACATGGTTACGCTATGGAATAACGTTAACAACACCAGTATATGGAGCTTTAAGATTATTCGTCCAAGGTAAATAATAAAGCATATAAAGAGAGGTTGAAGCTTGAAGCGCGTGTAAAATCTCTTACAATACACGATATCGCATTTCTGCTCTACAAGGAGAACGCGGCAAAAACATATTAAACAAATTCTTCAAAAGGCATTAGTAAACTTTTCATAAGTTTCAACATAAATACAAACTTCGCCAGCATCGTTCTAAAACAGAAATGCACTCCTGGTTCCTTGAATGAAACAGAATAGGAACAAACAAACATCACACTTTTCACCGTTTCCTTCAAATGAATGTTGTATGTGTGTTCATATGATCATGATGATGTATATTTTTTTAAACATTTAAATCCAACCAATCATATGTAAAAGCATATTTCCACAATTGTACAATCTCCTGTGTTCCAATATGCCATTTGCTTGGTAACGGTTCTAGAATCTTCACAATATAATGTCGCATATCTTGCAATTAAAACAAACTTGTTCTTCGACAAGTACTATCGATCACTATGTAATAAATAAAGTGGCAGTAGCACGTTTTTTTTTCAAATTTCATTAAACGTTTTTATCTGCAGAGGGTAGTTAATTAGCTGATCAACTCTGATATCCATTCGAAGAATAAATTATCCAGTATCAAGCGAGGACTGCTTGGGTCGTGGATCTTTTAATCATTTGCGTTTTCGAAATGAATTCCCGTTCTTTAATCGAACTTTTTACGTTCGTTAAAAGGACAGTAGCAAGTTTTTAGGGGGAATATAAGGTGATGTCAAGAAAATCAAAATAAATGGTTCCAATAGAAAGACATTGAAACAGTAATTAACGAATATATAATGTACAAAGTTTAGCAATTCGATTCCCTTTTTTTACACCAAATACATTAAAAGGTGTTCACACAAATGACCGTCAATGGTCGTTATGTTAATCTGTATCTGACTTTGGATGATTGGTTTGAGTTATGAGATTTTTGACACAATCAAAATAATACATTTAGCATTAACGTCCAATTATCAGTGAAAATATTTCAAGACACACTCTACTGCCCCTTTTAACGACACCCTTTATTGCTTCAGATAATTAAATTACCTTGCATTCACCACCATAATTGCGACTGACGAGTGATCTAATAGACTTTTTGCGCGGAATAAGTGAAGGACAATTTTAATTTATTCAATTATTATTATGTCAATGCGTGTTCAGTTCTAAACTGGACTTATGTTTTCATATTCAAGCTTTCTATTTGACTTATTTATAGGTAAGAAGGTGTGTAAATCAATATTCTAATAAATATGTGTGAGGAACGTGTCAAATCAGATGACTTTAAGATATCATACTTTTTAAATTGACCAATTCTTTTGAAATAACTTATCAATAACAGTTGTTTAGTTTCATATAATATTTTACTCAGTGTAGCACTGGTAGAAACTGTTATTTGACATATTTCATATAAATATATAATAAATACAAGTTCATCCAATAGGGTAAAACTTTGTCAACGATATATCTAGCTATGGAAACAAAGTCATTCTGGGAAAATATAATTGATTGTTTTATTTCTAACTTAAATGCAGTTTAGCAAGTTCACAAACATATTTATAAGGTGCATTCGAGCTCAACGATTGCTCCCTAGCAGCCCAGCCAGCCAATGTTGAGCAACAATCTCCGCTTACATCCGGGCCACATCAACGTGTTAGGGAGGTCGCCATATTCTACTTTGTGAAGTGAAACACTGTCTTCTGGTTTGAGATCATTTTATCGTTTAAAAGTGTAATTTTGCTAATTAAACTGATTTCATCCTTTTGATTTAACATTTTTCTCTCTTTTTAGGATTTATTTTGTCCCTGCCAACGGTCGAGATGGCTGAAATGGCATTGCGGCGTCCTTTCGATCCTGCGGCACACGAGTTGGATCCCAATTTCCGACTCACCAAATTTGCTGACCTAAAGGGATGAGGGTGTAAGGTCCCTCAAGAGGTTCTGCTCAAACTTCTTGAGGGACTGCAACAGGACAGCAATGCCCAGGATCAGGACTCGCAATACCAGTACATCTCGCCGGTTCCAAGAATCGGTAAGTGCATTTTATTGATATATTTTGCATGAAATTTGAAGACATCCCAACTCCGATAGTCTCATCTCCGATGCGGAAAAATACGTCTATATCAGTAATCGGTCGATCATTTTCATTAGGAAATCGTTGTATTTTGAGTGTTTATTGCACTTTTGCACGCTCGGGAGGATTTGTTGCATTGTGATGAATTCTTTGGTATGAAATAAACAGGAAGTTTATTATTTTCCCCTTCAAACCTCCTTTGTTCAAGATGGCGTCGGTCGCCGGTGCTCTTGTTGTACCACGTGGTCACATGACACGGCGGGAACAGTTGTGTTTACAAATGTTAGTCACGTGATCTCCATATGGGTCTATCGCACCTATTTGTCATTGGTCGAAAGTTTATTAAATAATAAGGCCTAATATTTAAAAAAATATCAATTGATTTTTTTTGCAACCAGAAGACTTTACCTCTTGAATTCAATTATCATATGGTTTACAGATTTACTTAAAATCAGCTCAATAAGCATTTAAAATGGAGGTTTGTTAATGAATCATGATTTTAGAATATTGGTTTATTATCAAATATAAATGACACTTTAAGTTGTGAGAAATTTTCTCTCTTTTCATTTTACCTCACTTTAGCTAATTAGCTCTACTAAAACCAAAATCTTATAAATATTGTAATAATTATTTATTTTGTTTTTAAGGGATTGGGATGGATGCGGCTGTCACTCCCCTTCGACATGGTGGACTCTCATTGGTGCAGACGACAGATTTCTTCTACCCTTTGGTTGATGACCCCTACATGATGGTCGGTACATGATTAACTCCAATCTTGTTAAAATCAGATCACTAGAACAAATGTAATATTACGCTTAATTAAATATAATTTTACTGATCACTACAGCAAATGTAATATTACACTGAGTTAATTACAATTTTACTGATCTATTAAATGAAATATATTACGAGTGACCAACATTTTTCAACAAGACAACTTCTTTATGAAAGTCTCGTATATAATCTTATTTTTTACATTTTGAACATAAACATAAACGCTATCTTAATATTTCTGGACTCAATTGGGTACAATATTCACCCAGATTTGTATTACAATTAAGTTAACTATATTGTATTGTAAAGTTGTAAACTGAACCATGACAATGTACTTATGTATTGTGCTATCCACAGTAATGCTGTTATGATAGTGTAATGAGAACTTAAACAAAAATAACCCAAATGTATGAGTATTTAAGATATTTAAGATTAAGAAAAACTTGTTCTGTAATGAGATTATATTTAGATTTTGAATACTTTGATCAAAAATGTCTTGTCATGGCTATGTTGTGTATTGCAGGGAAAGATAGCATGTGCTAATGTGCTGAGTGACCTGTACGCCATGGGCGTGACGGACTGCGACAACATGCTGATGCTTCTGGGCGTGAGCAACAAAATGTCAGAGAAAGAAAGGGATGTCATAGTTCCCATGACTATGCGAGGATTCAAGGTCAGCTAGAGGAAAAGAGAAATGCCCTTTCATGGCACAATGTCTAGCAAACTTAATATTGGTCTTGGAAATTTAGGTTATGATTGATGATGAACTTGAACCTTTGACAGATTGACCTTTGTGGAAATGTTATAATTTTCAGTTAAAATCAATACATTTTTGTGAAGACAGAAAACCCCATTAATGTTTTGCTCTTCTGGAGTGTCAAAAACCACTCGAGGTCCACTGCATTGTTGTTCCTAGCTGATCAGCTGAGGTCGTTTTGGCCTATTCCGAGCATATGGGACCCCTTGCAATAATAGAGGTATCCTACTTCTCTATAAGAGACAAAAAGCCAAAATGATGGGCAAATTTCCCCAGGACCCGCTCTAGGAAAAACACTGCCATTGAGTTTTAAAATTAGAGGTGTGAAACATGACATTTTGAGATATTTATTGTTGCTTTCTTATAATGTGAAATAAAATGAAATGCCATTCAATGTCTTTCCTCAAACTGCAGGACTGTGCTGAAGAGGCTGGTTCGCAGGTGACGGGAGGTCAGACTGTTATCAACCCCTGGTTGACGGTGGGGGGCGTGGCGTCCTCGGTGTGTCAGACTAATGAGTACATCATGTAAGTGCTACTGGATTTGTTCTCGTTTAGTGATGTCTTGAAGGGTAAACATCTTTGTCGGCATATATATGTGTTAGGTTGGTAAGGATAAAGAAATATTGTCATGATATTCTAACCGGCATTAAGATATTTGTTAACTCGTTATAATATTTTATGTGACTCCCAGGATGTTTCCATGCTTTTTTTTAAGGAGTTTGTTGTTTTAAAAAAATATGTGCGGCTTCACTGTATTAATAGTTTTTCAGAAATTATTTCACAATATTTAAGCTTAGAAGTTATACAGAAATTTTAGTTTCATTGCTTGAATCATTGCTTCAAGTTTCATCATTACTCTTTTCTTGTCTTGTGATCACTTCTGTAGAATTAGGATTTAAATGTTATATTTGTCAGGGAGTGATCATTGTGTTAGTATGTGCAGTTGTAGTAACAACAGTACTTTCCATGGCATATTTTTATGCCCCCGAATCGGAGATTCCGGGGGTATATTGTTTTTCACCTGTCCGTCTGTCCGTCCGTCTGTCTGTCTGTCTGTCCGTCTGTCCGTCTGTCCGTCTGTCCGTCTGTCTGTCCGTTTGTCCACAAAAACTTTAACCTTGGTCATAACTTTTGATTGGTCGGAGCTAGGTCTTTGATACTTGACATATGCATCCGGGGGCATTCGTGTTTCACAAACACATCTTGTTTCTTCCTGTAGGCCTGACAACGCAGTTATGGGCGATGTCCTGGTGTTGACAAAACCTCTTGGGACCCAAGTAGCAGTGAATGCCTACCAGTGGCTCGATCAGCCGGAGCGATGGAACAGGATTAAACTTGTTGTGAGCGAGGACGATGTTCGCAAAGCGTACCAACGGGCCATGTTCAGTATGGCAAGACTCAACAGAACAGGTAAGTTGTGCTTGCCAGTTTGAAGAAATCGTGATTGATGAGTTTAAGAATTATTTCTTGTTTATTACATCTTATTCATACTCAATTACTCGTCATGGGTTATAGCGTAGAGCAATGTTACACAATAGATTCCATAGTCAGATGTGCTAGTCTCATACTCTATACTTTCAACTTCCCATTTTGTATTCCAGCTCCTAGACCGATTCAGATGACAATTGCAATTAGTACTTTTGCTATAACAATGCTATCCATGTTTATCTATAATCTGGTTTATGTACAGCTAGACAAGTCACTCTTTGTTAACGAAGTCTATTTATGATGCAGCTGCCAGACTGATGCACAAGTACAACGCCCATGGAGCGACCGACGTGACGGGGTTTGGACTGCTCGGCCACGCCAACAATCTGGCCAAGATTCAGAAGAATGAGGTTGGCTTCGTCATCCACAATCTCCCGGTCGTCGCCAAGATGGCCGCCATCAGCAAGGCTTGTGGGAACATGTTCGGGCTACTACAAGGACACTCAGCTGAAACTTCAGGTACTTAAAACATTGTTTCTGTTTTATAATACCGAGTGTAAAGCAAGACAGTAACAACTCCCATCTTGTAACCTCTTTTGGTATGATGCGACCAGTAATCTAACCCTGGTCTTCTGGGTTATATGAGCCAACATTTTACCAACTGAACTACATACACATTGAAACCTCTGTTACCAATAGGCTAGCTAGAGAGAATCTATGATAGTTTCAATCTTAGTCGTAGTACAGTTACAGATAGTTTGTTGTGTCTATGCATTAAGTCTATTCCTGAAAGCATAACGGAAACCTTCCTACAGCAGTGTGATACACACATTTGCTTATCTACAGAAATCAATGATGTAGGACATTTTTTTATTAGATATTAAAGTTCTAAGACAGTATGCATAGCAAGATCAAATTCAGTCAGTAGAAACTCCAAAGTTCTGAAAAAAGGGGGAAATTTTTTATCTTTGTGCAATGAAATGGTCGTCTCATTTTTGTTGACAGATACATATAAAGTTCAACTAACAATTGAAGCAAAGAAAATTTAATTTTGTTCGTAAAATGAGAATTAAAGCTTTTATAATCCTGTAACTAAGAAGTTAGGACAGATTGCCACTTTAGGTCTGTAGGAAGATAGTATTTAGATCTATTTTAATCCTTTATTTTGTATGGGAAATAAGTTTATGGCACTTATTTTGATAGTATTTTCATTTAAAGAGTATTTTATCATTATGTCTATCACTTTGTGAATATTAAATTTTATTAAAAGAATCCTTAATAGTTTTAAGAAATGCAATGACCCTTGCTTTTTCATATTCCTTCAGGAGGGTTGTTGATTGCATTGCCACGGGAACAAGCAGCAGCATTCTGCAAGGATATAGAGAAGCAAGAGGGCTACCAATCCTGGATCATCGGCATCGTAGAGAAGGGAAACAGGACCGCCCGGATCATCGACAAACCTCGGGTCATCGAAGTACCCGCCAAAGATCGGGACGGAGAACTGTGGTAGAAATCCTCCATGTTGCATGCCGTGTACATATAAACTGACCGCCATCTTGGACAGAGTCGCTTCTAGTGTCGCATCTTCTGTTATCAACAGGACAAACTTACCATCATGTGGAGCCAAACCATTCCAAGAATGAACTTTACTTCAAAACCAAAGACTCCATTCTCTTTCAGAGCGATTGTCTCTTAAAAATATGCATTTTTTTATTTGTATGAAATCAATACAGCTGCTTTATACTCATTGGTTAACTTCAAATCATGTCATCCTGTCACAACAGGTTTTAAGAATCCACATGTTGCCATTATTTACACTTTAAGCTCGTAGATTTGAGCAGATCTTTCGCGCTTTTGGTGTAAAGAGTTGATTGGTCGATCAGATTCTCCCTTCTATCTCGATGAAGCTGATAGGATACCTCACCTCACCGGTGATTCTTATTGGCTGATGTTGATAGCAGCGACAGATTGACCTCTCAACTTTGTGTCATATCATTGTTATCAACCACAAAATTCAATAAAATCATGTATGCCGTAATATGTTGCTTTATTTTCCAAGATCATATATTTATAAATATAAAGCTGTCATAGCATGCTGCAAGCTCTTAGATATGTTTCGCACAATAGAAGGCTTTTAGATTAAGAAGCCCCATAAAAACTTGGAAGAAAGTCAATCTGGATAATATTTTGCAAAGAGGTGTGTCTTTAATGAAGTCTTGAAATTATTGGGAAAGCTTTTCATGACAAGAGGGAGATTGTAACAATTTGTTCCAGAGCGTTGATGCAGCAACACAGAAAGCTTTGTCTACAAACAGTTTGAATTTTGTTTGAGGGACAGACAGAAGCTGCTGAGTTCATAGATGTTCTTGGGCTGGATATTGTTGACACTGATAGGCTAGACACAGTATCTCAAAATAAATCCTAGCATTTATGAGCAGACTTTAAGATATGAGAAAATTATGTTAAATGGACAATGCCCTCAAGAGCTATTGTCATCTCTAAAAGCTGTAGAAGGCTGAAATTTAAAAAAATGTCATTATATGTTTGTGGTGGACAGAGTTCTTGGATAGGCTAGCTGGGCACCTTTACAGCAAGCCAAGCTTAAACACAGTGTTAGTAGAGAATCTCGCCCTCATACCTTCTGATATCAACTAGATTAGCGTTTGTGGGACACTGCAAATGTAGAGCAGCAGCAAAACTGAGGATTTCCCCTTCACATGGTCCGCATCCTACAAAACCTCAGTATATTGGGCATTTTCTAAGAAATATATCTTAACAAAAGAGACTGTGAAGTCGGGACCAGGAACTTTTTAAAAGTGAACATGTCAAAATAATGTAAAACATCTAAAATCTAAAATTCCTGTTTCTGATTTCAAAATCAATTTTTGGTGAAGTAAACGCATATCAACAATCAATAACTTTTCATTAGGAAAAACAATTGTAATGATTAAAGTGTTAATAGTTTTAAAACATTTTTTGCGATATCATGTTTAACTCCCAATCTAACTACTTTTACATCAATAGGTTTTATATTTGGTCATACTATTCAACAGTATGACCAAATATAATCCCTTTTCTCAGATCTAAATTTATAAGCTCATCAGGCCTGAAAGACTCGATGGGCTTCTGGCATGGCATGGAGTCGGGCATCCGTCCAACCAAACGTGCATTTTCGTCTTCTCCAGAAGCAAAAGGCCTACAAAGCTAAAACTTTGTGTACAGGCTCCTTGACTAGTGAGGATTATAATTTATAGCTTTGGTGGCCCTGTGACCCCTCTTAAGGGCCACAGGGGCCACACCCTTGTTACCAATTTTCATCTTCTCCAGAAGCACAAGGCCTAGAAAGCTGAAACTTTGTGTACAGACTCCTTGACTACTGAGGATTATTATACTGCCACAACAGTAGTCAGGGGTATATAGCGCTCCGTGAGTCCAACATTGTTTCCAGAGCATAAATTGAAAACTCAGGTTAATCCATACCAAATTGAAGTTTCTATGTGGTGCAAGTGTGCCTTTTAGGGGTTTAAATTACAGGGTTCAATTTTTTTTTGAAATTTTGACCCTGAAAAGGCAAAAGATTTTACTTCATCCCATTTCCAAAGCATAACTCGAACACTAATTGACTCGGAAACTTCATGGGTGGATGTTACCTATGTGGTGCATATGTGCCTTTTGGTTTTTTCAATTCCCTTCGAACCAAAATATTTAGAAATTTTGGCCCTAAAAGGAATATTTCTGTCCTTTGTTCCATTTTTGGCACATAACTTGAAGCTCTTTAGCTTAGATTCTTTGATTACCAAAATGTGAGATTTCAATTTCCTGCTGATTTGCCTTTAAAGGGGCAGTAGCACGTTTTAAAAACAATTTATATTTTAAAAATTTCACTGATAATTGTACGTTAATGCTAAATGTATTGTTTTGATAATGTCAAAAATCTCATAACACAATCATCCAGTCAGAGGACAAAGTATAAAGATTCACATAAAATCCATTGGTGGCCATTTTGTGTGAACACCTTTTATTCATTTTGTGTAAGAAAAAGGAATCGCATGGCTTAACTTTACATTATATATTTAGCTCATCTGGCCTTTGCTTATGGCATGGCCCGGCGGTCATCCGTCCGTTCGTTGTCGGTTAATTGTCGGACACTTTCGACTTCTCCTCATAAACCATATACACTAGAGAGCTGAAATTGTGTGTACAGGTACCTTGGCATGTGGGGATTCTGATTTGATTTGACCGCGTGACCCCAATTTAGGGCCACAGGGGTCACGCCCTTAAAACTTATTTTCATCTTCTTCTCCAGAAGCAGAAGCACAAGAGAGCTGATTTTTTTTTATCTTTTTCTCCAGAAGCTTAAGGCCTAGAAAGCTAAAACTTTGTGTACAGACTCCTTGACTAGTGAGGATTATAAATTGTAGCTTTGGTGGCCCTGTGGCCCCTAATAAGGGCCTAAGGGACCATGCCCTAAAAACCTATTTTCATCTTCTCCAGAAGCAGAAGGCCTAGAAAGCTGAAACTTTGTGTACAGACTCCTTGACTAGTGAGGATTATAAATTGTAGCTTTGGTTGCCTCATGGCCCCTACTAAGGGGGCACCACATTGGCCACACCCTATAGCGTAATCAAATGTAAAGCCTGATTAGCTACAGAGCCCATGGCTCTATTTTTAGCTCATCTGGCCTGTAAGGCCCGATGGGCTTATGGCATGGCATGGTGTCCGGCGTCCGTCCGTCCGTCCGTCCATCCGTCCGTCCATCCGTCCGTCCATCCGTCCGTAAACTTTGTGGAATTTCTACTTCTTCTCCAGAACCATAAGGCCTAGAAAGCTGAAACTTTGTGTACAGACTCCTTAGCTAGTGAGGATTATAAATTGTAGCTTTGGTGGCCCTGTGACTCCTAATAAGGGCCACAGGGGCCACACCCTAAAAACCTATTTTCATCTTCTTCTCCAGAAGCATAAGGCCTAGAAAGCTGAAACCTTGTGTACAGACCCCTTGGCTAGTGAGGATTATAAATTGTAGCTTTGGTAGCCCTGTGACCCCTAATAAGGGCCACAGGGGCCACGCCCTAAAACCTATTTTCATCTTCTTCTCCAGAACCATAAGGCCTAGAAAGCTGAAACTTTGTGTACAGACTCCTTGGCTAGTGAGGATTATGAATTGTATCTTTGGTGGCCCTGTGACCCCTAATAAGGGCCACAGGGGCCACACCCTAAAAACCTATTTTCATCTTCTTCTCCAGAAGCATAAGGCCTAGAAAGCTGAAACCTTGTGTACAGACCCCTTGGCTAGTGAGGATTATAAATTGTAGCTTTGGTAGCCCTGTGACCCCTAATAAGGGCCACAGGGGCCACGCCCTAAAACCTATTTTCATCTTCTTCTCCAGAAGCATAAGGCCTAGAAAGCTGAAACCTTGTGTACAGACCCCTTGGCTAGTGAGGATTATAAATTGTAGCTTTGGTAGCCCTGTGACCCCTAATAAGGGCCACAGGGGCCACGCCCTAAAACCTATTTTCATCTTCTTCTCCAGAACCATAAGGCCTAGAAAGCTGAAACTTTGTGTACAGACTCCTTGGCTAGTGAGGATTATGAATTGTATCTTTGGTGGCCCTGTGACCCCTAATAAGGGCCACAGGGGCCACGCCCTAAAAACCTATTTTCATCTTCTTCTCCAGAACCATGAGGCCTAGAAAGCTGAAACTTTTTGTACAGACTCCTTGGCTAGTGAGGATTATAAATTGTAGCTTTGGTAGCCCTGTGACCCCTAATAAGGGCCACAGGGGCCACGCCCTAAAACCTATTTTCATCATCTTCTCCAGAACCATAAGGCCTAGAAAGCTGAAACTTTGTGTATAGCCTCTTTGAAGAGTTAGGATTATAAATTGTAGCTTTGGTGGCCCTGTGACCCCTAATAAGGGCCACAGGGGCCACGCCCTAAAAACCTATTTTCATCTTCTTCTCCAGAACCATGAGGCCTAGAAAGCTGAAACTTTTTGTACAGACTCCTTGGCTAGTGAGGATTATAAATTGTAGCTTTGGTTGCCCTGTGACCCCTAATAAAGGCAACAGGAACGTCCTTCAAATCTATTTTCATCTTCTTCTCCTGAAGTAGAAGGCCTAGAAAACTGAAACTTGTCGCCTAAATATACTTAATTTTAAGATTGGTGCCCCTGTGGCCTCTACAAAGGGGGTATCATTGGCCACACTCTACAGCATAATTGATGATGAAGCCTGATGAGCTACAGAGCCAATGGCTCTATTTTTGCAGATTCTCTGAGCAGAAACATTTCGCAAAACAAACTATCTGGAACATTTCAGCCTGTGAAACCACTTCTTACATTAAAAGCACAGAAAACTGTCACAAATACCATGTGGCCTTGTTCTGTCAAGGACACCCAATGTGCGAAGAACAGTCTAATAAATCTTAGTTTTCCGTAAGCATACAGATATGACAGATTTTTTAAATGTGAACTCTTGAACCAGCTTCACTGATTTCACATCTCACTTTGAAAAGCTCCCATACAAATTAAGGTTTGCTTCGGATTTAAGCTACCTCTGAAAATGATGTATTTATAATCATTAGGTAAGTCAATGATGCACAGATTACAGAAAAACAAAGACCTTGACATTTGTACAAATATTTTATTATCACATTTAGCACTTACTGGAATTACTTTTCTTAACAATTGCACATCAGATATTTTTTATCCAGTTGAAAATGCTCAGTTGCCAATTTATTGTTCAACAGTTTGTACTTAAGCCCAACAGCAACAAACTTTCTCTCATCCGTCACATGAATAAATATTTATCTGCCTCACATTACACATTGAAGAACATTCAGCATAGACATTCAGTAACTTTACAAACCAATATTGATACAATATTGACATAATCTTGCATTTCACTTTCAGCACAGAAAGTTTCTTAACATCATTCATTCATTGCCCCTGTGCAACACTTTGCAATCATTTACTCGTGTAAAGATTTGTCAAACATGGAAATTAATATGATGATAAATGAAACCTATGGCAAACATTCTGTAAAGTATTCTTGAAATTTACATATAACTTGGAAAAATATGACTTTGTATAAAAAAAGTACTAATGCATAAGCTAGGAGAAATAAAAATAACAATTTCAAGCAAGTGATGCATAGCTATAAATTAATCTGATATTTAAGTCTTAACAAGATTTGCATTCACGAAACCGAGGCATGTTTGCAGTCTTATCGATAAAGCCTGAAAGGACATCCGCAAAATCTATCCATCTGCAATTGTTTTCAAGTCACATTCATCTGTAGAGCAATAATCAATTCCCCAAATTCATTCTCACAGTCTCCATCCTTACAATCGACAACAGAGGATACATATCCAATAACTTTGAAAATCACCAATTGTCGTCTCAATTCTTCACTGGGTAAAACATTCTTTGTTCAATACACAACTCGGACCACATCAATACACAAACTCTCTGCGTCAAAGATCGTTGTATTTAATGATATCATCTGGGACCTTTTTGTTCACAAACACACATCTTAACATTCTCTCTGCATCACACAACATCAACATCGTCAACAGCAACTACACGGCCACTTCAATCACATATCCATCTATCTGTACACGAACTCTCTGCGTCACACAACATCATCTTCGTTAACATCATCATCTGCGGCCGCGCCTCTTCATGGCGGCAGTACACTGCGGACAATACCACTTTCCTTTGGGTGCCTGCGTCAAACCCACACAACCGTAGTGGAACCACTCGATAGGACACTGGAATAAAGAGAGTTGAAATATTTTAATGGTGAAATATGGCATTTTTCAGTTAAAAATCCATTTACATGCACTAAGTGAAATAGTGTGTGAAATATTTAGAAATTATAGTTTTAAACTTATGACATTATTCATAAATATCTAAATAAATCATGTAACAAACTAGATTAGCGTTTGCGGGATACCGCAAAAGCAGAGCAGCCCCGGAACTTGGGGTTTCGCCTTACCCTGTTCCGCCTTTTACAGGCCTCACCAAATTGGGAATTTTCTCGTGACCTTGACCTTTGACACTCAAGGTCACACAATCAATGAACACATTTCATTGAGTATAACATTATTGTAATGAAATAAAGTGTTAAAAATAGAGCCATTGGCTCTGTAGCTCATCAGGCTTCATCATCAATTATGCTTTAGAGTGTGGCCAATGTGATTCCCCCGTTGAAGAGGCCACAGGGTCACCATAAAATTAAGTATATAGGCGACAAGTTTCAGCTTTATAGGCCTTACACTTCAGGAGGAGAAGATGAAAATAGATTTGAAGGACGCTCCTGTTGCCTTTATTAGGGGTCACAGGGCCACCAAAGCTACAATTTATAATCCTCACTAGTCAAGGAGTCTCTACACAAAGTTTCAGCTTTCTAGGCCTCATGGTTCTGGAGAAGAAGATGAAAATAGGTTTTTAGGGCGTGGCCCCTGTGGCCCTTATTAGGGGTCACAGGGCCACCAAAGCTACAATTTATAATCCTCACTAGCCAAGGAGTCTGTACACAAAGTTTCAGCTTTCTAGGCCTCATGGTTCTGGAGAAGAAGATGAAAATAGGTTTTTAGGGCGTGGCCCCTGTGGCCCTTATTAGGGGTCACAGGGCCACCAAAGCTACAATTTATAATCCTCACTAGCCAAGGAGTCTGTACACAAAGTTTCAGCTTTCTAGGCCTCATGGTTCTGGAGAAGAAGATGAAAATAGGTTTTTAGGGTGTGGCCCCTGTGGCCCTTATTAGGGGTCACAGGGCCACCAAAGCTACAATTTATAATCCTCACTAGCCAAGGAGTCTGTACACAAAGTTTCAGCTTTCTAGGCCTCATGGTTCTGGAGAAGAAGATGAAAATATGTTTTAGGGCGTGGCCCCTGTGGCCCTTATTAGGGGTCACAGGGCCACCACAGCTACAATTTATAATCCTGACTAGTCAAGGAGTCTCTACACAAAGTTTCAGCTTTCTAGGCCTCATGGTTCTGGAGAAGAAGATGAAAATATGTTTTTAGGGCGTGGCCCCTGTGGCCCTTATTAGGGGTCACAGGGCCACCAAAGCTACAATTTATAATCCTCACTAGTCAAGGAGTCTCTACACAAAGTTTCAGCTTTCTAGGCCTCATGGTTCTGGAGAAGAAGATGAAAATAGGTTTTTAGGGTGTGGCCCCTGTGGCCCTTATTAGGGGTCACAGGGCCACCAAAGCTACAATTTATGATCCTCACTAGCCAAGGAGTCTGTACACAAAGTTTCAGCTTTCTAGGCCTCATGTTTCTGGAGAAGAAGATGAAAATATGTTTTAAGGGCGTGGCCCCTGTGGCCCTTATTAGGGGTCACAGGGCCACCAAAGCTACAATTTATAATCCTCACTAGTCAAGGAGTCTCTACACAAAGTTTCAGCTTTCTAGGCCTCATGGTTCTGGAGAAGAAGATGAAAATAGGTTTTTAGGGCGTGGCCCCTGTGGCCCTTATTAGGGGTCACAGGGCCACCAAAGCTACAATTTATAATTCTCACTAGCCAAGGAGTCTGTACACAAAGTTTCAGCTTTCTAGGCCTTATGGTTCTGGAGAAGAAGTCGAAATTCCACAAAGTTTACGGACGGATGGACGGACGGATGGACGGATGGACGGATGGACGGCGGACGGACGGACGCCGGACACCATGCCATACCATAAGCCCATCGGGCCTTACAGGCCAGATGAGCTAAAAATTAAATTAATCCATTTTCTCCATATATGTTGTCCTTGCTGTGAACTTGACCTTCGACAGTTCGTACCCAAAACTTTTTGAAAATGTTGTACTTCTCAAGAGATAATATATACAAAATCTAAACTTCATAGCACAAAAACTTTTCAAGTTAACGTGTTAACAAGGAATTTTTTTGTGATTTTATAGCTCATGACCTTGAGTTATTGTGTTTACAAGGTATTGCAATAACTCATATCTTATGACCTTGACCTTTGACCTTCAAGGTCACACAATAATAGAACACTTTTTATTGAGTATAACAATCATGTATTGATTAAAAGTGATCATAGTTAAAATAAAGCATTTTCGCTAAACCATGCTTAAGTCATGACCTTGCTGTGACCTTGACCTTTGACGGATTGTAGCCGAAACCTTTTCAAATTTTTTTACTTTTCCAAGGATGACATATACCAAGTTAGAGCTTCATAGCACAAAAACTTTTCAAGTTATCGCGTTTACAAGGAATTTTGCGGTGATTTTATAACTCGTGACCTTGACCTTTGAACTTGAAAGTGAACATGTCATAATGATTCCCTGGAAGTATTAACATTAAGACATGTTCATGAGTTCTGAAAAGCTAAATGGGATAAAGTTATACCCAAATTTAGTGCATTTTGTAATAACTCATATCTCATGACCTTGACCTTTGACCTTCAAGGTCACACGATCATTGAACACTTTTTATTGAGTATAACAATCATGTATTGATTAAAAGTGTTCATAGTTAAAATAAAGCATTTTCGCTAAAACATGCTTACGTCATGACCTTGCTGTGACCTTGACCTTTGACGGATTGTAGCCAAAACCTTTTCAAATTTTTTTACTTTTCCAAGGATGATATATACCAAGTTAGAGCTTCATAGCACAAAAACGTTTCAAGTTATCGCGTTTACAAGGAATTCTTAGAGTGAATACATATCTCTTGACCTTGACCTTTGACCTTGAAAGTGAACGTGTCAAAATCGTTCCCCCGAGGTATGAGTAATAAGGTATGAATAAGAGTTCTGGAAAGCTTAGTGGAAAAAAGTTATAGCTAGTAGTACGAGTGCGGCGGCGGCGATGGAAACTTCACAAAAACTGATAGCAGCCCCGTCCTTAGACGGGGCTGCTAATAATTGATTGTTTCATAGTTTGAAGCAGGTGACTAGATATCTTGTAACAATTAATCATGACAAGTGTTGCAAGATCTTGCTTCTCAATTGATACAAATAATCGTCATTTCTGAACATTTCCATTTCGGGGAAATTAAATATAAAGATAATTGAAACTTCTGTCAGTGACTGTCAATATCTATATGACAACTCATTATGAAGCCTGAGAAATACTTTTAATTCTAGTTCAACAAACATTTTATTTCAAACATTTTCTTCCCCAAAACTTCAAACTGTCAGATCTGCCACAGGCTCTAACATCATAACCACAGCAGACCATGTGATAATACCTAAACTTGAGGCCCTTAACATTTCTTGGTTGACAAATTGATATATGCTTAACATAGCGACCAGTCTGATCAAAATCCGAGGAAAAAAATGTTACAAAATATTAACTCTATGGGAATCGAACATGTTACTTTCATAGGTTTCCTCTCCACTGAGTCAGACGGCCGCCCAGTAAGTCGCATGTCGGATTGTCCTAACATTTACTGAGCTAACCAATGACAAGCCGCCGGCAAAAGCTTTTGGTATCAAGCTAGGGGCAAGTAACTCCTGTTAACCATGATTTGAACATAATGGCTGCCAAATGTGTTTTAAGCGAGATGATGTGATTGGTCTGCTAAGGACTGGGTTTCGGCTGTGCTTTACTGGTATTAAACACATTAAGTACAGGGCTCCAGTCAGACCTAGCTTAGAGGATTCAATATCTCTGTGCAGTTGATATTTTGAATATTTTATTCCTCAGAACTAGGTTGATTTTAATCAGAATGCATAGCGATGAGAAACCAGTGGTCAGAGATAAGGAGATTCGGTGAATACTGAAAGGGTATTTGAAGCCTTATAGTTCATAAATATGCTGATGAAGCAGGAGATCTTCATTGTCTAAAGCTAGCATGCACATCATCAATATCACAGCTAGCTTTGGTGCTTTGAATACTTTTCGACATTTCCTTAGAGGAAACCTCAGCTTGATTGAGTTTGAATTTTGGTTGACTCAATATATTGACAATTCTTTTCCTGGAAGCCCGATAAATTTTCATAAATCTCATAATTTATCTAAAACAAGTACTTACATCATCGTTATCACAGCCGACCATGTCCCCGTACGACACCTGATTACAGAGACAGTAACGAGGCTCGTTAGGATCACTCCCCCAGTCATCCACCTGTAGCTCAGCATTATATTCCTCGATTGGTTCCGGCACAGCGACAACAGGGGGCGCCACTGGTAGGACTGGCGCCGGTATCGGTACAGCAGGGGCAGGGACTGCGGGCGTGGAGATGTTCTGGGAGGCAAGAGCTTTGGTTGTTGGTCTGGAAATATGAGATATCAAACATTTGGAAAATATATTTGTACTGAAATCGTTTTGGAATAAAAGGAGCCATGGGCTCTGCAGTTCATTAGATACTGCCTTATCTTTTATCAATCAAGATAAAGACAAGATAAAACATAAACTAATAAGATATTAGCCATTGTTTTGATCAAGTTAGCGCTAAAACTACTCTCAGCTATGTAGACACATGAAGGTTACTTTGCATTTCAGGTAAATTCATATAATAAATAGAGGACGTAAGTTAACAAATCACCAACAGTGCTTAAGTGTTAGGATCAAAAATTGAAATAAGCGTAGTATCCTCTGTTTATTATCATGATTAAAGAATCTAAGAAAGAATATCGGAAGGGAAATATAACACACTTCTTTGTTCTCGATGACCGGGGTGTAGAGTCTGGGGTTGTTGGGTTGGAGGTGGGAGCGGGGTAGGAGAGAGAGACGTCCCTAGTCACCACCTGGGACCGTCCCATCAGGTCGTAGCTCGCCTTCATGCTTGATGTGCGTCGGCCTTGCTGCATCTGAAAACAGGCCAATATTCAGCTCTTTTTTGGACGGATCAAAATATTCTGTTTTTCCTACAGATCAAAATATTCTTTTTTGTACAGATCAAAATATTCAGCTCATTTTCTTACAGATCAACATATTCAGCTCTATTTTGGACAGATCAAAATATTCAGCTTATTTTGGACGGATCAAAATATTCAGTTCTTTTTTACAGATCAAAATATTCAGTTCTTTTTTTACAGATCAAAATATTCAGCTGTTTTTTTTACAGATTAACATATTCAACTATTACAGATTGGCGATAGTGATTTGACTGTTTTGGCAACATTAGTTTGAAACCATACAGGTTACTGAGGTTAGTATATAGAAATGAACATTAAACAACTTCTTTGAGAGGCATTTTAGAAGTTGGGATGACAATAATGCTGAGGAATATATGGATGAGAACTTCTTTGTATGGATGAACAAAGAAGTTGTCATCCATATATTCCTCAGCATTATTGAACATTAAACAGAATAACATCTTTTTGGGGTTCTTTTTTAACACTATCAGAACACAAGCTCCAAATACCCCTGTAATTATCAATCCATCAACTTCACATGACAAAGCTGATCATAAATAAATAAGAAACCTTTATTCTAAAAAAAACAAAAACAGAAACTTTTCAACTTATTTTACAACTCATCATGACATGATAAATGCTTTTCTATGGACATGGAGCTCATGGAAAATAAAAAGCTTTAAATCGAAAATGCAAACAGGATTTAATTTGCGCCAATATCACAACAGACGATAAACAATCAAGGCAGGGCTAGCATGCTAGGATAAAGAGAACAGTGAATAAAAGATATCAGGCTTATGTCAACATTTCCCACAAAGTGTAACACATGCCAGTTCAATTCACTTGCCAATTACACCTTGCAAAATTTCCATTACTTTTCTGTGCCAATGTTCTAATTCCTGAATTTAACGGCCCTTTCATAAATCTGCAGCTGATATTTAGCAAAAAACAACTGCAGCAAGGTTTATATCAGCGATTGATTAAAATAGGCAATGATGTAAAGGAATAAAAGCAGATGGAAAAGTTTGAAGCCAGACCATAACTTGCTGCGTGGCAGCGATGGCTTGAGAGGCGGCTGCGGCAATGGCGGCATTGCTTCCTGCTCCGATGTGACCTGCAAGAAGGAACCTCAGACACTTGAATATGAAACAATCATCTAAGCAATCTTGGCTCAGTCTCTGCTCAGCCAGCTTATTGAATACAGATTCACCATTGTGAAAAGATCAAAGGATAATACCACAATTTATCATGTTGACCATGAATTATGATTCAAGATTTATCAATAATTGTCACAATAACTTCTTACAGTCTCTTTTATGTCTAAGACATCTAGAAAGTACACAATCAAAGAGTAGTTGGTTGCTACAAAAGACCATTGGTACCACATTTGAAATTTGTTTTTTGTCTTTAAAAACTCGTTATTACAAGTAAAATCTCGTAATTACGAGAAATTAACTCGTAATTACGAGATTATAAGACCATATCTGTAATTTGTAAGTTGTATTTAAAAACTCGTAATTACGACAAAAATAATTACGAGAAAAAATTTTTTATTACTAGAAACAAATTTTTATTACGAGTTTTGAAAGACTACATTTGTAACTTGTATTTTGAAAGACTACATTTGTAACTTGTATTCTATCTTATATAAACTCGTAATTACTAGATTATAAGACATCATTTGAAACTTGTATTTTGTCTTTTAAAACTCGTAATTACGAGTTTATATAAGATAGAATACAAGTTACAATTGTAGTCTTTCCAAACTCGTAATAACGAGTATTTTTGTCGTATTACGAGTTTTTAAATACAATATATAAATTACAGATATGGTCTTATTATCTCGTAATTACGAGTTAATTTCTCGTAATTACGAGTTAATTTCTCGTAATTACGAGATTTTTCTCGTAATAACGAACTTTGAAAGACAAAAAACAAATTTCAAATGTGGTACAATGGTCTTTCGTAGGTTGCAGTTTAACATAGTATTGAAATATTTCTGCCGTTAATGGCAATATGCAAGTGGAGCTTGCACTACATGGACAGGGTACTCCTACAGTGAGATCAATAACACAACAACATTATACATTAATTATCAGAAATAAATTTCAGGTTGGGTAACACAACAATTTCTGTTGCCTGGTACACCTACTTTTTTGTTCAAGTACCACGGTATGTACCACGATATACCATGCTGCATAGAGTAATGAATCAGCTTAACTTGTTGTATAATTCTCTAAGAAAATTTTTAAGCGCAAAATAGTATGATGTTACATTTGGCTTATGAATATTTAGTGAGAAGATTGACGCTTTATTTGAATGAATAGAATTCTGGTTTTCTGCAATGTACCGTGGTACGTACTGACTCCTTGAAAAAAACTAGGTTTACCAAATACTGGTTATACCGCCCATCCCTATAAATTTGCACTACATTTACTTCAAAAGTCAGTTTAGTGTCAGTGTACACACCTAGATTGTAAGCTATCGGAGAAGAACTTGCACTGGAGTTGAACATAGACATTGATGGAGAGTTGGCAGCTGAGTCTGACCGCCGAATCACTTCTTTTGCCGCCTCTGTTGCCAGCTTTGAAAGAACTTCGGTGGTTGGTCGCTTCTCTGGGACAGGTGTTGTCCCGACTGTTTGAGGTAGTCGTCTTTCTGTTGACATGAAATAAAATCATTTGTCAATCAATATTTATTTAGTACTGAGAAGAAAACAAGTCTGAAAAACATTAATCTTCACATGAGTAGTATCAGATTAAGTTGCTGAGTTGCTGTGAGTGGTTCATTGGCTTTCAGGACTTTCAACGTATAGAAAGATGTAATAGTTTGTACCTCTCCTTTGCATATGAACTGCTTGAGTCCAGAAATTTGTTGGAGTGACTTAAGTCATAAGAAAATTCCTTAAAGAAAAGTCTTGATTTACATAAATTTCTGCAAATGCTACAGTTCGTTGTTTTCCATACCATGAATCCATGAAGTTCAGTTTTCTGTTATCTTATTCTATCTCTTTACCTTTGACTATATTGCCAATGAATTTGGATAGACTGTAGAATCGGACAATGACTTACTTTCAGTCTTTATATGGTTATTAACAGGAGGTTGTGGCTTGTCTAACTCTAGGGAACCTGTGAATATAAATGACAGATGAATAGAAATTGTATAGCATAACAATTACATAAAGACATATCAAAATCAACATCATGTAAGGATATTTATACTTATCAAAACATAAACAAAGAATTATAAAATAGAGCCATTGGCTCTGTAGCTCATCAGGCTTCATCATCAATTATGCTTTAGAGTGTGGCCAATGTGATTCCCCCGTTGAAGAGGCCACAGGGTCACCATAAAATTAAGTATATAGGCGACAAGTTTCAGCTTTCTAGGCCTTACACTTCAGGAGGAGAAGATGAAAATAGATTTGAAGGACGCTCCTGTTGCCTTTATTAGGGGTCACAGGGCCACCAAAGCTACAATTTATAATCCTCACTAGTGAAGGAGTCTGTACACAAAGTTTCAGCTTTCTAGGCCTCATGGTTCTGGAGGAGAAGATGAAAATAGGTTTTTAGGGCGTGGCCCCTGTGGCCCTTATTAGGGGTCACAGGGCCACCAAAGCTACAATTTATAATCCTCACTAGCCAAGGAGTCTGTACACAAAGTTTCAGCTTTCTAGGCCTTATGGTTCTGGAGAAGAAGATGAAAATAGGTTTTTAGGGTGTGGCCCCTGTGGCCCTTATTAGGGGTCACAGGGCCACCAAAGCTACAATTTATAATCCTCACTAGCCAAGGAGTCTGTACACAAAGTTTCAGCTTTCTAGGCCTCATGGTTCTGGAGAAGAAGATGAAAATAGGTTTTTAGGGCGTGGCCCCTGTGGCCCTTATTAGGGGTCACAGGGCCACCACAGCTACAATTTATAATCCTGACTAGTCAAGGAGTCTCTACACAAAGTTTCAGCTTTCTAGGCCTCATGGTTCTGGAGAAGAAGATGAAAATAGGTTTTTAGGGCGTGGCCCCTGTGGCCCTTATTAGGGGTCACAGGGCCACCAAAGCTACAATTTATAATCCTCACTAGCCAAGGAGTCTGTACACAAAGTTTCAGCTTTCTAGGCCTCATGTTTCTGGAGAAGAAGATGAAAATATGTTTTTAGGGCGTGGCCCCTGTGGCCCTTATTAGGGGTCACAGGGCCACCAAAGCTACAATTTATAATCCTCACTAGTCAAGGAGTCTCTACACAAAGTTGAAGCTATAAAATTACTTTTATTTGCAGATGATATTGTTTTAGTATCAGATTCAGTTAACGATTTACAAAGAAAACTCAATGTGCTCGAGTTGTTTTGTAACAAGTGGGGACTTGAAGTAAATTTAGACAAATCAAATATTATTGTTTTTAGAAACGGCGGGGTAATCAAGAATGTTGAGAAATGGTTTTACAAAGGAAAACGAATGATGACGGTAACCTATTATAAATATCTAGGAATAGTTTTCTCATCCAGGTTGTGTTGGTCGAAAGCATGTGAAACATTATCTGTTCAAGCATCAAAAGCTTGTTTTCCGATTTATCAGCTTATGGAATTGTACCCACATCTTACACTTAAAGTTTTTACTTCAATATTTGATAGTAAAATTGCACCAATTGCATGTTATGGCAGCGAAATATGGGGTTTTACCTACCGTGAAAGTGTTGAAAAGGTACAGAGTAACTACTTTAAGCGCTTTCTACGAATCAATAAGAAAACATCTTCAAGTGCAGTACTTGGAGAAATTGGTCGTTATCATTTATCTGTAACGTACTTCTGCCGATGTATACGATATTGGTGTCGTTTAATTCACATGGATTCTAAAAGAAACCCCCATGCCTGTTATAAGATGCAAAAAATACAAGATGAAAATGGTAGAGTTAATTGGGCTTCTCATGTGAGAAAGCTATTGTTTCATACAGGTTATGCTTATGTCTGGATTTTCCAAGACTGTGGAAATGTACACACTTTTATGTCAAAGTTTAGGCAAAGCTGTATTGATTTAGATATACAGGCTTGGTATCAGAAATTAAACGAATCCACTTTTTTGAAATCATATGCATCATATAAGACTGTTTTTGAACAAGAATTTTATTTGAGTATAGCCTTTGATTTTGATTTAGTACGAGCCCTTTCTCGGTTTAGATGTTTAACCCATAATCTTAAAATACAACTGAAGCGTTACAACGCAAATGTACATCCATCTTGCCTGATTTGTGACAAATGTAATTTAGATGCGGTGGAAGATGAATTTCATTTCCTACTTGTATGTCCTTTTTTTGAAGAAAGTAGAAAACAACTTATACCTGATCATTATTTTCAATACCCGACTCAACATAAATTTATACAATTGATGTCATGTAAAACGGAAAAAATACTGAAACCACTAGCATTATTTTTGAAAAGGAACATGTACAAATAATATGCTTCACACACCTATTAATATGTTGTTGTAAAAATTGTTACCATGGAAATGTATACTGTATCAAATATTGTACTCTGGGCCATGTGGCCTTCAATACAGGAAATAAACTCTCTCTCTCTCATACACAAAGTTTCAGCTTTCTAGGCCTCATGGTTCTGGAGAAGAAGATGAAAATAGGTTTTTAGGGTGTGGCCCCTGTGGCCCTTATTAGGGGTCACAGGGCCACCAAAGCTACAATTTATAATCCTCACTAGCCAAGGAGTCTGTACACAAAGTTTCAGCTTTCTAGGCCTCATGGTTCTGGAGAAGAAGATGAAAATAGGTTTTTAGGGCGTGGCCCCTGTGGCCCTTATTAGGGGTCACAGGGCCACCAAAGCTACAATTTATAATTCTCACTAGCCAAGGAGTCTGTACACAAAGTTTCAGCTTTCTAGGCCTTATGGTTCTGGAGAAGAAGTCGAAATTCCACAAAGTTTACGGACGGATGGACGGACGGACGCCGGACGCCGGACACCATGCCATACCATAAGCCCATCGGGCCTTACAGGCCAGATGAGCTAATAACATTTATCTGTTTATTTTTATCTGTATGAATGAAACACTGAACTTCATGATTTAATACTTACGTTTTTCTAAAATTTCTGTTATTCCTGCATTATCTGCTTCCAGTTCCATCTTGAACTTTGACAGTTCTTGATCTAATTTCCTTAAATGTCTATCAACCTGAAAAATATAAATACAATATCAAACTATGTGGGAGGTTAAAGATTTTATAAATTTCTTTATAAAGAAAATGTAATAAACGATCACAAAAAATAAGATGAAAATACATAGAATATATTACATGTTTAAAATTGTCTAATGATTTACTAGTGAACCAGCAAACAGTTTGAGTAGAACAACAATTGTTAAGCATCTTAGAAAACTGAGAAGAACAAATTCAATTTTGATTACTGGTTGGAAACTTTATTGATTAATTATTGCAATTATTTAGGAATAGAATCAGTCACACTTACTAAGTCATGTATATGATTTGCTAATTGTACTTTTTCATCAGCATCTGTTCTTGCTTTGCAATAATCCTGAAAAAAATTCCTTCAGAGGTAAATTTTACTTGAACACCAATGCATTTTCCATACTTTTTTTTGTTCTTTAGATTTATGGGAAGAATACTAGACATTTATTAAATTAAAGTATGTAAATAAAATTATTAATTTATTATTATATTACTTCTTTTAATATTTTAGTTTGTAATCAAATATTTTCCTGAAGTCCAAACAATAAAAAAAACATTGACATACAAAAAAGTAGAAATCATGAAAACAGCACAATTTAACCAAATATACCCTGAGGGTCAATGTACCTGTTTAATCTTTTGAAATTGTTCTTCTTTCCATTCTTGTTTAACGTTAGGTTGCAAACATTTTGTGAAAAATGTTTTAACCCGTTCTTCCAAACTGTCTAGGGCATCTGAAATTTTAGTGCAATGTTAGTTTTATATATAATTTTGTTAATAGCATTAATTGATATCAATTGATTGTATAAAGAGAAATTTGGAAATAATGACATACCTTGATGTTATGATTTTTAAAAAAGATCATGTAATGCTTATGAAAGCTGGCCTTGAAGAATACTACCGGTAATGGTAGCTTGTAGCTTCCAATTGCAATAAAGCCTAGCAGCTGTTAAAATGAATACATAAAATGGATTGCATCTCATAAGCTCCAATCACTTTTCTCCTCTTGCAATTATTCAATATCCATAGTTCTCTTTAGTCACAGGATCTATTCTAATACAACAACACAGCTTGAATACACAAGAATTAATCTTTTCCTAGTAATCAGTATCCATATGGGCAGCTTGTTGATGTAAACATTGACAAAGGGAGATAATCAAGATGGTTCCAGTTTGTCAACATTTACACTAAACTCTTATTAACAAATCAAAACAAAACCACAAGCATGTTCATACTTTGAACTTCCAAATCCATCTCTCGCATTTCTGTAAGTCGCTCCCTCATTTCCATGGGAAGGTTTTCGATCACTGAAATGAGAAACCATATTGTAACCATGTGCACAACAAAGTCTAGGAAAATTAGATCTTTTATTGAAAACATCACGATAATTTCATTTTTCTCGATTAATTTAATTGAATATTCTAACTGAAGAATACATATTTTTAAGGTGCAAAAGCATGTACATAGCATTACTTTCTAAATAATCTTCTAGGTAAAGCATTTTGGCGAATATCACAGAAGATCCTCAATGCAAATGGCGAAATTTTGGTGTTGACGATAAGGGCTTGTAACCGACAATATTATTGGTCAATATCAAATGCCTTGTCTTTGTACATTCAAACCATGGCTACTTTCTGTCATTATTTATTCTTTATATAAGGTGATCACTCAATGTTTAACCATAAAGTATTATTCATTTCTTTTCATAATGAACAAAAAGAACATCTAGAAAACGGATTGTTTTCCATGATGGGCTAATATTGGTTGAATTGCGTTGACCAATGAGAAAGCTCGTAACGTAAAAGCAGGTGCGTGGTTTTTATCAAAAGTAAGAATTCAAGTTATTACTGTGAAATGCAAAACGGACGAACTATGCTATTAAGACAAAGTCATAAAAGCTAAACATTAATTTTCAACTGTTTTGTCTAAAATAATTTGTTTAATCCCCATTGCACGATTTTGTAAATAAAAGGGGGCGATTTAATCAAGAGATGTTTTATTCAATCACTTATTGTCTACAATGAATGACTGGAATTTGTAGCATTATTTGGTGTTTAAATTGTATTTTGATTTGAGGTTTTTGAGTTTGTATTTATGATTGACCATGAAATATACATTACTAAGATATCTAGCATTATTTGTATATATATAGACATGTACATGATAATCAAAGTACAAAAATAGACGGTTAATGAAAACGATTGCGCACTAAATTTAAGATTTACAATCAGAGACTCTAGATACAGATATTAAATATAATGTCTCTGGTACAATGAATTTAATTTCCATGTTTTTTGTCCTACAGGGCTTAGGACATTTTAGTATGTCTTTTTTTCAGGGAGATTAAAGTTGTTTAATGGGCGGTTATTGGTATATATGTTGCCCAACAAAACTATTTATTACAATGTCTTGAAAGCCATGGTAATTTATCAGAGTTATTATTTTGAAAGAAAATAAACTGTAGCTTGATATGAGACCGAAGCCTGGTTAAGAAATAGATATGCAATACTTGTCACGTTTCGGTAATCCTTTTCCGTCCCACAGTTGTACTTTTTTATATTCATTCAATCCAGGGTCAAGGTCATTTTCAAGTTCACCATGCTAGGCGTGCAGACGACGAGAGGGAAAGTTTTCTTGCAGCTGATCGCGAGAAAACTAAGACATGACAGCTCCTGCACTCGTCCGATTCGGTTCCAGTCAACGGTGATTTTTATTTGCTACATCTTAATTACACCCCTCTTAGATAATAATGTCGTAAATCCCTTGATCAAACGTGACCCAAATATGGTATGATCACATTTGCTGCAAGACTGTGTCACAGTTTGTGAGGAGTGAGTACAGTAGACCATTGCATCTTCCTTAGCTTTATGAAATGATATATGTGTTAAACTATACCATATATTATTTCAGAAGCACTCATCGTATTTATTCTCAGGGAAAATGCAATACAATTTCAAAAATAATCAATCAGATTCAATTTGACATTTCTCATGGAATATAATGGTGCTATCCCAGTCCCTGACTATCGTTTGTTATCCTCTAAACCTTCATTTGAGTTCAGATAATCTTTGCGGAAGCTTATGTTCGATGATGAATGAAGATATCTATCATTATAGTAGCATGTTGAATTAATATATCATTATATTCTTTGCAATTGAAAGTGCTTAGTAAGCAAGCATGTTGTTCAATTTTAAAATGTCCATGTCGCCTATAATTTTGAACAACTCTCTACAGGAAAGATATAAACCAAGAAATAAACGAGTTACTTTTCCAATAGTTACAAATGAATGAAGTTCCACTCACCAAATGATTAAGTTTCGATGCAAGACACTTAAACCTTTTTTTGTAACTACAGGATAGCAGTTTGCAACGGACATGTCTGTACGACTTTCACGTATCACACCGAGGCAAGATGGTGCCCTTCGCAGGATGGGAGATGCCGGTACAATACGCTGATAGCATCACTGAGTCGCACCTTCATGTAAGGAGCAGTGTGGGTATATTTGACGTGTCGCACATGCTGCAGACCAAAGTGGAAGGAAAAGATCGCGTTGAGTACATGGAATCTCTTGTGCCGGCAGATATACAGGGCTTGAAGGACAATGTGGGGACTTTGTCTGTGTTCCTGAATGAGAAAGGGGGAATTATGGACGATCTGATTGTAAACAAGACAGACAATGGGTACCTGTATGTCGTGTCTAATGCAGGATGTATCGACAAGGATTTTTCAAACATGCAGGTGAAAACAAATTCCATTGAATCGTATCATTAATTTTATCCAGATATGCCTGATCTGAGCGTTTAGAGTTTTTTTATTCATGAATGTTTTTATTATGCTTTCAATATCAATCAAATGTGACACTTTTCTCATTATTTTCTATCAATTAAGTTTATGTTATATTACTTTATTTATCATTCATTCAAATAGTTGTAACCAGCAAAACAGAATAATGTATTTTTGTGTGCATTGCTTTGTTTTGTATTTATTACTGTTCTTTTGCCAAATGATTTTGAACACTTTATTACTTAAAATATATATAAAACCATTGAATACGCTTTCTTGCAGACAAAGGCAGAGGAATATAGAAAAAAAGGGAAAGATGTTACTGTAGAGAAAATAGATAAGGCATTGATTGCTGTTCAAGGTAATGAGAAAACACAAAATCGTGGTAAAAAAAAATGTCTTCTATGTTTCTATTTCTTTTTACAACACAATATGATTTTGATGAGTTGGTATATTCTTTCCAGTCTTTGTTCTCATGAAATTTAACAAATAATATAATATATATAGTAAATAAATCAGAGTCTTTGGGAGGCTTTTTCTTTTTTCCTTTTTTGAAATATTTTGACAGAAATTTTTAAAATATATTTTCATATTCCTGATGTTAACAGCATATTCAAATATGTCAATAGGACCCAAGATGGTGTCTGTGCTTGCGCCAGCAATTGACCTTGACTTTAGCAAGTTGACCTTTATGACGACGGCTGTCACATCGCTGTTCGGTATTGACTGTCGGGTCACTCGATGCGGATACACAGGAGAGGATGGAGTTGAGGTGAATTTGCTTCCTTGTCCAAAGTGTTTCAGTTGAAAGACAGTGCTCTTGTGTCCATCAGTCTAATTTTAATTTTGCTTCTATGTACCAAGTGTTTAAGTTAAAAGTCAGTGCTCTTGTATCACTATATCTTAATTCAAACTTTGCTTCTTTGTACCAAGTGTTTTAGTTTCATTGTTAAAAAATACACAATTCACAAGTTCAACTGACACCATTTGTTTCTCCAGATCTCTGTATCCAAGGACGACGTGGTAGCGTTGTTAGAGAAGTTGATGTCATCTAGCGCTGCTGAGGTTCGTCTAGCGGGACTGGGGGCACGGGACAGTTTGAGACTGGAGGCTGGACTCTGTCTCTATGGCAACGATATCGATGAGACAACCACCCCCGTAGAAGCAAACCTCAACTGGGTTGTAGGTAGGGGCGATGGAATAGGAAATTATTAAATTTTTTGAATTTTTGGTTTTGATAAAAAATATAGAAGGAAAAAATGAGCATTACTTTGCACGTCAGGGAAGTTTGGAGAAAATTATGTTTCTTTACTAGGTCCTAGGTAGGAGTGAGGGAATGTGAAATAACTTTAGTTTGTGAATGTGTGGTTTTGATAAGGAATATGGAAGGGAAAAATGGGGATTACCTTCGTCCTTCATGCTTGCACGTCAAGGGAGTTTTGAGAAAATGATATCTCCCAGCAAATCTTTACCAGGTTGTAGGTAGGGGAGCTGAATGGGATTATTTTTGTCAGATTTAATGAATTAGGAAGAAGAGTGTGGGTAGGTAAGGACATGCTTGATAAACTGATGGTGTTTTTGATAATCCTTTTGACCAAGATAGTTTGTAGGGGAGTTTGGATAAGAAAAAGTTTCAGGAATAAGGAATAGGAATATGGGATACTACTTGATGCACTTTGCACCTACAGGAATAAAACATTTCTTCACTCTTTAGTTTCATGGTATCTCATGTGAAAGCTGGTAATATTTGTGAAAAATAAGGTTAAATTCCCAATTACATGACAATTATTACTTTTCAAAGATAAACAAACAAACTCCCATGAGTGTGAAAACAAGACATACTATTTACAGATTATTAGAAAAATAAAGAATACTGGTCAGTAGTTACATAACTTTTCTAAAATTACCTAAAATTTTGTCTTTTAACTTTCTTCAGTAGTTTTTGAAAATTATTTTTGAATTATTGATGCACATATTAAATTGGTTTTCAATTTCATCATGCTGTCAATTAAAAGTACTGTTTTAAATACAGACTTATGAGCAATATATCAAAATGACATCATTCATTAATTAATCATCTTTGACTCAAACAACTCTCAGATTTACGATGCTAAAATATAACAACATTATATGGTAAGTTGACACTTCTAATATATTCACGGATAACCAACATCAACTACTTTGATTGCAGCTAAGCCAAGACGCGAGACGAGAGGATTCCCAGGCGCAGACATCATCCTGAAGCAGATCGAGCTCAAGTCAAAGGGAATCTCCAGGAAAAGGGTTGGCTTTGTGTCAACAGGTGCTCCAGCTAGGGGTTAGTTTCTCTACTTCATCAATATCATTCAAGTTTTGACCTGACTTGTTACTGCAGCTTTTCATATCTATGACTTCAAGACTTCAATTATTATTTTGTTTAATCTTACCCTTAGTTAGTCCATTGACATTTCATCATTATTGCTTCACTTGACTAATTACAGTGGGGGTATGTGAGCTGTGTTCACTTTTGTCTTTGTTTGTATGGCACAAATAAGAACACTGAACAGTCACTTCAGTATGATTACTAGGCACACATATCTATTAATGCCAAGTTTACAATTCATTGATAACTTTTCTGTTGCCCCACACTCCAGCGGGAACAGCAATCTTCAACGCTGACGGAGACAAACAGATTGGGGAACTTACAAGTGGGTGTCCCTCTCCCTCCCTCAAGAAGAATGTGTCAATGGGGTACGTGGAACCAGTTTTTGCTAAGAATGGGACAAACATCAAGTTGAAGGTTCGACAGAAGATGGTGGATGCAACAGTCACAAAGATGCCGTTTGTTCCCACCAACTACTTCACCGGGAAATAATTTTGTACTTACAAAACTTTGCATTGACAGTATTTAAAATGTCATCTTTTTATCAAATTACTCTGCAAGGCGTACTTCTGGCCTCTGGCCCCAGTTTCTGGCTAAACTGGTTTTATAACTGGCTAATTCAAGTTTTGCTTGTTTCTGATTTGACTCTTATTACTGGTAGCTGAAGAGCTCACACAGTGAAATGTAGCAAGGCTTGAAGTACCAGTGATTTTGACTGGCCTGAGATGTGCCTTGCAGAAAATGTATCTCAGAAGAGGTGTAGCAAGGCTGAATCAGGTGTGATTTTTACTTGCCTTAGATATGTTTTTTCGAAGATGTTACAATACTTGTATATAACGAGAATCATTTTCCTGACGAGTAGGTATTTATATGTCAATTTAAAGAGGATATCATGGTAGTGTCCATTAATACTCACAAGTGCTTAGATAGTATCATTTCTCAAACAAAAGCGAGAGATAAATTGATAATTTGTTGAGTGTAGTAAGCCTTGTAGGTATTGGTGGCATGAATATAATATTCTGTTTATAACCGAAGTTGCAAAAGCCAAGAAAATAATCAAAATTAGCTTCCGAGCATAGAGTGCTTAAATTTTGTCAGCACACTTTGTAGCACGTTTTAAAACAAACTGTGAGGTCAAAATTGTAAATGTTGTTGTGTCACAATGAAAAGGGGATATTTTACCCTACTATGCATAGTGCTATAAACATCAACATGGAACAATAAGCCCAGTCTGATTAAACTTGACTGTGTTTCGAGGAAAAAGAGTGTAAAATATTATCTCCATTGGGATTCGAACCACACCTAGCCCGGCTTTCCTCTCATTCACTGTTTTGGACGGCGGTAAAAGCTTCCAATATCAGAGCTGGGGGGGGGGGGGGGGGGGGGGGGGGGGCGCAACTCCTGTTAAATCCATTTTCTACATGATCGCCGCCATGTTGGTTTTTGAAAGGGATGATGTGATTGGTTCGCTTGTGACTAGCTTTTTGTCTGTGCTAAACTGGTGTTGAACAAGCGCCTAGTTTGGGTGCTTTTAGACAGTTGTGGAGAGGAAAGCCCTGATACATATTTTTTATTTTGTTTCCCAGGAAACACGGCCAATTTTAATTGGACTGCAATAAACTCTGTAGTGAAATCAGTCCTCAAAGTTTTCTTTCATAACTAGTAGTAAATGCTTTATCATATTCATAATGGGCTAAGCTCACAGCTTTGATATTGTAAGCAGTACAGGAAGTCTAGTCAAGTTGAAATAGCTGCTCCCATAGCACAAGATCTTTATCTGATAACATATCGAATATCACTATGTACCTGTATGCCAATCTCTGCAAAAATTTAAAACATTATTTTGATACAGATATCAAAGAATATTTTAAATGGCATACAAATCTAGCCTTCCTTTTAATGATGTTATGTTCCTTTATACTTGCATTGCAGTTGTTTATCCTTGCAGTCAAGTGGAAATAGATATGTTAAAGCTTAACAATAAGCAATATGGTGTGTGGTCAAAATGAATGTTTTTCAAAATATTTTTATCTTTTGAATGAAGTTTAATATCAATTAATGCCTATGCCTTAATGTGTGCTCATTATTCATGTATCATTAAATTACTCATTATTATTTTGGGATCTGGTATCAGGCTATTTTTGAATTTTATTGAACTAACTCTTGACAATCATGTTGCTTTTACAATATGGGTGCTGGCATTTTTACTAAACTCACCTATTTACTTTACAAATACCATTTACTAATATTGAAGATCTTTTTTTGTTTCATCTGGTGAATTTATTTGTGTCTTGTGATCATTTACCTGTGTTTTATTTGTCCATGAATTGCTTGTAATAATAGAAATGCATCTTGAAAGTGCTAAAGCATATGACTTAAACGCTGGGGGTCATTTGTAGTTGAGAAAATAAGCGCCAGGCCTCTTTTTCTTTTTCATTTTTTCAGGTATTCATGGTAAAAGACGGCTTAAATCAATCTTAAATCTTCGCCGGGTCTCCAATGAGCATGGCCTCTAATAAACGCCGGGTTGGGGGGTAAAGTGGTGCTGAAAAAAAAGGGCCCGGTTGCTTATTAGAGGAAATACAGTACTTCAGGACGATTCCCCTTGTAAGTAAGGAAGAAAGGAAAAGTAAGATTTCCTTATTAACAATTTAATTATTGTGAGCATTTTGTTTTGTCCCTTCATCCTGGGGAGTCTACAACGGAGTGATTGTTGGCAAGTGCAACCGGGTACAGTGTTTGTAATAGTGCCTTTTCACCTGCCAATTGCTAGTTACTTTCAGAATTGTCTTGTTTGAGAAGTGGTGACAGGTCAGTAAGCCTGGCTGGCTTTTGTGATTTTAGACATACTTACTGCCTTAATGTTTAGGAGGGTTTGTAGATTTTTCAAACTGCTTGTTTGTAGGAACACTGCCACACTATGTTAAAATCATATTTGATATGCCAAAAAAAAAGAATAAGCCTAAATGAAACCTAAACAATAATGCTTTTTAGACCAATGTAAACCCTTAATAACTGTTGTCGAACAATAATAATTGTTTGATTGAATGACGTTTATGTTGAGGCCAAATCAAAATTTTATTGTGTTGTTTAAGGTAACCCATTATACCGAGTTTGTTTCTCTTTGCAACTTAATAGTTTTACCAGGCAAACTATGTCAGTTAACAATAACCTACCAAGGCAAATTTGTGTACATTTCAATAATAATTAACACATATCTTTATCAATCAATTACCCATCTAAATAATAATAATCAATATAAAGATACAAAGGCTGTATTATGATAAATAAAACTCTCATTATTTTTTGCCATGATGAAAGTGTTAAATATACATGTACAATCAGTGTTGTAAGGAAGTTGTCAATGTATATTGGTGATCTTGTTTGTGTTGCCTATTGCAGTTTTACAATGATCCAGTCTATGAATTGTATGATATACATGTGTACATTTCTGTCTCAACTTTCAAGGAGCTACATGTTCCTCTTTGTATGACAACCATTTTCAATATACCTAGTGTTTATTCATACATACTTTGTATTTATTCAAGTCATATACTCTATACTAATATACTTAAACAGAATGTGCTTCCTGTTCTTACTCAGTGTTATGGAATCTCAAGGGTATGAAATTCTCTGTTGCCATTCCATATGTGCTCAATTTTGCTATACCCCTGACCAACAGTAAAGGTTTTGATATTAAAGTAATACCAATGATTATGTTCATTTTTGTTCAACTGACTACAGAATGACAATTCTTCTGATTCGCTTCAAATTGTAGATGTCTTTTACCCTAAGATGTATGCAGTGCCATATTACCGTCGATTATGGTAAATTTTTAGCTCATCTGGCCTGAAAGGTCTATGGTCTCATTGCATGATATCTTCATCGACCATCCAGAACACCAGGACCTAATTTCTGGTGTCAAATTCTCGGCTTATACTCTGTCATATACGGCATTTCCAGTTTTCTTTTTGGCATAAAATTATGTAAAGGTAAATTTGTCAAATTGTCAAAATCTTATTTTAATGATTCCTTTAAAATTTCCACATGTCTTTTACCTCATGGTGAGAAATGCTAAGTAACAAGAGATTGACACGAATTTTAAAAGAAATGTTGACCAACATCTTTCAAATGTTTAAGTTTTGGGATATAAATATCTGATTCTGTCCAATTGGTTGGAAATCAAGACCAATTCTGTTGGTCAGGGGTACTAGTGAACCATATTAACTTGTTTGACATGCTTTTTTTCACATTACCAATGACAAAATGGCCACAATGTATTAAACCGGTAATATCAATATCAAATAAACAATAGATAACTTTCAATATTAGACGTTTTTGGTTATCATTTGTCGAAACATTTCATCTTAATCTACTTGCACGTAAAGTATGTTGCACAATATTGCTAAATGTACCATATAATAAGAATTAACCGTAATTTCAGAAGAAAAATATTTTTTGGCCTTCCAATCCATAGTTTTATTTCCTTAGCAGAACCACATAATCGTTGATTAACATCTTTCTGAAACTTAGCAGTTTAGCCTTTATTTTCATTCAGTCATACAAAAATAATTTACAGTTATCAGTAATACCGGTAAATACTGATGTAACAGAAAATGATACTCAGTTCAGTTGGTAGTTGCCATCTTCATAATTTAAGTCAAAGACATTAATCTAAAAAATACAGTTTCAAAGTTATATTTATAATGTGAATATAAATTATTATTAGCTTAATCATGATTGCAGAGATAATTAATGGAATAAATTCAAGGGTTTGAGATCTTTATTATGATAAACATGGCTGGATGATATGATGAGTTTTGAGGGAATCAATCAGTTGAGCACTAGTCAGTTTGGCACTGGAGGGGAATCACACTATAATGTCCTAGAGTTCCGTTGTAGGGGACGGTAGATTCTTCTGTTTCTGCTTCCGGCTCTTGAACCCACCACACGAACACAACGCCACAAAGAATCTGTTCAGTCCTTTCTTCTTCAAGGGTTTCAGTGATGACACACTGCTGAATGCCGCTGATTTGTTTGAAAGTTTGTGGTTTGAAACTGCCGTCTGCTCTACTAGAAGAGTGTCGTCTGCTTCGCTCTCCAGAGGAACTTCATCCAGGATAGTTGAGTCGGCCATCATCTCTTGAAACACTGCAGTGTCGTCGTGATCTGTCGTCTGCTCGATGACGTCATCTATGAACACATCATCTGAGATGGAGGACGTGGGAGAGAGGTCGTCACCAAGGTTACGCAATGAGGTCGCTGGGGTCACAGTGTCGAGGTCTGTCATGGCCTTCTGTATACAAGCCGTTGAAGCCTGATGATGCAGGAGAAATCCCTTCAGGTTGTGTGGGTCTAGGCCTGGGTAGATGAAGTAAGTCATTGGGTGCTTCCGTACCCTTGGAGACTGGAATAAAATGAACATTTCATAAGCTTATGTAAAACACATTGTATATATACATCTTTTGATGTAAATTTCAACAAAATTAAGGTTTGCATTTCATAATAGAGTTACAAAATTTTGGTCATTAAAATGATTACCGGTAGATATTAATCTATTAATTTTGACCAGTGAACTTATCAAATATCTTGATGACCTTACTTGTGAAAAATTAAAAAAATTATCAAGTTTTTATGACAATATGTTTAACTGATCACTTGGCATCTTATTATTAAGTAAAATGAGTGATGACCGACTGATAAATTGGTGATATGACATTGACTGTGCTAGAGCCATAATTACCAAAAGATCAAAGGTCAGGTCAAGCATATAGGTCTGGCCAGATGGAGCCATGCTATGATAATGTTACATCCTCTATCTACTGATGCCCTCCCTTAGACTACACATGCTGGGAGAGACGAGACCATTGGTAGATTACACAACTCCCACGGGTTTCTTCAAAAGCAACATTGATGTTATGGTACTCTTGGAAATTCTGTATTTTTGTCAAGCGTCTTCCATGTAGCTATAAATTTGTCCCAGTTTATCTTCTTTTATCATGTTGGCATATTTTGCAGGAAGCAAGTGACCATTGCATATGTTAATACAAAACTCGTATAATAAGGACGAATATTTTATGGATAACAACTTCTTTATTCTGAGTACACGACGTCATGCTTGAAAACGATACAAACTGTATCGAAACGTCGTGTACTCAGAATAAAGAAGTTGTTATCCATAAAATATTCGTCCTTATTTGACTTCCAACTTCTAAATGCCACTCAAAGAAGTTAAAACTCGTATAATCTATTAATAATAAGTATTAACTCGTTTTGAGTCGTTGAGTTTTAAATCAAAACGATTAATTGTGGAGTAACCCCTGTGACCCCCCTCGATGCTGCCTAGTCTTGAAGTCTGACCATTCATCACCTAACAGCAGGTGTCCGCTTGACCCCTTCACTATCCCCTCCCCCCTCGAGGTTCCCCTCTGAACAGCTGGATAACCAATAACAACGCTTCTGACGAGGTGCGGTCAGTTCAAACTTTTCAAATGTGATTTCCAACCGTTCGTATCTTCTGAGGTTTGAGCATGACTACTTCTGAAAATTTGATTTCAATTATCTCAACTTGTCCCTATTAACAATTTAAACTTAACCCTTTCAGGCCTTAACCCTTTCTAAATATATGGCTTTTATAGCTTGATATAGATTGAAATAAACACTTACGAGAACTGTTGACGTTTCGTCATACGGCATGAGAGCAGGTTCGCTGTGAACAGTACAATGGCATTGCTTACAACAATTATAATAATTAAAATTTAGTTAGCCTTTTATTATCGCATGATTATTGTCACAAAGTAATACTAATAAGACATTTATCTAAAAATGATTTTTTAAAACTGTAAGTTTAGACACATATACCCGACTTCTAGTAGTCATATACTCAGAACATATTAATAATGTTATATTCTTGAAAAGCAAGTTTCTAGAGATGTACGGAGAACTATAAAAGCTAATTTTACAAATATATATTTGTTCTAAGGGTCTCAAAACATCGACTTTCAGCATAATATATAGTCAATTCCCCTACCTGTAAGCGCTCACTAGACCCTCCTTCATATTGGTATATCCGAGATAACAATATATCAGAAACTTGGTATCTCCTCTCCACTTTAGATATATCCCTCTTGTCCTCAGCTCGTATGTATGTATCCTTAGAGAGAGCGTGATGTAGTTATCTGACCAAAAACCGGTATGGGTCTTTTATAACCTTACACAAACCGGAAACATGTCAGCTTTAATTACACCCCTTCTCTCACATAATTACCCCCGAATCCTTGCCCCTCGCGCCGCGGTATCCTGTCATGTTACGTAACGCGCCCCTCTTGCTTTGGTTCGATCCATTGGGAAATTCTCTGTTGTGACAATGGGTGAGAAGTGATGTTTGTGTTTTCGTTACAAAGGTTTTAACAGATTACGAGATAAATCTTGACAAGGATGTTGTAGCAGGCAATGATCTCTTGTTGGTTTAACAGAACGAGTTGTTGTCTTTGTATTTAGAGCGGACACTTTCCAGGTAACGTGTTAATGAGTGTGTATTTTAACAAATTTGTCGATCTCCGGATGTACAATTGTTGCAAAATTATCTTTCAAATTACCATCAATTTAAAACTTCATCAATAAAGAAAGTTTAAGAATAGAGATATACAATGAGTAAATTCTTAATTTTTAGGAATATGATTATTGGTAAAAAAATAAATAAAACAAACCATAAACTTAACGTGGTTTGCGCTCTGTCAAAGTAGGTCCAGCTTGTTAAATTTTCGGTTTTACGTAATAAATCGGTTGGTAAATTGTGCAAATAGTATCTTGACCCACACAATAGAATTCGCCTTCGTAATTATCAGACCTGTTCGTCTTCTCTCAATCAGTTCAAAGTCTCAGATCAACGCATCTGTCAATAAGCCTCTGGCTATAGCATTGTCTCCGTTGCATCAAAGAAATTTTTGAAAAGTGAAATTGAAAAAAATAATTTCATTGTCAGTTTGAAGACATGGTTGAAATGCGATGCGAAAAAGATGGTTTTTACCCATAGTTAATAGCGGAATGTACTAACTAGCATATGATCTGTTTGTATATTATGTTATACTTTGTTAAAGTTATTAGATAAAAAAAACCCACCAAAAATGTTACTTTTTTTCCGATCACCGGCCTAAACATTGTAAAACTACACATGATCGCCTTATAACATACATGTTCTTTTTACATGAATGTAAACATCTATAACTGGTTTAAACAATATTTATTTCAAAAGAAAGGGATTGGTAAACAGGCTATAAAGCCTATCTGAATACCTCTCCCATACAAAATAAATAGACATACAACACATGTTCATTCATCATTTACAGACAAAACACAATTAAACAAAACCAGTAATGATGTTTAATTAGAAAAGCGGTTTGTAAGGGTAAAATAGTCATGAACAGATTCTAAAATTTTTAGGTTGATATCCTCAGTAAAAGAGTAGTTGCCAAATAATATAGTTTGAACATCATAACCCGCGTTGACGTAAAAAAAGCACACTGACCGAAATGTTGTGTAATTTGGACAGATAAATAAATAATGAATGACATATTCATAATGATGACCGCAAGTGCAAGTTGACATATTTTGTAAAAAACGATCAGATTTATGTGCGTTTAGATTGCTGCAGCCAAGTCTTAATTTACAGTGGATAATTTGTTTGGTTCGTGTTCAATATTTCTGAAGACATGATGCACATTACAAGATACATTTCGATCAAATTGTTTTTTAAACGAAGCAACGGAATCTACGTTTCTAGTTTCATTGTCTAACATATTCCATTCCAACACAGAAGATGGTAAAAATGATCTTGTATATGATTCTGTGCGACAAAGAGGAACTTGAAGTGTGTTAGATGATCTTGATTCATACATGGATACAGAGGATATCATATGTTGAATGGGATTAAATCAGATAAATATTTTGGAGTTTTGTTATAGAACATTTTATGAAAAACACACAATCGATGAGTCTTGCGACGTTCGCTTAGAGATGTAAAACCAGTTTCAAGATAGATTTTGGAATGGGTAACTCCTCTATCGGATCCACATATGGTTCTAAGGGCATCTAAGTGAAGTTTCTCTTATAACAGCTCTTGATTTTTCATACAATTATTCCAAATATAATCACAATAATCAAATATCGGTAAAATGAATGAGTTGTATAAAGTCTGTAAAGTTGTTCTTTGAAGGCGATATTTGAGACTTCTCAGGCAATTAATCATAGGGCTAACTTTAGAAATAATATCATTTATATGTGTTTTCCAATGACCATCACTTTGCAGGGTCAATCCCAAATGTTTATGACTATCAACAGATTTAATTTGTTCACCATTCATAACCTGATCTGGCATTAATGTTACAGTTTTCTTTCTTGTTATAGATTCTGTTTTGTTGGGGTTGAAATCTACCTTCCATTTATGGGCCCATTTACCTATTAAATTCAAATCATCATTAAGCTTATTGGAAGATAAAACAGGATCATCTATTATTACATATAGAGAAGTACCATCAGCAAATAGTTTAATGTTGCACTGGATATCTTCAACAATGTCATTGATATAAACTAAAAAGAGCAAAGGTCCTAAAACTGACCCCTGGGGAACACCAGCTTCAATTGATTTTACATTTGATTACATTTGATACACCCATTAATTACTGTGAATTGTTTTCTATTATTTAAGTAACTTTCAAACCATTATAGGAGAGAACCCCGTATCCCATTAGCCCATAACTTATGCAGGAGACCCTTATGCCAGACCCTGTCGAAAACTTTACTTATATCACAAAAAACAGCGCGTACCTCCTTGTCGCTATCCATCGCCTTAGAAATATAATCATATAAATGGGTGAGCTGATATGATGTAGAATCACCAGTCGAAAAACCTGACTGAAATGAAGTTATATAGTTTCATTATCTAAGAAGAAATTGGATACATGTTTAAAAACACACTTTTCAAATACTTTTGATAAACAGCTGGTAAGTGAGACAGGTCGATAATTTGTACAGCTATGAATATCATTTTTCTTATGTATTGGAACTACAGATGCATATTTCCATAAATGTGGGAACTCAGACGTTGCGAGTGAAATATTGAAAAGATTGCAGAGAGGAACTGACAACTGTTCAGCTAAACATTTTAAGATGATCTGGGCCTGTTGCTTTTGTAACATCAAGAGATAATAAAATATCCCTAACTTCTACACTTTCTAATCTTAAATCATAGAGACAATGATTGACATCCACATTAGAATCAATTTCTAAAACATCATCAGAATCATTATTAACCCGTGCTATACTCACAAAGTAGTCATTGAATATATTAGCTTTATCAGTGTCATCTTCATACACAACATTATCATGTTCAATGTGTGGAAATACCTTAACTTTGTCTGTATTTTAAAGATAATTTTTGACAATTTGCCACCAACATTTGCTACCGTGTTCGGTATTAACAACCTTATCAAGTTTGTCAACATATAATGCTTTGCTTTTACGTATCTCAGATATTAAGTTATTGCGACATTTTCTAAACTTTGCCCAGTTACTGGATGAATTACTTCGTTTTGCCTTTCTGTGAATTCTATTCTTTTTACGCATGAGCTTTCTAATAAATCCGTTCATCCATGGGGCATCATTAGGGCGAATAATAACAATTTTATTTGGAATATTTGAAGAAGAAAGATCTCTAAGTGCATTTACAAATTTAGGTGCAGTATTATTTACATCTTCATCTTGTGTAATGAAATTCCAATCAACATTATTCGTATTCTGTCGAAATGTATCTAAATCAATATTTTCATAATTATAAATGATTCTTGAATAGGCTTTCCTAGACTGTTTAGGACACTTCAGGGACACGCTCACTGAACAATGATCACTACAGATTGGAGGTGTAACATAAGATGATATTACAATATCAGGACAAGAAACTAATATTATATCTATAAGTGACTTTGAATGTTGAGTTATACGTGTCGCCTCATTTATCAATTGTTTCATACCTTTTAAATAGACTTGATATGTTCAATATTAGGATCCATTCTATTCAACAAGTTAGCATTTAAATCACCAAGCACAATCGTTTTGATATTAGTATCTATAGCTAAACCAATACTCTTCAATCAGGTCCCAATAGTGGGAATTAGCATTTGTACTATAAAAAGTGCCTATAAGATAACTCTTGTTTTTACATGTTATCTGTACCCACGCTGCCTCTAATCCCGGAGGTTGTAAGTCATGTCTATGCTTACAGTAAATATGGTCCTTTACATACACTGCAACCCCGCCTCCCCTTGTTTGTCTATCATTTCCAAATGGTGGGTTGAATCCAGTCATATGAATATCAGTGTTTGAGATTCCGTCATGCAACCATGTTTCTGATATACAAATTACATCATATTCGTGTAGTTCTGCATACACTAAATCTACTTTTTCATTCAGACTACAGACATTATTATGTACAATACTTAGATCTGCGGCATCAGGTCCCGGGTTAGGGTGAACATCTCCACAACATATCAGCAGTAAGAGTGCTATCTGTATACCCCTGAACCCGAGAGTGTACACTAACGTTACTAAGTAGAAAGTGGATATGTCTATTTTACCCTGCTTTCTATTAAGGGACTTACAATGATATACCCCAATTGTCTGGCGATATTGTGTTATGTCAACCCCCATCTAGAGATCTTGAAAATAGCTAATCAGGCTTCATATCAATTTTGCTATAGGGTGTGGCAAATGTGGTTTCTACCTTACTTTGGATCACAGAGTCACCAAATGCACAATTTGGAATCCTCCTTATCTAACATCTATAGATTTTGCACACAAAGTTTCAGCTTTCTAGGCCTGATGCCTCTTGAGAAAAAGATGAAATTAGGTTATTTTAAAGGATGTGGCCCCTGAAGCCCCTATTTAAAAAGTTATTAGAGGCAACAGGGCCACAGGGCCAAAAAAAAAAATGAAAATAAACGTGGCCCCTGTGGCCCTTAATAGGGATCAAAGGGCCACCAAAGCTAAAATTTACAATCCTCACTAGTCAAGGAGTCTGTACACCACGTTTCAGCTTTCTAGGCCTTATTTTTATGGAGAAGAAGTCGAAATTCCACAAAGGTTACGGACGGACGGACGGCGGACACCATGCCATGCCATAAGCCCATCGGGCCGTACAGGCTAGATGAGCTAAAAATCCCGACTTTAAACGGCCGTATTTTCGCTCAAATGTACCGATTGACCATGAACTTGTAATTATCAGTAATAGTTAGTGGTTCCCGATGTAATGTAATAACATAGATTTCAAAAGTTGACATATGTGATCCCATCAACATGTGACTTTAATACTGTCAACAGTAACAGTAATAACGTAATAAAAAATGTTCAGCTAAATTTATTTAGATTGGTACCTGGTAATTCTTTTTAAAAACACTTTTTTTGTTATCGTTCAAGAATGCATCTGTCACAATGAATCCCGGCTGCCCATATGGATACTGATTATTAGGAAAACATTAATCCTTGTTCATGCTTCAAAGCATTACAAAACTCCACGAATGTTATTAACAACAACCATCGAAATTATAATACAACTAGAAATATGTGCATGCACTGTGGTGTCCCCCGTACAAACTTTTAATCAGAATATGACAATAACCCCCATATGTACTAAGTTCAAATTGTTTCCATGAAAACCAAAACAATCCAAAAATTCAGAATAACCGAAGGAGCAAAAGGCTACGTACCAAGTTAAGTAGAACAATATTTAATAGTTTTTAGCTATAGCTTGGAAATAGGACATTCTCTCAAAATGCAAGTTCAAATTGTTGTCAGTAAACATTTTAAAATTTAAAAGTCAGAAATTCAGAATATCCAAAATAGCAAAAGGCAAATTTTGTAAAAAAATAGTTTTTGAGTTATGGCCCGGAACAGATCCTACCCCCAAAATGCACTTAGCTTCCAAAATGCTTCAATGGAAACCAGAAAAAAAAATCAAAACAGAGCCATTGGCTCTATAGCTCATCGGGCTTCATATTTAATTTTGCTGTGGCCAATGTGTTTTTGCCCCTTTGTATGGGCCACAAAGTCTAAAATTCTAGACTTAAGTATATATGTGATGTGATTTCAGATACCTGTAATCAATACAGTAATGGAAATTATATTTCATATCAGGATATTGGGATTATATTTGAACTGTAAACTTATTTTGCAATATAAGCTGATTGTGTTCTTCAAGTGAAGACTATTAATTTTTACCAAACTTATGTAGGCACTTGAAAGTGATTGAAGCTGCCTTAAAATATCATCTTTCAACAATAAACCACTCCTTGTCAGAAATTTTCTAGGGAAGCTCACATAAAATATCTCTTAAAATTGATACTTTTAACTCTCTGTGTCAGAGTATTTTGAACTCTTTGGTCTAACATAACATAACATGTAGTTGTCACTAACGTGACCGTGTCCCCCGCCGCAAGAGAGAAAATAAGAAAGTGTTTTTACTCGTAAAAACAGATGTCTCCCTCATACACCATTTCAGCTGAATTTTGTTTTGGAAAATAACTTTCATTTTTTTAAAAATTAAATAAAGCGTGGCGGGGGTCAAATTTCATTGTGACCGTGAAAATTAGGTCATGGACACCAAACCGACTGGCGTATTCACCCAATGAAGACTGATACCAAGTTTGAAGGCTGTAGATGCAAGGGTTTTTGAGATATCGCGCTAACAAGGCTTTAGGTACTGGTCAAAATCTTGTCGTGACCTTGAAAATAAGGTCAAGGACACCAAAACCGACTGGTGTCTGCATAGCCACCCAATGAAGACTGATACCAAGTTTGAAGGCTCTAGGTGCAAGGGTTTTTGAGATATCGCGCTAACAAGGCTTTACGCACTGGTCAAAGTCCTGTTGTGACCTTGACCTAATTCTAAAAAACCCAAAAACAATCAAATAAGAACAGGATAGAATCTATTAATCAGGTTTATTTCAATATTTGACTCGCGTATACACAACAAACAATACATCATGGCTGAAGATATATAGTTACAAACACAGCAACAAGTTTCTTCATTCTTTCACCATATATATATATTACGGGCACTTCATTCATTCACAGATTCTGACAATAGATGTTCTCCTCTCATACACGTCTTGCGAGCTGGAGCTCAAAGGTGATATTGAGAACCGGTAACTAGCAGGCAGAGTTCAGAAGTGGTGTTGCAACAAATAAATAACAAAACAAAAGTTAACATGAAGGGTTAGCTGTAAAAAGTTTGTTTTCATTGTGATAAGAAAACAAAAATAAGTCAGTGGAACAAATGAATGAGTAATGAAATATTCACACAAAGGAATACAGATGACAAAATACTAATTTGAGGAATTGTTTCCAACAAGTGGGTGCGTGAATATGTGCCATGCATGTGCATGATTCATAAACAGGCGTAAGTGGAGAGTTTGGAAGACAATCAATAAATTACAAACTTAATTGTGGAAGGGAGATACTTAGAATTAACAGGTATATGTATCATTGTTGTCTGTCAAGTCAACAAGGTGAGAAAGAATTAAAATACACAAGAAAAATAACTGACAAATCAACAGAAGATGTGAAAGCTATAACAATACAAGGAACAGATCACCTCAAGAGAAGGCGGATGAAAATGGTCGTTGTTTGAAAATAATAATAACAAAAAATGCATGAAGATGGGAATTAGAACACAATACTTGCATAACCAATACCAATGAAAGCACCCTCGTTAAGCACCGGTATAAAAACCTCCATAATGATAAACTCTGTGATGTGGATTTCAGGCCAGATTGTTTCTACAGCTCTGTGTACTAACTACTTGGCTTCACTGCCGACTTGTGCTTGCCGGTTTAGCAACTGGCCTTAATCAATCAATAGGGTGACAGGCAGGCAGCACGACATCTACTCAATGAAATGTGGAGCACTAAGTATAAGAATGTAAATGGCCAATAACTTCTTCATTTCAAGCTCACTGTTGCACAATTCATATCCAATTCCATTCATCTGTATCATGATATACATAAAATGGCAAGTATAAAGTTGCTTCAAAATAATGTGTATATGCCTACCTCCTAAATAAAAAAATCTCATGGTTTAAATGTAAATTGTATTAAAATAAACCATTAAAAGGCATAAATCTTTGGCAAAAGATTCAAAATTTAAAACTTGGACTAGTAATGAAGTACAAATTTCCAATCATATATCAAAACATACTTCTTGAAATGCACACAGTTCATATTCATCACCATATCTACCAAACAGAGACAAATATTTGCATTTGACAATTTTTGTCTGGGGTAAAAGCACACAAAAGGGAGGTAAATGCTGTAGAGAAACAAATCTGAATGTAACGAAATATCCCTAACAGTCTGTCCACAATAAAAACTTATACATGTGATAATGTCAGCTTTGAGAACAAACACCCACGACAGAATTGAAACAAACAATCTAAATTTTAATTGTTACTCCTAATTTGTTTCAAATTCTTAATGCTCCAAAAGATATAATACGTTTGCTCCAAAAATGGCCCAAAAAGAATAGCACTGTTAACCAGAATCAGGCTTGATGAACTAGGATTCCTTAGCATGACTCTTTATCCTCGCTACACCCTGATCCTGTCAGCGGCCCGCTTGATAATGTCGGCAGCTCGCTGGTGAGGTAGGCGTGGCTTGGAGAGCTGGTTGATGGCCTTGGAGATCTTGACGTCGTTCTTGCGGAGGTAGAGTTGTGTCTCCTGCGCCATTTGGTCTATCTTGTCGGGGCGGATCTCGTCTAGCATGAAGTACTCCGAGAGGTACGGGTTGAAGCGGTAGTACGAGTTCTGTGGCAGCAGGTCGTGAAGGATGGAGTGAACCGCTGAAGGAATACGTCAAAGTGTTTTAACCAAAAATTTTACAATTGAGTTCGAATAATTAAGTAAATTGGTTTTTTGGTAAGTTGGCCCATGGCCTGTGTGTCTTAAAGTATCCAAGTAATACTAGATACCATACATTAACATTAAGCTTTAGATTTAATAGCACCTTGATAGCTTTGCAATATAAAGGAGTTTTCCAAGGAAAAACCATACATGCACTGAAACTATGTACATCAGAAACTTTTTGACTTCATCATTCAAACGTACCTTCTGTGTCAGTTGCGCTGTCCACGATCTTCATCACCTTATCCTTGAGTGCTATTTTGGAGGAGAGGAACTCCATGGCTGGTTCGTATCGCCCGGTCCCAATGGATATAACACACTGTATCGACTCTCCTGGCCATAGCAGACGACTCTCGTGGATAGCGATCGCTGTCGGGTTGTTTGTCATCAGACCTCCATCCTGTAAGAAATATGTTAAGAGAATCGTTAAAACAAGAGCTTCTGAATTGATCTGTGCAAAACTAATCTGTAATGGCCAATTGACAAGTTGAATGAATTTACTGGTATGGACTCAATTAATAAATGACCTTGTTCAGGAATTAATTGGTTTTACCTTCGTCTATTATTAACAATTACTACCCATCTGTTATCACTCTATAAAATGGTTATCTCTTCACATAAGTACTAGTCAGGTCCTCTTGGTAGTGCCATTAAAGAAATCCCTCTGACTTCTTCAAAGAAATGTATAAAAACTAACTTCTAGGAATCTCATTATCATATGAACAGAAAGACTACCTGGAATAAATATTTCAAGACAAAGTCATCAACATCCCCTACAATATTTGCTTTCATTATAACTCTGAACATTTTCCTTAATCAGAGTCCAAAAGCACAGAAAAAAAGGCCAAATATAATAGCAATCTAATGTTTTTTTCACTCCATCAAGGTAATGATACCCTGGAGACCTGCAGCAAATTTGGTTATCCTATAGTTTCTGAGAAAATCTGTTTCTCTTTAATTTGGATGGACAGGCAGAGGCCATATGGACAGATGGACAGAGCCCAAACCTATTTCCCAATCCCACTTTGTGGCAACGGAAATAAGCAGATCAACGATTGTCCTGATATCATAATCTAATAATCAGCAAGTTGTCTCACCTGATGTACATAGTCTCCCTGCTTGTACTCCTCGAAGTAGCCGGGCGCGGCGGACGAAGCTCGAATCACCTCCCACATCTCGTGGCTGCAACTTCCTGGACAGCGCGAGTATGTCTGGGGCGGCAGGTTGTAGGTGCGGAACATGTAATTCTTCAGCTTGGGAACATTCATCAGTGTAGACATGCCAGAGTACTGCAATACACATACGCTACTGTTCAATGGTATTCATCACATTGTAAACTATCCACTTGTAAACTTAATGGGTTGCCCAAATTTTAGAACACCCTCATTATTGTGTATATATACAATTATCCTACCTCATGTCAGAATCTCGATCTCTGATTGGTCCACGTGACCCTGGATAAATACTTATATCACCCTCTTGAGCAGGGTAATAAATCATTTATACCCCGGCACATAAAAAGCATGCAGATTGAGCGTCTTGAAATGTACAATGTATGTTACCTCGAACACATGATCAAGCTGGTTACTTTTGATCAACCGATATGTAGCTTTGAACAAACTATAGTAAAACAAGGCAAAAGTGAGCGCAGCTCACATACCCCCGCCTATTGTTTGACCGCCTTTCTTTGACGAAAATAGTGAAAAGTCATTTGTTCTTATATGTCATAGGATTGTTACCGTATTTTTCCATCACATGATATAGATAATAAAAAAGCAATATTCAGCAATAATGAAGATAATTATCAATGCAAAATAAATTGGTCTTCATGACCTTTTACCATATGATACAAGCAAAATTAATTCATGATTGAAGTTTCAAGGTCATATAATTTTTAGTACTGTTTTCGGACTGTTTTGGTTCAAAATTTCAAAAATAGAGCCATTGGCTCTGTAGCTCATCAGGCTTCATTATCAAAAATGTTTCTGAAATATGTTGCCACCATGAGAAAAGGATAATTGGAACAAAATTACTTACCTGTAATGTTCCATAATACTCCATTCCAATAGCAAAGATTTAAAATGTTTAAAAGTTCTGTTAATAAAAAACATAATTCAGCAATAGCAGAAATTAATGCAAACAATGAGAAATATTTAAAATGTTTTACAAGTTGTGGGAATGAAAAAAGCAATATTCAGCAATAATTAGAATAATTATCAATGCAAAATAAATGGGTCTTCATGACCTTTTACAATATGATACAAGTAAAATCAATTCATGATGGAAGTTTCCAAGTCATATAATTTTTAGTACTGTTTTCAGAGTGTTTTGGTTCAAAATTTCTAAAATTATTTGGACCATTGAGCTGAAACCCTTAAAAGGCACCACAGCACCATATAGGCTACTTCCATACCAAATATGTAGTTTGTAAGTGGTATAGTTTTTTAGTTATGCTCCGGAAACGAGACAAAGTCCAAAAATCGGACCGTTTTTGGTCAAAATTTCTAAAATTATTTGGACCATTGAGCTGAAACCCCTAAAAGGCACCACAACACCATATAGGCTACTTCCATACCAAATATGTAGTTTCTAAGTGGTATAGTTTTTGAGTTATGCTCCGGAAACGAGACAAAGTCCAAAAATCGGACCGTTTTTGGTCAAAATTTCTAAAATTATTTGGACCATTGAACTGAAACCCCTAAAAGGCACCACAGCACCATATAGGCTACTTCCATACTAAATTTGAAGTTTCTAAGTGGTATAGTTTTTGAGTAATGCTCCGGAAACGATTTCGGACGGACGCACACACGGACGGACGGACGCACGGACGGACACGCGGAGCGCTATATACCCCCGACTACGTCGTAGCGGGGGTATAATAATTTACACAGTTCTTACTCTTTATCTTCATTTTATTGCGTTTTGTTTAAACATTCGGTAGGATAAATTCGTTATACCATTCAGAGGCAGAGTATATGGCAATCATCCGCCTCTCGCTAGGTGTTATGCAACTCGCCTTCGGCTCGTCGCATAACACCAAGCTCGAGGCCGATATCTCCCAATATACCCCGCCTCTGAATGGTATAACTTATATTATTTAGATAATTGTAAATATATATATAACCCAACATATTCAACTTGATAACTTGATCATGTAAGAAGTAGGGCATTTCAGTTGAGAGACATAACTCTTCAACCAAGATTAAATATATATTTTGGCAGAATATTAAGGTACGTAGGTGGATTTAAAATAATAGTGGACAAAATGAACTAAGCGACTCTGCATTAAAATTTGTATGGAGTTCTCTCCCTTGTTTAGCTCAAGTCATACTAACCTTTGGCAATCTGTTGTCTTGAGAGAACTTAATCATCATCTTCTCACCAATTTCTGTCCTGAAAAAAATGAATACCATTCAACATGTTAATATGATATGACGGATATGATATGATGAAGATGATAAGATGAATATTGATTGATTAATTTGATAGTTGAATATGAGGAATATGATGAACATCATTATGATTATGATGATAATTATTCGATGATGATAATGATAATGCATGTTATGATGATGGTTTTATGAAGACGTACTTGAGAATCTTCTCCCAGGAGTCTGTATCGTAGAAGGCGTGGTTCCAGACCAGTTTGCTTGTGCCGACCACCTTGTTACGTGTGAACATCTGTCTGGAGAACTCCTTGTACATCAACTCACACTCCTCCAGTGGTACCCGGTACAGAAACACCATCGCCGCTACCAGGGCCCCAGTGCTCACACCGCTCACGTAGTCAAACATGTCGCGGATATCGGTCTGACATAGCTCCTCAAGACGTTTCAGACACTCGATAGCCAGCAGGCCTCTGTAGATAACACAAGTATATTTATGGTATAGGAAATATATGACATTCAGTGATAATAAAAAAACATAAAATTTCAGATACATACATGTGACGTGGACAGTGAACAAGTGCAGCATTGTCATATTTCAAAGCACACTATCCAACAGTTGACATTCTGGGATTTAATGGGTTAATTCCATTGCATGATTTTAACTCTCAACTTCTGATTTATCGTTCAAACAATGGTTAATTAAGGAACATAACTCTTCCAGCTATTTAAGACACTCAAACGAACACTCAAGAGAAAAATTCTCGTTCATGGTAATATTTTTGGGTTACAAAAGTTGAATTAACTATTTAGCATTATGGTGGCAGTTCTGTCATACATCAACAACTCCCAATAAACTAACTGACACAAAAGTTCTGTGGTTAACAGAAGAGTTAAAGGAAGGGTGGGGTTGAACCCCCTCAATCATCTTGATATTTTCAATCACTTATCAATGCTAAATACAATTCAACCAATGTCTCACCTGGTGCCGCCCCCGTCTATGGTCAGTATGCGCACTCCCTGACCTTTGATAGGGTCCACATAGCCTATTAGGGCCAGAGCTTCATTCGCTTGGGCCGTCAAAGTTTTGTCCTTTGAACCTCGAAATCTCAGCAAATACGGAACTACTTTCTCCTGAAAAAAATGATAGCAATGTTACATCTTGAAGGATGTTTACACCTAGTAACGAGAGGAAACCTTTTGTATTAATCTTGTATTGATAAACTTTTTGTACATATGATACTATGATGTTTCATACATAAACATCAAAACATATTGGTATCATGAAAATGTATAATTCAAAACATTTTAAATCATGTGTCAAACAGCATACTGAATTTCAGTACATACATCTTGTATGTCATACACATTGTATTTTGATAAAAGTCTTAAACAAAATTACAGATAAAAGACGCATTAACAAGACAAAAAGTAACTGAAAGTACCTTTGTGGCAGTAGATCTTGAATTTGGATACTGAATAATATGTTTGCAGAAATCTTCTGTACGACGTAATCTTGACTGCAGAGTGGAAGCTGTTTTGATTCCTTCAACAAGAGCTCGTGTGCGACTATCTACAGCAGTTTTGGATATGAAGTCCTTTTGCAAAAATGGCTTCTTTTTCACTGGTACAGTCTGTTCCTTCACATCTTTCTCTTCTTTTGCATTTGACCAAACACTCTTGAATATACTTGTCATCAGATCATCTTCACTCACTGTCTTAGCTTGGACTATGTTCTTATTATTAGCATTCAGGTTGGTGGAATCGAAAGTGTCATAGAAATGTTCAATGCTTTCATTTGTCTCTTGCATAGCTTTCTCAAATGAATCCGCATCTGCTTTTTTACCAGTTTTAGCTTCATAAGCCATCATTCTGTCTTTCACTCGTCTCTCAAGCTTTCTCAGTTGTTCCTTCTGTTCTTCGATACTTCCCTGAATATCATTTTGAACTTTCTCCTTCACTTTCATTGCAAAAGGAACATATTTCTGAAACTCCCCAGCTAACCTTTGAGGTGCAACAGCATTCAACAGTCCAACATTTGACAAACTACTTGCTATATTGTCTTTCATTCTCTCGACATATTTGATCTGATCACGGAGCGTGTCCACATACGATGCTTTTGATTTGACCTCCTTGATCTTTTCCTCTTTTTGTTCTGTGTTCTTACTGTCTGTGTGGTTCTGATACATCTGCTGTTGAACTGTGCTCATCTGGTGACGCTGACAGACACATGTTCTACTCCATCGATCCGGTGACGCTGTCCGCCACTGACTTCCTGTCTGACTTGGAGGGGGCGTTAATAATCGTACACATGCTGATGCGGAACGTAGATTTGCCATCTTGGTATTTTCAGTTGAAAATTCTGATGTTAACTTGTGCTTTATATGCTGCTAGTTACTCTGAAATAGAAGCAAAACATCTATTAAATTTCCTTTTTTCAAGAGAAAGGCTTGATTTTTTTATATGACAATTCCTGCCACTGGTTTCAATGATAGGCTTTTTGCAGCTTTACTACTAATCAATAATAATAATAATAATCAGAAATGTACATCATCATCACAATACACAGCTGACGTTTTGTTGGATTAGCTTCATATCTAACAGATAAAATTGAAATATATAATAAAGACTACCAGTGAAACCAGCAAATATTCAATTAAAAAAGGTTTTAATGTTTTGGTATGAACATTTGAATCTATTTATGACATTAAATCTGTATTCTAGAATATTCCAGGCGTGATATTGATCAGAGAATCTAATCAGCATGTAAATACATACTAGATAATAAAATAGTAGATTTGATACCACAAAATCCACTCTTGAATGATAGAAATGAGACAACACATTCCATCACAATCAGTTACGTTTTATCATTCAACACAACTTTAAAATGACATACAAGACTAAAATCATCACCCATGTCCTACCTTGATACGTTTGTTGAGAAATGTACGTTGAGAAATGTATCATCGCTAATCCACCTGCGAGCTGCTGAGTTAATTTGTAATTCCGTATGTTTATGTTTACGTCAGATAATCATGCCATGGCCATATTGCTTCCCTACCCCTAACAACTAATTATTGGCTTATAACATTACCAAACATGTTATACCAATTTTTAGCTGAAAATATCACTATAAAATATCGAGGATTAACAACTGTTGTTTTTTATGTTATTAAACAATTATAAGCAGGCTAAAACAATTCTTTTCAGATTACTGATTACTTTAACATTTACCTCCCAAACATAAGTTGTCTTTCAAGTAGTTTTTCAAACGCAACCGCAAAATGACAACATTCTCGCGTGATAACCCAGACTCTACTAGGCGGCAGCTGATTGGTCCAAAGTCGGTCAGCTGTCAGAAACAGTTTTTAGAACAATTTCAACATAACTACCCATTATCGGAAACGTTTGATAACAGACTTAACTGCAATTGATCCAACTTACATTTATGTAAAATTGCATACTTGAAATAATTTTCTAGTTGGTGTTAATTAGGGATTGTCTAAAAATCATGAATATTCATTGAGGACAACGCCTTCGTTTTCCACCAATCAGGGCATTGCAAACGGTGTTGTTTGTAAATAGTGTCCTCGTGTTTGTGGTAGTGGGTCAACCTAAATATAGAATTGTTCATTCATGAAGCACCCAGTTTTGGGAAACACGTAGCAACAAATCACCAACAATCGACGTGTCTCGCAATTTCAATTACTCATTTTTGGGTATTTCATTTGGGAAACAAAACTTTTCAACAAATTAAAAAGTCCCTATTCAACTTTCTAAAACGACTAAAACAGTAGGAATTACTATAAAATACTACGTACTCCAATAGATGTTTCAGTTTTATTTAATTTTTTTTTAAATCCCTTTTTTTCTTTTTCTTAGGTACATACATAGTTTTACAGTGTACATGATGACATATTTTTACATTCTCAAAATATTAGACATGTAAAGAATGAAGACGTTAAATTTATCTATGTGAAGACGTTGTGGCAGGATGACCAAAAGTGAAAAAATTATTGTAATTGCAGTTTGAAAAAGCAGTGAATTTGTCAGTATCATATAAGGTATGTAAGTATTTCTTCAATCCAGTAAAGTCTGGACGGATGCATCTTTTACCGTAGATATATTTTGTTGTTGCGATTATTATTAAATTTAGAACATAATTTCTTCTTTCTTTATATCCGAAACACTTGTGTTTCTTATCAAGATTTAGTTTAGTTTAGTACCTGTATTGTATTCAATCCAGTCTTCTAACTTCTGCCATAACGTTTTCACATGTACACATACAAATAATAAATGAACAATAGACTCAGTTTCAACATTACAAAATGTGCAAAGATCAGATTTTAACAAATTGTAATTGTACAGGTCTTTGTTTGTTGTGATACATCTGTGTATAATTTTATATTGTAGCCATCTGAGATGTGTATTTACTGTTGTTCTGAAAGGTATATAATTGTAAGTTTTCCAAAGTTCTTCTAAAATATCAACGTCTATATCCCTTTCCCATTTTAGTTGGCTATTGAGTTTTGTTTGTAAAGCATGTTTTCTTAGTATAAGCGAGTAGAATATATTGCACCCTTTAGCTTCTTTATAAAGAATAATTATTTACTTGGCAACAATGGTGTTTCTGCTACATTGAGAGTAAAATTCTTTGAGGCTAGGCATGCTTCAATGGAGTTTATGATACCCTGAAATTTCTTGATACGACGTTGATTAATGAAAACCCAGCATGTTTAGAGTCTTAAAACAAAATAAAAGGTTATTTTTCCCGAAAGAATATGTATACCATGTTAATATGCCATGTTCAATCTTACAAAACTGATGTACAATATTAATTTAATATGCTGTATAGATATGTATGGTACCCTAAAAAAAGAAATAAAGTGAGAAAAAAAAAGTAAAAGGTTATTTAAAATTTTTTCGTGTTCAAGATTAAAACATGTTTGAATCCTAAAAAGTCAACGTTATATTTGTTGAATGTATTTCGAACTTATATTCATTAATATATATAGCCACATGAAACAGGCTACTGTATGATACAACTGTACATGGTCTAAAATTGTCGAAGAAACTGATCTCATATTTAATGACCCCCTCTGAAAAGAGTCCTTTTCATTTCTGATTTATTTCGTTTGTAAAGGACCCATTAACATATCTTATCATCGTCGTAGAAAGCACAAAGGAAAAACAATGCTCTGCATTTCAAAACTTTAAATCGTAGTCAAAAGAGTTTCCTCGATACGATACTTCATACATATACACAACCATTAACCTTAGCAAATCATATTACACAGCCTGATAATTGTGAGTTTGGAATAATTATTTATATATCAGTTTCGCGTATATCTCTTTAAAATGTTTTGGTCCCAACTTCTGTGGTCAGAGAGTAGTTTTAGGCAGAAATTTCAAGTAAAGACTGTCAATGAGTTCAGTCATCTTTTGAAGAACATAACCTGGGATAACCCTTTACCCATGGGCGTGATCAGCTTGAATAAGACATGGTTTATGAATTAAGAAAAACAAAATTAAATTCAGTAGCAATCATAAACATCAACAGGTAATAAATAAGGCACTACTTTATTCAAAACAGTATATGCAAAGAATTCTACGAATGTTTATGTGTTCAGCTATCAGTGTTTAGCCTTGTCTGCAAACTGGATTTCTCGGTTAGATTATGAAACGCACGTAAGTGGTGAGTTGATTCTTGGCTATCCGATAACCGAGTTTAATATAAATTACTAGTTCTGTTTACTGTACAATTTTTTAAAATAACAAAAACCTTTTATATGTGTGTATAAGTTGCAAGTTTATTGTCACAGGCATTGCTGAGAGACGTAATTATGCTCTATATAACATGTTTCCAAATGTATTGTAAAATTATATTTTTTGGGCAATTTCGGCACCTTAACAAAGGCAATATAAACTTTATTTTTGCAATGCATTCATGAGGCCAAAAAACACACCTTATAGTTATATATGTAAGATAAACATATACTGGTGAAGTAATAAGTAAATAAACGCCAACATAAACTTTATTTCTATTTCCGTGAGTACTTTAATAATCCACAGCCTTGTTAATGTAGGACTTGCATGGGCATCTTCACAACGTTACGACCGAAACGAAAAGATTTACAACCCCCTCTTTTATTCGATACGTTTTCAGTTTGCCATAAGAAGGAGGGACGTTAACATTTCAGCCTTTTTTTTATCTAGATATCAAATAACCTTCTCTTGTTCGCACACTTAAATCAAATGATCGAAAAAATTAAACCTTTATCAAGCTTTAAGTAAATCAACAGAGTGGACTGTATAGTTTGCATCTAATGTTTTATCATATGGTAGAATTTTGGCTGGAAAACCATAACAGAATATGAATGAAAGTCAGAACTAAAGTTATTAATTGAGACCATCCTGTCTCCGGGCACGAACGTTACGCTAACTCCACTAATCAGTACCCTGGGTTCAGAAGCTATTCTGTGTTTGTGTCGAGAATGATAGTCGATTCAAATCGAGTGTTTCCTGTAAATTGCAAGGACTTATATTGACAATTAGGAGGAAGTACATTTCATATTTTTTCATTGGGGTCCTTCATCGAACTAAGTAATTCCCAATGTTCCCATGGAAATTAAAGCTATAGTTTACATTGCTCTTGTATTTTCAAGGACAAACATTCTTGCATGTTGAATCATTTGCATAAAACAAAAGAACAATGATCAAAATCAAAATTAGCACTAAAACATTTTGAAAACAAATGCCATAATGTATTGTAACAAGATGTCTACATATTTGTGGTATAAAAATTTCTTAGACAACGAGCAAAAAAGGTTGATTGATGATTAATGAGAGTTAGTTCGTTCGTAAGGAGGCGGTACCGCCTATAGAAGGACAGCGTTGATTGGATCTATAGATAACCCATAGACTCTACTGTGATTGGCAGTTGTACTGTCGGCGATTGACAGCCGTTCAGGTACAGGGGATTATTTCTAAGTGAAGCGAGAGAAATGAAATCGCCTGGTTGACAGGATGACCTCAGGTTCGAGACGGTTTTCATTTTCTGGAATATCTCTGGGATATGAAATGAATAAAGTGACTCATACGTCTGCAGTTTGAATATTGCATATTGAATCTTTTGATATTGCATTTCCATAGACATGGAGCAAAGATCTAGATTTATGTACTTTTATTCTCGATATCTTTTATGAGGTGGTGATTTCAATGCAAGAACTGGAACCAAATCTGATTTTGTGGTAAATGATAAAGTAAAGTACACTGACAATCATAACAACTACTTATCCAATTCAATAATATAACTGATTACTTTAATCTAAAACGCTTGTAGAGCACTCAATAAATTTAGGAGATTTGTTTAAAGGATACCACATAATAAGAAACCAATATACAGCTGCTTGTAAGTAAAAGAGGCGAATTTCTTTTTTAAATGATCAAATCATAGAACGAAACATTCAGGACTCAAAATTGTCCTGGACAGAGTTTAACAGTTTAGGTAAAATCAAAAGGTAAATAATATCTACATAAAGATTGGTAAAGTTATTTCAAAGATTTGTTTACAACCACCAACACTTACATAAACTTGGCTAGTCACAAACCAATACTAATTCAGAACCAGACATTGAATAAGCATATGATATACTAGATTACCCTATTACTTATAATGAGATCGTGGAAAGTATTAAACATCTCAAATGTAAAAAATCTCAAGGGGTAGACCAGATTATTCCTGAGTTTTTTTAAAACACTCTTCGGATATTTATCGAATTATTTATTTTTTTATTCGGATTATCGTGCCTTATCTTGAACTTGTATTCAATGTTATCTTAGAAATTGTTTTTTGTTTTGTCCTAGAAAAATCATTTCCAGAGGCTTGGTCATTTGGAATTATTATACCAAGTCAAAAACAAGGTAATCTTAACAATGTAAACTATTATTATGGATGCATCTCATTGCTTAGCATATTTGGTAAACTATTCACATACATTATCAATAAAAGGCTTGTATTTTTGGCAGATGCTCTCAATAAAATCAATGAAGTAGAAGCAGGCTTGAGGGAGGGACATTCAACCATTGACAACATATGTATACTTCAAACTTTGGTCGACAGATACCTCAGTGACAAAGGAGGGAGATTTTATGTGCTCTTTGTTGACTTTAACAAAGTTGTTTTTACTTTGAACAGAGAGATAAACAATGGGACCTTTTAATATCTTATGGCCTTAGCATCAAAATGAGTAAACTATTGGACAGTTTTTATGCTAATGTAAAGGTTTATATGCGATAAAATTTTATTTGTCAACTAGGAGTGAAACAAGGTTGCATTTTAAACCCATTTCTGTTTAACTTTTTCATAAATTAATAAGGAACTCAAATTAATTCCAACTGTACACATGGCATTGAGTTACATCCTTATATTACCCAAATATTTTTACTTTAATTTGCAGATGACGTTATCCTTTTTTCATCAACATTCAAAGTATCACAGAGCCAAATGAATTAACTTTGCTGCTGTCGTGACAAGTGGAAGTTCTCAGTAAAAATAAATAAATCTCACTACATAGGTCATGTGAGGAACATCTGAAACGTGAAAGGGCCATTCGGATTTTTTAACAGTAACTTTAAAATTACCAAAACCAGTTGAAAAGCAATTCTCCTATATACATGTCTAAAACCATCTTGTATCAGCTATCAGGTACTGGACATTGGTATTTTAGAGGAGAAAAATGAATCTTCATGTTTCTACAAATACCTTGGTGTTTCATTTCAGAAAAAAATCCATCATGGCATAGGCATTTAAATCAAGCTGTTATAGAAGCAACGGAAGTGTTCATATGTATTTATAAGAATCTGAAGGCCTTAGGGAACATTTCATACCATTCATTTTTCATTCATTGGCTTACACTTATTAAAATGTCCTCATACAGATGACCAAGAAATGTTTATGACATGATGATAATTTATGATAAAAGTGATAAAAGAAATTGGATGACATGTATATAGGAGAATTGCTCTTAACGTTCATTCCTTTAGAGTCATAAAAGTGTTCTTTCACATTTATTTTTTTCTGAAGTTGTAGAACACTATCAGCTATTGATGACACATCAACATCACATAAAAGTGCATATATTTTGGGAAAATCAGTTATTACAAATGTTCCTTATCCACTTTTCTGCTCTAGTTGGCATTTGATTTCATTTAAGTAAATGATAAATAGTTTCGGGCTTAAACATCCACTAACCTCGACCAAACCACTTCTCGATTTTCGATCAAAGATTTAAAAAAAAAAGAAGTTAAAGCTCGACTTAATTTGTGTTTATTTGTCCAATAAACACCTTTTATTAGCCTTTCATTAAGACAGCGTGATTATCGGCTGTAAAAAAATCCACCTGGACCATAAAACTCGCGCAGGTGTGACGTAATAAACAGACTTTAGAGAGTAACGCTTCATTCTTACAACTGAAATACCGCCTTAATAATTGTTTAATTACGTACCATTGGTGTGGATATCTTTTTTTACACCAAATGCTTATTAGTGTTATATCGTCAAAAGATTTATCTAACTGAGTGGAAAACATTTTCTAAAAATCGTTCATTATTTGTCTTTTTCCTGTGGTATTGTTACGATAGATGTACACTACAGATAACGAGGCTGATTCTGTATATGATGTCACAAAATGGGGGCGTGAACAGTCATGCATTCACTGGCTTCTTGTCAGATAGGTCTAAGCGTGGCTTTCAAAAACGGCTTTCATTTGTCAACTAATTTCAGTTTTAAGATAGTCTTAAATCACTGTAGGTTTCATTTTTGATTAAAGTCTTTAGGTTTAGTTAATTTGCAAGATATAAAGGGAGGTAACTGCTCTTAAAGTTCATACTGCGCAGCAGTGAACTCGGTGGACTCACTGCACTTCAAGTCTTGTCTAAGGGACACAACTGGTTTGAGGCTTGGTTATGCTAAAAGCACATGGCATGCAACAAGTTAAGCTGATTCCTGCACAAAATTTGTAAGTACGGTAAAATGCACACACGTTACCTGCTTTCAAGCTTCACGTCTTTTCGAGCCCATACAAAACGAGCCCGGGGTGCATTCTAGACGCCTGTTTATCATAACTTTCAAACGAAAAGTAGAGGGAATTATCGGATACATTCTTTATTTTGTGTGTAAGTATGAATTTCAAATTTTGATACAAGAATAAGTAATCAGTGCAATGAAAACAAAGATTTCCATAAACACTGGTCACACTCATATTCTAAAGCGAGCACAGTTCAATACAAATATTTTGAGAACTGTGAAACTCATTTTGACTGAAGAGCGGAACCTTCCAGTCAACATCATGTGACAATTTTAACTTTCCAGCTGATTAACAGTTGGGGGTCACCTCTAGCTAAGTATGCATAGCTCTGACCTGGTCAGAGCTATGCATACTTAGCTAGGTCATCTCATAAGCGATCAGCAATTCTTTTGCCAAGTTTCGCAGGTCGGAAAACAAACGTTAGGCTGCTGATCAATGCATAAAATTAAATTGACAAAATTCTAATAAAAAAGGCTCTTATTGATCCAAACATCCCCAAAAGTAGTTATCAAAATACCCTTTTAGTAGGGCTTTTACCCATAAAAATACCAAGAATAATGTGAACGACTCATTTAATTTCCATACCGTCGCTTTGGCGGTTTCTTAGGTACCGTATTTCCTCTAATAAGCGCCGACTCTCTAATAAGCGCCGGGGGTCATATATAGAAGAATATAATTTAATCACCAAATACATGAATGTTCAAATGAAAACCTTAAGAATCAGGGGCTCGTAAGCAGTCGTTATTTTTGTCTCTGCCTCATTTGATTAACACATTGGAATCATCGTTATCATTTTGGTTGTGTAGCACAACGATTTGCTAAACAATTCTTAAACTTTCATTGGACGTTTTAACGTTGAGCAGAACTTGAAACATTGACGGCTTAAAGGGGCAGTAGCACGTTTTTCGGGGGAATATAAGGTGATGTCAAGAAAATTAAAATAAACAGTTCCAATTGAAAGACAATGTATTTAAACTAAATGAAGCAGTAATAATTCAAATATATAACGTAAAGTTTAGCCATGCGATTCCTTTCTCTTTCACAAAATGAATTAAAGGTGTTCACACAAAAATGGCCGCCAATGGATTTTATGTGAATCCTCATACTTTGTCTTCTGACTATGGGTGGTTGGCTTGTGTAATGAGATTGTTGACACTGTCAATATAATATAATAAGCATTAACTTACAAATTTAAGTGAAATATTTAGAATATAAAATTATCAAAATACGTGCTACTGCCCCTTTAAAGTAAAGTTACAAACAATTGGACTCCCCATGACACACTACAAGCAAAGTATAATCCATCTGCATGTTAGTTAATACATTTATTAGTTGTATGATTATCAAAATTTTGAAAGACAACTCACAAAAGTTCAATCAGAAGTTTGAAATGGCATTTTATTGACTATTTTCATGCAAGTGATAAGATATGAGAAAAATAGTCGAAGGTATTGACTATTTAACTCAAACTGTTGAAATACGTGATGATATACACAGAAGGTACGTGGTTCGAATCCCGCCAAGAGCTCTGCAAATTTGTCTGCAGTATAGAATTGTTCTACACGCAGTCAGGTTTGGGTGCAATGCTTCACTGAATTTCAGCGCTATTGTTTCGCTTGGTCCAGCCGATGCTCGCAGGTTTCATCGAAATACATAGCAACATTAGTTTTGCAGGCTTTCTCCCTGCAATAATATTAGCACACGCGATATAAGTGAAACACTCTTGAAAGCGGCGATAAACTCAACTCATCTCAATAAAAGATATAATTCTATAATTGTTAACACCAGTTTTAAGCTGATTCATGCATTAAGACATCTATTGTGCATGATAACAGGCTGTGCAGTCATTGAATATTTTTAATATGCTAAGATCCGTGAATAAATTTGAGTTCCAATGTCTTCGTCAAACTCTGATAATACATTTAGTCCAAAAATTTGTTCTTAATGTTATTTTAATGAATTTTAGAGATCAAAAATACATTTACTGCTCTAACGCGGGACTTCTGTTTTGTTAAAGGGATAATTCAATTAAAATGATAAGTAAGGACATTAGTACAGCAAACATCTACACTAAACGCCAAAAAAAACCGGCACCCTTCTTCTTTTTTAAATAACTTGTTAAGTATTAAACATATGTAACAAATGAATGGTTCAAAAGGAAGCTGAATAACCTAGCTTTATTACCAATTGGAACAAATAAAAAAAAACAAAAAAAACAAAAAACCTAGCTTTATTCTGATAACACATTTCAAATTCCTTATGGATTCAGATTGTGGCGAAATGCATCTTGCTTATGAAGATCCAAATTGTCCGGTTTTCGACCAGGATGGTAGTAATGAATTAAATGTTGTATGCTGGATATTATAATCCGAAAACTATGAAAAAAGATGTTGTTGAGTAAGTTAGAAAAAAATAGAAAATGGTGAAAATTAGAAAAAATGTTTTTATAGTCATAAAATATCTTTTCTCGTAATTTAACTTAGTGAAACGAGTTATCTTTGGTGTAAAATGACTCTTAACCACAGGGAGTACTCGACTGTACAGGTAAAGCGGAAGTTGCACCTCTGCAACGTCCAATTCCTCACTGTACAGTGACAAGAAACAACCCCGACTCCACGTTCGCGGTTAGTTCTAGTAATATTCACCTTCTGAGAGTTGAAACGTGTAAAATATGAAACTTTTAAGTGTTTCTCTACACATTTCTAAAGGCATATTTACGATAATGTTTAAATTCTTGTCATACTTGCCCATTTCAAGTGACTGGCCGTTCGAAGCTAATGTAGCGAAATTGACTGTTTAACTCATGTTGCGGACTATGTATAGGTCATTTGATGATTGTTGTAACTTATAAAATAATGCGTATTCAAAGACCCATGTGGTGTATCAATGCTTATTTCATTACATTTAAAGAGAAACGTTTTCAAGAACACAAACGATCATTTCTGTACACAATTTTGCTTGAAAATTAAAAGTTCTGATTTTAACTCATCTGACTCGAAAGGCCTTAGGGCTTGTCCGGTGTCCGTCCGTCCGTAAACTTTGTGCATTTTCAACTTCTTCTCCAGAACCAAAAGGATTATAAAGCTGAAATCTTGTGTATAGACTCTAGACTACTAGAAAAATTGAATATAAAAACTGAAGAGTTTGTTTATCACCCAAACGCATTATCGCTCAAACGTAGCAAAGTTCAAGCAGCATTTGCACGAAATCAATGCTTCTACAGAGTATATAAGATGCATACTTTGCCGCGATTTAAAGCCGAAGAACGAGAAAGAGCTCTGGGGATGTTGCAGATGAGGTCGACCAACAACGGTGTCGCCATGCCTTCAGATGTCACTGTTTGTTCATCATTCGATTTCGCCAACGCTATGTTCAAATTGGTGTCACCGCTGACCAAACCATAAACGTCCCCGAGTCACAACCCCAACTGAAGATCGCTAGCATGGCAGCTACATCTGAGGGACTGATTTCTGTCGCCGACGTGGTCAGCCAGGACTGCTCTTGAACGAAGACTAAGAGCTGCTACAGGGAGAAGAAGGCTTGTCTTCAAGCTTAATGGACATACACAGACCAATGCGAGGTATGCAGTTCATGAGGTGACGCGGCAGCGCCGGCTAAACAGAGTAGCATGGGGACGTACCGTCAGACGGTGACAGAACCGGAAGTGGCGGCGAGTGATGTTCACGGATGAGAGTCGTTTTACAATCCACCATACCGATAGGGGAAGGAGAGTGTACCGTCGTCAAGGTGAAAGATGTGCACTTTGCTGTGTTCAAGACGTTATACCATTCGGAGGAGGCATTGTAATGGTGTGGGCCGGAATAAAAGACGAAGTTCGAACTGACCTTGTTATCATTGAGGGCAATATGACGGCACAAGTGTACATTGACCAAGGTGTCCATCCTGTGGTTATTCCATTCTATTAGCGTCACCAAAACACACTTTACCAACAGGACAATGCACCACATCATGTCGCAAGATTGACAAGAGATTTCATGCATGCTAACAACGTCAACGTCTTGCCATGACCTTCCAAATCACCAAACATTAGCCCCATCGAACATTTGTGAAACTATTTCGATCGCAGAGTTCGCTTGCGACATCGTTATTTTAAAGCCAAGCCAGTTAGTTATTCAGTATTTGAACAACGAATAACTAACCACTAAGTTATTCATTATTCGTTATTCGTTATTCGTTATTCGTTATTCGTTATTCGTTATTCGGATAACTAATTACTTATAACTAATAACTAATAATTTGCTAACTTCAGCCTGCCGTGATAGGCATTTCATGTTTAAGTTGTTTGAGATCAAGTATGTCGGACTTCCATCTTCATTGTATTTATCTTGTTTTTATGGATCGGCCGCCTGCGAAATGAAAAAAATATATTCTGAAACTCAATTTTGCTCACTGGCTGCCATTAGTTTTTGTGAAGTTCCCACCGCCGCCGCCGCACTCAGATTACTGGCTATAACTTTTTTTCCGCTAAGCGTTTTCAAAACTGTTATTCATAACTTACTGTTATACCTCGGTGGAACCGTTTTGACATGCTCACTTTCAAGGTCAAAGGTCCACCATCTGGCAGCCATTTGTGCCGACAGAAACCCTAGACGTGATTATTGATCGATTGTTGAAATAGGTTTCGTATTCCTTCTTTTAAACGTAACCAATCAGATTTACTTCCGTCTAGGGTTTCTGTCGTAAATTGGACAACATGGTCTTTGTCTGGCCTTAAGGCTATTATTGTGAGGAGGGGATATTGCTTTCTGTACATGATAAAATACTCTTTATTTTCAATTTCCTGTGGCATTATGGCCTCTCATAGAGGTCGTTATTTGTTGAACAAAATTGTTATGAGCCAATCAGGAAGATAATGATTATATTTTTTTTTCAGATTTGATTTGATTGTAGTTCACAAGAACAACAGGAACCCTTTGATTGTGCCGGAGACACTCAACAATGGGTTTTTGCTGTTGCAACAATAACGGAGGTCGCCAACGTAAGCACCATCGGTTTTATACTCTGTTGCTCAATAGATAGTATACACTGTGTTTAACCATACATGGAGACATATAGGACATTTGAATAATTATATTTGTTCGATACTAATCAAATTATACATAAAATAATATCATTTCCACCCAATTCGGAAAGTACTCTACGACAGACATGTCCGTTCATATTCTTTAGTCCATGGAAACCAGCAAGTTTGAATTTGAACCACGAACAGCACTTCAGCGACACGAGGAGAGGGGTATATAGGTTGCGTTGGTGTGCGTTCCTGATCTGAAGCCGAATGCGCTAATCACTGCGCTATCCCACATTGGATACTTATTGTAGAGAGTGAAACTCCAAATTGGTACCGGAGGGAAGGGTATTTGTCTCGAGTAGCAACATACCCGAGTGTAACAGCCAGTTTTAATCCAGGATCAATCTTGGTCTCCATTAATATTATGATTTAAGAGTTCTGGGCCAATCCTCTGAAGCAGTTCGTCAAACATTCTTGGTTCCATTCGGAGAGTGTTTAGAAATACCTGACCCGCAAGTCCGACATCAATCTCGTGAAGTCACCAAAAAGAAGTGTCTCTCTTTTGTCAAAGGGACGAAACCACTTTCGTCTTCTCTTTTGGCCACGCCTTATTCATCTGTGTATAGCAAAGGCCATGTTGTTTAGCATCACAGCATGTTGACCTTGTATTAAAGCTACCAAGACTAATTGATTGTTCATCTTCGACTCTCTGCGAGGGACTGATAAACCTGCACACCAACGCAACTTATATACCCCTCTCCTCGTGTCACTGAAGTGCTGTTCAGTGGTCGTCAAGAAGGCAGAACGTTTGTTCTGTGGTCGACAAAGAGGCAGCGCGTTTGTACAGTGGTCGACAAGGAAGCAGCGCAATTGTTCAGTGGTCGTCGAGGAGGCAGATGGATTGCTGAATGGTCGCTGTAGTGTCTTCATACTCACCACTGATAGCACAAAGGAGCTCGTCCATCTGTCCGTCCGTAAATTTTATGGAATTTCGACTTCTGTTCCAGAACCATAAGGCCTAGCATGATGAAACTTGGTGTACAGACTCCTTGACTAGTGAGGATTATAAATTGTAACTTTGGTGGCCCTGTGACCCCTGATAAGGGCCACAGGGGCCATGCCCTAAAACATATTTCAATCTTCTTCTCTAGAACCATTAGGCCTAAAAAGCTTAAACTTTGTATACAGACTCCTTGACTACTGAGGATTATAAATTGTAGCTGTGGTGGCCTGTGGTCCCTAATAAAGGCCAGAGGGGCCATGCCCTTAAAACCTATTTTCATCGTCTTCTCCAGGAGCAAAAGCCCCAGAAGGCTGAAACCTTGTGAATATACTACTTGACTGGTGTGGATTGTGATTTATAGCTTTTGTGGCGCGGTGGCCGTAATAAGGGTCTCAGGGGCCACACCCTTTAACCTGATTTCATCTTTTTTCAAGATGCATCAGTCCTAGAAAGCTGAAACTTTGTGTGCAAGTTAGATAAGGAGGATTCCAAATTGTACATTTGGTGACCCTGTGGTCGAAATTAAGGGGGTAGCCACATTTGCCACAGCCTAAAGCAAAATTGATATGAAGACTGATGAGCTACAGAGCCACTGGCTTTATTTTTAGGTTGTTCAAAAGACGCAGAGAGATCTTGTGAGCAGTTACACATAAACGGAAATCCTATTATGCAGCCGATCATTGAGCGTCCTATCGCAATTTTAGGTCGCTGAAGGGTCGTACATAAGACAACTTTAAACACTGACAGCTACCAGGTGTTTTCTTTTCTGGTAGCCTTCCTTATACATAACATTTAATTCCACTCTGTGCCATTCCAGGATTGAGTCAATGCAAACATAAGTAACAACACGACTGTTCTCTTATTACATGAAATTAGAAATTTCAAATTCATCAACGTTATCAAGATAATTTATGAATATTGTGATGGTGTTTTAAAGAGAATTATATACAGCTTTTTTATTATGTTATACGATTCATTTTAAATCTGTTTTCTTAGTCAATTTTGATCCAACAGTATTGCAGTTTTCCAAATGTTTATAATCATTTTGATTTGCACTTCAGCGGTATCAACGGATGATGAACGTTCTGCAACCAACATTCCCAAACCAATTTCCAAAGTTGTAGGAATTTTGAAAGTTTTCACGGTTTTGAGCGTTATATTTGTCATTGTGTGTCTGATTGCTGCTTACGCCAAAGATCTTGGTGGAGAAGTAAGGATTCAACATGTCAACCACACACCTTGTGACCTGGAGGTTGACGCTGGTAGCGCTCGGAGAATATCCCACTTGATTCACAATAAGGAGATACAACTCTTCTATCTGGACTTGAAGTTCCCGGATGATGTTGAGCTAAACGAAACAGGAAATATTTTCAGGGCATATTCTATGGTGTGGACATTCGGAGGTCAGCCGGGGACAAAGCATTTACTTGACCTACCGTGGATGTATTTAGTGTGGTCCTTTGGTCTTTTGGACCATTATACCTTCAGGAATGTGGAATTGACACTAATAGTTCGGGGAAATGACACGTGTTCTTTCGTCCTAGGAAGCAATAGTACAACATTTGCAATTGTTACCGCCTTGAGGGACCTGACAATAAGGATAACGAGGGAGAAAAAGCTGATCAGTAAAGATCTGATGAAGAGCATTTGGTGTCAAACATATTTCAAAGAAGGCATCAATCCTGATTTTATGAATTTTGCAAAACTTTTTAGATTTTATTATAGCGACTTTAGGTACATGTGTTCACATTTAGATTTCAATTTCAACTCCGATGATTATGAAGTAGTCACAGAAGAGAAACATCAACGGTTAACGAGACGTTGGTCATGGTTAGCCTTTATATTGGGTATAGTCAGCTTGTGGTTCTTTCCACTCGTGTTATTCTATTTTGATAGTACATCATACGATCAAGACACTATCTACCTCGGGGTAAAAAGTCCTTCATCTTTTGGTGATATACTTCACTCGCTGTTCGAAGATTGTTATAAATCAATATGTGATCGCTGTACTCGTGTTTTAGATTTTTGTTCATGTAAATGTTGGGGTTTTCTTTTCCTAATGTTTTTTATTTGTCCACTTGGTCTATATATTACATTAATATATCTTGCAGTTAATACTGAGTCGAGCACTATGTTATCAGATTTAAATGAACGAAAAAAGGCTCGTGCATGGCTTTCTGCGTCTGGTGGACACTTCTTTACTAGTGATTTGTTCCCACCTGTGTTTTATCTAATATCGACTTTCGTTCTATGTATCATCAAAATAGTAAAAATGAATTGTTCTGGCGAAGAACGTGAACAAGAAACAGCTGAATTCGAGAGGCAACGTAGCTTGTTTTATGCCATCCCTTGGTTGTACATTTTTTGGAAATTTGGAACGATAATGAACCAATGCAAATGTAAACTTACTGTGTTCAATTGTGGTCTTATTTTCCTTTTTATCTTTCTCTTGCTGCCTTGGGTTTTCTTTTTTTTAGTTACCATATTCAAAACACTGATGACTTTTTTCATGTTTTTGTCATTTTTTATCCTCTCTGTATTGACCTTCCCTAAGTTCATCTCAATGCTGGTGACATACATATCCATAGCCGGTTTGTTTGTGATAAGGCGCATATATTACCTACCAAACCAATACTACAAATTCTTGAAACTTAACATTGATGTCATGAAAATAATGAAAGTAAAATTAAGAGTTAATAGAAAGGGGGATGTAGGAATGAGTAAAGCATTATTTTCCAAGCTAGTAGATGAACATCAACCTTTGAGAAAAATGGTTTTAAAAATATGTTTTGAATTAATTTTTGTTGTAACTATTCTGGTTTGGACAGGGTTGTGGATTCATGAACTTAACCAATGGAGAGAACTCACCGTAATAAAAGATTTAATTATTGGAGGCATCATTTACAAGATTCCTGATATTCTTGAGAGTTTATTTTTTTCTGTGGATAAGGATCTTTTGGTACTAAGATTGAAAAAAAGCATTCGCACATACTTTGCTGAAGTGTTTCTTGATGGAACGAGTAAAGCAATTGATGGAATCAAGGAAACCCATGAGGGAATATACCAGGCCTATAACGCATTTGATCAAGACGCAAACGAACAAGTTCGTGGCGGGATAAATAAAGCTATAACTGGGATTAACAAAACGTGGAGGGAAATGGAACAAGTGCATAGTTCATTGGAACAGGGTTTGCTGGAAATGGAACAGTGCTTTGATCAAGAGATAAAGGTTATTGAACCAGAAGATGCATCTGGAGAAATAAAGCAATGTCATTTTTGTACAGAGATAAAACAAACATATGGTGATATAAAAAAGTGTCTTAATAGTATCAAAACTTGTACTATCAGGACATGCGTTACAGAACGTCCCTTAAATGCTAATGAAGAAATAACTTCTACTCAGACGACAGAAGAAAGTGATGTTCAGGCCAAAGAAAAACAAACTACTGTTCAGAAGAAAGAAGAAATAACTCCTTTTCAGAAGAAAGGAGAAACAACTTCTGCTCAAACAAAGGAAGAAGAAAGTCATGTTCACAGAAAAGAAGAACAAACTCCTGATCACGCCACAAAAGAACAAACTATTGTTCGGGCACAGATAGAACAATGTCAAGTACCTATTGATAGAGAACACATACCTATGATAACAGGTCCTGAAGTTAAAGTTGGACTACAGCAGGTTTGTGATAGACTTCATCAAGCTCTTGAAAGACTAAAACACACTTTCGGGGAACTAAAACGGGTTCATGATAAACAAGATTCCCCCCTAAACTATGATGAGACAGATCAAGTTACTAAAAGTAGGAAGAAGATCCTAACAGAGCTACACCAGACCTACAATATACTAAAAGAATCACGAAGTAGTATGGAAAAGGTCTGTAGAAAGTTCCGAGGTAATCCTGATGAACTAGAAAGTACGCTTTAAATTTGAGTTCTCAAACAGAAAGTATCCATACTTTAAAAACCGTCTATCGTGATTCGTGATGCCTTTCAAATGATAAAATTCAGTTAACTTTATTTCAACATACCTTAAAAAAAAACGGGATGTATGATTTTTTTTTAAATTTAAAAGACGCCATGTGCGGTCTCATCAGGAAATAAAATGCAAAATTTGCAAAACAGTTAGCTTTATGGGACCAAAGATGTCTACCTTTTTTTGTGAATCTTTCTATCATCCTTAGTCTCCTCTCCTCTTAAAAATGACTCATTTAGAATAGATAATGATCAATGGATGACAAAATTGTGTTATAGTAATGTAATGTATAGTAACTCTACAGCACATTTCAAGTTTGTACATTTGCACTTCCGGTTAAAATAATGAGGTTTCAGTGAAATTGATAAAGTTGAGGACATGCGTTCATATTAATCTTACAGTAACTTTTATATAGTTTGTTAGTCCTTGACAATTACTTCTTAAAAGTAAGGGCTGTTCCACCCCACATCGTAATGGTTAGTCATTCAAGCGGCTGTTTACTTCACAGCTGCATACATGTAGACGTTTGTTGGTTTGCCCAAAACGTTTTACCTGGCTTATCTTAAAGAATACTTCAATGGATTCCTCTAGAATAAAACGCTGTTCTCGTTTGAGGTAGATAAAGTATTTTATTCAAAATAAGAAGTTTTAAAAGTGTTTAATCAGCGCCACACGATTACGGCAAGAATACAGTGACGTCAATTACTCGCCCTCTTATGACGTCATAATCCTTGACAACGTAAGTGGTTTTCTGTTAGAATCATCTATTTGATTGATAGTAATGTCTCGGTCTATATTGTAAACAATCAATGGAAAAACACGTTTTAAAAAGGCACGATATTAATAGCTGTGCTGAAGAAAGTGAGAAATGTACTTGAAGGACACGCAATGATAGATTTTACCTTTGCTCATGGCTAAATTTATTTTTACCTTTGCTCACGGCAAAATTTATTTCAAATAACAAGGAGCAAATTCCCTGGCACAGACGAGTTCATTATTGTTGCAGGAATTGAGGACATTTTACAAAGTGCAATTCGCTTATACAAAGAAGAATGGAGATAAACCTAGTGTGTTTGAAAATCAGAGACATGTTATACTGGATTGATAGCGAGTAAATTCTAAATTGAAACCTGCTATCAATCCAGTATAACATGTCTCTGATTTTCAAACACACTAAGTTTATCTCCTAAATTTATCATAGACTTTGATTTTCACTGGTGTCTCTGAAAACCAGTGAAAAATGATTATGTTTGTAATTTTTTGTTGTTAACAGATTAGTAATAAAGATCATTTTAATTTTTATATTTTTTACAAAATTGGATTTTTACATTTTGTAACTTTGCATAATTGCCCGAATATCAGCCCTACATTTTGATTACACATGTTTGGAATCACTTGCAAAATGCGATTTTGCTTTTCTTCTTAGTTAAGTTAAATTTTGTTGCCTTTTGTCTTACTTTACCCCACCAAAATTCAAAGATGAACTTGGGTGTAGGTTTTAGTTTCGTCCCTTCGTGTTAAAAGGGACTACTTTTATAAATATATTACCTAATGCAGTGGGTGTCCCAAGGTTATCAATATCACGAGGAAGGTCGTCAATGAGATGCACAGAAATTGTAGACTTAGTCTTTGATGCTTTTCTTGTACAGTACTTAATTCTAGATCTGTGGTAATTGATGCTTTTCTTGTATAGTACTTAATTCTAGATTTGTGGTAATTGATGCTTTTCTTGTACAGTACTTAATTCTAGATCTGTGGTAATTGATGCTTTTCTTGTACAGTACTTAATTCTAGATTTGTGGTAATTGATGCTTTTCTTGTACAGTACTTAATTCTAGATTTGTGGTAATTGATGCTTTTCTTGTACAGTACTTAATTCTAGATTTGTGGTAATTGATGCTTTTCTTGTACAGTACGAAATTCTAGATTTGTGGTAATTGATGCTTTTCTTGTACAGTACGAAATTCTAGATTTTTGGTAATTGATCGTTTCTTTGTACAGTACGAAATTCTAGATTTATAGTCTTTGATTCTTTTCAAGAACAGTGCGAAATTGCAGAGTTCTTTTATTTATTCCTTTGCTTGTTTAGCACGAAATACTTGATTTGTAGTCTTTGATCCGTTCCCTGTACAGTACGTAATTCCAGATGTAAAGTCTTTGATTCTGTTCATGTACAGCACGTGTTTCAGGAGTTATAGTCTTTGATTCTGTTCATGTACAGCACGTGTTTCCGGAGTTATAGTCTTTGATTCTGTTCATGTACAGCACGTGTTCAGGAGTTATAGTCTTTGATCCTGTTGTTGTTCAGCACGTGTTCATTATTTCTTTCCTTTTTACTTTATTTTAGTGCATCTTCATATGACTATGATATTAAAACCCTTTTCTCAAACTATTTTGGATTGTATACACAATTTTGTGTTTGTCTTTGGGATATCAATACCCAGGTTGACTTCGAAATTAAGAAGTCTTCAATTAATTTATCGTCCTTGTTCTTTCTTTGCATTCAAAACGAGCAGACGACATTGATTTTATAAAGGGAAGCTTACATTTTGCACGTGCCTTGGTAAAAAAAAAAACGCTTATAAAATTTGATATGTGCAATTGCGAAATGGCAATGGCTAATTCCTCACAACCTGTTTGATGTTGTTTTGTTCTGTGATATAATTTAAATAAAGCGTCACTATTGGTAGTAACATGATGAGGTAAATATGATAACCATGATACATTAATATAGGTAGACTCATTTTAAAGAATGATGTCTTTATTGTTAATATCGTTGTATATATAGTTATTGTATATAGGGCCTACATGCAGAAATTTTCTTATTGATTGATTGATGTATACATACCTGCTAAAATTAGTGGAATATTTCAACTATCAAAGGTATAACTGTGCATGTACATGTATACAGTAGTTTTATCTTGAATATGCTTTTGTTAATGTAAGATCTTGTTGAATGTTACAAATGTTGAAATATTCCTATGATAACATCATTTTCAAAATTAATTAATTTTCATGCCTGAATTCATTTAAATAAAAAGGTTCAAATGGATATCCTAACGTTTTCGTTATACCACCTTATGTCTACAAGAATGCACTAGAAGAGTCAATACAGCTCTTCAAGGGGTCCTTGGAACCGATGTTATGAACGAAATCCTCTTTAATCTGCATTCTCTCCCACAGAGACAGATCAAGTCATCAAATGTTGAAGCCTCTGTTCTATTACGCCGAAATCCGTGGGTTCCGGCAGTTCCCCTTGCAGAAAATGTGTGCCACAATCCAAATTTCTTTATAAAATGACAACGCTTCTCGCATGGAAAGGGTGGTTGATATCACTATGCTTTTGCCATGATTCAGTAGCCAAAATGATGATTTTCGAACAGCTTTGTTGATTGCTCAACTAACCTTGATTGCCTCTCATCAAGCATCTCTTTCTAGCCCACACAGTTGGCGTAATAGAACAGAGGCTGTATCAACAAATCATGACTTGGCAATGGCTAATTCCTCAAAACCTGTTTGATGTTGTTTTGTTCTATGATACCATTTAAATAAAGCGTCACTATTGGTAGTAACATGATGAGGTAAATATGATAAGCATGATACATTAATATAGGTTGACTCATTGTAAAGAATGATGTATATATTGTAAATATCGTTGTATATATAGTTATTGTATATGGGCATAGGGCCTACATGCAGAAATTTACTAATTTATTGATTGATGTATACATACCTGCTAAAATTAGTGGAATAATCATTTATTAAATGAATTACTGTGCATGTACATGTAAACGGTAGTTTTATCTTGAATATGCTTTTGTTAGTGTAGGATCTTGTTTGAATGTTAATAACATGAAATATTCCTATGATAACATCATTTTCAAAACTAATTAATGTTTATGCCTGAATTTATTTAAATAAAAAGGTTCAAATGGATATCCTAACGTTTTCGTTATACCACCTTATGTCTACAAGAATGCACTAGAAGAGTCAATACAGCTCTACAAGGGGTCCTTGGAACCGATGTTATGAACGAAATCCTCTTTAATCTGCATTCTCTCCCCACAGAGACAGATCAAGTCATCAAATGTTGATAAAGCCTCTGTTCTATTACGCCGAAATCCGTGGGTTCCGGCAGTTCCCCTTGCAGAAATTGTGTGCCACAATCCAAATTTCTTTATAAAATGACAACGCTTCTCGCATGGAAAGGGTGGATGATATCACTATGCTTTTGCCATGATTCAGTAGCCAAAATGATGATTTTCGAACAGCTTTGAACAACTAACCTTGATTGCCTCTAATCCAGCACCTCTTTCTAGTCCACACAGTTGGCGTAATAGAACAGAGGCTGCATCAACAAATCATGACTTGATCTGCCTCTATGAGGAGAGAATGCTGAATCTTGTGGTAAACCTTGAGCATGACGAAATTATTTTACAGAGATCTTTATGGAATGAATGGAGATTGCTCCATGGTAGCTTCAGCACTAGACCAATAATCATTGGGCGAATGAGCGAGTAAGTTGGAGTTGAACGTCGGCGGCATTCATCTTCAATTAAATCCCATCATTCTGATGTCTTCCTCACCTAGATGCTGATTGGTTCGGACTCAAAGTAACCTGCCACGACCCCTTTAAAGCAGGACTCAGATCATACGTGCTAGGTACAAGTGACAAGTTAAGTCTTATTCTTTTTGAATAAGATTGCATGCAAAATGAAAGGATTTCCTTTGATTTGAAATATGACCTCATTTAAAATGGTCTTGTGACAATGCATGTGCATTCCGAGTATATTAAGCCTAATTGGGACTGAAAAAAATTTGAAATACGGAATCTAACAGAATGATGACCAATTTCTTAGAATGCTATAATACCATACCTGAACCAAAATGGGAGGGAAATTTTGAGAATAATTTTTAACATTTGGGGGAAATATTTTTATCTCGAGCATACTCGCCTAATGCCTATAGACACATTGCAGTAAAGTACAAGGTCATGTATATTTGTATAGTTTATGTCAATGAATACGTATGAATCACAGGTTAAGGAATGATCAAGGCAAATAATCTTAAAACCTTAACATTACAAATATATATAATATAACAAATCATCAAGCTGCGACTCAGTTATGTCTGCTCTATGACTATAAATGGAACCTGTGCATTGTCAGAAGACAGACATATAACTGGAGGGGTCACACAAGAACTTAAACCTACTTAGCTTTATGAACACCTTTTCAACCTAACTAAATACAATTCTTCAAATGACCTTGACCAAAATAGTTTTACATACGTAAAGATGACCATAGGGTTGTACCAAGCCTACCAAAAATAAATCAAAATGCTACGAAAAGCAGAGTGGTTCGTTTGCATTGTTGTTTGTATAAAATGCTAATCATCGCTTGACTGATGCTGTTTTGAAGCTTTTCCATGTGTAAAGCTATATTGAGATGAGTTTTTTCTATGTGAGTAAATAGTTTGCTGTTATTCATAGCATTTGCATTGTTGTCTTGGTAGGCCTGGAGAAGAAGAAAAAGAAATATAGTCGTATACAAATTCAAATTCGGATGACACAAGCTATAACACTGCAGTGTTCTATATAAGCAGCATATCTATTTATTTTATACAATAAATAAAAAACTTCAAACTTGTACAGATGTTCAGACCAATTGTTTAAAACCTATAAGAACAAAAATAGCTTGCGCACTGTATAGAACATTTTATAAACACTAGGGTATACAAATATAACATTGTCATGGATGGATATAGAAATTCTACACCAATGATAGGCATGCAGAGCGATAATTCTCTGTTGTTTAAGTTGTAAGGAATGTTAACGAGTAAAACATTATTACATTCAACAGGAGTGTTTGTTGATGAAAGGCGCAGCCGATCCATAATTTAGTTATATTGTTATTTCCATTTATTCAGTTTAAATATCTTCTACATACGTTAACTCACTTTAAAAAAGCAAACAATAAGTTTCTGTAAATCACAGTTGAAGAATTTATTTGTTTATTTATCGTGCAGAAAATAAAAATCAAGTCAAACAGGGTTCATCTAACTATTTTCTGTCACGACAACATACAACTTAACATTTAAACTCATTATATAAACTCAATCTTTCAAGATACCAATAAGAGTAAAATTATTCATTAGTGTCATTACATTATGAAGATGTTTATATATCAGAGAAAATGCCAATTCATTCAGAGAATCATGAGAGAACAAGCTTATTTGTTATACGAAATACCCAAATGTGAAAGTCAGAAGAGTATGTTTTTTCTCAAAATCGACATTATGCTATTGTTACTGAAACAAGGAGTCAATACCACAAAATGCCCAAAACTTATCCGGAGCACTGTAAAAAGATATTACTAAGTTAAATGGTTTATAATGTTTAGCATTTGCTTAAAATAAGTGCATATATTTGTCATTTTACTTTCAGTTTTTTTCAGTATTTTACATCAAGTTTAAAGATATTTTTTTCTGTCTCTGAAATCAAAACAGCCACATGAAATTGTTTTGTATTAAAGTCAATACCATAGCTAAAGGGGGATAATTCTAATCTGTAACCTTTATCACAAAAAAAATTCAAAACGAAAACAACTGACAATATTTAATCCTCATGCAGTATCGTGGGGCCTTTGAGGCCCGATTACATGTTTGACATTAACTAGAATCAACACATTTGAAATAAGCGACTTCTTACTTCATGTCTTCCTCCAAAAGTATATTTTCTAAGGCTACGTATGACGTCATAACTGTAGACAAGATATTGCTTGTTTAATTGACGTTTTAAGAAAATACATACGTTTGCTGTAAGCTCGGGCCTCAAAGGCCCAGGGTAAACGTTCATTCAATGCATACCGCTGAAGCTTTATTTGGCTTTGAATCTAGTGTTTGAGAAGGCATAACAACTTCTTTACTTAAAAGGCACTGTAATGAGTCATCTGACTTTCTGCAAGAAAATTCAAGTTTTATTGATAGAAGCACTACCTTTGTCGGTCAATAATCTGATGCAAGTGACGTTCATGGACGTTATCAAAATTCTGATTTGCCTTTCAACTTCTCCAAAACCAACCGTTAACCACATCTGTGTGTGCTAAATATTGTATCCCACCCAATCACACTGTCTCAATCGAATCTGTTGACTTGTGGCATAAACTATAGGCAACATTTTCCCTTTTCCAACTGAAAACTATCAAAAGTAACATTATTTTTCAGTGATTGTGAAGGACTGTTTTCATGGCTTTTCAGCATTTTAAAGGGGCCATTGCCCTAATATCAATAGTAAACTTAAAATTTTTAATGGGCCATTTATTCAGAAATGTGCAAATGGCCCAAGGCCCCTGCCCTTCCTAATCCCTGATTTTTTGTTATTGACGAATTTGTAAGTTTTTGGTAAACCAAACTCTCCTGAAACCACTTAATATGATTGAGTTCTTTGAAGCCATCACAAACAGGGGCGATCATTGGCCTTCATTAATAAATACCCCATGTATGCAAACGCTTTCGTAAAGTTTAAATTTGGTGGACTTTTTAACCCAAATCAGTGATGATGTGAATAATCTGTATCCCTGTGCAAGAGAATGAAGAAAAATTGTAACCCGGATTAATTAGTTTTAATGCACACATGCATCTTAAGCTCTTCTGGTCGGAATTGGCCTGTAGGAACGAACCAGTAATGCGAAATATGGCGATAATGAATATTATAATGCCAGAGTATTGTAAATCATAAAACTTCGGTTTCATTTTCACGTTCGACAGTGTATCAATTTCTGATACTCTGTTGATGCATAATCGTAATTTTTGTTCAATGTAGAATTAAATAACAAAATTTGAAACAACGATTGCCTTTGGTTGGTCAAAGGTATCATATGATCTAGCGTTTACTCTTACACGATAGTGGTGCCTTTTTATCTTTGGACGAAGAAACATATGAGGAACTTGATGCCCCACCTGTGTTTCAAAAACTCGGAACATATTTTAGTTCCGTATTTAATGGCACTATTTAATAACATTCTGTTGGCTGGTTGTTGGCCGATTTTCGAAAGGCCTTTGACATGGTGAACAGGTTAAAATTACTGTATGTTCTTCTGCAAAAAGGGATTCATGGTAATTTCTTCAAACTTATCCAGAATATGTACAGTAATGTCAAAGCAACTGTGTCTTATGAATATGGTATGAATATTCTGATAGTACCTGTGGTGTTCTACAAGGCTGCGTGCTTAGACAGATATTATTTTCTTTGTTTATTAATGAACTTGTACTATTTTTAGAAAACAAGTTTGATGATAGTATATTCATCTCCGAACATATGATTAATATTATTGCACTGTTATTTGCAGATTATACTTCGCTAGGAGAATAGTACGGGATTCCACGAGATTGCACAAGCGGTCACGTGACTTCATAGCACATTCGGTTAAGCTTGGAATCAGGCGCATCCTGTCTCTGGGCACGAACGTTACGCTAACTCAAATGATCTGTAACCTGGGTTCAGAAGCCAGATTTGGTCGCGTGGCCCGACTTGAGATATAGCCAATCAAATCATTTTCTCGCCACCTTTCCGATAAAATTTGAACGGGAAAATGATTTGATTGGCTATATCCCAAGTCAGGCCACGCAAGCGAATCGAGCTTCTGAGCCCAGGGTACAGATTAGTGGAGTTAGCGTAACGTTCTTTCCCTGTGACAGGATGAATCAGGCGTGGCTTTTTCGTTCTCTCTACTTGAAAGAATTTTCCGACTCCAGTTCGACATGAGTGATCGAAAACGTAAAGAGAAGCAACAAACAACACTTCCCGTGTCTACAATTAGCACGCCTGGACATGAGACGACAATTATGCCAACGGTTCGTAGCGGCTCTTCGAGTGTGACTGACGACCAGCCACCGGCTTCTCAGTCTGTAACAATGGCGCCCAGCGAACCACGTGTTGAGAGCAACAACGCTTTCGAGACAATTCTCTCCCAGCTCACACGGATTAACGACAGAATTGACAAGTTGGAAGCCGAGCCCATGGTTTCCGATAATGAGGAATACTTTGAGCCGAGCCAGAAACGGGTGAGGTTTGACTTGAATGCGACAACTAGTCAAGAGGCGAGTGTTGATAATTCCGCCAGTGTCGATTCCCAGATTGATGACATTCTGAAAGACATTCATGACAATGAAGGTGTGAAAACACAGAATACCGATTTATTGGGGGAAATCACCCAGGATTTTGAACTTGGGGATATTTCGGGGCCAGAAGTGGCTGCCAAGTTGGCAAGTATTCTGAAGGATATGTTTGGGAAAAAGCTTGGTGACGATAAAATGAAAGACACCATGATGAAATACAAGAATCCGGGCAATGTGGAGATTGTTACTCCGACGGTGAGCCGTGAGATAAGGGACATTATTTCAGCTGAAACTAAATCCCGTGATATCAGAATGCAGAAAATTCAGACACATGTCAACAAGGCTTGTCTCCCCATCATCAGTGTTTTATACACTTTTCTGCAAGTGAGAGCAGGAGCTGAGTTGTCAAAAGGCGACGCTAATGACTGTATGAAGAAACTGTTTGATTCCATTGCTCTTCTCAGTAATGGTTTACAAGAAATTAATCAGAGAAGACGGGATCTGATCAGGCCGGACTTGAATGTTCAGTATCGGAAGTTGTGTTACAATACTACAGTGACCACTGAACTTTTCGGTGACGATTTGTCCAAATTCATCACAGACATTCAGGACACTCACAAGATTGGGGCGAGAATGGCATACGAGCAAAATGCTAGACCGGCTTACAGAAAGGGCGGTTTCTATGCTCAATCGACCAATGCGCCAGGACATGGAAAGTTCCACAGAAGTCTGCCAGCTTTTTTAGGAAAGCAGAAGAGTTATGCCACCAGAGGGGGCCACTACAAGAAGAGTGGCGGAGGTCCGAAGTAGGACAGAACACCCTAGACAGCTCAAGTAGCGAGGTAAGCCTGTTTTCATCAGACAAATTTAAGACAGAATTGCATGAAAAAGTTGCTAATTTTAAAGCTGGCAATCTCAAAAAGTTCAGAGATGACTGGTTGAATATTACTTCAGACAGGCATATTTTAGACAACATTAGTGGCTGTAGGCTAGAATTTGAATCAATACCAGACCAAGTAAAACCTATAAAGCCTATTACATTTAGCTCTGATGAAGCTGTTATCATAGACAGTCAAATTGAAAAATTTTTGGACAGAGATATTATTTGTAAATCTCATCAGGAGAAAGGGCAGTTTGTGTCTAACATTTTTCTGAGAAAAAAGAAAGATCAGACTTACAGAGTTATTTTGAATTTGTCACAGTTCAATCAGTACATTGTGTACAGACACTTTAAGATGGAATCAGTTCATACAGCTTTAGCTCTTATGACTCCAAACTGTTATATGGCTTGTATTGATCTGAAGGATGCTTATTATACAGTGCCAATAGATAAAGTTCATCAGATATTTTTTAAATTTTCTTGGCGAGGGCAGCTGTATCAAGTTTCATGCCTACCTATGGGGCTTACGTCGGCTCCTCGTATTTTTACAAAAATCACTAAACCTGTGTTTTCCTATCTTAGAAAAATGGGTCATTTGATCACAGGGTACATTGACGATTTTTTTCCTTTTGGGGGAGGCTATTGAAGAATGTAGCGAGACCGTTACCGTCTGTTGATTTATTTTCCAAGTTAGGTTTCACGATTCATCCATAGAAATTGGTATTTGTCCCCTCACAAGAGTTGATATTTCTTGGTTTCAAGTTGAATTCTGTCACAATGACTATAGAACTGACCAGTGAGAAGAAGGCTAGATTGGCAAGTGCATGTCGTAAGATATTGGAATCAAAATGCCTTACTATAAGGCAAGTTGCAGAAGTTATTGGTCAGATGGTTGCTAGTTTTCCAGCCGTTACATTTGGTCCTCTTTTTTACAGAGTGCTCGACAATGAAAAATCAGCAGCCTTGAGAGAATCCAAGGGGGCTTATGACGAGCGAATGAGAATCTCAGAACAAGGTAAATTAGATCTCACTGGGTGGATTGACAACATTGAAAATTCTGTTAAGAAAATCTGCAAGTCAAATCCCACTATCATACTGCAATCAGATGCGTCAGGTTTAGGGTGGGGAGGAGTATTTCAACACCAAACTACTGGGGGACAGTGGTATGAGAAGGAAAAGACATGCCATATTAATGAACTCGAATTAATGGCAGCTTTTTTAAGCCTTCAGTCTTTTTGTAATGATTATCATGATTCACATTCACATCACATTCTCATCCAAATTGACAATACAGTAGCTGTATCTTATGTTGTCAACATGGGGGGCAAGTCACCGAGTTGCAATTCCATAGCTAGAAATATATGGACATGGTGAATGGACAGAAATATATGGTTGGAAGCAACCTATATACCAGGAAAGATGAATGTTGAAGCAGATAGACAATCTAGAAAGTTACATGACAATACTGAATTGATGTTAAATAGAGGGCTGTTTAATTGCATCACTAAGTTGTTTGGTCTACCAGTCATGGATCTTTTTGCATCAAGGTTCAATAGCCAGGTAGATAAATATGTAGCATGGAAACCAGATCCAGGGGCATGTCATATTAATGCGTTCACGCTTAACTGGGGAGGGGGAGAGCTGTATTATGCCTTTCCGCCATTTGCTCTGATTGGCCGAGTGTTGCAGAAGCTAGTGTTTGATAAAGGGGAGATGGTCTTAGTTGCACCGTTATGGACAACCCAGTCATGGTTCTCAAGAATGACTGCCTTGCTTATTGATTTTCCTTTTCTGTTGCCCAGGGGGAGGACGACCTTACAGTCTCCAGCAGGGTCGAGGCTAGACCCAACGATGGAAAAGATCCGTCTCTGTGTGTGCCGGTTGTCAGGAGATACCTCGAGAACTGCGGCGTTTCGCGGAGAGCTACAGACATTATCATGTCGTCATGGCGGGACTCCACTAAGAGACAGTACCAGTCATACATCAGAAGATGGATACAGTTTTGTGACAAAAGGGGTACAAGTACGTTTTCACCCGATGTGGTAGAAGTATTGGATTTTTTGTCAGAGGTTTTTGACACAGGAGCAAGTTACAGTGCTGTTAACAGTGCATGTTGTGCACTATCATGTTTTATTTTCTGTGACAATGGAAGGCCTATAGGAACTCATCCCCTTGTTCTGAGACTACTTAAAGGAATGTTTCAGTTACGACATTCAATACCCCGATCAAGAGTTATCTGGGATACTGACATTTTGTTAAATTATCTTCGTACTCTATCTCCAGTGAAAAATATATCGCTGAAAAATTTGACTCTTAAACTTGTTACTCTTATTGCTATTTTGTCAGGACAGAGAATACAGAGCCTGCACATGTTAGATTTGGATTATCTGACTGTTAGAAGTTCTGGGATCACCATTAATTTCCAGGATTTGCTGAAAACCTCGAGATCAGGTTTCCATCAAGCAGATATATGCATTCCTGCATTTGTGCCAGATAGATGTGTTGTGACTGTAGTGAGAGAATATATCTCGAGATTTAAGTCTCTCAGAGGAACTGAGACAAGATTGTTTATAAGTTACCAAAAGCCTCATAAACGTGTGTCTAAAGATACCATTTCTCGTTGGATTAAGACTGTAATGATACAAGCAGGTATTGATGTGAAGATTTTCACTGTTCATTCAGATCGGCTGCTACTAGTAAAGCCAGTTTCATGAATGTATCAAATACTGGCTAAGATTATTAAGAATGCATCAAAGTCGATATCCCTATCAATCCTACAAATATCTATTATCTATTGAATGTAGAAAACGTCCCACTTGGACGCGGCATGTAAGTGATTTATTATTTCATCTCGGCCTCGGTACAGCTTGGATTTCACAAGATGTCGGTGATATTGCAATGTAAATAAATTTAGATTTTTTATTTTGTCATACTGTTGATCTAACATTGGCCAGTGTGAGAGGTCGTCCCGGTGACCTTTCGTATGCAAATAAGGAATTCGTGATTTGATCAGTCAAATTCGACGTTACAAACAGTTCAAAGTCGATATTTCAAAGAGTAAACGGAAGAAATATATGATGGCTTATGGCCTGTTCTCAATAACAGTGTGCATTGTGAAAAATAAATCTTGTTTTTGATACTGATAAGAAAAATATCAATAGGTTGATTTTATTTTGGTTGTATGAAATATTTTTAGTTTTATGATTGACAAAAATCACTATTTTAAACATTATTTGGATGACAATGAAATAAATTAGTATAAACGATTTTGATAAAAAAAGGAGTTACCTCCCCTTGCACATGGATTTTCGTAGATATTGGCATTTATCAAGCTCTAACTTTGTGATTATTATTCGCCACGTTAGTATCTGTTCGACGTGCAATTATCATTTGTCATCGACAACTAGCAAATACTCTAAATCATTTCAAAATGAAAAAATCTAATCTATTAATACATCCAAGCAATCCGCTCCGAATGATAAAGCTCCGAACATCATCCATTTCAAAAGATGCGCTGCTGAGTTTTTTAACTTCCAGCGAGCTAGGGCAAGTTTTCTGATTGGCCGAGCGGCTGATTTCAGAGGTCACCGGGACGACCTGCCTTATGGGCCAATGTTAGATCAACAGTATGACAAAATATAAAACCGGTTGATCTAAATTTATTTAGATTGGTGATATTGACACATTCTTATATATGTTTACTGATAGAATTCATAATTGTTTAAGGCAAGATTGGCACTCTTCCTCGGATGTTCCTACGTTGTCTTTCTATAATTCTCATAAATCCCTGTTAACTTGTGAATATATTTTAGCTAATATAAGTAATAGATCAAAGGGTCTGTTCACATTGTTCAGATCAGGATGTCATGCTCTTGGTGTGATATATTAGAAGAGGTATTGCCTCCTGTCATGATGATATTGTATTATCTAAACATTGTAAAAGTATTCCGGATGTAATTCATGTTGTTTATGTTTGTAAACGCTATGAGGAAATGCGTCAGCGTCTTATTCCGAGGACGAATGATGGGAATTACTTTTCTCTTCACAGCATTTGTTCATCATTAGACTCTCTTATAATTAACAATTTCATAACTTTTTTTAAACATGTCTATTCTGCACCTGTTAACTTAGCGAAAATGAATCCCGCCAGGGGCTCGGCAACTTTGTCTGCAGTAGAGAACTGATCTACACGCAGTCAGGTTTGGGTGCAATGCTACACTAAACTTTAGTGCAGTACCACCCATGGTTGCTAGTTCTAGCTGATGCTCACCGCAACGCATAGCCACAATAGTGTTACGGGCTGTCTCCCTGCAATAAGACTAGCAGCCGCGATATAAGTGAAATACTCTTGAAAGCGGCGATTAACCCCACATCACCTCACCTCATCTCATTGCGAAAATATAAACAATGGCAACTTGATGTACTAAACTCTGTACCAAAGCTTATGGCCTTTATACAGAATAAACCCTTCTTCTTCTTCTTAACATTGAGTTACAGACCTTAGAATAATGTCAACTCTTCATTCCCTTGAATGCATATGATATAGGTATGTTTGAAAATGTTTTAAATTAGAATTATCCCCCTTTAGCTATGGTATTGACTTTAATACAAAACACTTTCAGGTGGCTGTTTTGATTTCAGAGAAAAAAACATCTTTTAACTTGATGTCACTCAGCTGAAAGTAAAATGACAAATATATGCACTTATTTTAAGCAAATGCTAAACATTATAAACCATTTAACTTAGTAATATCTTTTTACAGTGCTCCGGATAAGTTTTGGGCATTTTGTGGTATTGACTCCTTGTTTCAGTAACAATAGCATAATGTCGATTTTGTGAAAAAATATACTCTTCTGACTTTCACATTTGGGTATTTCGTATAACAAATAAGCTTGTACTCTCATGATTAAGAATGCATTTGCATTTCTCTGTTATATAAACATCTTCATAATATAATGATTCTAATGAATAATTTTACTCTTAATTGTATCTTGAAAAATTGAGTTTATATAATGAGGTTAAATGTTAACTTTGATGTTAAAGAAAATAGTTAGATGAACCCTATTTGACTTAATTTTTATCTGCACAATAAATAAACAAATAAATTCTTCAACTGTGATTTACAGAAAATTATTGTTTGCTTGTTTAAAGTGAGTAGAAATATGTAGAAGATATTTAAACTGAATAAATGGAAATAACAATATAACTAAATTATGGATAGGCTTCGCCTTTCATCAACAAACACTTCTGTTGCATGTAATAATGTTTTTACTCGTTAACATTCCTTACAACATTAACAGAGAAGTATTGCTCTGCTTGTCTATCATCGGTGTAGAATTTCTATATCCGTCCATGACAATTTTATGTTTGTATACACTAGTGTTTATAAAATGTTTTATACAGTGCGCGAGCTATTTTTGTTCTTCTAGGTTTTAAACAATTGGTCTGAACATTTGTACAAGTTTGAAGTTTTTTATTTATTGTATAAAATAAATAGATATGCTGCTTATCTAGAACACTGCAGTGTTATGTGTTATAGCTTGTGTCATCCGAATTTGAATATGCGACACAATATATATATATATTTTATATTTCTTTTTCTTCTTCTCCAGGCCTACCAAGACAACAATGCAAATGCTATGAAAAACAGCAAAATGTTTACTTACATAGACAAAATCTCATCACAAAATAGCTTTACACATGGAAAAGCTTCAAAACAGCATCAGTCAAGCGATGATTAGCATTGTATACAAACAGCAATGCAAACGAACCACTCTGCTTTTCGTAGCATTTTGATTTATTCTTTGGTAGGCTTGGTACAACTCTATGGCCATTTTTATGTGTGTAAAACTATTTTGGTCAAGGTCATTTAAATCATTTAAAAGATTTTTAATAAGGATTGTTTTTAGTTAGGTTGAAAAGGTGTTCATAAAGCTAAGTAGGTTTAAGTTCTTGTGTGACCCCTCCAGTTATATGTCTGTCTTCTGACAATGCACAGGTTCCATTTATAGTCATAGAGCAGACATAACTGTGTCGCAGCTTGATGATTTGTTATTTTGATAGGTATATTTGTAATGTTAAGGTTTTAAGATTATTTGCCTTAACCTGTGATTCATACGTATTCATTGACATAAACTTTACAAATATACATGACCTTGTACTTAACCTTGGTGAAGGATTCATTTACAGCAATGTGTCTATAGGCATAAGGCGAGTATGCTCGATATAAAAATATTTTCCCCCACATGTTTAAGTTATTCTCAAAATTATCCCATTTCCCTCCCTTTTTGGTTCAGGTATGGTATTATAGCATTCTAAAAAAAGTTGTCATCATTCTGTTAGATTCCGTAATTCAACTTATACATTTTTTCAGTCCCAATTAGGCTTAATATACTCGGAATATACATGTACATGCATTGTCACAAGACTATTTTAAATGAGGTCATATTTCAATTCAAAGGAGATCCTTTCAATTTGCATGCAATCTTATTCAAATAGAATTAGACTTAACTTGTCACTTGTACCTCTTTTTTTTATATTTTTTTTTTATTTCTATGTTTTTATACAGGCAGACATATTTGAATGGTATAACAGCAATACAATCAAGTACATCTCCACTCATTCACAAATATGAATAACTATGAAGATAACAGTTACATCAGAGTATATGAATACAAGACAAAAATGCATTGACACAAATCACGTGTATGGGTTGTATATAGGTTTTCATAGGAATAAGCCACTTCATAAGCCACTGGGTACTAAGGTAAAAATAAGCAAAAACTTCATATTTAAGAGTTTTTAAAAAGTAGATGAAGTGTTGACCAAAATTGAAAGAATTTCTCTTCATTTTGGTTGGATAGGTATATACATTTTGTGATATTGTAATACTTGATTATTTCCTTTTTAATATAATTAATCGATGGGGTATAACCTTTTCTACTACTCCGGTAGATAATTTGTTTTGTCAATAAGATTATGGCATTCAAGGGGTTATTATTTCTACCTTTGATCCCAAGGACTATTTTTTCAATAGTTAAATTGATAGGAATCTGTACAGAATGCATCCATGTTTCCAAATCATTCCATAAGTTTTCTATTTTTTCACATTTCCAAAACAGATGATCTAAAGTTGCCACCTCCATTTTGCAGAAAGAACAAATAGGTGATTCTATATAGCGCAGTCTGTATAAAAACTGTTTTGTCGGTAGAATGTTATGGATAATCTTGTATTGAAACCATTTTAGGTCTGTACAAGGAGTGCATTTGTTACTGATTATGTTAAATATTTTCCATTCGGATTCTGTATGGTGGAAAGGTGGAGTTTAGAAGTGTAGAATACAACGTTTTACTCCCTAAATAATTGTTGATGTGCCTTATGTTGAAAGGGTATACAGGTCGATGGTCTATATTTGTGAAGTGTGTAATATTACATCTATAGGCATATGCCATAATAGCTCGTCTCATACCTTCATAAGTCAGAAAATTTGTATTAAGAGAATAAGTCTTGTTGAATTCATCAAGGCTAAATATGTTCCCGGTTTCACCAATAAAATCATTTACAAACGTAATCCCTTTTCTGTACCAGGTGGTATAAAAGACAGTTTCGTTAGCTATTTTCAAATTATCATTATTCCAAACTGACTGAGCTCTGAATTCATCTTCAGTTTTAATTAACGTTTTCGCTTTGGGCAGATATGTTGACCAGGCTTTCAATACATCTTTCCAAAACAGGTTGGTTATAGCTGGTATTATTTCGCTCTTAATATAACCCGAATCTGAAAGCCAGAGCATATTATCGTTTTTTATTCGGTTTAGAAGCAAATAACCCCATTTAGTGTTATTACTATACAGCCTGTTGATCCATTTCAACTTCTGTTGCTATTATTTCTCTAATATTTGGTGCTTTTATACCTCCATGTTCAGGCTTTAGCATCATAACATCTCGTTTGATTTTGTCTGGTTTATTTTGCCATATGAATTGGAAACATTTTTTTTGGAATTTGTCAATGCAATCTTTTGGAGGATCTGGCAGTGCAGAGAATAAATGATTCAATTTGGAAATGAATAAAGATTTTACTAAGGTATTTCTTCCATAGGGTGTTAATATTCGATTGGACCATATGTTCATCAGCTTATAAATTGAACCAAATTTTTCTTCATAATTTTTCTCCACAACGTTTTCTAAATCTACATCAAACTTTATTCTAAGTAAAGTGAATTCTGTCTGCGACCAGTTCAAATTCAAATAATTGATCTAAACATATTGTATTCACAAGAATAGGATTGGGAACAAGTTGTCCAACTTAGAACACCCTCTCCTTGATCTCAAATCATTGCATAGTTTGTATCGACATCTTTTTTTGGAACCTATCCATATTAATTTTGTTTTGTCTGCATTTATTTTTAAACCCGAAAAGCGTGCAAAAAAGGTAAGATTACCCAAAACTGCGTAGAGGCATTTTTCAGTCCCATCTAGTGTTAGAGTGGTATCATCAGCGAATTGAGATATGAGATACTCTATGGATCCTATTGATATTCCTTTGACGTTTTTATCATTTCGCAACATAATACTCAGAACTTCTACAGCGAGTAAGAAGAGATAAGGAGCGACAGGATCTCCTTGGCGGCAACCTCTTTCTACTTTAAATGGAGATGTGATATGACCGTTTACTAGAATTCTTGTTTCGATATCGTTGTATAACGTACTTATCCATTGACAGATGCTGGAGCCGAATCCAAAGAAATTTAAAACATCTAGAAGATAGTTTCTATCTATTGAATCGAAAGCCTTTTCGAAATCAATTAGCATGAGTACACCTGGAATTTGGAAAGTTTCTGTGTATTCAATTATGTCATATATCGTTCGAGTGACTTCACCAATATATCTTCCTGTAATAAAACCTTTCTGATCTTCATTAATTATTTTCGGTAGTATCCTCTTTATTCTACTTGCCATAGCAGAGGAAGCTAGTTTATAACCAGTATTTGATAGAGAAATTGGTCGCCAATTCTTTAGATGCTTTTTAGGCTTATTTACTTTCGGAATACATGTAATCATTCCTTGCTTTTGTGAGGTGGATAAGATGCCGTTTTTGTAACCACTATTCCAAGAATTACAAAGAAAAGCGCCTCGATCTTTCAAGAATAATTTAAGGAATTCTGCAGTAAAGCCATCTGGTCCAGGACTTTTATCGTTTTTCATTTGTTTTAATGCTTGTGTTAACTCATGGATTGTTAATTCTCCTTCGAGATTAAGTGCATCCTCGGAAGAGAGCTTAGCAATGTCGATGTCTGCAAAATACTCATGCAGATCAATCTGTGATATATCTTGTTTTAAATATAATTTTTGATATTTCATCCATACTATCTGCAATATCCTTTATAATTGTACCATCCTTTTGTTCTAATTCTATTATTGCTTTGTTCAGAAAATGTCTAGCCTCTAAGTTAAAAAAATATTTTGTTGGTTTTTCTCCCTCCTCCATCCATTTTGCTTTTGATCTAATTAGCATTCCTTGTGTCTTCTGGTTATATATTTCGTCTAAGTTGTTTCGAATTTCATTTATTTCCTTCAAAATTTGTTCTTTTTCTAAAAGATCTTCGGATTGATCTAAATCACGTTCAAGTTCGGTTACTTTCGTTTGAAAGTTTTTTTCTTTTGCCATAGTTTTCTTGTTCTTTGTAGATGAATAATAAATTGTTTTCCCTCTTATCATTAAAAGTAGTGTTTCCCATAGCAGCTGATCATCAATAGAGTATGTTTTATTGTCTACTCTTTACTGGTTCAGTGTAGTTTTGATTGTATCTTTAACTAGATCTACATATTCTTTATCACGTAACAATGAATTATTTAACTTCCAGAATCCCTTACCACGAGAAATTTCGGCAGAAGATAGTGTTAGTTCTATTATCGAATGATCAGATTCGATACTCGGTTTAATTTCGCAGGTTTTAACTGAAGGTAACAGACTGTGTGATATTAGGAAGAAATCCAGTTTCGCTTGTTTTAAAGGTGTTGGTTGCCGCCATGTATAACGTTTTGTGTCATAATTTTGTTCGCGCCAAGGATCTTTAAGATCAAAAATATCCATTAATTCGAAGACCTTTTCCCTAACTTTTGGTTTATTGATTTTCTTATAATTGTAAGTATCTAAATTTTGATTTTGTACTAAATTCCAGTCTCCACAAATTGATATTTTTTCGCTATCGAAATCTTTTACTATATCAATGATATGTTCGAAATGATATGTGTATGTTATGTCGTTTGTAAGAAGTTTTAAAGCAACGTAATTACCACCTTTATCATGCTTATGTTCTAACATTTTAAAGTCAAAATTGTTATTAAAAAATACAGCTGTCCCACGGGCATTACCTTTAAAGCAACTGAAGTAACATTCATTATATCCCCATTGCTGTTTGATTAGTTGGGTATCTTCATATTTGAAATGTACATCTTGTAGACAATATATGTTCGCCCTTTTTTTACGAAGCAGCTGGAATACCTTTTTGCGTTTAGTGATATTTTGTAAGCCCCTACAGTTTTGGCTTACTATTTTGAGATTATCCGTCATCTATTAATTTGAAATGTTGATCTGTGCTAGTTGTTCGAATTAAAATTATATAGGACCATACACGTTCATCACAATCATAGTGGCATTCATATTTGTAAAGAGGAGTGTACTCAAATGTCAAAACCTGTTTTAGAGTTGGAGACTTCCTCACATAGTTCAAAGGAATAGTGAATAAAACATTTCCATTGTTAATGGAAATAAAGAAAGGCCAGCATTTGTACAGTTTGTACAAGTAGTAGCATCCTACCTGCAGTGATACTTCAAACAAAAAAGAAAGTTTCGTTAAAAGAAAGAAAAGAGCTATAAAGCTCACCTTAAGGGCAACGCCCTCCCTCATAACGTGGCCTACACGTAAAATAGTATGCCCCACGGGGAGTAAAAGTGAAATTAATAGAATTTTTTCTATCTTTGAAACTGGCAAAATGAACATTCAACAATAAAAAAAAAACAATTTAAAAAAGATATTTAAAAAACACACACACAAAAAAAGTAAACCCAGCTTTCTCATAGAGGAAAATTTGCACAGGTAGCACAAATTGTTTCACCGGCAGTATGCACGTGCGTATCACACCTTCACGTGCTTGCCGAGCGTTGTGTAAATGTGTTGTGTCCATGGATAATCGATACTGTCAACTATGCGTCACTGAACTATTGATAAACAAAAAGTTATATGGATAATTCATTTTGCGGAAGGTAAGAAATTAATCATTTATCTGGATGTCCAGCACTTTGACTTTGAGGCTGAGTATTGATGATAAATATAATAATAGTCACAATCACAATAGGCAGACTCCTCATAATATGTTACATCAGAACACACTTTTGATAGACAGTAGCAATGACGACATGTTTATGTAATCATGCATATAACATAAGACACACTATATATATTAAGGTACACCACAGCAATACTTCTTGGTAAACGGTAGGGCTGGTATGTTAATCCAATTAAAGGAAAGGGAATAACACCATGTACACAAGCATATATTCTACACTGTATGCGTTACACCACAACACATATTAGACTTCGTACGGAGGATTCATGTCTCCGGTTAGTGTGATACGCGGTGTCCACGCTGACGATACGTTAGGCCTTGTCTCCAGAACGTGATCAATTCCGACCAGGCGAACTCGTGTTTGCAGCTTTTCAGTGTCATATATGGCCCTTGACTTCCTGTACAGAATGGCACGCTGTTTTTTAAGTTTTGGAGGGAGATCAGTGCGTATGGAGATATGTTTCACAGGAACCCGATATTGTAAATAAAATGTAGGTAAAACGTGGGTAAGAAAGACCCGTCCTCTCTAAAAATAGAGTAAAGGAATAAAGGCATCCATGTTGCCGATCTCGACTCGCTTGCGAGTTTAGTCAAAATTATCGCTTCAAATTGGTGACATCTCATACACATGCACAAGAACCTCTCAGTTATACATTTCTCCGCAAAACTTGGCTGTCCAACACATGTCACCCTTCAAATAACTTCTATATCTACTTAAATTCGCAAAACGACCGCAGAAACCTCTGGGGTGAACGTTACTCCGCATCAAATGCCTCTAGGGCTATCTGATTGGTCCGTTAGGCGAATTTATTTTAAGCCTCGCTTAACAAACAAAACAGCATGGTTTGGACAGTGCAATGTTTCGGGAATTATTTCGCTATCAATTTCTGATCAGAAGAGTGCTTTATCTTTAGTAGAAATTACACATTTTGTTGTTATCATTGGGCAGGCACCTGTGGGAAACGGTCTTTTCGTAGGCGGATCCCGTTCGTAGCAGTGCATTTTTCGTAGGAGGATCCCGTTCGTAGAAGGTCTTTTCGTATGAGTGAAAAAAATATATATTCGAAGGAGTGATAATATATATGTATTATATAGGTTAAAGTATCGTTAGCAGAGCCAACTAATTGGTTATGATCTTTATTTATATCATGATTTACTTTCTATTGTTTACGTTTAGAACTGTAATGTAGGGACAACATAAGTATGCTTGGCGCTTTCTAGTAAATTTTATTCTCATAAGTCATAAATCATGACACAGAATGACCAAATAATACATTAAAGTAATACATAATAATAAAAGCCATATTGATATACAGAGCTACAGAGTTTATGATTGTAATTCACTTTCTCTCCATTATGCATAAATTGTTCAATTCAGATTTATTTTTTACATTTTTATTTATATTTAGTTTTATTCTAATATAGATCTAATTGCTTTTATAAACCTCGATGATGTTTTTAAATTAGTTAAGAAAACATACAATCAATCGTCGACTACAATACCTTAATTGTTTGTTAAGAAAACTATTAAATTGGATTGTGACAACTACTCTCGAAGTACAATGCGTAGGCTATTAAGAAAACTATTCAATCAAGACAGTTATAGAGGTTTTGTCTGGTACGTTCTTTAGAAATATCGTTAAGTTTTGGATTGTATTGTTTTTGCTAGAAAACCAGTAATTATAGGTTGTGAGATGCTTTTAACAACTGCCAATTACTTACCTGATTAGAGTCTTTATTAACAAAAAAAACACTCAGCATTTATATATTTAATTGAAATTTCTACTTCTACGAAAAGAGCTAAAAATCCTCCTACGAAAATACCGAAATTCACTCCTACGAACGGGATATTCCTACGAAAAGACCTACACCCGCACCTGTAATACTGTCTTGTTTGTTTACGTAAAACTTGAAAGAAAGTATCAATGAATATGTCAAAACTCTCCTGGCTCAGTGATGTATGTTTCACTAAAGTTGAATTGCCAAACTTTCTGTCCAGTGTGGAAGAAACATAAGAGTGATTTTCCACAGTTATTTATCTAAATATTAATGTCATATATCTAGTTATTAATTTCTGATGTTTTATTCTGATATTTGTGTTTTTCAGTTTTCAGTGTCAGTAACAACATCCCCAAACATCAAAACATTTTTTCAATACGTTTATCAATAGGCTGTTTATTCTGAAATAATGTTAAATTAACATTTACAAAACAAGTCTGCCTGAAAGTATATTTATGATTGCCAGCATTGCATTTACAGTTTTGGTATAAAAGAGTATTTCTTTGATCCCAAATTGACATTAATAAAACATATGCTTAAACTATCTTTTACATAACGTAACTGGTAAGAACCATCAAATCACAATTTTCAGAAAAAACTTATCATTCCACAGATTGTGTTTATAGTGTTGATACACTAGTACTTTTGTATAACTAAATCTTTTGGTTGTGCTTTATTCACTTGAAATAATTCACTGATATATTGGTAATAATACATCAATTTAAATTTACTGATATGTAAAAGTTTGTATTATGAATTATTTAGATATTTATTAATTCTTGTAATCATACACATGAGATAAACAAATTTTGAACCTCTCTTTTTTAAATAATGAAATGGGAATATCCATTTAATAATTCTACAGTGTGTGAAGACAAGAGCTTGGCCGTGACAATCCCCTAGTGCAAAAATGATTCCACATACCAAAATAAAAATTATTTTGACTCCATTGTCACAACCTGGCTTGAAAATGGTGGAACATCAATAAAAATCGCCTTTTAAATATTGCGCGACTTTAAGAAATTATCTAGAGAAAATCGCCCTTACGTTTAACGGACCTATCAGATCGCTCGAGGGGCATTTAGTGCGGAGTAACGTCACCCCAACGGTTTTTGCGGTCGTTTTGCGAATTTAAATAGATATAAAAGTTATTTGAAGGGTGACATGTGTTGGAAATAAGCCAAGTTTTGCGGAGAAATGTATAACTGAGAGGTTCTTGTGTATGTATATGAGATGTCACCAATTTGAAGCGATAATTTTGACTAAACTCGCAAGCGAGTCGAGATCGGCAACATGGATGCCTTTATTCCTTTACTCTATTTATAGAGGGGACGGGTCTTTCTTACCCACGTTTTACCTACATTTTATTTACAATATCGGGTTCCTGTGATATGTTTGCCCTTCAAAAATTTTGCCGCGTTCAACACGTTACCCCTGTCCTGTCACTTGTACCTAGCACGTATGATCTGAGTCCTGCTTAAAAGGGGTCGTGGCAGGTTACTATGAGTCCCAACCAATCAGCATCTAGGTGAGGAAGACATCAGAATGATGGTATTTAATTGAAGATGGATGCCGCCGACGTTCAACTCCGACTTACTCGCTCATTCTCTCAATGATTATTGGTCTAGTGCTGAAGCTAACATGGAGCAGTCTCCATTCATTCAATAAAGATATGTAAAGTAATTTCGTCATGTTCAAGGTTTACCACAAGATTCAGCATTCTCTCCCCATAGAGGCAGATCAAGTCATGATTTGTTGATACAGCCTCTGTTCTATTACGCCAACTGTGTGGGCTAGAAAGAGATGCTTGATGAGAGGCAATCAAGGTTAGTTGAGCAATCAACAAAGCTGTTCGAAAATCATCATTTTGGCTACTGAATCATGGCAAAAGCATAGTGATATCATCCACCCTTTCCATGCGAGAAGCGTTGTCATTTTATAAAGAAATTTGGATTGTGGCACACATTTTCTGCAAGGGAAACTGCCGGAACCCAAGGATTTCGGCGTAATAGAACAGAGGCTTCAACATTTGATGACTTGATTGTCTCTGTGGGAGAGAATGCAGATTAAAGAGGATTTCGTTCATAACATCGGTTCCAAGGACCCCTTGTAGAGCTGTATTGACTCTTCTAGTGCATTCTTGTAGAAGGTGGTATAACGAAAACGTTAGGATATCCATTTGAACCTTTTTATTTAAATGAATTCAGGCATAAACATTAATTAATTTTGAAAATGATGTTATCATAGGAATATTTCATGTGATTAACATTCAAACAAGATCCTACACTAACAAAAGCATATTCAAGATAAAACTACCGTTTACATGTACATGCACAGTAATTCATTTGATAATTGATTATTCCACTAATTTTAGCAGGTATGTATACATCAATCAATAAATTAGTAAATTTCTGCATGTAGGCCCTATGCCCATATACAATAACTATATATACAACGATATTTACAATATATACATCATTCTTTACAATGAGTCAACCTATATTAATGTATCATGCTTATCATATTTACCTCATCATGTTACTACCAATAGTGACGCTTTATTTAAATGGTATCATAGAACAAAACAACATCAAACAGGTTTTGAGGAATTAGCCATTGCCATTTCGCAATTGCACATATCAAATTTATAAGCGTGAACATTTTTACCAAGGCACATGCAAAATGTAAGCTTCCCTTTATAAAATCAATGTCGTCTGCTCGTTTTGAATGTAGAGCAAGTTTAACAAACATGTGCATTTTCCTACTATAAACAATATTTCATATGACCAAAGTCTGTCGTATAAACACGATATAATTAATCAAGAACATCGCCCGAAAGTAGTTATTCATTCGAAGCAAATAACAATCACGTTTATTTATCGTCGATGATTAAAAACAATAAAACAACGCCGAAACATTTAGTCATCAATTTACCCCGCCAAATGTGTTTCCCCACTTGCCTTAATCACATTTAAGAACAGCACAAGGGTCATTTGTATGGAAAAATATTATTGCCAATGCGTTTTTTCCCCAAGGCATTAGAACCATGACGACACAAACCAAATAAGGTTGTCCTATCTTTAAAAGATTCTGAGAATAACTTTCCATTGTTTAATTGTACCCAAAAGAAAAAAAAGTACAAGGGCGATAACTTGGTAGAAATTATTGAAGACTTCTTAATTTCGAAGTCCACCTCGGTATTGGTATCCCGAAGACAAACACCAAATTTTGTATACAATCCAAAATAGTTTGAGAAAAAAGTTCTCATATCATGGAAATAATGGCCATAACACAAAATAATTTCTTGTTTCTGAACGTCATCAAGGTATTGATACCATAAGACATTCACCAAATTTGGTTATCTCATGATAAGTTGTTTCTGAAAACAAATTGTCCTTTAAATAATTTGAACCAGTAAGAAATAATTGACAACCCCTAAATACCGAAATCTTCAAGGATACCCTGTAGACGCACATAAATATTTTGTCATCCTATCGTAAAGGGGTTCTGTAAAAGACTGTTCCGTTTCACTCGAATGAGATGACACACACACTGAGAGAGGGAGCTCAAACCTTTATCTCCTTCCACTTCGTGAAGAGAGATAATGCTCAAGTTGATAAAACAAATAACAAGTTTGAGTTCAATCCAACTGATAGTAAGAATGTTTAATCTCACAAATAATAACAAGCTTTATAATGACTTAACTAATAAAAAAAGTTTGTAACAATAATTGCAAAATTATCATCATTATTACAAACAATTCATTACAATAAAATAGAAAGTAACAAGTTGTCACTAGGTTTTGCTATAATGATAAAAATAGCAATGACGTTTACCTATAGTAATACAAACAGCAGGATTAAGAATATCTCGTGCTGTACAAGAAAAAGATCAAAGACTAAAACTCTGGAAACACGTGCTGTACAAGGAAAGGATCAAAGACGAAAACTCTGGAAACACGTGTTGTACAAGAAAAGGATCAAAGACTAAAACTCTTGAATTTCGAATGGTACAAGAACAGGATCAAAGACAAAAACTCTTGAAACACGTGCTGTACAAGAAAAGGATAAAAGACTAAAACTCTTGAATTTCGTATGGTACAGGAACAGGATCAAAGACCAAAACTCTTGAAACACGTGCTGTACAAGAACAGGATCAAAGACTATAATTCTGGAATCACGTGCTGTACAAGAAAAGGATCAAAGACTATAACTCTGGAAACACGTGCTGTACAAGAAAAGGATCAAAGGTCAAAACTCTGGAAACACGTGCTGTACAAGAAAAGGATCAAAGACTATAACTCTGGAAAAACGTGCTGTACAAGAAAAGGATCAAAGACTATAACTCTGGAAACACGTGCTGTACAAGAAAAGGTTCAAAGATCACAACTTTGGAATTTCGAGCTTTACAAGAAAATTATTAATTACCACAAATCTAGAATTAAGTACTGTACAAGAAAAGCATCAAAGACTATGAGTCTGCAATTTCTGTGCATTTCATTTACGATCTCCCTCATGATATTGATAACCTTGAGACACCAACTGCATTTGGTAATATATTTTATTTCTTAGAGAGGGAGGGACGAAGCTTTAACCTATACAACCTTCATCTTTGAATTTTGGTAGGGTATAGTAAATAAAAAAGCAACAAAGTTTAACTTAACTAAGAAGAAAAGAAAATCTCATTTTGCAAGTGATTCCAAACATGTGTAATCAAAATGTAGGGCTGATATTAGGGCAATTATGCAAAGTTACAAAATGTAAAAATCCAATTTTGTAAAAAAAATGAAACAAATAACATGATCGTTATTACTAATCTGTTAATACAAAAAAAATCACAAACTCACTGTTCACTGTTTTTCAGAGACATCAGTGAAAACGAAAGTCTATGTTATATTTAAACACCCCCCCTAAACCCCTAAAATGCCCTTGACCGTTATTGTAATGCTGTCCCATTGCCACACCTTATTAACTTTAGCCGTTTTTAAAGTAATTGTATTGGTATTATTGGCTGTGGAGAACAGCGTTTTATTCTAGAGGAATCCAATGAAGTATTCCTTAAGATAAGCCAGGTAAAACGTTTTGGGCAAACCAGCAAACGTCTATGCAGCTGTGAAGTAAACAGCCGCTTGGTGACTAACCCTTATGATGTGGGGTGGAACAGCCCTTACTTTTAAGGAATAATTGTCAAGGACTAACAAACTATATAACAGTGACTGCAAGATTAAGAACGCATTTCAATATCACTGAAACCTAATTGTTGTAAACGGAAATTCTAATGTACAAACTTGCAATGTGCTGTAGAGTTTCATTATTATAACACAATTTTGTCATCCTTTGATCATTATCTATACTCAATGAGTCATTTTTAAGAGGAGAGGAGACTTAGGATGATAGCAAGATTCACAAAAAAGGTAGACATCTTTGGTCCCATAAAGCTAACTGTTTTGAAGTTTTGGCATTTTCTTTCCTGATGAGACCGCGCATGAGGTCTTTTAAAATTAAAAAAAAATTATACATCCCGTTTTCTTTAAAGGTATGTTGAAATAAAGGTAACTGAACTTTATCATTTGAAAGGCATTTCGTATTTTCAGTATATAACCTTAATCAATAATCAAGATTAGCTTTAATCTATTAACTATTCACTGGATAGAACATCTAATTGACCTGTTTACTTCCTTTTTTTTTCATGTCAAAAACATTTGACAACCTATCAAAGATACGAATCACGACAGTAGTAGTATTTAAATCGTAGTTTCTAGTTCATCAGGATTACCCTAAAAGACCTTTTCGATACTACTTCGTGCTTGTTTTAGTATATTGTAGGTCTCGTGTAGCCCTGTTAGGATCTTCTTCCTACTAGTAACTTGATCTGTCTCATCACAGTTGAGGGGGGAATCTTGTGTATCATGAACCCGTTTTAGTTCACCGAAAGTGTGTTTTAGTTTTTCAAGAGCTTGATGAAGACTATAATCAGCCTGCTGTAGTCCAACTTTAACTTTAGGACCTGTTATCATAGGTGTTTGTTCTTTGTCAATATCTACTTGACATTGCTCTTTAGTGGCGTGAACAGTAGTTTGTTTCTCTTTGGCCTGAACATCACTTTCTTCTGTCGTCTGAGTAGAAGTTCTTTCTTCTTTAGCATTTACGGGACGTTCTGTAACGCATGTCCTGATAGGACAAGTTTGGATACTAATACACTCTTTTATTTTATCATATGTTTCTTTTATCTTTGTACAAAGATCACATTGCTTTTTTTCTCTAGATTGTCCTTCTGGTTCAATAATCTCTTGATCAAAGCACTGTTCCATTTCCAGAAAACCCTGTTCCAATGAACTATGCGCTTGTTCCATTTCCCTCCACGTTTTGTTAATCCCAGTTATAGCTTTATTTATCCCGCCACGAACTTGTTCGTTTGCGTCTTGATCAAATGCGTTATAGGCCTGGTATATTCCCTCATGGGTTTCCTTGATTCCATCAATTGCTTTACTCGTTCCATCAAGAAACACTTCAGCAAAGTAAGTGCGAATGCTTTTTTTCAATCTTAGTGCCAAAAGATCCTTATCCACAGAAAAAAATAAACTCTCAAGAATATCAGGAATCTTGTAAATGATGCCTCCAATAATCATATCTTTTATTACGGTTAACTCTCTCCATTGGTTAAGTTCACTGATCCACAACCCTGTCCAAATCAGAATAGTGACAACACAAATGATTTCCAAAAATATTTTTAAAACCACTTTTCTCAATGGTCGATGTTCTGCTACTAGTTTGGAAAATAATTTTTTACTAATTCCTAAATCACCCTTCTTATTAACTCTGCATTTTACTTCCATTGTTTTCATGACATCAATGTCAAGTGCCAAGAACATGTAGTATTGGTTTGGAAGGTAATATATGCGCCTTATCACAAACATAACAGCTATGGATATGTATGTCACCAGACTTAAACTGAATGTAGGGAACGTTACTACAGAGAGGATAAAAAATGAGAAAAATATGAAAAAAGTCATGAGAGATTTAAACAAGGTTACTAGAAAAAAGAAACTCCAAAGCAGAAAGGCAATGTAAAAAAATAAATCAACAACACAATTGTTGATCATCGTTTCAAATTTCCAATTTATGTACAACCAGGGGATGCAATAAAATAATCCACGTTGTTTTTCGAAGTCAGTAGGTTCTTTTGAACTTTCTTCATGGTTACATTTCATTTTTGATAATTTGATGATACATAGAAGTAAAGTAAATATCCAATAGAATCCAAGTGGGAAGAAATCACTAGTAAAGAATTGTACACCAGACGCTGAAAGCCATGCACGAGCCTTGTTTCTTTCATCTAAATCTGATAACATAGTGCTCGCCTCAGGATCAAGTGCAAGATAAACAAATGTAATATATATACCCAGCGGACAAACAACAACAGCTGTTAAGAAAAAGAAAAACCAATCAGCATATACTGATTTCAAATTATCTCCGAAAAGGGACTTAAGTACATTACCAAATGTTGATAGACTTCTTACCCCGAGGTAGATAGTGCCTTGATCGTATGATGTACTTTCAAAGTAAAATAAAACGACTGGAAAGAACCACAAGCTGACGATACTCAGTGTAAATGCTAACGACGACCACTGTCTATTGAAAGGTCGATGTTTCTCTTCTGTAACTACTTCATATTCACTGGAGTTGAACTTGAAATCTAAATGTGAACACATGTACCTGAAGTCGCTATAATAAAGTCTGAATAGTTTAGCTAAATTCATAAAATCAGGATTGATGCCTTCTTTGAAATATGTTTGACACCAAATGCTCTGCATCAGATCTTTATCGATCAGCTTTTCCTCCCTCGTTATCCTAATTGTCAGGTCCCTCAAGGCGGTAACAATTGCAAATGTTGTACTATTGCTTCCTAAGAACAAGGAACATGTTTCATTTCCCCGAACTATTAGTGGCAGTTCAACATTCCTAGAGGTATAATGGTCCAAAGCACCAAAGGACCACACTAAATACATCCAAGGTAGGTCTAGAAAATGTTTTGTCCCTGGGTGACCCCCGAAGGTCCAAACCATAGAATATGCCCTAAAAATATTTTCGGTTTTGTTTACCTCAACATCATCTGGGAACTTCAAGTCCAGATAGAAGAGTTGTATCTCCTTATTGTGAATCAAGTGGGATATTCTCCGAGCGCTACCAGCGTCAACCTCCAGGTCACAAGGTGTGTGGTTGACATGTTGAATCCTTACTTCTCCACCAAGATCTTTGACATAGGCAGCAATCAGACACGCGATGACGCCAAACAGGACAAAAACATGCACAGATTTGAGTAGATCAAATAGGCATTGTGGGCAGCATCCCTTCGATTGGGTTTCACCAAGAAGAGGTGTATCTGAAATGTAATGGAAAGACATATTAATCATATCAACTTCTTAATCGCCCTAAACTATTTGTAAAAGTGTTGAAATCTAAACTGCATTTTATCTTTCACGAAGCTATGTTTAAGAAATGAATTTTATTATGGCTTTCCTTGCTTTTTCAAAATTTAAATTTACAAGTTGTAAAGACGTTATAATCGTGTGAAAGAACAAATTATGAAATTCATTTGTTTTTTAAAAATACTCTGGCTTTGAAATGTATAAATCTACAGACAAAAAAATTAAAAAGTTATCTTTAGTCACATCTCATACTCATTAGTGCTGTCACTTGAATGAACGCTTATAATCAATCCATTAACAAATATTGTAAAGCTAGGTTAACAATGCAACAAATACTTAACACGCATGATGTGAACATACTTCGAATAACATCTATTTATCTTTCTAAGGTATTCAGCTTAAAATCTTCCTAGTATAAGTTTGGTCATGTGACAAATGTATGTATTTTCTCATACAGTTGTATCATGGGCCATGTGGCCTTGAATACTGAAAAAAACATGATTCTGATATAAAAGATGGTTCTTCGAGGACATGACAAATAGGTTCTCAAACGAATGGTCTCAACGAACATCGCAAAATTGTCTGGACAGCCAGCCATTATGACCGGAAAGTGTGTCCATTTTTCAGATATTGAAACCTCCGGGTTGATATCAACGGAACTGACACAATGTCATAATTGGTAATAATAAGTGCATGCATGATTTCAGTTATCCTGTCACACTATGTGACTGGAGCTGCGTACCTTAAGTTTTTGCATTTACCTGCCGCATTCCAGTGCAAATATCATGTAATGTGGAATCTATTTGTGGCATCCTAGAATTGCAAAAACGAAACAGATCATATTGAAATTTCAGTACATACATCAACACTGATTTTTCGTCCAAACATGGGTGTGTCATACCTAACAGTTAGTCGTAATTTTGGCATGTTATTGAAGTGACCAGGGGTCAAACTTTCGAAAACAATATGAGTTTTCCCTATAACATCCCAAATAATGGGATAAATTGCTTAAAGTCTAAGTCATATTGTTTCCTTTGCACTAAACTAATGTAATAGTGCTGATTTGTTTTACAATTGAGTTTACATAATGTATATGGAATATCAATATATCAATTAGAAATTAAGAAAATCAAAATTTCAAATATATAACCCGATCTGCACCAGTGACAAAAACATCCTTAAAAACCTTCTCTCTACAAAATTCCTCATGAATGACCATCATCATAGGCTTATTTTTTTGTGTTTCTTTGCACTCAGTCAATGTAATGTTACCGTTTTTCTATCAGTAAGTCTACATGGAACATTTTGATCGATAATTAAAAAAAATTCAGAATTTTTAAAAGATGACCCCATCTGTCTATTTTTACGTGCCAAATTTGGACGCTCTGAAATAGTTACCAGAGGATCCCAATATATGGACAATATTGATTCTTTGTCAATGGTGCTATATTTATTTGATTGACGTCCAAACGAAAACGAAACCCAAATTACATTACATTTGCACTTAGATAACCTGCAATTGAAGAAACTTAGGGTACGCAGATGTATAGTTTTTTGGTGTAATATAGAACAGCTTAAATGAAATGCAATGATATTTCATTAGTCTTTTAATTCTAGGAAGAAAACAACGAAAAAATACCAACATGGTAATCATTGTCTGGGTAGTCGAGGGTTCAGCGCAATTACATTATCTCACAGGTGAATTGATTTATTGCTGTTGATAATGAAATAGAATATATTATCTATATAAATATCCATAACATACCATGTTGCAGACACGTGTACTATATCATTTGTATTTTAAGAGCTTTAACGAGCGACATACTGCTATATTTGCACTAGTACTAGTGTCACAAACATGGTATGCCAAAAAAGGTATTCTATTTAATACCCAAGTCGTAATATTTAGTAAAATAACTCCATTGAGGCGGATTGTTTTTAAATTGGCCCAACTCTGGTCCCGCCACATTGAGTAGGAATAGCATGTTCAATCAACGGTCATATGTTGACCAATAGTAACAACTTCTACTTTGTATGTCAAATAAGATATTCTATTTAATACCCAAGTCGTAATAATTTGGAAAATAAGTCCATTGAGGCGGATTGTTTTTAAATTGGCCCAACTCTGGTCCCGCCACATTGAGTAGGAATAGCATGTTCCATCAACGGTCATATGTGGACCAATAGTAACAACTTCTACTTTGTATGCCAAATAAGATATTCTATTTAATACCCAAGTCGTAATATTTAGTAAAATAACTCCATTCAGGCGGATTGTTTTTAAATTGGCCCAACTCTGGTCCCGCCACATTGAGTAGGAATAGCATGTTCAATCAACGGTCGTATGTTGACCAATAGTAACAACTTCTACTTTGTATGTCAAATAAGATATTCTATTTGATACCCAAGTCGTAATATTTTGGAAATAACTCCATTGAGGCGGATTGTTTTTAAATTTGCCCAACTCTGGTCCCGCCACATTGAGTAGGAATAGCATGTTCAATCAACGGTCATATGTTGACCAATAGTAACAACTTCTACTTTGTATGCCAAATAAGATATTCTATTTAATACCCAAGTCGTAATATTTTGGAAAATAACTCCATTGAGGCGGATTGTTTTTAAATTTGCCCAACTCTGGTCCCGCCACATTGAGTAGGAATAGCATGTTCAATCAACGGTCATATGTTGACCAATAGTAACAACTTCTACTTTGTATGCCAAATAAGATATTCTATTTAATACCCAAGTCGTAATATTTTGGAAAATAAGTCCATTGAGGCGGATTGTTTTTAAATTGGCCCAACTCTGGTCCCGCCACATTGAGTAGGAATAGCATGTTCAATCAACGGTCATATGTTGACCAATAGTAACAACTTCTACTTTGATTGCCAAATAAGATATTCTATTTAATACCCAAGTCGTAATATTTTGGAAAATAACTCCATTGAGGCGGATTGTTTTTAAATTTGCCCAACTCTGGTCCCGCCACATTGAGTAGGAATAGCATGTTCAATCAACGGTCATATGTTGACCAATAGTATCAACTTCTACTTTGTATGCCAAATAAGATATTCTATTTAATACCCAAGTCGTAATATTTTGGAAAATAACTCCATTGAGGCGGATTGTTTTTAAATTGGCCCAACTCTGGTCCCGCCACATTGAGTAGGAATAGCATGTTCAATCGACGGTCATATGTTGACCAATAGTAACAACTTCTACTTTGTATGCCAAATAAGATATTCTATTTAATAGCCAAGTCGTAATATTTAGTAAAATAACTCCATTGAGGCGGATTGTTTTTAAATTGGCCCAACTCTGGTCCCGCCACATTTAGTAGGAATAGCATGTTCAATCAACGGTCATATGTGGACCAATAGTAACACCTTCTACTTTGTATGCCAAATAAGATATTCTATTTAATACCCAAGTCGTAATATTTAGTAAAATAACCTCAATTGAGGCGGATTGTTTTTAAATTGGTCCAACTCTGGTCCCGCCACATTGAGTAGGAATAGCATGTTCAATCAACGGTCATATGTTGACCAATAGTAACAACTTCTACTTTGTATGCCAAATAAGATATTCTATTTAATACCCAAGTCGTAATATTTAGTAAAATAACCTCAATTGAGGCGGATTGTTTTTAAATTGGTCCAACTCTGGTCCCGCCACATTTAGTAGGAATAGCATGTTCAATCAACGGTCATATGTTGACCAATAGTAACACCTTCTACTTTGTATGCCAAATAAGATATTCTATTTAATACCCAAGTCGTAATATTTTGGAAAATAACTCCATTGAGGCGGATTGTTTTTAAATTTGCCCAACTCTGGTCCCGCCACATTGAGTAGGAATAGCATGTTCAATCAACGGTCATATGTTGACCAATAGTAACAACTTCTACTTTGTATGCCAAATAAGATATTCTATTTAATACCCAAGTCGTAATATTTTGGAAAATAACTCCATTGAGGCGGATTGTTTTTAAATCCGCCACATTGAGTAGGAATAGCATGTTCAATCAACGGTCATATGTTGACCAAAAGTAACAACTTCTACTTTGTATGCCAAATAAGATATTCTATTTAATAGCCAAGTCGTAATATTTAGTAAAATAACTCCATTGAGGCGGATTGTTTTTAAATTGGCCCAACTCTGGTCCCGCCACATTTAGTAGGAATAGCATGTTCAATCAACGGTCATATGTGGACCAATAGGACCACCTTCTACTTTGTATGCCAAATAAGATATTCTATTTAATACCCAAGTCGTAATATTTAGTAAAATAACCTCAATTGAGGCGGATTGTTTTTAAATTGGTCCAACTCTGGTCCCGCCACATTGAGTAGGAATAGCATGTTCAATCAACGGTCATATGTTGACCAATAGTAACAACTTCTACTTTGTATGCCAAATAAGATATTCTATTTAATACCCAAGTCGTAATATTTAGTAAAATAACCTCAATTGAGGCGGATTGTTTTTAAATTGGTCCAACTCTGGTCCCGCCACATTGAATAGGAATAGCATGTACAATCAACGGTCATATGTGGACCAATAGTAACATGTGGACCAATAGTAACAACTTCTACTTTTTCAAAATTAACAAAGAAACAAATGCAATACTTTTTAAAGCAGCCAATACTGGTAATTGAACATTTTCATCAATTTCTAACCAAAGAGTCATAAAGATATGGTCAAGGTCCAAAAGAGAACGTGAACTCCACCCAAGAGAGACAGGAGAAAATAGCAACATGTCCAAATTAACCCTCCTTCCTCGTACTGCCGACATATCTTTGTCACCAGGTTCCTGTTTTTGTCATCATTCATGCGGTTGATGGAACCCTAGAATTGGAGAACGCATACTTGCACGTTCCCGTTTCCGAGACCACCGCAAGTACCACAGTTTTGTTCTGGTGGAGCACAATTTTCAGTGGAATGTGCTCCCATTTGAAATATCATTGCTCCTCGGCTTTTCACCAGGGTGACTCAACACAGTGAACTTTCTTCTCGCTCACAATGTCCAGTTCACCCCATTTGTGGACGACGGGTTCAATCCCCATCGCTGATCGCTCTGTTAAGGAGACTGAGGTTGCTGATTAACCTGTCCAAGTCAGTCCTTAAAGGGGCAATAGCACGTTTTTTGGGGGAATATAAGGTGATTTCAGGAATATGAAAATTAATGGTTCCAATTGAAAGACAATGTATTTAAAATAAATGAAGCAGTAATAATTCAAATATATAATGTAAAGTTAAGCTATGCGATTCCTTTTTCTTACACAAAATGAATTAAAGGTGTTCACATAAAATGGCCGCCAATGGATTTATGTGAATCTTCATACTTTGTTCTCTCTCTATGGATGATTGGCTCTTGTAATGAGATTTTTGACACTATCAAAATAATACATTTAGCATTAACTTACAATTATCAGTGAAATATTTGAAATATAAAATTATCAAAAAACGTGCTACTGCCCCTTTAAGCCAACCACCTCGCTCACTATTGTTGACACTGCTCAGTCCCCAGCTAATGCATGGAGCGAATAAACTTCTTGCTACGCTATTGATAACCAATTTCTCTTTGAATCCCTTGAAACATTATCTGCATTGTATTTTTACAAAACAATTTGTTATGAGTATGTGATTGTTCAGTTGTTTAACATTGTATAACATTGTTGTATTCTCTGCTGGGTCACACTTTAACTTGTTTTGATTATGTAAACTAGTAATTTCTTCTAATCTAGAATGTTCCATCTATTTCTTGAACATCTGATGTGGACTCTTCTGATTATCATGGAACTGTGAGGAACATTCTAGAGGGTATCTTACCTATATAAGGGCCGGCTTAAGAATTCTAGATCATCTTGCTTCTTACGATTTGACTTTGTGATTATCTGCTGTGCCACTGATTTTGGATACCTTTACAAGTTGGATACATCTCTCTACAATCAAGACTACTGACTGTTTCATCAATTGTGTGATTCATTTGGATTTGGTGACTATATTTAGCTAGCTTATTTGTGTGACTCATTTGACATTGTATTATAACTTGTATTAGTTGATATTGTAATCTTAACGTGACACAGAGTATCTTTCTTAAAATTTTATTTGTTTTTGATAAGCTACAAAATATGTAATATGCTGATTGAAGTCCATATCTCACCACTGGACTTGCAAATATATTCATTTATGCATACTATCTCTAAAATGCTCGATTTTATGGAAAAATCAAGAAAACATCTCAGAAACGTTTAATATTCGAAATTATGCATCCAATTAATCTACCTATTAGTTACAATACCTAATAAACACTATCGAATCAAATATATCTTCCTGTCAGCGTATGACAAGGTTTCAAAATTACGTTTGGCGAATTTGCGCGCGCCACTCGAGCCACATTGTCCGGTTTTCGATCAAAATTCCGCCTTTGAATGGCCGTATTTTCGCTCGAATGTACTGATTGACCTATAACTTGTTATTTTCAGTAACAAATAGTGGTTTCCGATGTAATAAAATCGATTTCAAAATTTGACATATGTGATCCTATCACCATACTCTGTGTCTCTTTAAACACTTTGATTAATACTTGATTAATTAAATTGTAATTATTATATACAATTGTTTGTCATATTTTGCTGGTTTGACTGGGGACATTTTCATATTCCAAATTCATTCGTAACAAATTAAGTTAACAAGGGAATACATTAAATAAATAAATAAGTATTTAAATGTTATAAACACTTCCGCATTAAGAATTTCACTTTTACAGTTTCGTTCTTTAAGCAGTGATCTTATGATATCGCAGGGTAGAAAATTTGGTCTTCCTAAAAGTGAAAGACTTTGCCCATTTTGTATCATCCAAAAGTAGAAACATAATACCATGTCTGTCTTGTCTGTCCATTTCATGATGACTTAAGAAGAAATGTTTTGCCAAGTTGGTATTACAGATTCCCCTCTGACTGTAAGCTTTTTGTTACAACAAAAGGAACATATAATTAATAATCTTGCTAAGTTTAAATTCTTTGCACTCAAAATGAGAAGCAAACAGTTGTTCATAACCTAACTTATAACTTTTATCACCATTTGTCTATGGTCTCTGATATCACTTTCTGTGTTTACAATGTAAAACTATGTATTGTAAAATGGGTCTGTGGCCTGATTTACTGAAATAAACTACTATTAGCGTAGCATCTGATCAAATGTAGCAGAAAACATCAGCATAACCATGCATACCTATAATACAGATTCTGCTCCATTCGTCTCTAAAGAACATTTTTTTCTCTGATTAAAACTTCCATAATGTTGCAAAATATAAATCATATCTTATCAAATATCAAGAACATGGTTCTCATTTTGTTGTAAACAAGCAAACTTGGAAAACATGCATTTATACAGGAGATATTCTATATTGTGATGCATAGTGTCGTCAACTTTGGGCACTGGAAGACTCATAAAGGCCTATTGAACATTGGTCAAAAAAGAAAATATCTTAATGCTAACTGAGTATTTGCCTCAATTTCAATCTCGGTCCATTTGATTATGAATCACTACTCTTAATTATTATAAAAAGTTTATATTGTACCATGAAATCAAATTTTATTTTGCAATCATAAAATTCGTTTGAAACCTCGTTTATCCATACACATACACATTTTCGGGAATTTGCTAATAAGAGTAATTATCAAACTAACAATATTTTACATTAAAAGTACTTATAACATATAAGTTATATTCCTCCTTAAATGTGAAGCTCACTGTTTTCAATTTGTTGTATAAATGAAAAAAAAAACCACATTTTAAGAACTCTTAAATAACCTACTATAATGTGGCAAAATGGTTAAAATTTTCAAATTCTTCAAAGGCATTTAGAAGTTGGTGTGGTTATACAAGACAAATGTTATGGATAACAACTTCTTTATTGATTTCTCACGACGTTTCTGGGCCATTCCTTGCCCCTTCTTCAGGTGACATAATGAAAAATGGTCATTATCATGGTGATTTTTGTCACACGCACACGCACAGTTCACAAGAATACGTGTTAAGTAAAATACATACATTGCAAAGACATTATAAAAACTGGTTGGCAATTGTCCGGGGTAGCAATTGTCCGGTGGCAATTGTCTGGGTAGCAATTGTCCGGGCTAGCAATTGTCCTAGGTGGCAATTGTCCGGGTGACAACTGTCCTGCTCCCTTAACGTATAACCTTAAAAACCATATCAACTTAAAGTCTTTCTTCAGCCTGCCTTATTTCCAAAATTATCAATCTCATTAAAAATCTTGTTTTTAGATTGCCAAAGTACGATTCTTAATAATCGCGCGTTTTCGATCAGAATCGTCTCTTTTTATGTTATCTTAGTAATGTAAAATTTGTTTTGCAAGAAAGAGCATAAAGGGATTAAAATGTGAAGTTTAAATAATATAGTTGGTAGATCTACTTTTTAATGAAAAACGCATTTCAATATGTTTGCCGTGGGCCTGTATGTGGCTACATCAACTCAAAGGATATTTTTCAGTTGTACATATTGATAAAAATAACATTGCAGATGCAGGGTTTAATTTTAAATGCTCTATATTATTTTCAATTATTTTAATTATTTCCAGGGTTATAATTTTGTGTCTTATTTTCGAAGAAAATCTAATTCTCCATTCAACACCTGTGAAACCATAAATACATTAGCCTTTCATACATTTCTCATTGTTATCTTTCTAACTATTTATATTTAAAATAATAAAAACGTCGGACACTATTTTGGAGAGGATCGTTTTTTAAATCAATTCATAAATTTCAAAAATGAAAAAAAATAAAAATCACTGAAAATGTGAATGAATATAACTGAACATTTAAAAACAATATTTGTTAGATGCCTCAGTATTTATTTTATTCATTTATTATATATATATAAATATTCATGGTTCGAATTTGAGAGTTAAATGAATTTACCACGATCATGGGGTTACTACAATAATAGGATCGCCAGCCATATAACAAATGATTTATTAAAATGTTTTCATGAATAACAACGAATTTGTCAACGATCAACTATTAAGAAATGGTCATTATCATGGTGATTTTTGTCTATCTATCTCTAAAATAAAATTTAAAAAAAATGTAATATGTAAAGGTCCATGTACAGCTCATGGATTTACTCACTTCTGGTTTATTAAGATCTAAAATACATTACATCAAAGCGCATTGACAGACGTTCCGTTATTTTCATTATATTATTTGGCTTTCATGATACTTTCAAGTCATATCATTTTTTTATCTCCTAATGGTAAATAATATGATAATTATCATTTTTAAAATGAAAATCGAACACTACCCGTAACGGTTGTGTATAACTTCTGTGGGAAACACACACGCACAGTTCACAAGAATATGATTGTGTTAAGTAAAATACATACATGGCAAACACATTATAAAAACTGGTTGGCAATTGTCTGGGGTAGCAATTGTCCGGTGGCAATTGTCTGGGTAGCAATTGTCCGGGTGACAATTGTCCTGCTCCCTTAACGTATAACCTTAAAAACCATATCAACTTAAAGTCTTTCTTCAGCCTGCCTTATTTCCAAAATTATCAATCTCATTAAAAATCTTGTTTTTAGATTGCCAAATTATGATTCTTAATAATCGCGCGTTTTCGATCAGAATCGTCTCTTTTTATGTTATCTTAGTAATGTAATATTTGTTTTGCAAGAAAGAGCATAAAGGGATTAAAATGTGAAGTTTAAATAATATAGTTGGTAGATCTACTTTTTAATGAAAAACGCATTTCAATATGTTTGCCGTGGGCCTGTATGTGGCTACATCAACTCAAAGGATATTTTTCAGTTGTACATATTGATAAAAATAACATTGCAGATGCAGGGTTTAATTTTAAATGCTCTATATTATTTTCAATTATTTTAATTATTTCCAGGGTTATAATTTTGTGTCTTATTTTCGAAGAAAATCTAATTCTCCATTCAACACCTGTGAAACCATAAATACATTAGCCTTTCATACATTTCTCATTGTTATCTTTCTAACTATTTATATTTAAAATAATAAAAACGTCGGACACTATTTTGGAAAGGATCGTTTTTTAAATCAATTCATATATTTCAAAAATGAAAAAAAATGAAAATCACTGAAAATGTGAATGAATATAACTGAACATTTAAAAACAATATTTGTTAGATGCCTCAGTATTTATTTTATTCATTTATTATATATATATAAATATTCATGGTTCGAATTTGAGAGTTAAATGAATTTACCACGATCATGGGGTTACTACAATAATAGGATCGCCAGCCATATAACAAATGATTTATTAAAATGTTTTCATGAATATCAACGAATTTGTCAACGATCAACTATTAAGAAATGGTCATTATCATGGTGATTTTTGTCTATCTATCTCTAAAATAAAATTTAAAAAAAATGTAATATGCAAAGGTCCATGTACAGCTCATGGATTTACTCACTTCTGGTTTATTAAGATCTAAAATACATTACATCAAAGCGCATTGACAGACGTTCCGTTATTTTCATTATATTATTTGGCTTTCATGATACTTTCAAGTCATATCATTTTTTTATCTCCTAATGGTAAATAATATGATAATTATCATTTTTAAAATGAAAATCGAACACTACCCGTAACAGTTGTGTATAACTTCTGTGGGAAAACACACACGCACAGTTCACAAGAATATGATTGTGTTAAGTAAAATACATACATGGCAAACACATTATAAAAACTGGTTGGCAATTGTCTGGGGTAGCAACTGTCCGGTGGCAATTGTCTGGGTAGCAATTGTCCGGGTGACAATTGTCCTGCTCCCTTAACGTATAACCTTAAAAACCATATCAACTTAAAGTCTTTCTTCAGCCTGCCTTATTTCCAAAATTATCAATCTCATTAAAAATCTTGTTTTTAGATTGCCAAATTACGATTCTTAATAATCGCGCGTTTTCGATCAGAATCGTCTCTTTTTATGTTATCTTAGTAATGTAATATTTGTTTTGCAAGAAAGAGCATAAAGGGATTAAAATGTGAAGTTTAAATAATATAGTTGGTAGATCTACTTTTTAATGAAAAACGTATTTCAATATGTTTGCCGTGGGCCTGTATGTGGCTACATCAACTCAAAGGATATTTTTCAGTTGTACATATTGATAAAAATAACATTGCAGATGCAGGGTTTAATTTTAAATGTTCTATATTATTTTCAATTATTTTAATTATTTCCAGGGTTATAATTTTGTGTCTTATTTTCGAAGAAAATCTAATTCTCCATTCAACACCTGTGAAACCATAAATACATTAGCCTTTCATACATTTCTCATTGTTATCTTTCTAACTATTTATATTTAAAATAATAAAAACGTCGGACACTATTTTGGAAAGGATCGTTTTTTAAATCAATTCATATATTTCAAAAATGAAAAAAAATGAAAATCACTGAAAATGTGAATGAATATAACTGAACATTTAAAAACAATATTTGTTAGATGCCTCAGTATTTATTTTATTCATTTATTATATATATATAAATATTCATGGTTCGAATTTGAGAGTTAAATGAATTTACCACGATCATGGGGTTACTACAATAACAGGATCGCCAGCCATATAACAAATGATTTATTAAAATGTTTTCATGAATATCAACGAATTTGTCAACGATCAACTATTAAGAAATGGTCATTATCATGGTGATTTTTGTCTATCTATCTCTAAAATAAAATTTTAAAAAAATGTAATATGTAAAGGTCCATGTACAGCTCATGGATTTACTCACTTCTGGTTTATTAAGATCTAAAATACATTACATCAAAGCGCATTGACAGACGTTCCGTTATTTTCATTATATTATTTGGCTTTCATGATACTTTCAAGTCATATCATTTTTTTATCTCCTAATGGTAAATAATATGATAATTATCATTTTTAAAATGAAAATCGAACACTACCCGTAACGGTTGTGTATAACTTCTGTGGGAAAACACACACGCACAGTTCACAAGAATATGATTGTGTTAAGTAAAATACATACATGGCAAACACATTATAAAAACTGGTTGGCAATTGTCTGGGGTAGCAATTGTCCGGTGGCAATTGTCTGGGTAGCAATTGTCCGGGTGACAATTGTCCTGCTCCCTTAACGTATAACCTTAAAAACCATATCAACTTAAAGTCTTTCTTCAGCCTGCCTTATTTCCAAAATTATCAATCTCATTAAAAATCTTGTTTTTAGATTGCCAAATTACGATTCTTAATAATCGCGCGTTTTCGATCAGAATCGTCTCTTTTTATGTTATCTTAGTAATGTAATATTTGTTTTGCAAGAAAGAGCATAAAGGGATTAAAATGTGAAGTTTAAATAATATAGTTGGTAGGTCTACTTTTTAATGAAAAACGCATTTCAATATGTTTGCCGTGGCCTGTATGTGGGTACATCAACTCAAAGGATATTTTTCAGTTGTACATATTGATAAAAATAACATTGCAGATGCAGGGTTTAATTTTAAATGTTCTATATTATTTTCAATTATTTTAATTATTTCCAGGGTTATAATTTTGTGTCTTATTTTCGAAGAAAATCTAATTCTCCATTCAACACCTGTGAAACCATAAATACATTAGCCTTTCATACATTTCTCATTGTTATTTTTCTTACTATTTATATTTAAAATAATAAAAACGTCGGACACTATTTTGGAGAGGATCGTTTTATAAATTAATTCATATATTTCAAAAATGAAAAAAAAAATGAAAATCACTGAAAATGTGAATGAATATAACTGAACATTTAAAAACAATATTTGTTAGATGCCTCGGTATTTATTTTATTCATTTATTATGTATATATAAATATTCATGGTTCGAATTTGAGAGTTAAATGAATTTACCACGATCATGGGGTTACTACAATAATAGGATCACCAGCCATATAACAAATGATTTATTAAAATGTTTTCATGAATATCAACGAATTTGTCAACGATCAACTATTAAGGAATGGTCGTTATCATGATGATTTGTGTCTATCTATCTCTAATATAAAATTTAAAAAAAATGTAATATGTAAAGGTTCATGTACAGCTCATGGATTAACTCACTTCTGGTTTATTAAGATCTAAAATACATTACATCAAAGCGCATTGACAGACGTTCCGTTATTTTCATTATATTATTTGGCTTTCATGATACTTTCAACTGATATCGTTTTTTTATCTCCTAATGGTAAATAATATGATAATTATCATTTTTAAAATGATAATCGAACAATACCCATAACGGTTGTGTATAACTTCTGTGGGAAAACACACACGCACAGTTCACAAGAATAGGTGTTAAGTAAAATTCATACATGGCAAACACATTATAAAAACTGGTTGGCAATTGTCCGGGGTAGCAATTGTTCTAGGTGGCAATTGTCCGGGTGACAGTTGTCCTGCTCCCTTAACGTATAACCTTAAAAAACATATCAACTTAAAGTCTTTTTTCAGGTTGCCTTATTTCCAAAATTATCAATCTCATTAAAAATCTTGTTTTTAGATTGCCAAATTACGATTCTTAATGATCGCGCGTTTTCGATCAGAATTGTCTCTTTTTATGTTATCTTAGTAATGTAATATTTGTTTTGCAAGAAAGAGCATAAAGGGATTAAAATGTGAAGTTTAAATAATATAGTTGGTAGATCTACTTTTTAATGAAAAACGCATTTCAATATGTTTGCCGTGGGCCTGTATGTGGCTACATCAACTCAAAGGATATTTTTTTCAGTTGTAAATATTGATGAAAGTAACATTGCCGATGCAGGGTTTAATTTTAAATGTTCTATATTATTCTTAATTATTTTAATTATTTTAATTATTTGCCCTGCCCTTTCACCATAGTTGACTGCCGAAAAGTGCATCTATCAAACAAATTTTACTAGAATAATATTTGTTCAGTCCAGAAACCTAGATGTTATCAATTTTATTTGTTTCGTTTGTAAGATATTCCTGAAGAGTGACTGATAACAACAATGATCTGACGTCATCGAACAATGCTCATAACATGCTATTAACGTCATGTTGTTGCTTAGCGACGGGCTCTCATTGGAGCCGACTCAACGTAAATGCGCTTGAATCTCAACAGAAAAACAATGATTTAATCATAAAATAAATAGAAAATTTGTCTTTTCTTGACAAATACCATGTTTATCTCATCTCGTGAGGCAGAAAATTGTAAATTATCACTCGTGGCTGCGCCACTCGTGAAATACGAAATATAAACTTTCTTCCTCACTCGATGAGATACACATGGTATTAGTCAAGAAAAGACAAATATCTTCTAACTATTATATGATTGGCGGTGAAATAACGAGATATATCAATGACACTTAACCGTGTTATCAGTCACTAGTGACAATGACCTGACGTCATCGAACAATGCTCTGACAATGCGCCACTCGTGAAAATACTGGCTCTACCCCGTCACTCGATGAGAGATAAGTGATATCACACTCAAAACAAAAGATATCCTCTATTCATTATATGTTTTCAGTTCTGGAAAAGTGACCTCGCCACTGAGTGTGATATCACTTTTTCAAGTCAGTGAAAATATCACGCAGGGGATGACGTCATGTGTACAATGGTTTGACGTCACTTCTACAATCAAAGTGACGTCATCGACCGCTAAGTAACGATCAGCAATGGTATGACGTCGCCTGAAAACTCTCGAGTCAAGACCTTAGGGTCATAAATAACCACATTTTCGACCACAGAGGCATATAATAAGGAGAATCTAGTTTGTTTCGAGTGTGATATCACTTACATGTATCTCTCATCTCGTGACGGGGTAAAGCCGATATTGTCACTCGTGGCTGTGCCACTCGTGAAAATACTGGCTCTACCCCGTCACTCGATGAGAGATAAGTGATATCAAACTCAAAACATAATATATCCTCTATTTATCATGTGTCCGAGTTAAACTCGTTTGATATGGAGATTTAACATGTGAACAAGTTTGTGTATTTTGGTGATTTAATGTCCCAGGACAAAAAAGATACAGCTGAAATACGAAAATGTATCAATTTTCGTTGACGTCGCATAATTTTATCTGGCACGGGATAGGCGTCAACGTTATTTTTATGAACCACTAAGGGGGTTAAATATCAAACGAGAACGAAGTTCTCCATATCAAACTCGCGGACACATGGTAACGAATTTATCTCGACGAGCACCTTTTCTAAATGCTTCAAATCGGTTTGAAAGATGAGATTGGCCAAAATGGCGTCTGACGTCACAATCTATATGGGCCGGCGGCTAGTTCGCCTTTGCTGAGGTTTTGAGTATTTTCTTTAACTTTGGGACTGCTGTAATAACAGAATATTATATTCGTGTCAATGACGTACTATCATACTGCTCTAGCTCGGAAGTTACACATATTTAACCACTCGTATATCCTCTATACGTTTAAACGCATTTTCACTGTCCAGTTACAAATGTAATCATATTTCTTATGCAGATGTAAATAAGGTGGTCGTACTTTCCCCACTCATTTTCCGGTAGCCTTGGATTCGGACGGTTTGTAGTTTTTAAAGTTGTGAGCAGCAACCATGTGATATCTGCAACGCATAATTTGAATTTGTAATACAAGTATTGCCAACGTAGAACACAAAAGGAATACAGTGAGTAAATCTACGATTTCTAGTAACTTCACGAAACCCCAAAGCCTTGATTAAGATGGTTGCCTTTTACCATCATCATATAATCAGAAATGTTTAATTACTTATGGTATGAACAAAACCAACTTTCCGTCATTGTTTATGAATACATTTATGGGAAGATTGGTTGGAAGCACTTTCGACATCTTCAAAAAGGCAATTGTTACACAAAAACCCATTTTTAAACTCATCGATATTTATCATGTGTTTATGTTTAGGTAATTTAGAATATCGTTGGCTCGTTTCTTGGTTCTTCTCATTACCAAAGATTACACTGAAAAGGGAAGATTGATGAATTCAAAAGAGGAGACAGAATATCTAAATGTTGAAATAGTAATATTTTAGAAGAATGTCATTTTCTTCTTACGAAACTGAACAGTCGCTGGCATGATAAAAAGGGGAAATGCTTTAAAGATATTTCAGAACCATTCGTGGCGCCGTTCGAGGAATTAATCATAAACAAAATTTACAACGAAACGAAACAAATTCATTGTAAGAAGGAAAACATCGCTGAGAACTTTCAATATTGTTATGCATGTAATCACAATACCCAAAGCTGCAATCGCTATATTTAATGCAGTAGCAGAACTGGGTTTCACAAGTCGATATTCCTCATTCTGTGTACAATCGACTCTCATAACTTTAGTAACGCAGACCATCTTGGAAAGAAAGCTACTTCAGTGCATCATCGTCAGCTAGAGTGTTTGCATATGTCCAAATAAAGCAACTTTAGGGACGAAAATACGTGCCATAGAGCAAACGACGATTTAGTATATAGTTGTTAAAGATTATATAACCACAAACATATTTCACTATTTTCTTTGGAATATAGAAAGTCTGATTACAATATTGTATAGTGCGTCAAAGGTCACTTCTCAATTATGTTCAGTTTGGTAATTAAAGCCGTTTTTGAATGCCACTTTTGATGGACCGCTTAGACCTATCTGACCACAAACTAGTGATCGCATGACTGGTCACACGCCCTTTTTGTGACGTCATATACAGAATGATTGCAACGAGTTCTACACATCTATTGTAAAGAGATCACCAAATAAACCCCATAATTAACGATTTTCAGAAAAGGTTATCAACTCAGTTAGAAAAGTCATTTGCCGATGTAACACTATCAAGCGTATAAAGGAATAAAGATATCAACATCACTGGTGAATAAATAATTATTTAAGGTGGTATTCCAGTTAAAACAATGTAATCCTTTGACACTTTGTCTGTATAACACGTCACACCTTTTTATGAAGATATAAGGCACGTGAAAGAGGGTCACCTTGTCTACAGCCCCGTTCCACAATAAACCAAGGTGACAATTTACCAATAATGTTCAAACATGATCTTGTGTTATTCTAAAGAATATTGAACCACTTAAAGGGACCATACAAACGGGGTATGTTTTTGTGGAAACGAAATTCAGGAGCACTTCCCTGTTAACAAATATATGTTATTTTTATGTTATAATTTAATATAATGATAAAACTCCAAGATGACGGATGAAAGCCGATCGAACGGTGCCTTTAACTAAACTCTAATCTGATATTAAAATTGAAAGCACCTTTCCGGTAATGGCTGTTGAGTTAATTGACAGTCAACGCTTGCGGGGAGTAAAATACGGTATTTCACATTTATGTTGCTTTAAAAGATAGCTGACGGTGAGTTAAATACAAGAGCAAGTGATTAATTAGAAGATAAAAAGTTGCGCCAGAAAACTTTCCGGGATCCATTGCTTCCAATACCCGTAAATTTAGTTTTAACCCAACGAATTTCCCATTGACTATCAGCTTAATTACCTGTTGCGAAAGTCAAATTCAGTGAAAGATCTAGGAGTGTACTTGCAGTCAGATCTGTCCATGGAAAAGCAAGTATCTGAGATATCTGCAAGTCCTGTTATTTGCACATCCGAAACATCGGGAAAAGACACCATCTATTGACTGAATGTTCTACAGCAGCACGTGTTCGGTCTCTCATCCTGTCAAGGATAGACTATTGCAAAAGGTTGCTTTTGAACATCTCTCGAGAACTGTTAAACCGCCTGCAACGCATACAAAACATTTCTACACGCATAGTGAGCAAAACCCCCAGATTCTCGAGGATGACACCAATTCTTAAACGATTGCACTGTCTGCAAATTAGGGCGAGGGTAGATTTTAAAGTCCTTACCCTTGTTTACCAGAAGGAACTGCCCCAGCCTACCTCAAAGAACTGTTCAGACCATATCTTCCAAGCAGACAGCTTCGCTCCAGTGACAAAAACCTGCTTCACATGCTTCAAAATGGAAGTTAAAATCATACGGCTCTCCTTTTTAGCATCCGGCCTGTAAGGCCCGATGGGCTAATGGCATGGCATGGTGTCCGGCGTCAGTCCGTCCGTCCATCCGTCCGTCCGTCCGCCCGTAAACTTTATGGAATTTCGAATTCTTCTCCAGAACCATAAGGCCTAGAAACCTAAAACTTTGTGTACATACTCCTTGGCTAGTGAGGATTTAAAATTGTAGCTTTGGTGGCCCTGTGACCCCTAATAAGGGCCACAGGGGCCACGCCCTAAAAACCTATTTTCATCTTCTTCTCCAGAACCATGAGGCCTAGAAGCCTAATATTTTGTGTACAGACTCCTTGACTAGTGAGGATTAAAAAGTGTAGCTTTGGTGGCCCTGTGACCCCTAATAAGGGCCACAGGGGCCAGGCCCTAAAAAACTATTTTCATCTTCTTCTCTAGAACCATAAGGCCTAGAAAGCTGAAACTTTGTGTACAGACTCCTTGGCTAGTGAGGATTATAAATTGTAGCTTTGGTGGTCCTGTGACCCCTATTAAGGGCCACAGGGGCCAGGCCCTAAAAACCTATTTTCATTTTCTTCTCTAGAACCATAAGGCCTAGAAAGCTGAAATTTTGTGTACAGACTCCTTGACTGATGAGGATTATGAATTGTAGTTTTGGTGGCCCTGTGGCCCCTAATAAGGGCCACAGGGGCCACAGCCTAAAAACCTAATTTAATCATCTTCTCCAGAACCATGAGGCTTAGAAAGCTGAAATTGTGTGTACAGACTCCTTGACTAGTGAGGATTATAAATTGTAGCTTTGGTGGTCCTGTGACCCCTAATAAGGGTCACAGGGGCCACACCCTAAAAACCTATTTTCATCTCCTTCTCTAGAACCATAAGGCCTAGAAAGCTGAAACTTTGTGTACAGACTCCTTGACCGATGAGGGTTATGAATTGTAGCTTTGGTAGCCCTGTGACCCCTTATAAGGGCCGCAGGGGCCACAATCTAAAAACCCATTTTCATCTTCTTCTCCAGAACCATGAGAGCTAGAAGCTGTGTACAGACTCCTTGACTAGTGAGGATTTATAATTTGTAGCTTTGGTGGCCCTGTGTCCCCAACTAAGGGAGGGGGGGGGGGGGGGGGGGGGGGGGGGGGGGGGAACCACATTGGCCACACCCTAAAGCAAAATCAGTTGTAAAGCCTGATGAGCTACAGAGCCAATGGCTCTATTTTTTATCAGAAAAAAATCAACAGAGAAATTTATTACTTATGAACTGATATCTCGTCGTTCAAACTTATTGTTCTATGGATTACCGGGATCCCTTAATGACTCCTACTCAAGACTTGATGAGACGTTTTCTAAAATATTTACTCGCCATGGGTAATATATAGAGTAACCAACGAGGTACGAGCGATTACGGGATATCTGCCCTCGTCAAAATAATGTTCAGTCGCTCGCCAAGGCTCGCGACTGTGAACATTATTTCAACTCGGGCAGATATCCCGTAATCACTCGTACCTCATTGGTTATTCTCTAAGTATGCACGTTTAATATTATATTCATTGGCTCTCAATGCTTATCAGACAGATTATCATTTGAAACAATGTAAGACACTTAAGAAGCTTTTATTGGTGAACATTTTAAGGATGCGAGATCGAAGGTTGACTTCACGAAAAACTGTCGAAAACGTTTATCGCGTGACTGTCCCCTGATCACGTACCAATGGTCAAATAGTATGTTTTTGAGTAAATGTCATTATTTGTACTTACCGTCGACGACTCACCGTAGCCCCATGATTGCCTATCAATTATCTCTCGACCCATAACACAGAAAAACCGATACGGGAGTTAGCTGCACATCCCCGGCGCGCCACCTATGGTCATGTGACCAAAACCTCATCCAACCTACCTGGAGCCAGTGAACGCTTGAGCGAACCTACTCGCAGGAGGGGAGGCATGGGTGGGAAATAAAGATTGGTGAGTCGTCGACGATAAGTACAAATAATGACGTTTACTCAAAAACGTACTATTATTTAACGTACTATACCGTCTCGGACTCACCGTAGCCCCGACTACCACAGAGGGTGGAGGGCTGCGAGAGCGAGGCGGCAGGAGAGCAGGAACTTCCCCTCATTTCCGTACGGCTAGGAGTGGGAGTACAGGGCAAATAAGACCTAACGGTGAGCTGTGACCCCTGAGTGGAGCCGGACCCGCCGTTCGATGCTGTGCGAAGGAAGTGGACCACCGGTTGGGTCACTCTTGTGAATTATCACGGAGCGGATGATATCCCGAACGAGAGCACGTTCCACTGAAAGTGGCGCCCCACCAGGACGAAACGGAGGTACTTGCAGTGTTCCCGGAAGATGGGAATGTGCAAGTACGCGTCCTGAAGATCCAGGGATATCATCCAATCCGATCGCTCCAGTTATAAAAGATGACGGCCGTACGAGGTAGACTTCTGGACTTCCGGTATCGCCCAAGCAAACAGAGTTAGGCTGACCCCTACACTCCACGGAGATTGCTCCGAATCCGAGGAACCCGTCCCTACGCAAGTCCTGCGTCCTGCGCTCAACATCACCTGCGCTAATCCTCCCGCTACGGTAGAGAGCCGCGGCCCCCTTATCCATCTCTGCCTCCTTGGCGTAGGCCGTCATCGTTTTACAGGCATGGGCGACGGAGTTCACAACCCCAGGATGGACCTGGCCTCCTTGTCCAGGTCCCACAAGTGGTGAGCGGCGGAGGGCGCAGCCCCCCGCCTGATGTCCTCCTCCAAGGATTGAGCAGAATCGGTGGGTCCACCACCAGGAGGGTGGACCGCTGATGGTCCGTCATCACAAGCTGAGGAATGAGTTTCCCTGGCGCGGCAGCCGAATTCGCCAATCAGAAATCCTTCCCCGCCACTTCCCCAATGCTCTCCCTGTCCGATACTGAGTCCTGACCTTCCGTCTCAACCTCCCTCGTATCCTCCGAGATGATCAACCCCTCTGGGGGGGAGGTGATGGGGAACGAAGCCAAAGGGTTCCCGGAGGTCCGCACCCTACGCTTCAACGCTACGGCGTCCCTCTCGCTCCTCCTTAGAGCACGAAGGTACGCTCTGAATTCCTGCGAAGTGAGGGATTCACATTCCTCGCACCTGTCCTGCAAGCGCGACAGAGGGAGTGGGGATCATGGGTCCCCAACTTCCAAAGTCCACAACGTCCACAGAAGCCAGGGTACATCGCTGACGATACCCTGGTTCCCCTCACCAGAGAACCGAACGGCCCGAAGCGGAACAAACGCGAACCACGACCCGAGACGAACCCGTCACTCACGTCTGCCACTCCCAGACAGACCGAGGTGGAGTGATAGCGAAGCACCCACGACAAAGGTGGAGGATGAACCAGTCCGTCACCCGCCAGGTGAACCAAGGTGTAGCGAAGCAACCGCGTACCGAACGGGGGATGGACCCATCACTAAAAAAAAAACTTCAAGAGCGCTCAGAAACACAACCGATCACTGAGCGACAGGAAGTTGGAATGAGGTTTTGGTCACGTGACCACAGGTGGCGCGGCGGGGATGTGCAGGTAACTCCCGTATCGGTTTTTCTGTGTTATGGGTCGAGAGGTAATTGATAGGCAATCATGGGGCTACGGTGAGTCGGTATAGTACGTTAAATAATAACACGATCGGTAAACTATCAATAAGAGACTGTCGTTATTTTTCCGTGAGATTTATGTAGGTTTTTTTCTCTAATTAGTAGCTTATATAATTGTTAAGTGTTATATCCACATGAGATTGTATTTATGTGGGGTTTTTTTATAATTAGCAGCTTATACAATTGTTAAAATTGTCATTAAAATGCTTTTATATATATATATATATATATATATATATTATGGTTTACACCATTCAGAAACGGGGTTCATAGGGAGGTATATCCGCCTCGAGCCTGGTGTTATGCGACGAGCCGAACACCAAGCTCGAGGCGGATATCTCCCCAAGGAATGGTACAACGAATTTATCTTACCGAATGTTTAAATAAAACGCATATTATATGAAGATAAAGAGTAAGGAAAACGTTAACTGCTTAAAGGTACCAATCAATCAGCTTTCATACACCATTTTGATTATTAGCATTTCGAGAAAAACAAATGTGCTTTATTATGCTACTTCATTAACAAACAAAAAAAGAAATAACTACTTGATTGATAGAAGAGGAGCATATTTACAAATAATTCATAGTAAAGTTACGACAGTTACGACAGCATTTTGTCGCAGTAATGCATTCCACGATCGTCGCATCGATGATTGGCTTCATTTCACAATGTTTTATTTTTAAGCATTACTCTTTATTTTTTGTCAAATTGTTAAATCTTGAACAACTGAAATGCTAACCTCACAAACTTATTTGAAATTAAGTGTGAAATTATCATGTAAAAAACATATATAATTGTAAACAAAAAAGTCCTCCTTAATTTCGTTTCCACAAAAAGTACTCCGCTCGAATAGTCCCTTTAATGATGTCCTAATGATTCTCCCAATCCTAAACTATCATAATACCTTAACACATCGTCTTAATGGATGACTACGAGACAGAATCACAAGACTGACAAATAAACGAACACAAATTTTTGAGAAAGAAATCCATTCTCGTTGTCGGATAGGATTAGGCTACCTCCATTAATAGCCATGAACTTCTGGATTATGATCACTCAATATATATTAATATATTACATAATCGCTGTACATAATACGGCTGATGTAGCTGTGTCATCCTGATCGTGGTTTGATTCCAAAGACTTTCAGATATGCTACTCAGCATCAAAAGTACATAACAACGCATTACCTGTCGCGGAACTTAGGCTGCCGGTTTCAAAACACAGAAGACAAGTTTCCAAAGCCCACTGCAAATATTACTTAGGAGTCCTAAGATCATTATCATTAAATTATCTTTTCTTTACAGATGAACATGGGCCAAAATATCATATGCTGTTGTAGGTCGAGTAATTTTCCAAGCCCCACCTTCTTGAACCTTGAACGTTCAATTTTCTATTATCACGTGAAAGATATCAGGTTGATATTGATACGGCAAGAAAAGCAATGACAAAGATATCGAGATAACATACAGTTTTGCAAACAGGTCGCAACGGGGACTTAGAAAAGAAATACATATTTTAACGGTTAGGTAAATATGCTATGCTACTTTTCCTTAAGGCCCTCAAATTAAATTCGTGATAGGCATATAGAAGTTGGTAGTTGATATGCATAGGATGGATTACAACTTCTTTATTATAATAGCATACGACGTTTCAAGGCAGCTCTCATGGCAAGATCGGTTAAACATACGTATTATCATAATAATTTGAAGCTTGCTTAAAACTGCATCCCGAAATCTAAAATTTTGTGGGAAAGTTCCAAATAATCAAATAATAATGACATTTTAAGCAGGATGTTGTTGTTTCGTTTGTATTAGTTTATCCTTGTATAGATTCATTTTATCATCATGTATGTATATATATATCGTTTCATCCCTGATGAGTCAATACTATTGACGAAATACTAGTATCGGATTAAAATGATTCTACAAACGACTATGTGAAGTATGTTCTATTTAATATATATAGGTGTTTGTGTGTTAACGGAGGCAATTCATGTCAGCGATTTTCATCCTTTCATCATCAATTTCATCCTTTACGATATAATTCAGCAAGTGTAATTAAAATACGTAACCAAGCCTGTTGAATTTTATGTCTATGGAACTCGTGAACACCATCGCTGCTTAACTTGCTTTCGCTCGTGAAATACCATACCATTTTCCAGATTACAATAAAGAAACGGGTTTAGTATTTCCTACTGAGCAAACGGTGAACACTTACGTTACGCCCTTCAAACAGAAGCCGGTTTCTGTGACGTGCAGATATATGATGAGGGAGGAAGACTGCATTCAAAAGAGTGTTGCTTCACCTGTGCTTGTCCTATCAGTGTAACCCACTGAATCAGAATCAGAATCATGTTTATTTCAGTATTTAAGGCCTCATGGCCCATGGTACAATTGTATGAGAAAATAAATACATTTGTCACATGACCAAACTTTTACTAAGAAGATCTTAAGCTGAATATCTTAGAAAGATAAATAGATGTTATTCGAAGTATATTTACATCATGTGTGTTAAGTATTTGTTGCATTGTTAACCTAGCTTTACAATATTTGTTAATGGACATAAAATATTCATTACGAAGCAAAGAGTATCTATTACATATAAAGAAAACATGGTACTCATTTTCTACAGCATTATGGTCACAATGCAAACAGATAGAGTCAATGTCAGACACATTGACATTCTTCTTACGTTGATGATTCACTCTGAAATCGTGAAGAGAAATGCGGAATTTACACATTGATCTGATCAGTTGTCTGTTATTAAGCTTGTTAATATATGATTCGCATTGAAATACATTCTTTATGCTACAATAATGTGTTAAATATGATGAGGATTCTATATTTTGTTTCCAAGATTGCATATACATATCAATTAAACGTCTTTTAAATACAGATATAAACATACTGGCATCACCAACATCTTGCATTATCCATACATAACTAAAACCACTTGAAAACAACATTTCACGAACGTGAGAAACCCAATTTATTTTACCATTCCCATCATGTAGCTTAAGCATTTCATATAAATGTATTGGAACACGTGAAGAATCCATTCTGAGCATTTTTATCCAATATTTTAAAACTTTAATCTGTGTTTTTATGAATAAACAATATCGTCCCGTTTCCCCAAGAATAGCCTTATTTGAAGCATATTTACCAACACCTAGAAATCTTTTAAAGAAGCTAGTTTGTACCTTTTCTATAACTTCGTGATACTTTACGCCCCATATTTCTGAACCATATGTTAGAATAGGACTTATTTTGGAATCAAATATTTTACAAGCAGTATGGAAATCAATATGTCTATTATTATTCAGCAAAATTAACACTGGTTCCATTGCTTTACGTGCTTGCATAGCTAAGGTCTCACAGGCTTTTGTCCATATTAATCTGGATGAAAATACAATACCAAGATATTTATAATAAGTAACAGTTTCAAAATGTTGATCATTATAAATCCATTTTTCATGTTTAGATAGGATTCCTCCATTTCTGAATACAATTATCTTAGACTTGTTTATGTTCACACTTAATCCCCATTTCAAACAATACTCATATAATACATCTAATTGCCGCTGTAAACCAACAACGGAAAAAGAAAATAGGACAACGTCATCTGCAAATAATAAAAGCATTAAATCGGCAATACTCTGATTAACGAATATACCGTAGTTACAGGCTTTATACATTTCATGTACAAGTTCATTGATAAAAATATGAATAAGACAGGGCTTAAAATGCAACCTTGCTTAACTCCAGCTGATGTATTAAAAGAAGTTGTCGTATGGGCACCAACTTTAACTGTTGCTTTAACAGAGGAATACATATTTTTTAATACGTTGTACATTTTACCATGACATCCATTTTTAACAAGTAAGAATAACAATTTTTTTCTATCAATAAGGTCAAAGGCTTTCTTAAAATCTATAAATCCACAGTAGAATCTTCCTTTAGGTTTGCAAAGATATTTCGTACATAGAGCCTGTAAAGTAAATATGTGATCTACAGTTGAGTGTTCAGGGCGGAAACCAGCTTGAGATTCAGTTATAAGTTCATTAATATCAAACCATATTCTAAGACGCTTCTCTATTATTGACGTGAATACTTTACCACAACAGTTTAAGAGAGATATTCCTCTATAATTGTTCGGATTATTTCTTGGTCCTGATTTGAATAATGGGATTATCATTCCAATATTCCAACTATCAGGAAAAACGCCACTATCTAACACTTTATTGAATAGAATGAGAAGATAAGGGAGGAAGAATGCACTAGATAATTTTATGAATTCAGGCGGTATACCATCATCACCTGGCGCCTTGCCAGGTTTTAAATCTCTGATACTATCAAATACCTCCTTTTCTGTGATAACACTATTTAAAACGTCATTTGTGAGGTCAGGAGAAAGATCATTACACGATTCACACGTATGATTGTCAATAAAACCAAACACTTCTTTATCAAAATTGTTAAACTCAGAATTAGTCTTTGGGTTGAGAAGATCAGAAAAGTAAGAAAACCATATATTTGGTGTGATTTGACTTATTCCTTTGTCCGACAACAGTCGACGTTTAACAATTCTCCAAAATTGTTTGCAGTCTCCTTTAGCTGCGGCATTTAGAATATCATTGGCCAGCTTTTGATCATAATGATCCTTTTTAGACTTACAACAACGTTTGAAGTTTGCCTTTGACTGTAAGTAATTCTTAATGTTATTTTGGCAATGATACTTTCTTAACATATTAAGATATTTGTATTTCTCTTCTTTAAGAATCTGGCAATCATTGTCGAACCAAGGCGGTTGCTCGTTACATTTTCTTTTAACCCACTGTCTCTTTATCATGATGACAATCACTATCAGGGTCATCGAGGACTGCACTAAGATAATTTCTAGCGGTAAAAGGAAATGCTACCAAGTTTCCAAGATCGTCAACTACAAAATACTATACCGGCTTTTTGTATATATTCGATGAAGATAATCTTAACAAACACTTTTTACATTTTGATAATCACCGGGGATTTTTAATTGACAAAAGCTCATTTAATCATTATCAATTTTGGAGATTTCTACACTCAACTTACCCTGAGCAAATACAAAATTTATATACAATTACATGCAGCGAGATAATTACCGGTTTACTAAATTATACAGCACATAGAATTCTTTACTATGAAACAGAAAACATTGCAAGGTCGTAGGAGGGAACGAAATTTGTGCTTGATGTCCCTTTATACATCAACTAACTGCTTCCAAATAATGTAGGTTCTTAATCAACTTATAATTAACGCAACTCACAAAATTTATCAAGTTATTTCTCAATACTTATGCATCAACAAATCGTTTGTCCCATCTACAATTAGTTAGGGTCTGTGAAGATGGCTTCCAGTTCCTGGTTACTAATTGAAAATGTGAAGTTGTTCCCAATCTCCCAATTCCTGATTCCTGATTCCTTATTCAAAATGTGAAGTTAGCTCCAAAACCTGATTCCTGATTCCTGGTTCCTGGATCATTATTGAAAATATGATGTTAGCTCCCAGTTCCTGATTCCTGTTTCCTTATTGAAAATACAATCTAAATAAATTTAGATCAACAGGTTTTATATTTGCTCATACTGTTGATCTAACATTGGCCCGTAAGGCAGGTCATCCCGGTGACCTCTGACATCAGCCGCTCGGCCAATCAGAAAACTTGCCCTAGCTCGCTGGAAGTTAAAAAACTCAGCAGCACATCTTTTGAAATTGATGATGTTCGGAGCTTTGTCATTCGGAACGGATTGCTTGGATGTATAAATAGATTAAATTTTTTTCATTTTCAAATGATTTAGCGTATTTGCTAGTTGTCAATGACAAATGATAATTCCACGTCGCACAGATACTAACGTGACGAATAATAATCACAAAGTTAGAGCTTGATAAATGCCAATATCTACGAAAATCAATATACAAGGGGAGGTAACTCTTTTTTTAATCAAACTCGTTTATACTAATCTATTTCATTGTCATCCAAATAATGTTTAAAAAATGATTTTTGTCAATCATTAAACTAAAAATATTTCATACAACCAAAATAAAATATACCTATTGCTATTTTTCTTATCAGTATCAAAAACAAGATTTATTTTTCACAATGCACACTGTTATTGAGAACAGGCCATAAGCCATCATATATTTCTTCCGTTCATTCTTTGAAATAGCGACTATGAACTGTTTGTAACGTCGAATTTGATTGATCAAATCGCGAATTCCTTATTTGCATACGAAAGGTCACCGGGAGGACCCCTCACACTGGTCAATGTTAGATAAACAGTATGACAAAATAAAAAATCTGTTGATCTAAATTTATTTAGATTGTTGAAAATATTATATTAGTTTCCAGTTCCCAATTCCCAGTTTCCTGTTCCCTATTCGAATTGTTAAATTATAGCTCCATGTTCAGTATTCAGATTAAGTACTCGCTCACACCCGTTTTAAGACAGATAGTGTATAATTAAATATGCAGACCTTTTCCCAGTCTACCTCTTTACATAGGCAAAATGCAATATACGCTCGTACATTTATGCAAAGGGGTATAAGAAAAATGCAATGTACCAGCTCCCAGTTCCCTATTCAAAGTGTGAAGTTGGTGTCAGGTTCTCTATTCGACTTTATTACTATCTCACACCCGTTGTAAGAAAAATATGTTTATCATTGAATATGCATACATTAGGTCTTTGTCCAGTCTACCTGTGTACATAAGCTAAGAGATAAAAACCGTTCATACACATATAATGTACAGGACTATCACATAGGCAGAGTGCAATATACGCTCGTACATTTATGCTATTAGATAGCTACAAGGTCCCAGTTCCCTATTCGAACTGTGAAGTTGGTTCCCGGTTCCCTTTCAAGGTCCGCGTCCCGCATTCGCGGAAATCAGCCAATGAAAGAAGAACTGGCTGATCCCTTTGAATCGGACACTCTAGTTAATACAAGTTGATAGAATCGGTCAATCTAATTAAAACTAGCTGTGATGTTTGTTTCCAATAAGTCATACATTAGGCTAAATCATTTATATGTACGCTCATAATGTGTAAAAATGCAATATAAATCCTAACGACGCCCAATTCAAAGAGATCAGCCAGTTCTTTTTCCATTGGTTGACTTCCGCGCATGCGCGACAAGGGCCAGGTGGGTTAGTACTTAGTAGCTGGATGTAACGTAATGACTTAGGGGTTTTAGCATTACAGCTAGTTTTAACTAGATTGGGTTCCCTCTTCGACTTCAGACTCGCTCACACCCGTTTGAAGAAACATATGTATCTCATTGAATATGCATATATTAGGTCAAATGGCCAGTGTATAGGCAACTTGCAATATCCACTCGTTAGCTACAAGGTGACAGCTCCCAGTTTATTAAGTATTTCAGGCCACATAGCCAATGGTACAATTGTATGAGAAAGTAAATACATCATTTGTCACATGACCATATTTACACAAGGAAGATCTCCAGCTGAATATTTGAAATCTGTTATACGGAGTATATTTACATCATGTGTGTTAAGTATTTGTTGCATTGTTAATTTAGCTGTACAATATTTGTTAATGGACATATTCATTACGAAGAAATTATTATCGTTTACATACGAAGAAAACATGGTACTCATTTGCTATGGCATGGTTGTCTCAATACAAACAGTCTACAGATAGGACCAATGTCAGAATCATAAACATTCTTCCTACGTTCGTGATTCACTTTTCAATCGTGAAGAAAAATGCGGAATTTACACATTGATCTGATATGTCTTCTGTTATCAAATGTATAGCTCGCATTGAAACAAATTCATTGTACTGCAATAATGTGTTAAATATGATGAAGATTATATATTGTGTCTCCAAGATTGCATATACATATCAATTAAACGTCGTTAAATATGGATATAAACAACAGTAACTGTACAACAATGGTGTGATTATTTCACCAGTTTACTTACTACTAACTCGAAAACTATGAAGCGATTATCAGTGAAATAAGTGAAGTGATGTCTGAACTAGATGTACCTAAAAATATCGATCTTCCATTTACAAATGATGAAGTCTCTCAATGCATACAGGACTTAAAGAATATTAAATCTAAAGGGCCCAATGGAATTGTAAATGAACTTGCAAAGTCAATTTAGAATTAAATCACACCAGTACTCACTAAACTATTTGATAATATTCTAATCTCAGGAGTCTTCCACAAAGAATGGAGGAAAAGTATCATATGCATGCCCTATTTACAAAACAGGAAACATAAACATTACTGATAATTACAGAGGTATATCTCTCATTGACTCATTTTGTAAAATTTCGACAAATCTACTGGATAAAAGACTACAATCTTGGTGTGACAACAATGACATTATCCATGCATGTCAGGCTGGTTTCAGACCTGGGTACTCAACCATTGATCACATCTTCAGTCTGCAGGCAATAGCACAGAAGTACCTCACTAAAACAAAAGGCAGATTGTACTGCATCTTTGTTGACTTGTCTAGCGTTTGATAGAGTTGATAATGATGTTATATTAAACAGCTTTAGGAAAGTTGATCTCAAAGGGAATTTTATTAAACTTCTGGCATTGATGTATTCAAAACTTTCAGCATGTGTGAGATCATCAACCGAGCTATCAGAATATTTTGAATGTAAAATTGGAACCCGCCAGGGATGTGCGTTAGGGGAGACCAGGGCAAAGCGCGCCCCGGGGCAAAGTGAGCACGCGTTATTTCTCCAAACCTATCGACAAATGCAGTAATTTGTCATTACCAACGAATGAAAGCAACCGCAATGAAGGGTTGTGACCAAATCTGGAATCATTTGCCTTAGTTGTTGACGCAGAATTTCAAATATTCGAAAAAAACGCGATTATACCATAAGGAAGGGATATGTCTAAAATTCAAATATTTCATAAAAATACAAAACGGAACATTGTACTCCCGTGCACATGTAACATGTATTGGTATCATTAATTCATTGAATAATGAAATTTGTAATAACTTGCTTTAATTACTTTCTGTGATGTACTTAAAAAATGCTACCCTTGATGGGGCAAAAGGCGCCGAGGGGATCGCTTTGCCCCATGTGTTATAAAATTATTTTTTTGATTAACATGTTGGTGTAAAAGTTATTATTTTACACTTCTTTAGCAAAAAGTGTAAAGGAGAACTATCATCATCATCTCAGCATTCTGCTGTATTTTATAAAAATGAAATATACCATTTTACTTAAAGGGTTTTGTTTTGTTAAAGAATGACGACAAATAACAGTTACCAATACGTATTTTTCTGGGTTTTTTTTAAATCATGAAAACATCATTCATTGTTTATTTCTTTTCAACCCTAAACGATAAGCAATTTATGCCTTTCTGCCAAGCTCGACACAAAATAGATGATATGAATTCTTTAATTCGTCCCTATAACCAATTCATTTCTTCTTTATTCTATTTATTTACTGGTTTTGATATTCAATAACCTACATTATACACACTTTCGTAGTTGAAAAAAATGTACATGTACCAACCCTAACGATATTAGAAATTGAATGTTGAACATGTAGGTCCATGTAGGAATATTTTGCGCTTCCTTGCATATATTGCCAACTTCTATGTTGATTCTATCCTTCATATTGGTTCGATAGTTGCCTTGCATTATCACGATGATAGCTTTTGATTTGTATTGGCTGATTATTGGTGTGTAGTACAGTGGAACCTCGATATAAGGCGAACCACTGCTACGCGATTCGCGATACAACACGGTAAGGATGTGTCCCCCAATTATTTTTATCACGGTAAATGAGTTTCCATATCTGAATATTTTTTTAATTTCTATTTCAGCCATACACCAAACAAATATCGGAAAGAAAAATTGTCAATAAAAATTAATAATCACAAAACGTATCGATCTTTTGTTGTTACTATTCAGTAAAAATTTCCCTAATCAAGAGTAAATATTTACTTTATTTAATGGGTGAATGGGGTTTCATAGTAAATCTTAATTTACATCAGCACCATAAAAAAGAAATGCTTCACAAATCATCGGAACCTCTGTGGAAAAAGTCACACACGTGGTTGCTATACTTCCCGCCATATTTGTATACTAAAGACCATACCATTATTTTACAGGGTTTGAACTTTAAGAACTATACCAAATAGTTTAAGCCCAATAAAAAATTCAATGAGAGAAACATTATTAGATATATAAAAAATTCGGTATCAGCACACAAAAAAATGAAAAAGGCTTTTTTAGATTATTAAGTGCAAATCCTATTGTCCTTTCATAATAGATTTTCAAGCCTACCAAGAATCGGTTGAACATCGACCTTATTCGACGAAGATTTTCTGCCTACAATACCTAAGAACCAAATGCAAGTCGGGTCCACCCACTAGACCAGTTCATGTCCTTCTCAGATATCAGTTTAACGAAAGCCGTAAAAGTCATAAGTTTTATGCATATCCCCGCTACGTACGACGTCCTCAATGGTATATCGCTCTCGGCGTCCGTGTATCCGTGCTTCTGTTTTTTTCTGGAACACAAGTTGAAAACTGACTTATTCGACGAAGATTTTCTGCCTACAATACCTAAGAACCAAATGCAAGTCGGGTCCACCCACTAGACCAGTTCATGTCCTTCTCAGATATCAGTTTAACGAAAGCCGTAAAAGTCATAAGTTTTATGCATATCCCCGCTACGTACGACGTCCTCAATGGTATATCGCTCTCGGCGTCCGTGTATCCGTGCTTCTGTTTTTTTCTGGAACACAAGTTGAAAACTGACTTCAATACTTCGATACTGCAAGCTTAGTATGGATGTTACCTTTGTGGTGCAGATCTGCCTCTTTCAATCCCAGAGAACCACACCGTTTTTAAATTTTGGACACCAAAACATAGCTATGTTTGACTTTCTTCCATTTCATAGCATAACTTGAAACTGTCTGAATGGAAAAACAACTACCAAGTTTGAAGTTTCAATTTCCTGTTGGCTTTAAGGGGTTTCAACTGTAGGTGGCCGTGACATTTTCAAATCAAACCAAATTTGTTTTATTTATGCAGCTTTTCTAATTATGAGCTATGAATTCAAGACGTCAGTTGTTATGTTGATCAATCTCACACTTAACCATTGACTGTTATCATCATTCATTCACAAGGCTTAATGAATGTCTTTCGTTTTATTATTGTTATGTTATGATGACCACATTACAGCGGGGTTGTGTGAGCTGTGCTCACTTTTACCTTGTTAACAAAGTGAATAGATTTCATTGATAACTCAATAAAGCATTTTTTTGGACAGAAAACAGAACTTTTTTTCTCTCAAGGCTATTGAGGGTTAACAGGAGAAAATGTTTGTATAATTGCGGATAAGCATGAAAAATGGACATGTTAATGGCATATACAAAATATTGTGTCCTTTGCATACATCTTCCCACGGCAAGGTGAAAACGTATCGAGCAACTCCTCGTTTCGACCTGAGTAATGGGAAAGTTTAGAAACCTTTTCGTTTCGCCCGTGACATTGTGAAGATGCTTTGCATACTGAGGCTAGGTTTTTATTTTTAAGTTTTTTTAAGTTTTCATAAGCGTGCCTGTGAACTGCATGGTACTTTCGAAAAACTTTGTAGTATGGTAATGGCTTATCGTAGGTGTTTGATATATCACATTTGTGTTTCTTTTCGCATGGGGCACTTTTCCCCAAATTACGGGGCAAAGTGAACAGTTTTTCCCGAAATACATTTTTGTTAATATCTCTATCAGAAATGCATATTTGCTATAAATCAATTTATAAATAATAATCCTATATAAAAGTAAACTTGGAATATAGAATAAATGAATTGCACGATTACACTATGTTTTGAATTTATATATACTTGTGTGTAAATGGCTGTGCAAACAAACACATAATCGAATTCGTTTCTTAATGATACATAGCTCATGAATGAAGGAAGGCAGTAAAGATTTTAACATTCCTTTAGATAGTTGAAGATGATTAATCGATAAAAAAAATATGAAACACAGTCTTTCTGTTCCACTTCAGATACACCTCTTGAAAGGATGCTGAAGGTGTTAGGATGCTGCTCAAAATTAGTGGTGTATCTGCTGAAAATTGTAACTTGTTTGGTCTTTTTTGGGGTAATTGTGTGTCTGATTGTTGCTAACGCTAGAGATCTTGGTGGAGAAGTAAGGATTCAACATGTCAACCACACACCTTGTGACCTGGAGGTTGACGCCGGTAGCGCTCGGAAGATATCCAACATGATTCACAATCAGGAGATTAAGCTCTTCTATCTTGACTTAAGATTCCCGGTTGATTTTGAGGTTGACATAACTGAAAATATTTTCCGCCCATATTCAATGGTTTGGACATTCGGAGATCATCCAGGAACAAAGCATTTTCTGGACCTCCCGTGGATGTATTTAGTGTGGTCCTTTGGTGTTTTGGACCATTACACCATTAGGAATGTGGAGATCACGCTTATAGTTCGGGGAATGAGGCTTGTTCCCTAGTCTTAGGAACCAATAGAACATCAAGAGCAATTGTAGAAGCCTTGGTTGACTTAACAATAAATATCACTAAGGAAAATAACAAAATAGATAAAGATCTGATGAACAGTATTTGGTGTCAGACATATTTCGAGGAAGGTATAACTTGGAAAGGTTTTGCAAAGTTCTTCAGATTTTACTATAGTGATTTCAGATACATATGCTCGGTCATGAATTTAGACTACGGCTCCTCCAAGTCTCCTGAAGAAGTTACCGATGAAAACTTTCGACCGCTCAATAGACATTGGTCCTGGCTGGCCTTTATATTCAGTATCGAATGTTTGTGGTTCTTCCCAGTAATTCTTCACTATTTTTACCCGGAATATACATCTCAAGATGATGTAGTTTATCTTGGGGTTAGCAGTCCAGTAAAATTTGTAAATGTTCTTTGTTGTAATTTGAATGTACCTTGTTGCTTAAAGCTTTTTGGCATGTTTTTATTTTTCGCTGCATTGTTTCCATGTTGTGTGTTAATTTCATATTTTATTTTTCATTTTTTCCCTGAGGCAAAAAAAACATGTTATCAGATTTGGATACAAGAGAAAATGCCTATGCATGGTATACCCCATTGTCTATGTGGGACGTCAATTCGATTACTAGTAGTGCATTGCCGCTGACCTGGTACTTAAGTTTGAGTATCTTGTTCTTGCCTGTTGTCATATATGTCAATGAAAAAGAAAATTTGTTCCCTGGCGTACATCGCCAAGGATGTACAGATGGATTAAAACAACAGCGTGTTTGGTTTAGTCTCTTCCCTTGGATCTATACAGGTTGGAATGTTGTAACACATATTTCCAAAATGATTGCAAGTATTGAATGTACATATCCTCGTTTTAGTCAAACAGTATGTTTAATAATTTTCGGACTGGGGTTCATCTTTTGGGGATTTTGTTTGTTGATAGTATTGTTCAGATCATTGATGTTACTTTGGATATTTATCTCATTTGGCATCCTCTCAATTGTATTTTACCCTACATTAATTTCAGGCATATATACATACATTTTTGCAGGTGTTCTTTTTGCGATCAAGCGATTATATTACCCAGGAGAACAATACCACAAATTTTTGGTCCTCATCGTTGATGTAATGATGAAAGGGAAAGTCAAATGTCCAGTCAATAGAAAAGGGGATTTAGGAATAAGTAAAATATTATTTCTCAAGTTAGTAGATGAACATAAGCCTTTCATTACCATGTTTCTTAACTTACTTGTAGAATTAGTCTTTGTTTTATGTCTTCTGATTTGGACGCTCATTTGGATTCGCGATTTTGACCAATGGGGGGAAATTGGTATATTGAAAGATGTATTTATACCAGGTATAATATACAACATTCCCAACATTTCCAAGTCTTTATCAAGTGCACATGATGATGGTGTTCTTAGAAGGAGATTGTTACAAAGCATTAAGGACTTCAATTCGGAAAACTTTGACAGGACAATAACTGTGTCAGAAGAAGGGGCTATTGGAGGGATGTCATTGGATGAAACACGACGTTAATTGACAAAACATTGCTCGCGACTTAAATCAAAAAGCGATTAACCTATTGCAAAACGCGATTTAACCACGTCTCTTGAACCAACCTTCTGTATGTTATGTGCTATTAAAGGCACTCGACTTCAACTCTCTTCTCGAGGTTGTGACGATTGAATTTCCTGATTGTGGATAATGTTTGGTGTATACGGACTTACTTAAATTTTCTAAATGGTGCACTTTCATTGATACCATGTTTCTGATACATATAGAACAAAGTTTCCGTAGTACTGTGCGTTTACTGACGTGATTCCTAGGGCTGTATCTGCCGTTGACGCAGCGTGGTCTTCCTATTGTGGGCTTGTTCTGGGTCCTGCTTGTTTGCTGTTCGCATTAGCCTTCTTGCAATCTGGACCTGTGTTGCTCCGATTTCTCGTATACCAACAGCTCCCCACCTGTTCGCCTGTGATTTGTTATTGGAATTAAAAATAGGTTATTGACATTCAAAATAATTCTTATCCCGAATGGTAAAGGTCAAAGTTCAAGATCATTTTGGGGTTATATATTTCTTAACAAATTCCAAATTTACTGAGGTTTTAAAGGCGACAGAACGGGGAAAAGCGAAACCCCCACTTTCGGGACTGCTCTGCTTTTGCGGTGTCCTACTAACGCTTATTTAGTTGTAAAAGGCTATATTTGTATTCTTCTTATGGATAGTTAAAGGTCGTCGTGGCAATAGTACATATTTATTCTTAACATAACTTCTTAACTTTAATATTAGTATTTAGGTATTCGAGAAAAGTTTGATTTTTAGTAATTAGGATAATATATATTTACATTTCTTTAACATTAGGCCTATAATGTAGATGTGTATTGTAGTTGAGTTTATTAAATGGTAAATGACATATATAAGTTCTTATATTCACTGTAATCTTGTAAGTTAAGAAATTAGTAAGTGTCTTATTTATATACGCTTCCTTATGTGACATCTCTGGTAATTATTGAAAGCCTGCGTCCCTGAGACGATTTTTAAGCTTGTTTCGCATCTACATGTATGTTTGTAAATAGATTATTTCATATATATTTCATTTACATACTATATTGATTTTGTGGATACTCTTAGAAAGTGTATTAGTATGTATTGATTTGTATTGTGTGTAACACAATATATTTTTATCTATGTTGCAAGGTTTGTTTATTTTACATCTGGTAATAAAAGGTACCAACCGCACCACCACAAGTGCGCGTCATGTTGTCATTCCCGATACCATAGAGTTTACCTCTGTTACAAATAGGTTACGGTCTTCAGACTCGGTCTTGGTTCCTGTAGATAGATCGCAGGGTGTGTCCGGTAAGATAGAAACCAAGTATCTAGCTTTTTCTCAAAATCGTTTTAACAACAAACAAAAATTGGAAAAAGATTTTATAATCAAAATGACGAACCAGATTAAATAATACACAGTGCTGGTTATACGAGTGTTTCATCTTAGATGACTCACCTAGTCACTTGTCACTTTCATTACTCTAGCATAAAATCACAGTTTTACGTGCCACTATGCTGATACATACCCAAAACATTCAACCGACTGTAAATGTGGCCAGAATCACACAATACCGAGACACTTTCAGTAATAGAAATAGATAATGCTGAGGTTGACAACATCAGGGCAATAAATTAAGTTCATGACCAATTAATTAGTTACAAAGTACTCACTTATTACTAGAATAATCTTCATTAGATTTTTTAACCATCTATAGATTATGAGAAAACGTATATTTGTGGATTATAGACATCATATGAGGTCGTTCTATCGTTGGTATCCCTTTCCAAGAGGTCTTCCTATGACAGATGTATCTCATATGAGGTATGTTATCATATTTACAACTTGGTGTTGTTCAGGTCCTTGACCGTAATCTCAATTAGCTTGTAAAAGTTTTGTTTTGTTTATGTATTTTCTCATATATAATTTTCTTATCAAAATTATGTTTAACAACGTGTACATAATCCTTTATCTTTTCATTTAAACAACATGTAACCCCGAGGGGGTACACAATGCAGAAATGGATACAGAAAGATATCTTGAGATAACATCGATATTTTGTTTGTTCAAAAACATGCGCAAAATAGTCAATTAATGACTTTGAAAACAAACATCATATTTTCAGTCTGTAAAACTTCTCTCAGCCAATCATAACCTGCCACATCACATCGCCCTTTCTCGCCAAACTGGTCAGGCTATTGCCATTGTTTACAGTATTGATGTCAAGCGGTCACTTACTTACTTGGCGTATAATTACTATACAAACAAAGAAAACAACTTTCCAGTATGACGGTTAGTTAGTGAGACATATAATGAAGACATTTACTAATTTTGGTTGAATCTTTTTGACTGTTGATAGCTTTATCACGGCTTCTACAGAGGGATCTAAAGTCAATTCATCAATGAGACTACATGGTATGTCATAGCCCTGTCATAGAACTATGTTTTGCATATCTATTTTTAAAAAAGAAACGGGGTATATGTTTATATTAATGCCGCTCCCTAACAAAATAGTGTCGTAACGTAAACATGGACAGATCAGTACACATATCATATACAGTGACAGTATTGAAACAACGATTTTCGAAAACATACAACAAAGCAATTAAATGCTATGGTTATATCTTCATTAATGGTATAAACATAAGGATATTTCATCAAGGCAAAATCTTAATATTCAATCGTGTTTTGAAAATCTCTTAGATATTACGGTATAGTTATGTTTTGAATTTAGTAGTTCTAAGTTTACATTTTGTGATGAGTGGCCAGATAAAATTGAAGACAAATTAAACAAGTTAGTGAAATGGAACTTATGAATAATCCTGAAGTAAATTTATATAATCTGAATGAGGTTTTGCTATATACACACTACGAACTATTCGGAAAGAGAGTGTCATTGAGGCATCATGTCATGAAATTGTAATACAATTTGATACACCTTTTGACACCATGTTTCATCATGTCTTGAGCGTTTCTCAATCAAATAAAGAAACAATGTTAGTTTACAAAGAGACAACTCATCAGCGTAAAATAAATACCATTCTATATCTTTGTTTGAGATGGCGGAGCGCGGTGGTGTAGTGGTTAGCGTGCTGGCCTATCACGCCAAAGACCCGGGTTCGAATCCAGGTGGAGACACCAAAGATTTGTGACCTGGGCTTTACACCGTGTTGTGTCCTTGGGCAAGGCACTTCATCCACATTGCACTCAGTCTACCCAGCTGTACAATTGGGTACCTGAATACGGGAAGTACGGACCTATGTGGTCGCGCGAAGCGCTTAGTAGCGGCTTTGAAAGTACAATTCCTTCAGGGTGATAATGTACAGCCAATGAGCAGTGCTTGCACTGGATATTAGGCTTAAAAATGTTCATTATTATTTATTTGTTCATTATTATTTGTAAACTTCTAACTCAAACAACTGCCTGAAATAACAAATATGTATACATATAAGTTTGAATGCACAAAGTTTAGTTTACATATCATGTGACCAAAGCCTACCTTATTGAAGTCACTGTAAACGCAAAATACTCCATCTCATGTGTAATGAATGTGTTCATCTCAAGACAGATGCAATGCATATGATAAATTCTAAATGTTTAATTTTTGATTGGATCTAATTTGTCTTATTGTTGACCAATGGATGACTAGTGCTTTGACAACTGGGCGTGTCATAGATGGGCAGACATGCTTGATCTCTAAAACAACATCCCCTAATTCTTGTAACAACATTGTCAAAGAGTGTGAAATATCCCAAGCGCGACTCCCTAGGCCTGTAATTACACAATCAGTTACGATGTGCCATAACTGTTTAATTACTACTCTGTTTTATTGCCGGAAAGATGAAGCTTCTAAATCGTGCTAAAACATGTATATTCTGTTTATTTACCACCATTGACTGTTATATTTACATTGATTAGGCCCATTTCCGTTCTGTATATGATGTAATAATACACAGTCTGTAAAACTTCTCTCAGCCAATCATAACCTGCCATATCACATCGCCCTTTCTCGCATGCGCAGTGAAGGCAATATCGTTCATCTGGCAGAATCCCTTTTCAGACTGTCAAATTGAGAAGCCTAAAATTTGCGCACTTTGAAGGGCGATATCTTTGTTATTAGAGGACCGATGAAAACGTTTTTTGGTGTTTTTTTAAGTTGACAATGTTTTCTGTACATATTTACCAATTAACATGGGAAAAATAATGAGGTTTCTTGTTGTTTAAGGAAACATTTCTTGTACCCACAATCCATTTTCTTCATCTGTAACATCACCACGGTGTACAATCTCATACAGTGCGAACCGGATATAGCTCGCTGTACCCTAGTCCATTGGTTCATAGCTATGTTGTCACGGGCTACATTGTTCTCTTTTCTCTGTTTGGAGTGCGTCAAATGATAGTAAATAAATACGCATAATATTCATCGTAAGTTTGTCCATGGGAATTCCCCGAAAAGAATAAGAAACATCTTCTACGCGATTCTCTAAATCAAAAACGCATGGTCGATTTTGTTTCTTCGCGATGCGCACCAACTTTTACGTTACAATGTCCTCATATCGTGCAACATTTTGTTCAAATCTGACATTATCTGAAAACTATATTATCTAAGCTACATGTATCTGTGTGTGTATAATACTTCACATATAGAGCATTAGTTTATCGATACGAACCGTAAACGTCACACCCATATGCATTTGTACCATTCAGTTTGATAGCCTCCAATACAGTTGTTTTATAGTGCTTTTGGACGAAATCACTGTATGGTTTATAGTAAATTCGCGTTTTCATATATCAAATAAAATAGGTTTTATCCAAATGTTTTGTTGATTTTTATTATGTAACGGAATGAATTGAAATACAGGCAAACAGTATAATCACCTATGGCAGTTAAAATGCCACTTGTGACCTTTTGACAATATTATTTCACTTCATTCCATTGTTTTATCGGACACACCTTCAAATAAACCCCAAAATCAATTTCAAAAACCAAGATTTATCGCAGCAAAATTCGTTTCTACAAACACAAAAACACAACTAATTGATTCAACAGCTAAGTTACATAATAGAAATACATGTAACAATTAAGAAACATTAACAATCCGTGAGATCTGCGTTCACAAAATATATACAATTGTATGAGATTTTATCTGACATAAAATCGGATGTAAAGGTTCAAACCTATCTTTATAAGATTCAACAAAGGCATGCATTGCAATTCAAATTCAAGTTTGCAAACAATGTTTAACTTTTCGCTCTTGTCCATACATAATAAATTGAGTTTTCTGTTGTCAGATAGTTGCTTTGGATGATCTTATAAGTGAATATATGTACAATATGTAATGTAGCAATTGCTCTGTTACCACCAAATGTGTTTATGACAAAAATCATAAGTACTCAAATATGTTATGTTCTGCTCATGTTAAACAAGGACTTACAGCATTTATGAGCTATCACAATTCTTGATGTTAACAAAGCCTGAAACCTTTAGCTAACGACATAAAACTTTAACTAATTATCAACGAATATAACGAAGATATCACGATCAGTATTTCATTATTCGGGTATATAAGAATTCAGGAGTGTGAAGTGAGAAAAGGACACTTTGTCATTGAAATAATATGCAAGTATGCGAATTCTCAGAGCATGAAATTGGTCTCCTCTTTTGTGGAGTTTATTTATAGATCAGGTTAACATTCACTCAAAGAAAACTTACTACGTTTGGAAAAACAATATTCAACAAACTAATTACAATATAAAGTCATTCCTACGTATCGTATGAAAATTTGTATATAAATCTTTTATCACCTAAATAATTCATATTCAAATTTAATAAATATCATGTCTAAATGTATAGGGTAGAGTGGGGTCAATTATCACTAAGGACCATTGTAACAGCGAGGGTGATTGCTCGCTTTCCATTAAGCACAGTCACTAATAAAGAATTATTCCTCTTGAACTTCTACCGTCGAGCATTTGAACGTTGATTAAGTGATTCCAAATATAAAACAAGATTAGAAGAGACGCTCGATTTTTGCATTTGAAATAATTTTTTCACAAAACCTAACAAGTCGTTTTTAAGTTTATCGTGTTGTTAAATGTGTATTTAATGTGTTTATATGTGGCCCAATATAATATAAGCTTCAATGTTTCATCCTCACTAGTCAAGGAGTATGTAGCTACACAAAGTTTCAATTTTTTAGACCTTATGCTTCTGAAGAAAAGATAAAAATAGGTTTTTGGGGCGTGGCCTTATGATTATGGGGAAGAAGTCGAAAATGCACAAAGTTTACGGACGGACGGACACCGGACACCATGAGTTGCCATAAGCTCATCGGACCTTACAGGCCAGATGAGCCAAAAATTTGATAGAAATATAGAGTGGCACGAAACAGTACTATCCTCTTGCGGGGCAAACGTTACAAGTGGCTCTTTCGCCCACAACGTATACATAATTACATGTAAATTCTAAGCTCGTGTAACAAAATACTCGTTCATCTGGCATTGACTTTTCAATGTTGATCAATTCTCATAGCATTATAAAGGGGAGTAACAAATAAACAACTTTAGGAAGGCTGCACTGCACAAGAAAGTTAACAGAAGTAGCAAGTTTAAAATGAATGAGTTATTTTCAAACGATTTCCATTGCTCACCCCACCCACCTGTTCCAATTGCCCAAGAGGTCGATTGTAACACTTTGGGTCCATGTATTTGATTGGTCGTGTTTTAGGTACAGATAATAGAACATCTAATGTAACTTGAATTAAAAGACAAAATGCTTATTTTATCATAAAAAACCCAAATACATGTAAATGTATTTGAGGCCTGATGCACAAGTAGAAACTTGTGATGATTTAAGTAAAATAGACATGACCCACTGTCCCCTATACACTCTTTGTAATTGTTTTACTAATTTTACCATCATTCCGGTCTCGTTGCTATGTTTTTTTTTGTTCTAACTGTAGGCGTATTGACCGATACACCTAAACTTTTTTAATACACCTACCTTTTATTGCACACCGTCATTTAGTATAATTAAGAGATATTCAACTTTAGCAAGCAACAGAGTTGTAAAATTTAGAAATGGATTTTTTGAGAAATGTTAACGCCTTTATTTTGCAATGCAACGCCCATTCTCCACCTTGGAAATTCTCGACCATAACCAAACTAATTCAGACTTTTTAACTGCAGTGCATAGATATCATCAAAAGCATCCCATTCTCACACAGTACATCTTTTCCTGTCTAGGCGAGCTAAACGTTCTACCAAACTGAACCTTTTTTCATAACCCAGGTCTGTTAAAAAATCAAAGAAGGTGTCCTTTCAGCGATTTTTTAAACAGAACTAACTTAAAAATGAAAATAATCATGATTGTCGTTGTGAGTTACACCGACAATTTATTGGTAACACGTTGCATTAAAAAGTGTGAGGTCAGAGTGACACACAGTCTGGTCTAGATGCCGACGACTATTGAATCGATTGTAGTCTGTGCATAACCGTTAAATGGAAAACTCGATAGTGGCTTTTCGATGTAATTACCCATTGAAACCAAACCCTTTGTACTAAGAAAAATGATATTCAAATGAGAATCGCCTCGTAACAAAACAAATTCAAATTAATGCAGAAAATATTTTGAATGAATTCATAAACTGTAAGCAACGAGGTCGCAATCGACCCGGCGTTGCCAACAAACAAGGCCAAACAATCAATGAATCAATGCTTTACTTCTGTTTCGATTGTGTACGTTTCCAATTATTAAAGTATTCCTGTCCCTGCCAATTGAGTGTTGTCGGCAGTTCTTGCACCGCGGGTTCTGCCTCTTTCTGCCTCGACCTTCAGTCTGACGGGATGCATTATCAACCAGTGGTCTTGCTGCTATAGGTAAGAATTTTTTTTAAATTTATTCATTCGGAACATTTTCATTTTGCGCGAGAAACTTAAAGAAACGCTTTAAGTATTTGCCTTAATTTGGCAATGCACTTTTTGATAATAACATAATACCTGCTCTGCGATAAGAAAGAGTTTTGAACGTAAATAACACTTCTTCTGATGTGATAATAGAAACAAAAATTACGATAGGGAATGATATAATTGAACAATTCTTGTCCGTTTTATAATAATTTGGTTGAAAAACCAAAATTGCCCTTCGCTTTCTCTGAAGTGTTCCAACCGAAAGAAGCAAAACGTAGGGCAGTCTAGGAAGCATTGGACCCACTTGGCACGCGTGACTATTAAGTATTTACATTTAATCAAAAACGTAAAAAAGTTTTACGTACTTATCATACATCATAATACATTTCTAAGATATGCATCACCAGACATCGTCGGCAAAAAGTAGAATTTTAAAAAATTATAACCCTTATTAAAGGAGCAACATCAGACTATTGAAGATAAGTGGACGGGATCCAATAGAAAAAGATATAAGGCGCAGGAAGTGGACCTGGATCGGCCAAACGCTCAGAAGACCTTAAAGCAACATCAACAAAAAAGCCCTTACCTGGAACCCCAATGAAAAAAGGAAACGAGGACTTAAGTCAACAGTCAAGTCAGTCAGGCCTTATGCTACTGGAGAACAATTGGAAAATAGGGTTTAAAGGTATGGCCTCTATTGTCCTTATTATGGGCCAGATGGTCACAACAGCTATGAATCATAATGCTCACTAGTAAAGGAGTCTGTATACAAACTTTCAGATTCCTAGGTCTTTTGCTTCTGGGGAAGAAGTTGAAAATAGGTTTTAAAGGCTTGGCCCCTGTGGTCCTTATTAGGACCGTATACGGCCGTCAAAGCTATAACTAAATCCCCACTAGTAAAGGAGTCTGAAAAGAAATAGTTTCAGCTTTCTTGGTCTGGAGAAGAACATGAAAACAGGTTTTAAGGGCGTGGTCCCTCTAGCCCAAATTAGGGGTCAAAACGCCATCAAAACTTTGAATCATTATCTTCACTTAACAAGTAGTCTGTATGCAATTTTTTTCTGTTACTTTTATTTCCAATCATGATAAACTTCAGATTTTTGAAAAGTGGGAACAATTATCAAATGACTGTGAATTTGACTGGCACTTACCTTTTTATGTCTATAGACATGGTATTAAAGATGTCGAATGTCTATATTATCAAAATAGATTTTTTTTACAAAATGTAGTACATTAGGTATATACCTAAAAGGAACTGCTGAAAATGAATCTCATTGACAATGAGTTGTGTATTTTTGAAATGATGAGAAGAAGATGAAACTAGGTATTACAGCTATGGCGCTTGTGGCCCATATTATCCTAATTATCCTCACTAATCAAAGAGTCTGTGCACAAAATTTCAGCTTTCTAGAGCTAGATGCCACTGGAGAAAGAGTCGAAAAAGCGCAAAGTTTACGGACGGACGGACGCCGGATTCCATGCTATAGAATAACAATTTAAATAGGAGCGGATTAAAAATAACCCCCGCCTCGACAGGACAATCAACATAGTTAGTGTTATAATTATCGTTTCATCTTACACAAGCTTTAACAGATGAAAGAAACATACACTTTAGAGTGCAACTAGCATTTCCCTTATCCTGCGTTTTTAGACATTGTCAAAGTTTGAGACAGAATCGAAAACTTTTCAAAAATCATCAACACCACCATCTTAATCTTGACATTCAAAACCCTCTGTATTTTCTGGTCCACTTTTATTAAAAACTAAGTCAAAGTGCTTATACCATGTATATTTTTTTAGCGATAAGCGGTTGTGGTTAACTTACACCAGATATGGCACGGAGCTCTTTTCAGAATGTTTTAGAATCAGATCAATTTTATTAAAATATTAGCTATTAGCTACACTACCCTACGCATGTAGATCATACCAGGCTCGTTTATAACGGCCCCTTTGCTTGGGTTGCTGGTGAAGGTAATTCATAAAATGTTTACCTTGTTCACTGTCGGTTTCTATGCATAATGAATGATTAATTTATAGATTTATTATGTTAGAATCAATGAACAGACCTGGGTGATGTGAACATGGATTCTTACTACTCGTCATTTAATGTGTCATACATGGCGCAATAGTTCCCTTATCAATCCGAAATCCCAGTAACAATCTCTCGCCCCACGGTGCGTTTTACAGGGTGTGTGAACAAAGTGTCTTCGCCACATTGACTCAAGCACAAATATGGAAAATATTAATGCATGCCTGTAAATATTTAGGCTTTTCTGTGTTTATTCTATCACAAACACATCATATCATAATGCTTGATTAATCATGAGATTAAATCGGCATTTAGTATTGCAAACCAATATCATTATGTAACAAGGTAGCATTAAGCGTTGGAATGCATCCTCGCCAATTAAAAGTTAAAAGCATAGTAAATTGCATACATCGGATAATGGCAGGGACACTTTGTCCGAAAGGCCAGTACGAGGCGGAGCCCGAGTACTGGCTGGAGGACAAAGTGCCCCTGCCATTATCCGATGCATACAATTTATCAGCTAGTAACTGACTTACATCTCACTTAATCCGAGTACAATCAACCACAAAATTAATAGTTTTAAATAAAATTTCAATTTTCGATAACCTTCCAAGGGCCCCTTCACTGTTTTATGAATGAAGTTTGTAGTACTATGAATGGTGTACGAGCACGTGCTTCTAGCTTGTCAAAGCGCGAGACACGTGCTTCTTTGGTCACAAAGCGCAAGGCAAGAAGTAAATGTTTTTGGCTTTCAGACTTCGTGCACTTAATGAATATGAGCCTATTTCAAGACAAAGTTTCACAGGTTGTCCATTTCTGTTTCGATTTTGAAGGTAGAAGACGCGTTATTAGAGTCCTCATAGATAGCTACATTTTGACAGTGCTTTCTACTTATGAAAAATTTCTCTTGGATTTCTAATAAAAAGGTACTTTAATCATTGGCCTAAGAGTTCCCGATATTGATAATGAACAGGACACTTTAATGAATGGTTGCGATGAACGACGAGGTCTAAGTGGGATGTGAATACTTTTGTTATACCCCCGCCTCCGTCGTACATACGTCCGTCCGTCCGTACGTACGTCCAGATCCTTGTTAGGAGTGAGTGAGTGATGTGGGGTTTATCGCCGCTTTCAAGAGTATTTCACTTATATCACGGCTGCTAGTATTATTGCAGGGAGAAAGCCCGCAACACTATTGTGGCTTTGCATTGCGGTGAAACCTGCGAGCATCGGATTGAACTAGCAACCATGGGTGGTACTGCACTGAAATTCAGTGTAGCATTGCACCCAAACCTGACTGCGTGTAGAACAGTTCTCTACTGCAGACAAAGTTGCAGAGCCCCTGGCGGGATTCGAACCCCGGACCTCCTGATCCGAAGCCGAACGCGCTAACCACTGCGCTATCCCGCCCCCAGATCCTTGTTAACGCGACATCATAAACAGTTGCACTCAATGTCTTCAAATTTAGTCACTTGGGGGATTCCGCAGACACCAGTCCCTTTGGGTGACCTTGACCTTATATCTTCAAGTTCACAACGGCACCTTGGCCACTCTTGAAACACTTGTTAACGCAATAGCTCATGAACCCTTGCACCCAATGTCTTCAAATTTGGTCACAGCCTACTTTGGCCACTACGCAGACACCAGTCACTTTGGATGACCTTGACGTTATTTTCAAGGTCACTGTAGCACTTTTGTAACTCTTGTTAACGCGTTATATTATGAACGGCTGCATCTAATGTCTTCCAATTTAGTCACAGCCTACATTGGAGGATTACGCAGACACCAGTCACTTCAGGTGACCATGACATTATGTTCACGGTCACTACGGCACTTTGGCCACTTTTGAAAGTATTGTTAACACGTACAATATCTCCTGAACCGTTTTACACAATGTCTTTAAATTTAATCACAGCCTACAATGTGGGACTACGCAGATACCAAATACTTTGATGACCTTGCTTTAATTATCAAGGTCACCACAGTTCTTTGAACACTTTTGAAACATATTATACCTATCTTATGATACGATTCATGAAATGTCTTCAAATTTGGTCCCAGCCTTCATTGAGAGATTACACAGACACCAGTCACTTTGGTGACCTAGACCTTAATTTCTAGGTCACCACTATGGCCACTTTTGAACTCTTGTTTGCTGGATATCTCAGAAACCACTGCTCCAAATGTCTACAAATTTAGTTAGAGACTACAGTGGGGTTATGCGCAGACACCAGTGACTTTGAATGACCATGACCTTATTTTCAAGGTCACATCGGCACTTTGACCACTGTCTCTATCGATGTATAATTACAAAATAGTTTTGTTACACTTATTTCCGCGATTCTGATTGGACGAGAGCGCTCAAAAACCTGCTGCCATTTCTCAATGAATGCAGAAAAATTTGCAACCATACCATGTGCATTCATTCCTTGTGACGTCACAATCACTTGACGCAATGACCCGTTTTTGACAGTTGCGAGTTACGTTCTGTTGCAAAGACAGATATAACATTTCTTATCACTTCCCACCGGCGTTTGTAACAAGTAAATACATTCCTCTCCCTAACACAATCCATACATTCACCGGAAAGGCTGCAGTTTAATAACTCAAGCTTGCATGTTAGCTCCGAGCGTCTCGCAAACGGCGGACATTTTGAACGTCGTGTGATATGCTAATTAGGGTTAATCCGAAAACTCGGATTCCGGTTAAGACGAAATGTGATTGCATGGGTGTCAATGGTTGCGAAAACGAAATTAAATCTTCGACCGTTGTAGTTAATGGAGTTCTCAGTTTTGATTCAACTTTGTATTGTTTCGTATAACAAACCTCAAACTCACGACATCACGACATTGATGACAGTTTTTTAGAAAATAATTAGGAGAAACGTTGTTGAAATGTTGATTTTGTATTTATAAGGATTGTTTTACATGTTTTGTGCCTCTATCGATGTATAACAGCAACAAATTTTGTATAAAATCGCTTCGCTACGCTATGCGATTTTATACAATTTGTTGCTGTTATACATCGATAGAGGCACAAAACATGTAAAACAATCCTTAAATAACAGTAACAAATTGTATAAAATCGCGTATCGTACCGAAGCGATTTTATACAAAATTTGTTGCTGTTATATATCGATAGAGGCACAAAACATGTAAAACAATGCTTATAATTACAAAATCGACATTTTCCTAATTATTTTCTAAAAATCTGTCATCAACGTCGTGAGTTTGCGGTTTGGTACACGAAACAAATACAAAGATGAATAAAAATTGAGAACTCCATAAAGTAAAACGGCCGAAGATTTAATTTCGTTTTCGCAACCATTGACACGCATGCAATCACAATTCGTCTTAACCGGAATCCGCATTTTCGGAACAACCACAATTAGCATATATCTCACGACGTTCAAAATGGCCGCCGTTTGCGAGACGCTCGGAGCGAACACACTTGAGGACTCGTAGTTGTTAAAATGCAGTCTTTCCGGTGAATGTATATATTGTATTAGGGAGAAGAATGTGTTTACTTGTTACAAACGCAGCTGGGAAGTGACAAGATATGTTATATCTGTCTTTGCAACAGAAAGTAACTCGCAACTGTCAAAACCGGACTATTGCGTCAGGTGATTGTGACGTCACAAGGAATGAATGCACATGTTATGGTTGCAAATTTGTCTGCATTTAAATGGCAACAGGTTTTTGAGCGCTCTCGTCCAATCAGAATCGCGGAAATAAGTGTAACAAAACCATTTTGTAATTATTATATGATAAATAATGGTCATAGTTTAATGTAGTACTTAACGACGTGTAGGCAGTACCATTGATGATGCTGTTAATGTAGGCCCTATTCATATAAAGGAATCACATTATTATTCTTGACTTAAATACTTACATGTTTGCTTTAAAAAATAAAGGCAGTTAAAGAATGGTTATAATGACAAAGTATACATCATAACCATATCTGTGCTACTAATAAACTATACCATAACGCCTGTATTTCAGATTTGATATTGCTGTTTACAAGAACGATTGGAATCTGCGATACCCTTTTCTAGCAGAGCATTTTGCTGAGTTGACTTGTGAAAATGCAACGTCCTGCTATGCGTAAGGCATTTTATTTCATACCCGTTAATAGACAGCTATATAGACTCGTGAATGTTATAGGTAGTTTAGACGATACATGTGCATGGTAAATTGTTATCATCGAATTGAGGCCAAATGAGATTAAGCCTTGAACACTGCCTTAGACAGCAAGATGTCTTTGTTGAGCGTTGTCAAAAAATCTAAATTTAAACCACATGTACTGGTCAAATGTTGTAAATACTAAAATAAAGGTATATGTCATTTGATTTGTAACTCGTCATGATCAGTCCTTTCATGTCGAACTAGAAGAAAACATATATTACTTTAATGATATTTAATGAATGATTACAGAACATTTGATTATAACTCATGTTTTCAATATTTTAGGGCTTTATATTGTTTAAAGAAGTTAGGCAATAGTTGAAACAAATCTCAATCAAAATGGAAGGGGACCTTATATGAATAGATTATCGTTTCTGTATGAGTTTGAGACATCAAAAAGTGAGAATTGAAACTATTCTGTTGGAGGAAGTGTGTAATTGATACATCCTAAATTATTTGGCATTGAATTGTAGTCATTCAGATTGTAAATTTAATACGGTATCACTGTACCTAAGGTGATGCTGGTAACGTACGTTTTCTAAGCGTTTCCAGTTTATCTTTTGCACATATATGCACTGTGTTGGCGCCAAAAGATTGGATGTACTGAATTTGCATATCAATGTCCATGTCTTGTAGAATAAGCAGTTTAAAAATTGCACGGGGGTGCTGATAACTTCAAAAGAGCTTTCTCGCAAGATGTTGGTAACGATTGATAAGGATGTAGGTAATGTAAAGGCTGTCTGATAAGGTTTGTTGTAAATAACTTACGTCACTCGTTGTTACCACGTATTGATGTCTGAAAGTAAATACTTGTCTTTACAAACGAGTCCTGACGTATCCCACTGCAGAGATTTCAACAAAAGGAAATGATGGCACCAATTAATGTGTTAAAAACATATAAATGTTCTTTTATTGAAATTTCGTTTAATCTAAACGAATATAGATTCATCTCGTTTCTTAAGGTTATTCATAAATACGTCTATTATTTAGTTGTTTACAGTACATACTGTATTTTCTGAAGTCACAACAAGCACAAAAACTACTCAACCTTCAGCGACAGGTTCTAAAGTCACGACCAGCACAGAAACAGGTACTGGTACAGTGGGTATATTATCATCAGTAAAAACCAAAGCCTTGAAGTCAATAGATATGGTTTAAAACGAAATTGTGGATTTCTAGAATTTATCTCTATTAATTGTATTCTCTGCTTTGCGATTTTATTGACAGTTCCTCCTCAAACCACGACTACCAGAGTAACCACTCAACCTTCTGGGACAGGTCCTCAAGAACCGACTACCAGAGTAACCACTCAAACAGCTGGGACAGGTCCTCAAGTACCGACCAGAACAGGAACCACTCAACCTTCAGCGACAGGTTCTGAAGCCATGACCAGAAGAGGAACCACTCAACCTTCAGCAACAGGTTCTGAAGCCATGACCAGAAGAGGAACCACTCAACCTTCAGCGACAGGTTCTGAAGTCACGACCAGCACAGGAACCACTCAACCTTTAGCGACAGGCTCTGAAGCAATGACCAGAAGAGGAACCACTCAACCTTCAGCGACAGGTTCTGAAGTCACAACCAGCACAGGAACCACTCAACCTTTAGCGACAGGTTCTGATTCCATGACCAGAAGAGGAACCACTCAACCTTCAGCGACAGGTTCTGAAGTCACAACCAGCACAGGAACCACTCAACCTTTAGCGACAGGTTCTGAAGCCATGACCAGAAGTGGAACCACTCAACCTTCAGCGACAGGTTCTGAAGTCACAACCAGCACGAAAACTACTCAACCTTCAGCGACAGGTTCTGAAACCACAACCAGAAGAGGAACCACTCAACCTTCAGCGACAGGTTCTGAAGTCACAACCAGCACAGGAACCACTCAACCTTTAGCGACAGGTTCTGATTCCATGACCAGAAGAGGAACCACTCAACCTTCAGCGACAGGTTCTGAAGTCACAACCAGCACAGGAACCACTCAACCTTTAGCGACAGGTTCTGAAGCCATGACCAGAAGTGGAACCACTCAACCTTCAGCGACAGGTTCTGAAGTCACAACCAGCACGAAAACTACTCAACCTTCAGCGACAGGTTCTGAAACCACAACCAGAAGAGGAACCACTCAACCTTCAGCGACAGGTTCTGAAGTCACAACCAGCACAGGAACCACTCAACCTTTAGCGACAGGTTCTGATTCCATGACCAGAAGAGGAACCACTCAACCTTCAGCGACAGGTTCTGAAGTCACAACCAGCACAGGAACCATTCAACCTTTAGCGACAGGTTCTGAAGCCATGACCAGAAGAGGAACCACTCAACCTTCAGCGACAGGTTCTGAAGTCACAACCAGCACGAAAACTACTCAACCTTCAGCGACAGGTTCTGAAACCACAACCAGAAGAGGAACCACTCAACCTTCAGCGACAGGTTCTGAAGCCACAACCAGAAGAGGAACCACTCAACCTTCAGCGACAGGTTCTGAAGCCACAACCAGAAGAGGAACCATTCAACCTTCAGCGACAGGTTCTGAAGCCACAACCAGAAGAGGAACCATTCAACCTTCAGCGACAGGTTCTGATTCCATGACCAGCACAGGAACCACAGTGATCAACATGCAAGGAGATGGCGGGGATAGAAACGGATCATGTTCAATGCATTGCACACGATTACTGATAGCAGTACAAACTGTAGCCATGGTTTGTGTTTTTGTTTGTCTGATTGTCGCGTACGCTAAGGATCTTGACGGTGACGTCACTTTTCAATATGAGAACCACACCCCTTGTGAATTGGAGGTGGATCCTGCTAGCGCCAGGAGAATATCCAACTTGATTCACAATGAGGAGATAAAGCTATTGTATCTGACCTTGAAGTTCCTGGATCCTGTCAAGGTTGAGAATACCACCAATATTTTTCAGAAGAAATCCATGGTTTGGACATTTGAAGGTGATCCCGGGACAAAGCACTTCCTTGACCTACCGTGGATGTATTTCGTTTGGTCCTTTAGTTTATTAGACCATTATACCTACAGAAATGTAGACCTGACATTAAGAACTAAGGGAAATAATAATTGCCCTTTACACTTAGGAACTAGAGAAACAACACTTGCAATAGTGAATGCCTTGAGAGACTTGACAATTAATATCACAAAGGAAAACAACCAAATCAACAAAAACGTACTTAAAAGTGTTTGGTGTCAAGCATATTTCAAAGAGCACATTACTACTTCGTTAGAAGAATTTTCGAAATTTTTTCGATTTTACTACAGCGACGTGAGGTACAAATGTTCACATATAGATCAAAGTGCGTTTGATGTGGTTCTTGAGGAGAGCTTCCGATCGTTTCCAAGACAATGGTCCGATTTAGCCTTCACATTAAGTATCATTGTCTTATGGTTCTTTCCATCTCCATTTTTGTATTCGGAAAATACAGTTCACGATTCTGAAAATATTTACTTTGGGCATAGCATTACATTAGCATTTCGAACTGTACTTGGGTCCCTTTTTCAAGATTGTTTTAAACCAAAATGTTGTTCAGTTGGTTTGTTTGGCTGTTTTCTCTTAATCTTTGTGTTGTGCCCGTTGGGTGTGTATATAACATATATCATAATTAAAGCAGTTCCTGAAGTGCAAACGATTTTTTCAGATTTAGAAAATAGAGGACACACTCATCCATGGGATATATCTGGATTCTTTAACAGTAACACGGGATTATTTCTTTTTTTATATTTAATTACATTTTTTGTTTTTTTTGTATGTACCATATGCATGAAATACCTCAATAGCAAATGCTGCGAGAACGAAAGGATCATGTTTGCCACTCCAAATACTGAACAAACTAATTATTACAAAAAGATACAAGGATGGTTTTGGATTATCCCATGGCTGTATGTAGGTTGGAAAATAAGTACCATCTATGACAGGAGGAACAAAGTCATCTTTCTTTTAAATATTTTTTTGATCGTTGTATTGTACCCTTTTTTGCTGTTCGGTTTTCAACTAATCTTGTTCAAATCATTAATGTTTTTTTTCATGTTTTTTGCATTTGGAATTCTTTCTGTTATAACTTTCACGAAATTAATTTCAGACATTTATATATACATTTCGGCAGGTATTTTATTCTTTTTAAACTGCATGTTGTACCCGGGAAAACAATACCACAAATTTATGGCTCTCATCATTGATGTTATGAAAACAAATGAGAAATTGAAAGGAACATATCGAATTGATAGTAAGGGTGATTATGGGATAAATAAAACATTATTTATAAAGTTGGTTAAGGAACATATGCCTTTGTCGAAAATGATTTTGAAGCTCCTGTTTGAATTATATTTTGTTATAGCGGTCTTTGCCTGGATTGTAGTGTGGATTCGTGACCTAAATCAATGGTCGGAAATTGCCACAATAAAAAATATCATCTTGTCAGGAATTATTTACAAATTTCCTAGTTTGATTGAATTCTTCTTTTTTGCTCAAGATGACAATATTGTAAAACGGAGATTGAAAAAAAGCATAACCAATTTTTATGCTGGATTAATATTTAATGGAATAAATCAGGCATGTGGAGGAATAACGCGAGCTTATGAGGGCCTAAAGGAAGCACAAGAGGCAGAACAAAATCCGTCAAAAAAAGAAATTGGAGTGAAGACAGCTTGTGCTGGGATAGTTCAATCACGCGAGGCAATCGAAGAGATAAGCAAAGCAATAGAGTCTCTTGAAGAAATCGGACAATGTCATGTTCGTACTGAGATAGAACAAATACAAAGGGTAATAAAACAAGCACATGCGGCAGTAGAACAATGTCTTGTTGAGACTAAACGATACCTTATTCGAGAAGCTCGTAGTAAACTTGAATATGCAGGTGAAGCAATAAAACATTATGTTTGTGATGAGATTAAACAAGCTCGTGAGATAATAGAGGAAGCTTGCGAGGCACTAGACGAGAATCAGCACAAACAAGCATGCAATAAAATAAAACAGAGTCTAGATGAAATAGAACAATGTCACGTTCGTAATGAAATAGAACAATCACGACAATCAATAGATAAAGCACGCAGGGCAATATCTCAAGTAGATCCGACGCTACAAAATGCAATCAATGGTCTCCGTCACGCTTTAGACGGACTAGGAGACTCTATAGATGGTCTAGAACAAGTTCACGGGAGACCTGATTTACAAAACAACCCTGACGGGACAGGGCAAGATGCTGGTAGGAAGATTGCTCTTGATGGTCTTAGCAGGGCTTCGTACGGAATAACAGAAGCTCGGAATGCTATAGAAGCAGATTTTGAGTATATCCAGTAGCTGAGAGTTCACAATCGGCGAGGAAAGCAAAAAAAAGTAGCCAGTCAATATAGACCCATATACCGACAGTTTTTTCACAACAGATTTGACAAATTTCCTAATTAATTCTATGAATGTCATATAAATCATGACATGCATGCCACTTTTTAAGGTTATGAACGACTGACAACTTGTTTTGATATTGTTATCAACTTGCTTGTTGTAGTGTCCCAGATTAACATCTCGAACAGCCAACATTCAGTTTTTAAAATATATAATGTTAGCATTCCGTAAAAAAGTGAATTCAGTTGTTTTCGAATTCTAAATTCCATGCAAAAAAAGGTATATGTCTGATTTATCCTGCACATAAACTGTGTTTTTTGTGTTCCAGATACATAAGTAAGATATATCCAGCTATATCAAAACAAAATATTTTTTGTCAAGTGTAGGCTTATGTTGAGAATACTTTTCGGTGTAATTGTATGCCCCCGTCTCTTTAGTCATCTTTTTAGTATTTTATTACGGAACTTAGCATGTTTTTAGACCTAGTGGTGGTGTGGTGACTTTTACTTCTTCATTTTTCCTGTTTTATTCACAAGTTCCATGAAAAAAAACTAGTTTGAAGTCAGTGCAAAGTGGGGGAGGGTTTTATTCTGGCCCCTTCCTCAAAATCTATTTAGTATTATTGTTTTAACATTTCATGTGGTTAATGGATTAGTGGTGAAGTGTTTTAGTTTCCGTTTGCATGGAAACAATTTGAACTTAGTGCAAATTCGGTGTAGGGTCCTTTAGAAATTTAGTGAGTATTATTTTACAATACTTAGCCTTTTGTTACTTGGGTAATTCTGACTTTTTCCTGGTTTCCTTTCCTCTTCCAGACCAAATCTTCTAAGGATGATAATTGAGACTTACAATGTGATGATCCCAATAGATGGAGTTGTACCTTTTGCTACTTAGATTATGTTAATTTTTTTCTTAAAAATTCATTTCATCACATAACTTAGAAGTGAATAAAAACTTGGTTGCTATTTATTTGGCCATTACATAATTCCTGTTTCCCTTTGTTTATTCGGGGTGGGATAGCGCAGTGGTTAACGCGTTCGGCTTCAGATCAAGAGGTCTTGGTTCGAATCCCGCAAGGGCCTCGTCAACTTTGTCTGCAGTAGAGAACTGTTGTACACGCAGTAAGGTTTGGATACAATGCTACACTGAATTTCAGTGCAGTACCACCCATGGTTGCTAGTTCCAGCCGATCCTCGCAGGTTTCATCGCAATGCATAGCCACATCACCTCACCTTTGTTTATTTACTTTAGACTATGTTGCTGTTTGTGTACCTTTGGCTTTACTTTGTTGTCATTACATGACTATAATAAAGTTGGTTGTTGTTTGATCATAAATCATCTTGCTTAAATTGTTGCAATAATGAAACAATATGTTGCCATTTGATTGATGATAGTTCTTTTTGTTGGTATAGTTAAAATTAAATTTGGATGCCATGCCTTTGGTCCTTATTGAATTTTATTGCTCTTTTTATAACATTGTTAAAGATTGTTGTCATTTGATTATAGTGAATTTGCTATGTCAAGCTTTATTATTGTGTCCTTTATTTGATGATGATAAAACATTGTTATTCATTTCATTATTATCACCATTTTTTAATATAGTAATAAATACACATTCCTTGACTTGTAGTTAATCTTGATTGTTATAAGTTTAAATTAAAAATCTTTGTTATTAGTTTGATTAGAAATAAACTTTATGCTGAAATCCAATTCTTATCTTCATTGTGATATATCTTTATGCTATCCTTGGCATTTTTCAACTACAAAGTTAATAATGCATCAAATGTAAAAAAAACAAGTTTAATCTGGTATATCTATGTATCTCCAAGGACATTTGAAGAAACAAGAATTATTCTAATGTTTTACAATAATGTCAATTAAAAGTTGAAAATGATCTTCTAGTTCTTTCTGTTGAACCATGACCAGAAAATAAGATGTTCCAAGAGCCCGACAACTCTGCAAGGGTCCTCTGAACCAAACTTTAGATGCAGAAGTTACTGAGATCTGTAATCCTGATCTGTTCACATAATAATCTCATTGAAATCAGGGAGAACCTACCTTGCTAGTATTGCTCTGGTATATTGGTTGTGTCAGATGGCCATTCATCTTCAATTCAAGCAATCAGATGCCCACTAATAAAAAATTAGATAAATTATTCTGATGTCTTCCTTACATTGTTGCTGATTGGTTGGCATGCAGAGGTCACCTGACACCAACCCCATTGAGCAGTATTTGGATCAGAAACTCAAAGTAAATGGCTTCAGTCATAGGTTTGATCTTATTTCAATGAGATTGCATTATATGTCTCCTTGGAATTGATAATAGGGATCTTCTAAATGGTCTTGAAGACAAGTGATTCATATTCATATTTTCCTTGGCCTAGGAAAAACAATGCTCTTGTAACTTGGAAGTTTTCAGAACAACATTAGACTATCATTCAGGCAAAACATTGATTCCTTATTAATAGTTTTGATGACAAGGTATGGAATAGCCAAACCCTACCATATCTTACATACCTATCAATATAACATACCGTATTATCAAACTCTGACACGCTCATGTCTGATCTTTGACGGTAAATGGAAGTGTCAGAAGACTCACAAATATCTAAAAAAAATAGAGCCATTGGCTCTGTAGCTCATCAGGCATCATATCAATTTTGCTTTATACAGGCCAGATGAGCTAAAAATGAAACTGATGTTACCTATTGCAAGAAAACCTATTAAAAAATTACAAAACAAATGTAACGATTTCGGAATAAATTTCCTAACCCAAATGAATTATTATTAAACACTTTCTAGATCGCCAATTTTAGACAGTGAAAGAAGTCCAGACTAAAATATCCAAGGAGAAATAATTTGCCATAGACTGTCATCTAATGGAGAAAAATAGGTTTTTAAGATTGTGACCCTGTGACCCTATTTGGGGTCATGGGGTCACGAAACCTACAGTTTAGAATCCCAATTGGCCAAGGAGTCTACATGCAGTCTTTCAGCTCAATAGACCTTTTGGAGCTAAAGATGATGATGAAAATAAGTTTTTAAGGTTGTGACCCCTGTGACCCTATTTGAGGTCATGGGGTCACGAAATCTACAATTTAGAATCCCCATTGGCCAAGGAGTCTGCACATATAATTTCAGCTCTCTAGACCTTTTGGAACTTGAGAAGATGAAAATAGGGTTTTAAGGTTGTGACCCCTGTGACCCTATTTGGGGTCACAGGGTCACCAAAGTTACAAATTAGAATCCCCATTGTCCAAGGAGTCTGCACATATCAATATTAACTCTCTACTCCTTTTGGAACTGGAGAAGAAGATGAGAATTGGTTTTTAAGGTTGTGACCCCTGTGACCCTATTTGGGGTCATGGGGTCACGAAATCTACAATGAAGAATCCCCATTGGCCAAGGAGTCTGCACATATCATTCTTAACTCTCTAGTCCTTTTAGAACTGGAGAAGAAGATGAAAATAGGGTTTTTAGGTTGTGACCCCTGTGACCCTATTTGGGGTCACAGGGTCACCAAAGTTACAAATTAGAATCCCCATTGTCCAAGGAGTCTGCACATATCATTTTTAACTCTCTACTCCTTTTGAAACTGGAGAAGAAGATGAGAGTTGGTTTTTAAGGTTGTGACCCCTGTGACCCTATTTGGGGTCATGGGGTCACGAAATCTACAATTAAGAATCCCCATTGGCCAAGGTGTCTGCACATATCACTTTCAACTCTCTAGTCCTTTTAGAACTGGAGAAGAAGATGAAAATAGGTTTTTAAGTTGTGACCCCTGTGACCCTATTTTGGGTCATGGGGTCACCAAAGTTACAAATTAGAATCCCCATTGTCCAAGGAGTCTGCACATATCATTTTTAACTCTCTAGTCCTTCTGGAACTGGAGAAGAAGATGAAAATAGGTTTTTAAAGTTGTGACCCCTGTGACCCTATTTGAGGTCACAGGGTCACCAAAGTTACAAATTAGAATCTCCATATGCTAAGGTACCTGTACACAAAATTTCAGCTCTCTAATGTGTATGGTTCATGAGAAGAAGTCGAAAGTGTCAAAAGTTTACGGACGGACGCCGGTTGACGGGCCATGCCATAAGCCCATCTGGACTTTCAGTCCTGATGAGCTAAAAATTCGCAAGTAAAGTCATCCTCTTTTGGAAAGAACAGAGAGGCAATACCCCTAATACAAATATTTTGGTTTTACTTACTCTGTTTTGCAAGATACAATCATGGTTGCAATATTAAAAAAAATTGTTTCATTAATAACCTTAAACAAAATATTACATACATAAACATCGCCATAGAAAAAAGGCCATCCTCGATAATCCAGCGTAAAAGGGTTTGAGGTAAAACCCCGTAAAGTTTTCCAGGGCTTGTAGTGTAGTTTTATCGGAACAAAAGTGCTGGATTATCGAGGATGAAAAAAGGCCTACCAAATAAATTTCAAAATGCTACAAAAATAAGTGTATAAAATAAACAAAATCTCATTACAACTTAGCAATACGCATTGAAAAAATAGAGCCATTGGCTCTGGAGCTCATCAGGCTTCATCATCAATTATGCTGTAGAGTGTGGCCAATGTGATTCCCCCTTTGTAGAGGGTCGCCAATCATAAAATTAAGTATATAGGCAACAAGTTTCAGTTTTCTAGGCCTTATACTTTAGGAGAAGAAGATGAAAATAGATTTGAAGGACGTTCCTGTTGCCTTTATTAGGGGCAACAGGGTCACCAAACCTACAATTCATGATCATCACTAGTCAAGGAGTCTGTACACAAAGTTTCAGCTTTCTAGGCCTCATGGTTCTTGAGAAGATGAAAATAGGTTTTTAGGGCGTTGCCCCTGTGGCCCTTATTAGGGGCCACAGGGCTACCAAAGCTACAATTTATAATCCTTACTAGCCAAGGAGTCTGTACACAAAGTTTCAGCTTTCTAGGCATCATGGTTCTGGAGAAGATGAAAATAGGTTTTTAGGGCGTGGCACCTGTGGCCCTTAATAGGGGTCACAGGGCCACCAAAGCTACAATTTATAATCCTCACTAGCCAAGGAGTCTGTACACAAAGTTTCAGCTTTCTAGGCATCATGGTTCTGGAGAAGATGAAAATAGGTTTTTAGGGCGTGGCACCTGTGGCCCTTAATAGGGGTCACAGGGCCACCAAAGCTACAATTTATAATCCTCACTAGCCAAGGAGTCTGTACACAAAGTTTCAGCTTTCTAGGCATCATGGTTCTGGAGAAGAAGATGAAAATAGGTGTTTAGGGTGTGGCCCCTGTGGCCCTTTTTAGGGGTCACAGGGCCACCAAAGCTACAATTTATAATCCTCACTAGCCAAGGAGGAGTCTGTACACAAAGTTTCAGCTTTCTAGGCCTCATGGTTCTGGAGAAGAAGATGAAAATAGGTTTTTAGGGTGTGGCCCCTGTGGCCCTTATTAGGGGTCACAGGGCCACCAAAGCTACAATTTATAATCCTCACTAGCCAAGGAGTCTGTACACAAAGTTTAAGCTTTTTAGGCCTTATGGTTCTGGAGAAGAAGATGAAAATAGGTGTTTAGGGTGTGGCCCCTGTGGCCCTTTTTAGGGGTCACAGGGCCACCAAAGCTACAATTTATAATCCTCACTAGCCAAGGAGTCTGTACACAAAGTTTTAGCTTTCTAGGCCTCATGGTTCTGGAGAAGAAGATGAAAATAGGTTTTTAGGGCGTGGCTCCTGTGGCCCTTATTAGGGGTCACAGGGCCACCAAAGCTACAATTTATAATCCTCACTAGCCAAGGAGTCTGTACACAAAGTTTCAGCTTTCTAGGCCTTATGCTTCTGGAGAAGAAGATGAAAATAGGTTTTTAGGGTGTGGCCCCTGTGGCCCTTATTAGGGGTCACAGGGCCACCAAAGCTACAATTTATAGTCCTCACTAGCCAAGGAGTCTGTACACAAAGTTTAAGCTTTTTAGGCCTTATGGTTCTGGAGAAGAAGTCGAAATTCCACAAAGTTTACGGACGGACGGATGGACGGATGGACGGAAGGATGGACGGACGGACGCCGGACACCATGCCATGCCATAAGCCCATCGGGCCTTACAGGCCAGATGAGCTAAAAATATGAAATAGCATGAGTCAAGCGAGGATCAGCAAAATGAGACACTGAATAATCAACAATCCTGCTGCTCATCAGAAGCTTAACATGGTGTCTCTTATATGTTCACAATAAATTGATTTCTTGTAAAAAAAAACTAAATAAGGTGATCATCTCAAAACTGAGTGCGAGTTTAACAACAGATTGATAGAAGGTGCAGGTGAGGGCAGCTTTAAACCTGCTATGCAGAAGAGTGTTGGGTATCGAGTGTTTCATTCTTAACTTGTTTAAAAGTTGCATCTTGCTGAGTATCTTGAGATCGTGTCTACTGCTCAGTACTTCTCACTGCTTTCCACAGGGTTTGATTTGATCCTTAATAGGCCTGGTGTAGCAGCAACAGAATATTTGCATCACAGGAACTTCAGAGATGACTTCTCATTTCCAAAACTCTCAGATCAGAGCCAAAGGATAAACAGATATTCAAATGACATAACGAGACATAAAATATTTCGTAACCTTTTATTTCAAAATCATTTTTTATCCTGATTCACATAATCATTTATCCCAGCTTCAAGGTTGTGGTTGTTTCAAAACTACATGAACAGGTCTGCTTAGTTAATTAAACAGTCAATTCTAAAAAGTCATGTTTCCTGTAATAGAAGAGTCAAAATAATTTCAACCATACAAAATCTCGATACGTAGTTCTAGAACACTACCAACTTCTTTTCTAGGTCTTCAAACTATCAATGAACATGCTTAGTTTCCTAGTCAGTAGACTCAAGCACCAGATGAATTTGCATTGAAAAGAATATTAACCTCATGCTTTGATCAAAAGGATAATTTATTGTAATATTTGCATCTCTACTTACTTTTCAATCTGTAGCATAAGAAAACTGTCAACCTGACTAAAGTTCGAAAAAAGATACAATAACATTCTTGATACTGCTGAAGGTGAATTCCTAGACAAGATAAGTCTGTTGTCTTAAATTACAGTGGACTTGGCTGCAAATCCAATTTCTAAGAACCAGTCTGGTTTACAAAATAACTGTGTCTACGAACCAGTATTGTCTACGAATTCACCATGTCTACAAAAGTACGGTCTACAAATACACTGTCTCTACAAACCGGTCTGCTCTACGAATTCACCGTGTCTACAAAAGTATAGTCTCGGATTCACTGTGTCTACTAACGTATAGTCTACATCTTAAAGGGGCAGTAGCACGTTTTTTTACAATTTTATATTCTTAATTTTTCACTGACAATTGTACATTAATGCTAAATGTATTAATTTGATAGTCTCAAAAATCTTGTTAAACAAACCAATCATCCATAGTCAGAGAACAAATTACAAGATTTACATAAAATCCATTGGCAGCCATTTTTGTGTGAACACCTTTAATTCATTTTGTGTAAGAAAAGGAATCGCATGGCTTAACTTTACATTATATATTTGATTTATTACTGCTTCATTAAGTTTCAATACATTGTCTTTAGATTGGAAGCATTTATTGTCATTTTCCTGACATCACCTTATATTTCCCCTAAAAACGTGCTACTGCCCCTTTAAGATGAAGTGAGGCGTTAGTTTATTCAAATGAAAAACAACTGTTTTTGAAAACAACTTATTTGTATAGTAGGTCACAACCTGTCATTGAAGTTGCCTTGAAATGTATGTGAGTACAATAAAGAAGTTATAATCCATACTGTATCAGATACCAACTTCTACATGACCATCAATAATTTCATTGATGTATCTTGCATATCCCCATTAATGTGACAAAAAAAGTAAATACAAGAAAGCAAAAATGACCTACAATGCATCTACCAATAAACATGATATTTAAAGAGTGAAGAAAAGTTAAAGAAACAAACCTGAATCAAACAAGCATTGGAAACATATGAATGGAATGATCACATTGACTATGATTAAATTATGACATAATAACAACAATGCAAACAAATAAATTGCAGACAACAGAAATTTAAATATTTTCCTATTTTGATTTGATACATCCATCCATCATTCTGTTAGGGTTTTTACCAGAATTTGATGCTTAACCGGTAATAAACAAAAGAAAATATTTGAAATAATTAATTGATTTTTTTTCTCGAAGATTCAGACGCACATATAAAAAACAAAATTCGATTTAGAAATCACATATAAGCACATTACAAAAAATATGGATTTCAAAACAAAAAGACTTAAATTACAACTTAACAGAAAAACATGTAAACTTCCAAGAAAAACAATATAGAAAAAATCTTTACATATCATGAAATCTCCATGAAACAACAGATTAAAGGAATCAATGACGGTACATCCTATCGACCTTCCAAACTGGCTTAATAAGTATAGCTATCACTTGTGTGATAGTTCAAAGGATGACATACAAGTATTCAACTACCTGCTTTGGAAGCAATGACATTGATGACATAACACTAATTTGTTGTCATAATGCTGTTGATGTCATAAAGCAATGCTCACAGTAAATTATGCCAAATGGTGCTTTTATGGTTATAGTCTCGCAATAATAATATTGAAATCTCACCCTTGTGTCTTCTGATATCTATTACGGTATATCAAAACTTATTAATAAAAATGAATCCTTGACCTTGGAATTTCTCTACATCACTTAACACATTTTTATGTGTTTGATATCAGATGACACTTTTGTGAATTTCTGTATGATAACTTCTTGGTACATTACAAATATCCTTTGAACTTGTTCTATGCAAATTGTATAAATATGTACAATGAAAAATAATCTTGAGCACTATGAACACCCTTGTTAAGTTGAATTCCAAAATAAATATAAAACACATCTAAAATAGAATGTTGATCATGACTTGTGTCGCTTGTTAATGGAAGAGCGGACTATCTGGATGACCTTGTAGGGGTCAATGTTCACGTTCGTACCCTGGAACAGAAAACAGATGGTTAGGAATGCATACAAAATTTGACAGTTAGGAAATATCAGACTAATAAGGATAGGAAATATCATAAAAATGTCTGTGGCGGTTAGGAAATAACACATAAAGAGTCTTGAATATGTTTTCCATATACAGCTACTTAACAGAATGTGTCGATTAATATAAATCTCTCTTTCCAGTGCTTTTCATAAACATCAGTATTTGATTAGGACGGTAGGTATATATTTATAAACCTCCAGTGATGTCACTCTATTGTTCTATTAGGTTCTTCTTTTACCGGATAAACCTCTTTGCTGGGCATTCTCCAAGAATGCCCAGGGCTTTCTTGAAGAATGCCCAGGGCTTTCTCTAGGAAAGCCCGGGGCTTACTGTAGAATTTATCGGAAATTTATTTTGATAGGGATTATGCACGTTTTGAAATACTTTGTTTCAAAGTCCTTCTTCGAATAAATACCATCACAAAATATCACAATTTTGACAAATCACAAATATAATGTTCGCATGCCTGGTTTCGAACTCTGCAACACTCGCTTACTAAACTGGCGCCTTTGACAACTCGGCTATAAAGGCCCAAGAGAACAATTAAGTATTTTCCACAGTGACAATCATGTGAACTTCACGAGGCAGATAGCGCATGCATTTCACGTTCACGGCTTGGGTAGCGAGCGCAAAGCACGTGCAGGGCGCGGATGTGCTCTCCGTTTGCTCATGGTGATTCCCTACCAGTAAAAATCAATGAATCCATTTTTATACTTATTATTGAAATAATTTTGTTACTACGGTTTATCTCGGTTCATAAGTTAGATCAAAACCTCGCCCTCGGTGTTGTTTGATAATGTAAGCCCTCAGCCTCGGGAAATTGGGGCGGGCCTGTCGGCCCTTTCCAATTTCCCTCTGCCGCGGGCTTACATTATCAACAACACCTCTGGCTTGGTTTTGATCCTACACATATATACTACTCTGCAAAAGGAGACTTACAGCAAAGAGTTCTAAGGAACTCATGTCTGTCCGGACTTCAGCGACAGCACCTCGACTGACGATGCGAGCGTACGCAGGAATACTCCCTCTACTGGTGGACTATAGAAACAATCGTGTCATCAGTTAAAGACAAACTTAAATTAATCGAGTAATTATTTCAATGTAACATCTGTAAAAGACATCTGAAATTCTGCTTAACATTTAAAACTTTTTTTTTTTTTTCAAAAAACAACCTTTTTTCTCAAACCTTGATAATATTTATAAAGAATTCATATTCAGTTATAGGGGAAACAAGCGAAGTTTTGAGCTAGCTCACTAATACCCCTACCATGTATCCCTGACCAATAGGAATTACTGCAAGAATGAAGAAACATGTGAGAAAATGACAATCATTGATTTTTTCTGTGATCTGTCAAAGTTTAATCTTATAAAATGACTATTTACAAAATATAGACATTTTTACAAAATTTATCAAATCTCTTGTAACTTTACACTGCATACCTCCTTAAAGCAACTACTACAAACAATTTTTTGAAAAACTTAAAATTAATCTGATGAATATTTAGTGTTTTCTTTGGATTGTTGAGAAAATTTCTGATCTTAATTTTTTTAAGCTTTACAAATTTGCATTACGGTAATAAACTCACCATTGGGGGAAGTCCTATTCCCATACTGTAGGCCAGCTTGTCTATGTCATCTACATATGCTGGAATATAAACAACACATCTTGAGAAACTTGCCTAACTGATAGTGTAATTCATGGAATATGTGTGTCAGCAAGAGAGAGACAGTATGTGTGAGTGAATGAGCTTGCTAACTGCAAATAATGAGTGAGACAGAGACCAAATGAAGACTCACAGACTTAAAGTTACCATACAGGAATTGTTGTATGCAATCAAACGGTTAATAAACGGTTAATACAACAAGTAGTTGCCATCTTACCATATGACCAAAAAGTTTGATGTATTGGTCAAACTCGTGACCTTGAAAATTAGGTCAAAGTCACAATAACCAACTGGTTTGTGCATATTCACCCAATGTAGACTTAGACCAAGTTTGAAGGCAGTGCAAGGGTTTGTGAGTTATTCTGCTAACAAGATTCTTTGCACTAGTCATAGTCCAGTTGTGACCTTGTAATTAGGTCAAGTCACAAACACCAACTGCTGTCTGCATACACAACCAATGATGACTTATACCAAGTTTGGAGACTCTAGGTGCAAGGGGTTTTGGAGAGGAAAGAGAAGAGGGTGGGATAGAGTTTAAGTTTAAGAAGAGAGACGTAGAGGGGAAGAGAGAGTGGGAGAGTAGAAGAGATAGAAAAGAGGAGGAGAGGTACAAAGAGAAGAGATTGGGAAAGGTAGATGGAGAGGAGGGGAGTAGAAAGAGGGAGGGAAGTAGAAAGAGGGAGGGAAGTAGAAAGAGGGAGGGAAGTAGAAAGAGGGAGGGGATTAGAAAGAGGGAGGGAAGTAGAAAGAGGGAGGGAGTAGAAAGAGGGAGGGAAGTAGAAAGAGGGAGGGGAGTAGAAAGAGGGAGGGAAGTACAAAGATGGAGGGAAGTAGAAAGAGGGAGGGAAGTAGAAAGAGGGAGGGGATTAGAAAGAGGGAGGGAAGTAGAAAGAGGGAGGGAGTAGAAAGAGGGAGGGGAGTAGAAAGAGGGAGGGGATTAGAAAGAGGGAGGGAAGTAGAAAGAGGGAGGGAGTAGAAAGAGGGAGGGAAGTAGAAAGAGGGAGGGGAGTAGAAAGAGGGAGGGAAGTACAAAGATGGAGGGAAGTAGAAAGAGGGAGGGAAGTAGAAAGAGGGAGGGAAGTACAAAGATGGAGGGAAGTAGAAAGAGGGAGGGAAGTAGAAAGAGGGAGGGAAGTAGAAAGAGGGAGGGGAGTAGAAAGAGGGAGGGAAGTACAAAGATGGAGGGAAGTAGAAAGAGGGAGGGAAGTAGAAAGAGGGAGGGAAGTAGAAAGAGGGAGGGAAGTAGAAAGAGGGAGGGGAGTAGAAAGAGGGAGGGGATTAGAAAGAGGGAGGGAAGTAGAAAGAGGGAGGGAAGTAGAAAGAGGGAGGGGAGTAGAAAGAGGGAGGGGAGTAGAAAGAGGGAGGGAAGTAGAAAGAGGGAGGGAGTAGAAAGAGGGAGGGAAGTAGAAAGAGGGAGGGAGTAGAAAGAGGGAGGGGAGTAGAAAGAGGGAGGGAAGTAGAAAGAGGAAGGGGAGTAGAAAGAGGGAGGGAAGTAGAAAGAGGGAGGGAAGTAGAAAGAGGGAGGGAAGTACAAAGATGGAGGGAAGTAGAAAGAGGGAGGGAAGTACAAAGATGGAGGGAAGTAGAAAGAGGGAGGGAAGTAGAAAGAGGGAGGGAAGTAGAAAGAGGGAGGGAAGTAGAAAGAGGGAGGGAAGTAGAAAGATGGAGGGGATTAGAAAGAGGGAGGGAAGTAGAAAGAGGGAGGGAAGTAGAAAGAGGGAGGGAAGTAGAAAGAGGGAGGGAAGTAGAAAGAGGGAGGGAAGTAGAAAGAGGGAGGGAAGTAGAAAGATGGAGGGGAGTAGAAAGATGGAGGGGAGTAGAAAGAGGGAGGGAAGTAGAAAGAAGGAGGGAAGTAGAAAGAGGGAGGGGAGTAGAAAGAGGGAGGGAAGTACAAAGATGGAGGGAAGTAGAAAGAGGGAGGGAAGTACAAAGATGGAGGGAAGTAGAAAGAGGGAGGGAAGTAGAAAGAGGGAGGGAAGTAGAAAGAGGGAGGGAAGTAGAAAGAGGGAGGGAAGTAGAAAGAGGGAGGGAAGTAGAAAGAGGGAGGGAGTAGAAAGAGGGAGGGAAGTAGAAAGAGGGAGGGAGTAGAAAGAGGGAGGGGAGTAGAAAGAGGGAGGGAAGTAGAAAGAGGAAGGGGAGTAGAAAGAGGGAGGGAAGTAGAAAGAGGGAGGGAAGTAGAAAGAGGGAGGGAAGTACAAAGATGGAGGGAAGTAGAAAGAGGGAGGGAAGTACAAAGATGGAGGGAAGTAGAAAGAGGGAGGGGAGTAGAAAGAGGGAGGGGAGTAGAAAGAGGGAGGGAAGTACAAAGAGGGAGGGAAGTAGAAAGAGGGAGGGAAGTAGAAAGAGGGAGGGAAGTAGAAAGAGGGAGGGAAGTAGAAAGAGGGAGGGAAGTAGAAAGAGGGAGGGAAGTAGAAAGATGGAGGGGAGTAGAAAGAGGGAGGGAAGTAGAAAGAAGGAGGGAAGTAGAAAGAGGGAGGGAAGTAGAAAGAGGGAGGGGAGTAGAAAGAGGGAGGGAAGTACAAAGATGGAGGGGAAGAGAGAGAGGTTGGGGAGAGTGATGGAGAGATAAAGGTGGAGAGAAGAGAGAAGTGTTTAGAGGAAAGCGGGTTGGTATCTAGAGAGAGGGGAAGGGAGAGAGGAGAGAGAATGGATGAAGGAGGGATAGAGAATTCACCTCTGATGGTGTAATAGAGCAGCTGGTAGAAGCTGTCCCCAGGGCTGGGGCTGATGATGATCACCTCATGGTCCTTCTTGGGCACCTGCAGCAGAACAAGAGGAGGGTGGGTCCGTGTTTTGTTAAGAAAAAAGACTGTCATGTACATTGGGTCCGTGTTTTGTTAAGAAAAAAGACTGTCATGTACATTTGCGCAAAAAAGTCAAACAAAAGTCCCACATGACTGTCAATGGACAATTTGGTGAAATTTAACATTTAACATACATCCAAATGTGACCTTAAAACTGTTTCCTTGCAAACATTATCCATTCCAAATTTCTTATTTCTGACAAAAACTGAAAACACATTGCAAAATACCATCCAATATGACTAATAATGATCCACAACATTGATATCATGAAAGAACAACTTGACTCACGATGTTAGCGAGAGCGACAGCATCACCGTGTCTGACCGCGAGTCCGAGAGCAGAGTAGATGGACACGAGATCAGAGAAGTAATTGGTCCCCATCTGCTTGTAGTACACCTGTGCAGCAGTCCTCCACTGCTCTACCACACCTGTAATCAATGGTGGGATATATCTTACCTGTCCTCATCATGACACGACATCAAAATTTGTTTCCCTCCCCTTATAAACCTTTAGTGACGTCACTCCATTGTTCTTTGAGGTTTTTATATATTTTAATTTCCCTCTGACTCGTATGGCAAGGGAATTATTCGAGTAATGTCCCTCGGATACAGGTTATTATCAACATAATCGCCCTGCAAGGCAGGATATTATTATGATATATCCCTCTTCAAATAATTATTTCTGAAAGATGTAATTGATGATTTTTTGGTTAAGTCAAAGTGTCGTACCTGTATTCATCATGACACGACATAAAATTTTGTTTCCCTTCCCATGAAATATCAATTGGGACCTGAAGAAGCATGTAAACAATAAAGATTGTACCTTTTACACTGTATCTGTTGGCCAACAGTGACCTTTGTAGCCTCTTTGATTGGCAAACTAGAAGCTGGTGTGATGAACAATTCTTATGGTGAACAACTTTGTTATTCTGTGAAAGTGACGTTTCATTGACATGGAGTCTTATTTCGTTGTCAAGCCACTCATGAAAAATATTACTTTCCACTTCACAAGATGGGATATACATGGTATAGGACGAGCAATGTCAAATATCCTCTCTGTACTAAAATTAAGGGCAAGAAATGGTTATCATCCCCTACCATGGTATCTGTTGGGACTGAGCAGGCCGTGTAGATGGGGGTGGATCTGGCTTGCCCCGGCATGAGGGAACATGTCCCACACAACCACCGGGAACTCGGCCCCGCTATCATGCTTGTGGGCCATCTCAAACCTGGAATAATGAGACAGCATACTTAAAAAAGATATTTCTATCTAATTAATTTGTCTCATGATTAAGGATGGTTGGAATGATGTTGGTCGGTATTGTCCAACCAGAAATAGTGGAGTCAGATTGTATCAGTGGGTAAAGGGATGGAATCTGACAAATAAGCATGATCCGACATATACTTGTGGACAATATCAAAATTCTATACTGCTACATGACCCAGTCTGATAAAGGATCTGAAGGACTATGGCGCCTTAAGGATATGTTAACATTGTGATCCACACAGATGATGCCAAGGCATAGTGATGTGATTGTGAGTCATCAATCAAAAACCAATCCTGAACACTAGTGAACCATCAGAATCTGAACAGAGACTTCTTATTGGCAGTAAAGTTAATCAGGGTCTACACTGAGTACTGATTTACAACCTCTCTAGCAGGTTCTTAGCTTAATTTAACCCTGACAAACTGTGAAGTGAATAAAAGATGACACTGAGCCCTACCAACCCACAAATGAGTGTGATCTGAATAGAGACTTATGATTGACTGTGTAGTGAACACGAGTCTTCCACTTACAGAACTGATCCAATAGTGTAATTTACTCAATAATGATAAATAGTGAGTGAATCTGAGTGTACACCGAACCTTATCAACCTTGATATTGATAAACAGTGAGTCTACACTAAGATATTGTAACAGAAGAGATTTTGAGACCACCCTGTCACATACAACCCCTCAACAAAGTTATCAGGCACCTCAGTTCGACGTACTCAGGGTCACTGGATGGCAACGTACCCCGGAAATTGCTGACCACGAAGCGAGGAAAGATGGCAGAGGCAGGGGTCCAGGTAAGATTCACGATCGATTTGAAGTCTTTCTAAGTTTTTTAAATGCATTAGACTACAGGTAAATGCACTCCAGTTCAACTATTTTGTCAAATTACTCATTTCTCTCTCATAATCACACAATCATGGGGTATCAAGAGAGTGCACATTGTTCTAGAATTTCTTTTTAACATAGATTTGACCTTCTAAAATGACAAAAAATTATTGAAATTGGTCAAATACTGTTTCTCATAACTCTGTCTGTAGCGACCACACTTTTTCACACCGATTTTCTATAATAGTAACATAAGAAAGACATGTCAGTAAGTAATTCAAAATTGTATGTGAACTATTATCCACATCAATAATTTACAAAAATATTTATTCAAAAAACCCTAGAAAGATTCAAATAGATCGTGAATCTTACCTGGACCCCTGCCTCTGCCATCTTCTCTCGCTTTGTGGTCAGCAATTTCCGGGGTACGTTACCACTCAGTGAGGGTGTTGTAAACACTAGGGAGTTGCCCCAGGCCCCACGTTGGGCGTCAAATGTAACAGAAGTGATTTTGAGACCACCTCCATTGGGATTCGAAAAAAAGCCAATAGGAATGCTCATATCTCAGCCTGTCACAATATGACAACCTCTCAAGTCCAGTGTGATTTGAGCAATACTAATTACTAACAAACAGTGAGTCTACTCTGAGCACTGCCAACCCACAAGTGTAGTGTGATTTAAGCAGAGACTGACTGAGACTGAGTGAACACTGAGTTTACACTGCCAACCTACCAGTCTAGTGTGATCTGCATGAGGTCCAAGTACTGGGCCTGAGTCCAGTTGAGAGGGTGATGTTCCTTCATCATGAAGAGTGCGTGCCACTTCTCCAGCTTGAAGGTGTTCGATGCTGTGAAGGAGAGTTTGCTCTCCAGACGGTGGGTCTCGTGCTCTGCTGTGTAGCTGTAACATTGTTGTACAATGTTAAACAATGTAGAACATCAACATATACAACTCAATAGTCTTGGAGCCGAATCAGGATTTGATTTTTTCCGCTAAACATTAGTAGAGATTGCTTACATGATGCAAACTGTTGAATATCGTAAAACATCAATTCAATCAATATAGAACATTGAACATAATATAGAACAGAAAGAATATTGTTTAACATATAGAACATAAAGAATATTGTTTAACATATAGAACTGTCCAACATAAAGAATATTGTAGATCTTTGAACATACGGAACATAAAGAATTTTGTAGAGCATTGAACATGATAGAACATACATGGTAGTAGAACACCAGATGTAAAACTTTGTAGAAAATTAAAACAGGTTCAACACTGAAGAATATGAACAAGAACATTGAGGAATATTTAGCAATACCATGTACAAAATTTTATAACCCTGAACAAGAACATGAAAAACATGTGGAACATTGTATTACATTGAACTCTGACACAAATATAATTGTAAAACATTGAATGTACAACAGTGTAGAAATTTGAACTAAAACATGCACAACTTTGACAACACTGAACTAGAAAATAACTCATCTGTTGTGAACGCATATTGACAGAAAATGTGATAACCTACTTTTTGAAGTTGCAGAAATCACAAGATTTCTTACTTGCAGCTGCTAATTTTTCAACGCTGGAAAAAAAAGAAATTGACTCCTCAATATTTTGTAGTTATTATGGAATGGCTTCCAAAAATCACATCTCGGGAAAAGTTATCATTTCACTACATGAGTAACAAAGAATGGTGTTATAAACAAACCTGATAAAAGTCACTTGGCCAAAATCATTAAAGTTTAAAAAATTGTACAGGCTTGCCATAAGAATTATCTTTTTCCAAAATGGATAATTAATGAGTCAGAGATTTGACTTTAGATTAACCAGACAAACACAGTAGTTAGGTAATGCCTTGTCTGTATGTATATAACAGACATGTTGGAATTTAAACCAGGATATTTTCTTATGTTTGATGCCATTTGGTGGTGTGCAGAGATTGAATTAGCTACCTGCCGTCTCCCAATGTCTGGTTACAGTAAATCTTTAATTTCACATTGGGCTTCTATGGTTTTCAAACTGTCTCCTCCTTGGGCTTTATGCTAGCCAGGTGTCTATTTCATAAGGCATACCGGTCAAGTAATTAGGGAAGGCATCTTATTAACAATGTATTGTACTTCCAGAAAGGGTTCGTAGAGAAGAGGTCTACAAACCAGGCTGGCGTATGTGAATACAAAGACATATTGCAGGGCGTGTCAATTTTCTTAAGATGGCTGGTTTAGTTTTTAAAAGCCGAGCCCTTCTTGTCTGTGAGGAAAAAAACTAGCATCATCATTATTATCAATATATTTATTCATTTATATGCAAATTTTGGTGAATGTTATCCTACTCACTACTGGCGCTCGGGTTCCTCAGGCCTTTTGATTGGTCGCTTGTCTCGTAGGGGGTTGAATATAGTGTATTCTAGAGTCATGCGATTATAGATGTGTGTCACCTCCTGAAATGTTAGTTAGATTTTTACTCCTATCACTCAAAATTACAATAATTTCAAATTATGGTTGATAAATATATATAAGTAGATGGGAAATGTATTACCTTCAGATAGTCAGGCCTTTCATTAATCACTAAGATACTTTGTAGTCAAAGAAGAAATTATCAAGGCTCATACAAAAACTATTGGTGGCCATTTTTGTATGGACATCTATTATTCATAAGTACAGAAAGGGATTGGCATTGCTTAACCTAATATGGTACTCTTTATAAAAAATTATTGTCATGCATTTGGTAAAATGTTTTTGCTTTTGTGAAATCAATATATAAACATATTCCTAAAAATGTATACCTGAATATCCAGATGAAAACTGGTACCAATTTTGAAGACTCAAGGTTGAAGGGTTCATGAGATATGGTGCTAACAACATTTTCAAAACTGGTCAAAGTCTCGCCGTGACCTTGAAAATGAGGTCAAGGTCACCGAAAACTTTTCAGGTCTGCATATTCCCCAGATGAAGACTGGTACCAAGTTTGAAGATTCTAGGTTGAGCGGTTCATTAGATATCGCGCTAACAAGAAGCGGGACGGACGTACGGGGCTGAATACTATGTCCCCCGCTCCGCGCTTCGTGGCGGCGGGGAACAAAAAGATCAAAATGTGATCTGTGTGAGTCTCACCTGATGGTATACTTGTTTGAACAGCTCATCATTGTTACCCAGCCAACCCTTAACCTTTGACACGAACAGTTCGGGCAGGATGAGGGGCGTGGTCCGTTTTGTCACAGAGTAGATCGTGGAAAATCTCTTGTATAGATCTCTGTGGAAATATGTACAGTAAGTCACACAAATTTTTAAGTGAGTTTTACGCCATTCATAATCAGGGTTCATCTAATCTTCATTTATTACTATACCTCATTGTTCATGATACCTAGACAAATCTGTGAGAGTACTTATTTACTACCAAATTGGCGTGAACTCTGGAATATTTATTTTTCTTCGGAACATGACAGATGCAACCTAAAGGATATATTTTCTCTGGTGTCTTATTTCGAACTTTTGACTAGTTGTCCTCTTTAGGATATTTTAGCATAAATGATTGAATAAGCAACTGATTAACTGTTGGTCTAAAAGACTGATTGATTGATTGCCTGATTCGGCCATTAAACATTTGATTTGACAATCATCTTAACATTTATTTGGTAAATGATTGATTGGAAAATCTGTTGATAAGTTAATTTGCTGAATGATTGATTGGAAACTTACTAATCAGTTAATAAATTGTGTGAATGATTGATTTGAAAATCAGTTGATTAATTTATCAGGTAAATGATTGAATATACAATCAATGGATTAGCTAATTGGGTAAATTATTGATTGGACAATCAGTTGATTAGTTAATTTGGATGATTGACTAATTGTTTGAGGAGAGTACCTGCACTCTGATTTCTCTGCTTCAGCCCAGCTCTTCACGAAGGAGTCCAGTTTCTCCAGGGACATATCAGTGTTGCTCACACAGTTCTCGTTGAAGAACTCCTGAGATGAAGATTTTTGTAGACACAATTATGAAAATATTATTCAGAATTAAAAAGTTGTATCATATCATGTTCCTTTCTATCTTCATTTGATAAACAGTGTCAGTGACTTGATGAAATTTCTGTAACAATACAACGTGTACAATGTTGTATTAATAAAATTTATGTATCATATTTGTTTATGAAATTATATTACTTGCAAAAGCATGAATTTACAGGGTAAAGAAGGAAAAATAAAAATTCCATTACTGAAAATGTTCACTAATAATTTCAATTTGCAACAATATGACTAGAAATTAATATAAAACTTGGTTAACTTAGGGATTTTATCCGAAGAAATACTTCTTTTCTCAACATACATATAAAAACTTGAATATTCTGTTTGAAAGTTAATTAGATTGGATTTCATAGAATAGAGAGATTTTAAAGAAATTTTAATGGCCATTTTGGATTTTAGGTCATATGCCACTTTCCTAAAAAATTCAAATCCTAGGCAACATGAATACACATTATAAGTCTAATGATCATTTGTAGCAGGTAAGATACTTTGAACTAGATTTATTCAATTTTGGCACAAAGCTACTCTACTAAATGCAGCAAAGAGATGAAGACTAACACTGCCTTGAGAAGGAGTCGCATAAAGATATCACTAGATCCTACCTGTGTGTACTTTGTCTCCACTGTGAATGGCGGCCACACAGAGTAAGTGTTATCCCTGGCCATCCCCTGCCACATGTCCCCACTCCTACATGCGTGGTGGAACCCGAGGTACAACGTGAGCACCGCCACCGTCAGTATCAACACCACGCTCCATTTCTTCATTGTAATCCCTCGCATATCATTTGGGGCCATTGACCACTGTTAACTTCTCACTTCACTTGAATCAATAGTAAATTAATTCATATCATGTCCTCAACTGGTTCGATGTCATTGCGACAGATGTCTCTGAAATCAATTTGAAGGAAGTTTTATATAAATACATCAGAATTTCATATTTATAAATCTATATGAAAACTTAATAATGTCTCTACCAAATTTGATGATGCGTTATGGTATTAGAAACGAAAATGTCTAAAAAAGCGACGATAACTGTTGGCCAGCCAGTACATAATCAGGGAAGAACTCTTGAATTTTGTTTCCACAAGAAATACCCCCTATAGGACTGTCCCTTTTATTATAAACGATTATAATAGTCATATCGGTTCTGTCATATCAACACCTGGGCCCACATCGTGTTCTTATTTGGATATGAACCATCAATGACTGCAGGAATGTTTGCAAATACTAGGCTGTGTAAATATATATACTAAATATTGATAATCTACTGACTGGGACGGACAGTCACACCCACGTAGACAATGGTGAGTGTTGGTTCTAAAATCAATAACAAGAAGACCTAACTCAGCTAGTTCTCTTCCTTTAAATCTAAACTTTTACCTGAAAACCTCGAGAAATGAAGAACGTGTGTCTAAAAACAACGATCAACTGTATCGAAAATGAGTTACACTCCAAAACAACGTGTACTTGATTTGTTTTGTTGAATACGTCATCAAATTTTGAGTTCTGTAATAGCAGGCATTTTCCTAAGAACTCATTAACTAACTAATAGATTTTGTTTTGCCTATATCAGATGCATAAATGGATGATTTTTATTTGATATGGTAAGATAAGTATATCAATCATATTTTATAGCAAAAATATTACCTTCATTTCCTTATTGAATTTTCATATTGCTCCCGATTGTTCTTTGTTTTACGCATTGCAGTATATTTTCTCTGGAGTAGTACGTGTCAAACCATGTGAAGTATAAGGGAAGTAACTCTGCTTAGAGTCCCACATGGTAGATGTCAACACATGAGTTTGAAATGTGACAGGCGGGAAGAAGCCGAGAAGTGTTTAATCTCTCTAAAATAAACAGATAGCTTCTGTAATTTCTTTTTTTTGGTAACATTTATATGTTCTAATTATATTTTGATAAATGTCATATTTCAAAATTTCTTTATTTGGCATTGGGGACATTTTATTGTCATCCCAAGTAGATAAAGGGGATTGGGGAATTCTACATGATTAAAGTGCAATTGGCATTCATTTATTGAAATGCAATAATGTTCTTGTTGTATTCAATAATCTCATATCAAGCTTCATTGAAGAAGTTCAGACAAAATACAAGTTCTCGATAAAACATACAGTTTAATCAGTGTATAAAATAGATTGGAAACCTAGCCTATCCTGAAAAATTATTGTTCAATTCTTTAGGAGAAAATAATGAAAAGTTTTGAAAAATTACCAGTCCTGATCAAAAAGTAACCAGTCCTGGCAAAGAGTAGCCTGTCAAGTACTGGCGGACAGGCTATATTTTAGACACTGGTTTAATATTAGTCTTTCACCGACTTGTTTAGACATTCAATTCTACTGCAGTAGATCTAGAGATGATTGATAAAACAGTCTAGGGTTATGATTGTAAATGTTGTGTTTGCATGTATTCATTACATTCCATCATAAACAAGTAAAAAATGAATAAAAAGAGGATTTGCAATTTCATTAGTATTGAAATAATCGACTGAATGAAGATTATTTTTGTCAGTTTCTGAGATTTTTGTACAAAAAGATTATTTGTTTTATCTTGCTTCAGGTACTTCAGGATGGGGTCAAAGGTCAAACAGAAGCACTTGTTGCTCCTGCAGAAGAAAGTACGGGAGAAGTTGTGCTCCTTGAGGGAACAGAAGGAGATGCTACTGTCCACAATCAACCAGTATGTCGAGAAGGTAAGCAACTTTTTTTAATTACATAAATTTAACCCAAGTTTGAAAGAGATAGGAATATTTCAAAACCATGTTCAAATTATCCAGCAAGACATAACTTACACCCATCTCAAAGACTTTCTATTGAGCCAAGATGACAAGAATTTTTATGGAAGATCAATTTCTTTATTGTAGAGAGTATAAATGACTTTTCGGTATAGATCCTTATATCTTTACTTGAAAACGGTACAAGGATCTCTACTGAAACGTCGCTACTTTCTATGTAAATAAAGTTTATTATCTATAATACTCCTTAAGTCATCTTGATATTTCCAACTTCTAAAATACCTCTCAAAGAATTTCGATATAGCCTTTCTGTGTTTTGTCAAGTATCACATGGCAGCTTGTCAGCTTACTGGAACTTATTAAGAGACGAAGCTAAATATGAGAGAAACCAGTATGACGTCATTGTTAAAATGTGACACTTTTGAAGCTCTAAGCAAAAACTTCAAAATAATCCAGCAGGCTAAAGGTAAAGTCTTCATTACAATGCATGAAGGCACTGCACTCAAATTGACAATTTTTGCAGAATGCAGCAAAGCTTAAATTGGCCATTGATAGAGACTTGAAAAAGTTATGCCTCTTAGCAGTTTATAAAATAGATTGGAAACCTAGCCTGTCCTGGTCAATTCCTAAGGGGAAAATAAAGATACCAGTCCTGACCAAAAAGTAACCAGTCCTGGCAAAAAGTAGCCAATTTAAGAACTTGCTTAATTAAGGGCTATATTTTAAACACTGCTCACAGAAGAAGTTGGATCAGATTGTTCTCATGTTGGTGTGTTATTGCCGCATGTGTATGCAATATCAAAATAACATAAGATCACTTAAGATTGATAAATTTTTCACCATATCCAATAGGAAATGATATCTCATAAACTGTTAACTATATTCCTCTGTTGTCAGGCGGAGTCGAGTGCGGAACAGATCCTGTCCAGTACTAGTCCAGGGGAGCTGATGGAGAGATATCTGGAGATAGTCCAGGAACTGGACCGATGCTGCGACACCTGCCTCCTGCTCACCGCCACAGCTGAGGACATGATCGGTACAGTGAACATAGCTTCCTTTGTTGTTTAGTTTAATCGCTGCCTCATTTAGGCATTATGGGCTTATATTTCTGTTTAAAGTTGAAGTTTTGAATCGTATAAGCTGAGAGTTGTCAAGCCTATCTTTTCATTCAAGACCAAAGCATGTTAATTATCTTTTGCAAGACCCAAGAAACACAGCTGCTTGACTATTTTAATTTATCAAGGATAGATCTAGCAAATCATTTGAGATGAAGAAATCAGAAGGGTTATATATGTGAAGGATATTGGAAATGATATGCCCCTGATTCAGCAGTGTTCCCTTTTGTGAAGTGATTGCATCGGTTACAATCTGATAGGTTACTTTGATTGCACTTTCAAAAGATTGGTTGCCCAAACAATTCATATTTTTAACCTACCTAACTTAGTATATGCCACTCACCTTTCTCACGAGAGACAGAGGTTTACCGCGAAATTCATCGTGCTTACCGGATGGGCTGCCCCCAGCCCACTGCGCATGAGCGGGAAACCGGAATCCTGGGTAAAATTCGTATCATACTTTCTTTCTCTCTCTTAGAGAACGCATGTATTTTCATCTCGCTTACTGATTTTCTTCACGGTTGGTTTTTCTGGTCTTTTTCCTTCCTTTCCTTCCGTCATTACACCTTTTGCTGCCCCCATCGTTTCTAATGTATCGATGTTTCCTTCTAACTTCGCTTTCGCGATCTTTTTGCACTTGGTGATTTTGATCATGTACGTGGCACCTCGCCATGTTTACGTCCTTGCATGTTCTATTTCACTTGGAAATACCTTCTGGGGGGTCGATCTGCCTGTTTCGTACCCCCCTTCCTTCTTTTCCCTCTTGTTTTTCCATCTACGTGGGCTGGTTCTGTTGACCTGCTTTTCTGCACGTCCGCATTTCCTGCTTACGTCACATCTACCTTGCTTTGGTCCAAAGACTATGGCTGCCTGTTTTTTCCTTCTAAAAACTCGTTTTGCATTTCTAATCACTTCCTAAGTGTTTCTATGCATTACTTCCAGCAGCCTATATCCCATTTCATATAAAAATAATAATATATCGCATTATATTTTATTTTCTATATCTTTTTCACAAAAAATTTCATAAAAATTTTTTCAATCACAAATTAATATATATCATAATCACTTATCCCTATATATTAATTTCATATTACATATTCCATCTAATGCATTTCATTTTTGCATTCATTCCTATTAAATAAACTTGTAATAATAATTTTTTCCTTCAAAATTATTTCATTACATCTTATTTAATTTTCTACGGCAACCTTTCCGGGACATAAATTTTCCCGTTTTCGCTTGCCCTTAAAGGGGCACGCTCTTAAACAAATTTCTAATTCTTAATTTCAAATTTTTGTATGCATTCCCCTTGTGTGTGTCTCCATGATTGGCATGTCTCTGACTTATGTGTTACAGTATTTATGCCAAGAGTCTACTGTGTCTTGTGTCGCTCCTCCAAGTCGGCCAAGGACCCACACCTCCGCTGCCCAGACTGTCTTCCCAGGATCTGCCTCGTGGACGACCGCTGTGCAGAGTGTTCTGACCTCTCCCCCATCGACTTCAAGGTCTTCACCTCCGCTCGCAGGAAGAGACTTACCCAGCGTCGACGTAGGAGCATGTCTGACCCCACCACCGACCTCCCTCCAGTCGAGCCGGCCGGCTCTCTGGACTCTCCACGCCAGGAGGAGCCTCGTCGCTCACCTACGCCGCCTCCTCCTCCTCCTCCTCCTCCTCCTCCTGCTCGGCAGACGCCGCCTCCGACGCCCAGCACGTCTTCGGCCCTCTCTCGCCCGGAACTGGAGCTCATCATGTCAAGCATGTTCGATAAGTTGATGGCCCGTCAACCTCTGTCGCAGAACCAGGACCAACGCCAGCGCCAGGACCAGCGCCCGGACTCTCGCCTGGACCAGCGCCAGGACCAGCGCCCTGACACTCGCCAGCGTCACGACCAACGCTCGGACCAGCGCCAGGACCAGCGCCAGCACTCCAGGGATCGTGACCAGCGTCAGGATCAGCGCCAACGATCAGGAGATCGGGACCAACGCCAGCGCCTGGACCCCAAGCAGCGCTCAGACCGGCGCCAGCGCTCCAGGGACTCCCCTCCTAGGGATGTCAGAACATCCCGCTCACCTCGTCGCTCCAGGAGCCCCTCCCCTCCTCGGCGCCAACGACGCTCGCGACGCTCCAGGACGCCTTCCCGCTCTCGCTCTCCGTCAGTGGACAGGTCCACCTCCCGGCGCTCACGCCGCTCCGGCTCCCGGACGCCACCGAAGACGCCCAGATCTTCAAGGAAGAGGCGCCACTCTCCCGTTATCTCCGATGATGAACGTCACTTCGTCCCAGACTACGAGGACGACGAGGCAGAGGGCCCCACCTTTTTGCCGTTGAAGATGGTCTCGAGCTGGATCGCTGACAGGCTCCCAGAGGGCTCCTCCCCTGGTGGCTCGGACCCTCTCACTTGTGTGCGTGAAGACCCTGACCTCAAGCTCCCCCCTCACCCTGATGTGCTGGAGGGTATAGCCGCTCTTCAGGATGACTTTCAGAAGCTCTCGCTGTCCTCCTCCCTGAAGTCCTCGAAGCTACCTGCAGCCACGCCCGTGCACTCGCTCAGCCGCTTCGACAAGGCCGCCGCCCTGGACGACGCCATAGGACGCCTGGCCCCAAACCTCAACCATACGTACAAGGTTTCGGACACTAAGATCTCTTCGGTGGAGGCCGCCCTCAGAAGGACTCTGAGGCCGCTGTCGATCCTCCTCACCTCGACTGACGCGATCAAGGCCGACTTAGACGTCGACAACCCTTCCCGTCTAGACCACCTCCATACCCTGATGGACTGGCAGCGGCGCAACATGGTGCTTGTCCTCGACAACGTGAGAGCTGGCCTCGGCTCCCTCACTCACCTTCGACGCTCAGGCTTCCTGGACCAGTGTGCGTGGGACTCTGAGTTCAAGAAGTCCCTCTTACAGGCTCCCCCCACGGCATCGACGCTCTTCGCGGACAAGATCCCGGAAGTCTACAAGGAGCAGGCCGCAGTCACTCAGACGGAGGTTGCCTTCCGGACGTTACAGCACGTTTCCAACATTTCGTTCCGAAGGCAGAACAACAACAGCCAACGCCCTTACAAGCGCCAGCGTGTTAGGACGCAGCCCTCCAGGTCGGGTCCCTCCTCGCAGTACCAGCGATCTGCCAACTCCTCCAGAGGAAGGGACGCCCCCAAGCCACGCGGAGGCAGGGGTGGCAAGCGACCCTACGCCAGACAGTGATGCCTGCGCCCCACGCGGCTGGGTCCTTCCGCCCCCAGTCGTGCCGGTGCACCCCACACCCGTAGGCGGGAGATTAGGGATCTTCTGGCGCAACTGGACAATACTAGAAGATCCTTACGTCACCAACACCCTGAGGACAGGTTACAAGTTGCCATTGACCTGCCCTCCCCCCGTGACCGCGACTCCCCTGGCACGGGACTACTCAGAAGCCCAGAGCGCTCTTCTAGCAGAGAACATCAAGACGCTTACCGACAAGAACGCTCTGGAGTTGGTGCTACAACCCGATCACGCCCCAGGGTTTTACTCACCAATCTTCCTGGTCCCGAAGAAAAATTCCACCAAGTTTCGAATGATCCACAACATGGCGACATTCAACGAGCTTTACATGGTGCCACCATCCCACTTTCGCATGACCTCCCTAGACGCTCTCCGAGCCCAGCTGTCTCCAGGCGATTGGATGGTCAGCCTCGACTTACAGGACGCCTATCTCCACGTGCCGATCTACCCGCCTCACAGGAGGTTCCTGCGGTTCATCTTCCAGGGCCTACATTACCAGTGGCGGGTCCTGCCGTTTGGAATTTCTTCGGCTCCGTTGTTATTCACGAGGATCACAGCTCCCATCTGCCGCTATCTCCATCTCAGAGGGATGCATTTCGACCCCTACATCGACGACTGTCTCATGTCCAATCCTCAACCACTCGTTCTACGCAGACAGGCGGCGTTGGCCCTCGACCTCCTCCGCCAGCTGGGATGGCTAGTCAACCGGGAGAAGTCTCAGCTTGTTCCCTCCCAAGACTTGACCTTCATAGGAGGGCGCTTCCGGACAGACCTGGGCCTCCTACTCGTTCCTCCAGACAGGTGGTCCAAGATCCAGGCCTTCGTCCACCGAGCCTTGGTGTCCCCTCTCCGACTCAGAGATTGGCAATCTCTTCTGGGACTCCTCACGTCCGCCCAGGCCCTCACGCTCAGAGGTCGTCTCATGATCCGCCCCCTCCAGGTGTTTCTCAGCCCTTACATCCGGTCGGACGACACGTCAGTAAGGATCTCCCTGCCTGCGCACCTCAGCCAGTACCTCCGTTGGTGGACACAGCCATCGAACGTCTGCGAAGGCGTCTCTTTGCTAGAGTTTCAACACAACCAGGAACTATTCGTGGACGCTTCGCTCCAGGGCTGGGGAGCTCATCTCGGGGATCAGACTGCGTCAGGCATTTGGACGCATCCTCAGACCACCTGGCACTCAAACAATCTGGAGATGCAGGCAGTAATCTTAGCAGTGACGCATTGGCTTCAAGTTCTACGAGGCAGCCGCCTTCTCCTGGCCTCAGACAACTCCACGGTCGTTTGGACTATCAGGAACCAAGGAACGACAGGCTCTCCTCAGCTCCTAGAACAGGCCTTCGAGCTCTTCCATCTTCTGGACGAGAATCAGATCTTCGTCAGAGCTCGACACATTCCAGGCTGCAGGAACGTCATGCGGACGCCCTGTCCAGACCGGACAAGCCGTCACCAACAGAGTGGATGTTGAACCCGGAAGCCTTCGCCCTCATCGCCGCTCAGGTCCACCGTCCTCTCCTCGACCTGTTTGCCACGAAGCAGAACCATCAGCTTCCGGTGTACGTCTCGCCTCTCCCCGATCCAGCAGCTTGGGCCGTCGACGCCATGTCCTTGTCGTGGGAGAATCTGGACGCATACGCTTTTCCACCTCTGATTCTCCTGACCAAAGTCGTCGCCAAGATCAGGGACACACTTCACCTCAGACTGACTTTGGTCGCGCCCTACTGGCCGGCGAGAGGCTGGTTCCCCGATCTTCTTCTTCTCGCCGAAAAAGATCCGCTCCCCCTTCCAAAGTGGCCAAACCTGCTTCGTCACCCTCTCAGTCGGCAGCTTCACCCAGACCCCGAGAGGTACGCTCTGCACGTATGGACCATCTTCAGAGATCACTCCGGGCCAAGGGTTACTCAGGACGAGTAGCCAGCGCCATCTCCAGAGCCCACAGGCAATCCACGAGGTCGCTGTACGATGACAAGTGGCTGTCATTCGAGAACTTCTGCAAAGACGCAGGCCGGGATCCTTTGTCCGTGGACCCCCAGTTTGTGGCCAACTTCCTCCTTCACCTCCGCCAGAAACGTCACCTGAAGGGTGGAACTATATCTACGTACCTGTCGGCGCTCAACTCTGTCCTCGCCGTTAAATCAGACAGAAAGTTCTCCAAGGTTCCCGAGCTGGTCGCTCTCCTCAAGTCGTTCAAGCTGGAGGACCAGAAACTCAAGTTCAGACCTCCGGCTTGGGACCTCAACGTCGTCCTCAGATATCTGCGAGGAGCTCCCTTCGAACCCTTGTCAGAAGCCTCTTTTCAAGACCTCTCCAGGAAAACAGCCTTCCTCCTGTCCTTTGCTACGGCCGCTAGAGTGAGTGAGCTGCACGCACTGGACGTCACCAGAGTGCGGTTTGAGCAGTCTAGGAAGGGTTCAGTTCACCTCGGCCTCTTGTGGAACTTTGTTGCCAAGAACCAGCTCCCCGGACAACCGGGCAGGACGTTCACCATCCCTCCCCTCTCCAAGATCGTGTCGTCCTCTGATGCGGAAGAACTCGCTTTATGTCCTGTACGTGCCCTTCGGGAGTACATCGACCGCTCTGCGCCCAAGAGAGGCACCAGGAAGAGACTCTTCATTCCCTTTTCACCATCTGCCAAGGGAGAAGTCACCAGAAACACCCTCTCGCTGTGGCTCCGGACCGTCATCCTAGCAGCATATGACGCAGCCGGCTTGCCTCACCCTGTCGCCAGCAACCCGCACGAGATCCGGGCACTTGCATCCACCATGGCTTTACACCGCAACTGCTCAGTTCCAGCCATCATGGAAGGATGTTTCTGGCGCTCTACGACGGTCTTCGCATCCCACTACCTCCGAGACCTCGCTGTGGAAGCAGTGCAAGGCCTGCAGACCTTTGGACCGTTGGTGGTAGCCCAACAGCTAGCTGCCCCAACGTCTCTTTAGGGTAAGCTGAAAACTCATCTACTTCGTTACTTCTCACCCTGCACCTGTTGAGTTGTTTCGTTGTTGGCGACTTCGTGGGGTTCACCGCTTGCTTCTCTGTGCAGTTCGCTTCGGTCGTTCCCACTCCGGGAGGATGTTTGATGGATGCTTTTCTGCCTTGATGACTCGTCCTCCCTCCTCCCTACTGTCGGATCAGTGGCATATACTAAGTTAGGTAGGTTAAAAATTTATTAAAATCTAAATATTTTAGATATTAAAATACCTACCTAACTTAGTAGGAATTACTCCCGCCCGGCCTCCCCTTCGGACTTCATTGGACGTCTCTTACAAGACTTCGTTTCCAGAAAGTATGATACGAATTTTACCCAGGATTCCGGTTTCCCGCTCATGCGCAGTGGGCTGGGGGCAGCCCATCCGGTAAGCACGATGAATTTCGCGGTAAACCTCTGTCTCTCGTGAGAAAGGTGAGTGGCATATACTAAGTTAGGTAGGTATTTAAATATCTAAAATATTTAGATTTTAATAAGTTTCATTTTGGATAATTTGATCCTTTTTATTAGAGATCTTTAAGACTTAACAAATGTAAAAATTTCTAAAATGAACTAACTAATAAAGAAGCATAATGATTATTCTTGCCATGTGAAGTATTGATTTTTGACATTTTCACCTAATCCAGGCCCAGGAGGCTTGGAAGACCAAACATACACATCCGTGCTATCTACTATGTTTGATTAACCATTAGTTTTATAGCTGTCATATTTTCTCTTATGTAAATTTTACTTACCCTTACTTGAATTAACTTGCACATGTGCAGGTTGTTAATAGAAAAATCCATGCCTGCAAATTCAGTAAAAATTTTCAGTCCGTTTGTCACAAAAAACTTTAACCTTGTTATAACTTTTGACTGCTTCTGGGTAGACCTTTGAAATTTCACATGTGTATCTATCATGATAAACCTTTCAGACGAGGTCATAATTTTTGACCTCGTGACCTTAACCTTGGCGTCAATGATTCACAGATATAGCTTGTTTTCCATTCCAGATCAATTCCTGATGCTTATTCATTGAAATGTTTAGATTTTATGCGGTTTTTAAATCAAGATTGAAATCTTAATTTTGTTATGTACAGATAATACTGGGAGATCAAAAGAAGACATCTTCACAAGTGATTGCTCAGAACAAAACAAAGAGTTATCTACTTTGACTTGTTCATTTGAGAAGGATAACGATGACGGGAGAACAAGATTGACAGCCTGTGACGTTGTCTCCCATAACACTCATGAACTGTCAACTGATATTGACAAAGAAAAAACTCCATGTGATGTTGATCTACAATCAAAGGGAGACTACTCTCAATCATGTGAAAGGGGAGATAGCTATCAATCATTAGAGTCCAGAAATAATAACTTTTCAGAACTTGAATCCTTCCAGACTGTAGATTCAGGCACAGGAAAGTCTGTGACAGAGACACAATTAGAGAGCCAAGTTGTCCAACAAGAACTTCCCCAATCTGTTACTGAGGTCTCTGCAGGAATTGAGATCAATAGTTCTCACATGGAAGAGAGCAGTCGAGATGCAAGTACCTGTCCGAATTCTACTTTTACCTCTCCTTGCAAACAGCTTTCTTTGAGAGGTGAAGCAAGTTCCCTGACTGAAGGTTGGTTGGTTAAATTAGGCCCAGGCAAAAATGATAAACTTAACCAATAGGCAAAAGTGATTGGATGATGCAGCTTATTTCATTGTAGATAGCAACAAAAGCTCAACTTTTAACTTAATGAAGGCATATAAAAAAGTTGCATATCAAAATTAAATGTTTCTGGACAATTATATTTAAGTTTCATTTTATTTCTCTTGTCAATATCTGGAAAAAGCTTGATGCTTGGATTTTAAAACCAACGTGGATGGAAACCAGAAACAAATTCCTTTTTTCTTGGACAAACCTTGTGTAGCCATTAGTATCAAATATCATGCATTTTTTATACTCATTAAGATTTTCACTTTGTCGAAACCTCTGAGGAATGTCCCAATGCTAGCTTTTAACCAACACCCTTAGAGGAGAGCACACATTGCAAGCACTAATCAAACAGGTAAATAACTTAATCAGAGTGACTTCAACCTGCAGAAACCTGAGAAAGAAATAAGACCATGTTGCATTTGTTTCGTATAAAAACGACATACATTTCTTACCAAAAGATTTATTTTTATAGCCCCTGGAGGACCATCTTCATCCCCTCCCACCGTAGAAAATCAACCTCAAGAGGCTACCATATGTAAATCAACTCCAAGACTTTCATTGACAGAGGAGGATTATGGGATGGGTCCAACGATCTCTCACTGTACTATAACAGTCGGCCCTGTGATCCCAGTTGTTGTCAGCGAGATTGCAACTCCCTGGGCCTTCTATGTTCAACAATTTGGGTACGCTCCTAACAACCTGCGGGCCAGCATCAAGTAAGTTATAACTTATATAGAGGATATTTGACATTGCTTTTCTAGGAGAGTGAATTAGAACGTGATTCTTTGAAACATAAAAGTTATTGATCTGCAAACATTTGATAACATGAAATTAAACACTTATTCCTGCTGCAATGAAATCTTTGATGGAAAGTAATCTTGATGCCTTTTGGGTAATAATGTCTCACTAAATCTGAACTAAGTACATGTCAAACTTGCGTTTAATAGTGTGGAGGGTCTGCCAACCAAGATCCTGTGATGTCAAACTGTTGGCAGGAAGAATCCTTGTTCCTTTTCTTAACATTTCACAGTTTTGAACCTTGCAATCTTTTGGTCTGAAGTCTTTTCAAACCTGTGTCGACCAGAGGTAACTAGAGGCATTCAACACTGAGTCACATTTGTGTGTAACATTATTTTCATCGAATTTGAATGTCCCCTTGAATTTCCTTCCTTAAAAAAACCTAAAAGGACTGTCCCTTTGATATTTTGATTATTCATAAAATCCATGTTTCTTTCTTTCAGCCTCTTTAAGGAGAAGCTTTTGCCAGGGGAGGCAACTCTGGACAGACCGAGAGTTGGGATGGTTTGTCTTGCTTTATTCAATCAAGACGAAGATTACTACAGGGCCAAGATTATCAGGGTCACAGGTTTGTAGAAGGTCAAACTTCAGATATATGTTGTAAATAGAGAATGGATTCAAGCTGTTCTGACATAAAAACTTTAGAAGGCTTTCCAAAGCATGCAGGAGCTTAAATTGAATATGTTGTAAATTGATATAGATTGTCTCCAAATTCTTGATGCTTATTTCCGTTTTTATAGTCAGGTACAAATGGTGACTAAAAATAAAACTTCTCAAGAAGTGTATGTTTAAGGAGATGTTTTTCTTTACAAATCGTAACTATCCAAGAATGGTTGTCTTTTATCTTAAACATTGCAAAGCAATATAGGATTATGTAATGAATAAGGATAGGTAATATTCCTTGTTTCCTTATTGCAGTATATTGTGCTACAGACAGCGGATTGTGATATAACAATATATTGTTAATTTTCAATTTTGCATGGTCTGTTCTCCAAAAAGAACAATTATTGCACAGCTGTATGTGTTTTTCGAAGGATTTTTCATGCAAGGTTATGAGTTCATAATATTTGCACCAGTTTCAAAGCACACTATGTTTAGAACTTTCTATGAAATTAATTAGTGTCATTTGGTAATGTTTTGTGAGATGGAAATTGTTAATTCAAAACACCTGTTATATTGGATATTTTCAAAGGTATGTACAGACTCATATCATTTTGTTTCTCTGCTGCAATATACTGATGAATGGATAATACTGTGCATCCTCAAAAAATATCTTTTATTTAAATAACTTCATCTGATATTTTTTATTCTCCTTCCAGAGAGGGAGGGAGAGCAGCTGTGTGATGTGATCTATCTGGATTTCGGCAACTGTGAGACGGTCAAGTCCGCCCACCTCCTCCAGCTCCCAGCATTCCTAGCAGAACTTCCTTCTCAAGCCATCTTCTGTTGTCTCTCAGGGGTCTGTCAGTCTGTCTCTCACTTCTTAAAAATTATTCTAGTCCAAGAACCTCTTTGCTCATCATTTTATATTTTATGTTGTCTCTCAGGGCTTGTCTTAGACGAGGTTGTTGTTATCCCCCGCCGCGCGTTTAGCGCGAAGCAGGGGATATAGTATTCAGCTCTGTACGTCCGTACGTACGTCCGTCCGTACATCCGTCCCGCTTCTTGTTAGCGCGATATCTAATGAACCGCTCAACCTAGAATCTTCAAACTTGGTACCAGTCTTCATCTGGGGAATACGCAGACCTGAAAAGTTTTCGGTGATCTTGACCTCATTTTCAAGGTCACAGCGAGACTTTGACCAGTTTTGAAAATGTTGTTAGCGCGATATCTAATGAACCGATCAACCTAGAGTCTTCAAACTTGGTACCAGTCTTCATCTGGGGAATACGCAGACCTGAAATTTTTTCGGTGACCTTGACCTCATTTTCAAGGTCACGGCGAGACTTTGACCAGCGCCATATCTCATGAACCCATTAACCTTGAGTCTTCACGGGGGACATAGTATTCCGCTCCGTACGTCAGTTCGTACGTCCGTCCCGCTTCTTGTTGTTAACATCAATTTGCGGCGGGGGATCTTGTCACCTTTGTGACAAATACTTGTTTTACTACTTTCTCCAACTTATTCTAATTATAAGATGTTTAGGCCTTGAAAAAAAGTACTTTGTTTCTGGTATCCACCCGCTTCAGTTTCAAACCCCCGCATCAAGCCTTTTTTCAAGATGTTTGCATGGAAAAAATTGGAAATGTAGTTTCATGGCCTAGAAAAAACATTAAAACTTGAACTTTTAAAAATTAACTCGTTTCTGTATCATGAAGATCTTCATAGACACAGCGATAAAGTGATAAAAAGTTTATATTTATCTATTTTTTAAAATCCTGATGATTTAAAAAAATTATTTATTAATAAAAAACTATATTAGGAAATAATAAAAAATCTGCGTCATCACATCAGACCAGAAACATTTTTTATATTTTTTTAGGCCTTAACAATGGGGACCAAATGTATTGGACTGTTTTTTGTAGACTGAGCTAAAGAGGTTTTATGTGTAAAAAAGTTTGGTAAAAGTTGCATGGGAAACATGCATGCACCAAGAGTATTTTAGTATATACTAGTTACTATACCTTTGCTTATCATATCCATATTTTATTTTCTCAAACAAATATTTCAAATGATTATAATTATTAATTAAGAAACATTTGATGTAAAGAACTTTAATTTACAGGTGAGCCCAATGAATAAACTAGGTTTATGGACAGAGGACGAGATTATCCGTTTCCGTGAATATGTGGCCGGACAACAACTGAACTGTAAGGCAGCATTTGTGAGCCCAAAGCAGTCTCTATCCTTCCCACATCTTGTAGACCTCTATCTGAACATACCTCTCCAACAAACTGACTCAGAAGCTGGCCGCGTCTTGATGACTCAGGTCAGCGTGGCGGCCATCTTGGTTCAGCAGAAACTTGCTCGACCTATACCTGTGTCGGAGCAGATTGCAAAACTTCAGAATCAGTTTGGAGATCTGGCATCTCCCTCAAGTTCCAAATCCGCCTCTCCACAGAAACCCCTGAAACCTCCTCCAGTGAAGAAAGAGCCGGATGTAGTGGTTGAGGAGACAGAGATAGTGGATGTGTCAGGATCGTCTGCAGGACAGGCTGCTGTGTGCAAGGGGGTGTCTTCTCCTTCTCCAGGACTTGATGGAGGACATTGTGGTGAAGCAGCTCAAGCTTCCTCGCAAGAAGAACATCAAGGTCACTCTGGACAAGTGGCTCAAGATTCATGTGGACAGACACAAAAAGCTTTTGACACAAGTACAGACAATGTTCTTTGCTCAAATCTTGAATCTCAAAATGGCTTAAAACAAACTCAGCAAATTTCTCAAAATAAAAGTATACCTGTTGAAGTTAAGACTACAGAAATTCCTTCTACCAAAGATTCTAATGGTGTGGAATCCGCCAGCCAGTCACCATGCAAATCCTGTACAAGTAATGTGGACGGGGAGACTACCACGTCTGGTGTCACAGATATGAGCTTGAATCCCCTGTTTGCTGACTGTTTAGACACACCCACAGAGGAGTATGATGTTATGATCGCCCACATTGTCACACCAAACGACTTCTATGTCCACAGAATCACAGAGGACGTTGGTAAGACTCTGAACAGACTGATGAAAGACTTGAACCTCCATTTTGAGCGTCAGTCAAGGAAGCAGCTCTACAAACTCTACCGCAGCTTCAAACCTTCTGTCCGCGAACTCTGCTGTGCCCAGTTCTCACAGGACAGCAGCTATTTCCGGGCGCAGATAGTTGGACTCAAGGAGGCAGACGGCACAAATAAGAAAGAAGACTCGATTGGAAAGATCCATGTGTTCTACATTGACTTTGGAGACAGTGAGTGGCTGCCCCGGAGTAAAGTGTTTCCTATGCCTGAAGAGTTCTCATGCTTCCCTCCCCTGACCATCTGGTGTTCTCTTGCTAACGTGAAACCAATCTCATCTCGGTGGACAGACGCAAATATCAATGAGTTTGAACGTCTGGCTGGGGATGAGAAGAAACTGTCAGTGTTGGTTGTCGAGGGAAGTCTGCCTCACATAAACAATAGGTAGGCTGTTTAGTTATTCTTGGTAACTTTGTCAAGCACTTAAAATATGACTTGTATTTAAACCGCTGGATATTAACCTTAATGGCTATTTGATATAGATGGACACTTGAAATTTGAAATAATATTTATAGAATTAGATGACATGTGTGATTATCCTCATAAGTAATAACGAAATCTCTACCTCAGCTGAACATTGCACAGGTTCATGATTTCCTATATTAAATGCTCATCCTGTAGATGCACCATGCAGACGTCCCCGCTGGAAGTGTTCTTGACTGACAAGGTCAACTCTGAGGAGGAGGTCTGTATCAACCTGGAGCTCATGAGACTCAAACAGGCAGCCATGTTGGTGGACAACCTTGAGTTTCCTACAGGTCAGTTGTTTACTTTTTCAAAAAGAGATACATGTATATGTAACAGAGATGATTTCAGATTATCTTCATTGAACATTAGAACCCTGGACGGGATGAGAATAATTACACCTATCAATTTAGCAAAAGGGATATATCATGAGCCAATGCCAGTAGCAATGAAGTTGCTGTTGGATAGATCTATATCATACCGATAATATAACATACTCAAGTCAGATATTTTCATGAATATGAATCAATTCGACCCTTAAATTTTCAAAAGATTTTTAGAAAATGTCCATGGTTGAAGTATTTTTCACTTTAATGTCATTCGGCACTTTCGCTGAAATGTAAGATGAATATCAAGAACTTGTGTAATCCAATGAACAGTCTTTGTAGATATGAAGATAATTTGAATTGAATACTGCATTTGAGCTAATTATCCCTTGCAATTATTATATTTTTGCAAATTACTGATTTAAAGCAATGGTTCATCCTAGGAATATATTACTGATTTAAAGCAAAGGCTGAATCATAAGAATAAATACTTTTGGTACTTAGTTTAAAATTTTAAAATTATATTAATTTGTGACGTTAGGAAAATATTATGTGGTTGAATTATTGGAGATGTCAAATTAATGGAGAAATTATGGTACTTTGCCAATGATGTATTGTATCCTCTTTAGACGGATCAGATGAGAGTGAGGACCCGGTGGATCGAGAGTGGGAGGTTGACACGTGGGATCCACTCATGGAAGACTACATCTCTCTCCGCAACAGCTACAAGGTTGACGTGGATGATGCTGGGGTCGCAACTGTTGGGTACAGTAAGTACCATTCTACCTTTTTAGACTTTTTGAGATTATTACCCAAGGAAATGTGTCATGTGACTTTCTAAACAAGTGTGAAATCTTTTATTAACGAGGCTATCACTCAAATTAATTTACGTAAGATTCCAAAGTAATATGAAAAAATATCCACGGATAATAATCTCTTTATTACCAAATATAGTACATTGTGTTCGCTTAGAATTATCAAATTAATCCTGCTTGCAGCTGTCTACAGTGACATCACAAACAACCATTTAACTTTAAAAACTATTTCTGAATTGATTACCGGCATGATATCTGAAATCACATTTTTAGGATTGGTGACTGTGTTGCCCCTTCTAAGGGAAAACTGCATTGGCCACAATCTACTGTGTTGTGTCCTTGGGCAAGGCACTTCATCCACATTGCACTCAGTTCACCCAGCTGTATAAATGAGTACCCGAACATGGGGAAAGTAAGGACCTATATGGTCGCGCGAGGCGCTTAGTAGCTTGACTCGAAAGTACAATTCCTTCAGGGTAATAATATACATTGTACAGCCATTGTATTGCCGTTGAGCAGTCCTGGACTGGATACTAGGCGTTAAAATTAGTATTATTATTAATTTTTTATTACAGCATAATTGAATATGAAGCCTGATGAGCTAGAGAGCCAATTTGTCTTCAACCAATTAGTATCTGATCGTCTCAGGTAGTTTGTTTAATCAGTGTGAATACTAATTGTAAATGTAAGTGTTTGTAATCTTTATTTTCTGTAAACTGGCGGCTTTCTGGTAGTAAGATAACATTATCTAAGTCATAGTACTTGGAGAAGAACACCAAGGAATTTTGTGTTTATGATGATAATTAAGTGAAAAGACTAAAAAAAACATTATTTGGTCTTTATTTTTCACTGAATATCAAGATTTTTGAAATTTTAATTATCTCTCAACAAGATTACACAGATCAAAGAAGACGGGAGTTATCTGTCCCTGTGCTGGCTTTGGTCATGTAACCAAGCCTCAGAGTATGGTCACCAGAACCCTGCTCGCAGGAGGGGAGGCAAGGGTAGGAATGAAGGATTGGTGAGTTGTCAACGGAAAATATATATAATAATGACGTTTACTAAAAACGTATTATTATTTAACTTACTATTACCATCTCCGACTCACTGTAGCCCAGATTCAATCTAAATAAATTTAGATCAACAGGTTTTATATTTGGTCATACTGTTGATCTAAGATTGACCAGTGTGAGAGGTCGTCCCGGTGACCTTTCGTATGCAAATAAGGAATTCGCGATTTCATCAATCAAATTCGACGTTACAAACAGTTCATAGTCGCTATTTCAAAGAATGAACGTAAGAAAGATATAATGGCTTATGGCCTGTTCTCAATAACAGTGTGCATTGTGAAAAAAAAATCTTGGTTTCGATACTGATAAGAAAAATATCAATAGGTTGATTTTATTTTGGTTGTATGAAATATTTTTAGTTTTATGATTGACAAAAATCACTATTTTAAACATAATTTTGATGACAATGAAATAAATTAGTATAAACGAGTTTGATAAAAAAAAGGAGTTACCCCCCCTTGCATACGGATTTTCGCAGATATTGGCATTTATCAAGCTCTAACTTTGTGATTATTATTCGCCACGTTAGTATCTGTGCGACGTGCAATTATCATTTGTCATCGACAACTAGCAAATACGCTAAATCATTTCAAAATGAAAAAATCTAATCTATTAATACATCCAAGCAATCCGCTCCGAATGACAAAGCTCCGAACATCATCCATTTCAAAAGATGCGCTGCTGAGTTTTTTAACTTCCAGCGAGCTAGGGCAAGTTTTCTGATTGGCGGAGAGGCTGATGTCAGAGGTCACCGGGACGACCTGCCTTACAGGCCAATGTTAGATCAACAGTATGACCAAATATAAAACCTGTTGATCTAAATTTATTTAGATTGGCCCAGATTACAACAGCGGTAAAGGGCTGCGAGACCCAAGCAGGAATGTAACCACCTCAACAGTCAAACTTATGGTAGGGAGGTCAGGGCCCCCGTTAAAAGGGTGTAACAAGCCCCGAACCAGAAAGAAAGACAACCAACACAATGGAAAAAGCGATGCAAAGTTAAAAACAACAACATGTGAATGCGATCTAACGGTGAGCTGCAATCCCTCTGGGGTAGCAAGACCTGAAATGCATTGGTAAGCGAATACCTGAGTCACCATCCTTGCAATGTCCCTCTTCCGTAGAAATGTCTCTAGGGTAGTGGTTGGCAAAGAGCATGTATGACTTCCAAAAACAGCCCGACGGATGTCCGCCACAGCCATATTGATGTGAAACGCTATGGTAGCAGAGACTGCACGGATGTCGTAAAAGTTTGAAAGAGCTGGTCGCGGTCAACCCACGGCTTTGTAAGCCTCGAGGATAGCAGACCACTGATAGACACTGAAGGCACTGTCTGTCTCCTTTGTACTCAGCTGCAAATGGGGAAGTCCTCCTACTCCCCTGCCAGAAGGAATGCGTGCATTCCGAGTAGATACGAAGAGCTGGAACAGGAGAGAGAAACTGCACTCTTCGTCCGTGGGGAATGCCGATCATGCAAGGGCGTGAATGTGAAACACCCTGCCTCAATCAGCAGACCCCTGGATCTTACACAAGAGGTCCGGTGCGAAGCAAATCAGCCTGCAAAGCATGCAGCTCCGAAATCCTGGCAGCCACGAATAAACTGTCTTAACTTTCAGGCATAGGATGATCATCTCTAATAAGGGCTTGCAGACATCAGAACGTAAGTGCTCAGGGACAATTCCCACTGAATCTGAGACCAGACACCTACGGCTTCCCATCACCTTTAATGGGTGGAGCAGGACACCTCTAAAGACGTTTGCCTCCTCCATGAGGTCATGGCTAAGCAGGAACACATGTCTGGACATCTTTTCCCTGACGTGCACGTTTAGGAAGACCTGAAATGATCTCAACTGCAGCCAACCCCTCCTAGTTAAGTCCTGCACTTAGGTGAGCAACCCGATGATCTATTGGACCTAGTGGAGCAAGAAGTCTATTCGCTCCATGCGTTAGCGGGGGACTGAGCAGCGTCCAGAATAGTGCCCCGCGATGCTCCGTTGAGTCGCAGGTGAGAGGTGGGCAGAGATGAAACTGGTATTTGGAACCCCCGCTTCAGAAAGTGACACACAAAAGGATCCAGTCCCAGCTGATGCAAATACACCAAGAACCCCGATACGAAAGGACACGCCTCCTGCCTAGAAGGGGTAGGCTAACCTACCCCTCTTCTCTTCTTGTGAGTGAACAAACCCGATCTCTGCTCTTAAAATCTTATTTCATCTTCTTCTCCAGAACCAAAAGGTGTGGAAAGTTTAAATCTTATGTACAGACTCCTTGACTAGTGAGCCACACCCTAAAGCAAAATTAAATTTGAAGCCTGATGAACTACAGTGCCAATGGCTCTATTTATATTTGCATATTAACTATATGTATTTATAGAAAATCCACACATTTTCAACTGATTTTTGGCTCATCTGGCCTGTAAGGCCCGATGGGCGCATGGTATGGCATATTGTCCGGCATCTGTCCGTCAATCCGTCCGTCCATCCATAAACATTTGTGCATTTTCCACTTCTTCTTCAGAAAACTGAAACTTTGTGTATATACTCCTTGACTAGTGAGGAATAAAAATTGTGGCTTTGGTGGGCCTGTGGCCCCTAATAAGGGCCACGGGCCACGCCATAAAAATCTTTTTCATCTTCTTCTCGAGAAGCATAATGCTTACAAAGCTGAAATTTTGCATGCAAACTCCTTGACTAGTGAGGATTATATATTGTAGCTTTGGTGGCCCTGTGGCCCCTAATTAAGGTTAAGAAAGCTGAAACTTTATGCACAGACTGCTTGACTAGAGAGGTTTGTTATCTATAGTTTTGGTGACCCTCTGGCCCGTGATAAAGGCCACATGAGCCACGCCCTTAAAATCAATTTTCATCTTCTTCTGCTGAAGCAAAAGGCCAAGAAAGTTGAAACCATGTGTAAAGACTCCACGACTGGTGAGGATAATAAATTGTAGCTTTGGCAGCCCTAATAAGGGCCACAGGGGCCATGCCCTTAAAGGCTGTTTTCATTTTGTTCACCATAAGCATGAGGCCTAGAAAGCTGAAACTTTGTGTGCAGACTCCTTAGTTAGAAAAGGAAGATTCTAAATTGTACATTTGGTGACTAAGGGGGGAACCACATTTGCCACACCCTAAAGCAAACTGGATATGAAGCCTGATGAGCTACAGAGCCAATGGCTCTATGTTTCATAACTGTACATGGTTTGTAATGCTTTTTCAAGGATATTCACTTGTGTTGTGCATATGAATAGCTTGGCTTCTCATTGCTTTTTTTGACCAAGTGTTATCTCTTCTTTGTAAAGTTGTCTTACATAAATACATGATAATGTTATCTCCAGTACCATGTAGCAACATGTATAACTTTAATGTCCCCTTGAATTGAAATTTCTCAAAACGTAACTGAGGCTTGTGATTATAATTACAAAATGCTTTTGTTACACTAATTTCCGCGATTCTGTTTGGGCGAAAGCACTCAAAAACCTGCTGCCATTCCTCGATGAATGCAGAAAAAATTGCAACCATACAACATGCATTCATTCCTTGTGATGTCACAATCAACTGACGCAATAGTCCGGTTTTGACAGTTGCGAGTTACGTTCTGTGTTACTTCCCACCTGCATTTGTATCAAGTAAATACATTCCTCTCCCTAACGAAATCCATACCTTCACCGGAAAGGCTGCATTTTAATAACTACGAGTCATCAACCTTGTTCACTATGAGTGTCTTGCAAATGGCGGACATTTTGAACGTTGTGTGATATGCCACTTAGGGTTATTCCGAAAAGACGGATTCTGGTTATAACGAAATGTGATTACATAGGGATCAATGGTTGCAAAAACGAATTTAATCTTCTTCCATTTTAGTTAATAGAGTTCTCAATTTTAATTCAACTTTTTTTTCGTGTAACAAACCACAATCTCACAACATTGATGATAGATTTTTTCTAATATAAATAAGAAAAACTTTGTTAAAAGGTTGATTTTGTAATTAAAAGGATTGTTTTACATGTTTGTGCCTCTATTGATGTACAAAAGCAACAAATTTGGTATAAAATTGCTACGCTACGCAATTTTATACACTTTGTTGCTGTTATACATCAATAGAGGCACAAAACATGTAAAACAATCCTTAAAAGTGGACGTTTAAGACATAATCATTGTTTTTCTATTATAATATATTTTTCTAAGTCATCAATGGATAGTTTTTTTACCTGCAAGGTATCTACTTTTACCTGAGAAAAACACACAAAAATGTCTTACGATAATAGTGAACTATTTACACCCATTACTTTTAGTAAACTAGAACCTAAGGTAGTATATCATTTTACATGTACTATCTTTGTTCTTGATACATACAGATCATACAGGAAACACATAAGGTCATAATTATGAACTTAAAGTACATCTTCTTCTCGTGACTACAGATAATACCAGGAATTACAGTGCAACATTGAGTTAAAGTTCCATTGATCAACTCCTGCGATCTAGTGACTTTACTCTCCAAACGGTCTCTCGTCACGCAATTATCCTGTTACGCAAGCTCATCAAATACCTTGTGAATCAATAAACTGCATTTATTGCCGTCTTAGTGTCCGAATAGGCTTAGCCAGTTATCATGATGTAATAGATAATATTTAATCAGCTCCCAGACCTATAAACATATCGTGGTCTAATTGGGAGTTGCCTATGTAAGGTAGAGTTCAGATCTGCCGGAGTGATCAAACATGGCATTGTCTGACTGTTTGTGTTCCTCAACTACATCTGTCTAATTGTGGTGTGTTCTCACATACTACCTTGTGTTCTTCTGTAATTGGCATTTTTACATATTTCAATTTTCAAGGTCGAAATATTTGTTTATCCCCTGACAAAAAAAAAACATTAAAGAAAGATTTACAGAGAAATATTCTGCAATAAACTATTAAAAAGGCAGAGATTTTCTGTCTCGCATCCAAACTACAACACTCTCTTTCTTTTCTCTTGAACCAGCTTGTCAGTAATAATACCAGTTGTAGCAATTTTGCTCTCAGTGGGGACAAATAATACTCATAGCTTGCACCAGGTCACCTGTGGTAGATGACGTGATAATTACCGGCAAGGTCAGCAGGTGCACGATAACTGACTTATTTCACCTGTGCAGGTGGATATAGAGATGTGTGTCTGATTACGTGTGGGTGTAAGACTGTAAGTGTTTCTATCTGACATTGTCTAGAATACAATGGAGAGCGTGTCCTCTCTGTAGCAGATTGTCCACTCACAACCTTTCTTCCTGTCACTAATGCACTGTTCACAATTATAAAACAACTTCTGCTTGTCCAATTAATTACCATGTCACTAGCCATTGTGTTGGCAGACCATTTATCAAAAGAATACCGAGAATTTTGAGAAAACCTTGCACGAAAATCCTCCTATGTGATGAAAGGGTTTCCATGGAAACATGAGTATACAAATAGTGTCTCTAAAGTATGTATGCTCTCCTTTCTCCGACGTTTGTTGCCACAGTTAAAGGAGAAGAGCACATTAAGACTATAAATGGAGATGCTGTTTGAATGTAATAATATACTCGAATATTCTGATAAAGCAAACAATCTAAACTCTGCTTAATCCATTTTTTTATGGTTTTCCTTTTATCCGGACCGGACTAATAAACATAAAGTGTTACTCATTGAAACTTGCATTGGTGTTTAGAACAATCAATATGTGCACTGTTTCCTTTTGGAGTCTTTTAACTACTTCATGGTTCACACAGGCCTTGAAATGTACTTGAATTCTGTTTTGATATTGGAAAAGTACTTAATTTACAATGCTTACTAAATGTCCTGAAAAAGTACTGGAATTTCGCGGTAATGTCCTTGAAATTTTAAAAACTGTACAGGAATTTACCATGACATGGCTTACAATCGAAAACATGCCGTTCTGCTAACTGCGCAAATTGATAGAATACGAAATGAAATGAAACCAGAGCTGTGAGCTTCCATCATTCCAACAAAATTGTTAATTTCCGCTTCTTAGATAGATTGCATTCGTGAAATTCCGATGTTGCAATGCAGCACTTTGGAAAATAGCGGCATTGAAACAAAAACTTATTCTAATATATATATGTACCTGAAAACTGGTAAAATGTCCTTGAAAAGTACTGGAATTTTTTGTTTTGTCCGTATGAACCATGTACTTCCTTTCTATATGTTTGGCTGTTTCCTTTGAAATACAACTTAGATTTTGTTTCAGAAACAAACTAAAAAACCATTGAGCTCACTGAGATTTGTAGAACGATCAACATGCTTTCTGTAGCATTTTTGGCTCTTTCCATTCAAATAAAAGTTGACTCGGATAATAATCTTCATAGAATAGTTTTCAATTTGAAATATTGTTTAGGATTGATTTAGGTAGGTAGGGATATAGCTGTATTAGCTGACTATATTTAACTTTGGTTTGTTAATTATCTCTTGCTAATGTAACTCATTTACTTGCTTTGCTTGTTTCTGTTTCTGTTTGTCTGTCCTTGGTTTGTTATTCATCTGTTTGTGGTATGTAGCCTATCTATTCATTAGACTTTATAAGTATCTTCTTCTCTGTTCTTCCGACGCTAATGGCTGAAATGTTGCTGAATGAGCGCTAGACCCATCTATTCTCAGATCTATTGTTAGTATTTCTTCCATGATGATCTTTGGCTCGGCACTTAGTGGTGTCAAACTCTCTCAATCTCTTTGCTTAAGGCCAATAATTAAAGTTTATGCCACAATGTCACTGATGCTATAAGCAGAGTACCTATATGCATGTTTATAAGCACACTGCCAGGTGTTTCCTCTCTTCAGTTACTGAGATAAAGGTGTTCTGTTTGATACCAAATTTTGTCATCTTTGTGCTTTGTAGCCTTCTTACTGGATTCACTGATGTAGCGATGATAATGATTGAGGGTGGCCATTAAAGGGGCAGTAGTACGTTTTTTTTAAATTTTATATTCCAAACATTTCACTTATAATTGTACCTTAATGTTAAATGTATCATTTTGATAGTATTATAAATCTCATTACACAAACCAATCACCCATAGTCGGAGAACAAATTCTGCAGATTAACATAACATCCAATGGCGGCCATTTTTTTTGAACACCTTTAATTCATTTTGTGTAAGAAACATTCGACCAACAAGTTTTTGACCTTTGTAAATTGGCGACTTGTTTGAAAATAATTTGAAATTTGTACCAAAATAACATCAACACCAGGATAAATTAGTAATGTTGACTGCCGTGCATTTACAAACTGCATCTAATAAGATGTTATTTGACAAATGATCACATCTAGGATATATAACTCTTTCTTACACAAGCAATACCGTATTCGTCCTATTAAGCGCCCCGGGCGCTTAGCTTAAAAAAATCCAAAGGGGGCGCTTATTAGGATACCCAAGAAAGGGGGGCGCTTATTAGGAATACTTTATAGACAAGCGAAACTAGCACTTGTCGGGATTCTGAACGAGGATGAAAGTAGGTCGATCGTGGAAATTCAGTGCAACTACACATTCACAGGCCCGGATAAACTAAAAACTATTGGAAAAGCAGTAGAGGTAGGCCATTTTACGTATGAAGGGGAGGGGGGGGGGGGGGGGGGGGGGGGGGCGCTCTGTTATATGGAAATATGTACTAGGGGGCGCTTATTAGGAAGGGGGCGCTTAATATGACAAATACGGTATCTATCTTTTCTGTAGAAAAACAGTGTTAATTGGATGATTTGAGTTTCATTAGCTCATCTGGCCTGTAAGGCCCGATGGGCTTATGGCATGGCATGGTGTCCGGCGTCCGTCCGTAAACTTTGTGGAATTTTGACTTCTTCTCCAGAACCATAGGGGCGATAAAGCTGAAACTTTGTGTACAGACTCCTTGACTAGTGAGGATTATAAATTGTAGCTTTGGTGGCCCTGTGACCCCTAATAAGGGCCACAGGGGCCACACCCTTAAAACCTATTTTAATCTTCTTCTCCAGAACCATAAGGCCTAGAAAGCTGAAACTTTGTGTACAGACTCCTTGGCTAGTGAGGATTATAAATTGTAGCTTTGGTGGCCCTGTGACCCCTAATAAGGGCCATAGGGGCCACACCCTTAAAACCTATTTTCATCTTCTTCTCCAGAACCATAGGGCCTAGAAAGCTGAAACTTTGTGTACAGACTCCTTGGCTAGTGAGCTATTGTAGCTTTGGTGGCCCTGTGACCCCTAATAAGGGCCACAGGGGCCACACTCTAAAAACCTATTTTAATCTTCTTCTCCAGAACCATAAGGCCTAGAAAGCTGAAACTTTGTGTACAGACTCCTTGACTAGTGAGGATTATAAATTGTAGCTTTGGTGGCCCTGTGACCCCTAATAAGGGCCACAGGGGCTACGCCCTAAAAACCTATTTTCATCTTCTTCTCCAGAAGCATAAGGCTCAGAAAGCTTAAACTTTGTGTTTAGACTCCTTGGCTAGTGAGGATTATGAAGTGTAGCTTTGGTCGCCCTGTGACCCCTAATAAGGGCCACAGGAGCCAAGCCCTAAAATTCTATTTTCATCTTCTTCTCCAGAACCATAGGGCCTAGAAAGCTGAAACTTTGTGTACAGACTCCTTGGCTAGTGAGGATTATAAATTGTAGCTTTGGTGGCCCTGTGGCCCCTAATATGGTCCACAGGGGCCACACCCTTAAAACCTATTTTAATCTTCTTCTCCAGAACCATAAGGCCTAGAAAGCTGAAACTTTGTGTACAGACTCCTTGGCTAGTGAGGATTATAAATTGTAGCTTTGGTGGCCCTGTGACCCCTAATAAGGGCCATAGGGGCCACACCCTTAAAACCTATTTTCATCTTCTTCTCCAGAACCATAGGGCCTAGAAAGCTGAAACTTTGTGCACAGACTCCTTGGCTAGTGAGCTATTGTAGCTTTGGTGGCCCTGTGACCCCTAATAAGGGCCACAGGGGCCACACTCTAAAAACCTATTTTAATCTTCTTCTCCAGAACCATAAGGCCTAGAAAGCTGAAACTTTGTGTACAGACTCCTTGACTAGTGAGGATTATAAATTGTAGCTTTGGTGGCCCTGTGACCCCTAATAAGGGCCACAGGGGCTACGCCCTAAAAACCTATTTTCATCTTCTTCTCCAGAAGCATAAGGCTCAGAAAGCTTAAACTTTGTGTTTAGACTCCTTGGCTAGTGAGGATTATGAAGTGTAGCTTTGGTCGCCCTGTGACCCCTAATAAGGGCCACAGGAGCCAAGCCCTAAAATTCTATTTTCATCTTCTTCTCCAGAACCATAGGGCCTAGAAAGCTGAAACTTTGTGTACAGACTCCTTGGCTAGTGAGGATTATAAATTGTAGCTTTGGTGGCCCTGTGGCCCCTAATATGGTCCACAGGGGCCACGCCCTAAACACATATTTTAATCTTCTTCTCCAGAACCATAAGGCCTAGAAAGCTGAAACTTTGTGTACAGACTCCTTGACAAGTGAGGATTATGAAATGTAGGTTTGGTGACCCTGTTGCTCCAATAAAGGCAACAGGAACGTCCTTCAAATCTATTTTCATCTTATTCTCCTGAAGAACAAGGCCAAGAAAACTGAAACTTGTCGCCTTTATACTTAATTTTATGATTGGTGACCCTTTGGCCTCTACAAAGGGGGAATCACATTGGTCACACTCTACAGCATATATTGTAATTGACGATGAAGCCTGATGAGCTACAGAGCCAATGGCTCTATTTTTATGCCCCCGAATCGGAGATTCCGGGGGTATATTGTTTTTCACCTGTCCGTCTGTCCGTCCGTCCGTCCGTCTGTCTGTCTGTCTGTCCGTCTGTCTGTCCGTTTGTCCACAAAAAACTTTAACCTTGGTCATAACTTTTGATTGGTCAGAGCTAGGTCTTTGATACTTGACATATGGATCCCTTGTGATGAGACCTTTCAGATGACACCATGACATTTGACCTTGTGACCTTGACCTTGACACAGCGAGCCTTTTCCGAAAACTTTAACCTTGGCTATAGTTTCTATACTGTCAGTGCTAGGTCTTTGATACTTGACATGTGTATCCCTTGTGATGAGACCTTTCAGATGACACCATGATATTTGACCTTTTCCGTCCGTCCGTCCGTCTGTCCGTTTGTCCACAAAAACTTTAACCTTGGTCATAACTTTTGATTGGTCAGAGCTAGGTCTTTGATACTTGACATATGGATCCCTTGTGATGAGACCTTTCAGATGACACCATGACATTTGACCTTGTGACCTTGACCTTGAGACAGCGAGCATTTTAAACTTTAACCTTGGTCATAACTTTTGATTGGTCAGAGCTAGGTCTTTGATACCTAACATATGGATCCCTTGTGACGAGACCTTTCAGATGACACCATGACATTTGACCTTGTGACCTTGACCTTGACACAGCGAGCCTTTTCCGAAAATTTAACCTTGGCTATAGTTTCTATACTGTCAGTGCTAGGTCTTTGATACTTGACATGTGTATCCCTTGTGATGAGACCTTTCAGATGATACCATGATATTTGACCTTTTCCGTCCGTCCGTCCATCTGTCCGTTTGTCCACAAAAACTTTAACCTTGGTCATAACTTTTGATTGGTCAGAGCTAGCTCTTTGATACTTGACATATGGATCCCTTGTGATGAGACCTTTCAGATGACACCAAGACATTTGACCTTGTGACCTTGACCTTGACACAGCGAGCAGGATGCATCCGGGGGCATTTGTGTTTCACAAACACATCTTGTTTTTATTATGCCCCCGAATCGGAGATTCCGGGGGTATATTGTTTTTCACCTGTCCGTCTGTCCGTCCGTCTGTCTGTCTGTCTGTCTGTCCGTCTGTCCGTCTGTCCGTCTGTCTGTCCGTTTGTCCACAAAAACTTTAACCTTGGTCATAACTTTTGATTGGTCGGAGCTAGGTCTTTGATACTTGACATATGCATCCGGGGGCATTCGTGTTTCACAAACACATCTTGTTTGTCTAGAGCTGTGACTGTTTTGGATTCTTTATTATCTTATTTACATTCATCATGTTTAACTGTCTAGATACACTACAAATAGCAACCATTATCTAACAATAAGTACACTGGTAATAATATTACAATTTATTGAGTATTTGTTGAGTTTTATTGCCTGTTCATGCTAAAGTTATTGCTTTCATCATTATAGATGTTGACGGACATGGAATTGTCTCTGGTGAACTGACATTACATTATTCACGAGCTGGTTTATCCATGGTAAAATTGTTCTATCTAAAAAGAGTCCATTGGTAAATAGCCCACCCTGTTTGCTTGATCTGCCTTAATATTCTAAGAAGTAGGATACATTATCTATACTTACCTCTATATATTGGATTAGCACAGAAGATCCCCTATTAGAAGAGTAATTAAGAAAAAGGAAATGAAGTTAAGTTTTAACGGTATGTAACAGACATTACGCCTCTGTGCCTGTTTAACAGTGGGCGTGGAATTTACATAACTCATGTTGGAGAAATGAACAGTTTACACAAGGTTTGTGTATTTGTCCTGTTACTGAATTGTAAAGATGAAAGTGGCATTTCCTCTAATTGGCAAAGACAATAAAGAAGATATCTAGCATTACAATACAAGTCCAAACGTCTATTTTTATGATGTTGTATATTTCGCGTGTAAACTAAATTCTCTGTAACATTTCTTCACATTTCTTTTCACTTTGCTTACGGTATATTGGTTTTTTAAATTCATGATTGTAACATTAAAATTCACACTAGTTGTTGGTATGTTTCGCATATTATTGTGGTGTCCTTGAGGATGAAGGAAAAGGAAATGTAGTTAAGTTTAAACGGTACGTGAAAAAAATTCATGTAGAGATCTGAAGCTTCTTTGGCTATGAGAGCAATTCCCAATTGTTCTCTAGTTGTTAGCAAAGTTGTAAGATCAAAGGGTTAATATACTTGTCTGATTAAAGGCCTTGGGAACAAATGACTTAACAGTTATGAAGGTTTTGATTAAACGACTACAGGTAGCCCACTAATTACACCTGTGCAGCCGCAGTTTATCATCACCTGATTGGACGATCATTAAGCTTATTGATTGGCTGAGAGCGGCTGGACAGCAAGGCACTGACTTCAATAGAGTAAAGTGTGTAGTGTACATATATATAGTCTGTGGGACTACAGAGGCTGTGACAGGTGCTTGTGTGTGGTACATTGTTACAAGTCTATAACACATTGTTCATGCTGAACTAGTAAAGTGACACATTGTTGCATTTATTGTATTCTGTGACACATTGTAACATTACATGGTATCAAGTGACATTTCTACTGCACTGATACTCTCACTAAAACATGGGTTGAACTATTCCTTTGCAGAAGTCACTTGAACTTGAGTTACAAGAAAGTTGTGTCGCTTTGAAAAAGTGAATATTAAGTGAAAAAGACGGGACAATATCACGTTGTGGAGTAACGTTTCCATTAGGTAATTATTATACCTCCCAGATGATCTTTTTGGACAGATGTGATGCAGTTTACATGGAGTAATGCCTCTGTGTCTGTTTAGCAGTGGGCGTGGAATTTACATAACTCGTGTTGGAGACATCAAAAGTTACACAAGGTTTGTGTATTTGTCCTGTTACTGAATTGTAAAGATGAAAGTGACATTTCTACATTTCCTCTAATTGGCACAGACAATAAAGAAGATGTTCTTGTTTGTGACAATTCCTGACTCATTATCTCTGTTCAACAGACTATTGTTATTGTTGAGTAATATCTGTCATACATAAAAGGATAATTTGTCGTTGTGACAAAACATTTGGTGAAAATGATCAAGAGGATTCTCATCTTACAAAAGCTTGGTATTGTGAAATTTTTTAAATCGATAATATCAGCTGTGTATACGGAGGCTAAAGGAGATTCTTTGAAGTGCAAACTGTTCCTCTGATGTTCAACATTCAAAGGTTCAAAAGGTATTTGCAATTGAAGGATATCTATATTTTTGACAAGGAAAAGTGTAGCGAGTATCACTTTCTTGATAACTGACCAATGTTGAATAAAAAGTCAAAGACATTTTATGAAATTTTCCATCCATCTGGTTGACTTTTAGTGGAAGCTGTACAGGTTGTGGTTGCGAAGAATATTATTTCCAAGGAAGGATATATAATTACGAAGGAGGTTCATATGACTGCATTCTTCCATCCATCCAGTTGACAAAGGTTGAGATTTTATTCTCCAACAATGGTTAACACATTGTTGATGTGATAAGTCAAAAGGCATAATATTCTCCCTAATTAAGGTGCTAAAAGGCACAGTGTTTCCCAGTCACTCAATCAGACTCGAGTACAGTCAGATGTAATGTGACACTGGACTCCGACATTGAGGGACTTCTGAAGCCTAGTGTGTGTCTCATACTGCAGAGATTGCTTGTTGTTAACCTTGACACAACATTGAGGATATATTTTCACTGATTTATTTTCATGTACTTTGCAAAAATTGAATTACGTAAGATATATCTGGTGCAAGAATTTAACTTGTATCCTCATTTGCTAGTGATTAAGACACTGATATGTGTATTACATATTTTGAACTTCATTTGCAAATAGCATTGAACATGGCAATATATCATGTTATGGATTTGACTAACAATAGTATAGGGGTTTGTATTTTTTAACTTTAGGGATTTCAACATTTGATGAAATTATTTCTTTGTCTTCATCACTTGACAGCAAACTATTCGGTTCATAAGGCAACATAACAAGTTTTACCTGTGTGGTATTCACTCAAGAGGAGTTTCATTAACGAGTATATCATCAAGGATCTCACTGAGATAATCACCGGCTTTTATCAATTACAGAGTGGAGGAAGTGGCATGTATTGATTGATGATACTGGGTTCTTACTGGAGCAACTCCAGGTAAATACAGGAAAAGAAAAAATACATATCAGTGTGCTGGAGATGATGTTAATGTATATGAAGACATCATACAATTCTCAAAGTTCTTAGAAATTCAAACTTTCCAAATAGAAATGTTCTGTTCATGTTCAGGGAAAGTGATGGATGTGATGTGTACTCTTGATGACAGCACAGGTGTGTTAACAGTGATAACGTCCATGTTGACATGTGTTGCGATGCTTATCACCACACCAACCCACTATCAGTGATGTTTTACTTCCTATCCAAGGTAGACTAAGAAATGATAGCATTGGGTAGTGAAGAGATGTAATATTGTTACATTTTGTAGCAGACTGTTTGAAACAGTACAATTTCTTAAAGTTTTTGGGGTTGACTCCATTGTTATATTTGAAACCACATCCTCAAAGTCAGGCAACCCTAGCACTGACCATACGAACAGCTTACCACAAGACTACCAGGCCTCGACAAAATCAATGAAGGTGCGACATGCAATGTGGATCAAATACCTCATGTTCCACAACACAAATATCAGCAAGTAAATTGGGAGGAGGTAATCTCACCGCCGTGCCTGTGAACAGCTCATCGCTTTCACCAGACATTAGGTGGTTGAACGAAAGTCTCATTCAGAATTCTGTCACACTGCCATCAGCCAGCAAACCTCCAAACTCGACAACAGCGCCAATACCAAAAGTTCCAAACATAGAGTTAAACCTTATTCTAGCTGCTGCCATCCTAACAACAATTTGTAACTTGGTCGTTTTGTTGGCATCAAAGTTCACAAGTGGAGGTAAAAGCCCAACTCTTGTATTCATCCGGAGTTTGTGCGTCAGCGATTCTCTGATCGGAATTTATGGCATATTCAAAGTATCGATGTATATGTATGTGGATTCTCTTCTCATGAATTTCTTCCTGGCGGAGAGTTTGTTCTTCACAGCATCCTTTGCCTCCGGTTTGTCCCTCCTCTCGCTCAATATCGACTGCTACATGAAGCTGTCAGAGCCTCTGAACTATGGGGCGCAGATGGACAAGAAGAATGTGATCACGGTGATGGTGATGCTGTGGAACCTTTCCTTTATCGCTGGCTTCCTCCCCCAGATGGGATGGCGCCAGGAATCAGAGGAGTATCATGTATTGAGTTTCTTTGTCTTTCACCCGTGGCATTACCTTTTGTTCTTTGCTCTCGTTCTCATCCTCATTTTTGGTATGAACATTGTGATAACGCTGTACATGAAGAAAAGGATTGCCCTCATCCAATCACACCGCAGCTTTCTCTCGCCAAACAGCACCAAGTTTCAGAAGTACCACACACTGGTAGTTACAGCAGGTATTGACATGGTTTTGTGGATTTTGAGTTATCTCCCATTTTGTGCCTATCTTGCAGTATTTTGTAACATCTGCACCATGAATGGTCAGCATACAGGGGAGAAAAACCTTGTTTATTTTATTCCTGTATTCCTGACAAAGTCTTTCATCAGTGGTATCGTCCATGGTTATAGAACTGCTCAAATAAATGCAGTAATGAAGAATTTTTCTCGTAGATTTTCGAGGATTGTTCAGAATTCACGGAAGCGCCTTATCAAAGATGTGTATGTGACCTCAAACGGGGGAAATAACTCCAGTGTTCGAACCACTGACCTGGGGCCGGCTATGAACCAATCACACACAGCCAGTGTTGCTAGTGACGACATAGATGTGATTTCCTCACAACTAACTGTCTATAGCACCGTCCACAGTGTATCTGATACAGACTGCGATCAAATCACAAGACTTTAGTCATTTTGAGCTTGGTGGGTTTTAATGATTCTCCTGTGAAATTATTATTCAAGGAGTTTTATAGTTTTGTATCATTTTACATGGCAGGTAAATAAAAAACTTTTAACTTTCATTGTAAAAAGAATTTTCGTTGATGAATTGTATTTGTAATAACTGAGGTTCGACTATCAAAAGCTACTTTTACATCAAAACAAGGAACAAAAAATGTCAGTTGTTCACAACTATATATGTTTGCTCAGCTATGTTAATGAATGGCCAAACTCTCCTCTTTGTGTATGAACTTATGTACCTATGTGTTGTGCAAACGTTTGTATAAACATTCATTCATGGATACATCTTTTGTTTTATATCCATTAGGCATTACACTGGGTGTGGCAAAACAATTTGAAGGTTTTTGTTTTCCTGCTGATATGTTGACGATTGCCATCAGAATCATTTTTTATGTTTTTATCTTTTGATAGATTTTTTTTGACCAAAACATTGCAAAACAATGCAGAAGATGAAAAGCATAGATCATGCAAAAGAAACATTCAGAAACAATAACTCTTTGTCTTTTTTATCATTAGAATTACAGTTATTTAATGTTTTTTTGTTTCTGTTTACAAAGTTATTAGAGTAATAAAAGGCTAGACATTCTGTACTTTAATGAATCCATTGTTTTCCCCACCAGTGAATAGTCTTCAAATAGAGGCTCTGTCTTATACCACAGTGTTTATAGAAGAAGGCTCTCTATTATCACAGTGTGTGATCGATGTATTGAAGAAAGAATCAATGGTTTTCTTTAACATTGTAGGGTTTATTAGGGGAAGAGTTACTGCTCATAATCAGCAATTATTTATATGTAAATTATTTGCCATTACGATTTTTTCTGAATTTTATTTTTCGAAACGTATCGTATGTATGTATGTTTAGATGTCACGAATGAGTAAGTAATGTTTGCTTGTGAATTATGAGAATTTCCATCAGATAAAATCAATGTACCTATTATTTTGATTGTAGATTTTGTTATATATACATTCAAAGGTGCAGATGCTATTATAATGTGATTTACCAAAAATGTCAAAAGTGAACTTAAATTTTAACAAATGTCTTCAAAACTGATATCACCAAACTTATCAAAAATCTTTTATAGACATTAGAGAGCCTGTGCTTTTGGGTCTGTGATCTTGTTAGTTTTGTAAATGCCACAAAAATGCTGTACTAACAATTAGACTTTTTATCCAAATTTATAAGTGCTTGTATTGATAGAATATGCATTCATTTACATTGATTGATAAATAGACTAAGCAATAATGCCTTGTAATGCAGCAGCAAGGCTTATAACACTTGTAGTTCTGATATATGGCTTCACTTCTCATTGGTGTTTGAACCTCTTATGAAATTAACCCCACTAATAAGCATGTTATAAGCATGTACTAATAATTGCAATATAATTATGTAGAAACTTTAAAGGGGCAGTATCATATTTTAGGGGAAATATTAGGTGATGTCAAGAAAATGAAAATGAATGGTTCCAATTTTGAGACAATGTATTTAAACGAAAATGAGCAGTAATAATTCAAATATATAACGTAAAGTGTAGCCATGCGACTCCTTTTTGTTACACAAAATGCGTTAAAGGTGTTCACAATAAATGGCCATCAATGGATTATATATGTGAATCTTCATACTTTTTCCTGTGACTATTGATGATTGGCTTGTGTAATGAGATTTTTGACACTGTCAAACTTATATATACATTTAGCATTAACTTACAATTATCAATAAAAAAAATTAAATATAAAATTATAAAAAAAAACGTTCTACATCCCCTTTATTGTTCTCTGGAATTTCATTTCCAAATGAAATACACCTATAGGTCTTATGAAAGAAAACATCCAATGAATGAAGTCATAAGGAACCTTTTATCAGATAAAGGCTGGAAATCTGTTTGTGGAATAAGATAAACCACCGAGCTCTCAGGGCATTTACTGTAGAATGGGCGACAATGGTGTCACTCCCTTGGGTACTCAAATCAGGAAGTATTGCTAGGAAACCAATAAACACATACAACTTCAAGGGATTTAACACAATTGTGTATTCAGTCTTATTTTCTTTACCTATTTTGTTTGGAATTCTATTAGGAAATATTGAGAAAATCATCATCTGTTGAGGTGTGTCTTTGTTACAGGTAACTTTGAGTCAACATGAAACCTTTGATGATGGTGTTTATTCTTGTTATTGTATTTTGTGTTGCTTGGGATAATAGAATGGTGTCCTTCAATTTGTCTTTTGTTTACACAATTTGCCCAGCTAACTAATTAACCATTTTAATTCAAATTTATTGTGGAAAGCCATAAACATGTATTTATCGGTTATGAGTACCAATTTTAAGAATATCTTTATAAATCCGGCTCATAGAATAAACACCGTCATCAAAGGTTTCTTGTTGTCAGAATGGAAATAAATCCATTCTGTTTTTCATTTTGGGGTTGTATGTGGTGCACTCTGTAAACCCTAAATTAAACGTAAATTCTTTACCCCTAAATTAAACCTAAATCCTTTACCCCTAAATTAAACATATCAAACTTTGCAAACTCGGTTGAAATTAAATTTAGGGGTAAAGAATGCACTACATACAACCTCAAATTGAAAAACAGAATGGATTTATCTCCTAATTACTCCATGCACACTCATAGATGATTATCAAGCCCCAAGCAAAAGGTAGGGAAATGGAACTGCTACTTTGATAAAATAACATTAGATTGCAATCGATAACATTTTCCATATGTTTACTTAAAAACTAAATGCTTCAGCCCCTTTAAGATTTTTTTCTTTCTTTTTGTGGTACAAATGGTTACATGCATTTGTCATTTACATAGATAGTAGTTTTTACAGGACACAATTTGATATCAACATTTTGATAGAATTAATAACAAAAAAAATGTCTTCTTTGTATGGGGCATCGCCTCAAACTTGTATTATGGCTGAGAGGGTTTTCAAATTAAAGTGAAATTAAAGGTTTATGCAAAGAGAATTTTGTAAGTCATTAAACAGTACATGGCAGGTTGAGCAGAATAATACAGACTTGTCACCAAGTTGTGACGTGTGATACTCTCTGACCAGGGGTCATTGAACATACACCACACATCTGAGGCAGGTACAGTATTATCATTGGGCTCGTTATTATATTGATCAGCTGTTAGCAGAACTCAGTTGTTCAAATACTTCTCTAATTGTATCCATTAGGAGAAATGATGGCAATATTCACACACAGGCCACAGGTAACAATATGTACCTGCCTCAAATGTCAGGTAAGTTTGCACCTGTAGAACATGCTTTGTCTTAACGAACTATTTACCTTTAGTTTAGCTAGGCAGCAAACTTGCCCACTCATTATCCTTATGCTTTCTCTCGTCTAATTGGGTTTAGTAAAACTGTTAATTGTGTTTTTAATGAACCTGTTTACTAGCCTGGGCAGGTAAAGTATCATGTTTACCTTTGTTGTTTTATATCTTGTGAGAGCTTGATTACCATTGGAAACTTGAAATCAGTGACTTAACCTGCTTCATGCAGATGTTGATGAACTTAAGTATTTATTATTTGTTGAACTTAAGTATTTATTGTTTGTTATTTGAGAGTTCTGGCCAATATAATGTAAAGGTCTAAAGATTCCAGTTTTAAACTGTATTAAAAAGTCTTTGCTTCACTTGTTTCCCATTTAGAGTTTCAAAATTCATCGCTTTACTCAGAAACATATTTGTTACTGATTTCCTGGGATGACAGAGCTACAGTCTTTGTTGTCCCCCGCCGCAACGCAGAACGGGGGACATTGTATTCAGCAGCGTACGTCCGTCCGTACGTCCGGATCCTTGTTAACGTGATATCTTAAGAACCGTTGCACCCAAAGTCTTCAAATTTTGTCACAGCCTCACTTGGGGGATTACGCAGGCACCAGTTACTTTTTGTGACCTTGACCTTATTTTCAAGGTCACAACATCACTTTGATTATTCTTGAAACTCTTGTTAATGCGATATCTCAAGAACCTTTGCACCCAGAGTCTTCAAATTTGGTCACAGCCTCACTTGGGAGATTACGCAGACACCAGTCACTTCAGGTGACCTTGACATTATTTTCAAGGTCATTATGGCACTTTGGCCACTGTTGTTAGTCTTGTTAACGCATTATCTTATGAACTGCTGCACCCAATGTCTTCAAATTTAGTCACAGCCTACATTTGAGGATTACGAAGACACCAATCACTTCAGGTGACCTTGGCATTATTTTCAAGGTCATTATGGCACTTTGGCCTCTTTTGAAACTCTTGTTAACACAATATCTCCCTAACCTATTTACAAAATGTCTTCAAATTTGGTCACAGCCTGTTAGACTACACAGATACCAAATACTTTGGATGACCTTGACCTTAATTTTTAAGGTCACCAAAATTCCTTGAAAACTTTTGAAACATCTTATATCTTATGAATCGATTCATGAAATGTGCTCAAATTTGGTCACAGCCTTCATTGAGGGATTACGTAGACTCAAGTCACTTTGGGTGACCTTGACCTTAATTTCTAGGTCACCACTTTCGCCATTTTTTAAACTCTTGTTTACTTGATATCTCATAAACCACTGCACCAAATGTCTTCAAATTTGGTTAGAAACTACATTGAGGGATAACGCAGACACCAGTCACATTGGATGACCTTGACCTTATTTTCAAGGCCACAATGGCACTTTGACCACTTTTGAAACTCTTGTTAACGCCATATCTCTTGAACCATTGCACTTGTCAATGGGAATATAGCATTTGCTTATTGTGACATTCTATCACAATATCCAAGCGGCGGGGGACATTGCCACATTAGTGGCAAACACTTGTTGTTTTATATCTTGTGAGAGCTTGATTACCATTGGAAACTTGAAATCAGTGACTTAACCTGCTTCATGCAGATGTTGATGAACTTAAGTATTTATTGTTTGTTGAACTTAAGTATTTATTGTTTGTTATTTGAGAGTTCTGGCCAATATAATGTAAAGGTCTAAAGATTCCAGTGTTAAATTGTATTAAAAAGTCTTTGATTCACTTGTTTCCCATTTAGAGTTTCAAAATTCATTGCTTTACTCAGAAACATATTTGTTACTGATTTCATGGGATGACAGAGCTACAGAGGTAGTCGAGAAAGTTCACCAGACACATTTAGCTTGTACACTGATTCATGACGTTTTCGTTGAACCAATGACGTCCCTTCCACTGGACTGAACAATGTATGAGATTTCACCCGATGGAGTTGACAGCTCTCAATATCTGACCTTCCGGCTTGATCAGGCTGCAGACTCGTCAACACACCTAATGAGTGCTCTTATCAATGATATATGTGGCTGTATTCTTGTACATCGTTGAAGCAAACTGTTAACTTGTTCTGTCAAGAAACCCTAAAGAGAGTCTCTCACTCACAATTTGTTCATGAAACCATTAACTTCCTCTTTTAGAAGCGACATAACCTGTGAACTCTGCACCAGTGTTTCTAAAAAAAAATTAAATTGTGAAACTCTTTAATTGGATTTGTACATGTAAAGAGAAATTATTATTATCATTATCATCCATCCCACTGGTATAATACTGTTATGTATAGTCATCCCCTTTTGGTTTGTCCGTCTGTCTGTAATCATTTTGTTTCGGTTCTTACTCAAAAACTATTTAACCTAGCTTATTAAAATTTAGCTTGTGGATCAATCAGCATGTGGAGATGGGCCTTTGGGGATTTTTGACATCTTTGAATTTTTCTTTTTGGTGGTCTCCATTGAAACAGAACTTATAATTTCTTTGCTGAGCAAAGTTTAAAAACTGGAAGACCTTGCTCATTGAAGCTCTTTGAGTGTTTAACCAGCATGCGCAATGTAGGATATTTTTTTTTTTTTGGCAGTTTCCATTGAAATAGAATTTCAGTGGACAACTTTGTTTTCATGTCAGAAAACATAAACACAAAAAAATGACAACTGAAGTTTAGAAACTTAATAGAAGTGGTATTTCTGAAGTTCAATTTTGGTGTAGAGTGATTATTTCACTTAATGTCAAATGTAAATGTTGCTAATGGTAATGCGTTGTCAATAATAAAAAATTACAATTTTGAAGATTCATAAAAGCAACAGTTATATAAAGTATGATGCATTGACTTTACAAAAAGAGATATTCAAACAGTATAACAACCAATATATATAGTTTTATTTCTCAATTATAATGAAATATGGTGTAAGACATCAAAATACCCAAATTTTATGAATGCAAATTATCAAAACATGAGCAACATCTGAATTTAATTTTTCTTAGTAAATAATTCTTTCTTAGAAATAATTACTTTTTATGAAGTCATCAGATGTGGCCGCTGACCCAGACAGCAGACTCAGCGAGCTGATTGAATGAAGGCCAAGCAAAGGGAGATAATAAAAATACTGTTTTAAGCTCAACTGATGTCCAGGGTCTATGGTTGAGAGTTATTGGAATTTTGGCTCAGGATTATCATGGATGGCTGAAAATATCAGTCTGCAACTTAACTGTCTTATTGTGACTTCACATAGTTATGACATCACATTTGCAGTAATATTACATCTCTCTTTCTTTCACAACACATAACTGGTTGAAGTATTTGGTATTTGCTAATAGTGATTTACACATTTCCTCAGGTAATAATCATATATATTGACCTGGCATATATATATACTAGGCAGGTGATAAACAAACTACCTAAAGCTCTTTCATCCACTCAATTAGGTGAAATATAAATCGCTCACATCATCCACTCAGTAAAATGATTTATATACCTACTAACATCCTTGCTGAATTCTACCTTATTAACCTGAAAAGTGTCATCAACTGATTGGAGTGATGATTTATGCCTGTGAGAAGCTATCAAATATTGATCCCCTCCCAGGTGTTGAGTATCTGATGTATCTTGCTGATGTCATGATTGGAAGTCAGATATAGGTGTTATCAACCACTTGTGTGTGTCATCATTGATTTATTGAACTGACCCTGACCATGAATATACGTTTTACCAATACCTTTCCTTAGCCTTCCAATATGTGTTAATTAGAAAATTATAGTTTGAAGCTCATCAAATTTGTCTTTAAGTGCTAAATGCCATTGTGCTGGTTGTCACTTTATCTCAAGGTTTATAAGTTATCAAATGAAAATTTCCTGCCGCTAATGGCTGAAATATATTGCCCAAGCAGCGTTAAGCTTTAACTCACTCACTCATAGAATTTTCATATTAGTTTTGGAAGAATTCGTTTTTAGCTCATCAGGCCTGCAAGACTCAATGGGCTTATGGCATGGCATGCCGTCTGGTGTCTGTCCATACGTCCATCCGTAAACTTTTCACATTTTTGACTTCTCAAGAACCAATGACTCTAGAGAGCTGAAATTTGATGTGCAGACTCCTTGACCAATGGGGATTCTAAATTGTAGATGTGGTCACAGGGGTCAAAACCTTAAAAAACTATTTTTATCTTCTTCTCCAGTTCCAAAAGGTCTAGAGAGCTGAAAAGTTGTGTGTAGACTCCTTTGCCAATGAGGATTCTAAATTGTAGCTTTGGTTACCCCATAAACCCAAACGGGGTCACAGGGGTCAAAACGTAAAAAAATTTATTTCCTTCAAGAGGCTGATGAGCTACAGAGCCTATGGCTCTATTTTTATCCCCCGCAACAACGAAGTTGCGGGGGGTATTAAAATGGGTACCGTCCGTCCGTTACACTTTGTGTCCGGCTCATAACTTTGTAACTAATCAACCATTTCAATTCAAATTTCTCATGGAAATGAAGAAACATGTAATAATGTGTCATGAGTAACAATTTTATGAAAATCTACATAAAATATTAGGAGTTTGGAGAAAAAGTGGTAAATTTGTAAGAAATCTGTTACAAGTCCTGTCCGGCTCACAACTTCTAAACTAATCATCACATATTGATCAAATTTGATATGGAGATACATAATCTAATGAAGGTGTGTCATGAAGAACAATTTTGAAAATATTTTAATAAAATTTTGACTTTTTTGGCCAAAAATGAGGACTCTGTTGGAAAACTGTTACAAGTCCTGTCCGGCTCACAACTTCTAAACTAATCATCACATATTGATCAAATTTGATATGGAGATACATAATCTAATGACGGTGTGTCATGAAGAACAATTTTGAAAATATGTTTGTTTACATATGATCAAATTGATCTTGGAGATCAAAATACATAATACATAAATTCATTCGTTTGATTTTAATTTTGTCAGCTAACTAACTCGAATTATGCCCAACAGTGAACATAAAGTTGGTATCATTTAGTTTTTTGATTAGAACAGTTTCCTTCATATCCTTGAAAATTTTTGTTATTTTGTGGGACAAAAATTAATCGGCAATATGATAAGGAAAACCTAAACATATAGTGCAATTTGCGGGGGATATAGCTCGACCATGTCAGCTGCTTGTTTTTGGTTGCAATAAGCATAAAAAGCCAATGAATTTATCATTAGAAAATTCAAGAGGTTATTAGGTTAAGAACCTTTTCAAATAGTGAGGATATTTTTATGACATCTTTTCCTGATACTTATAACCTGCTCAAAGTGCTACACCTACATTTCTCTGAAGATAATATACTTTTAAATCGGCAGTCAGGCACTAAGCGCCATCCATGTTCATCCATGCATCCTGTTTTTAGGTACCCATTTAAACAGCTGGATGGACTGAGTGAAATGTAGATGAAGTGCCTTGTCTAGGGACACAATCCAGTATAAAACTCAGGTCACAAATTTTTGTGTCTCTTCTCAGATTAGACCCTGGTTGTTGGGTTGAGAAGCCAGCTTGCTAACCACGACACCACTGTGCTCCAGACAGTATAACTCATGACTATTTCTGTGCACATAGCATGGACTTCAGACAATTATAACAATAAAGTATATATACGTCTTCTATTCATTAGGTGTATCATCCAGATTGTTTCACTACAAAGGTTAATCGAGAATTCATGGAGCAATGATGTTGTTTTTTTCGAGCCTTTATTTATGTTAAATCCAATGATTGATTTTAATCAAACGTAAAAAGTCTACACTATGAAATAATCCCATTTTAATGATGGATACATTCTTACACCTTCTCGACCAGTTGTATAAAATGAGCCATAACAGTTGAACACTTTGCAAATATATGCCTCTTATCTTCATTTTACCATCTTAAGGAATGCCTATGGAGAGAATGTTCATCAAATTCAGTTATATTAAGTTGATCCATTATAGGTTGCCAAAACAAAGATATTAAATATGAAATATAAATAATAATCTTGTTGCAATTCAGAGACTTTCTATCTCCATTCAGAATCTATCAGCTTAGGGTTCTATCCTCATAATGCTGATCACAAGCAAGGAAGCAGCAACTGTCATCTTAAAACAAACTTTTGAATACTTGTGTACATGGTCATAGAATACCAGGAAGTCATGATAAATAAATTATGATTCCAAGTTCTGGAAAATGGGCATACATTTATCAAGTCACTGATTTTATAATTTTATTTTAGATCCTTGTTTTTACCTTGATCTTTTTCTATTTATTTTTTCTAAAATCTAAAACTGTTTTTCCTTCCTCTAGAGGGTTAACATCCACCTTGTTATGAATACTTCCCTGGAGGATAAGATGTAAATATTTGAAATAGTTAATAGGCAGCATTTATTGATGAATGTGTAATATCCTTATTGATGTACATGACTGCGATGTCTCACCTTTCAATACAAGATAACATGGTGACATATAACTCAAGGACATCTCATCGAACAATCTATGCGGGACTTTCCGTAATTAGTTGCAATCAATGAGATGGTTTCGTCTTCTGTTTTCCCTGAGTTTCATCGTCAACTTGATGTGTTGTTTTTTCAACAAATTACCCAATATTTGTACAATGGTTCGAGATATCTGCATTTAGGCATAGAAATATCAATTTTGGGTAATTATATGTTTGTACTTGGGATCTTCAGAAACTTGAATGAAGAACTTCAGTAATGTGTTTTGCAAAAGCATGTGAAGTAGAGGTCTGGATAAATAGTTTAATTGATCAAAAAGAGAACCATATCATCTTGTCAAAATTTTGTTTGACTGCCATTTGTGTCTGTTTGTTGTCAAGTTGTCGTTATATCCAGCTGTTCATCCTGTGTCTTTCAAAGAACTGAAAAATGAAAATAAGAATCTGTGATTCAACAGCAAATATTGATATTGAAAAGAACTTTAAAGATATTGTTTGTTTAAGTAGAGTTCAAGAAATCTAAGTTTACCAATAAAATTGAATGGATAGAATATGTCTGACATTGAAAAAATTAAGTAATATATATATGTATGTATAACGCTTGAAGATTATAATTGACTTTTCCCAAATTTCTCAAGCTGCTAATGGCTGAAATATTGCCCTTCAATTATTCACTCATTTTCAAGATAAAAAAACATTCTAAAAATGTAACTTTTGAAAGAATGTGGGATAGCATTTAACGTTGCTACAATAATGTAATTATCACTTATATATACCTATAACTCTAATGGCAACCTAATTTCTTTTTTGTAAAGAATGCGTCTGATATCGAAAACCTAAATCAAGAACATCTCTTGAAGATATTGGTTTAATTTTAGCTCTTCTGGCCTGTAAGGCCTGATGGGCTTATGCCATGGCATGGTGTCCGGCGTCCGGCTGTCCATCCGTCCATCCTTAAACTTTGTGGAATTTCGACTTCTTCTCCAGAACCATAAGGCCCAGAAAGCTTAAATTTGGTGTACAGACTCCTTGACTAGTGAGGATTAATAATTGTAGCCCAAATAAGGGCCACAGGGACCACACCCTAAAAACATATTTTCATCTTCTTCTCTAGAACCATAAGGCCTAGAAAGCTGAAATTCTGTATACAGACTCGCTTGACTATTGAGGATTATAAATTGTAGCTTTGGTGGCCCTATGGCCCCTAATAAGAGTGACAGGGGCCACGCCCGTAAAACCCATTTTCATCTTCTACTCCATAACCATAAGCCTAGAAAGCCGAAACTTTGTGTACAGATTCCTGGACTAGTGAGGATTATAAATTGTAGCTTTGGTGGCCCTGTGGCCCCCAATTATGGTCACAGGGGCCACACTCGTAAAACCCATTTTCATCTTCTACTCCAGAACCATAAGGCCTAGAAAGCTGAAACCTTATGTACAGATTCCTTTACTAATGAAGATTATAAATTGTAGCTTTGGTGGCCAATTGACCCCTATCAAGGGCCAGAGGGGCCACGCCCTTAAAACATATTTTCATCTTCTTCTCCAGGGGCAAAAGGCCCAGAAAGCTGAAACCTTGTGAATATACTCTTTGACTAATGAGGATTATGATTGATAACTTTTGTTGCCCTGTTGCCCCTGATAAGGGCCTCAGGGGGCCCACCCTTTAACTGATTTCACATTTGCCACACCCTAAAGCAAAATTGATAAGAAGCGTGATGAGCTACAGAGTCACTGGCTCTATTTTTGTTTGAAAGGATCTAATATTTCACATCGATCGTTGATTTAAATGCACTCTTATCCAAAGATGTATGTTTAGTAGGGTCAGTGTAAGTAAACCAAAACACTTGATAATGATGAACCATTGCATCATAATACTAGGCCAACAAAGCCCCTTGAAAATGTAATAATCTATGAAGTTACATCAATCATTGTTCCCCAAAGACATCATTTCTACTTTAGAATGTTAATGTCAATATAATGGATAATGACAACCTAGAAACAATAACTACTTCTTGTTTTCTTGATGAGAAAAGTGGAGTCAGAAGAACCATATGTAACTGCAGACTTGAAACCAAAATGTCATTCACAGTTGATAATGTAGAGAAGAATTCAACAAATCTGAGTTATAAAGAATGAATTATGAAGAATATGTCAGAGATCTGAAAATTGAGTCAAGAATAGCCCTTGAAGATAATGTTGAGATGGAAATCATGGGAATGTTGTGTTAGCATGATAAGACAAGGAGCGTGTGTGAAAAGTGAGCTGTCCAAGTGTCTTGTAGTGAGCTGTCCAAGTGTCTTGTAGTGAGCTCTGAGACCTGAGTGTCTGCAATAGTCGTGCTGATTTGTAGTCGTGGCAAGAGTTCAAAGTTTGACTAATTCACACAGAGTATATCAAGATCAAAGATTCTTTATTCCACCTATAGTGCGTGATTAGGATACAGAGAACCATGTTAGTGTGGTGGTTGATACTGTGGATTTAACATAGTGTAAAGTTGAGAATACCTTAGGTCTTATATGTTGACCATGTTGCTCATGATTCTCATAGAATCCATGATATACAATACAAGAATAGTTGTTAGTTCTCACTGTTTGCTTGACAATTTTTGGGTCACTGTGGCAGACATTGTTCTCAAGAGTTTCAAGTTTCACTGATTCTCTAAGAATAAATCAATGTACATTCATAAGGTCCCTTGGAAATTTTGTCATAAAAGAGGCTGACAATGTTGAAAAGACGTTAAGTTTTCTGATATTTGAAATGATTTGTGCTACCCATGTGCTTGACATAATTGTTGGTTATAGAGAAAGTTGACAAAAGTTTGAAGTTTCACTGATTATCACAGAAACTGAAGAAATTAAGTGTTGTTGTTGGAAGTTATTTTATTGACTGTTTATTCAACTATCTTATGTAGGTTATCATGGCTGATGTTGGTCAGGAGTTTCAAGTTCATGGATTCCCACTGAATCAATCAACAGATATTGATATAATTTGTACTTACTGTTTACTTAGCAATATCTTCGGTTGTAGTAGCAGTCTTTATGTTGACAAGGTTTCACGTTTCACAGATTCTCACAGATAAGATGGTTGAACATGATGTACTAAATGTACTTTCTGTTTGCTTATTATCATCATACCAAAGAATTTCAAATTTTCTTCAGAACATTTGTGCGCATTGTTCTTTAGATTTTTGTAAGGTTGTAGAATTTATGAATTCAATTATCTCCCTTTCATACAGTCGTTGAATCAGTCTGTCATCCAGACCCTAAAGCCCAAATATTCAATTGACGACCAACCAAGTCTACTGCAGTATAGCAAGTCTAGATCACTCATCTTTAGAGCATCTTCTGGGCTCCATTTTGTTACATTATACATGACCAATATGGTGACAAATATTAACTTATATGACATTTTCAATGATTATTTGAAGCATGAATTGAATTATGATTAGTGGAGTTTTCATAGCGACTGATACTAATTGTGTATAAATGGTTCCATATCATAGAAAAATATCATGATATGGAATTTCCCTGGAGTAAGTGACGATCTTAAGCATCTTTATCCCCTGCCAAAAGATGTTTTCAGACTTTATAGAAATGACAGACTCCCTACAGACTGTTCTTTTCCAGACCAAAACTCAAAATCAGTAGGTCAAGCTCATTGAAACTTGGTATGTGGAACAATCATTATCATCCTATCTCAGGGTATGAACATTACACTAACTCCACTAATCTGTACCCTGGGCTCAAAAGCTACATTTGCTTGCACAGCCCGACTTTGGATATAGCCAATCAAATCATTTTCTTGCCACCCTTGATAAAATTTCAAGGAGAATAGGATGTGATTGGCTATACCCCAAGTCCAGCCCCGCGAGCGAATCTAGCTTCTGAGTCCAGGGTACAGATAAGTGGAGTTAGCGTACCCTGAGACAGGATGAATCATTATATGCAATTGTTCCGTTTTTGGTTTCAACTTTTCCCTTAAATGATTTTTGGATTTCAATGGAAAGGAAAGCATGAAGTGTGTTTCTGGACCGTTACTCAAAAACTATAAAGCCTAGCTCATTGAAATGTGGAACAATCATCAATCATCATTTGCTTTGTGTCAAACTTAAAGAATTTTTCGTTTAACATTATCTATTCTGTATTCTACACATGTTGTACTGAAATAAGATAAACTGTTTTAACTAAATTTTTTTGAGCATTTGAACAAATTCCCAGTGCCATTTACCTATGTCCACAAGAATACAGTCTGTTGACATTGATATTTCCCTTTTTCCTCAATTAAGGTAGGCATTTCAGTGAAAAGGCAATATGAATGTTTGTGATTTGTGTAATGCCTGAACACAAAACCTTTGACCTACAATTTAGCTGGTATAGGAATACTTATAGCTCTGGTGATCATACTGGACTGATTTTACCCTGTTAAAGATTATGAGTGACCATTCAATGTTACGGTTATCTGTCTGTCTGTCTGTGCTTATGTAAAGGCTTTGTCTCCACTAAATAGCTTATTGTACTCTCAATGTTTCCTTGCAGCGAGAGTAAATTAATGTCTCATAAATCTTGCTTGATGCAGTAGAGCAGAAATTTTGTCTCAATGGTGTTAGTGATCAATATTTTAACTGGAAATGGAAGTAATTACAGCTTTAGGCTTGTCAATGTGAGTTGGTTAATCGTATCAGTCACACGGCGGAGTGACTTCAGGTGAACTATACCTATAGCTCACGTAGATCCCATGTATGTTATGGCCTGATTACAGGTAAATGATGAGACTGACAGATCGTTAGGGGACAGGTAAATCTGCCTAACAGCATGGACAAATGTTGTGTGGTCAGTGGTAAAGCCAAGGGATTAATCAGAGACTTTGCCTTCACTTTGGATTAGATAAGGTCGTTACCAGCTTACATTTCAATACTATACTACACAAAATAATCTAAGGGACACTTGTAAAGTGTCCCATATTAACTTTATACCTCAATGCATGGTTAATGTTATGTATTTTATGAAATAAACAATATCTAACTGACATATTGGAATCAAATTCTGCAAGTGACGCAGTTGCTGTATTGCGCTCTGAAGTCAGAAACAAGGCAGGGGTAAAAAATGAAAGTCAAAGGATGTCAGAGTGCTCAGGTTCAAAACATTGCGGTCTTTTCTTAGGTGAATTTATTGCTTTGAAAGTTGCATCTCTAGTGTTACTTGTTACAGACATTAGCCTGAAAAAAATTATTAAAAATGGCAAAATTCCAAAATTAATCAAATTTTCCCAAAAAATCTTTATGGTTTAAAAATCAATAGCCATGTGGCAATAGCAATATCAGAGATGCATATGGGTATGAACAAAAATCTTATCTTTGAGCTGCTGATATTTAAAGTTAGTGCAAATGATTTTACAACTACAGTTTTTCTTAACTTCTATTGACTAGTGTATATTAGTCTTACCCTCAGATGGTAGTTGATATTGTATAAAATTGATTTGAAACCTAGCCTGTCCTGAAAATTAATTGGTCAATTCGTAAGGGGAAAATAAAGAAAAAAATTTAAAAGTTACCAGTCCTGACCAAAAAGTAACCAGTCCTCGCAAAAAGAAGCCAGTCAAGGACTGGCGGACGGGCTATATTTTAAACACTGCTATTTTTCAGTGATTTGAAGTGGCTAATGATAATCCTTTAAATGATATTTGGGATTTGAACAGTAATAACATCAAGTCTCTATCACAAATAAATACCTTTTGATGACCTAAACTAGTAGATTGTCAGATGAAGTAGATGTGGAATTGAATATTTAAAATGTCTGTCATGTTTAGATGTAGAAAAATCATTCAATAGACAAGGACAATAAAAGTACAATTGAGACAAGATCAAAAGGCCAAGGGTTGATTGTCATATTTACTATCAGAATCATATTTGTGTACGGGATAAAGAAGTTGAGCAGTGTTCTCTGGTTGTTATAACTTCTCTATAGATGAACATTCATGTCAAAAACAGTCTGTGAAAGGGTTAATTCTAACAAAGGCTAGGAAACTTCAAATTCTTTTTAGCAGTCCAGTCGAAGGTTTAGATATAGTGTAGCATAGTCATTTAGAGTAATCACAGGACTCAAAAGGGCAGAAGTCATGTGCTTCTATGCCAACAGAAGATCCCTCAGCAGTTATACAGTAGAACACGGATATAGCGAACAATCGGATATAGCAAACCAATTTTCAAGTCCCATCCCTATATCATATCATTCAAATTGTATGCGTATAGCGAACACCGGATATAGCGAACTAAATTCTTTGGTACCTTGGAGTTTGTTATATCCGAGTTCTACTGTATTTGATTTTGAGTTCCCATCTATTTATTCACTGTAATATTTTAAGTTCCTCAATAAATTCAGACTTTAAAATTCACTAGTTATACAAGAAAAAGTTTCAAACTGTGTGGACGAACATTTTATGAAATTTATTTCTAAACTAATTCAGATTTTGTGGCTGGTTGACGTGATGACTTGAAGTGCTAAAAAGGTAATGATAGATGATGATACATATATTGATACGTAGCATGTGATTGCTTGACAAAATTAAACATGATTACGTGATTACCCTAAAGATTGTTCCTGTTTCCTTTAGGAAGGTAAATATCATTGTCAATATTGATTTGTTTTAACTTTAAATTCTGTTGGTTAGGTAGCAAGATCAGGTTGTGGGACATGTTTAATCTATCATCACTTCTGCATTCTGTTTATACAAGTACAATGCATTATACTCATCAGGAAATGAAATAACCATCCTGACGTTATATCAAACAAAATTGTCTGCTGTTGCCATGGATACTGGTCAATCTATCTCCTGTATATATGTGCTCCAACAAAAACCCATCAATAATTGATGAGATTTAAGTGTTATTATCATGTTTTACTACCTGGAAATTGTCTGACGAGTGTTTAACTGTTACGCTAATGAAGAGAGTTCTTTATGAGTGTTGTCCCAGCTTGTAACTGATCAGTTAGACTTATATAAGTCTCTGAAAAATAATCATTCTAAAAAAAACCTATGTTATTAAATATAAGAAATGAGGCCATCTCATTTCCAGGCCGACCAATGAAAAATGCTTCCAAAAACAGCAAAATGTACAAATTTATAGATGAAATGTCATATGTCATTCAGCCTGCAAAGTCATAGAGCCAATGGCAATCTATCGTTCTGTGTATTTAGTGGCATTTGTTCCTGTCTTGTTATTGAAATAACAGTCCTAATTGGGAAAAATTAAAATACAGTAGAACACAGATAAAGCGAACTTGAATATAGCAAACAATCAGATATAGGGAACAAATTCTTAAGTCCTCTCAAAAGCCCTGTATATGACAGCTTAACGCGAGTAGCGAACACCAGATATAGCGAACTAAATTTGTTGGTCCCTTGGAGTTCGTTATATCCATATTCTACTGTATACGTTTCCTACTGACAAGGCCCATTTCACTTGACTCAACAGCATCCATCATCAAGGTGGGCAAGTTGGTTAGCTGTTGGTTCCGCCAGTGCTGGCGGTGTTGCCTAACCATGAGGATGTTGGTTGAATGCAGAAAGGGACACCTACAGTGACTTGTACTATAGTAGATACTGTGATCCAAATCATAAAATTAGGACTCATCAATAGAGAATTTTGCTATAGTAAACTACTGTTTACTTATAAAAACCAGTGTTGTCATTTCTATGATATGCAGTCGATAAAACCATCTATTGCTATGACAACTGTATGAAAACAGACAGTAATAAGACTTTACGACTCTGGTACAGATGAAGATAAATATGAAACAGTAATCCTGTCACTTATCAAACCGTATCAGTTTCATTCCTGTCAGTTAGTTTCAGACATTCACCATTATGTGTGATGAAATAGGCACTTGGTAAGCTGATGGTATCATAGCTGGTGATGTTGGCTCACTCTGAGAGTGTGGGTTTGAATCCTGCAAGGGACTTGGGCTGATGAAGTTGAAGAATCTGTACTATTGCAGAAAGTGTGATCCCAAATAACCTGTGTTAAATGATTCACCATGGTTTGTTTTCCATTAAAACTGGACTGATGATCTTCAAGATTCAAGTTTTATCTGATCACCCAAAAGAAACAACAATGTATCATTGTTAATTCATGAAAACATTAAAAACTTAGGTATAACTATAGAATTTGTTCGTCACGCTTTAAATGATTAACCATGGTTTGTTTTCCATTAAAACTGGACTGATGATCTTCAAGATTCAAGTTTTATCTGATCACAAAAAAAACAACAATTTATCATTGTTAATTTATGAAAACATTAAAAACTTATCCTATTCCTGTTTTGAAATAACATGCTACTATTCCTTATAAAGCTGAATGTCAAGCAAGCAAGTAACAACTCGAATCTTTTAATGTCTAATGGTTTTATGCGACTAGAAATCTACCTGTGGCCAATGAGCCATTTTCCGAGACATAAGTATTTATGTAAGTATACATATCTGTTGGATTCTTGTCGGCAACATTTAGACATGATTCAGCAGTCCTGGTCTCATTAGAGGGAGCTCTGCAATACAATACAATACAAGATGTTTAATCAAATATGAATAAGACTGATCTCACTGTTAATCTAGCGATGTATTATGAATTCTAAGCTTGGTCACATTATTTCTATTTTCGTGAAACGAGTGAATAGTATATTAGCCTTAGTGAAGCTGGAACAATCCAAACCATCTATTAAATCAAATATATGGCAATGTCTGATCTTGTTGTCAGTGTCCTAGCAGGGTACGAATTCGGTTTTTTTCATGCCCTGCACCAAGTGCAGTCAACTGATTTTACCAGACTGCACCTGTGTCTCTCTGACTGCACCAAAGATCATCACAATGGGTGACTTACTTTTACATATTAAAATATCAACAATTTCTCTTTTGTTGTTTGTTTTTATTTATAATTAATGAAATCTAGAGTGCTACACATTATTTAAGCATGCTGAAATGTAAGTCACCTGTTCAAAAGATATCAACAAGTTCCAACTGATACTTTAAGAGATTCCATTGACCAGCATGTTTTGACATCTTGGCCACATGTGACAGCTGGACGATATGGTTGCTAAGCGACAATGTTTTTACCGAAGTTAAAAACGAGCTCTCACGAAAATATCCGAAAAGTCTGAATTTAACTATTTTTGTTAAAATGCGGAAGTAAATCACTGTTTAGGTGTTGCAAACGTTTTAAAGCTTTTTGCTATCGTTTTCAATTGAATAAACTAATCTTGGAAATAAGAAATAAGCTGATCTTTCAAACTGGTTGCAGTCCAGAAACGAATATATAATAGGCCCAGTCAAACGATGTTGATATTTTCAATAGCGATGGCAAAATTGTAAAATGCAGAGTAAAATTAAAAAACTTACAATCTTATCATTTATATCAAGCAATCATAGTACATATAATGTATTTTTAGAGTCAACACAAATTATTTTGACCCTTGAAAAGCCGATGGAACTTTTTGTTTACACTTTGAACGACAGAGCACATGGCATATTTGAGGGGCTATTCCTTTTGCCACCCGCGTTAAACAAACTCATAACACTGTCTACAGCAAGACGGAGAATGGAAAATTTACAGAGGGAGTAAATAGTAAGAGCATGAAATATCAACATGGCGACGATTCTCGGAAGTTTGCCTTCATAAAATATTGGAATAATTAAAGCTGTTTGTGAAATTTAAGAAAAACATTCATGATTGAAACAGTTATATGCGACAGGTATTTGCATAGTTTTGAAAATATGCTATTTTTTAAACTGCACCCGGTGCAGTCCAGTAACTAATTTAGACTGTACAAGACGATTTTCACCTGCACTGGTGCAGTGTTTAAATGACGATTTCGCACCCTGCCTAGTATTGATAACCATATTAATGAAACTCATCTCACTCACCCACACACAGTTAGAAGATGAGATGTTATGTGAAATGCTTCTACTTTGTCGAGAGGACAGACTATTAGGATAATTCATGAACAAATCTTATCCGTCTCCACAATTAGGGTTAAGATTTGTTCATAAATTATCCTATCTCCAGGCAGAGAACTGAAGTACTTGTGATGGACTGAACAATCGATTTTTATCAGAAATCTGCTTTAACAGAGCTTGGATTATGACAGCTTCAAGCACAGATTACCAATAGACTGGATAGTCTAAATATTGTTCTGCATTACCACATCATAATTAGAGAGCTCTGGATTAATTTGCTCCAACACAAGACATCCGAGTGACAAATTGACACAAGACTCAACTGATCAATAAGGCATCAGGCACCAACTAAGAAGGGCTTGAGAAATATGTTTACGGGTAAAATGTAATTATTCCCTGCCATTATTATGTCCCCGGCAAAGCTTTGCGGGAGACATAATGTTTTCAGTCCCGTCCGTGGTTCCGTGGTTCTGTGGTTCTGTGGTTCCGTGGTTCCGTAATTCTGTAATTCTGTAACACTTTCGTATCCGGACCATATCTCCAAAACTGTTCAATATTTTTTCACGAAACTTTGTATGTGGTTAGATCTAGTAACGGAGTGGTGCCTTTTGCTATTTTGGTTATTCTGAATTTTTTATTTTTTCTGGTTTCCATGGAAACATTTTGAACTTAGTGCATATTGGGGGAGGCTTTCGTTTCCGGACCATATCTCCAAAACCGTTCAATATTTTGTTACGAAACTTGGTATGTGGTTAGATCTAGTACTGAAGTGGTGCCTTTTGCTATTTTGGTTATTCTAAATGTTTTATTTTTTCTGGTTTCCATGGACACATTTTGAACTTAGTGCATATTGGGGGATGCTTTCGTTTCCGGTCCATATCTCCAAAACCGTTCAATATTTTGTTACGAAACTTGGTATGTGGTTAGATCTAGTGATGGAATGGTACCTTTTGCTATTTAGGTCATTCTGAATTATGTAATTTTCCTGTTTTTCATGGAAACAGTTTGTACTTAGTGCATATTTGGGTAGGGACTGTTTCCCGGCCATATCTCAAAAAGTATTCAATATTTTTTTACGAAAGTTGGTATGTGGTTAGATCTAGTGGTGGAGTGGTGCCTTTTGCTATTTATGGCATTCTGAATTATATAATTTTTCCTTGTTTCCATGGCAACAGTTTCAATTTAGAACATATGGAGGGAGGACCATTTCCGGGCCATATCGCAAAAACTATTTAATATGTTTTTACGAAACTTTGTATGTGGTTAGACCTAGTGGTGGAGTGGTGCCGTTTTCTATTTTAGTTATTCTGAATTATTTTTCTGGTTTCTATAGAAACAAGTTGAACTAGGTGTATATGGGGGGTAGGGTCTATTTCTGTACTTGAGCTTAAAAACTATTCAAAATATTTTTACTAGACTTGATATGTGGTTAGAACTACTGGGGGAGTGGTGCCTTTTGCTACTTTGGTTATTCTGAATTGTTATTTTAATTTGAAATTTGTACATAATGGGGGTAGGGTCACTTTCGGATTAAATGTTAGCGGGGGACATCACAGTGCATCACATGCACATATTTCTAGTTTTAGCTGGAAGCAGGGCATATACAGCTTGCGACTTGGAAAAGCTTAAAAACATTATACTAAATTCTTTTTCCTATTCTATACTTTGGTTAACTCTAAGAGAAAGTTATTTTTCATTCATACATCGGTGACATCATTTTTTTAAATTTGACTTTTTTATGGTATCTGCCAATTGTAATGTGGCCATCAAATAATCTTACACAACATGGGGTCTTTTACTTATTATCTATATTTATGCTAAAATATTGTTGGGCATGAATATGTAACAGAAGCCCAAGATCATCCTGTCTAGCCAATCAAATCATTTCCTCGCTGCCACCTCAATAAAATTTCAATGAGAAAATGATTTGATTGGCTATAACCCAAGTCGGGCCCGCGAGCGAATCTAGCTTCTGAGCCCGGGGTACAGATAAATGGAGTTAGCGTAACGTTCGTCGTTCGTACCCTGAGATAGGATGTCCAGGCTATGTGATATGGAGGTATTACCTTTATTAAGGATGTTATCAAATGTATCCATTGATAATATCCCATGTCTGTGTTACAGAAGCCCAGGATGAGAAGCGTATCTGCACTCCAGGCTATGTGATATGGGTGTATTACCTTAGATAAGAATGTTATCAAATGTGCCACTGATAATATCCCATGTCTGTGTTACAGAAGCCCAGGATGATAAGCGTATCTGCAAGTACTTCAACACTCCAGGCCGGTGCTGGCGGGGAGAGTACTGTCCCTTTAAACACGTTCAGCCAGGAGAAGGTTGGTATCCATTTGTAATAATAATAGCAGTGAGTAGTAACATTGAGAAGAAGCATTTGATTCACTTTTAATAGACTGGTGTTTAAATTTTAGATGATTTTTCATCGTTCCCGTGCTTCCCCCTGAATGTGAAAGTTCGATAGCGCACACATTACATTTCACTTCGGTTTACCGTCAATTTTGGTGAAGAATTTCCACACCTCCGAACGTTTGGCTGTTGCCATTTCCAAAGGTCTCCGCGGATATACACTATATGCTACCACGTGACAATTCGTTTAATCGTTTACCGTTTACATGATTCTGTAAACGTTTATTCATTCATGTTAATTTGCCTTTGTCATATTTGATAATTTGACTTACGAAACCTGACGAAACACTTTATTTCTTTTGGCTTTTATTTTTTTTTTATTTGAGTCAATTTGAGTATACTATTACAGTTGGCCTTTGTAAATATCTACCCGACCACAGGACGGGCTACTTGTGAAAGTTAACCGTCCGGCTCGAAAACAGGCCGTCTCGGGCATTCGGGCAGGCGGGAGTTTTCTACGCTGCTGTTATGTTCTATGCAAAGTGGTTTAATCATAGATAAAGAAAAGTTTATCATCATTGCTCAATTACACTGGAGATTTTCTTCATCAAGTTTTCTGAATTGACTGGTTAAAATTATTTGGTCTGCTGTATTGGCCAGAGGCAAAGCCAAGCGCCAGAAAAGCAGACCAAGGACTCCTATCTTGGCCATAACAGAAAAACTTGCTTAATGATAATTTTATTAACAACATCTAAATGTGTTTTCTTTTCTGCACCAAAGCAAGGAGTTCATTTTCATAAAATAAATATTGGACTGTGAACTGTCATAATTGTCTAAAGGTTTGAAAGATAGCCTCTGTCATTTGCCATTTGTGTCTGTTCATACTCCGAGACCTATCGGCCAAGTTTGTCTCAACACCTCAATTATTCAACCCTGTTAACTCCATCTCTGCCAGGAGTGACCCAGGACCAGGAGTATGTGTTGGCACTGGAGGACGACCAGACAGACATCCTGCCGGACGAGGGCGTCATGGTTGCCGTGGAGATCACCAGCATCCTCAGTCCTCGACACTTCTACCTCACCCTCCCCTTCGGCAAGACTCCCATTGACCAGCTGCAGGCCAAACAGGGTGGGTCAAGCTTCTTTCATCTCGTTCAATTATCGTCATAAGCAGGAATGATATATGCCTTTTTAGATATCTACAACTCTTCCTTTCTTATGGCATACTTAATCTAGATTATTACAGATGTAAAGCTCATCGGGATTTATACATATGTTCCACACAATTTGCAGTGCAAATTTACAAATGATTTAATCGTCTGACAAATCGCAGATAATTTTTTCTGTGTGATTACCTGAAAGCAATGCAATGCTCATGCAGTAAGCATTTTCTTTTTAGTTTTGTATTTGCACACTTTGTTTGAAATGAAATTGTTTGATTTCCAAGTGTTTTGTAACTAAAAGGGAGGATGTAGATGTTTTTTTGAACAGATGATTCCCCTTAATATTGCCAGAAATTTTAGTTTTCTTGATAATATAAATTCTTTTGACCCTTCTTGATTAAAAAACAGAATCAGTAACTACAGAGGATGACGAGGACCATGAAGAGACACTTGCTGATCTCGTCCGCAGCATGAAGTGAGTTTCAGCTTTTGTTGTGCAATTTCAAATAAATGTTGAGTGTAAATTCATTGTTAACAAAAATTGATGTACCCTCATCACAACTAATCTGGTATAGAAAAAAAGAAAAATAATATCTCTTCTGTCTCTCCTAGAGTCACCTACCAGAATCGTTCATTCACCCACCGAGACATCCTCCTTCTTGCCCCGGGCCAGGCCGTTGCAGCCAAGTTTGTGAGTGGCTCTGAGATTGGCTGGTACAGGGCAAAGGTCACAGACACGCTTCCAGAGGAGAATAAAGTGGAGGTTTGTATGAGTTCATGGAAGAGGGTTTGGTCCATGGATCAATTTGTCCAGGATCAGTATCAATCAGTATTTGTAGAACTACCGTTATATCGTTAAATTTGATTACATCAAAGTAAATCTGTCATACTTATTAGGAATATGACACCATGGGTCGTGTTATGATGATGATGATGATGTCTCTCTATTGTGTTTTGAGCTTATTGAAGTTCACCTCTCCTCTCCCTTTCTTGAGATCACCATGAGTAGGAAGAATCAGATCTCTATTATATAAGAATGGATGATGTTTCAGGTGTACTTCGTAGACTTTGGTCACACAGAGTGGGTGAAGGAGGGAGATATCCACGAGCTGGAGCCCCGCTATCTGCACCTACCTCAGCAGGCTGTCGAGTGCTTCATGGTTGGAATCGAACCACCCTCCCCCAATCTCCAGTGGTCTCAAGAAGCAAGGTGGGCAATCTTTTACGGACATATCACCTTCAAAAATGAGTCGAAAGCTGGGTAATTTTCTTAAGAGAGGCCACAGGAGCCTAATGTCCTATATTCCGTTTAATGACCTATATTTATGTGCCTTTTTCAAACGCAAAAGTGCATAATAGCTGGAATGTTGAATACAGAGTTCTTGAGTTGTTTATCTCTTTGTGTTTGTATCGTCTATTGACATTGTTGTGGCATCTGACCCTGAAGCAAAAATAGCTTGATTACAGGACACGTTCTTAGGTTCCTTAGCTAATGGTGTATGTATGATATTACATTGTTGTGACCTATTCAACATTTGGTGAAGTCAGAGATGGCACATTGAACAACCTAGTTAGCCATTTTAAACAACATTTACTTTCACAAAGATGTATACTGTACAGATTGTCACAGAACTGAATGACTTAACAATCATGGCACATTCCACTTTCAATTGGTCTTCTGCTATCTACAGTTTTCTCACTTATATCAAGTGCATTGTGTTGTTAGTCAACTTGTGTTCTTTATTGGTTATTCCATGTGCAAATTGGTAATCTTGATGTCTGAAGAATGGAGCAACGTAGAGTCCTCAAATCTGGTAGAGAAGTAACTGATAAGCTATGAAGACTTTTTAAAGTTTTTGATGATCTTATAACTGATTGTAGCAATATGTTATAACTAATTTATATTTCAGAGAGAGGTTCCGTGAGATGGTGGATGGTAAAACTCTGGTTGCACAGATCATCACCAGGTATGATGTGTTGATGATGTTGGTTGGTTGCTTTACACACTTGCAACATACAGCCAACATTGATCTTCTACTAGATCTACTGCAGGAACTATGCACTGACAAGTGAACATCTTTGAAGCAGTTCCCGTACCTTTCGTCACTATATTTATTCAAGGCAGATGATTATTATGGTCAATATCTTTTTTTGAAGACCTTATCGTGAATGTAGTTTTTGAAATAATTTTGGGTGTTAGGTATTAAGTATAAGATTCTCTTAACATTGCTATGAGATTGGATGTGGCTTGAAAAATCTTATTACCTGTAAATATTAAGAGAAGTTAAGTTTTGTCAGACTGGGAAATCATTAAAGGTAGATGAATTTTCAGATTAACAGCATCATTACAGTTTAATTAGAACTTGATTACTCTGTGACAGATCGTGGAGTGGATGTCTCCATGTAGACTTGTATGACACAACCGACAGCGTGGACGTGAACATCGCCAACACTCTCATCAAGGAAGGCCACGCCCGACAACCGGCGACGCCCCCTGTCCAGATACGGGAGGAGAGGCCGGAGTCCCCTGCAGTCATCCTTGTCCCTGGGTAGACTGGTCAAGGTCAAGGTCAAGGTGGATCTGATGAACATCTTGGTGCTAGTTAAAACCTTTCACCTCTTCAAGGCAGAAGTCAGGCTCAATAATGAAATTGTTCCTGGTTTATAAGGGGGAAGGGTCACAGATGTCATTGTTTTAGAATATTAAATCATGTGATATCAGGTATGTTATCCTCGTTCTAGGGTAGACAACTCAATGGAAATGTTTTTGCTAGTTTCAGCAGTCATGATCTAAGTGTTATAATTTCTGAGGATGACCATCAAGATAAAATTCTGCTGGTTTATGATCGCCATTGCTAGGAAATCTAAATCTTTATGTAAAATGATTGGAGTCACATTTGTGAATCATGTTTACCATCTTGTTCTTGATCAAAGAGGAAGTGCTGGTGCATAGTTCAAGAAATAATTTGTTGTAGCTCTAAATCTTGAAGTAAAATAACTAGATTTAGGTATGTTAGAGGTGATGATCATGATTCCATGGTAGAATTACTGCACGGGGTGGATTTGATGAAATATTGCTAATATTTCTAGGATTATAAGATCATAAAGTAGATTGATAGATTCAAGTCTATGGATGTATACTTAAATTATAACATACCCTATTGATGAACTTTTGGAAAAGAAGTCAGAATTCATACTCAAAAACATATTTGATACTGTTTTTTTTGGGGGTGAATGGGTTAACATTGATTTTGAGTATATTATGCCTGAGGTTATAAATGAAAATCTTCTTGTTACTTCAGGAGAGCCAGTGATTTAAAATTTTAGATTTTAAAGTAAACCAATAAGATTCAGGTTTGTTTTTGGTCCAAACTCTTGGATATTATAAACTTATCAGTCATATCTAGAACAGCATGCATTTTGAGGAGGCCGTTGTCTTAGAATTTTGGATCTTGATGTTACATGAAAGGTTTGGGTCTCTGTAATTCAAATCTATTGATGTATGCTTTTGAGGGTATAGTTGATTTTAGTATCTGAAATAATACTTTTCTGAAAAAGATATTGCCCTTTACTTGTTGAAACCATTCTCTTGAAAGATTAGATGTGAAAGCGCAATAAGATGATTCTGGTGAATTTGTTTTTCATTTAACTTATTGATAGAATAACTGATTATGAAATCTGCAATATCTGGCCCTTTGTGCTAATTTGGGAAGTCAATGCTTAAAAATTACGGTAGATATTCTGAAGGTAGTTTATTAGGATTGAAGTCATGGATGTTTTAGGCCATTTCCATGATTAAGTAAAGTATATTTTAATGTCTGGTATATCTTGCTTTGCTTTTGATCAAATGAAAATCTTGGTGCTATTTTCAGTCATGTTTTTTTTACGTTTAGATCCTGAAAATATTTAGAGTCTTTGATTTTTTTTAACTCTAGAATATGTTGTAGTTAATTTTGATATCTATAACCTTTGAATTGGTCAAATGAAAAATCTTGGTGCTATTTCAGGGAAGTGATGGTTTTGAAGTCTTATATCTTGAAGTCGAGTAAGGGGTTTCAGGTTTCTGAATGAAGCTTTTTGTCAAACTCTTGGACAGAGCAAGTATGGTTACCGTACTAGATTATTGATTCTCACTGCATTGCGTCATTGATTATGATGAAAAAACTATCATGCAAGTTATAAAAGACCTATAATATCCTGCACCTGACTTGATGAGTAATGGTAGCAAGATATATATAAAAACATTCATTTTGAATATTTCTCAATTAAGTTATATTCATTTACATTACATTAACTTGTTGTAATTTTGACTTTTTAATATTGATTTATTTATTTTTTGGTCAATGCAAGATGCATTATTTTCATTATTTTGTTAATCAAATTTGAGTAATTTTTATCAGTTCCAAATTTGATTTTAATCAGAATAAAGAACAAAAAGTTGCCAAAAATAGAAATAAGGTTCAGTTTTAGTTTTAACTTTCATGTTCATGTTTTATAAACTTTTGAATATTTTACATGTGCTTCAATGTTTTTGCCACTCATAATACTGTCAAATAGGAACTGTTTATTTTTCTAAAATTACCGTTATCATTGAGTAATCATTTACAAAATCAAATTGAATTCTTTTCATTTTTAGCTCATCTAGCCTGAAAGGCCTGATGGGCTTATGGTATGGCATGGTGTCCAGCGTCAGTCCATTAACTTTGTGCATTTTCATCTTCTTCTCAAGAGGCATAAGGCCTAGAAAACTGGAGCTTTGTGTACAGACTCCTTGACTAGTTGAGATTATAAGTTGTAGCTTTGGTGGGCCTGTGACCCCTCATAAGGGCCACAGGGGCCACGATCTTAAAATATATTTTCATCTTCTTCTCCAAAAGCAAAAGCCCTAGAAAGCTGAAACCTTGTTTACAGACTCCATGACTAGTGAGGATTATGAATTTGAGCTTTGGTGGCACTGTGGCCCCTAATATGGGCCACAGAGGCCACATCTTAGAACCCAATTTCATCTTCTTCTCCAGAAGCATACAAGATAAGCTGAAACTTTCTGTACAGACTCTTTGACTAGTGTGGATTTTAATTTATAGCTTTGGTGGTACTGTGGTCCAAAATAAGGGCCTAAGCGGCCACACCCTTAAAACCTATTTTCATCTTCTTCTCAAGAAGCATCAGGCCTAGAAATCTGAAACTTTGTGTGCAGACTTAAGTTAGAAAATTGGGATTCTATAGTGTACATTTGATGATCCTGTGGCCCCTACTAAGGGGGGGAACCACATTTGCCACACCCTAAAGCAAAATTGAAAGAACCCTGATGAGCTACAGAGTCAATGGCTCTATTTTGATTTGGTTGGCATTCTGATGTTGATGAGAGAAAAAATAAGGACAATTCTTAAGGGAACAACTTATTTATTCTGTGAAAGCAACATTTCAACATATATTCCAATATCATTTTGACATTGATTCTTGTGTTGTTGCTAGACAATGACATAAAATGTATGAACAAATATTGCTTTGAAAGGTTAAAGAAGAATTGTCCCCTGGGTAGTGATGTTGATTGTGTGATTGTAATGTTGTACATTGTAAATATCTAAACTCAGGAATTTGAACAAGGTAGCTATACTTACTGATGTGTCAAATAGAGGAAACTAGAGTCTCTTAATGTAATACTATTTGATTCAAAAGGGTAAGTTTTTAATGTGTAATCAAAAGGGAAAACGTAACTTTGATACAAAATCATCCACAAGTTTAATTAGAAATGTGATATCATTATTGTTTAGCACTGCTTAGGCGATATTTCATCCATGGACAGGGTAAATTGTGTTGAGAGGAAGTTTTGTATTCTGTATATCATTGTCCGGCATTTATCAAGCTCATGTTGCCAATGTAGCTGCCTGGCACCATCTGGTGGTATCAGGGACCTGACATCAAAACTGCTAAGGCATGGGCAGTGAGTGATGTGATATCATTTTAATCTTGTCATATGATAAATAAAGGATACTTTAAACATATCATAAATAGAATACTTATTGTTGTTTTTCAAATCCCAAGTTTATTTTGTCGAGTTTCATGGGTAAAGTGTATATTTTACAAGTGGCACAGCCACAAGTGAAATATACCCTTTACACATGTCACGAGATGAAATAAACCTGGTATTTGAAAAACTACAATAAGTATTCTATTTATGATATGTTCTTTTACTGAAACATGTTCTAAAATTACTTTAAGACTGCAAAGTTGCCCCAATTTGTTTAAATAGCTGAAAGGAGTTCCGGCACCTGACCGAATATATCGTCACTGGTCACAGTGCAAATATAAGATCTCATCACTGTAGCCGGATAAACATTTTATTTCACTGATAAAACCCAGTATTTCATAAAATATGATCATATAATAAATACACTGTAGTTTCTATAACAGTTAAGTATAAAATGTATATTGAAAATGTCTTTTTTTTAAAGTATTTGCTTATTTTGTGCTCAGTTGTAAATTACATTCCTGCTTGACAATGAAAAATGTTAAACTTTCTTGATATCATTTTCATTAGAGATAGTCACTGAAGTCTTCCAGAATAGTAGGTAGGACTGTTAATCTGTTTACAAAATATTGCACAGATAATTCTGAGAGGGAATCACTGAGTTTGATTCACTATTTCTGGAGATTGTGCAAATTAGCTATTCTCACCAGGTTTGGAAAAAATCTTGGTTATTTCTTTGCCTTTATGCCATTATGGTCTTGGTGAAAACACTGGCTATTCTAATTCTTGGATGATAGATACTGGAAATGTACCAAACAGGATTTTGTAAAGAAAAATGAGCCAGTCTCAATAACCACATCATAGGAAGCAGGGGAATATTTCATCAGGATATTTCTGTGCTCGAGAGGGATGACTGTAGCGTTTTATAGTTTCCTATTGCGGTAAAAATGTTAATATCTAAAAGTGATTATTACCAAAACCGCTAAACTTTGTTAAATATTGGTTCATTTCATCTTTTTACTTGCCAGTGAGCCTGTAAAACTTTTTTTTTGGCAATGGTTCCACAAATAAATCACTAACTGTGCAAAGTTTAATGTCTCAGTGGTTAAAAATATGAATAAAGTATACCACCCTTGAGAGAAATCATCTTATTCGCCATATGTAAAAATCTACTTTCAATCTATATAGACTGACACAAGTAAACTCAGAGTTCCATGGCATCAAGCAATTTGTCATGGTCATTGGTGATTTTGTGCTATGATTTTTAATTCAAATTTACTGAGTTCATTTTCACCTTTTATTCGCCAGAATTGTGCTGTTAAGGTTGCTCTTGTACAGAGTAAATTACAACCTAAAATTAAAATCAAAACGTCAAGGTGTATTTCGTTGATTGCTATGTAGTGTACATTGGACAATGACCTTTCTACTTGAATGTTAATTCGATTTATTAATTGATTAAAATAGTTGGCTGAAGTTTAATGGTGGCTGCCTTTCGACTTAAACAAACAATTAGGCGTACATAATTGGCATACTGAGAGTTTGATGATTTCTCCAAAAAAGTATTATCTTTTTTTCCTATTATTACAATGATTCTTCAAGCTTTCATAAGCTTTTACACCAAAACGTCACATTAATTACTATAGATATAAATTGATTTTCCATTAGACATAGTTTACCTTGCTGGAGAAGACAGTCAGCTATCCGCTTTATTTAGATAGCATCCTAAATGACCAAGTTGATGTTTTGTGTGCTTTGTATAAACTGTGTGTTGTTGGTGTTGATAGATCATTGTCCAAATCATCACAACATTTTTTACCAACTGACAAATGTCATTGAAATTTCACACTAGATGTATGAAAGGATTATTTTTTTATTCTAGTCAACTGAGAAATGTGACTTTTTAGTTTTGTATATGAAAATGATTGTGCAATAAAATCAAATGAATACACCATTAAGTTAAGTGGTTATTTAGCAAGTATACTCTTCAAAAGAAGTTAAGGAACACTCAAGTGGTAATATGTTTCATTTGCATCAACTCTAAATGTCAGCAGCTCAAAGAAAAGGTTTTTGTTTGAAGTTTTGTTCATACCCACGTGAATACCAGGCATTGGGCTACAGATGTTTTTAAGAATTTTTTGATAATTTGGAATACGTAATCACATTTGTTCAGGAGAATCTCTTCATCAACATTTGAAATGATTTCTCTACCAGTGATATCACTTTTTTTTAAAAAGTCTCCAAAGACAAGACCACAATGTTTTTAACCTGAGCCATTTGACATGCTGAGACTTTCATTTTCGACCCCTGCCTTGTTTCTGACATCAAAGCGCAAAACAGAAACTGTGTCAAACGTCAGTAAGATAGTGTTTATTTCATAAAATACATAACTATCACCATGCATGCGCTGAGATATATGGGACACTACACTACGTGTTCCTTAGATTCTTTTGAGTAGTATACAGTAGAACTCGGATATAACAAACTCCAAGGGACCAAATAATTTAATTTGCTTTATCCTGTGTTTGCTATACACATATGATTTTAATGATATTATATAGGGACGGGACTCGAAAATGTGTTCGCTATATCCGAGTGTTCGCTATATCCGAGTGTTCGCTATATCCATGTTCGCTATATCCGTGTTTTACTGTATATACCTTACCATTCTCCACATATGTTATTTCTTCACATGTTCAATAAAATACAAACATTTGTGAAAGTTGCACACCTTTATTTTACACACTTGATATGAGTGAAAGTAAGCACAAAGGACTGATTAATATATTAAGTTAATTGCTAAAAATGACATTTTTCAATATGGTTACATAATGGTAGCAGTACATGGGTTGTATAAAAAAAGTTTTAAAGGCAGTATAGCACTGTTTTTCTTTTCAAATGTTCTCCATTTAATGTAAGATTATAGAGATAAGTTTCCTTTAGATAATGTATGATTATGAAGAGAAAAAATTATTCAGAAAATAAATGTCACACAAATTGGCCTACCATAAGGTGTTATGTACTGTATTGTAAAGTGAAAAAATCATGGGACCATTTTCGTTGGAAAACCCTTTAGATCATTCCAGTAACATATAAATGGATTTAGATCAATTAGAACTACTTTTATTGATTATTATGCATTTGGTAAATATTCTTAAACTTTTTGTTTTTCACGAGAAAATGCGCTACAGTGCCTTTAGTTTGAAAACAAAGACCTTCAATGACAAAATATGATTTACGTATTTGATCTTTAACAAATTCAATAATAATAGCATGGGAGTTACACGATGTTTAAATTCAGGATTGAAGAAACAGTAAATTTATGTTTGAAGTGTCTGTAAATATTTATATTCACATACAAACTTACAAAGTATAGGATGTATTCAAATTATCAATTTGCTCAGAGAGGTAAGCTATTCAGAGGCATGTTTTAAAGGGGCAGTAGCACGTTTTATGGGGGAATATAAGGTGATGTCAGGAAATGAAAATTCATGGTTCCAATTGAAAGACAATGTATTTAAACTAAATGGAGCAGTAATAAATCAAATATATAACATAAAGTTTAGCCATGAGATTTCTTTTTTCTTACATAAAATGAATTAAAGGTGTTCACACAAAAATGGCTGCCAATGGATTTTATGTTCTTCTTCATGCTTTGTCCTCTGACTATGGATTATTGGCTTGAGTAATGAGAATTTTGACACTGTCAAAATAATACATTTAGCATTAACTTACAATTATTAGTGAACATTTGAAAATATAAAATTATCAAAAAACGTGCTACTGCCCCTTTAAATCCATGCGGAAAATACCAAATTACGGTTTACTTGTTAAACAAAAGGTCATGACACTTATATCTGTTTTTAACATTGCCAAATGATTGTTTTCTAAAAACACTTTTGACTTTCACATTAATTTTGATAACGTATATGTAGCTTTGATATACATGATGTTAACAAGAAATGATAATAATGATATTTATACCGCGCCTTTTCATGATTCTAATAGCCTCCTCAAAGCGCTATCCTCATCATTACCTTGAAGTATTTGAAATAAATTGCTTAGAGCGACAGGGACAAAACACAGCATGAGACCAAGGTCACATAGGTTTTCGTTTAAAATTCCTATTATCAAAGAACAACATATAATCGAAAATGGTAAAACTGCTTGTGATAACCGAGTATGGAAAAAGTCTAGAAATACATAATTCCGGAAGGATTACATGAAACGTGTGATTATTTCCAAAGTCAGTGGTCAATCTTAAATAAATTGAGAGCCACGGTTCTATATTTTTTAATACTTCAACCTAATATTAAAACCTGTTGATTAAATTTACTTAGATTGGATAAAGGCCTCAGAGTAATTTTTCTCCGTAAGCTTTGCGATGTCAGTTTTGGAGAGGACCAATAATGAAACAGAAGATTTTAACAACAAACTTTGATATATTTTGATCGGATATCGATATCATTACAAACACCGTTTATCACTATCAGCAAATTGCAAAGTGTTTTCTGAAAAGCCTACAGGATGCGGTTATGTGTACATCTCATCCTGTAGGAAGGAGCATTTACAAACCTTGAGGAGCTTCCCATTTATCTACAACTGCAGGCTGCAACAAGTATGCAGTACGGATCAAGGGCGGTATTCTAACACACTCGACATTTATAAGGTTATATTAGTGGGGTTACACTATAGACACTATTGAAATAGTTGGGACTCTTATTCTGGTCGAGTCCTTGGAAGCTTGAGTGGCTCAAGAATCTTAACTTGTATTCTTTTAACCATCTTAGTATATGGCATGTTGATTGAACATGATCATGACAATCTTTTCAATGGAACAATCAGTTTAAAGATGGTCAGTCATTTCATTAAGTGCCAAACCAAATCATTTCAATCCCTACGATTGAAAGTTAGCGTTTAATTTACACATCATCTAACGACATATGATTATATCCTACAGTTTATTGTTATAAGAATATTTAAGTGAACATTCCAAAGGGAGATAATGATGTTACATTATATACAAGCGAGCTGGTTGGTGATACAGATATTAACAAGCATCCGGCAACATGCGCGCGCACTCTCCGGTTGGGAGATAAAGCACTAGTCTAATATTGTCTCTCCTGTGCAAGGCGCCATCTTCAACATGTCATCCTTAAATAGAAGTTATTGCCCGTAAAGCTTTACGTCACGAGTGCTCATCTATGGTTATTTCACGAGCGATCGCGAGTCACGGTCGATCGTATAAAAAAATTACTAATAATTTCACAGACACGAAATCAAATTTTACCCACGAATAAAAACAATAGAGAAAACGCAATAATTTACTTACGATTTTTACTCATAAACATCAGCTTTTTACCTGTTCCGACAGCTGAAATTCATTTTGTTAATGTCCTCGCCCCTTTTGGTAATTCGCACCCAAGAAAACGTTTACCTTAATATCCAAAGAATAGCAGGGACAGTAACGCTTACAAATCAATTAGGAAACCCGATAGAAGTAGCAAGGCATGAAGCAAGCACCTTGCTACAGACTGGCTGAAGGTCGCGCCTTGATAGGAGCTGAAGTTCACACTGTATAAATAGCAGGTATAACGTCGTGATGAATGACTATTTACAAGATGTTAGAATAAAGATGATCTATGTAATCACGTTGCAATGGTTAGCTATGACACAAGTTAGAAGTTTGTGAGGATTTAATATTCAACCATGAAAATATTCTTGTCATGGACAAATACATTTGTACACGAATTGAAAATTTCCTTCAAAACGCTATAGCGGTTTCAGTTACTCTTAAGTTCAGAATGTCAAAACCCCGTCTTTTCAATATTATTGAAACAATATATTCCTTTTAAATATATCCAAAGTAACTGGCTTTTCCTATGGTATTGCAACACTATATTTCTGAACAATTCATCAAAGTAAACGTGCGTGTCTATCCTATGGTTTTGTTACTATTTTTCTTTTCTATTTTAAGGTAACCGTCTTTTCTATGATACTACAACCATATATTTCTTATCAATTCACCAGCAGTTAACCACTTTCCTGTTTTTTTGCAACAATACAACAATATATCCCTTTTCAAATGATCCAAAGAAAATGTCTATTCCATGGCATTCAAAAAATATATTTCTTTCAATACATCCAAAGTAAACGTCTTTCCGATGCTATTGCACCAATGTATTTCTTTTCAATTCGTCCAAAGAAAGAGTATTTCCTATGGTATGGCAACCTTATTCAATGACATATTCCTATATAATGATGACAGCATGTTTAAGGATGCCCATGCTTCCACCACTTAGCTATTAACATTGCATCAGACCAGCACAAAGGCATAATTTGCGAAGACAACATGGATATGTTGCAGCACATATGTAAAACATAAAAAAAGTTCGAAAGCGTTAAAATGATGTTTGACCGAAGTCATTCGATGACGACTGGTAATGTTCGCCAAAATTCATCCATAAAAACGATGATCCAGAACATGCAAATATTGCTGGCTTCTATGGGGAAAACGGTCAGATACCTGTTTTAAACAGACATTATAAAACACAGAACTGTTATTTTTAGTATCAGTATGCCTTATTCAAAAGCAAAATTCCTATTTACGCAAAACCGTTGTCATAAGTCATAGTTTGTTCATACTTCATGAAAAGAGACGTACCAAAACAATTTGGTTACGATCAGTATATCGACTTTAACAACCAAACAATCAATTTATCTTTTGTCTGACATCTATTTACCAAGTCCGATTCCACATCAACCTCAATATCTTATTACGTCAAAAATCAAATCAGCCTTCACCATAGCACCTAGTTCATTTAATGAATCATTGTCTCGACCCATTCTTACGATGACTCTCTAAATACACAGATTTTCTTTCAAAGGTAAAGTGTTTATGTACACAACTAATTTGACTCCACCAACTCAAAATGTGTATACGAACAGTGAAGATTGTGTATGTATAGTCTTTGAATGTCAATTATTCATAAAAAATTTCAACGACAGTTGACTCGATTTAGTTTAAAGCCAACCGCGTAAATAATTCACCAATGAGTTCCAAAAACCCTCATTTCACATGTCATCAAGAGGACATTGGCAGCTTTAATTGGTTACATTTGTTCATAGGAACACCAATAATACCTCAAATTAATACATATATACCAAAATATATATCTATTTCCATGAACGCCTGTCTGCACAACATGTTTTCAACCTTGGTCATTTCTTCTCTTAAACAACATATAACCTGTTCTCTCAATTTGATTATTATACATGATAATACACTACGACTTCTTGAACTGCGTGTAACCAAATTGTGCTTAGACAAGTAACTGGATATCGACATACATATTTTGACCCTACACTAGTACTAGGGAAAGGTACATATGTCTTTGACATGATTTCTCCAAGCGACCCTGTGCGTTAAGATTTGTGTCTCATATTTAACATAATTCAATTTTTTTTAGGCATACGAAGACATTTTATTGTTAAATCTTCCATGTCCTATTTAAAAATGCTTACTTGATAATTTAACCTGTTATCTCATATTTATATATCTCAACTATAATACGTAAATCATAAAATGTAGCGACGACTTTTCTTTTTTGTTTTCCATTTTCCTTCAATTTGATTGATAATGAGTACTTTCTATTCGTTGACTCAGAATAAACTGATCTCTTATGTTTAATGTAATACTTAAATATTGAAACAATACAACGAATTTCATCAACCCCTACTGTCCCTACAGCACAGTCGTGCTGTGTATAACTTGGTTTCAAATAATTTTTTTTAAAGTACGAAGACATTCCACCAAAGCCTTCCTTACCCTACATCTTAGAAATCCTGCGTAGAACTTTGTGTCTAATAAGTTCTTCGATATGTCCTCCCTGTCTTACAACTTGGTGTCCTCTGTCCTCAGGGCTATTTCAAAGTTCGACTGGGGAGGGGCCTGATCTATGGGAACAATCCAGCCCTTCTCATCCTCGGCACACAGGGAGGGATTTGGATGGGAGTCGTTGGGGGGAGGATGGGACCCGTTAAGTGCTAGAGTTGTCTCCCTTGTTGCGTGCTCGTCCTTGACCATCTCTGAGACCGGAAGTGGATTCTCAAGACCTTCCTTCTCACGCTTGTCCTTCAGTCGAGCCCGCTCCTGAAAGAAAGTCAATTACAGAGATGTTAGCGCAGGATATCATGACAGCTCCCTTTGCTGAGTACAACCTGTGCAAAACCAGTCACCATTAAGGCTTGCTATGATTTGAATCCATCTCTTTATTGGAGGTACATATGTATTCTATTAAGTTAACAGAAAAGACCCGATATTGTGTAATTTGGGCCACCTTTGTTAAGAAGGAACAAGAAGACATGGTCATCCACATCCCCCGTCAAATAAGTTTTCATCAAAGCTCCCAATATTTTCCTAAATGGGCTGTAACTCTGTAATAAGTAATTGCATTTACCTCATTTTTGAACTCCATCAAGGTATTGATACCCTAAAGACACGGTGCAAATGTTGTTATTCTATCTTAAATAGTTTTTTACGCCCTCGAACAAAGTCAAACAAAAAAACACTGGCAATAACTCCGCAAAAAATAATTTTGCGGTTCTGATTTTCGAACTCCATCAAGGTATTGATACAATGAAGACACACAGCCAGTTTGGTTAGCCTATCTTAAATAGTTTCTGGGAAAAGTTGTCCCCTTTGACGACTTCCTCAAACAAAGTCCAAAATCTTGAAACAAGGGCAATAACTCCGCAAAAAATAACTTTGCGGTTCTGATTTTCGAACTCCATCAAGATATTGATACCCTGAAGACACACAGCAAATTTGGTTAGTCTATCTTAAATAGTTTCTGAGAAAAGCTGTCCCCTTTAACTCGGACGGACGGACACACGGACGAACGGGGCCCAAACCTATATTCCCCCTTCCACTTCGTAGCGGGGGATAATAAGAAGCTGTCTCATTAAACAGAAGAGATTGTGTTGCGATACAAGGAAGATAAAGCCTACCATATCCTTGTGGGTATCCCAGGAGCGCTGGTGTCGGTAGAAGCGCAAGTACACCAAACCAAACAGACAGATGAGCACGCATCCCGTTGTCATGACGATTATAGCAATGAAGAGCGGAAGTTTGTCGTAAAAAATTGAATAGGACTCAGCTGACGTGGGACTGTCATGTGACGTGCTGTCAGTTGTGGTGGGCGTGCCTTTGGTCTTATCACGTGGTGTGTCAATGGGCGTGGTCTTCGTTGTGGGCGTGTCTTTGGTGCTGTGCCTCTGTGTGTCAATGGACGTGGTCTTTCTGGTGGGCGTGTCCACAGGTTTAGCAGTAGTTGAGTCAACAGGCACAACAATCGGCGGGGTCGTCGCTACTTTGTTAGGTCGTTCTCCATATTTGTAGATGTCGATTACCTGTGCTCCAAACTGAACAGACAGATAAGCACCTGTAAATCTGCTGGTCGATATAGATGTGTATGGTCAGAAAGTATTTGAAAGACAAATTCATAATTTGCAATATAAACAAATCAAGTTTAGGCCTACACCCTCCCGAGCATTAAGTGACGTCAATTTATTTGCGAGACCAACTAAGCTGTTAAATAAAACCTTTAATCAAAGGTCACTGCAGACGGTATACCACCTAAATAGGTAAATGCAAATATGTCGTCTCTTGTCATGGATTGTTCAAGTAATAAGTTTATGTTTAAGCCATTTACTCACCCTGTCCATAGGCTTCAGCCGGCCCTCCGCTCTCAGCACGTTCAGTTGCTGCACGATCTCACCGGCACTCTTAGTCGCTGTGGGGAGTTCAGAGGGTGGCCATTAAATATCAATAAGAATTATTCTTAACAATGCGCAACACTCCTTTTATTAGCGTCAATATCTATCACTTGCTTAATAAGCCTAGACAAAACTAAAAACAAGAGTGAACCGCTACCCTTAAGATTAACATTTCTATGAAAGGAATAAGTCGCGACGCTTCATGTTGTAGTCATATACATGTACATTCTTTTCTGTTTCGCTGTTGGTTGTCTAAGGACAGAGGACCATTAAGGTTAAGCGCCTGGATCAAATGGTACCCACCTCTGGAGACCCTGATGACCACTCCGACGGAGTTCCGGTAGTCCACTGTCTGCACTCTCCCTACGTCACGTGTCGTCAACTCGGGATCCTGCTTCAAGATTTCGTTCAATACCCCAGGAAGATTTGTGTCGATCTTTGAAAACACATCGTCAATACTCTGAAATGAAAATATCATTTTTAATTCTCGAATGATGATAACAATACAAGGCCATAATGTATTTACTTAATGAAGATATGATAACCACTTACCTTGGTTTTTGCGACCTCTATCACAATCCATTCGTCATGCACAGCTGTTGACTGTGAGTCGGGATGGGAAGTTTGAGATGACGTCACAGCCGAGTATTCATCAGTGGACAGGGTCACGCTCATCGTTGTTGATGTATTCACATCTACCGCTACCTTGGAAGATGGCTGTTCTGAGGTAAACATATTAGAAGTCACTGCAGCGTGATCAACATGGCCATCTGCACCAGCTCCCGTTGTCATAGAAGCAGACATCATGGCAACCGTTGTTCTGTCTACGCCTTCAGAACTGGTCTCTACGGATGAAGTGGTAGAGTTCACTGAAGAGTTGGATGAACTGGACGTCTCAGAGTCCAGCACGGGATCGGTTGAGGTGCTGCTTGTGCTATCTGCAGCTCCCGAGACGTCTTTACCCGCGGCCTCATTTCTGGAAGTGACGTCAGTGACGGCTGGCGTTGACGAAGACGTCGGCGTGTAAGACCCCGTCTCCGGGTAGAACTTGCGTACAACGGTTGTCTCAGGGGGAGCTGAAGGAGGGGACATTATTTGCCATGTTTATTTGCCCCAGGAAAAATTAAAGTGAGATTTTCTCAATAGACGTAATGTTCATAATCGTTTCTGTAATGTGATGATGATGCTCAGTGTCTCTGATAAAAGCGGTGAAAATATAACATTCATTTTGCAATTTGAAGTGAAGGCATACATTGACATATAAATCTTGATAGTGGTGAATAGGTGGAATAGACAAATAAAAATATCAATTTAAGTTAACCTTTTCAGTGAATGTGATAACTAACACCAGTTCGAAGGTTTGAATACATTATAAATATAAATCGTGTCATAAATGATATTTTCAAACGTGCAAGTTACATGTTTTCCTTTTATTTCATTGTCTGGGACGAAAGAACCACTAGAAAGATTTTCACATTAACTGAGCATGTATGTCGTACATATAGATAACTGATCTCGAGTGTTCAGTTTCTTTTGCCGTTAGTCCATTTACCTTCTGTTGTGAGATAGTCTCCACTATCTGTCTCTGTGTCAGAGTCCGGGGCATTCGTCTTCTCATCTAGTCAATAAAGTTGAACGCTTTCATAATGAGTTGTTAGTACTACGTGTGTATGTACATTGGTTAACGTTATTTTGTTATTATATAAACTCAAGCCCAATCGAAATTAAAACCACTATAAGCTTGTGAAGGTCATTAACTTTAGTGCACAGAAAATTTGAATAACGACAAGCGAGTAAGCAAATTAAAGTTTATAATACCGTTCCTCCTATAGAACGTACAGTTGTTATTGACAGAGGCATATGATGACATTCTAGTTATCTGTTTTGTTTAGACTCTTCAGATATTTGAACAGAATAGTACTTATCGATCACCTTCGCAATAAATCATTCAAATTAATATTTCCCTTATTTAAACAGATCGGCAAGCATGAAGGACGTATGGGGGGCTGGCTCAACGTCATACACGATGTTTCAGTTGCTGAATAAAAGTGTCTTCCTACATGGTATACACGGTCATGCCTTTTAGTAACCTAGTATTTGCTATTATTATGTTATTTACTGTATACTAAAGCCGGGTTTGTAACAATCACATTTCCATCACGTGTTATTGTGATATTTCGTCCATGACAAACCGTAGAGTATGTAACATATAGAGGATATCTGTCTTTTCTTGACTAATACCATGTTTATCTCTTCGAGTGAGGTTGAAAGGTTATATTTTCACGAGTGGCGCAGCCACGAGTGAAAATATATAACTTTTCTACCTCACGAGATGAGATAAACATGGTATTTGTCAAGAATTGACGGATATTCTATTTATTATATGATTTTACCATTGTAATTACGTCCGAAAAGGGTCATTTTCACGCCGAGCGGCCGCTAGGAACAGCCGTCACCACAGTAACACTGTGACGTCATAAGCCAATTCGCCGCGTGAGACCATTGTTTTATGACGTCAAATTATATCAGTCACCGTTCGCAGTGAAAATATAAGTTATTTTCACTGTAGCTTGATAGACAGTTTATTTCACTGATAAATCCCAGTATTTCACTGCTCGCCATATAATAAAATATTTTATCAGATGCAAATTGATACAGTATCTGTGTTTCCACCGCCATTAGGTTTTGTATACTACTGACCTATTACAATGATTAACGTTGAAAGGAATGCAATAAGAAGTCTCTTGGAGGGAGAACATTTATTTATTCAATGTAGAATATGTAACGTAATATTTGATTGGATGTAAATAGAGCCAATATCAGTGTTTCCATCGCCAATAGGTTTTGCATACTACTGACCTATTACAGTGATCAATGTTGAAAGGAATGCAATAAGAAGTCCCTGAAGGAGATAATTTATTTATTTGATGTGTGCATACCTGTGGTTGAATCACCAGGTGACAGTGTTGTGATATCGTCGCCAGGGGGCGGTGTTGTGCTGATCTCATCAGAGGGCATTGAGGTGCTTGTAGACATTGAGGTGTTTGATGACATTGAGGTGCTTGATGACATTGAAGTGCTTGATGACACGGGTGCTAAGGATCATGCAAGTGAAACATGTGACATGACAATGATATTTATAACACTTAACACTTTATGACACTTATAAGGCAAATATTTCAATCCTCCAGTACATGCTATAGTAGACGATGTATGCTCGCCGTGACTATCTCCGGTAAACATTCGGAGAGTAGCACGGCGTAGGGGAGCTAACTAGGCGAGCATGATCGTCTAATGCCATAGGCACTATCGTCGTTATTATCCTGGTTAACCAAAGTTGACATAACGGTCAGCAGAAGGTCAACAACAACACAACTCTTAATGAGGTACCAGATCCTGTTGTAGTCGTGGAGCCAAGTCCAGATCTACTTTTTCCGCTTAAAGTTTATTGTAGAGATTGACAACTTGGTGCAAAATGTTCTTTAAGTGCTTGTGGCGTTTATTTTCAACATGACATTAAATGATGTCCCTGACCCTCATTATATCGTAAAATTACTTTACTGTAAGTTTATCAATTGAAACAATAAATGATTCATCTTAAATGTTGTGAATGTGAATCTTCTAGCTATTCTACTATTCTTAACAGCATTTTAAAAACCATTTGACCTTCATTGGATCTTGAAAGTAATGGACATGCATTGGTTAACTGGAAGGGGACCAAATCTTTTTCTTTCATTGACTTAAGCAAAATCGAAAAAACAGCCACAAAAGACATCTTTCAGACTTTTGACCTTGATATGACCTTCCAGGTCAAATGTCAAGGTGTCAACATACATGAAATAAATCAAGAATGTTTGTACTATTACTCCATATTGACAAAACACTTCTAAAAAAATATTAAGTGGAAATGAATTCTAGCCTTCTTTTCAGGTATGGTTCCCAGGCTTTGGGTAAAGTCATATGCCATAGCTGATACCTCAATACACCACACAAGGCAGTCAACTACACAACAGTATATATAACAACAACACCTAAATCACATTCAAATCCACTCAACCCTACATCCATTCTACCTTCACTACGTGCAAATACATAACAGATTCCAGTTTCCTGACCAGAATCTAAAACATTCTTCCAAAAATATATACATGGATCCCGTCTTCCAACTTGGCTCCCCCTTCCCCCTTAATTAACTAATTCCATATCTTAATTTTCAAAGTGTTAAAGGGGGTCTGCAACCTGAATTTTTAACTTCCAGTGTTTTATTAGCAGGGCCCCGAAAGAGTCGTAAATACTCGGTAGGGACGAACTCGTTTGGTTGCGAACCGCTGACAGCCGGTACCAAGTTTGTGTCATGTGACCCCCCTTACCCGTCTGGATGCTCTTGTTAACGATGGTCAATGAGGTTTCACCAGCCAGGTTGTTGATCCCCTTTAAACCTTTTCGCCATGGGTACCAAATTCCCTTTAATATTAACTTTAGAAATCCATTAAAGGTCCGAAACACAAATTTAACATCAGCTTCGCTGGAAGCGCTCAAAAAATCTCTAAAGTAAGAGGAGGCGAAATTGACCTATCACACACGTACCTCGCGGGTCCCTTGTCAGTAGAACGTCTCCACTCGTGGTCGTGACAGTAGTTGACGGAACAGGAAGTTCTAATTAAGAGAGACGGCTTGAGATAAAACACGCGACAACTGTGCTCAATTCAATAACCTTTACAAGTGGTTCATTCTACATGCAAATATTAACAGTATATGATATAGTAAGAAACAAGGACGGTGCGCAAGGATACCAAAGAGAATATTATATATTTTTTGTATTTTATCGGTATTATTTCATGGACATCGTACATGTTAGTAGGTAGATTGTAAGAACACAATGACTAAAGTTACTAAGAATTCAGTACAGGATAAAGCATTTAGAGCAAACAGACGTATTTTTAAAGGAAGAATAAGTGCAAAGATGCTACAAATCTATAGATTACCGGCATACTAAATCCATATATATTATCTTCAACATATATTAATGTAAACATTCATGTTTTTTAATGTAATAATATTAAGCAGGCGATTAGTTAACACAGTAAACCTGCATATAAAAACCCGAGATAGTATATATATATGATTGGGACTTGGGACGGGATTTTCAGCAAACCAAAATATGCTCACTTCAGTGCAAGATCTTAATCGCAATAGCCGGATGATCTACATACTGAACCTGAAACTATACATAGTCTAGAGGAAATCTTTCTGCATATGCTTCAGCTTAATACAAAACCATAACGATTTTAAATCAGGCATAACGATTGGTAAGGAGTTGATGGATTGCCGCGGCTATATCTTGAGGAGGAGGAAAGGGATCTACCTTGTATTCAAATCTTTCAAAGAGACAAATTAAAATTCTTCTATGATTCTATTTTAAAAGTTTGATAACGTAAACCCTCTTCCTGATTGAATTTATCAAAGGCTAACATTGAAACAACTTCGTGAAGGGTCAACAAAATTACATGTAAAGGTTTCAAAAATTCATTTTGAAAGAATAAATAAATCATTTAATATTTGATAGGTTTGAACTACAGCGCTTCTAGAGGAGGTAAGCTCACCCTGGCAAACTTCCAAGGAAGAACAGCGAGGCTCGGGGAACCGTGAACAAAACACCTCACCCTCCAGACAGCGCGTCTCTGTAAGTACACCTGGTATATATACCTGTCCCCCACCTGACTCAGTACCTTGTCGTGGTGTGATGTTTTGGTGCTTCAGTTACCTTTGAAACTATGTCAACCGAAGCTTCCATGCTACTGATAGTATGATCGCCGAGAGGGGACATCGCTCTTTCGTCCTTTAATATTCCCGCGATAAAGCCATATTGGCAACAACAAGCGAAATGACCAAAAGACAAAGCTACCCCCTCTCGGTCATCATACGGTAGGGTCACCAAGACTGGACAGGTCGACGGATAGATGTCAGATGTCGTTCCAAAATCTGCTGTCTTTCTCCTAACTATCCGACATAGTCGTCGCCTCTAAAACTACCCTCTTTTAAATAACTGAATACTGCTAAAGACACACTAAATTCCACTTATTCGCTTAATCTTGATTTATCGAGTTTCCGTAGGTACATGTATACATATGTCATGTTCATCTGTCACATTCTAAAAGTACACACATTCATAATTATTCTATTACTCCCCTAAAGTAATATCGTTTTCTGTGCCGCCATAAAGACAAATTGATGATCCGGTGTAAGGTATTAACTTGTGCAGCTAAATAGACTAGTAGTAAAGTATCTTGCTCAAAAATCAACAAAGCATGAGGTGTAAAACATTATGGCTTGGTGCATCCGCGAGGATTCGTACCCGCGTCGTCGCAACTACGCCAATATGCTGAGTCAGTTAATTCTTCCACAATGTTAATTAGTATTGAGTAGAATTTTATAAATAGAACAGAACAGTTGTCGTTCAGAAACCATGCAAGTCAGAAGTAATAAAGGTCTGAACTATTAAAGAGACATTCAAGAAATTGGTAGTAAGTAGAAGACAGGGGTATATGTATCGTAATCTTACATATTGTTCTGCATGTCAATCACATTAATTTGGGTACAGAGGATTGATCAAAACAAGGCAATTTGAACAGTTATTTCCTGTCTATTGAGTTTTTTCATAAAGAAGGGATACTATAACTCTGTTTGTTAATTTGTTTCTCTTGGACATATATACAAAACAATCAAATCATATCTACGAGAACTAGAATACGTTAATTATCACAATATACATACAAACATTGAAGACATGTTAAAAATAACACAGGGTGGCTCAATACAAAAGATCTACAACAATGTTTTACTTATGAAATAGTACTGATATTCATATGCTATTTTGCATAAAATCTTAATGAACAATTGCAAAGGCAATAGGTATATCGAACTCATACCACATCATTCCGTATTTGATTTAAAGAGGTTATATAATATCATTCCGTATCTGATTTAAACAGGTCATACAGCGTAGATCCGTATTTGATTTAACAGGAATATTTTGTAGTCTTCAAAAATCAAATCAATCGTGCTGTGCACCCTTTTTTACGATTTGATAAAGCGATATGGCAACCGTTTTTATTAACACAACTATGAACAAGAATGTTTATTTTCATAAGTTAACGGTTGCAAAATTGAGCCAACATGAGAATGTAGTGGAATATGATCGATAGAAAGAGTTATCAATAGATTTAAGAACCCATGTATTAATTAAAAAAACGCCTTTCAATTGATAACGTTTCTTTTCCTTGTCGTAAAATCCATCCCAGAATTTCTAACAGTGACATAAAGAGAGCGTGTAACAAGTTACATACTGGCTCCCTCTGCTGTTGTATGCTCGGACGCTGGTGACGTCAAGGGGGTCAGTGTGCTGGTCGGATTCACTTCCTCCCCCGTCTTGACGAGCAGACTCGGGGGGATGGGCTCCTCCACTCCTGGAACATAGGGGTGATTTAATGAAATATTACACTCTTATGGATGGATGGATGGATGGATGGATGGACGGACGGACGGGTGGGTGGGTGGGTGGGTGGATGGATGGATGGACGGGTGGATGGATAGGTTGATGGGTGGATAAGTGGGTTGGTCTATGGATGGATGGGTGGATGGATTGAGGGATGGGTGGAAGGGTGTTTGGATGGATGGATGGATGAGCGGGTTGGTGATTGTTTTTTACCTGTGGATAGATGGTTGGGTGGATGGATGGATGGATGGATGGAAGCATGGGTGGATGGAGAGTGAGTGAGTTAGTGAGTTAGTGAATGAGTGAATGAGTGATTGAGTGAGTAAAAAGATAACAAAAGCACCTTGTACACAGAAGGCGGCACTACATCTGTCAGGTCGGTGGAGTCTGTAGACGAGGAAGCTGCTGCAGTTCTTGATGATGACCTCCTGTCTCATCACACAACAGTCGTATTTGCCCAGCACGTTGTAGGCCCCACACGCCTCAGCCATAGCAGTCATCCCCTCTTGCGGCAAAGGTTCATCTAAAAGGTCTACCCTCAGCGCCACCTCGCTACCACACGATTGCGGCTGTCAAAATAGTGATGTAGTGTACTTTTATACAGGATAATGTGCGAGTTCTCATTCCATACTATTTCACTCATTCAGTAAGGGTCCTATCTCAGCGTTTTATCGCTGACACCCTTGGACACAATGTAATCAAGATTTTTGTTGATGTATTCGCTTTGAGTGGGACTTCGTTACCACGAGACACATCTTCACACGCTGACTAATCCAAATACCAAGTTTCATTGAGCTCGGTCTTAATGTTCTCAAGAAAGGAAGTTATTACGGACGGAGGGACGGATCGACAGACGGGCAGGGTCCCCTTTCACAAAGCACTAAGGTGATCGTAATTATAAGTCCTTAAAGTAGCCTTAGTGCAATATTAAAGAATGGGAGTTAAGGCCAACCTTAGTTAAGGTTGTTTTGTGAAAGGAGGCCCAGGGCGATAACTATCATACGCTATACCATATGTGGGATGAACATTTGCATATTAAGCGTTTGTTAGGTCAGCGGATTTGAATAAGAAAAGTCTTCAAAGTTAAAACACGATATTGCGAAAACTAACCTTCAAACAGGTGGTTGAGATGGTTGTAGGCTGGTCATACGATACGAACTTGTACCAAGCCAACTCCTCCGACCAATAAGCGTCACACATACTGCCGGGGGCGGTGCCTTCCTTCACGTGACGATTTTCAGAATTGATCTCTGTGTTATGTAGGCAGGGGTCGAGTGCTGGGTCTATAGTGCAAACATAACTCAAATATTATACGTTGTTTGCTTCTCACGAGGGTAATACGGTCTGACGTACCATCTTTGTTTAAATGTTGTCCGAGCCGCAAGGCGAGGTCTGACATTTCTACAAAGATGGTACATCAGACCGTATTACCCGAGGGAGAAGCATACAACGAATTTATCTTACCGTCATGTCAGAAGAAAATATATGCATTTCGTTTTGATTGCCGTTAACGGATGAGCCATCACCGCTTGAACGACCTTGACCCCTAATGTAATCAAAATGGCGTCAACCAACCCGACTGAAATGTTATGAATCGAGTAACGTAAAACTACTAGCCTAAATATGCTTAAGAACTATTTGATTTTAATTCTATGGCATGTGTAAGTAATGTAATGAGGAATTTGTTTCCAAATAAAACAAAGAATGATGGGCAACAAATCTATAATTAACAAGAAGACATAGTCATCAACATCCCCCGCCAGATTTGTTCTTATTTTAAATTAAGTCAGAACCTTCTCCTAAATACTCGAGTGTACTCAAAAATATCATGACCAAACTCCGGAAAAATAATTGCGCGGTTCTGATTTTCGAACTCCATCAAGGTATTGATACCCTGAAGGCACCCATCAAATTTGATGATCCTATCTGTAACAGTTTCTGAGAAAAATTGGCTCCTTTGAAGACACCTCGAACAGGGTCCCAAAAAACGTAACAAGGGCAATAACTCCGGAAAAATATTTGCGCGGTTCTGATTTTCGAACTCCATCAAGGTATTGATACCCTGAAGGCACACATCAAATTTGATGATCCTATTTTAAACGGTTACTGAGAAAAATTGGCCCCTTTGCAGACACCTCTAGTCTGTCATCCAGACCCTAAAGCAAAATATTCAATTGACGACAAACATAGTCTAGAAAATTATAGCACGTCTAGATGCCTTAGCTTTAGGCTTGGGCTCCTTGTTGTTTTACTATATGTAATTTTAGTAAAATGTTGTTGATAATGGAAAAACTTATTTCTGAGACTAAATGTTACTCTAAAGACACCTCGAACAGAGTCCAAAAAAAAACGTAACAAGGGCAATAACTCCGGAAAAAATATTTGCGCGGTTCTGATTTTCGAACCCCATCAAGGTATTGATACCCTGAAGGCACACATCAAATTTGATGATCCTATCTGTAACAGTTTCTGAGAAAAATTGGCTCCTTTGAAGACACCTCGAACAGAGTCCCCAAAAACGTAATAAGGTCAATAACTCCGGAAAAAATATTTGCGCTGTTCTGATTTTCGAACTCCATCAAGGTATTGATACCCTGAAGGCACACATCAAATTTGATGATCCTATTTTAAACGGTTACTGAGAAAAATTGGCCCCTTTGAAGACACCCCTTGTCTGTCATCCAGACCCTAAAGCAAAATATTCAATTGACGACAAACATAGTCTAGAAAATTATAGCACGTCTAGATGCCTTAGCTTTAGGCTTGGGCTCCTTGTTGTTTTACTATATGTAATTTTAGTAAAATGTTGTTGATAATGGAAAAACTTATTTCTGAGACTAAATGTTACTCTTAAGACACCTCGAACAGAGTCCAAAAAAACGTAACAAGGGCAATAACTCCGGAAAAATATTTGCGCGGTTCTGATTTTCGAACCCCATCAAGGTATTGATACCCTGAAGGCACACATCAAATTTGATGATCCTATCTGTAACAGTTTCTGAGAAAAATTGGCTCCTTTGAAGACACCTCGAACAGAGTCCCCAAAAACGTAATAAGGGCAATAACTCCGGAAAAAATATTTGCGCTGTTCTGATTTTCGAACTCCATCAAGGTATTGATACCCTGAAGGCACCCATCAAATTTGATGATCCTATCTGTAACAGTTTCTGAGAAAAATTGGCTCCTTTGAAGACACCTCGAACAGGGTCCCAAAAAACGTAACAAGGGCAATAACTCCGGAAAAATATTTGCGCGGTTCTGATTTTCGAACTCCATCAAGGTATTAATACCCTGAAGGCACACATCAAATTTGATGATCCTATTTTAAACGGTTACTGAGAAAAATTGGCCCCTTTGCAGACACCTCTAGTCTGTCATCCAGACCCTAAAGCAAAATATTCAATTGACGACAAACATAGTCTAGAAAATTATAGCACGTCTAGATGCCTTAGCTTTAGGGCTTGGGCTCCTTGTTGTTTTACTATATGTAATTTTAGTAAAATGTTGTTGATAATGGAAAAACTTATTTCTGAGACTAAATGTTACTCTAAAGACACCTCGAACAGAGTCCAAAAAAAAACGTAACAAGGGCAATAACTCCGGAAAAAATATTTGCGCGGTTCTGATTTTCGAACCCCATCAAGGTATTGATACCCTGAAGGCACACATCAAATTTGATGATCCTATCTGTAACAGTTTCTGAGAAAAATTGGCTCCTTTGAAGACACCTCGAACAGGGTCCCAAAAAACGTAACAAGGGCAATAACTCCGGAAAAATATTTGCGCGGTTCTGATTTTCGAACTCCATCAAGGTATTAATACCCTGAAGGCACACATCAAATTTGATGATCCTATTTTAAACGGTTACTGAGAAAAATTGGCCCCTTTGCAGACACCTCTTGTCTGTCATCCAGACCCTAAAGCAAAATATTCAATTGACGACAAACATAGTCTAGAAAATTATAGCACGTCTAGATGCCTTAGCTTTAGGGCTTGGGCTCCTTGTTGTTTTACTATATGTAATTTTAGTAAAATGTTGTTGATAATGGAAAAACTTATTTCTGAGACTAAATGTTACTCTAAAGACACCTCGAACAGAGTCCAAAAAAAAACGTAACAAGGGCAATAACTCCGGAAAAAATATTTGCGCGGTTCTGATTTTCGAACCCCATCAAGGTATTGATACCCTGAAGGCACACATCAAATTTGATGATCCTATCTGTAACAGTTTCTGAGAAAAATTGGCTCCTTTGAAGACACCTCGAACAGAGTCCCCAAAAACGTAATAAGGTCAATAACTCCGGAAAAAATATTTGCGCTGTTCTGATTTTCGAACTCCATCAAGGTATTGATACCCTGAAGGCACACATCAAATTTGATGATCCTATTTTAAACGGTTACTGAGAAAAATTGGCCCCTTTGAAGACACCTCTTGTCTGTCATCCAGACCCTAAAGCAAAATATTCAATTGACGACAAACATAGTCTAGAAAATTATAGCACGTCTAGATGCCTTAGCTTTAGGCTTGGGCTCCTTGTTGTTTTACTATATGTAATTTTAGTAAAATGTTGTTGATAATGGAAAAACTTATTTCTGAGACTAAATGTTACTCTTAAGACACCTCGAACAGAGTCCAAAAAAAACGTAACAAGGGCAATAACTCCGGAAAAAATATTTGCGCGGTTCTGATTTTCGAACCCCATCAAGGTATTGATACCCTGAAGGCACACATCAAATTTGATGATCCTATCTGTAACAGTTTCTGAGAAAAATTGGCTCCTTTGAAGACACCTCGAACAGAGTCTCCAAAAACGTAATAAGGGCAATAACTCCGGAAAAAATATTTGCGCTGTTCTGATTTTCGAACTCCATCAAGGTATTGATACCCTGAAGGCACACATCAAATTTGATGATCCTATCTGTAACAGTTTCTGAGAAAAATTGGCTCCTTTGAAGACACCTCGAACAGAGTCCAAAAAAACGTAACAAGGGCAATAACTCCGTAAAAAAAATATTTGCGCGGTTCTGATTTTCGAACTCCATCAAGGTATTGATACCCAGAAGGCACACACAATATTTGATAATCCTACCTTCAACGGTTTCTGAGAAAAAGTGGCTCCTTTAACTCGGACGGACACTTCGTGGCGGGGGATAATAATCACGAAAACAGCTAATAGAACTCATTTCACTGCACACCGCGTGCGTCATTTGGTAACGTCATGTTAATGCTATGCGACACCGCTTCTCGGAAAGAGCTGTTGCTATGGCAGCGGGGTACATGGAATTAGTACACCGTGAGAGGTGAGTGTCCCGGGGTACATAAGATATAACGAGTCGATCGTCAGCCAATCAAAAACGAGTATTTTACTGTAAGGTAAGATAACTTATTTATCATAAGATAAATATCTGAGTTCAATTTAATACGATGGCAAGATCGTGTCATTATGTCGGCGTGAAGTCATGTTTTCATGTCACGTTTCTTTTGTCACGTTGTATTCTGAAAGTTGCAACGTAGCCACAAGGATATACATGTATCGCTTAAAATCAGCGTAAGAAACCCGTATATACTTGTTAGCCCTACTATACCCCAATACTGTATCCTTCTATATAGAAGTAGGTTAAGTTATACTAGTATGTCTTCTCGCGCTGTTCTGAAGCTTGTGGACGTGACAAGATTTCAATCTGCAATTATTTAATACTCCGCTAAAAGACACAAACTTCTGTTAACTAACGTCATTTATATATTGTTCAAGTTACAAGACTCAATGGCGGATATGTTTACTAAAATAGTTCCTGGTGAAATCCCGGGTGACATATGGCTGATATCGGAACATGAAGCACAGGTTAACCGAGTGTTTAGTGTCCTGTCACTCGAGGATTACTTTTAAACATTCAAAATATATCTAAGACAAACATACGATAACCAAATGTATTTTAATTCGTCTTACTAAGCACAATCGATAGTTCGAAGTCCTAAATAAAGACTGAACCTAATACAGGAAAGAGAATGTCCTAATATAAGATCGGGTTGTTGGACAAAGGTGAAAATCGTTGAGGATCTATTAAGTTTTTATTGTGATATGTTCAAATGATTTCTGTCGATAAGATATACCACGCTCTGGGATGAACCTTGACTTGGTTTGTTAGAAAATCGGAAATATTAACAAATATTCAGGGCCCAGAGGTTCAAAACCGCCCGTTATGATTTAAATTAAACATCTTCAGAAAAAGGATGATCGTCAAGGATAAAATCGCCCCCTCCTTCTTTATCCCCTATTTCATAAGCAAAGCAATCTGTTACGGTGCTACATCGTAATGGAAACATAATAGAATTAACTAATGTCATCAACAGAATAAATCTTAAGGGTTCCCTTTTTTTAATTTTTATTAAAGATTGGAAAAAAATGGGTGTCGAATGATCCCTTCCTTCGAAATATTCGTTTAGTGAACCCGCTCCCTTTCAAATGGCGTTTTTGTACTTTATTCGCTAATAAATGCTTTCTATATAATAAATATACTGACCTTTGTGATCCGGGGGATCGAGAGAATGGATTGGGGTAGCTGAGTACATGATGAACACTGCAACAAAATTAGTTTTGTCTGAAAATGAGCACTTTGTACACTGGCTTTAACGGGATGTACCATAGAAAAAATATATCTAGCGAAGAACATGAGTGTTATGTCAACTTTTCTTCAACGTAAATTTCATATGAATTTAAGATGTTAATGAGTGCGGTGGGGCAATAGTTCAGGGTTGTTAAGCTATTTGTAAGGTTGAAGAACCACTCAGGGCATCCATAATGTCTTGACTTATCGTACTAGATGTACAAAACAATACAAATATACATAATACCCACCATTGGTGCAAATACATAAATAACACGTTGATGAATGATTAAGGGACTTAAGGTTTAACATAAGCAAATTAAAACAGAAGCAACATTTGAATCTCCTCAAATGAGTAATGATATATAATATGTGAGGAAGGTGAAAGAATAATTTCTTGTTTTCAAAGATGTTTGGATGACACTAAACTGCTCGCATATGTTAAATGTTAGCACAGTTAAACACTGTTCTCGAGGCGTTGAGTGAAGTGAATTATATCTTTTGATTAATTGAACCAATCACAGGCCCCTCTCAAAAATCGAAAGGCGAAACCTCATCTCTGATTGGCCAAAAGTAATTTTAACAGATAAGCAATACGGAGATGCCACCGAACCACTCTCTGATTGGCCAAAAGGGAAATGTCAATGGACATGACCTATCAGTAGCATTACTATAATTGGGAAGGTAGAGGTACAAATGCTTGCAATACATTACAGTATACTCTCCCATAGTCTGAGTCATCGTATAAAACTATTTCAAACATTTCGACGAGTAGCTGATTCAAGGCTGCCTACTGACGACGCCTCACTTTGACATTGTAAATCATATATACGTGTATACGTCATATAACCCCATTTTTTGGATATCGTATCTTCAAGAATTCCAACTTTCAGCCAATTAACTATTTTAGACCAAACCATACTTATTATGCAGTGCGACGATCTATCAATTCCCGTAGCTGCACATGTTTCAAACATGTATAAACGTAGGTTATTTGCTCCCAACACACTCGCTATTTAAAACTTTTTATCTCCTGTTTTAAGATAATGTATGTAGCTTATTGTTTTATGTTAATCTATTTTAGCACTTTCAGTGCTTTTAACTTATATTGAATTTTAAAAGTACATTAGTGTCTAATAGGCCCAAGTTGGCCGGGCGATGACATCATGTATCTTACATGTATATTTGACCTGTACCAATTGTTAGCTAGACACTTGAATAAAAAAAAATTCTTCTTCTTTTTCTTCCTTCTTCTTCTTCTTCGTGTAGTCTTGACAATTACCCCGTGAAAGCTGTGTACCATCTGTCATTGAGAATAACGTTTCTTTACACAAACCGAGCGTTAGAGTATGAGTGGTGCTTACTATTATTAGTATAATCTAACAATTACTTCTCAATCGCGTTATTTCTATTATGGATCTATCATTCGTCATACTTAAAAACTTTCAAAATAAAATCACGTGGCAGTTTTCTTTGATAACATTGTATGATTCCTATTGAGACATGAAGTGATTCATGGACATGTTAAATGGACAAAATGCTTTGCTTTTACAGCGCGTCACAGGTGAAATGGATTAACCGCACAACTAAGATGAAATTCATTTTCCCTATAGGATACGCATGATGTCTTTAGCTCGTTTTGTCCTTCAGATGCATCAAATCTTACATAATAATTATCAAGCTACTGAAATCGTATGAAAGAATTCGATCACCTTAAAACTCGATGACAAAAATGTCAATAACCTGCAATGAGAAACAATAGATTCAAAATTCTAAAAATCGCCGACCAAAAAATTATTTTTCAAAACGAAAACAAACAATCCCAGTTGAGGGAGAGAACAACGCAACTACATGACTAGATAAACTCTGGACTCGACCTCTCCATTGTTCTACTGTCAGGCTGACAGACGCGCAGGAGGTGGGGGGTGGGGTGGGGGGGGGGGGGGGGGGAGGTTATTGGGGAGTTGTGCACGGAGAGGGGGTGAGGGAGAATAGGAGGAGACGGGTTTGGCGCTCCGGTGAAATGAAACGGCGATAGGGAGGACGCATTCTATCCCCCACGGAGTTACTGGTAGCTCTAGTCGTAAAAAACTGATCCAGCCTCCGTTCTAATATGATCGTTTCCTTGGTTTCCGACATTTTCCATTTGAAAAGTTTCTCGCGTGGTAAGAATGGATTTGTCACCGAGGTCTTTGTCACGATTAAGTAACCGAAATTTGACTTTTGAACAGCGTCGTTGATTACATTGAATCCAATATTCTTTCTTTCTGGCAACTGGTAGCATTAGAACAGAGGTTAAATGAAGACTTAAGCTTCATCTATGGTGGGAGAGAATGAAGAGAAAGGAAACATTCCAAGCCCTGATCTAGGCTATGCAGGGCCAAGAGCTTCCTCTGTTAACGAAGGCTGATTGTAATATCAGTGAAGATTTTCCTTATGAAATGTCCCGTTGGGTAACCGAATATGGTTAAGTGGCATTGTTCAATTTCAAGTGTCTTTATGAAGGTTTGTCTAGCTTTTGATCGCTGAAGAGGAACCGGAGGAGAAAAGAGGAAATGTGGAAGGAACAGGGTAGAAGGGGATTCTATCATGACACGAACACAGGAATTTAAATACTTTAAATCAGTTCCTCAAAACAAGTATTGGGTAATTATTTCGTTCACAATTACCTCACAAACTCGATCTGGAATAATTTAAGAGGTAAGTAATTCACAATATACAATACAAAAGTTCACTTTCGTTTCCTAATAGTCATAATGACATGAAGTACTTCCTGGGATATAAGCTGTGATATGTGAGGTGAGATGTACGGAATGGTTATCTGTCAACTGTGAATGTTATTGTTTTGGGAGGAACGTAACCTATGTATTGTTTATATTTCAGCTGTCTGATTGTGCGTGAGCTTTCATCAACACTAGTGTACATGTATGTCAACGAACACACAATGGCTTCACAAACCTGATGTACATACACTTGTTTTTATATTGAAATTTAAAAATATTGAAAACATATTAATTTTACCTAAGTCTCACATACATGAAAGCCTATTGAAAAGAATACATTTAAGCAAAGAGAACAAACATAAAGACAACAATTAAACAGTGTCATAACAAGAATGCATAGTATAAGATTTAACTTCCGCCGGTTTCGTCTATATTGAAGAAGTGTTCAGTAACATTTCCGCCTGATTGCGTTATCTAGCACAACAACTTGCTCTGTTTCCTATTTGTTCAAAATACACGAATCAATACTAACGACTGGACTGGATTGTAAACATCTTAAATTCGTCTTATAGATGCTTAAGAAAATAATTTTACATTGTTATATATTAAACTGTCGTTTGGTTGACTGTGGTCATGACATTGTTGTTGAGTGGGCAAGCTGTTGGTGTCAGCAGTGCCGGCGGTTGTTGCCTGACTCTGAGGATGTGGGTTTACGAACCAGTTGCTCAATCACTGCTTTGTACTATTGAAGATGATGGTAACCCACATATAACGATGTTATATACGAATATATGAATATATATACATTTTGGTTTCATTGACTTATGTAGAACATAGCATGTTGCAAAGGGATTTTTCTGCATCAGAATGTGGGATTCTATTAATTTTATTCATTATTTTCAAATTTATGTTTGATGAAGCGTGCGATATCAATATAACAAGCTAATACCCAATAAACACAATTTGAAGACAATGAATTCTATGTTTAAGTTACATTCGCACTAAATGAATAATCATAAGACAGATGGATAGTAAATGTTGCCTGTTTAAAAAAAGATTAATAAATTTCGTCCGATTCAATGACGCGGGCAACTATCCGGATACTTATTTAACATTTGATAATGTATCGACGTAGTATTTTCATGAACAGAACCTTAAGAGGGAGACTCAAGTCTAAATGGGTACTTCTTTAATAAAGTATTTAATTTCATAAGTACAGAAGCTAAATGAGTACCTAGACAGTTATTAGGCTCTCTTCATCCTTAGAGAAGAACTATTTCTTAGGTAGTCTCTTAAAATTGTTTTAAAAACCTATGCAAGTCTACATTAGAGCACGTCTAGTTCACTTCTGTTTCTGAAATGAACAACTCCAATGATCTGAATGATTGCATTATATATGTTTATTTCAATTCAGAGGCTGAAATCTAGTCTACTTCTTGGGCGGTCTTGACAGATCTTGAAAATAGCGGCGGGGTTCAATAGTTATCTAGAAAAGATTGAGTCAGTCAGATTCATATGCTATGTACTATTCGGCATGTTCTATTTTGTATACCCTATACATTCATTTGGCATTTCCCCTACAGATTGAATTATTACGATGAGGTTACACGATTGACTGGCTCACTTCTCAAGAAGAGGTTTTAAGCAACACACAGGTTGAGATGATGTTCTGTATATGAACTGGACACAACGTTTTATGGCTGTGTGGCGTTTGCATCGATACCATCGTGAAAATAATAAGTGCTCAAAGATAACTATATACGCCATAGAATTACATATCATATGTAAGAATCCATTTGTTTGATGGTAATAGAACATTCGTTTTTCACAGTAAACAACCACCTGTCTTTTCAAAGGTATTATTTGACTGACACTAAAAGGTATGAGCTAGCATGATTTGTTGTTTCACACAAACCAACGAGTTTGTGCATCTTTCAAAATGTTATCAAATACTAAATTAATAGTGAGTGTTGTAATCATAAGCGTCAATTAGCGTCAAAACATTGATATTATTATCAGTAATTGCTAATATCAAATTGCAGATAAGGGAATTCATATCGATAGTTAATGTACACGACAAATCAAACCTTCTTCCTTCTCAGACAAGTAGAGCTAATATCATGTACATTTGACCATCGGGCTAGAGTAATATTCCACGGCAGACTTCTCAAGAGCCGCTTGAAACCAAAGCGAGAAATACCTCCTTACATTCTTTTTTTTAATAATGCACTGCCATACTATAATATAAATGGGAACTGGATATGTAGTCTATACATATACGGATATGATAAATGCATATCTAGGCACGCCTTTGCCAGGGTCCTTAAGATACTAAAAATAATTAAGGCTATATGATAATTTACTGCATTTTGGAACGTTGGTGTTCGACAAGGAGATACACCCCGCCCTTGTCAGTTTATGAAATTGCGTAATTAAAGTACTTGTAAACAATATTTTATCACATTTCATATTTTTACGCTAGAATAAAGATACAATCGAGATATTCTAAGTATCAATAAATGATATACATAATTTAAAAACGTAATGCCCGAAAACATCGTCATGTTCACCAATTTTTACTGAACATTGTGTAAAGGGAAACTAGTTTTTCATGTCTGTTTGTTTTCTAGTCTGGTTTACATGTGAATTCCTATTCAAACATTGGCAAATAGATTAAAAGAATCTGTAGGGAGAATTGTTTTTTATGAGTTTGTTTTATGTCTACACACCAAGTAATGCACAAGATTTCAAGGACTTTATATTTTCAAAAATGAAAAAGGAAACACATACCAATTTGTAGAGATGAAACAACAACCTCCTGACACATCATATTGAACTATCCGGGAAGACGACCTCAACTTCACAGGTAATAATATAATCCGTCAAATTAAAAAAATTCAAATATTTCACCCTTAAAATCCGTTCAGCAAAAAGCTCTGGTCAGTTAAGGAATTACGGAAACCTGCTTGCTTGAACAAAGGGTAATTAAGTCTCTTATCTGCGTCGCGTCATCCTCAGGAAAGGGCGAAGTGCGGGGTCGAGTTGCAGTGATTCCCGAATTCCTCAACTCTGTCCTTCCTTATCTAGGCGGAGCTGTCTGGGTGGGTCGGTCAGTCCCTGGCCGGTATGGTTACAAGTCATAAAGCAGGAGATGACGGGTCCACCTTTCTGCTGTGAGCTCTGGGCGAGGCGGATCTAATACTCTCTGTCACATCGGGAACCAGCTCATCAGCGGGTCACGGCATTCCAACTATTCGCTTGTGTTCAGTGCATTTCAAAATTTAAATTAAAGTTCCACTGTCAGATCATTGATAAATTGTGCATAGGTATTAAAGTTAAGATTTCAGATGCCATATATGATACAAAAAGATCATCAATGTAGTTAAAAGAGTCATAAATACTATATTCAATATGATGTTAGTCAGTTTATTTACGAAAGTGCCATGTGCGTTGGTTGAGCGGCCTACATGTCCGGCAATTAGCAAAGACTAAGCAGGCGACACGCCCTCTCCTGTGTTACAAGCGAGATGGCGCCGGAAGCGGGTAATTTCGTATATCCGGCTCCTTACATCTTACGCTACTCCGTACGACGCCGGTGCAAAACATGCGCAGATAGAGGCGCGCGGTATGGGAATAACGTGATATGAAGTGGCATTGCTGTTCTTAGACAGGACATGTTCTCGAATGAAATCAGAAACTTGTTCCTGAGGACACGCACTCGGATAAAATGAGAAACCAATTCTTGAGAACGCTGTCCTCGGATGAAGCAATAAACTTGTGATGCCAATTTGAGAGCAACTTGTACATTGATGAAACACGTTTTAAAACAAGATCTAAAACCGTTGACGATCGTTTAATATTAATAATATATTGGCACTTATACTTTTATCATTAGAAGGTTTTAAAGTAGTAGACGGTTTAGTAGAAATAGTAGTAATGATATCTAACATACTTGTATTAATAATAGTATTGGTATGAATAGTAGTAATACAGTAGCAGTTGTAATAGTAGTTGAAGTAGTAGTAGAAGTAGAAAAGGCGTAGTAGTAGTAGTAGTAGTAGTAGTAGTAGTATCAGTAGTAGTAGTCTTAGTAGTAGTAGTAGTAGTAGTAGTAGTTGAAGTAGTAGTAGTAGTTGTTGTAGTAGTAGTAGTAGTAGTAGTAGTAGTAGTAGTAGTAGTAGTAGTAGTAGTAGTAGTAGTAGTAAAATTAAAAGAAGTGATATCAACAGCAACATTAGTAATTAGCGTTATCAATAGTAGCACCTACTGCCAGTAGAATTGCACTTCTCTTAATAGTAGTATCATTAGAAGCAAAAACAGTTGTCTTCCTAACAGGAATAGAAAATAAGTAGCAGTTGTAGTAACAGTAGATTTATATTCAGTCTTTCTGAAAATCATATTTCTCATAAATGATAATTTTACTTCATATATGAAAGGATTCCCGGAGAATATGCTATTTCATCACAGATCTAGACTTGCTCTTCAAGAGAATTTGTTATTTGTTATCAACTACAGTCAGAGTGCAAGACTATCGTAGTAATAGCAGTACGTTAAGTAGTAGTAAGCGTCAGCAGTAGTATGATAAATGCCATTAGCTTGCAGTTATGCAGTAATAGTGATAGGAGGAGTAGAAGACTAGTAGTTGTTACAGTTTAACTAGTAAATCAGTACATATTGTTGATGTAAATAATGAAAATGTTACAGTAGAAGTAGTAGCATGGGTATACGTGCACATGTAGTAGCAGCAGTACAACTACAGCTACAACTGCCTCGCATTTCCTCTTATCCTTTCACTAATTGTTGCAAATAGTAGGATATTTGAAATCCGATTCAAATCTGAAGTGGAACAATTCCAAAATTTATCCTCGTTACATCCATGTCGCTATTGTTCCAAGAAGACCCCACATCGACTTCAATTAAAATAAGAGTGATGCTTTCTGTTTGAAAACGAACGTTGTTTATTTTATTAACATTCAACGTCTCAGTGTTATTGTCAAGGATTTAGCCTGTCTAAACCTGACCCCTCTTATCCCCGAAGCATCCCCTGACCCTCACAATCACTCCCTCTACTTGACCCCATCCCCCCATACCCACCCCCGGACTAGAAGCTCTCCAGACCTCTCTCCCTGCTCGATCCACATGTTTTTATCTCTCCCTTACCTTTATAGACTCTCTGCCATCATCTGTTCTTACCTACCGTCCTAACCAACCTCACCTCCATGTATCCCCCATCCATTCATTGACTTAGCAGGAATTACTGTTTATTAAAATATCACGTCAAGTATAAACATGTAATTCAATGTATTTAATTTCGTCTTATTAGGCTTATATGTACACGCAGGAACTTAAGAACGATACCATTTTTACCTTTTCTTGTTACTTATTGCTAAAATAAAACTGCTTCTTTTAAGGCTTAAGTTTATAAGACGTGTCTTTTTGTTTAGCGTACATTCCCCGAATTAATTATTGGAGAGGCAATTACGAAACCAAAGGGCTTGTTGCCCATCCCTTTAATGTAATGCAATGTGTTTTAACCACGGTCCTAGAAAGGCTTGTCGAATCGGACCAAAGTTTCTGGTATAGAAACACTCCCCCTCACCCAAACGCTCCCCTCAGTCCCATAACACTCCCCCTTCAAGCCCCTTAGTTGTGAATCATGCAATCTACCTTAATCTTCATTTGAGAAAGTGATTTGTCTTACATCATTCATGAGTACAGAGCATGCAGAAGAAACGATTTCTTAAAAATTCCTTTACTCTGGAAATGCTTTTGTTGCTTTTTATTGATAACAAAGAAAATGGGTCAGCGTTTCAACAAGCGACAGGTGCGTTGTATTTTAATTGTGCTTTGTACAAGGAATGGTCGGTATCTAATGAACATCAGAACATTTGGAATACAACAAGGGGGCAAAATGACTTTTGATGAAGCACGAATTTAGCGTTATGGTCCTTGTTCCGTAATTTTGGACATATAAAGATGTTGGCAGCCATAATGAAAAGAAATTGGGCGGAGGATTTTGATGACAATGTCTATTTGTTATTATTTGAATTATTAGTTTTTCTTGTACATATTTCTTCGTGAATATCCTGAATATCCTGCGAACGATTGTCTCACCTAACGTTTTTCTCTCACCTAACTCTAACCTAACTCACCTAACTGAAAGTCAACAAACTCCCAATAAAGGAGAACGTGGAGAAACCCTTATATATTATTTTAATTAATGACAGATGATAAGGACTCCCAATGAGGGGAAAATGAATTAACAATTGTTAATTCCCGAAAATATGTTAAAAGGCAATCTAAACGTAACTATATATTGACATGATTCTATTATCAATCTTATCAAACTTTCGATTCTAGTTTTGCCAACACACATATACATTTAGGTATACACATGTACAACAAACACATAGTTACATCATATCTCCAGGAGCCAATTGTAATACTGTTCAAAATTTTGAATATTTTTTTCGACACCTTTAATAAATATCCGCATTTAGAATGTCTTTTAAATTCTAGAAGAAACTAGAAGCGACGAGAGAGTGAATAATATAACATAAGGGTGTGCTTCGCAGCTCTATGAAGCGAAACAAATTAGAGGCCCGACAAAGCGCTGTATGCCGTTAACAGCTTTAGTGTGGATTTTTAACATAAATCCAAAACGTTTCCTAGATAAAATATCTTTTTAAAAAAGGGATCATATACCCCTTGAGTGTTTGAACGGATTTAAAAGTAAAATGGAACATGTCCCGAGGAGTACACTTGTGTAAACTTAATGCCACAAATTTACTCATAAAATTAAAAATCAACGTTGTCTGAAAGCACGATGTAATTTTTGGACACGTTTCTTTTGACGTTTAGTATATTTTAAGAAAAACATACAGAAGCTTTGATAATCACTTACTGGGATAATTATATATTTATTTGTTCAATGATGCAGAATCTAAATAATGCAAGCAATTCAAACAAAGTTAATTTCTAATTTCCCAACATCCATGGAAATCAATATTGAGAAAAAACGAAAACATTGTATTTCTTTTTTTTTCAGTAATGTCCAACTGAATGAGGATGTACAAAAAACGCAAAACATGAATAATGCCTTATATGGCTTCATATAAAACCACTCTAAGACGCCTCACACTGACAACGGGTAAGAGTCTATTACCTACTAGGCGTGTAATCATTCTTATACAAATGATTTGATATCAATCTCAGAGTCAGAGAAGCGCGTGTAAAATAACGTTTGCGAGGCTAAAAGAAGTTAAGGAAAACAAATGGTGCCCACTTTAAAAGAAACCTGTCACAAAAGGAACCTTTTTAATAGAAGTATTTATTATCCCAATGAGTACTATGAACATTGCGATTAGAGGATTTCCAACAAGATGCTCCTTGATGTACATGTACAATAAGTCATAACTTTGCATTTTCTATATTTGTCTACAAAACAACCCAGTCAACTTATTGGGGTTTCCTAGTAAATGAAAACGTATGTAAAACTTCCATGAGAAGAATTGATTTATTATATGATTGGCGGTGAAATACCGAGATCTATCAATAACAATGAACCGTGTTATCAGTCACTAGTGACATAACAATGGAACGTGTTATCAGTCACTAGTGACTGATAACAACAATGATCTGACGTCATCGAACAATGCTCTGACGCAATGACACGCTCATGACGTCATATTGTTGCTTTGGCGACGGGCTCTCTTTGGAGCCGACTCAACGTAAATGCACTTTAATTTTGTGAGAAATTCAACGATTAAATCATAAAATAAATAGAAAATTTGTGTTTTCTTGCGCCACGAATGAAATTATAAACTTCCTCCTCACTCGATGAGATAAACATGGTATTTGTCAAGAAAACACAAATATCCTCTAATTATTTCATGAGAACTCTTCTCTAAGCAAAAGACCGTGGGTCGCACGTGCGTCATTCAGGTCCAGTAAAACAACATCAGCACATATCATCATAAGGAACCTGACGTCATCAATGCTGACGTTTTCTTGCTTGTGATATTGCTCACGACATCCACGCTATAAACCTAAATGACTAATAGTATAAATGTACACTATGAAAATTCAATTCTGAAAAACCATCTGCGTGTATATTTCTATTGTTAAGGGCCCTTTTTGACCACGTTCGTTTTTGTATATTTCATTTATTAAGGTTTGTGAACACATTTGTGCCAATCTTCCCGTGCGATATTTCTCAGAAAAATTCCTTGTAAACAGAGAGCTAATTACACATTATATTTCAGGCAAACTTGTAACTTACAAAGGTTAGCTATATAATGATTCATAACTACCCTTTTGAAACCGTTAAAAAAAGACAGAGAAATGTCAGAAGAACACCGTTTATATACATCAGATTGTACAATGTACAACGTACCTTCATTTAAGATATCTGGTTGTAGTTGAAAAATGAAAGGTTCATATCGACAGTAAAGCTTGGAACATGCTTATCAAGGTATCACGGTTGTCATGTGTATCAGTTTAGGCTAAGCTAACGTGTATAGTTTAGGACACATCAACTGAAAATAGTCCGACATTATATCCATATACATTTGCATGAATTAAGCAAATGAGGTTCTGAAACAAACAAAAGGCTCATTCAAATATCAAAGTGATTACAGTGTCCAGTTATGTTACAATCTTAATATCAGTATCAGAAATCATCTTTTCCCAACAGAGGCAGATCAAGTCATGCTGATTGAGCCTCTGTTCTAATTCGCCGAATTTGTGGTGTAGAATGCGAGATGCCTGATTGGAGACAATCAAAGTTAGTTTTCCAATCAGCGACACTGTTCTAAAATCATCATTTTAGTTACTGAATTATGGCAAAAACATTGAGATATGAATCACCCTTTCCATGCGAGAAGTGTTTTCATTTGCTAGAAAAACTCAAATGGATTGTGGTGCATTTTTTCTTCCGCCAGGGGAACTGCCGGAACCCACGGATTAAGTCTAATAAGAACAGCGTCTCAATCAACATGACTTGATCTGCCGCTGTCGGGAGAAAATGATCAGAAATATTACAGGAACAAAAAGTAGACAGGACGGACGGACGGACGGACGGACACGCTGACCGCTACGTACTCGCGGTATTACGTAGACATTTCATTAACGTGAAGTAAATGAAGAATGCAAACAGAGCAAACAGGATGTCAACACCTTACTTTATTTCAATTGGTATAAATTGATCAACAATTACACCAAAAAAATCCACCAATGAAAAATTGTATTACAAGGATTTTCTTTGTTTTATTCTTACATTTTTTCTTAAGATTTATAGCTTAATGTATTACAGACAGTGACAGTATCATCCATTCTTAAACCACCATCTGTGTATTTCCTTTTCTAACTAGTTCCTTTATTTCATCAGGTTTATCGTTCCATTTCAATTTGAAAAATATATGATCTAATAAAGCAATCACAACTTTTGGGGATTTGGCAATGTATTAAATATATGCACAAGTTTAGACATGTCGACATAGCCTTAAGTTTTAAGCCTTTTAGTTCTAATGACAATTATTTTACCAAAGTTAATGTTTGATCTGTTACTTAGGAAAGAATAACTATATAGAATGAACACATCGAGGTCGAAATGATCAGACACATGCTATGTTATCGATGATAATACATTGAATTTTGATAAAAATCGTATATTATAGCCTTGCTTCTGTATTGTAATGTTTTCAGAACAGGAATGTTGAATACACACTGCTACATCAACCAATATGTCTCCGTAGTATGCTCCAAATTCTACCCTGAAATCCATCCTGCCATAACACTGGCTTCGCTGAAGGTTAGTCACTCAACGCTTTCCATAGTCTGTCTGTTCATAGTCAAACTATTTTGAACTCCATACACAGTTATCCAGCGATGCTTCTCGTGACAATTTAAATGATCGCTGTTTACGAGCTCAGCAAAGACACATATGTGGCAGAATGTTTTGGCATATGCTGTGGTGTAAAAAACACTACATTGTTAAGTACCCTGTACCAAAATGTCAGTCTTCATCCTCCCCAAAAAAATGCATTAAGATAGTAAAGTGATATAATAATAGTACGTTTGTGATTAAACGAAATTATTTATACGTACCTGTTGACTAGACCCACTATGCCTGTCTCCTCTAGGCATGCTTTATTTCAACCTTATTATAATATCATAGACGAAACAGTGGAGCAGGGGATGCGTAAAATCCTCCCCCAAGGGCGGTAAGTGAGTGGTCTCGTGACGTCACTCCCAGAAACCTTCACTCTCCGAACAGGCGACTAACAGTCAAGACAGACCTAGCGTGTAAGTCTAGTCAACAGGTAAGTATGAATAGTTACGTTTAATCAAATACTTACCATTATTTACATACATTGTACATATCTGTTGACTAGACCTACTATGCCTAGAATCCCAATGCACGGAGGCGGGTCAGTAGATATATGCGAGAGACGAGACCGGCGAATAGCCCTGAGTGTAAGCTAACCTACAAGTCCTCCACCCTCTGCTGAGGACAAGGTACAGCCCGGGAGACTCTATCTTCCCTGCTAAGAGCATGAAAGAGACAACCCAGCCACTCAACTTCTGATTAAAACACTGTCTCCGACCCCTATTGGGAGGGAGAGGGTTTAAAAGTGAAGTGTAAAAGTTAACAACAGACGAAGAACAAACAATGCGAACCAAAGTTTATTACAAAGAGCATCAAGACACACGAAACTACCTCCTAAGAGGACTGTCCCCTTTTCGGTCTGGTCGGGGGTACCACCTTTGCCTGAGAAAACCTGCGGACCCCTTGAGATCTGCTGGGTGAGATTGCATAGGTAATGATCGGGGAAATCTTCCGAAGAACACCAAAAACACCCCACCATGACGTCCGAGACCGCGATGTAACATTCGGAAGCCATCGGGGCTGCGACTACTTGGATCTCATGCGGGTTTGAACGTGATGGGGGTGGCAGGTCACCGGCCTCGTATGCGTCAATGACTGCTGAGCTCAGGTATACACCCAACGCTCGCTTGTCCAGCTCTTTCGTGCTCACTGGCGAGTGAGTCAAGAACAGATGACGCCTGCCATCCCTCAGCCTGAGTGTACGCTGCAGATAAACCCTCAATGACCTAACTGGACAAAGAGAGAGATCTAATTCTCCCTGGTCGGACCCCAGTGCTGGAATAGAGAAAGTACGGCCTCATCAGCTGCTTGATTTTTCAGACGAAGTCGGGAGCTAAACCAAGAAAGGCTGTATCACACGAGTGAATAGACAGGGGACGGATGAGATCCCGAAGGGGAGAACGCACCACTGAAAATCTCTCTTGTCTAGAATGAAGCAAAGATACCTGCGAATCGAAATCTGAATGTGCAGGTACGTATCCTGGAAATAGAGAGATACCATGCAGTTTGAACGCTTCAGAGATTGCATCACAGAGGGAACAATCAATAGTCAAAAATATGGCGGTCGAAAGAGGTAGGAACGGTTGAATACCTTCAAGTCGAGAATAAGCCGCCATTTTATCAAGTTCCTTTTCGGTATGACATACACTGGGGAGTAAAATCCCGGAGTTAGATGCGGGGTCAGGACCTCCTGTACTGCCCCCTTGGAGATTAATATCTCCACCTCTTCCAAGGTTATTTGGAGCCAGTCCCGTGACAAGGGACGCTGCCTTGAAGCACAGGTAAGGGGAGGAGGAGACGAGACGGGGCAGCGGGATTAGTTGAAAGGTAGCCGGATTCAGTGGTAACTAACGCCTGTGCTTGTCAGATACTACTAACGGTGGTAGCAGACGGTCAGAAGCAGCGGACAAGATGACATGCTCCATATCCTCCGAGGCATCCAGCAGGAGCCTGTGAGGAGGAAGAGCGAATCGCATGGGAGCAGTGTCCCACCTGCACCACTGAAGGAAGCCTTCCTGGCTACCGACGAGCGAGGTCCTGAGACAGAGTGGAACCTCCACAAATGAGGCCACTTCAGTCAACAAGGCAACTGACCTCGTACCCTCCGTATCCCGACACTATACTGATAAACGGAGGGTTGATACGTCCACAAAGAGGGCCTCACGCCAATTCGAGTCTGGAGATCAGGTGTGGGTGTGAGAGTGACACGAAGATGAAGGCAAACCTGAGGCCCTCACGGGCCAAGGGTGTGACGCAATCATGTGACGCTGTCCCCCTCTGGGTCTCGACTCTGGGCGGTACAGCTGGGTAAACCCTACGGACCTAACCAAGAGTCCAGCAGAGAAGATACCATGTCCTTTATGGACGGAAGAAGAATCTCTGGTTTGAACTTGTCAAACATAGCTTTCCTCGTTTTCTTGCTTTTTTAGACAACTTTAAGCCTGAGCGGAGACATCCACCTCTCACTCTCCTGAGACGAAGCGGGAGACAGAGATCGACAAGCCCCAGAGCAAGAACAGGAAGAAACACGAGGTGAGAGGGAGTCCCTTTGACAATTCCGGAGACAATTCGGGTCAAACTCATCCTAACGTTCATCCATCCACCCTCTCCTTGATCGCAACCTGAGTCACCTGTTTGCTTCAAAACATAAGCCCTATTAGAAACAGACTTGCAAATGGCCTAAACGTAGGCCTTGAAGTCTGAAGACGAGAGAGGGGCACACTCGTTGCAACGAAAATCCTCTTCACACAAGTCCTTGCACTTCCAACACAACACGTTAGACTTTTGTGTACAAAATGCAGAGTACATGTCGAAGCAAATACAGAGGTAGTAGATAAGACAAAAAGGCGAGACAAGCAAGTGAAGACCGAAGTCAACAGCACATATAAGCTAGATGCGGTGAGTGACAGTCGTAACAATGACACGAGGTTGCCGTACCCATAATAGCTAATTACTCCAAAGTCACAAAGTGTGTAAACTCACAAAAGGTAGAAACGACGAGATGCTGTGGGAAAGTGAGTGAGAAAAAATGCAAGGCTAGACAAAGGAGGCTATAACGGAGGGTCCAAATCCGGAGGTGCAGAAGTGGAGAATATGCGTAGCAAAACACACTATTTGGTCCGAATGTCGGGTCCGTCCACCGAAGCATACGAGTATAAAGACGAGTTGAGGGTCCTATAAACAGATACCTAACCTTAGGGTCTGACTATTGGAGGGTCCAAATATCGGAGCACCCAACTATCGGAGCACCCGACTATCGTAGGGTCCGACTATCCGAGGGTGCGACTATTGAAGGGTCGGAATATCGGAGCACCCAAGACGAAGGAGTAGTGTCAGGTAAGTAGAATCAGACAACAAGCTGTCGATAGACCCACCTGACACTAGACGACGAGAGAACTGCCGGAGGGCACGACCAAGGCAGTATGAACAAAGCGATCACAGGACGAAGATGTGAGAAAAACAAGAGCAGTGCAACTCGTGTACAGAGCAGTGCAGCTTCAAGTTTGGTAGCGCACATGTCAACAAGGCCACACAATAAACCAATTTAGTTAAAACTAGCTGTAATTTATACGTAACTAAGTCCTCACGTTACATCTAGCTACTAACCCACCTGGTCCGTGTCATGCATGTGCAGGAATCAGCCAATGAACAAAAACTCCAAAAAACTGGCTGGTCCCTTTGAATCAGAAAATCTAGTTAATATAAGCTGTTAGAATCTGTCAATCTAGTTAAAACTAACTGTGTTGTTTATGTCTAATAAGTCATACATGCGTGAGGTGGGTTAGTAGCTAGATGTAGCGTGAGGACTTAGGGAACGTATACATTACAGCGAGTTTTAACTAAATTGACAATAAATTAAAAGTACAACTTGTTTATGACGAGAGTGTAGATTAGTGTAGAAACAACATCTTTAATGAATAAGAAGTAAGGTTAGCAAAAGCATTGAAGAATAACGCTTGAAAAACCCGAGAGTCGAGAGGGTAAACATACACGACCGTCTTGCTCTGCAACTGAGAGGAGAGTGAAGGTTTCTGGAAGTGACGTCGCGAGGCCACTGACTTATTACCCTTGGAGGGGTATTTTACGCATTCCCTACTCCACTGTTTGAAGTTTCGTTTGTGATAATAAGGTTGAAATAAAGCATGCCTAGAGCATCCGGAGGCAGGTATGGTAGGTCTAGCCAACTGATATGTATGTAAATAATAATGGTACACATTCTAAACCATTTACCTTTTAAATCCTGATGATTCAAACATGGTTTTAAAAACATGCAATAAGTAAAACAAGTTAGGTCTTGTGTATATACATAAATTAAATTGTGTAAATGTCTTTTAACATGGAATAACTATTTTCATCTTTATAGGAAAGACATGCATTTTTTTCATGAACATTTGCAGACCATACGATTATGACAATGCAATGTAAATCAATATAGGCACGGATACATAAAACAGCAATACGTTCAAATACAGTATAAGAGAAGTAAAATCACTCGTTCAATGAAAGTTGTCTAGTAATTCATCATCTATCTCCCTAGAACAGATATAAGTTAAAAACAATTGTACAATGTTTCACATATAATCTATCATTGCTCATATGATTGAGAATTAAACACTCCGCCATACTTGTAGCAGTTTAACATCCATCAAATGTATTGTATCGGTATTTTCATGTTTGTTATCTACATTCACCCCTGCACCTATCTGTAGCATACATTCAACCATTTCTCAACCATAATTTTGAACAGGTTTCTAAAAATCGCCTTGTCTTGTCTGTAGTTCTCTGTACCCAGTTCTCAACCATAACATTATCATCACGTTCGCAGTGTTTGTATGATTGTCCTTTGATTCCACTTCGCGCACAGCCAACGTATCCAGCTTTGCAGTTTACTGACTAGAAGTTGTTTTACACCAGTCTATATCATTCATTTTCCACCCTCTGTATAAATCACATAGCTTTTTTTGTTTCCCCATGACAACTGACATACTGTAAAGGAGTTTTCCCATACCTATCCAATGCATCCACATCTGCACCACTCTCAACTAAAAACTTCGCTATGGCAGTATGATCATGTTTGAATGCATAATGCAAAGGTGTTTTTCCTTGAATGTCTATTGTATTTAGCTTTGCGCCTCTTTGAACAAGATATTTCATAGCAGCAGTATCTCCATCTTCACAAGCAAAGTGCAAAAGAGTTTTCCCTTTAGTGTCCGTAAAGTTAAGCCTTGACAGGTCACAGCGATCAAACTTAACAATGTACGTACTGTCATGATAATTTAGACTATCTTGAAGCTGTTTGAACATTGCGTGCATATTACAGGATCCAGCGATCGCTTGTAATATATCTTCCTTTCCTCTTTCTGCACATAAACTAATAGCAGCTATCATCATGTCATCAAGGTCACCCAAAGAAAAGCCAGCTTTTATCAAACACAGTACAATGTGACATCTATTTTGTATCCATTTCTCTGGATATCTGTCAGAGAAAAACAGTGTCCGTGCAAGCTCTGCTACAGCAACATAAAGTGACCCATTGAGTTGATCAGTTATATTGGCAAACTGACTGCAAATGTATTCAACAGACTCGATATCACCTTTATGTATAGCTGTATTGAGAACACTTTCGCCTGAATCTAATTTCAGTTGAGCATTTTGATCAGCTAAAAGTACCATCTTATGATAACTGTCTGTCCAGGACTGTGAGGCCCTATGAAGAGGAATGTATCCATCTTTGTCTCTTGCATGCTTTTCAACCTTTTGTTCAAGCAGGTACATAACCGTGTCATTGGAACCATATAAAGCAGCTAAATGCAGGGGAGTCTGACCCGTTTCGCTTTTACAGTGTACATTACCACCACATCTCACAAAATATTTTAAAATCTGTGAATCATGCCAGCCGGCAGCTAATAGAACACAGCAATCTGTGAAACAGTTTTCACGTTGGCTATGAAGCAATTCAAAAATTTCAACCATCCTTGTTTGTTTAAGGGAAAACGGGATCCATGATGGTATTGTGGTATGGCCCAAAATAAGCATCCGTCTACAAAACTCTTCTAGTTGCAAGAACCTACTACTTCTTGCCATGTAAAGAACCATTTGCTTGATACATTCAAAATGACCATTTTCTAGACTCAGAGTCAACATATTCCACAAAGTGTCAGCATGTTCTTCTGATATGATCCCTGCAGCCAGTTCAACCAGGTTCTCATCAATCCTTGGAGCAATACAAACAGCTTTGAAGCAGTCAAATGTTATAGTGGCTCCAAGTTCAATAAGTTCATCAGCAAGCTCCTGATTGTTCATGTAAAATGAACAAGCAAGTGTTTTGTCTGCATGACGAGAGAATGATTGTTCATCCTGTTTCATGAGTTTGAGAAGGCGAATAGCGATACGATCTGCTCCATTCAAAACGAAGCATGCAGGTATTGAGTCAACTGATATAACATTGACATATTTGGGGTCAAATGTATGCTGCATTGTCGGTTGATTTAGATACTTTTTCATGAAGAAGGTCACAGCTGTGTCAGTGAGATAGTGATGCATGCCAAAACACTGTATTTCCTCGCTATACTCTTCTATTTCTTTTCTCTTTTCGGTATTGAGGAAATAACTTCGAAAGCTCGATTCTTTGAAAGCTTGGTGCGTAAAAATGGCTGAATTGTTTGGTAAGAAGAGTTCTTTAATCAAACGTTTAGCAAGCTTGGCAAAATCATCCTTTGAAACAACCACAACAATATCATGGCAAGATCCTTGGTCTGTTGTGACATATTCCAGAAGAGTGCGCGTTGAGCACATTTCCAGGCCCTTTGACAAATGATCTTTACAGAATTCCATAAACACAGCGTCTTGGATTGAGTTGTGTTTAAAAGAGAAACATCTTGTATCAGAGTCAAAGAAAAGGAAGGTTTGACATAAACTTCTGGCTGAGGTCAAAAGTGAACCAACATGATGTTTGACTCTACATACCTGAGAAAGTTTGGCAAGGGTTTCCTTATCTTCACTCCTTTGTTCAAATACATCAAAGACTCTCTCTGGAAGGTAATCATAGAACATAACCAATAACAAAACTAGAAAACCTTCAGGGTCATTTTGTCGAATGCTTGATACGACCTCCCCAAGACATTTGAGATAACTATAGAAGAAGTTTCTGTCATACTTATTGATGTTTGATGTAAACATATAGCAACAAATAGGGAAGGACACAAGGTCTGTACACTTAATGATGTTCAGTTTTTCACTGTCAGTTATATTGGCTTTTCTACAGTAGAGTTTGAGATGAAGATCAAACATTTGAAGTTTTTCTTTCTCACTTAGATCGTCCGAAGAAAGATTGACTGGTTTACATTTTCTAAGGAGTTCAAAGGCCTTAATCTGTTCCCCGTACTGAAGGTAGATGTTCTTTCTGAAGGCAAAAATGATGCATACAGAGCCTGCCTCAATCAGTGGAAGCATCATGGGGAACTTTTGCTCCCATCTTGTCTTCAGATCCTCCACCAGGTTGGTTCTCCCAAAAGCATCATCAACGAGAATGGCATACCTGATGTTCTTCTGTGTCGACACATGATCCCACTGGTTGGGGTCGGTGAGTATCAGTGGACGCCGGGAGTCTGAGTCTGACATCAACTTGAGAAGATGAAGACCAGCTGTCGTCTTCCCTTCTCCAGGACCTCCTGTCAACAGCAGCACACCCCACGTCTTCAACGTCTTCTCACACTCCTTTATCTTCTCTGTCTTCACAAATACTTTCGGGTTAAGGTCCCTTTTAAGCCTCAACTTAGTTTGCCCTGGAGTGAAATAAAGACATTTATGAACTGATACCGAGAAAAATTCGATATTTTCAATTACTGAATATTCAAATGTGTCCATGAATACATTAGTTTAGAGCTAGTTGTTTCTTTAAAAGATTTTTAAAAAAGTAATGTAAACGAACTTAAGATGTATGTATTGACAGTTATGATGATTATTAGAGGATAAAAACTATGTTGATATAATCTTTGCGAACTCTGCGAACCTTTTTACCTTTTTACTAGATGAGATATTAGAAACATTTGGCATGGAAAATAAGATACTCTTTTTAAATATTCCATTATTCAGAATTATCAAAATTTCTTAATGACATAGCATTTATTGATGATTTAACCTGACTGTTACATGTAGGAACTTTATGGTCATACAGTAGAGTGACAGTAAATGACAATAAACCTCTATAGCAAATATGAAGATATATTTCATAGATGAAATTGAGTATAAAACTTATAATGAACAAAATTATTTATTCAACCCTCACCATGTATCGAGTTCAAGGGGTCAAAACTTTCAGACACTGGAAAAGAAAATGTTGCAATTTACAAAAAATTGAATGACTTCGAAATGGAATCGTATATCCATTTACAGGAATGTTGTGATAGACCTACAGTCAAATTATAAAATTGTCCATACCAAAATTCAAAGTCTGTTTTTGTAAACAATTTGTTTACAACATGATACTAAACGTCAGTTTGATTTTACAGAATAAGATTGACACTATACAAGAGATAACCAGATTTAATAAAGTGTTGATAATTAGAAAGCATAGTTATATCAAAAAGATGTACCCCGTAATTTCACCTACACGTTGTAAAAAAAGCAATGAGACAGGAAGTAAATGAGACACTACTTGATTTGGTACACTAATAAGCATAGTGTATCGCATATCAGTCAATATTTAATAAAATCTTTATGAAATTCAAGATCATCTTGAGTATTTAAAAAATATAGGAAATGTTTTATACAATTCTCTATCTCACCATTAGTGATATGGACATCCTTGTTTCCCATCATATTGAAGGTTGGGCCTTTTGAGTTTCTACTGCTCTCTTCTAAAAGAAGTAACACATCTTGCTGTTTAGACATGTCAAAAGTTTTCTTAATGCTCATGTTCTCATCAGAAGAAAATAGTTGTTGTTCACAATGTTTTAATGATAGAAAATTCTTATGACCAAAGACACCTTAATACCTAAAGAAACCTTATAGTTTATTCATATGTTACAAAAAGTTCCAAGTGAAACATTAGAATACCTTATCTGTTCACAACATTTAGTATTGGAGGTAGGACTTTACCTGATGACTGTAAAAAACTTGACTGAACTCCTGGATGAACGATAGAGTTGGAAGTTCTTTTCATAACTGTTCCTGACCAAGGAATCGGCATTTCTGGATTTGCTGTTATTTGATTCTTATTCTGTAGAGCACAACCGGGCAGCTCTTCGCCGGGAGATCCTGATTCATGCGGTAACTCTTCCATAAACAATTCGGATAATAATTGTGAATTCTGTATATTCTGGGCTGTTTCACTCTCCCCGTTATTGTCAATGGATTCAAAGGTCTGTTGCAAAGCTGTGGACCCAAAACAACTAATTCCGCCTGATGGATGGTGTACGTTCTCATGATGTCCAGATGTTTGATCGAATGATGTCTCCATTTTACTTTGAAATTGGACAAAAACGAAATCACCATTGTCAACGGCATCATGGAACTCATCATCATGTTCATTATCATCATCATCAATGGCATCATGAAACGAGTCATCATCGTCGCTTGTGTGTTCATCCATTGATTTCTCTAGAATGAAAACAAGCACAACATTTATACAATCACATTTGGAGTAAGAAATTGCAAAACTTGTATTTAAAGTTGACTAAAGTAGAATTATTTGAGTTCAGCAAAGATGTAAGTAAGTGAGTTGGGATTAAACATACTTTAATAATATTGTTGTCATTCATCCAAAAGAGTGAAAAGACCGGGAGAAAGGAATCAAAATGATGAATCAACAGACGGAAAGAGATGAAAACTGAGAAAATAACAACTGGTTTTAAAAAGACTTTGAAGTCCATCTTTGAGGAATTTATAGCATAGAAGGATGCAACAGGAGACATTTAACACTATTACATATTGCCTTTCAGGCATTCGACCATGAAGTGAAGCAAATACAGGAAATCAACAAAACACGGCGCAGACCTCTCAACTTACTATGACCATTCAGTTAAAAATTATCTAGACGTCAATGAGGCCGGCACATCAAGACTTGCTTTGCCGGTTGTCCCAGTAAAGATCATGAAAAATCGTAAGGAAGCCGTGACTACCTAGACAGCGGTAGTACAAACTCATTCCGCTCCCAAGAATCGTTAGACCTCCAGGTAAGCAGAACATCCTTATCCATTACCACCATGACAAGTGAAGACCTCTAAGCGGAACCACCTGCACATCAATTTAAGTCCTTGTCTTTGACGGAAGGAGCCAACTAAGACTGCCCTACGTTACGTAATGTAACACTTAACGGTTCCAGAGACGTACAAGGGGAGGCAGCATGATGTTGACAAGTGGTCACATATGCAAGACGTTTATCTGCCAAAGCTAGATGAACCAAAAATCTCACTACTCATAGGACAAGACAACCCCGGCATAATAGCACCTCTTGACGTAAGGTTTTCCTCTCAGACAATGCAGTAAGTGACACTGCAACTAACATGCTCTAACACAGGTATTCATCCTTGACCACACTTAAGAGGACTGCACTGAAGGAGTGCCTTCTACAAAAATTTATGCAAAACTGAAACTGGAGACAAACGCATTAACTGTGTATGAATTGAGGTCTTCTGAAACGGAAATTGTCAAAAATCTGCAAAAATCTGCAAAAGAACTAAAGACATAGTTATCAGCCTAGAAGCCCAATTCGTTATACAAGGTGAGACCAGTGATGGATTTTAGGGCAATTCTATGTATCGTAGGCAGATTTACCAACGCCCGAATAACTGAGCAAGCAAAACATTCTATGATACAACCAAAACATAATTATGTCAATCAAGTGATTTCTCGTCACACTCGTGAAAGTATAGGTCTTGTATCACACATTCAACAAAGATTCTTGATTGTCAGAGCTAGAGTTTAGCTGAAATCCATATTCAGGTAATGTGTTCATTGTCGGAGGATGCAGAGTTCAAAGACAGTTCAACAAATGGCGGAATTGCCTATAGATAGGGTCACCGTATGGACAGCTATTCACTTACATCGGTGTCAACTGTTTTGGGCCTTTCGGAATGAAGAGGTCTAAAAGTATCGTCAAGTGTTAGGGATGTATCATCAAATGCTTAACTACAAGGGCGATCCATTTTGAGAAACTTGACAGGATGGGTACTGATTCTTTCATTACCGCCTTTCGGCGATTTGTAAGCAGTCAAAAACCAGGCAAACCGGAGAAACTAAGTTATGGTTAAAACGCGAAACGAGGTTATGCTTGGGTTTTCAAAACCTGAGCGGAAAGTAAGACCGAAAGCGATGCTGTTTTTCTCGCGGTTTTGAAAACCCAAGCTTAACCGAGTTCGAGTGTTTTAAATAACTTAGATACCGTTATTAAACATCTATTAACAACCCGCAATCATGTGTCCATATTCTAGTATTTGTAATCATATTTTAGACGGATCATAAACAAACAAAAATATCAAGGATTTATGTTTGTCGGTTTGTTTTAACATTTATTATTGAATTACATTACTTTATACTGTCGGTTTAATTCTGAATAAAAACGATTAAAATGAGTTTCCTTCAAAATAAGCAGTCACACGACTATTTGACATTGATATAGCACAAAATGCACGCGCAAAGCATTTTTGCAAGGTGTAAGCTTTTACAAATGACAATCGACAAGTCACGTGGTTGATACCGTATTTGGACCCTCTAAATTTATCACAGGTAAAAACTTGTACCACTGTTAATTTCAATTTTTAATGTTTGTATGCTTTTCAAATTGGAATTAAAGTGTAATTGGATATCAAAATGCTTTAGGACCGACTTTTTTTAATGAAATTTTAACTTCAATCATAGATGGTTTAACATAGACTTCACTTCTATCTGGCCCGTTAGAGTAGTGGTTAGAGTGCATGCTTACAGTCCAGAAGGTTGTAGGTTCGAATCCCTCATTTTCGAAGCATTGAAACTTAGATTTTTTCAAAATAGTATGAACCTTGGGGTTAGTTTATACATTGGAATATAAAACCCTTTGTCTTTGAAGTGTAAAAACCTTCCAACCCCCGAGTAGGTGTTATATAAATATAATGCCCTGACTTCCCAATTTAAAACCTCCTTGGAGGTTATTACGAGAAAACAAGAGACTTCCAAAACAATAGACGAAATCCCCGATAGGTTTCTAAGGTCTGATAATGGGTCTAATTTTAAGGGAGCTTTCCGGGAGCTGAATGAAGGGGATCAAAGGGGACAAGCCTTGCTAGGCAGATACACAAACTATGCCTTATAACTATAACTGACTGAAAATGAATGACTTGCTGTGATATTGATCAACAATTTTGAGAATTTTCGTGTTCTTCAGTATCCATTTTGAAATGAGTTTAGCTTGTAGAGCCTTTAACTTTAACTTGCTAGTTTATTGATGGTGAATAGATGATGTTATATTTCAACGTAATTTTTTGAAAGTTTTTGTTTATATTTTTTGACAGAGTTCCCTTTGTTAGGGTATTTCTAGTTGTTTTAGGTAAATGTGTGTTTATCTTGAGAACATTACTCCACATTTATTGGGCCGGTAAGTAGGAATTTATAACTTCTTCATGTATATTTTACGTGCGCCTCATACAACTTTAGTTTCTTTGCTGAGTCGTAAGTTAAGCTAAGCGAAGTTACTCTCAATCACTTTGTTTTTATGCTGCGAGCATATTGTCGTCTGCTGCGGTAGACATTACTTTTAACACATCTTGTGAGGAATATAATTGGCCAGAAAATGTGAAATCATGATTTTCCATTTGTATTGTATTTATTTCAAGTAATTTCGAATGGTATTATAAATTTTAAAGGTAAACTTTCACTCTGTATACACTCACCTCCAAGTCACGTGATTTGGTGTCTCAAGAGATGTATTCAAGAAAATGTAACGTATTCATTTATGACAAAAAGAATGATAAAGATCCCCCCGAGAACGTGTAAGAAGTTTTTATACTTTTAGGAGTGAAACAGGTTGAGTCCAAATTATTTTTCAATGTTCATAGACTACCGCGAACCAGAACTGATCCGACAAATTTCAGGGCCGCCGTGCCCAAACCTATTGTGGTGAAGTTTGTTTTAGCGGCGGACCGACTATATGTATTTAACGCAGCTTTTAAAGGTTCTTCCTTTATGGGACAAAATAAAATCAGCGTCCAAACCGATCTACCTGTCCCCTTGAAAAAGCTGAGGGTGCTACTTGCTTTCAAACTCAGGAAATCCACTTAGGTGCAAACTCGGATCCGGGACAACGCTCAAGATAAGTAGATCTGGAAGACAACCTCTAGTTTAGATCGAAAATACAGAAGGATTACATGTTTTCATGGTGACTTGCCTGCAGCAGATGGACACTCAAGTGAAAAACTACAAAACTCATATTTTGAGTTGTTTTGTTTGGGCTTCTGCCTCGTATAAAACAAGAAAAGCCTTTAGAAAGGCAAGCTTTGGGGCACCCGGTTATGTATCACTATATAGATCCAGGAAATATAGGTTAGGGAGGAAGGGGACGGGGACTTTGACTTGAATAAATTGTTCCAATCGGAGACGCATGTTTTTGCTCTTTGTTTTGATAGTTATCAGTACACTATGTACATAGTAAAACATCTCGTTCGTTCCGCTAAATTCCAAGAATGATAGATACGTCTCCTATCTCAATGATATAATTCTTAAACATTAATACGGTAATTACAATTTATGTTGCTTTAAAAAAGCTGACGGTGAGTTTCATACAAGAGCCAGGGGTTAATTAGAAGATAGATTCTAGGAGAGAGCATGTTTAAGTTGGATAACTTGTTCCCAATCCTTTTCTTGTGAATAAAATATGTTTAAACTAAACTAGAAGATAGACAGTTGCGCTAGTAAACTTTCCAGGATCCAGGAGATATAGGAGATGTTTAAGTATATTTTATCATACTTTAGGCCCTATGTCGACACTTTCTTCGAAATACACCTTTAATCGTAAATAAATCATCCATATAACGTTATGTTTTGAAACATAAGATTTGAAAATGACCTGTTTAGTACCATTTTTCCGTGAAGCGATGAGATTCAGTGAGTGAACGATCTCGCGTTATAGTAAATTAATTGAAGGAACCGAGTTCCTAGTTGATACCAAACTGGAATGTCGTTTCCGAATGTGGAATGCAAAAAAATACACCGAATAACTACAAAACAGCTCACATGTATATGCAAAATGGATATTTATTAAGGGTGTAAACGCCCATCCATATATTGTTGAAAATTCACGATATATTTTACATCTAAACATTATTATAATAATCAGTTTCCAAATTAAAGCTTGCCAATTATTTCGTACCACCCACATGGTCACGTGGGTATAAATTTGCTACAGCTCTGTCCATTGGATGTTCGAAACACCAGGATATGCTGAAAACAACTATCAGTGGTTGAAACTTCTCTTTGAAGTTTCAAAGAGTAATATAGAGAGAAACTTCTTTCATTACTTTTCAATATCAAATGTTACATAACTTTGGGGTCTCTCGACATAACTTTTCTTCAATATGGAAATTTATTTGATATTGTCATGTGAGGTAGATTTGGATTTCACTACAACAGTGAGAAACACGCCCAGAGCCTTCTTGTTTGTTTACAAACTCTGACAGGTGTTGTGCTTATCATTGATACCCGGTAGCATGCGACGGGAAATGACGTCCAGGGTCCCGTTCCTCAAAACGATCGTAGCCTTACAATAGTTGTAAATCTCTACAATCCGATTGTAACTTTTTCTTACAATCACAACACTGTGCGCGACCGGATGTTGTGTCCAATAGATTTTTTTATCTTTCGCACTGAAGATCACGATTGTAACTTTACGATCGTAAGTGCTACAATCGATAGAGTTACAATTCCCTTACAATAGCTTTGAGGAACGGCAATAAACTTTTATTTACGATAGTTGTAAAATTGATCGTAGCTGTTACAATTGATTGTAGCTACGATCGTTTTGAGGAACGAGGCCCAGGACCGAATGTTTTCATTACTGCACGAATCCGGATATTTTCATTACTGCACGAAACTCGTGATTGATTTGTCAGTGACAATTTTCGGTTATTTCTGTTTAATAAGGATGTTACTGATTTGAAACGCTGTTATGCTCGACATTCATCTGTTTTATTAGGCAAGTAGTCAAGCTGATGTTTGGGGCTTTGTATAAGCTTATGGTCAGCTGATAAGCAATTGCTGTTGATGTACTTTAATAGTTTTATCTATGCACTTTTGCATAATGATGATATTGTTTGAGTTAAGTGGACACTACAGCATCCCATGAAAATGTAAATATTTTTTCAATATAAATGATAACAGACAATTTCAAAAACAATAAGAATGATTTTATCAATTTGTAGAGAACTTGGGGATGAAAAGAAAATGAGAAAGGTCATGAATATTTATAGAAAAATGTCACTCAGTTATTAGTTTACAAGATATTTACTTAGTTCAAGATGACATAACTATTATGAGGAATGAATGGGATCTACAAAGTATAATAGCACCTTTCTAATGTAAGAGGAGTAGCTATTTCCTTTCATAATGATGTACACCTCATTATTCACAGAACAATTAAGGATGAAAATGGGAATGTTATCATTGCAGATAAGAGGAAAGGTTAACATTAACAAACAATGATGATCCTGATTTCTATATAAAAAATGTAAAAACATGTTTTCCTTGTCAATGATTTATTACCTGGTAGGAAATTGGAAACTGTTTTGGACCCTTCAGTTGGTTTAGGGAATTGTAACACTTAAATAATCCTAATCAAGAGATAATGTAATAGAACATTTACCACATTATAACTCATTTTATGTATGGTGGAGAGAAAAAAACAAAAATACCCAAAAATATACATGGTGGAAAAATAATCAATGGAAACAATCCAGATTAGCTTTTAATCGTCTAATTTCAAGATATGTTTCATATCACTTTGAACTCAGATACCTTACCTGGCTATAACACTGATCATTTGATCATATCATTAACTCTCTCAAACACAATCAATCAAACAACAATATTGGAAGTTTAATACTTCATTGCTTCAACATCCTGAATATGGTAAATTGGTCAAGACAATACTGAATGAAACAATTTAAGAATATTCTAAAATGAAAAAAAGCTTAAAATTAGTGATACTCTCTTTTTAGAAACATTTCTAATGAAAGTTAGAGGCCAAATAATTTCTTTCGCATCTTTTCTGAAAAAAGATAAAAATTTAAAACTGAAGAATTGGAGATTAAAATAAAGGATTGTGAAGATAATATTAGGAAAATCTTTCAAGTAATGGATGAGGCCATGCTAGCTAGTCTCTCAAATGTTTTTTTTAGAGCAGATAAATGAGAACGAATAGAGAGCCATTCAGATTAGAAATAGAATCTTGTGTTACGAAGGTGGGGACACTAAATATTTATGTAACCTAGTTAGCAAATCTATCAATAAGATTATTACAGACAAAATGAAGAGATAACTGTAACGCTATTTTAACATAATTAAGATTTTTTTTATAAGAAACGTCATTCTTCCGACAGTAACCTAGAAGAAAATAGTGACTTACAATACAATTGATGGATTCCCAATTTATTTAAAAAAAATTAATGACTGAAAAATATGGGTTTACAGATTTGTTAAGGATGTGTCGTCTGAAAATGAGTTATCCGTGACATTGAAGAGAGGAGTTATCACATGCATACCAAAAGCAAATAAAGATAAAACTGTTGAAAAACTTCTGACCGCCCTGTATAAATAAAACGAGCTTGTATAACAAACCGTATAAAAAAAACTTTAAATTTACTCATTCATGAAAATCAAACAGGTTTTATTCCAGGTAGAACTACAGTCGGACTTGTCTAGAAAGGCCACCCAGAGGAACGACCAAAAGTGGCCTTAATATGGCAGTGGCCTTTCTAGAGAGGTTCGGTTTTGACGCCTTACTCATAAATACATAACAATTATTCTGATATCATATTTTTATTTTAAAATGAGAGCACATTTCACATACATCAGTGAAACAAACAATCTATTGAAGAAACATTAAACACATTAAAACATTCATAAAAAAATGTGTAATAAAGATCTTGAAATTTAGTTGGTAAACTAGCCACTGGTTTTTGATTGTTTGTTTTCGGTATTGTGTTATCAAGTGAAATGGCATTTTACTTTATCGACTTGTTAATGACCGCTACTGACAAGTTGTATTTTTGCTCGGGACATAATGAGGGTGGCTGCTGGCCGCTACAAGTTAGTGACCCCTCAACAGACTTTATGCCTGAGTTACACCAAGGTCGTTCTCACTACGTCCTACTCCGTCCAAAATTAAAAGCAAAACGGCCTCGGGCGGGATAGAAACGAGTAACGATTGTTTATATTTTATCCAAATGTGACGACAGTTCGTTCATACACAGTTCTCAGCACGTTCATCTAGTCTTTATCCCGTACTCAGGCAGTTTCTAACACGTTTAGATCGGATGCCAATTTCAGGACGTCTTCAACCAGTTCAATTCCGTTCTAAGACAGTTCATATCCGTTCTAAACTAAACCAATTTCGTTCTTGATACGCACAATTCCGTCCTAGCTGCGACCACCTCGTTTTAAGACAGTTCTTTTCGTTTTCACTACGTCCTGATTCCGTTCTCAGTGCGTCCTAATTGTAAAATCATCCAGTTCTGGCCCGTTTTCAATAAAAACCCAGGACGTCCTTGCCCGTTCTCTTTAGCATTCTCAATTTCAATGTGAAAAAAACATGCCTTCAAAGAAGAGGAAGACGTTTGGTCGGAGGAAAGTTGTTCACAGGAAATCAAATACCAGATCCACGAAGCCATAGTGGCCGAGGCAAACAACACTTAACATTGTTTCGCTGCTCCCATCACAAACTGTAGGAAACCCTTATTCATCATGCTGAGAGCTTCATGTAACTTGATTCATGTTTCTCTTATCACTTCTGTATCCCGAATGATAAAATTATTATTTTTACTTATGTATTTATACCCGTCCTTACATACCGAATCTCAAACGTAGTAAGAGCTGTGTGAGAATTTTGCAAACGTACTGAGAACGAGTAGAACGCAATGAGGACCTTATTCGAACTTTTATGACTGTGTAAGAACGTACTACACATTGAATCGGAACATTTTCAATATTTTACACTTATTAGGACGCACAAACAACTGACTATGGTCGTACTGAGAACGAGTTACACTGAGGCTGAGGACGGAATGGACGGGGTGGAAACTCTGCACAAACGTATTGCAATCGATTCCCGAGTGCGCTACGTTCTTACTCGTCCTTAGGCAGATCGAAGTACGGCAGTTCCGTTCGCAGTACGGCAATCCCGGTTTCAGTACGTTTGTACTCAGTCCAATTTCAAGACGGGGAGAACGTTTAACATGTCGAACGTTCTTAATATACTTACACATAATTATATGTGATTAATACAAGGAAAAGACTAGAAGAGATAAATAGATTCTTACCAGTATTGAGAAAACGAATCCTAACATTGATAGGGAAAATAACTGTAAAAAAAAGCCCTTTCCAAACTAGTACATATTTTCAGCTCTCTGCCAAATCCTCCGGTTGACTTTTTTGGATTCAACCACATATGGTACGAACAAAATGTTTAATTTTCGGCATTATTTCTTAATACATTAGAGCAAAAATTAAAATATATTTATCAACAGAACTGGCTTGATACAATTACGACATCGTCAAAATGTAATTACTACTCAATCTTTAAAACGCACATTTATACTGACCGTTACTTATCATGTGTCAATATTAAAAATTTAGAATATCTCTAGCTCGTTTTCGTTGCTCATCCCATGATCTCTTAATTGAAAAGGGTAGATTTACAAATATCCCAAGACAAAACAGAATCTGTAAATGCTGTAATTATGGTGTCGTTGAAGACGAATATCATTTTCTCCTTGTATGCCCAGCATATGATAGCATACGTAAAAACTTTATTAAAGAATTCTATTTTGTACACCCATCAATTTGAAAAGTTTTCATTGCTTTTGAATTGTTTGAATGAAACTGTAATTCAAAATGTAGCTGTTTTTATCTACCATGCAATGTTGTTAAGAAATTTGTAAATAAATGTACTATAGGCCTGTGGCCTTCCCAGTACTGAAATTAAGATTTTGATTTGACTTTATCAAATCTCTGGAAAATAATTTTTTCAGTTTATCTAGAATGATAAGACTGACAAAAATAAAAGAACGACAATCAAAAGGTTGAAGACTGGCGGAGGTTTGCTGGAACTTTACTTTAGAATATCATCCGATAGTTATCCATGTAACATACCTTATACTACTGCATGTATATACGAATATAGAGCAAATGGAGATAAGCTGTGCAACATTGAAAACCCTTACTGGAAAGATGTTTTAAGGCATGGAATAAATATTGCAAAAAGATTTTGAACTTGATTCAAGTATTATTGATCATATTCTTGCAGAGCATTTATGGCTCAACTATAGGTTTTAAGGGGCAGTGGCACGTTTTAGGGGGAATATAAGGTGATGTCAGGAAAATAAAAATTAATGGTTCCAATTGAAAGACAATGTATTTAAACTAAATGGAGCAGTAATAATTCAAATATATTACATAAAGTTTAGCCATACAATTCCTTTTTCTTACACAAAATGATTGAAAGGTGTCCACATAAAATAGCCGCCAATGGATTTTTTGAGAATCTTCATACTTTGTCCTCTGACTATAGGTGATTGGTTTGTGTAATTAGATTTTTGTCACTGTCAAAATATTACATTTAGCATAAACTAACAATTTTCAGTGAAAAATTTAAAATATAAATTTGTCAAAAAACGTGCTACTGCCCCTTTAAAACCAGCTTCATGTTTTAAGACACTGAGCGGATAAAGGTCCATTGACAGTAAAATTTGTAAATGGTGAACATGGATTGTTATCCTTTGATAAACTACAGTCAAAATATTAGATAAAAGGACAATATCAGATTATAATTTCCTACTCTAAATCTTACATGATTCATGAAAAATGACTATAAATATGACAAGAATAATCTTGCACTGACGTCCAAAAAAAAGGCCTCAATCTTTCAAATATGATTTGTTTGGTAGATATATTTTTTTTCGAGGAACTTTTGTGATGGAACTGTTCTCCCGAACGCAGCCATTGTAAGTGCACCAAAAGTTCTTGCCAGAAACGCCATATTCTCGTAAAAAGCAAAGAAACGCAGCAATTCCAATGCACGTGCTCTCACACTTTTACATGCTTTTAAACAATATAAAAGCGGTTCAGATGGAATCTAGCGGTCATATGAAATCAGAAAATTACAGTGGAAATGCCAAGATTAAATGCGGAAGAACGAGGGAGAGCGATAGGAATGATGGAGATGGGGGCAACTAGAGACCATGTTGCAAGAACGTTTGGCTGCGCAAGATCTACAATCGTCAGACTTTTGAGACGCTACAGGCAGACTGGCAGGACCCAGGACAGACCCAGGGCAGGGAGACCGCGAGTGACTACCCCCGGGGAGGACCGCTATTTAAGGACGCTTCACCTCAGAAATCGATTCCTTCCCATCACAGAATCTGCAACAACAGCGCTTGGTAGGCAAGTCAGCAGACAGACAGTAGGTCGAAGGTTACGACAACATGGTATCTTCACCCGTCGGCCGCACAGGGGGATAGCGTTGACGCAACGTCATCGCATAGGCAGACTGAGATGGGCAAGACGTGTTAGAGTCTGGCAGAACCGAAATTGGCGCCGTGTGTTTTTTTCGGACGAGAGCAGGTTTCAATTATTCAAGTGTGATGGTCGAGTGCGGGTACAACGCCGGGCAGGTGAGCGGTACAACAGAAACTGCATCCAAGAATACGTATCCCACGGAGGCGGCGGTGTGATGGTTTGGGTAGGCATTCGGGACGATACAAAGACAAATCTGGTTGAAATTAATGACAATTTGAATGGTCAAGGATATATAGACCAAGTACTGAGACCAGAAGTGCTGCCACATGTAAATCGACACCAGGGTATTGTCTTCCAACAGGACAACGCTCGCCCCCATACAGCAAGACTAGTTCAGAACTTTCTTCAGCAGAATAACGTTGTTGTGTTGCCATGGCCAGCGATGTCCCCGGACCTGAATCCAATCGAGCATCTGTGGGACCACCTCGACAGACAGCTTCGCAAGAGACAGGTCCTTCCCCGGAATCGTGTGCAACTCGTACAAGCATTGCAGGAGGAATGGAACAGAATTCCGCCTCACGTGATCAGGCGTCTGACTTTCTCTATGCGACGACGTGTTCAAGCTTGCTTGGCTGCTAGAGGAGCTCACACCCGTTATTAAAGTTATTTAAGAACTGTATTCAAGAATATTTGCATCAATATTTGCAGAAAAGTATTTTTATGTGTGATCGAATACCGGACAATGTACCCCACTTGTCTTGACGTCTCAATTTCTTTTGTAATAAATGATGTATGTAAGTGATTTTTTTACAACATGATGCGTAATTGAATAATCTCTGAATAAACATTTTCACTTTCAATCTGCAACATGTATGTCTTGTGTTATTTGCATGAATACCTTTGAGGCCTTTTTTTTGGACGTCAGTATATATACATAAGCAATTATCAAATAATTATCGCCAAACTTTAAAGGCTAAAGATTTACTCATTCGTAATAATGGATATCTTAAAGACTGTTCTAAATGAGAAATGCTTTTCAGTAACTGTAATTTTGATTGGCATAGTGTCTTAAACTGTTACAGACACTGCTTGAAAGATGTAAAATTCCTTGATTTCCAATACAGATGTTTTTGTATAATATCATTTATACGAAAACAGAATTGTCAAAAATGAATTTAATGGAAAATGATAAGTGCAGCTTTTGTATTGACTTCTCTGAAAGTGTCTGTCGTGTTTATAGGGATTGCAGTGAAACCATAAAAATCGGGAATGATTTAGAACAATGGATTATTAAGCATTTATTTCTAAAAGTATCAATTTCAACACATTTGATTTGATGTATTACTAAATCAAATAAACGTTTCCGCCACAAGACATCTTCATTTGTGTAATATCAGAAACTCTATTCTAAAATTCCGTACTATAAAATGGTATTTAAAGACATATTTCTTTTGCAGAAAGGTTCGTTTGTATGAAGAATATTGATATTGAAAAATTCAAGCAAAAATGGAACTCACTGATCCCAATTTTTAGTAATTGATTTATGCCTTATCTCAGTATTATGCATTGATACGTACAATTTAACTCTCATTTATTGTCTGAGAGGAATGAAAGAATGTTTAACTCTGTTAAATTGGTAACAAATAAAATGATTGCGAAGATAGAAGATATTTGGATGGACTTTCCCTTAATGTTACTCGTACATCTACATAAATATAAACTTGTATTTTAATTTGAAAATCACATTTACTTGTTTATTCTCAAATTTACTTATCTAAACTCACTGTAAGACCACTGTCATCTCTGCATATTACACATTAAGTATACGATTTAAGTCTGTCAAGATGAAGTGATATCTGTGATATTCTGTGATATTCTGGGTTTCAACTTCTTTTCAATTTTAGATTTTTTTGTTTCTATGGCAACAGTTTGGACTCTGTCATTTTGATGGCTTGGATTAGTTTCCGGAGCATAACTCTGAAACTACTTGACCAGTCTTCACTAAATTCGGTATGCATCCTCTCCATATCATGTAGATGTGCCTTTTATGGGTTACAACTTCATTTCAATTTTGAATTTTGTGGTTTCTAAGGTAACAGTTTTGAGTTAGTCATTTAAGGGAAGCATTAGTTTCCGGAACAGAAGACTGAAACTACATGACCAATCTTCACCAAATTTGGTGTTCATCCTCTTCATATCATGTAGGTGTGCCTTTTGGAGGTTTCAACTTCTAGTTTGGACTTTGAAGGGTTCATTTTCATGACAAACTGTGTAGATGTTGATTTACAATTCCCATAAAAATCAAATATAGCCAAAACTTACAGTTATTAAGTTTTATATAAAGAATGGGGTTTTCGTTTGAGTTTAAAAAAATATAAGGTATTTTCAATGGTTGAAGTTGGAAAGAGATTGAATATTAAACCAGAAGATCGACTGTGTCCTTTGTGTACATTTGTATATTACCTGTGCAAGAAACAGAATTTTATTTTCTATTACAGTGTCCCTTTTATTCAGACCTAAGGAATAGCTTTCTTCCATATTATTACTGTACATTGCCATCTCAACAGAAATCTATTTTGCGTTGCAAAAGTGATAATGAATTTATTATAAACAGCCTTGCAAAATATATTTTCCTCGGACTTACAAAACGTGCAAAGTTTCTCAACATTAAGTTAATTCTTATCTAAGGTCTGTACATCACATCAAATGGTGCTCCATAATATTGTTATATATTATGTATCCCCACGTTACCTGTTTTCGAGCGTCACGTCTGTTCGAGCCCCTAAAAAACGGGCCCGGGGTGCATTCTAGACGCCTGTTAATAATAATTTTTCAACGAATATTAGAGGGATATGTCTCGAATTATCTGATTCATTCTTTATTTTGTGTATAAGTCTGAATTTCATATTTTAATTCTAGAATAAGTAATCAGTGCAATGAAAACATAGATTTCCATAAATACCGATCACAGTCATATTTCTAAAGCGAGCACAGTTCAATACAAATATTTTGAGAACTGAGAAACTCATTTTGACTGAAGAACGTAACCTTCCAGTCAACATCATGTGATTGGCATCACGTGACAGACTATTTTTAACTTTCCAGCTGATTGACAGTTGGGGTCATCTCATAAGCGATCAGCAATTTTTTTGGCCAAGTGTCGCAGGTCGCCAAACTGACGTCAGGCTGCTGATCAATTCATAAAATTGAATCGATAAAATTCTAATGAAACAAGGCTCTTATTGATCCAAACATCCCCAACAGTAGTTATCAAAATACCCTTTTACCCATAGAAATACCAAGAATAATGTGAACGACTCATTTAATTTCCATACCGTCCATGCCGTCGCATTGGCGGTTTCTTAGGTAAGTCAACAACTCGGATTTCTCGCATGCAATATTGATATCAAATAAAGCAACACTGATAAATGTTTGATGTACAATAATTTTAAATTGTATTTAAAGTTTATGTTTCTTCATTAAATGTTATCAAAGGGGGAGTCAATTATATATTCCAATAAAATATTGTTGTGTTCTCCCTATCGAGTGAAATTCACATCTATAACCTGCTGTACAGAGGTCAGGTGCTCGTTGAAATTGACAGGATAATATTTCGGATTTCTGAAGTTCTTTCTTCACATAAAGTAAGAAAATGCAATGCATTATTATTTTAGTAAAAAGCCTAATAAGTAAACGATCTCATAAAAGCTTGACAAATTTATTTTTACAAATTTAGGATGCCTGTATTGGTTGTTTACGATTTATTCATTTGAAAAACTTAATGTATATGCATCATGTTTTCTTTGTGATATCTCCAACAAAACATTTATTTGCAAAATATGAGATTTTGACACTTTATATAAGTTCCTGTATGTTAAACTTGATAAAATAGTTTTTACTTTTGAAATCGCCCCTGGAAAGCTTCCGATGTGACGACAACGTCACAGAATCTGAGGGGCTCGAAAACAGGTGACGTCACAAAATGCGCGATAAATTTGACCTCTTCAAAATAAGGAGATTTTAAGAGTAATAATCAAGGCTATATTTATTTTAATTTGGTTTTCAGTTGGCCAAATAAATGTTACTAAAGGTACTATAAGTATTTAGGATAAATTATATGTAACGTAATGCAAATGCTGCCGTTTGTCTTAGGGGCTCGAAAACACCGTACGCGAGGTTATATGACTTGTTATACGGGCCGATGGCCTTATTTACTCCTGAATAAACAATTATCACATCACTGTTATTTTCTTGAAACTAAAACCTAAACTTGTATTATACTGCATGTACTTATCTCTCCTGAGGTTCAAATTCCGAAAGTCGTGTGTTCATGTACATAGAGTACATCTTAAATATCAACTTTAAGTCAATAGCTCAATCGTTAATGACAACCATTGTGACACAGATCTAACATTAAAAAAGAAGTAAAGGGAGTTATTTATTTAGGGCATGTATAAAAGAATGCAGTAAAAGTGCTTGCTAAAGTATGCATGACAACGCAGTCACGTTATGTGACTGATTTGTATGGGATAAGCGTTTTTTAAAAGCTAGCTATCAACATTAATTCACCCAACACAATTCTATAGAAAAAGAGGGTCCTTACTCGAACCGTGTCCACATTCAAATTTTAAGACTTTCCTTTTGAAATTGAATGGTCTGTTAACAAGTCACGGCTTGTATATGCTTATTTTGGGCGATAACACGGGAACCATGGTAAAATATGAAATGTGAAGCTATAATCTGTTAGCAAAAACTTTCCTTGTGAATTGATGAATGGAAAATGGTGGTACAATATTCCGAATCTTGGGCGCCAAGCTATTAACAGCAACACATCATTGTAGTACATTAAAGGGGCAATAGCATATATTTTGTTCCAATTGAAAGACAATTTATCTAAACTAGATGAAGCACTAATAAATCAAATATATAATAAAATGTTCAGTCATGCGATTCCTTTTTCTTTAAAGATGTTCACACACAAACATTAGCCGCCAATGGACTTTATGTGAATCTTTATAAATTGTTCTCTGACTATGGTTGATTTTGGACACTGTCAAGATAACACATTAATCATTAAAGTAAGCATCACTTAAAAATTGCAAATAAATGATTTTCGAAAAAAGTGCTACTGCCCCTTTAACCCCATCATATGGTCAGAACTAAAATTTCCCCTTGTTTAAAGAAAAGAATATGCGTTATCTACATGCGGGGAAGATCATTTATGTTTGTCGACATGACCTCAGTGAAAAGCTACATGTTCCAAACTGTAACGCTATCAGGGTGATAACTAGGTCAACACAACTAGACAAGGCAGGTGTGACCTTTATCGATTGATTTTCCATCTATCTCACTAAATCTAATTCACTTTAGACATAAGGCTTTACGTTACTCATGTATTATCAAAAATGTTTGGTTAAATGTCTTGTAATGAATGAAGTTGTATGTTTGTATTCATAAAGCTTCAACTATCTTATTTCTTACCTCTTAACACCTCTCGACGCATAGAGACACAAGAAAATCTCGGTTATCAAAAACACATATATGTTGTTCAACCCTAAACAATTATCGTTCAGAAAGGACGAGCATTATTAAAATTCATACATTAGTATATTTACTTTACCTGTTTCAAACCAAGCAGTTTGGGGCGATAGCGAATGAAGTAACGAAACACCAACTAGGCTAATCCAGAACAAACCAGTTGTGAGCAAACATGCACAACTACTGACGACAGAATACATATATCAGTAACCGGGTACCTGAAATATCGGTTTACAACTGATAAGAGTGCACGATGAAGTGATCGAAGTAGAGTTAATTTTAAGTTACAAGTGCCTGCCTATTTATGTTTTACAATAAACATCGTACATGATTGAACTCGTTGTTCCTCCGCGCCCAAGGCATCTTCTCGTTCCATACAAACGACCCAAATGCAGACGTATGACGATCTGTATATGTACTTCTCACTATGAAAATGTTATTATTTTACGAGAGACCGTCCATAGTACACACTTTCACTCCCTCACATCCACTCCTCAATCAACGCCTCTGGCCCATTTTAACGTTTTTTTCTCATTTATTTCTGAAGATCAATGACATTATTTATCAACATTATGAATTATTGACTTACCATATTTGAGTAACGGAGCAATACAATGTTGATTATTGTTTTTTGGATTTCATTCCCTTTCTATTGGAAAAACCATAAGGTCAGGAGGTGGCGATTGTACTGCTGTTGCAGGTTACTCTTCCAGCTTACACGAGTAACGACCCTTTGGTAGCGTTCATTGTTTAGTTTTCTCGTGATAAGCAATATATTATGTTAGGGTTAAAACACGAGAACGAGGTTATGCTTGGGATTTCAAAACCTGAGGAAAGAAAGCTGAGCGGAAAGTAAGACCGAAAGCGAAGCTTGAGGTCTTACTTCCCGCGAGGCTTTCTTTCCGAAGGTTTTGAAAACCCAAGCATAACCGAGTTCGAGTGTTTTAACTAACTTAGATGCCGTTATTTACAACCCGTAATCATTTGTCCATATTGTAGTATTTGTAATCATATTTTCAGACTGATCATAAAAATTGAGAAAAAAACAACAAATATCAAGGATTCATGTTCGTCGGTTAATTTTAACATTTATTATTGGATTACATTACTTTATACTGTCGCTTCAATTCTGAATATAAAAGATTAAAATGAATTTCCTTCAAAAAAAGCATTGTGTTCAGACGACTTTTTGATATTGACATAGCACATAATGCACGTGCAAAGCATTCTTCGAGGTGTAAGGTTTTACAAATTACAATCGACAAGTCACGTGGTTGACACCGTATTTGGATCCTTTAAATTTATCACAAATGAAAAGGTGTAACACTGTTAATATCCATTTTGAATGTTTGTATGCATTTAAAATTGGAATTAAAGTGCAATTGGATTTCCTAATGCTTTAGGGCAGATTTTTTGTACCGAAATCTGATCTTCAATCAATAGATTGTTTAACATAACCTTCACTTCTAACTGGCCCGTTAGAGTAGTGGTTATAGTGCTAGCTTACGGTTCTAACTTGAACCCGAGGTCGAGGTCGGTAACTATTTTACACACTAGCTCAATGCTATATTAATTCATTTTCAACATGACATCAGTTTTGATAATACTGAAATGCATAACTTTATCATATATAATGAAAAGGTGTAACATTGACTCTAATTGGAGAAACAATGTCTATTTCAAGTACATGTAGCTGACATTGGCATGGGCCTCTCGTGCTGCACGTGCAATCCGTGCGGGACCGTAAAAGCTGCCACAATAGATTGATATGAAAACAAATAACAAAAAACTTAATTTAATATGAATATAAATATTTGGTACAAATGATTTTTTAAAATAGATTATAAAATATATAAATAATCATTCACGGTGATGTTTATTCTTATTAATAAATTTAATCATGAGGTCATGAAAAACATCATGAATTTTCAACCGGCCTCCGTGGTCTAATGGATAAGTCACTGGGCTTGAAATCAAGAGGTCACACGTTCGAACCCATGCTTGGAGTGCAAAATTTGTAAATGTCTTGTATTGGTAAATTGCAATTTTAGTGAGTATATTTGATATGCAAACTTTGAACTTGAAAACATTTCAAAAATCAAATTATCATGGTTTCACTATCAGGTGTTCATGACAATCCCGGGTGTTCATGATGAACACCCGCTTTGTCTGATGAACACCTCGGCACACACATTTCACAGACAATATGAGTTGGTATGAAAAATGAATACTCGAACAAAACAAAGGAGTTAGTGTGTAAGTGTAGGGGAATGCGGGTCAATTGTTACACTTTTTTTTCGACTTTACTTAACTGCTTGTTTCTCGGGGGGTTAACAATGTTAATTGACATTTCGGCTTTTTTAAAAGTGTCATTTAGGTTAAATGTGTCTTTATCATATCATGTCATTGTAAACAAAGATTTGAAAAGAAAACCTGACTTCTTTAGACGAAGGTTTGTGATCATGATTTTGCGATACTATCTACATGTATACAGCAAGCGTGGTTAGGAGCTACAAACGTTATCAATTACATTTCAGGCAATTTTCTTCCTTGTAAATAATCTATTTGTCATGAATAATCTTCTCCAAACTTCAACAACATCGATGTATATGCAAAGGTGATACGTTGACTTCTTGGTCACTCTAAGACAAAAAGAGATGCCAAGATGCCAATGCTAATATAAACAATAAGACTTTCAACTTGATAAGAGACTGCAAGCCCTGTATGTGATACTGAAGAAAAGATATGTACCCTTCGTTGTACAAATTATATCTTAAAGAAAATAAATGAATATAAGTATATGTTAAAGCCTATGTTAGCATCAATCAAGTTTTAACTTGTTCCGTTTCTCATACATGTTATATCTTATATGAAGAAAAAAAATTAACAGAAGGTTGCCTCGACCCAAACCCAAACCCTATGATATCTTGTATTTTGATGGAAACAACAGAGCTTGTTGAGAATATGAATATTTGAGATAAACAGCAGAGTCAATTATTGTATTGATGACCCTATCTACGACGAAATACTGAAACAAATTCAAATGCTCGAACGAAATAGTTTTAGTGAATAAGAACAAAACAACAAATCAAAGTGTGTGTCTACTCGTAGTCCAGTAAATCAGAATGAACAAGGAAATGTTTATTTTTCTTTATCAAATAACATAGAATCTTAATGTGAGCCAGACTAGTGAATGCTTCATCATGATGTATGATATCTAAATTTTTACTAGATTTTACCACTTCTATTAACGAAAGTAGAAATATAGAAATATTGCAAAATTATATCAGCCAATCGTAGCGAGGATTATACAAAGACTAGCGGCAAGTTCTTACTTTGACATTCATATGTCATGCCATAAACAATGCTTTGACGTCACTCATCTCACCAAAGTCCTTTCTAAATGAATTGAAACATACCAATAGTATAACCTCGAGATTTGAAAAATGTAAGCTGAAGTAGAACATAGGAGAAAGAAAGATACTATCAATAAATGAACAACAATCAAACAGTTATGAAAATAAGTTTATTGATGATTAATAAACTTCGTAACATGGTTGATTCTCAAACAATTAGAACCAATCTCATAGTCTCATGATCTAATGTTGTGATTCGTGCAGCATTATGCAGTGTGCATTTATAAAAATACAGTTTTGAATTACGTTCAGTGTAACAATAGGATTATGTTACTATGAATATTTACATGGTATAATAATATATATATTTTGGAGGTGAATAAATGAACAAATGATCCAGGTACACATGAGTTAGATTTTAAAATGTGATGGAATATATCAATTCTCTTGCAACGTTCGCATACTGATATCATATTTTCACGAATATGCTGTGTAGTTTTTACATTTCATTTAGTTGTTTACTTTTATCACTATTTCCAACTTACTCATCCTCTTAAAACATTTACAGATTATGTATAATGTTCATTGTGTATACATCCTTACAGACAATAACTCGTGTGCTATATTAAAAGATCACTGATTTCAGTGATATTGCCAAAATCGAGGTTAACTGTCTAGTGAAAAGTTTTCATTTATCATGCTTAATGAAATGAAATATTTCCCTGTCTAAAACTTTTGAAAAAAACTTCTTATATCAATTTCGAAAAGTGCAAAAAACATCTACAACACTTTTCGCTCACATTAAATTTTCGATCACCACATTGTTGTCCTATTGGCTGAACCTACAATTTGAATAATTGTCGGAAATTCATTGAAATACCCTGTTACTCCTGGTTATGATATCCGAAGGAGTATAGAAAGTGATAAACAAAGTAACCATGTGAAATTTCCGAATCAAGACATTATACACTTAGAGGGTTTTCAAATTTGCAAACATTCTTACAAAATGCATAACATTCCAATTGTGCAAGATAATAAGGTTTCATTTTCAAACTTATAAATCCTAAAATTCAATGTCAAGAAGTCTTGTGAAATATTTTTTTTGTATATCCATAATCTAATAATTTTAAGTTTTGTAAGACATAATAAATGACAAATACTAAAAATAGGTATTGTCAATCATAATGTTTTCATAATATTCAAACACAAATCAATGTTTGCTCATGTTTGAGGACATGACAAACAGGTACATTCCATCAGGTACATATTTTCCATAACATTCATCTAATTCTGCACCAAACACCCAACCATAGCAGTGTCACCCCGTTTACGTGCATAATGTAATGGAGTTTTCTTCCTCTTATCAGTTACATTAACGTCTGCACCGTTCTAAACCAAACGATCAACCATAGCATTGTACTCTGTTTACATGCATAATGTAATGGGGTTTTACGTATCCTGTCTGTTACATTCACGTCTGCACTGTTCTGAACCAAACACTCAACCATAGCAATATCCCTATTTTCACAACCGTAGTGAAACGGAGTTTTACTTCTCCAGTCCATTTCATCAGGGAGTGCACCGTTCTGTACCAAATATTCAACCATAGCAGTGTCACCCCGTTCACATGCATAACGTAATGGAGTTTTACTTCCCTCGTCTGTTACATTCACGTATGCACCGTTCTGTACCAAACACTTTACCATGGCAGTGTCACCCCGTTCACATGCATAATGTAATGGAGTTTTACTTCTCCAGTCTGTTACATTCACGTGTGTACCGTTCTGTAACAAACACTCAACCATAGTAGTGTCACCCCGTTCACATGCATAATGTAATGGAGTTTTTCTTTTCCAGTCTGTTACATTCACGTGTGCACCGTTCTGTACCAAACACTCAACCATAGCAGTGTCACCCCGTTCAACTGCAGAATATAATGGAATTTTTCTTCTCCAGTCTGTTACATTCACGTTTGCACCGTTCTGTACCAAACACTCAACCATAGCAGTGTCACCCCGTTCAACTGCAGAATATAATGGAATTTTTCTTCTCCAGTCTGTTACATTCACGTTTGCACCGTTCTGTACCAAACACTCAACCATAGCAGTGTCACCCCGTTCAACTGCAGAATATAATGGAATTTTTCTTCTCCAGTCTGTTACATTCACGTTTGCACCGTTCTGTACCAAACACTCAACCATAGCAGTGTCACCCCGTTCAACTGCAGAATATAATGGAATTTTTCTTCTCCAGTCTGTTACATTCACGTTTGCACCGTTCTGTACCAAACACTCAACCATAGCAGTGTCACCCCGTTCAACTGCAGAATATAATGGAATTTTTCTTCTCCAGTCTGTTACATTCACGTGTGCACCGTTCTGTACCAAACACTCAACCATAGCAGTGTCACCCCGTTCAACTGCAGAATATAATGGAATTTTTCTTCTCCAGTCTGTTACATTCACGTTTGCACCGTTCTGTACCAAACACTCAACCATAGCAGTGTCACCCCGTTCAACTGCAGAATATAATGGAATTTTTCTTCTCCAGTCTGTTACATTCACGTTTGCACCGTTCTGTACCAAACACTCAACCATAGCAGTGTCACCCCGTTCAACTGCAGAATAAAATGGAATTTTTCTTCTCCAGTCTGTTACATTCACGTGTGCACCGTTCTGTACCAAACACTCAACCATAGTAGTGTCACCCCGTTCACACGCAAAATGTAATGGAGAGATTCTCACGTCTGTTACATTCACGTGTGCACCGTTCTGTACCAAACACTCAACCATAGCGGTGTCACCCCGTTCAACTGCAGAATATAATGGAATTTTTGTTCTCCAGTCTGTTACATTCACGTGTGCACCGTTCTGTACCAAACACTTTACCATGGCAGTGTCACCCCGTTCACATGCATAATGTAATGGAGTTTTACTTCTCTCGTCTGTTACATTCACGTATGCACCGTTCTGTACCAAACACTTTACCATGGCAGTGTCACCCCGTTCACATGCATAATGTAATGGAGTTTTACTTCCCTCGTCTGTTACATTCACGTTTGCACCGTTCTGTACCAAACACTCAACCATAGCAGTGTCACCCCGTTCAACTGCAGAATATAATGGAATTTTTCTTCTCCAGTCTGTTACATTCACGTTTGCAACGTTCTGTACCAAACACTCAACCATAGCAGTGTCACCCCGTTCAACTGCAGAATATAATGGAATTTTTCTTCTCCAGTCTGTTACATTCACGTTTGCACCGTTCTGTACCAAACACTCAACCATAGCAGTGTCACCCCGTTCAACTGCAGAATATAATGGAATTTTTCTTCTCCAGTCTGTTACATTCACGTGTGCACCGTTCTGTACCAAACACTCAACCATAGCAGTGTCACCCCGTTCACACGCAAAATGTAATGGAGAGATTCTCACGTCTGTTACATTCACGTGTGCACCGTTCTGTACCAAAAAATCAACCATAGCAGTGTCACCCCGTTCACATGCATAATGTAATGGAGTTTTTCTTCCCTCGTCTGTTACATTCACGTGTGCACCGTTCTTTGCCAAATACTTAACCAAAGCAGTATCACCTTTTATGCATGCATAGTGAAGAAACGTTTTCAACTGATTATTTTTCTTGTTTTCGTCTGCATCTCTCTGAACCAGATAGTTAATAGCATCAACACAATCTTGACGGGTGTAAAGAGCTTCACCTTTCGTATTCTTCACATTCAGGCTTGAAAGGACACAGCAGCCAATCTTTGCACCCAACATGCTGTGATTTAATTGGATTGTAACTTGAAGAAATTTGCACAAGGTGTACATGTCAAACGAACCAACTAAAAATTCAACTATTTCTGGATAACCTCTTTCTGCGAGTAGATGGATACACGACACCATGCTGTCATCTAGTTCAGGCAATGGAAATTTAGCTTTTATTAGACATTGTACAATGTGAATCCTGTTTTGTATCCTCTTCTCTTTAAACGCAGCTTCTGCACTCTCAGAAAGTGTTTGTGTAAGTTCTCTTAAAGCAACAGAGAATGGCTGGCAACTTCTATCAGAAATCTGACTGCAAAGGTATTCAACAGACTCAATATCGCCCTTTCGTATCACTAAATCAAGAACTCTTTCAACTGATTGAGCGTTTTCGTCTGCTAAAAGTACAATCTTATGATAACTCTCTGTCCAGGACTGTGCAGCCCTATAAAGAGGAGTGAATCCATCCTTGTCCATTTCATGCTTTTTAACCTGTTTCTGGATCAGATACACTACTGATTCTCTGGTGCCATATAAAGTACATAAATGCATTAGAGTCTGACCCTTTTCGCATTTACAGTGGACATTACCACCATATTTCACAAGATATTTCAAAATTGCAATCTCCTGGCATCCGGCAGCCAAAAGTACGCAGCAATCTGTGAAAATGTTTACTCCAAGACTGTAAAATAATTCTAAAATATCAAAGATTTTGTTTTGTTTCTGAGACAGAGATATCCATGATGGTGTAATGGAATGGCACACAATAAGGAACCTTCTGAAAAACTCTTCTAATTCCAAGAACCTTCTACGTCTTGCTATGATCATAACTATTTGTTTGATACATTCAACATGTCCTTTTTCTAGACTAAGAGTCAACAGATTCCACAAAGCATCATCATGTTCTTCTGATATGATCCCTGCAGCCAGTTCAACCAGGTTCTCATCAATTCTTGGAGCAATACAAACAGCTTTGAAGCAGTCAAATGTTATAGTGGCTCCAAGTTCAATAAGTTCATCAGCAAGCTCTTGATTGCTCATGTAAAATGAACAGGCAAGTGTTTTGTCTGCATGACGAGAGAATGATTGTTCATCCTGTTTCATGAGTTTGAGAAGGCGAATAGCGATACGATCTGCTCCATTCAAAACGAAGCATGCCGGCATTGAGTCAACTGATAACACATTGACATATTGTGGGTCAAATGTATACTGAATTGTCGGTTGATTCAGACACTTTTTCATGAAGAAGGTCACTGCTGTGTCAGTGAGATAGTGATGCATGCCAAAACATTGTATTTCCTTGCTATACTCTTCTATTTCTTTTATCTTTTCAGTATTCAGGAAGTAACTGCGAAAGCTCAAATCTTTGAAAGCTTGATGAGTAAAAATGGCTGAATTGTTTGGTAAAAGACATTCTTTCATCAAACGTCTAGCAAGCTTTGCATAATCCCTTTTTGACACAACCACTGCATAATCCTTGCACGATTCTTGGTCTGTTGTGATATATTCCAGAAGAGTCCGCGTTGAGCACATTTCAAGTCCTTTTGACAAATTGTCCTTGCAAAATTCGATAAACACGGCATCTTGGATTGAGTTGTGTTTGAAAGAAAAACATCCGGTATCAGAGTCAAAGATAAGGAAAGTTTGACACATACTCCGTGCTGAGGTCAAAAGTGAACCAAGGGATGGATTGACTGGACATAATTTCACAAGTTTATCAAGGGTTTCTCTATCTTCACTGTCTTGTTCAAATACATGAAAGACTTTTTCTGGAAGGAGGTTCTCGTAGAACATAACCAATAACAAAACTAGAAATCCTTTAGGGTCATTCCGTCTGGTACTTGATACGACTTCTCCAATATATTTGAGAGATCTTTGGAAGAAGTCGGTTCCATATTCTTTGATGTTTGATGAAAATAGATAGCAACACAAAGGAAAGGACACAAGGTCTCTGCTCCTAACGATTCTCATTTTCTCATCGTCACTTATAAGTACTTTCTTACTGTATAGTTTGATATGGAAATCAAGTATTTCCAATTTTTCCTTCTCACTGAGATTGTCTGAAGATAGATTGACTGGCTTACATCTCCTAAAGAGTTCAAAGGCTCTAAACTGTTCACCATACTGAAGGGAGATGCTTGTTCTGAAGGTGAAAATGATGCATAGAGAGCCTGCCTCAATCAGTGGAAGCATCATTGGGAACTTTTGCTCCCATCTATTTTTCAGATCCTTCACAAGGTTTGTCCTCCCAAAAGCATCATCAATGAGAATGACGTACTTGATTTTCTTCTGTGTGGACAGATGATCCCACTGGTTGGGGTCGGTGAGTATCAGTGGACGCCGGGAGTCCGAGTCTGACATCAACTTGAGGAGATGCAGACCAGCTGTCGTCTTCCCTTCTCCAGGACCTCCTGTCAGCAGCAGCACACCCCACGTCTTCAACGTCTTCTCACACACCTTTATCTTTTCCGTCTTCACAAATACTTGCGGGTTGAGGTCCCTTTCAAGCCTCAATTTAGTTTGTTCTTGAATGAAAGATAGACATAATTAGAATAGTTTCAAATTTATTGTTTTTTAAAAGACCAAATTCCATCTTTAATTCGCTTATATCTTCTTTTTACCTAACTAGATGAGATAGTTATAGTATTTGGCAAGAAAACATAGATGGTTTCTTTAAATAATCAATTAGTTTGTGTCTTATGTTGCAGTCAGTCTCTTTAAACTGTGTATTAAAAGAAGCCAGAATTATTAACATCATTACATATATCTGATGATGTAATTTGACTGTTGATAAACATGATAGTCAAACCGGAAACATACAATAAATGTAAAAACTATGTAGCCATATATAGGGTGTATTTCAATCAATAACTTTCAATCATATAGTTTTAAGGATTAATTGTCCAAACCTCACCATGTATCGACTTCAAGGGGTCATAACTTCCTGACACTGAAAAAGAAATGTTGTGGTAATGTACAGGAAGAAGGTGATAAAACATAAATCTCTTCTGAAAAAAGGAATACAGAAAATGTTAGTGCACAGCTTTCACGACAATGTTGGTTTTGTTGTCAACGGTAAAATTCGTTCAGTTTATATATTGAGTATATCCAAGCAGGGACGTATATAACATTATATTATATGCGTCCCTGATCCAAGATAATTATGATTTATCATTCCGTCTGGCGAGAAAGGAAACATTGTTGACTAAATTTTAGCAAACGGCGATGATCATTTTAATAATCCCGCAAATTCGTTGTTACAGGGAATAAAAAGGAACGATTGTCCTCTGATGGGAACAATATTTAAATGCAGTACAATGCAATAACTAAGAGCAACTAGCTGCGACAAGATATCAATGTACCCTTGGTTTGAAAAGAAGTCTAAATCACATTAAAGTTTCACACTCACAAAGGATCACAATTACTAAACATTGTACATTGCCAGAACATTTGGAGACGTTCAGCGCTACGATTTATGAGTGTATAACTAAACAAAAGTTTAAAATTTGGTCAAAATGCCCTGGCGACCTTAAACAAAGGGTCATGGTCACTATTATAAACTAGACTAATGTAATTTAAATTTACAAATGTATACTTCTCAAATTTGAAGACTCTGGGTGCATAGGTTCATAAAATATCACAGTGGTAAGAATACAGACGATCATTCAAGGACCATTCTACCATAAATGTTCAAAATACTCGTTTCTGATTGGCTACCTTGAAAAATCAGAGGGCGTATAATTTGGTTATAAGGTGCTCTGTTTACTTCGTCTAATGCGCAAGAATTCATTTGTTGCCTGGCAACAAGTAGTTCTCAAGTATTGATGTTGTGTCGGAATTGTTAACAAATATAATTGCAAATATAGTCGCAAGCGACGACAAACGGATTCAGCGCTGTATGGTGTTAAATGTAATGCACAAAGGTAATGATTGCAGTCAAAAGCTTATAGGTTATAATCTTTTGTTGATGATTAACGCAATTTGCAAACAAACAGTTATCAAATGCATTTAAAACGCATGCAGGGTTGACAATATTCAAAGGTCCGTAACTCAATGTAAATGAAGTAACTGAATTTTTTGTTAATTTTTAAAAGATTCTGTATTCTTTTGGCTTTCTAATGATATATGGAACAATGATTTGTCGTCTATCACTGAAGAGTAATGACTTTTTTAACATACCTATATCCTATGCATTCAAAACGAAAGCAGAATTGACAATATTCAAAGGGCCGTAACTCAGTGTAAAACAAATATAGAAATTTACTGTCAAATTTAAAAAAAATCTAAAGACTTTTGGCTTTCATATGATGTATAGAACAAAGCGTTATCGTACGCCGTTGATTCGCTACGATATTTCAAACGTACCCACCAAAACACCACATGTCCAAAATGGAAAGTTTGACCTCTGACCCTGACCGGAAATGACTGTTCGCGAGCGATTTTATTCTTTTATCTTAAGGATCTTGCCAATGTCTAACTCTCATGCAAAAATCATAAAATTCTATGGTCTGGTTTTTGAGTTATCTGCCCTTGAAGTTTGCGATTTTTAGATTTTGGTCAACTTTGAAAAATCACAGCAAGAAAAGTATTATAGTTAGGACTTTCTAAAGAGCAAATTAAGAACTACAATGCTTCAGCTACCGTGAGTGTAAATTTCAGATCTCTAGTGCAAGTATCTTCAGAGGAGAAGATTCTCAAAGGTGGGTGGGGTCGGCAATGGTCAAAAATGCACTAAATCCAAGATGGCGGCCAAACCGCGTGATCTACGAATTTGCCATGATTTCGTTTTTTGCAGCAATTTTGATTGCGCATCTTTTAAAAAAAAATATTAGGTCTCTAAGTGCATTTTGAAAAAAAAGTCAATGTTAAATTTTCGATTTTGGAATCGAACTGGACCTTTAACGTATTGGCCGAATTGTCCCAAAAGCTTATTGTCGCCTTTCCTCAACAAGGTCTACCAGCCTGTGAAATTTGGCTTCGATAGCATCAGCCGTTTGGTCTGAATCCTGTTCACAAAAATCGTGGAATAATAAAAAAAAAAAAAAGAAACACGCCAATAACAATAAGGATTCAGCCTTATGGCTGAATCCTTAATAATTGCGTTGTATGTACATTATTCATAAAATTTAGACCAAAATGTATTCAAACTTTCCAAAAGCTTAACGCTTGCAGTCTGTCAAAACCGGTAAAATACACGACACTGAGTCACTTGCAACAGTTCAGATTTCTCGTAAGCATGGTCTGTCATTCTGTAGCGTTAGACCAAAGCGGGTCCGACAAAGTTGAACCGGCAAAATTATCATACCTTAAGTTTATTTACAACACCAATGCAATTATTCCGACGTAAAAGTTGTGAATATATGGCATGCAGAACTAAACATATTCAAAACGCAAACGACAGTCCCGAAATAATAAAACGTCTACTGAATAGAGGGAGCTCCCTTTGCAGCATTCGGATATTTATCAGTAATATCCGAGGCCTTCCTTTTGTAACGTCATTCGTGATAACTAAATCCGACAACACTATGTGAATGTCGCTCCGTGGAAATCGTGCACGGGCATTTTGACACAGCACACCTGAGTCAATGCAAAAGAACATAGTTAAATTTCAAATCGTTATTATTGTAGAATGGAGATACACATACTGTGTTTGGAAATCAGCAGCATATAACGGAATTATTATATCTCTCAATTTTCCATTTAAAGCCTCACGCTATGCGTTCGACTTTAAATTAAATTTAGAGCTACAATAATTCTGTTATATGCTGCTGATTTCCAAACACAGTATGGTTATCTTCTAAATGTTCCATCAACACATACTGTGTGAAAGATATTCATAAAGGGGTAATATTTTTTTAACGAAAATAAGAATAAATTTACAAAGAGGGACTTGGTTTTTCTAAAGGCATATCAACACATCATAGTTTTCAATTTAAAAAAAACGGTGTTTAAGTTGTAGGAAGAACTAAAACGCAACAGAAAAAGTTTGATCGTTGGTGTTCATCACGAATTTGTTTGTTATATCTATCTTACAAGAATGTTGTGATAGACACACAGAGCACTGCAGTATTCAATGAAACTAATCATGGTTGCAACTTTCCTTCAAAGACCAATCACTGCAGAAACGCGAGCCAAGTAACGAGATTGTCAAGATGAGACACCGATGGCTGTATAGTTATAACTAATTGTTTGCGCGAGCAGTGACACTGAAATTGTATTTGCAGGGTATTATTGAAAATACAAGAGACCAATATATGTTCTAAAGTGTAGGTGTTCAAAAAGTACAGGTATATCAGAAAAGTGTACCGCCTAATTGAACTCATTCACTCCCCACAGATCAAGTCATAAAATATACTGCTTCCGTTTTAAAGAAGACCAAATCCATGGTTTCCGACAGTTTCCACTGGCGGAAAAAAATGCACAATACATTTGAATTCTTTTATCAAATGACAACGCTTCTCGCATGGGAAGGGTGGTTCATGTCACAATGCATTTGCCATGATTCAGTAGCCAAAATATGATTTCAGAACAGCGTCGCTGTTTGCCTCAATCAGACATCCCCCATTATAGACCACAAACTCGGCTAGTAAAACAGAGGCTGTAGTGACATTCCATGACTTGATCTGCCTCTGCTTGGAGAAAATGAATTGGCTTTACTTTGAAATAAAATCAACGGGACGTGATGTAAATGAGACACTGCTTGAATCATCTTTTTTTAGAAATCTACTTCACCATTAGTGATATGGACATCCTTGTTTCCCATCATATTGAAGGTCGGGCCTCTCCTGCTACTGCTGCTCTCTCCTGAAACAGAATACACACCCTGCTGTTCAAACATTTTTAACAGCATAAATGATGCACAAAACATAAGTTATTCATTCTTTTTTTTTGGGGGGGGGGGGGGGGAGGGTGGGTTTTAACAGGTACTTTGTAGATTATTAATTGACTTTTAGTTTCCAAGTGAAACATCAGAATATCGAATCTATTCACAACGTTAGTTTATTCGGTTTAGGTGTTTTGAGGTAAGACGATACCTGATGACTGCAAGGAACTTGACTGAACTCCTGGCTGAACGATAGAGTTGGAAGATCTCTCAACTTCTCCTGAGCAGGGAATCTGCATGTCTGGTTGTGCTGTTAAATGATTATCCTGTTGAGCAGAAACATTGATTCCTGACCCGGGCACCTCTTCATCACTATTGCCAATGGCTTCATGGAACGCATCACCATCATCATCATCATCAACTGCATCATAAACGGAGCCATCATCGTCGCTTGTGTGTTCATCCATTGGTGTATCTAGGATGGAACATTTATACATACACATTGGCCTTAAGTCATAGTCCAATTCCGTATTTGATTTATTTGAGTTTAGAGGATGAGGGATCAGGCGGATGGGATGGATATAGTGAGACGACATCTGGTTTTAGAAAGACTTTGTCAGTTTATCTAGCTTGTACCTGGTGCAGCGCCAAACCAACCGCGGTAACGGATTGAGTCAAGTGATTGAGCTGATGGATGATATTTGAATTGAGATCTCTTTATACATTACTCTTACGTCTACGAAAATTTAAAATTATAATTTTATATCACATTGACTTGTTTATTCTCTAAACTAGCTGTAATGACCACCGTCATTTCTGCATATTCCATCTAAAGTTAAAAATCTGTTAAGATATGTCAAGATGAAATAGAATAAATGAGGTATTCGAATGATGTTAAGTGAAAGATAAAAATATGACCCGCGGGCATTATTGAAATGAATGCCCGATGCCCAAGGGTAATGCCCACGGGCCGTAGGCCCACAGACATTTTCCAAGGGAGGAGGGTATACTTTTCAATAATGCCCACAGGTCATGTTTTATCTCACTTAAAAACCGACAGAAGCAGCAGGAAAACAATATTGTACTAACACATAGGGCTGAGGAAACAGTCCATCCAATGTGTTTCAGTGTGTAGGCAGAGCGTGGGGTTCAGGGTTCAGGAGTGGGAACATTTGCGGATGGGAAAACTAGATGTGTTGTTTTTTCAAAAGTAATAGTTTGTTTACTCTTTGACTTTTAAAGAAATCAATCTACTTAAGAAGTAGTAAAAGTTTAGTATAAAATATGTACCGTGGGCATTATTGAAAAGTATGCCTGATGCCCGGTTTCCAGAAGGAGGATGGCACTCTTTTCAATAATGCCAACGGAAAACCGACAGAAACAGTCAAAAACTATTTTTTTATTAAAATATTTATAAGTGGACATAGTTATTAAAAAACGTGTTATTGAGAGTCGATCAAATGTGTTTTCGGTTGTAAAACGCACCGTGCGAACGCAGCCGCGTCACCTTTGGTATGTGATGCACATGCAGCCAGCATTTGTCTGCAGTGGTACATGGCATTATTTTTACTTTAGAATAGACTCAAAATCCCTGGAACGTAATTTTTTTTGTTGCAAATGATATAAGGAAGTCTTAGCATTAAGTTTCTTAAAAGTACGTGTAATGATATAAAATATATATTTATTCAAACTCGGACCTTCATAATAAAATCACCTAACATTGTGTTACCTTCGCTTCAGTGCTGTCACAATAGCTCAGGAGGCAGAGCGTTTGGGTTCAGCGATCCGGAATTGGAACTTTTTTTATTTGCGGATGGGAAAATTAAAGTTTCAAATTTGATAATTTCACGACATCTTGTCTGTAGAACAAATCTACGATCTAATGGGTGGAAAATAATTAAGATAATTGCCCGGGCAGAGGGCATTATTAACAAATTTGCCGAAGGGTTATTTCCCGGGGAAGAGGGACGTAATCAGCCTGGGGGGTATAACCTAAAATAGTGTCCGGAGGAACAATATGAGGTTTTTATAAACCTTTTGTGACGTCACTCAATTGTTTTTTGGGGTCTTTATATATTTTTATTTCCTTCTGTCTGGTACGGCAAGGGAATTATTCGAGTAATGTCCCTCGGATTTAGGTTATTATCAACATAATCGCCTTGCAAGGCAGGATATTATTATGATATATAAACTTGTCAAATATATATTAAAAAAAGGTAATCTACGTACAATTGATTACGTATATTCGTATCAATAACTAATAAATGTGCATGGGCCTGTCCCCATACACACTATACCCAAAGATATTCATGGCTGAGTGCACATAGAACTTGAGAAGTTGGTAAAGTAGAACTAAATGATCTTTGAGTTAACTTTGAAAAATAACTTTGATGAAGAAAATAACTTTAATCTTATCAAATATAATGTATTTTAAGGAGGTTCCTTACAAATTTGAAAAATCTCCAGAATTTGTTGATAATATCCAATATTGATTAAAATGATCTGCTAAGTTCATTTTTGTAATAACAAAATTGGGTTTCCATGCTTGTTTTCGAGATAATAGCTCTCAATCTCAATAGTGGTAGTGAAAAATAGAACATTTTTCAAGTTCATTTCACATTAAAAAATTGACAGAAAAACCATAGATATGTCATAACAATGGCTTTATTCTAATGAAATTATGATGATATTACCTATTTTTAAGAAGGAATGATTTGTTTTTTCAATATTTTTTATCATTTTCAAATTTCCAAACAAAATAAAATTTCCATGTCAAAGAATCTTAAGAATAGCAGAAAAATTCATCATTTGATAGCAATTATATCAAGGAACATAATTAACACCAAACAACAAGATGTATCCAGGTTACTTTTTTCAAAAAATGTCAAAAACTATGATATGTGAAATTTTCAGTAAAAAGGGAGATAACTCCTGCAGTGGCCATAAGAAATTACAAAAACAAATGACATCATTTATCATTTGGTAAAACCAAGTAATTCCAGGGTTCATGGAGACATACATACATCTTTCTCAGAGAACTGTATTAAGAGAATCTATAGCAAATAATAAAGAGAGCATTTCTTAATAGCATTGTAATAATTTTGTCATTATTTATGCAAATCTTAAGTTCATAATTAAGGATTTAAGATTTAAGATGAAAAGTTATACCTATATTGAAGACTGAGATGTTTAATTAAAACATTATTTTATTTCATAATTATATGTACATACTTCGTTTTCACAATTAATAACAGAGCTGTATCCATATCCGGTGGAATCGAAGCTAATTCTTGTTCACAATTTCCCAGAATGGTCAATGGTTTCCAACTGCTACATTCAAAGCACAACATTCTGCTACCCAAGCTTACAAGAGTGACGTCCCTTTGATACATTTGCTGTTTTGTTTTATTTGGATACGGAAAAAGGTGGGCTGAAGACGATCTACATGTACAGAGGTTGCACTGACACGTACTTGTCAGAAAAAACACAATGTTTATCATGGATAATATATGGATCATATATATCTTAGAAATATACCACGCATTTGAACTTCCCAATGATCTCTCAAGTCGTATTTTATATCTAGCTGCTGGTGTGTCATTGGCCTGAGTTTTTTCAAAAAGGTTTGTCATTTCCCTAATCAGTTAAACTTAAATCTTACATCTTTACAAAGTGTTTTCCCTGGCTAATATGTTACTTACATATGTATCAAAGACGTCTGAAGAGATGAATTTATGACAGATTAAATGTGGATGCAGTTTTCATTAGAGCAAATTGAAACAAGATGTGTTTGTGAAACACGAATGCCCCCGGATGCATCCTGCTCGCTGTGTCAAGGTCAAGGTCACAAGGTCAAATGTCATGGTGTCATCTGAAAGGTCTCATCACGAGGGATCCATATGTCAAGTATCAAAGATCTAGCTCTGACCAATCAAAAGTTATGACCAAGGTTAAAGTTTTTGTGGACAAACGGACAGATGGACGGACGGACGGAAAAGGTCAAATATCATGGTGTCATCTGAAAGGTCTCATCACAAGGGATACACATGTCAAGTATCAAAGACCTAACACTGACAGTATAGAAACTATAGCCAAGGTTAAAGTTTTCAGAATAGGCTCGCTGTGTCAAGGTCAAGGTCACAAGGTCAAATGTCATGGTGTCATCTGAAAGGTCTCATCACTAGGGATCCATATGTCAAGTATCAAAGAGCTAGCTCTGACCAATCAAAAGTTATGACCAAGGTTAAAGTTTAAAATGCTCGCTGTGTCAAGGTCAAGGTCACAAGGTCAAATGTCATGATGTCATCTGAAAGGTCTCATCACAAGGGATCCATATGTCAAGTATCAAAGATCTAGCTCTGACCAATCAAAAGTTATGACCAAGGTTAAAGTTTTTGTGGACAAACGGACAGATGGACGGACGGACGGAAAAGGTCAAATATCATGGTGTCATCTGAAAGGTCTCATCACAAGGGATACACATGTCAAGTATCAAAGACCTAGCACTGACAGTATAGAAACTATAGCCAAGGTTAAAATTTTCGGAAAAGGCTCGCTGTGTCAAGGTCAAGGTCACAAGGTCAAATGTCATGGTGTCATCTGAAAGGTCTCATCACAAGGGATTCATATGTCAAGTATCAAAGACCTAGCTCTGACCAATCAAAAGTTATGACCAAGGTTAAAGTTTTTGTGGACAAACGGACAGACAGACGGACAGACAGACGGACAGACGGACGGACAGACGGACAGGTGAAAAACAATATACCCCTAAAAAAAATAAATAGATAAAGTGTTTCACATGTCAGGTATATAAAACATTTCAAAAGATTAAGGAGTACATGTTAGGCAGTAACTGTTTTAAATTCACGAAAACGGTGTTGAAGATAACAATGATAAGGGCAGCCATCATGCGAATCTAAGCTGAGGATATTAAGCCATTCGAAACCCAGTGTTAAACACAATGGAAACCAGAATACACATTCCGATAGCATGCGCGTATTATGGAAATAAACGGAAAGGAACGATTGACCCCGAACCAAAAAAGAACAATATTCAACAATAACTTCGAGGTAGGTTAAAACAACGACAAACCAGGACACACAAAGGAAGTCAACCGTATCCTAGTGTTAATGTCAATTGCATGTTATCGCGTATTACTTATTTTGAATTCAAATTACATTTGTTTACTGACCCGAATTCAAATCAATATATATGACGTAATGTGTAAGTAAACACGGGCTAATTGTCATCGTTTCAAATTACAAAACGGTAACCTTTTCTTGATTAATGACTTCGCTTGTTTTTGTTTGTTATGTGTGTACTTTAAGCCAATAACCCTGGATGGGGAAATCACGGAAGTGTTCATTCTGTGGCTCGTATAACATGCTATTCATCTCGAGCTGACTTCTATTCATAGTATTTTCCATTTACTAAACATCCATAAAGGTACACTGCGTTGTTTGGCATGATTTTTGACATTAAGCATGTACTCACCTTTGACAAAATCTAAGATTCTAGGCAAAAATTATGTGGCTTTTCCCTGTAGAGGTTTCGTTTTGCTAAGGAAAAACCCCCAGTCAATAAATACATCTAATGCGTTCAGGAGATTTGTTCTGAATACCTGTTTGCGTCTTCCGAGAACAGTCTATACAAAACAAGTCTTGGCTGCCTCGAGCCGTGGTCGTCACAACAGAGCAACAGGCAACCAAGCTTTCAAGAGTGACTTCCCTTTCCTTTCACATTAAGTTGCATCGTTGTTGATTTAGGAACGATATAATCCAGGTTTTACTAACACCGATTTGAAGTCTAGTTAATTTTCTGTATGTTCTGTATTTTTGCTAAAAGTTTGAAATAAATCTCAAGGCAGGGAAAGACAATTGGACTCTTTTGGAGTAGACTTACAGATTGACAATCAGAGACCAACCATTCAATGGTAGAATAGTTGTAACGAGGGATGTAAATTTGTTAAGGTGATTTTCGCATCTGTCAATGTACTTGTAGCAGCGTTACATGTACAAAAACAGAGAGGCTAGAGAGTCGTACGGGAATGCGTCTTATTTCATCCATGGGAAAACCTTTTTATCTTCTCAATGTAGTCTTTAAGTTAATTTTTGACCAAAAGTGACCATTTTATCAATTATACGTGTGACCCTAAAAGGACATACCCTATGGCGTAAGGAGAGTTATCTTTAAAAGGACAGTCCTATCCGAGTACTCAAGGGTACATTTCAGTTTATGCATATAATGCTATTAACACCTGTCTAAAACACAATCAAGTTGAAATATGTTACTGGGGGTAACATTTTTGACACTATAAACAAAACACTGAACATTTAAAAGCGATTTACTAAAAACTAAAACTGGATCTTTAGTAGAACATTCACTTTTAGAGGTCTAGTAATGCCTATCTTAATTATCAATTATAGGAGATAAACATACTGTTTGGAAATCAGCGGCATATAACAGAATTTGTATAGCTCTTAGTTTAATTGAAAGTCCAACGAGTAATGTGAGCATTTAAATGGATAATTTAGATTTATAACCAATCTGTTATATACCACTGATTTTCAAAGACAGTATGTTTATCTCCATTCTACCTTAACGTCGATTTTAAATATGAACTATATTCTTTCGCATTGACTCATGTGTGCTCTGTCATGTTGACCGTGCACGATTCCACGGACAGACCATTCATACAGTATTGACGTACTTGAGAATCTCGAACGATGTACATGTCACTTGCAGTTGGCTTCGGGCATAACAGACATAATATCCAAATACTCCAAAGAAGCCTACTCTTTTCAGTAAACGTTATAATATCTTGATCATTGTCAGTATTTAGAACATGTTCTGCATACATACACAAACTTCACGTCAGTGTTATTGAATTGATGTTGTAAATTAATTTTAAGTAAGACTGTATTCTGTATTTTGAATCATTGTTTTATGATATTCAGTCCGGTTAAACTTTTGGTTAAACTTTTTCGCGGCCGTTTTGGTGTGTTACTGAATGACTGAATGACTGTATGACTCAATGAAATGTGAACTATTTTCAGTTTCATGTATTCGACCGGTTATGACAGCATTCAAACGATTAGCTTGTTGATAAACTGAATACCAAAAGAAACTTTGCAATTTTAAAACTGAAATTTCGAAAACGATCTCATATTTACATTTTCATTTAAGGTGGTAATGAAATAGTTGAAACCCACACTTTCAAGATGAAAACTTTTAATTGAGCAATATTCATGCATTTTTGCAGAAATGGCAAAAATGTCATAATCATGTGAGGTTTCTGCTGAAACCAATTGACGTGACGAAAAAGTTTGATAACTGTCCATAATGAATGTTTGTCACTACAAAAGTGAAAAAAACACCTTAAAAGCAGTAAACGGTAAAGCAAAAATATCGCAAATCCCCTCTGAAATTTACAAAATTGATCAAAAACAGCCCTTTTTACAAGAATCGGTAGTGTTCCTTCATTTCTAATGGTAACTTGATCCGGCTATACAGACATGTTGTGAGGATTGCTGACAACCCTGAAACACAAAAAACAGTTGTTTTTTCACTGCATGAGAGCCGATATCTGTGACGTTAGACCACCGCCAACGTTTTCTCTTAGTGACGTCAGAGATAGCAAACATCAAAGGTCGGCATGTTGTTATGTTCTCGTGCACTTTATGAACTTGGACAGATCTAATCAGAGCTCATCGACTGCTAAGTTGACAGCTATTGGTCACTAAACATCGAAACATGGCAATTTCATTCGAAGTTATAACGTCAGAATTGGCATGCAATAACATGATTTAATTGCGATTGTTGAGCTCTAAAGGCTAGTTACCATTTGTACGACTCAAAGATGTGTCAATATGACAAGTAAGACTTGTGTCCACACATTCCCATTTATGGAAAAGCTTCGATGCAGACAAAATGTAAAGTTGAACCTGCTGGCAGCAAACGTATTTTGACGTTTGACCTTTTTGTTTACTCATGGAAGATTCGGAACTTATAACACTCGGGCTGCTGAAACCTGGTACTTAAGTAGCACATTTTAGTACTTTAACGAAATTATTGCGAAAACATCATTTCAACGAACGTCTGAACAACCAAAATTTTGACCCCTGCCCACTTCAGATCAAATAAGTGCAAAACTGGGTTTCCCACTTTTAATTTGGATTCGCTGGTTGTTTAAACAAATGATTGATTATTAAGAGGTACTTTGTTTTAAATTTCTATCGTTTTTCATTCTTCAATCAGAATCATTACAAAATGGTGCAAAGTTTCTTTTGGTATTCAGTTTAGTTTGCTTGGATTTGGTAAATAATGTGCATACTACAAAATTAAGGCTTATTTTTGAAATTTGTCAAAACAACAGCAATATTTGCGAACTATTGTTGCTGGGCAACAATTGAATTCCTGCGCATTAGATGTTAGAAGATAAGTTACCTTGATCCCACGTGTCTGGTTTGCTTTCCTATTGAAAAGTCGTAGTATATTCAATATATAGAAAAGGTGTTCGATAGATTTGATCTCTCGGTGCATGATCACGACTGAACTAACATGTATTACAAAAGAGAGATAACCACTAAACAAAGTCTCTGAAAAACAACAGTTTGAAAAAAGGCTCACAAAAGTGAACAGGTGTTGGATACCGTTGAAGAGTTTACTGTCGATATATACGTCTGAGGTCACCAAAGTCAGTTTAATTACACCTTCCTGCTAAAGATAATCTAAAGATAAATCCTTTAGCGTTGCATACCTGAGCAACAATCTTTACTAACTAATACATGTGAATAGACCTGTCCCTAAACACTTTATACAAATAGTGTCCTGGTTGAGTATTATCATTATTCTGCTCTTATCCCTTATGAAGTGGATGGACTAAATGACTCTTTGAACTTGTTAAAGTAACTTTCTCGAGTTGACATTGATGAAGAAAAAGTGTTATTAAAATGACAATGGCAAAAAAATCATAAATTTATTGAAGGAATTGCGAATATGGAAATAATTCATATCACCACATGATAAAGGAAGAGGATACAAATCAGGAGGAAGAGGAAGCAAATAACCTATACAAGCTAAAGAGGATGTTTATAAATGACTTTTCACAACAAGCGGTTCATGAATGACATACAATATGCATCTTTCACAGAGAGTTGAATTAAGTGAACGTATAGAAAAAAATAAAGGCTTACATGTATATTTCTTAAGAAAATTGTAATAATTTGTCATAATTTACGCAAATCATCAGTTGAAGCTTTATGATAAAGTGTAATGTCCATATTGAGGACTGAGATGTTTATTTTTGCTATTTTAAGATAAATTAACATGCTTCTTTCGTTCAACAAACAACACAGAGCTGGATCTTTACCTATGATACGGTTGGTGAATTCGATCCAAATACTCACTAAAGTGACGTCCCTTGAATACATTTGCTGTATAAGTAAGAAACGGGGAAAGTGGGCTAAAGGCGATCTACAGAGGTTTGTTTCACTGACAGTTTAACAAATATTTGTCATCAAAAGACAGTGGATAAAATGATGTTGATGTTATAATATCTTTGGTTTCATTTGATGAATTTAAACCGTCTCTTAAATACCAAATTGGTCTATACGTACATACCACCTATTTTTTACCACATTATACAATTTATCTTAGAAATATACCACGCCTTTCAACTTCCAAATGACCCCTCAAGTCGTATTGTATATATAGCTGCTAGAGTGTCATTGACATGAGCCTTGTGAAGAATTTTGTAATGTATATAATTAATTATTCTTTCTTACAACTTTACAAAGGGTTTTTTCATATTCTATTATGTTCATTTCATATGTATAAAAAACGTCACTAGTAAAGGAAGATGAATTTTAAACAGATTAAAGCGATACAATTTTCAGTAGAACAAGTTTAAAGAGAAATAAAAAAAAAAGTTCACATGTCGGGTACACTGTATATCAGAACATTAAAAAAATTTGGTGAGTACATATCAGGCAGTTTTAAGGACTCCATTCACGAAAATGTTGAAGACAAAATACAAAATGATTTCATAAGGTAAGAAAATAAAACGCGAACATACGGTTGAAAAGAGGAGAAAGACTGATGCAGTATTGATTGCTGAGTATAAAGTACCGTTTGAAAGTCGGGCTTTTGATCGAAAACCGGACAATGTTGCTCGAATGGGGCCCGCTCATTCGCCAAACCTTATCTAAAGCTCACAGGAAGATACTCGTATATTCGATTCGATAGTGTTTGTAACTTATAGGTAAGTTAACTGGATGCATAATTTCGACTATTACACATATTTCAGGTGTTTATTCGATTTTTGATAAATAAATAAATAGATTTGCAAGTCCAGTTATCAGATATGAACTTCAATCAGTATATCAATTATTTTGTAACTTATCAAAACAAAATAAAATTTTAAAAAAGATAATCAGTGCCTCTTTAACCTGTCGTCAGTCGAGTGCATGCATGGTAAACCACACAGGTATTTAGATAGCATACGTGTATTACGGAAAAAACCGGAAAGGAACGATTGATATCGAGGCAATAAAAGCATTATTCAACAATAACGTCGGGATAGGTTAAAACAAGTGCAACCGTTACAAAGGAAATTTGCGTTGTATCTTCGCGTTAATGTCAAGTTGCATGTTATAGCGTATTACTTTTCAAATTACATTTGGTTATTGACCCAAATTCAATAGGGTATATGACGTAATGTGTCAGTAAACATAGGCTATTTGTTGTCGTTTCTAATTAGAGATCAGAAATTTTCTTAATGAAGTGACTTAGTTTGTATTTGTATGTTATGGCACCTTTCAGGTGTTGACTCTATGCCAATTCACCCTGGGTACAAACATAGGGAAATCAAAAGGTGATCTTAGGATACTCTAGCTCGTATAGCATGCTTTTCTTCTCGATCAGACCTCTATTCATTACTTATTTCCATTTAATTAACATCCATAAAGGTACACTACTTTGTTTGGCATGATTTTTTACATTAAGCATGTACTCACCTTTGTCAAAATCAAAGATTGTAGACAAAAATGTTGTGGATTTTTCTTAAGAGGTTTCGTTTTGCTAAGGAAAAACCCCCAGTCAATAAATACATCTAATGCGTTCATGAGATTTGTTCTGAATGCTTGTTCGCGTCTTCCGAGAACAGTCTATACAAAACGAGTCTTGGCTGCCTCGAGCGGCAATCGTCACAACAGAGCAACAGAGACACCCAAGCTTACAAGAGTGACTTCCCTTTCCTTTCACATTAAGTTGCATCGTTGTTGATTTAGGAACGGTGTTATCCAGGTTTTACTAACACCGTCTTGAAGTTAAAGATAATCTAGTAAATTTTCAGTATTTCTGCTAAAAATTAAAAAATAATTCCCGAGGCAGGGAAGAACAATTGGACTCTTTTGGAGTAGACTTACAGATTGAGAATCATAGACCTACCATGCGATTGTAAACTAGTTGTAACGAGGAATGTATATTTTTCTCATCTGTCTTTGTACTTGTCGCAGCGTTACATAGGCGGAAACAGAGAGGTTAGAGAGTTGAACGGGGATGGATATTATTTCTCATCCATGGGAAAACCTTCATTATACACCTTTTTCTTTTCTCAATGCAGGATTTAAGTTCATGTATGATCAAAAGTGATCATTTTATCAATTATACGTATGACCCTAAAAGGACATACCCTATGGCGTTAAGAGAGTTATCTTTAAAAGAACAGTCCTATCGGGGTACGTATTCATTATAGAAACGAAATTCAAGGGTACATTTAAGTTTATGCATATAATGCTATTAACACCTGTTTAAAACACAATCAAGTTGAAATATGTTAATGGGGGTAACAGGTTTGTTGATATGTATTTGACAACTTGATAAAGATGAGCGCGCAAGCGAATATAGTTTCCACATTGGACTGTCCCTTTAAATACAAGTAATTAAAACGCTACCGGGGAGATTCGTTCTTTCGACTTTAAATGCAAAGTGTATAATGATGAGCCTGAAACAGGTAAAATAACAAGTATGGTGATAAATACTAATGCAGAGACGTCGTATTTATTTTAAAACAAGAGCAACTGTATAGAATATCCTTTTACTGGCACTAGTGTTGTAAATACAGATATGCCATTAACGATAGTCAGAATTCCGATTATCATAGAGTAAAAGGCATCAATCAATCGTCTTATCGTGTATTCTTACATGTACATCTGTAACTCCGACATAATACACAATTATAGGCTGATATGAATCAGCTTCAAAGAACATAATTCAAAGGGAAATATCACTATTTTAAGGTTTGTTGTTCCTCATATGGAAGTTAGGCATTTGTGTAAATTTCAGGCACATGATTTGACATGATTGCATTAGTTCACCTGCCCATTATGTCAGTGGGCCCGACTTTGCACGTGCGGCACACCTTTCGTGTTCTACACTAAAGCCCATACTAAATCATTAGATTCAGTAACTACAACATATCGTTATTGATGTTATGACCTATTTCATCACATGTACATGTAGATAATGTTCACATTCGAAAAACAATATACCAAACATGTAAACACCCCTAAAAGTAAATATATAAATATTAATAAATATTGATTAATAAATTGAGATAAATCATGGACCTATAGTAAAAGCTCCCCTCGTCTAACTCAACTTTTTTAATATTATAAGATGTATGCTACTCACGAGGGTAATGCGGTCTGATGTACCATCTTTGTAGAAATGTTGCCCGAGCCGTAAGGCGAGGGCTGACGTTTATACAAAGATGGTACATCAGACTTTATTACCCGAGTGAGAAGCATACAACGTATTTATCTTACCGCATGTCAGAAGAAAATATATTCATTTTTTTGACTGCCGTTAACGGATGATTCATCAACGCTTGAACGGCCTTGACCCTTAATGTAAAAAAAATGGCGTCATTCATCCCGAATGGCATGTTTCGAATCGTGTTACGTAAAACTACTAGCCGAAACATGCTTTAATAACTTGATTTGATCTGTATAATAGCATGTGCAAATAATTCAATGCGGAATTTGTTTCCAAATAAACAAATGATTAGAAAACAAATATGTAATCAATAATCACAAATATAGCTGATCGAACTTATGTTAACTCTGGACACCCCGTGCGTCATTTGGTTACGCCATCTTAACGCTATGCGACACCTCTTCTCGGAGAGGAGCTGTTGCTTTGGCAGCAGGGTTCATGAAATTTGTACACCGTGCGAGGTGACAGTCGCGGGGTTTTAAACGAGTGACTGTTTATGACAATGGCTACTGTTTATAACATTAACATGCCATATACATGTATATATACAACAAGATAATAATGAAAACATTTTAGATGATTATTCTTCACAAAACATTAGGCAACATGCGAAATTTGTAGCACAAGCTACCGGAAAGGAATGATTGATATCGAGGCAATAAAAGCATTATTCAACAATAACCTTGGGATAGGTTAAAAGAAGTACAACCGTTACAAAGGAAATTTGCGTTGTATCTTCACGTTAATGTCAAGTTGCATGTTATAGCATATTACTTTTCAAATTACATTTGGTTATTGACCCAAATTCAATATATGACGTAATGTGTCAGTAAACATAGGCTATTTGTTGTCGTTTCTAATTAGAGATCAGAAATTTTCTTAATGAAGTGACTAAGTTTGTATTTGTATTCAGGTGTTGACTCTATGCCAATTCACCCTGGGTACAAACATAGGGAAATCAAAAGGTGATCTTAGGATACTCTAGCTCGTATAGCATGCTTTTCTTCTCGATCAGACCTCTATTCATTACTTATTTCCATTTAATTAACATCCATAAAGGTACACTACTTTGTTTGGCATGATTTTTTACATTAAGCATGTACTCACCTTTGTCAAAATCAAAGATTGTAGACAAAAATGTTGTGAATTTTTCTTAAGAGGTTTCGTTTTGCTAAGGAAAAACCCCCAGTCAATAAATACATCTAATGCGTTCATGAGATTTGTTCTGAATGCTTGTTCGCGTCTTCCGAGAACAGTCTATACAAAACGAGTCTTGGCTGCCTCGAGCGGCAATCGTCACAACAGAGCAACAGAGACACCCAAGCTTACAAGAGTGACTTCCCTTTCCTTTCACATTAAGTTGCATCGTTGTTGATTTAGGAACGGTGTTATCCAGGTTTTACTAACACCGTCTTGAAGTTAAAGATAATCTAGTAAATTTTCAGTATTTCTGCTAAAAATTAAAAATAAATCCCGAGGCAGGGAAGAACAATTGGACTCTTTTGGAGTAGACTTACAGATTGAGAATCATAGACCTACCATGCGATTGTAAACTAGTTGTAACGAGGAATGTATATTTTTCTCATCTGTCTTTGTACTTGTCGCAGCGTTACATAGGCGGAAACAGAGAGGTTAGAGAGTTGAACGGGGATGGATATTATTTCTCATCCATGGGAAAACCTTCATTATACACCTTTTTCTTTTCTCAATGCAGTCTTTAAGTTCATGTATGATCAAAAGTGATCATTTTATCAATTATATGTATGACCCTAAAAGGACATACCCTATGGCGTTAAGAGAGTTATCTTTAAAAGAACAGTCCTATCGGGGTACGTATTTATTATAGAAACGAAATTCAAGGGTACATTTAAGTTTATGCATATAATGCTATTAACACCTGTTTAAAACACAATCAAGTTGAAATATGTTAATGGGGGTAACAGGTTTGTTGATATGTATTTGACAACTTGATAAAGATGAGCGCGCAAGCGAATATAGTTTCCACATTGGACTGTCCCTTTAAATACAAGTAATTAAAACGCTACCGGGGAGATTCGTTCTTTCGACTTTAAATGCAAAGTGTATAATGATGAGCCTGAAACAGGTAAAATAACAAGTATGGTGATAAATACTAATGCAGAGACGTCGTATTGATTTTAAAACAAGAGCAACTGTATAGAATATCCTTTTACTGGCACTAGTGTTGTAAATACAGATATGCCATTAACGATAGTCAGAATTCCGATTATCATAGAGTAAAAGGCATCAATCAATCGTCTTATCGTGTATTCTTACATGTACATCTGTAACTCCGACATAATACCCAATTATAGGCTGATATGAATCAGCTTCAAAGAACATAATTCAAAGGGAAATATCACTATTTTAAGGTTTGTTGTTCCTCATATGGAAGTTAGGCATTTGTGTAAATTTCAGGCACATGATTTGACATGATTGCATTAGTTCACCTGCCCATTATGTCAGTGGGCCCGACTTTGCACGTGCGGCACACCTTTCGTGTTCTACACTAAAGCCCATACTAAATCATTAGATTCAGTAACTACAACATATCGTTATTGATGTTATGACCTATTTCATCACATGTACATGTAGATAATGTTCACATTCGAAAAACAATATACCAAACATGTAAACACCCCTAAAAGTAAATATATAAATATTAATAAATATTGATTAATAAATTGAGATAAATCATGGACCTATAGTAAAAGCTCCCCTCGTCTAACTCAACTTTTTGAATATTATAAGATGTATGCTACTCACGAGGGTAATGCGGTCTGATGTACCATCTTTGTAGAAATGTTGCCCGAGCCGTAAGGCGAGGGCTGACGTTTATACAAAGATGGTACATCAGACTTTATTACCCGAGTGAGAAGCATACAACGTATTTATCTTACCGCATGTCAGAAGAAAATATATTCATTTTTTTGACTGCCGTTAACGGATGATTCATCAACGCTTGAACGGCCTTGACCCTTAATGTAAAAAAAATGGCGTCATTCATCCCGAATGGCATGTTTCGAATCGTGTTACGTAAAACTACTAGCCGAAACATGCTTTAATAACTTGATTTGATCTGTATAATAGCATGTGCAAATAATTCAATGCGGAATTTGTTTCCAAATAAACAAATGATTAGAAAACAAATATGTAATCAATAATCTAAAATATAGCTGATCGAACTTATGTTAACTCTGGACACCCCGTGCGTCATTTGGTTACGCCATCTTAACGCTATGCGACACCTCTTCTCGGAGAGGAGCTGTTGCTTTGGCAGCAGGGTTCATGAAATTTGTACACCGTGCGAGGTGACAGTCGCGGGGTTTTAAACGAGTGACTGTTTATGACAATGGCTACTGTTTATAACATTAACATGCCATATACATGTATACATACAACAAGATAATAATGAAAACATTTTAGATGATTATTCTTCACAAAACATTAGGCAACATGCGAAATTTGTAGCACAAGCTACCGGAAAGGAATGATTGATATCGAGGCAATAAAAGCATTATTCAACAATAACCTTGGGATAGGTTAAAACAAGTACAACCGTTACAAAGGAAATTTGCGTTGTATCTTCACGTTAATGTCAAGTTGCATGTTATAGCGTATTACTTTTCAAATTACATTTGGTTATTGACCCAAATTCAATATATGACGTAATGTGTCAGTAAACATAGGCTATTTGTTGTCGTTTCTAATTAGAGATCAGAAATTTTCTTAATGAAGTGACTTAGTTTGTATTTGTATTCAGGTGTTGACTCTATGCCAATTCACCCTGGGTACAAACATAGGGAAATCAAAAGGTGATCTTAGGATACTCTAGCTCGTATAGCATGCTTTTCTTCTCGATCAGACCTCTATTCATTACTTATTTCCATTTAATTAACATCCATAAAGGTACACTACTTTGTTTGGCATGATTTTTTACATTAAGCATGTACTCACCTTTGTCAAAATCAAAGATTGTAGACAAAAATGTTGTGGATTTTTCTTAAGAGGTTTCGTTTTGCTAAGGAAAAACCCCCAGTCAATAAATACATCTAATGCGTTCATGAGATTTGTTCTGAATGCTTGTTCGCGTCTTCCGAGAACAGTCTATACAAAACGAGTCTTGGCTGCCTCGAGCGGCAATCGTCACAACAGAGCAACAGAGACACCCAAGCTTACAAGAGTGACTTCCCTTTCCTTTCACATTAAGTTGCATCGTTGTTGATTTAGGAACGGTGTTAACCAGGTTTTACTAACACCGTCTTGAAGTTAAAGATAATCTAGTAAATTTTCAGTATTTCTGCTAAAAATTAAAAATAAATCCCGAGGCAGGGAAGAACAATTGGACTCTTTTGGAGTAGACTTACAGATTGAGAATCATAGACCTACCATGCGATTGTAAACTAGTTGTAACGAGGAATGTATATTTTTCTCATCTGTCTTTGTACTTGTCGCAGCGTTACATAGGCGGAAACAGAGAGGTTAGAGAGTTGAACGGGGATGGATATTATTTCTCATCCATGGGAAAACCTTCATTATACACCTTTTTCTTTTCTCAATGCAGTCTTTAAGTTCATGTATGATCAAAAGTGATCATTTTATCAATTATATGTATGACCCTAAAAGGACATACCCTATGGCGTTAAGAGAGTTATCTTTAAAAGAACAGTCCTATCGGGGTACGTATTTATTATAGAAACGAAATTCAAGGGTACATTTAAGTTTATGCATATAATGCTATTAACACCTGTTTAAAACACAATCAAGTTGAAATATGTTAATGGGGGTAACAGGTTTGTTGATATGTATTTGACAACTTGATAAAGATGAGCGCGCAAGCGAATATAGTTTCCACATTGGACTGTCCCTTTAAATACAAGTAATTAAAACGCTACCGGGGAGATTCGTTCTTTTGACTTTAAATGCAAAGTGTATAATGATGAGCCTGAAACAGGTAAAATAACAAGTATGGTGATAAATACTAATGCAGAGACGTCGTATTGATTTTAAAACAAGAGCAACTGTATAGAATATCCTTTTACTGGCACTAGTGTTGTAAATACAGATATGCCATTAACGATAGTCAGAATTCCGATTATCATAGAGTAAAAGGCATCAATCAATCGTCTTATCGTGTATTCTTACATGTACATCTGTAACTCCGACATAATACACAATTATAGGCTGATATGAATCAGCTTCAAAGAACATAATTCAAAGGGAAATATCACTATTTTAAGGTTTGTTGTTCCTCATATGGAAGTTAGGCATTTGTGTAAATTTCAGGCACATGATTTGACATGATTGCATTAGTTCACCTGCCCATTATGTCAGTGGGCCCGACTTTGCACGTGCGGCACACCTTTCGTGTTCTACACTAAAGCCCATACTAAATCATTAGATTCAGTAACTACAACATATCGTTATTGATGTTATGACCTATTTCATCACATGTACATGTAGATAATGTTCACATTCGAAAAACAATATACCAAACATGTAAACACCCCTAAAAGTAAATATATAAATATTAATAAATATTGATTAATAAATTGAGATAAATCATGGACCTATAGTAAAAGCTCCCCTCGTCTAACTCAACCTTTTGAATATTATAAGATGTATGCTACTCACGAGGGTAATGCGGTCTGATGTACCATCTTTGTAGAAATGTTGCCCGAGCCGCAAGGCGAGGGCTGACGTTTATACAAAGATGGTACATCAGACTTTATTACCCGAGTGAGAAGCATACAACGTATTTATCTTACCGCATGTCAGAAGAAAATATATTCATTTTTTTGACTGCCGTTAACGGATGATTCATCAACGCTTGAACGGCCTTGACCCTTAATGTAAAAAAATGGCGTCATCCATCCCGAATGGCATGTTTCGAATCGTGTTACGTAAAACTACTAGCCGAAACATGCTTTAATAACTTGATTTGATCTGTATAATAGCATGTGCAAATAATTCAATGCGGAATTTGTTTCCAAATAAACAAATGATTAGAAAACAAATATGTAATCAATAATCACGAATATAGCTGATCGAACTTATGTTAACTCTGGACACCCCGTGCGTCATTTGGTTACGCCATCTTAACGCTATGCGACACCTCTTCTCGGAGAGGAGCTGTTGCTTTGGCAGCAGGGTTCATGAAATTTGTACACCGTGCGAGGTGAGAGTCGCGGGGTTTAAACGAGTGACTGTTTATGACAATGGCTACTGTTGATAACATTAACATGCCGTTTACATGTATATATACAACAAGATAATAATGAAAACATTTTAGATGATTATTCTTCACAAAACATTAGGCAACATGCGAAATTTGTAGCACAAGCATTTTGCTCATTTTGGGTGTGTTAAAGAATCGTTGTATTTATCCAATGTAAATAATTGTCTGAATAAGCGGTACTTATCCTCAAGGTTTCACTGCCTACATTATTTCCCGAACCTTGGCTTCCTAGAATATAAACATATTTTCCTGGAAAAAAATATTGATTTCTAAAGCACTTCAGAAATGTTGAAATCGATAATTGAAAATGTTTTTTCACAAGTAAATATTTTCTTTTGACGAATTTCTCACTTAAACCTAATCCAAACATTTAATGACATATTTTAAAGAAAACATTTATTACTTTGAAAAGTGTCTTACTCTCATATCGAGTCATTCATATTTGAATAAACCCCAAGGTGCAGGAAATATCGTAAATCTATATGTGCTGATATGCACTTCAGTTGCAGTGTAAAATTAAGTGCTTTGTCAGATTGTGAGTCACTGATCTCAATCTCATTAAAATCGATAATATGCCGAGGAACAAAATAGTAAAACTATTGTTTCTACCAAGGTTCAAACAAGGCGGGATATTCTCTCTTCCACGATCTGAATACACCAATCTTTCGGTCTGTTTCGATAGTTCACTAATTAAATCAAAAGTGATTACAAGTCTTTCTTGTGAAATTTGTTATCTTCGAGAGTGCATAAACTCACTCAATCACATCAAATAAGAACAGTATATGGATTAAGTTAGAGCTATATATTTTGTTTGAAAGGTTTGATAAAAATATCATACCTGCAAGCAAGTACACCTGTTTACCTGGGTTATGTAAAGCAAGCAATCACGATAACAATGTTATTCCCAGAGAACTGTTCACACAGGCTGTATGAAGTGAGACCCTTGGGTGTCATTACCTGCTGTTATTCGGTGCGTACACATCCTACAGATCTGTTGTGTAGACAGGTAAACAAATTAACCCTTCCTTGATCTAAAAGTCATCAATATAATTGATATCACACAAATAAATTTTTACCCGAGGCTCAAGTCTCAGTTTAGCAAATGTGGCATGTGATAGAGACAGGTTGGCTTTGGTTATGTAACGTCCTGAATTACTTGATGTTTTCAAGATGTAAGCACATTTATTGGTAAAAGTAAATAAACCAGAAACCGACAAAATAACAGTTTTGCAGAACTGAATTATCAATGTCAGTTTGACTATATGTTTCCTCTTTAAAGGGGCACTGGATAGTGCAGTGGTTAGCGCGTTCGGCTTCGGTTCAAGAGTTCCCTGTTTCGAATCCCGCCAGGTGATCAACTTTGTCTGCACTGGAGAACTGTTGTACACGCAGTTACATGTAGGTTTGGATGCAATGCTACACTTAATAACAGGGCAGTACCACCAATGGTAAGGTAGTTCCAGCCAATGCTCGCAGGTTTCACGGCAACACATAGCAACATTGGTGTTGCGGGCTGTTTCCCTGCAATAATACTACTACTACTAATAATAATAATTTTAACGCCTAGTATCCAGTCCAGGACTGCTCAACGGCGATACAATGGCTGTACAATGTATATTATTACCCTGAAGGAATTGTACTTTCGAGTCAAGCTACTAAGCGCCTCGCGCGACCATATAGGTCCGTACTTTCCCAAGTTCAGGTACCCATTTATACAGCTGGGTGAACTGAGTGCAATGTGGATGAAGTGCCTTACCCAAGGACACAACACAGTGTTAAGCCCAGGTTACAAATGTTTGGTGTCTCAACCGGGATTCGAACCTGGGCCTTCGGCGTGACATACCAGCACGCTAACCACTACACCGTTAAACCCTAGATCACCTCATTGCACTTCCTCTATAAAGTTGGTAACTCTTTGAACAGACATAGGTACCTGTTGATAGAAAATGTTGAACAAAAGTGAGGTTTAAAAATGTGAAACATGTTTGCGTCAATGATAACGGCATGAAGCCAATGGGTTCAATCAGCAGTATTCAATGCATTGATTGCTGTTTGTTCGTAAATCACTCAGTGATTGATCGATCTTCAAAACGATTTCCTTACTTCAGCACTTCTCTTATCATTAGCTGGTGAACCATGTTTCATTAGAACCGATTTGGCAACAACATGTACCAAACGACTTCCGTCTAGGAGTATTAGTGCTACTAACCTTGTAAGGATCTATTTGAGTCAGATAAAAAAAGTTATGACCCGTCTTTGGTGAAATATTGGGAATGTAAAAAGTCGTTAAGCATTGAATGGAAATTGTTAAAAAAAACCTCAAACTCAAACATATTTCAATGTTCTCATGAATAAGATTTCTTATTAAAAGAGACACTTCGTTAATTGGTTAAACCACAATCTCTAGCTTCATTTACAATGTCATGTTATTTACAAATATTTATTGCCTCTTTATAGAGAAACATACACAAGAGTAATATAATTATGGTAAAAAGTTGTATTTTGATCGAGAAGTGAGGAGTTTGATTATGTCTGCACAAGTACAATAGGAAGGCTCTCATACTTAACATATCTATCATATACGGACAGGTATGTGACATATGTACGCCGCATGTGGCATATTGGTACCAATCAAAGTGTAGGCAATATCATGAGTGTGTACATCACACAGTTTCCCTTTAATGATATTGCTATTTGAACATATTTGATTCATTTAGAATTTGGATTCGGTCAAAGTTTTCCAACTTCGAAAAGCCTTTTCCAGTAAATTTGTTGTACTGTCTTGAAGTGAAACGAAATAGAAAGAAGCAATGTTGAAATCAAAATTCTTCATTGATACTTGTTTGAGACAATTACTTAATGCAGCAGATTGGATCGTTTTCAGTGCTAATTGAAATTGAGTGGAGTCATTTCGTTTCATTATCTTCAAATTCAGCAGTGACATTTATTGTTTGATCAATATTCGCGCAATAAGAAAGAGATTCAATTTATTCTTCTTTGTCTGCAAGTCGACCTGGCATTGGCAAAGCTTTTACTTAAATTGATTATGGAACATTTATTGTGAAATTATTAGTTGCAATTCATTCAGAATTTCATAGGGTTATAAAATGTCTGAATTAGCGTCACTGACATCGCGTTAGATAAAGCGTTATCTAAAATGCAACCCGATAGTGCAAAACAAATAATTGAGCCTGTCTGACCAAGAACAATACAAACTTGTTACAAAATCGGTTAACTGAAAATGTTACCTAACCACAATTTATTCTACAGGTTACCTAACACCATACATACATTTTAGAAACGGTCTCAATAATACTTAAAATGTAATGTAGATTATAACATGTTTTGATACACAGCCATAGGGTATGATCCTATTTCAAAACAATCACAGCTTCTGATACTATCATTTGTAATATAATTAAAATATTTTAAACAAGGCTTCTTTTAATATATCCATGATATTTATATATGTTAAGACGTTTATGTTTATACGTAAGTATAAAAAACATCAGATTGTTTGTGGAGACTGCAACTCATAATTGATAGTTTAAAGTGATTTCCTTATTGATCGTTGGCTTCGTGCATATAAAATATTTATTATATAATATGTAGGGGAGACCGGGGCAGGCACGGCCCCGGGGCATGTTCGTCTTATCGCTGTAATTGTTTTCCGGGGCCACTTTAAATCAAATTGGTAATTCCTAACAGACAACATGACCTTACACTTACACTGACTTTAAAATGGTGACAGTCCAACATGTTCTTTACAAACTGTTGAAGAAAACCCGTTTTTCATCTAGTTGAGTAAAATATTCGACTTCAGTTCACTATGTTTTTGACAAATGTTGACTGCGTTTAGGAATATGTTCTTAAGTGAACATAAACGAATATGCCAAGACGTATATGTAACGAACAAGTTGTTTTCTTATGAAGGCTGTGTATTTTCGCAGCATATAAAAAAGAACAAACGTGGTGTGTGGGGTACGTTCGGTCATTACAGGCGGGGCACATTCGGCCTTGAGGACGAGTCACAAACACTTTAAGGTCGTTCTCGAAACCATTTTCGAAAGGTTCTCCTCCTCAAAAGAACTCTCTTGAAGGTCCTTGAGAACTTGGCTCCTCTAATTGGAAAGACATCGGAGTCCTTTTCATAATAGAAAGTTAACTTAGTCCACATCATTGTAAACTATATCTTTGTGAAGTAATGTAGTATTTTTTCTGTCCCAAATATCGAATACTATGAAGAGCATCTTATTTCTCTTTAATTCTTGTAGCCTGAACATGTACTAATTGTTCCAAACGATGAACGAACCTGCCCCTGAGGGAAACCGAACCTACCCAGATGCGGGGCATGTTCGTCTTTTCAACTCGTCGTCTTAAAATCATAGTAATAGGCAAAATGGTTGAGTTAGGCACTTCCAACAATTATTGCAATAAAGTTAAGATATGTCTCAATATATGTACTAACGTACACTAGTATATTGCAAGAGAACGACTCATTATCTCTATTTTAGTGATAAGGGGACGTACTGGCCCCGGTCTCCCCTACATGTACTAGAAATACATGCAAAATCGTGTGCCAACCAAACAATACTCCAATGGAGATTCGAACACCGCAAAGACTGATCACACAAACAGCTCACCAAGTCAACTACCAAGTCCTGACAAAATGAATGTCCTACAAATTAGAGGCGCTCCACCTAGGATCTCAGAAGCCCAAGTCATAAAAGTAAAAAGAAGATTTCAGATTTTTGGAATGCTGATAATCACTAGAAAAGATGAATTATAGTTTAAACTTCAGAGAGGCGAAAGGTACGTTAAATGTTTTCAGCGATTTGATGTAAACAAGAGAGAATTTGTTGATAACGTTATTATCATGCATAATTCTAAACTGAAACCATCGGAGAGGAGGTAAATGCTATTTCTACATCTCATGTTTAGTTAGGTCTCAAGCATAAACGGGAAGAGTTTATTATTGCTAAATTGGAATGGGAAAAATAGCTTTGTATACCTCATCAGATAATATTTAACTAAAAACAACTGTGTCTTAAAAACAACACATCCATGTCTATGATATTCAGTTTTAATATCACTACATCAGATTTCTACAACAGTTATAGTTAAAAACTCATTTCCCCACTGATAGTGATATAGAGTATTGTTCAGTTTCAAAATGATTAATGATTCATTAGATTTGTTACTTCTGATTCATCAAGTAAAATAAATCAAATTACAAATTGGGATTTTTTAAACATACTGTGAACATGATTGCAGTTATGTTTATCAATGTAGTCAGAATAATATTCAATTCTCATTAGAACTGATAAAACATAAAACACGCCTAGCTTTGCCAGTCGTGCTACTTGTTAATTCAATCGATGTTGTGCTTTAGGGCTAGAAAGCTGAAGCCTTGTCTACAGACAGAAGTGAGGTAAAATGTACAGTTTGTGACCCCTACCGATACACAGTATGATGAAGTCACCCAAAGCGGGTTCGTCCAATGCTATGGCAGAGAGTATTGTACTTTGTATTTTATTGTTGATTAAAACATGTAAATATGATATCAAACTTTAGACGAAAGATTTATCTACCGAGTGATGTATTTCTTTTCTCAAAAGCTAAATTCCACCACGAAGCACATGCAAGTACGATAATGGGGCTTTAAGTTTATAAATAGATAATGAATACTGCATTCTGTGTTTTAAGTTGACTGATTAACATTTATGAAACTAAGGCTGAACATATTCTTACATGTAGCTCAGCTGTTTTCAATAATTTATGTTTTCCATTTTGTGAAAATAAACTATATTGATGTTACTCATTGTTTGAGATAACTGATTAAAACACCACAGATTGAAATCTTGCTCCTTTATGTTTGCAAGGTGTAATTAGAACAGAGACATAAACTCTCGACCATTCGTCAGCAAAGATTGGCTCAAAATGTCAAATCAATCGAAAAAACTCGAACCAATTAGGAATAATTGAGCTACATTACTTTTAGTTTCTTTATTTTGTTTAATAAAAGACGCTAATGAAATGAAGTTAAATCTGATATATGATTATGCAACAACGTCTATCAAAGAAACTCAAAGTTGCCATTCTCTGACAGCAATATTTGTTGCTGTCCTCCGTTGAAAATGTGTGTACGTCTTTTCAAGCTTTTAGTTGGATGAAAAGTGTGCGCACCATCTTTCAGTGTTATAATGTACAATGCAACCAGATTAAAATTGCACAAATAGAAAAAAATGGATCGATTCACGAATACTGCATTCCTCTCCTGTTTGCCAGGCTATTTGAAAATTACTTTTGGATTACCTTTGAGTTATCATGTTCAATTCAGGTCCACACTTTATGGATACATCAATATTTCACCGAAATAAAAATGCCCAAGAAGTGACTGTATTATTCCTATATATCGGCCATACAATTCCTTATTGATTTTATTTCTCAACAGAGAAAGAGATTTAAAAATGATCGTATATGCATCCATTTTATTGAAATACACGATAAAAAAACTTCGATTGGTCAGGAGTTGGAACGTCGACAGAAAAGTGTAGTTACGTCATCCTGAGTTCAAACTGGAGTTACTCAATTACGTTGTTTCATTACGTCATGCTATTTTACATATCTGTTAACTGGCAACAATCAAACCATCTAAAAGTAAAATGCTTGTTTTTGAGTTGCCTTCTTTCATATTGAAACACAAGAGCACCGATCCCCTTTTTGTACTTCAAATATGGTAAATGTTTTGGCTGTGAATTTTAAATTCAAACTGTAAATATTTTCTCTTTTTTCCCTAAAATATGTCGGTTGATCGAAGTTTAGTAAAATGTTCACTTCATTATAATTTGAAGATTTAATTGTTTAATTTAGTCAACAGCTTGTTAAAATGACTTGCGTTATTATTTCATTTTTGTTTGCATATTGACACAATGTGACATCATCTAAATAAAATCTTGTGTATAACTGAAGCTTACTCCAGAAATTTGAGTTCCATCTGAAATTAAAGGAAACTTTGTCTATATCTCATAGATTCTTTATCTGAGGAACCTCAATGTCTTCATCAAGTCTCATTGTCTTCATCAATTGTCTGTTGACAGCTATGACACTAATTAAATCAGCTTTCCTAAAACAGAAATCAGTTCAACTGCAAACAATGAAGGTATAAAGATTATCTCTCAAACAATCATTTTGGTTCTACATATTTCAATTTGTAAAATTTATTTTGAATTGAATACAAGGTATCAAAATTGGAACTCTCTCGTCTTTCGTCAATAACTATGTTAAAGTAAACAACATTGTTTAGAGTTTTCATAACCATGAGTAGTTGATCTTTTCCTCCATCAACTTGATACAAAAAGCAAAAAATACAAAGTTATGTACCCGATCACCTGTGATTTATTAAGCAAAGTGTGAAAGTAAAAAGGCTATTCTCACAGCACTGTATACACAGGCTGTATGAAGTGAGACCCTTGGGTATCATTACCTGTTGTTATTCGGTGCGTACACATCTTCGGTTCTGCTTTGTAGATAAGTAAACACCTTAATGGTGTCCTTGTGGAACAAGTATCAATATATACATCATTACACTCAGTATCAAACAAATCTTGCTTTCCCCTACTGCATTGGTCTAACCTTAGCAATAAACTTCTGGGATAAATTTCCGTTGTCTTTTTTAATGATTACTCTTGCATGCATGTCATTTTACGTGTCATTTAAATGGTGAACAAGTGAAATATTGAAAATCCAAACCCTAACAAAGCAATGTTTCAATATGAACTACATTGTTCTAATCTGAGTCAATTATAGACAAACATTTATGCCTTTGATTTTTTTTTATTAATCATCATCAGGTGTGATAGTTGCCGTATTGCACATACTAGAACTGTTAATTGGCTGATACCGCTAGATGTTTGATTTAACATGTTAGATAAAATAATTTTCTTTACAAACATTGTAACTATTACATTCTGAAAGAATATGAAAAATCCCCAAAAAATGAGTATATACTCTAAACACTGTCAGTTGTAAAAATGTAGAATATCTCTATAATATGTCACAATTAACAAATCTACATTACAACTGATAAAACAATAGCACAGCGAGTTTGCCAGTTGTATTGCTTGTGAATTCAATCAATGTTATGAGATGTTGACAGTTCGATGAAAATGTAAAACTGATTCAATGTGACTTGCACAAACAAAGGACTTTTTGGCTCATGAGAATCCAGAGCAAAACATGGAAACAATAATCAATTATTTGTTATCAGTTCGAAGAAGGAAGCTCTTTACTTTCTTTCTTTAAAATCTGCTTCTTTATATTGCAAGGGACATTCTCTGTAAGGTCACATAATCCCTTTCACAATCATTCTCTGGAGTTGTGAAATAGCTGATAAGGCAGTAATCACAATTGGATAAAAAAATATACCAGTAGATATATAATGTTTTTTCAGAAGTTATAAGATATATCATTACATCCAGGGATATATGTACTGTAAGATATATTTGAGGTGATTTGTTTGCTTGCATATTATGAGGATATATAATGAGGAAGACGATTGTTTCGTATAGGTATGAATAAAAATCAATTCTACATCAGAAGCCAACTTAAGTACATGTAGGTTATGAATTTGAAAACAATGATTGTTTGACCACCTTTCTCAAAAACATGCCTGTCAACTGGAATACCATCAAAGCCATTCGACTTTGAATATTTGAAATCGGACAATAAGCAGCCTGAATATGGCTGTCATTTTTTATCAAGCTACTTTTCTCTGTCAATTGAGCATATAAATCTTTACCAAAACAACTCAAATTTTGATAAATCCAGATGTAACAAAACCTCCCTGCCTCAACATTTGTTTAAGATTGGTGCAATGTTTTTTGCGAGTGAGTTTAGTTGCATGAACATCATCTTTACCAACTTCATAAGTGTCAAAAGGTACAATGCAACAGATTCGTAGTTGCAAGTACAAAGTTTAATTTAAACCTGTGGATCGAATAAAAAAATAAATACATTTCATTCCTTGTTTTAGAGTCTGAAAAAAACAGGGATAACTTTCGAGTGGTTATCTTCAGCTTCAGACTTTATAGAGAAATCAATATTACCAAGAAATAAAAATGCCAAGAAGTGAAATTTATTTTCCCTTTTTGTTAGCAATGGGATTCCTTATTGATTCAATCAATGTTAAATTCTCAAACAAAAACAGAAAAATGACAACGTTGGTTATCGCATCCAGACCAAACGAAATTGCCGTACTGCGCAGCATAACATGGGAAAGTTCACATCAAATATTGAAATGATAACAAAATTTATATTTCCTGACTAAATGTCCTTGGCTGTTGTGTTTTGTTCTTCTTTCGTTGCATTGCCGAGACATAGCAGAACATATATGGACTTGGTTTATTAAGATTTATCAGTGAATTGACCTGGTTTAATGGGACAGAAGCACGTTTTTTGATAATTATATACTCCTCACTGATAATTGTAAGTTATTGCTAAATGTATTATATTGACAGTGTCAACAATCTCATTACACAAGTCAATCATCCATAGTCAGAGGACAAAGTATAAAGATTCACAGAAAATCCATTGGCGGCCATTGTTTGTGAACACCTTCGCATGGCTAAACTTTATGTTATATATTTGAATCATTACTGCTCAATTTAGTTTAAATACATTGTATTTCAATTAGAATCATTTATTTTCATTTCCCTGACATCACCTTATGTTCCCCCTAAAAACGTGCTACTTCCCCTTCAAGGATCTCGTTTATAAATTCCTTTGTGATAACCTTCATAAGAAATATCTTGACCATCTGATATGTGAATGGTTTTAGAGGATCCGAGAAAGAGAAACATTCCAATTTGAATCAAAAACATTTTGTTTGAAGAAAAATAATGTTCATCGTTCTCTACTTCATCAAAACATCAAATACAAATTCCAAAGAGATTTCGAGACAATAAATGGCATTTAAACATCAAGTTTTCGTACAATCACGCCAGTGTTATTTTCAAAAAAATGCACTCAGTGTTTATACTATACATGGTAACTCAATTTTTTTTGCTTTTAGGTGTGACCGATTTGATATATACCACAATACCGATATGAGCATGGTCTCTCAAGTAAGAGGTTGTATCTAATATAGAATCTAAGCATAAGATATGCTTCTTTGAATTTTACAGCAGTAATCGTGGTTTGCAACAAACCTATTATTTACATTGTGATTGAAAGTCAACTAACACTATCACGTTCGAATTAGTTTTATGATTTGATATTCACTGAAACCTTAAAGTTGAGATTGGGTTATCACTGCAGAAAAGTGTGAGTGTGTTGAGGGATGAATGTTGCTATTTGTTAGATACTTATTTACCTTATTGAAACTAGAAATATTCAATTATCGTTGAAACTATTAATCATATGTCTCTATGACTCAAATACTGTAAGAGATGTCTTTAGATTTTGGGAACTAAATCCCCAGGGGGTCCATTTGCTTTTCGACATGGATTAATCAAGGCAGTCAACTTGTTTCAGCATGATGAACTCGTTGTTTCGTTTTCAAGAGATTTAATATTTTATTTTAGAAAAACAACTTTTGTCTGAAGAAATAATTATATAAGGATGATCTAGATGAACGTCTTGATGAACATAAGTTGTAGTTTTGAATTGTTTTCATTTAATCCAAACCTTGTTACAGCAATAAAAAAATTAAAAAATAAAATATTTTGACTCTATGTTCATAAACAACGGAAATAAACCTACTTGAAGACTTTTATCGACACTTAGGGATCTTTCTTTGTTTTTCTTATTTTCTAAGCAAACCACTTCTTCAATGATGTCAAGTATATAATCACATATCTACATTTCAATGTGTTCGTCCAATCTTAGATCATTACCTTGGGTTAATATCCTTTGTGTCGGTAAGAAGTAGCTACCGCCCCTAAAATATATTCACATGCATAGTAACAAAACATTAGTAATAAGTAAACGGGTTGTGTCTCGACATTAAGGTTTAGATTCTAAAGTTGAAGAATACAATTTTAATGTAAAAGTGACGACATATATCTTAATGTTAGTGGCAGTCAGACAGAAAGGCTGTTAGCTGTCACATAAATCGATATTACGTACATCTGCTAGCTCCAATAAGCTTCGAATCATATCATCAAGTGACCTTATGTCTCCAGATGTTACTTAAGATTGTCTCACATGAGTACACCAGCAGTATTCAATTTCATATTTTCCAGTTTATGTCCAAATTTGCTTCTGACAGGTTAGCATGTTGAAAACACGTTTATTTGCGAATCTATCGATTTGGGTAATCAACCTGTTACTTTTCCATATCATAAGTAACTAAGATTTGGCCTTCTGTACAACAAAACAGTAAAATTCAAATAAGCTTTACTTGAATAAATATCTATTGTAGGATCCATGTATTTGTTGTTGATGCGACATGAATTTGGATTAATCCCTTCACTGGATCAAAACCACAGAAAGAAAATGGGAACAAGCAGAATGATTTCATACAAAACATCTTTCACTGAACATAAATTTGCAGAAGATATCACTTCAAAACGCTTACACAGCAACCTTTAATTTACGAATACTGTAAAACTTTATGAGACATTTAAACTGAATAATGAAAAGGTCCTAAAGACATAAATTGGCTTCGGCCAGGATTATCGGCTTGATTAATGCACATAAAAAGCATTACAAAATAAAATAATTAAGTTTAAACGGGTTTGTTTTCGACTGAAAAGTCAGACAAAAAATCCCCATCCTTTATCAGTATTGATTGTTCAAAATGTCAAATTGATTTAAATTATTCCTGTTGTTATTAGGAATAACAGCTATCTACTTTAAAAACATTATTTCTTCGGCAACACTGATAATATTATTGAAGTCTTTGGAAGTGCTCTGCAATGATACAATGGTAATACTACGTACATGTACATGTATGCTGCATCCAGAGGCGGATACAAGGATTTCGTTTGGGTTGGGTGCGCCAAATGGGTGTTACATGAACAATCATTGAATTGTTAATTCTTCCACTGGACACCTAGCTCAATGACTTGATTGCGAAGGTAAAAGAGATGTTTGATACAGTTTTCATATTGTAAACCACCCTCAATATTAATATTTTGAAATCTCTGGTGAAGCGGTCAATGGTCTCATACATTGAAATCTGCACCAATTAAGAAATTAAAGATGAGACTATAAGATAAATAGATATTCACTTGTGCAGTAAGGTTGAGAGTTCTACCCATTATCGATCGAGCTTTCCTTTAAAATCGTAGAGTCATAATTATTTCAAAGCTTCCTAATGTCACCTTATTAACCTCATTTGTAACGTCATTTTCACGACTGAGTATAAATATCAGCATAATAATACTTTTGCATTATTTACACTAAAATACAATTCCGTTATACAAGTTTTCAAATTAATGTATGGACCATGTTAATCTGATAAAAGTTGCACAAAAAGTACTCCAGCTACTGATTGAATAAAATAACTCTTGCACTGTATTCAAGTTTGTAAGTTTACTTGAAAAATAGCGTTGAGGTATTACTCCAGAGTGCTTATTTTCATTTCAACCCCAGACTTTATGGAAAAATCAATATATTGCAGAAGTATGAACATTCCAAGATGGTATTTATTTCCTCCCTTCCGTGAGTATCCGTGATTCTTATTGATTCTGTCAATGTCAATATCAAGCAAGGGGACACAAATTGACAATTTGCTTTATGAACAAACAAACTCGTTTATGAAACGTAAATCTGCAGATCATGCCGTAGACAATTAAAGGGACACCATACCCTCCTATGGCAAATCATAATATTTAGTAAATGCCGGGACGGGCTCTTTGAGTTTGTTATTGTTTTGCAGTTGCATGCTGGGAATTTTTTTTTAAACAGGGATTATAACTACGGATGATTTAAACGCCAAAGCGTGGCGTGCAGTCGAATTTTATAGACAAGCTAAACGGGTCCTACGTATATAGAGGATACTAACGACCTTCCATTTAATATTATTTTTATTAAACGAGATAATGATTTTGTATACAACGAGCGAAAGCGAGTTTGATACCAAATCATTCACGAGTTTAATAAAAATAATATTAAATGGAAGGAAGTTTAGTATTCTGTTTATTATTTGCCCTAAAAATCACGCAAACTTGCCGAAAATGTTGTGAAACTAACAGTTCCGCGACTCGGCACCCATTGTGACGAAGCGCTTATATTGTGACGTCACAACAGCTCACTTCTGTGACGTCATAATTGCATTGTGAAATTACACTAGTTTAATATTGCCGTATAAATATTACACTGCGGTATCTTACACGGGCGTGTAATGAGACCTTTTCTTAGATTGAATGCAGCTAATCGACTCAATTAAGTATCATTTTTTACATTAACACACATGACTGTGGAAATTGAATGTTTGATCTTCGTCAGTTGTGTCTGTGTCATTCATTCAACTGTAACAAAGTGTCTCTTTTTAATATTTTATATTTATCAACGACTTAAATTCGGATATTTTTGGTCGCAGAGTAGTCTCCCTTGATAACTGACAGTAAACTTAGTACAGGGTTATTTAAGTTTCACATTGTGCAGAGTTTGTACCGAGGGCTTTGTAAGTCTTCATTGGTCGAAAGTGAATAACCAGTGAAGAAATAAAGGATCTTAAGGGTAATAAATTCGTGACAACCGTGTACGGGACTGTTAGACCCTTGTATAGTTCGCAAGTCCTCGACTGAACCTCAGGAAATACAAACTTGGTTTTACAGTACGGTAAACTCTTTCCTGTAAGTCATACTGTACTATGTTTGGGGGTCTTTTAATGATCCAGGTGCCTGTGATAGTGACTAGCAGTTACTAAAATCAAATTTGATAATAAAAACAGTGTATACACTCGATCCAAAGCAGGACCAATACTCTAACTATTTATGATATGTCTGCAAGTTATTCAGATGACCAGGAGCTCTTTGATTTAGCTTATTCAATGTAGAATCTTGATGTTGCAAGAACTTAAGGTACTTATTCTTAAATCATATAAGAATTAAACAGTGAAGCTGTGATTGTGAAGGTTTTATCTTATTTTCGCGTTTGAACTTTTATGCAATAGCATGGACCTCAAGATTTTATCAAGAACATGTATGGTTTAAAAGCTGCGGGCCCACTGGCAATATTATTTACTTGCAAACATTGTTTGTTCATCAAGTATGTATTGCATGCTTTCCTTTTTAATGATTATGCATAAATGTGCAAAGAAGTGGACAAAAACGGAAGATTAGAAATGTCATTTTTATACCGAAAACAGTTTTGAAATTCAATATGTCAATTAGTCAATTGACATTTGAGTCAGTTTACTTTACATCATCACCAAACTGTCACCTTTCAATTTAAACAAATTAAAGGGGCATACATGAATAAATTTTATAAAAATTCCTCTAGGAAAACAGATTGTTTAAAAACGAGGTGCAGTAATTAACATCGCCTTGAAACCATAATTGATGTGTTTGAAGCTTGCCCTAAAACCCAGCGTTTACACTTCCAAGTCTAGAAAAGGGTTATATTTGTGAGTGTTGTACATTCCCTTTACAGTGAACAGCTGTCACCTCATATTGAACCAAAGATTTTAGCTAAAGGGGAAAAGCCTTCCTGAGCAGAGAAATCAGTTCAGCTGCATATAAAACTGAGTTTAAATGACACCTCCACATTGACGAGAAGATCGTTAAAGGGTTGTGGAGGAAAACGAGGCTCTATATCAAGTGAACCAGTCACAACAAGGGTGTCCATCAGCATTTACCACTTCGAAGTTACATCCAACAGACTGTGCTTGATTTAACCCTTCCATCTCCATGATCTCTCCAGGCATGCAATAAGGCTCCAACACGTATTTGATTCTGGTTCCTCATATCGCATATAGATCGTATGTATCCATTCAAAGTGCAAAGATATTTAATCGAATCTTTAGCCAGCGGGATGTAGTATTTAATATTTTGGTCTACGCGAACTTTCAAATAGTAATTATTTCTATTATGATTACTTTTAATACATGGCATTTGAAATTACTTTCCTTGTATAAACTGCCTCCTTGGATCAGAAGCTGGAATTTATACGTTTTTTTCTATATGTTCTGTAGTTTTCATAGGTTCACATATTTCGTAAAGAGCAAATTCCGAAGTGCAAACATATTGAGACAGTGATTTGAAAATCTTGTGTTGGAACTTTTTTCTTTTGATCGAAAACCGGACACGCCGAATTTTTCAACGTGCGCTTCATTAACTATATAGCTGCATCCCTTGCCCAACTTTTCTGACACCTTAAAAGGCCCTGTATAAGTGCACCCATCTCTTTGAACAAATGTCCGAATACCTTGACTATATAATGTCACAACTTCTAAAAGCGATTTCTAGATGCAAACCTTTTTTAAAAGGTTGTACTAGGTCAAATCAGCGTTTGGAACCCCAATGCACCACAAAGTGAAGGAGCCGCACTGAAAGGCCAATCACGATAAGCAGGAACTTGACGTTCGTTTCATTGAATAAGAAATGAAAAGAAACCTTTTATGTTGCATTCTCTCCCGACAGAGGTAGATCAAGTCATAAAATGTTGATCCTAACTCTGCTCGAATTCGTCCAAATCCGTGGTTTCCGGCAGTGTTCCCTAGCTAAGCGGAAACCAACATTCAATAATATTACCCATACGGGCGAGGATACACGAGTGGATATTTTTTTGATATCCGCACATGTGCTTTTTAGTGATTCTCAACGTTGATTGGTCGGTTCCTAAGAGAATGAAAGACGATTGGTCGACGGAACTATTTTCAAGTTTCATTGATAAATCGAACGTGTCGAACGTATGTCGATTAGGTTAAAAATAAAATCGTAGAACGATGAATATTACTGTACATCATATAACTTACAGGTTGATATTTAAACGCAGTATTATTTGAAACTATTCATCTACGTGTTAAGTTTCATTGTGATCTCAAGATTGTGCTTTTTCCAAAGGTACGGTAAGCGCTGTCTGTTTGTAAACAAACATGGCTGCCATCGAAAATTCATGAAATCTATCCAAGCACAAGAATTTCACTGATCCATTAGTAATTATTAACACATAAAAACCACAGGGATTCAAATTCAATACATACATTCATGAAAGCAATAACTTTTACAAATCAACATACTCATAGTTGATCAGCCCTCACTGAGCCCTGGGAACAATCCTACCGTGATCACAGGCCGATTAGAGTTATCGTTCTTGACACTTGCTACGTGAATGAAAGTAACGTCGAAAGAAACAAATGTTGTTCAAACTTCAGATTATTTGATTATCCTGACATACAGACTTGTTTTGATGCATTCTTTGTAAGTTTCTCTTAAAGATATTGCCATTTTTATCAAGTATAGTTTAAAAAAATTGACAGGTTTTTGACATTTTCGTTACTACATTGTGCCGTCAACAACACATCACAGTGGTAGTACGGCGTGACGATCGGCTGATTCAAATACTTATTATCTTTATCAAATAATGTTGTTTGTTAAGAGTTTTATGTGTGTAAATTTGTTCAATGTTGAAAAGTGTATTATATCATCCAGGGACATTATTTTCGTCATTTTCGTATTGTTATGAAACTGAACTAGATTCCGATGTGTTGTTGACTAATTCACTCTGGAGATGTTCGGTTGGACACGCGTATGAATACTGATCAGCTGATTGGTATCACTTACTACAGCATTACTACGATTTCTCAATCGCATCTTTTCAGTCGTTTTTTAATCATATTTCATTACAAATGGGTAATATATAGAATAACCAACTCGGTACGAGTGATTACGGGATATCTGCCCTCGTCAAAATAATGTTCAGTCGCTCGCCAAGGCTCGCGACTGTGAACATTATTTCGACTCGGGCAGATATCCCGTAATCACTCGTACCTCGTTGGTTATTCTCTAAATATTATGCATTTTGTAAGCAAATGATAACGCTTCCCGCATGAACAAGTGGTTCTTATAAAAATGCCAGTTGCGATGATTTAGTAGTCAGTATGAAGATTTTTAAGACAGCATCGCTGGTTCACAACTAACTTTTATTGTATCCAATAAGGAATCTCGGTTAATTGAAACAGAGGCTCGATTACTGCCTCGTGACTTGATCTTCCTGTTTGGAGATAATGAATATGGTTAGCATTGAATTCGTCCATTAAATATATCCAAGCTGTAACAAATGGGACAAAAGCTAGCGTAAACCAAGAAACGTTTGTGACAGGTCGCATTCTAAACTAATTTCTTTCTCTTTGGTAAGTCTCTTTAAGGTGATAGTAATATTCTAACATAATACAAACTGATATTATACATTTTTGTCTTCCACAAGGAAATAAGGAATAAAGGATAAGTTGACAGGGGCTTGGGTTTGAGGTACACCACCGTAAAGTTTTCCTTCCAGGTCTGTAGTGTACATTTATCGGAAGGAAAGCGCTGGATTATCGAGGATGGGGTCTGATGGAATAATTCTACAAAATATATATCAGTGGTTGACATCGATGCATCTTGACACTGATATATAGATACTTAAGTGGCAGCAGACAGCTCAATTATAAAGGTGACGGCATTCCAGCCGGATATGGGTTTCCTGTCACATAGATAACCACAAAGAAGATGTGTTTATTCCAATGATCTAAAAATCATATTGTCAAGAGACAGCTTGTCTGCTTGTGTTACTCGAAGTAGTCTCGCATGAGTTCACCAGCCTCAAAAGTTATTTCTAAATTCTAGTATAATGTTCATGTTTTATCTTAGATATGAGCGTATCTCAAGTATGAAAATGTAAAGATTGAACATACTTTTTAGCTGCTTTGTTTGCACTGGAATGGCAGACATTGTGAAAATGTACATGTATATCCAATTTGACATGTACAGTTTTGTGAACAAAAAACTCGTTTTTAAAAGCCATATTTAATAAATGAATTAGTAGTTTCAATGTCAGTTTGTCAATAATATCCCACTTTATCCCTGAGCTGATTGTATTTTTGTAGTTTCACCAAAACAAATATAAAATATTTGAACAGGAGTTTTTTTATACAAAAACTGATTCATTGATTATTTATCAAACATTAATAGAACAAGTTCAATAATAAATAAAAACAAATGATTTTGATGTTACTGTGGTTCAGTCTTAATCATATTATTATAATATTGTCCTTGTGTTGTAAATGAAATTATATACTTAACTATTTCACTCAATGATCAATCTTCAAGGGCAACTCTTGCTTATATCCAAGAAGATATAGACTCGATTTGTGTCATTTTGCGATGGGTCATGATATGAAATACCAAATATGTTAAAATGATAAATCAGTTTGCACCACAATAAGCGAATTTCTTTTGTGTAGCGATTCATCATGTGAAATACCAATTCTACCATAATTGTGCAAAATACTCGTTTCTGATTGGCTGCTTTGAAAAATCAGAGAGCGTATAATTTGGTTATACGGTGCTATGTTTACTTCGTTTAATGCGCAAGAATTCATATGTTGCCTAGCAACAAGTAGTTCGGAAATATTGCTGTTGTGTCGAAAATGTTCACAAAATATGCAATTTTTGCGTTGTATTTACATTATTTATAGAATTTATTCAAACTTTCCACAAGCTTAAGGCTTGCAGTCTGTCAAAACCGGTAAAATACAAGACACTGACAACAGTTCAGATTTCCCATTCGCACGATCCATCATTCTGTAGCGTTAGACCAAAACGGGCTCGACAAAGCTTAACCGGCCAGAATTTCACACGAATATGAATCGAAATGCGCCATACACATACCTTAAATTTATTTACAACCAAGTTATAGCTCAAAATTATTCATTTAAAGCCTCACGCTACGCGTTCGACTTTAAATTAAATTTAGAGCTATAATAATTCTGTTATATGCCACTGATTTCCAAACACAGTATGTTTATCTCCTAAATATGTTAAATGATAAAGCAGTTTGCACACGACTATGAGAATTTCAATTGTGTAGCGATTCTGTACCTCATGAGAATGTTTATTTGCTAACTCTTGTAACATTAACATAGCATATGCAACTATTTGCAAATATTGAAAATCTATTAACTTCACTTTCAAAATAACATTAAAAATAAGGGGAAATATATATTTGATGAGCATTTATAACATTATAAACATTATAATAATCTAAACAGCTTTACAATATTACATTCTGCTTATTTAGCTATTTGACATCCTTCTTCTGTCTTCATCCTGCAAAATAAGAAACACAGTATACGTTTATTAAAACATTGTGTCTCTATTTAGCTTAACCCAACACAAAATATAGCAGATGAACGTTGAATTTTAAATATCGTTTAAGTAAATTATACAATGAATTGAAAATGTATTGTATAGGAAATCTTCTTCTAGCAAAATGATCTTAATTTCAGATAGATTTAAACAAGAGTCATCAGCAGATGACATATCCCACCGGTTCCACATGATCGTAAGATGTAAACCTTTGAAAGATGATTGTAAAATTTTCAAGCAAGGTTCATAATAGTATAAGCTAATATATATGAAATGAAACCTTTCATGAACAGAGTCCAAATAAGAGCCGTTTCCATGGAAATAATAAAAAATAAAATTTTCAGAAATGTGAAAATATCAAAAGGCACCACTTCAGTAGGTGGGCAATACACATGTGAAGTTTCAGAAAGATATGTGGACCGTTTTTTGAGTTCTGCTCCGGAAACAAAACCTTTCATGAACAGAGTCCAAATAAGAGTCGTTTTCATGGAAATAATAAAAAATAAAATTTTCAGAAATGTGTAAATATCAAAAGGCACCACTTCAGTAGGTGGGAAATACACATGTAAAGTTTCAGAAAGATATGTGATCCGGTTTTTGAGTTCTGCTCCGGAAACGAAACCTTTCATGAACAGAATCCAAATAAGAGCCGTTTGCATGGAAATAATTAAAAATAAAATTTTCAGAAATGTGAAAATATCAAAAGGCACCACTTCAGTAGGTGGGCAATACACATGTGAAGTTTCAGAAAGATATGTGGACCGGTTTTTGAGTTCTGCTCCGGAAACGAAATGATTACGGACGGACGGACGGACATACAGACGGACAGGGCGATGACTATATCCCACGGTATTACATACCGGTGGGATAAAAATTGACAATGTGTAATTTTAATTATTTCATCGTATGGGCAAAACTGAATATATTTCTCTACCCTATACCTATTTTGGCGCGGGGAGCATTGCCTCAAACATGGACATATCTCCATAGAAATTGACTTTTTTGACATCATTATTATGTTGAATTGGAAGGTTCTAGTGACTTACTTTTACAAACGACTTTTCCGAGAGAGTCAGAATTATTGTCAGTACATTCATATGTTGACTTTCCATCTAGAGTGTAGCCAGCCATGCATTTAAAAGTGCATCGCATCCCTGTTTCAGTTTGAGAACAGTCGACGGATCCATAGAGAGGTGGGGAAGGCATATCGCAAACCCCTATAAAACAATGGAATAACTAATCAGCACATTATCTGAAAACTTGGAAAAACTAATGCGAAAATATAAGCACAAGGCATATGGTCAAAAGAGCACAGGTTTCTTGAATGTTAATAGTACGGAACCATGTCATTGTCGAATGCATTACCAACGATGAAGAGATAACGAGAAGCCTTGACATGTCGACGTCAACATACTCAGTCTATATCATTGAGATATATCATTTCAACACTGACAAACTATCTTGCTTTGTTAAATGATTTTATAATTCTTATTTGCTATTCAAATCATTTGAAAGATATGATATATATCATGTGACTTATGATTCAAAGTAGTTGAATACGATAATCTCAAGGGTATGATCCATTTGCTGGCATCTTAACGATTAACAGTTTTGTTCTTATCAATCATGATATTTATTTGGAGCCAGTTACATATCACATTCTTAAATTACAAAGACAAATACTGTACATTGATTAAATGAAACATCAACCAGACAGTGTGATCCTTACGCTTTTTTGACAGTTGGTTCGTCGTTTTGAATTACTTTGACATGTGTTTATTATAATCCAAAACTATATTTCACAGGAAATATCGTTTGTGGAAGACCATCTTATATCATTTCGACAGTAGATTTTGAAAATGCCCTGTCACAGCGAAGTATTGACATCACAATGTTTAGACAGCATCAAGTACTGACATCACTATGCAATAACGTCAGAAATATGATGGCGCCATACTGAAATGACGTTAACGCTGCTGAAGTCTTGAGGGTAGTGCAGTATAAAGACATGTACATTTTCTTTGGAAACATAGCGAGAAATGATTTCGGATGATTGATATATCGGACTCCTGTTGTATGATATCAAATTAAACAACACTCATAACCTTTTTTTTAAACTCGTGTTGATATATTTGATTTCAATGAGATTATCTATTTGTTTGTAAAAATACCTAAGCAAAGTCATTTTTCTAGAATTGTTTTACAAAAGAACTGCAGCTAAAGTATATAATAATGGCGACCTTGTTAAGAACAAAATATCATAATGCCATGTCTATTATATATATTGAGTACGACAAAAATACTTACTTATACAAATTGTGTTTGCAGGGAGCGGATTGTTATGTCGACAAACGTACGTTTTACTTCCATAAAGTTTGTAGCCATCCACACAGAAAAACTCGCAAAATAAGCCCGTTGAAGTACTGGAGCAGGAGCTTATGCGATGTGCTGGATTTACAGGCCACTGGCAACCACCTTTTAAAGAGCAAAAAAGAGAATAAGGGTTTTCATTTCTCATCATACTGACTTGTATCGAACATGAAATAAAATCATGTTTGATTGCATGCAGTTAATTTCCCTTGCTTGAAATAAGCAATATTTATTTAGAATCCCATTCGTGTTGCTTACTTCTTTCGGTCGGCATTTAGTTTAACCAAGGGGTTCGAATCTCGATGCGTAATTGTCGATCCATTACATAGAAAACACAAGAGGGAACACTCCAGTCGCTAACACCTGATCGAAAACAGGACACATCGACTATTTTAAGGTGAAGTGAACTTCAACCTTAATTTAATCGCAAAACTATGCATTTGAAGCGCAGATCAGTCATTTCACTAGAGTTCCACCTCATTTTGTCCACCTCATGCAGTTTTAATTTCAAAATGCTTTTTCTATTTCCGATTCATTTACGACAGCGTGTTTGAATTACGGACATTGTCGATATTTTCCCGTAGCCGACCGGGTCTTTGTTCATTTTTGGGTTGGTGTAATGCGAGGGTCAGTGGTCAAAAGTTGGAGGAAATTAGAAAGATTGTGCGAGATGTTCAGCAAATGAAAAGATTGATCTACGCTTCAAATGCATAGTTTGCCGGAACATTTAGGTTTAATTGCCCCGCACATTAAATTAGTACAAGTTTTGAAATTATATTTTTTGTCATATTGTCAACTCAAGAGATTCGAACCCCTGTGACGTTTGCAATTGCATGTTAGTTTACAGTCATAATTCTCCATCATGATGTGGAATTTTGACTTCTCCAGAAGCATAAGGCCTGGAAAGCTGAAACTTTGTGTACAGACTCCTTGGCTAGTGAGGATTATAAATTGTAGCTTTGGTGGCCATGTGGCCCCAAATAAGGGCCACAGAAGCCACGCCCTAAAACCTATTTTCATTTTCTTCTCCAGAAGCATAAGGCCTGGAAAGCTGAAACTTTGTGTACCGACTCCTTGACTAGTGAGGATTATGAATTGTAGCTTTGGTGACCCTGTTGTTCATAATAAAGGCAACAGAAACGTCCTTAAATCTATTTTCATCTTCTTCTCCTGAAGTATAAGGCATAGAAAACTGAAAGTTGTCGTCTATATACTTAATTTTATGATTGGTGACCCTGTCATTTGGCCACACTCTGTACCGCATAATTGATAATGAAGCCTGATGAGCTACAGAGCAAATGGCTCTATTTTTTCGGCTTATGTTACCAAATCTGTCAGAAATGTTTTTTTTGGAACACAATTGCAAATGATATTCAGCATTCAATTTTAGACCATGTAACATATAACGAAATTGATGCCAAAAATGGCTTTTATTCAAGTTCCGTAAGTTTATTAATTAATACTTACTGTCGCGATATCATGAGAGTGTACATCTCTATCACGAAAACATATATTTTTAGGTTAAATATTATTATGTAGTATTTTTTAATCATCAAAAATGCATCTTACCTCTACGTTGCCAGCTGAAAACACCAGAGACCAACGCAATTACCAGCAGAGTCAACATTGTACGTTTTGCTTTACACATGGTTTTTCCTGCAAGACAACCCAGTAATTTTCTTGTATAATCATGTTAACATCATTGAAGCTCTCTAATTGCAACCCTCACTTTATAGCTTAATATATTACCTTTGTTATTTTTAAAATCAATTGAAAACATATACATTACAATCAACGTGGCCTGAGTGGTAGAGTGTCCGCTCATCATCCGGGAGATCGGGGTTTGATTATCGGTCGCGTCATACCAAAAGAAAAGGTCATGCTCGAAAAATTTTCAACAGTTGACAATATATTTGCACTCCATTTTCTTTCACTAATTCTAAAGAATTCTAAGAAAAAGTTGTATTGTGCCTTTATCGACTTTACTAAAGCGTTTGATAATGTCTGGTGAGTTGGTTTATGGCAAATATTGTTAACATATAATATTGATGGAAATTCCTTAATTCAGTAAGAAATATGTACAGTAATATTAGGTCTTGTATTACCGTTGATGACGCACAATCCAAATATTTCTCAAGCTTTCGTGGTGTTCGTCAAGGAGAAAATCTTTCACCGTTATTGTTCTCAATTTTTCTAAATGATCAAGACGATTTGTTAATTCAGCAAGGTTGTAACGGTGGTACAATTGATAACCCTAATGATGAGTTAATTAATTTAGGTATCAAACTTTTCATCCTTTTATATGCCGATGATACCGTACTTCTAGGAGAAACTCCGTTGAAACTTCAATATTCACTGGATAGTTTTCATGATTATTGTGAACTTTGGAAAATGGATGTGAATATCTCTAAAACTAAAATAGTTGGGATCAAAATCAAAGCTTTCCTTTCGCAATATCAGATTGCTACACATATCTTGGAATCAAAAATAGAAATAGAAAAATGATGTTTGCTATGAAGGATCTTGTAAATTGTGCAACAAAAGCCATGTTTTCACTCGTGAAAAGATCACGCAATATTCATTTTACCTTTAGACTCTCTACCTAAAGCTTTTGATGTAATGATCCTACCAATTATAACTTACGGCGCCGAAGTATGGGGATATGAAAATCTAGATGTAATTGAAGTTCATTTAAAATTCATGAAATTAGCTGCAGGTCCATCAACACCAAACTTCATGGTATATGGCGAACTCGGAATATTTCCTCTCTAAATATGTGTAGCTTTAAAGATGAACTTTGGATGTTCCATGTAAAATTGCAACTAACATGTATAGACTTGTACAAACAATGAATCACTCCATTCCTGTAATCCGTTATTTTGTTTCATTAAGATGCTTTTTAACAATATTACTGTGGATTGACTTTGATGTTTAATGAACCCATGTATTATAACATTAATCATATTGTTGCAATGATTGACATAGAGCTGGCAATGCGATGTCTCTAGCAGTTCTAAAACATTCTACTATAAATTTATCAAAAATTCATTTTCTTTTGAACCTTATCTTCTACTTTTTAAATCCTACCCTCCTCTGCTATTTAGAACAAGCAACCATTATCTACCTATTGAAACTGGCCTCTGGAAAGGCATCGCACGTGAAAATAGAAATTGCCCGCTCTGTGACTCACCAACAATAGCAGATGAATTTCACTATCTTTTCCGATGTTTAGCTTTTGCTGATATGAGAAAAATTTACATACCGGAATATTGGTGTGTTTTCCCTAACGTTCATAATATGAAAATGTTGATGTGTTCTAAAAGACAATCAGTGATAACAAAATATGTCAAAATTTATGACAATTGTAAACTCTGTACTGAAATAATTGATGTAATATCGACCTTCACATTGTATATATCTAATTTGCTTGTATGTATATTTATACTTTTGTACCACCGTCGGTGGTGAATAGAGAATAAAGAATTTGAGAATTTGAATTTGACACCCAGCATTGTAAAGAAAGAACTACTCATTAACTGGCTGCCGGATGCCACGGGCACAACAAGAACTTCCCATGTGCTTGTACTTAGGACAAAAACTATAATTAGGCATTATCCCAGACATAACCATATCTGGTGTCTTGATATAAAAGTAATAATCAATATTATGTTTCGTATCCAAGATAGTAAGGTTTTGGATAAACCTGGATATAATAAGTAGTAAGAGAAGAAATAAAAATACCTTCTTGTTCACGGAAATGCTGTCATTAGAATAAACAAGAAATGACAAGAAAAGCTGGTATATATATCTCCCGCAGAAAGTTGGTTTTTAATTAAATTAATTAATCCTTGGATTTAATGCTAAAACTGTCATCTAAATAATATTAAAACACTTTTATGTCTGTTGGGTAATCGAATATCCTGCAATTTTGCTGATTTAATGCCTTCAGGTGATTGTAAAGTTAGATTTACTGAAATTACTCACATTTAAGTTTAAAATTGTTGTGAGCTTTAATTTTTCAAGTAATTATTTGTCTGCTGTACAAGACGATTGTTTCAAATACGTTTAGTTTTGACCAGAATATCAGGGTTCGTGTTTAATATTAAACAAGAAATTGTTACTTTTGTGACTATACTATTACCAAAAACTCAAATCAATAGGCCAGTGGACATATCAAGATCTTTTTTTAGCTGGACTGTATGATTGTTTTAGATTAGGTATAAGAAAAATCAAGACCAAACCTTTTATATATTATTATTATCATCATCTAGCAGTTTGTGGTTGGGTAATTATTTTCTTTACCTGCGCTAAACTCACATATTTTGGTACAATACTGATTGAATTAGTCCAGAGACCACCATCTTACATAAATGTTGCAGAGTAATTAAACAAAGTTGGATAAAGTAGCTATAAGGTCAGCAAGGTATTATTTTCATATATTACCGGTTTTCAAGGTACAATCTTTTGTAATTAATTTGCAACTGAATCGGGTGTTAAACCCCGCCTTTTATCACGAGTGCAACGTTGAAGCCGTTAGCGGGTAGGAAATTAAGAAAAAGCATGCACTTTGTGACCAGTTCTTGAAATTGTGCACATTGCAAGGTATGGGTGTAAGGTTTTCAGAACCATGGCAAACAATTTGAGATCGCCTTCTGGTTTGCACAAAATCCAATATGGCGGCCGGAAATGAAACTGAATGATAAAGTGGAGTCCCTAATTGGACTAAAACCTTGTTATACCGCCATTTCCATGTTTTAAATAAATTTTTAAGATCAATTTTGAGTTCCAAGGTTATTATAAAATTATCAGGTAATCTAAAAGGCATTTAGGCGGGGGGGGGGGGGGGGGGGGGTATAAGTAAATAAAATTATGTTTACTTGAAATATCATGATACTTTTATTATAATATATATAACAGAACGATTCACGATTTTATAATGATTTCGTCTTTAGTTGAAACTGCAGTCAGAGCGCATTAAGAGCAATAAAAAAAACCTACAAATCAGCAATATACATAACATTAATTTACTAACACTATCCAAGTTATGACAGTTAATTAGAGCGTTTTTTAATTATTTTATTAAATTTTACCATACAGCTGGATCTTGTATTACCTGAATCGGTTGACATAATAAAACGCCCGTCCTAAGTAAACATAGAGGTAAAACGCTTTAAGTGCTAAAATCGTCGTATCTAACATAAATTCACTTGATTTGATTTATTTGTGCAAATCAACACAATAGTGATTATATGCAAGGAAACGACATAAACCCCCCGCCCATTGGCTCTTTAGCTCATCAAGCTTCATATTCCATTATGCTGTAGAGTATGGCCAATGTGTTTCCCCCTTTGTAGGGGCAACAGGGTCACCAATCCAAAAATTAAGTATATAGGTGATGTGATTTCAGATACCGGTAATCAATTCAGAAATGGTAATTGCTAAAATATTTAACTATTAATTTAGGGTATAAGATCCAAAGGTTCCCCAAGCCCTTTTGAGGTCACCAAAACTATAAATTACAATCCTCCTTACTAGACGTCTCTACACAAGATTTCAATTATTTAGGCCTTTTGCTTATGGAGAAGAAGAAAAAAAGGTTTAACGGCGTGACATCTAAAGCCCTTAATATGGACCACAGGGCAACCCAAGCTATAAATACTTATCCTCACTTATCAAGGAGTCTGTTTTCAAAGTTTCAGCTTTCTAGAGTCTTATGATTCTGGAGAAGAAGATGAAAATAGGTTTTGAGGGCGTGGGCCCTCTTTGGGCCACAGGGCCATCAAAGTTACAATTCATTCTAGAATTTAATATCAAGGGGTCTTAAGGCCCTTGTCAATTTAAAAATAGGGGCCATTTATTTTTGTTGTTGCCATTACCAAAAAGTGTCTGTAATAACTGTCGTTTAGCAGGAAATATATTTAAGTTTTGACTTTAAAATTTATTTAGTTTAGGAGGTATAAACTTATAAACCGCTGTTCAAATTGTGTTAATCCGCGTAGTCGATTTACGCCTAGTTTGCACAGCGGTTTTTAAATTTATACCTCCATGAACTTAATACATTTTGAAGTCAATTCTTATAAATATATATACACATACTAGATGTTTTAAGACGTTCATTTGCTCAAAATAAGACAAATTCACAACAAACAGATCTCCGCTATCTACGCGAACGAATTCAGAGCTCAACAACTAGGGAGAGTCAAAATGTCAATCAAAACGTCATTATTGGTTTAGCTCCGCCTACGCCGAGTTCACCATCTAATGAAAATCCAAAACGGAATCAAGCAACGTCTTGTCAAATGGCCTTGACATTCCTAGCGTATACGTTGAACATAAATAAAACCACTGTTGGATTTGGGAGGAAAATAGCCGATTAGACTTGTTGTTGGTTATTTGTGTCTTTTTATGGTACTCTCCGTACTGGTACAGCAAGGGGAAACGTTACTTGTCAACGAATTGCTCCGTAATCAGGGGCGTGGCTTAGTGTGATGAGGCGTGACTAAATATGATGTAACGTCACGAAATTAAGGTTATGCAGGTATAATAAACTGGATTTCTGTTACAGTGTTCAGCGAATCAGGTACACGGATAACAAATGCAATTTATTTATATAACCTTCATATAATATTAATGTCCGGATTACATCATAAAGTTCTAAGAATAAAAATTACAAATTAAATCACTTTACAAACTTTGTAATACATTTCAACTCCCTGCTCATTTGTATTTACTCACTGCACTCACAGCTGAGTGTAGAAAATACCTGTAGTCAGTCTACTCTTTGAACAACTTTCTATGTTTCACTTGGAAACCGCAAAAAAATGAAGACATACGTTTATCTAACAGTCAAAGGCACATCTAGGGTTTATATTTGATAAGTGTATCGAGTTTGGTGAAGCTAGAATGTAAAGTTTAAGAAATTGGTCTTAGAAAGCCGTATTTCTCGTTATGTTACAAAATCTAAACTTCATAAAGAACTAGTTTTACAGCAACTTCATTCACAAAGTTTATGCCAATGTCTATAAAAAAGGACTCCTGACGAAACTGTTGTGAAAAGATGTTAGTATTGCACTTCCAAAAATTCATATTCAAGGAAGATAGCAATGTATATACAGCAAAGTGGATTCACATAAGTTGACGTAATTCTCTTTGTCAACTACACTTTTGCCTTAAATTACTTATGAATGTTGGGATAAATAAACATGTGATTCAAAGCGGAACAACTCGGTTAAGAATAAAAGATAAATTAGCGCTTCCTTCGATAGAAACATCTGATCGAAAAACGGACAATAGCAAATATCTAAATGTGCGATTCGATATTGTCTAGCCCAGGTTTGGAAACATTTTATTTCACACGATGGAATTAGGTTTGTCGATCAATCAATAGACTTATTTGAAGAACACTCTAAAACAACAGAAGGTTGCACACAAATGATTAAAATCAAATCAGAAAAGTTACAAAAATATTCTGAAAGCTTCATCTTTATAATCATAGCAGTTTTTGTAATTCGTTAAAGCCAAATGTTGAAAGAGAAGCCTAAGGTCAATTCATATTACAAATACTAACGAATTATATTACAAATGAGTGATAATAGTTTACAAAAAAATCGTTACTTTTGCTAATAAACTAGCGTAAAGAATTAAGAATATTGTTGTCTGTAGAGTCGTTGCCTTGTTATACTGTTTAAATGCGATGTCATTGCATATATATATACATTTTTATTTTGACTAATGGTATAAATTTACATTATTTAGATGTAACTCGACGATTTCTATCTGCATTTAGATCGATCCATCCGAGATAGACAAATAACGTGGCTGTTAACTTAAAACAAAGTAACTTTGAGACACAGTTCAGTTTCTCATCTTTTTAAAATTTTGGTAAAGATGTGGCTTCGTTAGGTCGACGAGTAAGGGGTCCGATGAATCAATAACGCTTAGTAACAATATCTAATTTAGTTAACGACCAGATTATACCTTTGGAAATTGTGGCCTCTCTCCTGCTTTTGACTTTGTTCAAAATTGAAATGTATGTCAATAACAACATATATCCATACAACCTTGTATGGTATAATTTGTTAAATGACCAAATTTAGTAAGAAAAACTTTACATATCCCATTTATGACCATCACACTTTAAAACAAAATTTCAATTATTTCATTCATTATTCCATCTTTTAATAATATGAAATATTAACGTCAACATATAAGATAGACAAAATGAACACCCAAGCCTATGAACAAACAAACCCCTCTTAAGTGAACAAAGATTAATGCAAATTAAGTCCTACGTAGGAGATAGTATCTCCTACGTAGGAGATACTAAGTCCTACGGAGGAGATACTAAGTCCTACGTAGGAGATACTAAGTCCTACATAGGAGATACTAAGTCCTACGTAGGAGATACTTTGTCCTACGTAGGAGATACTAAGTCCTACGTAGGAGATACTATCTCCTACGTAGGAGATAGTTCTACAGAATCTTTTTTCAGCGTGACACTAATACGCTTCCGTAGAAACCCCTCTCACAGTCTGCTTTGAGAAATGAAAGTATCTTCCAAACGTGAATATCCAAATTGAATTTTCAATTGCCAATCTCATCTCAATTATTTCATCTTATGAAATGTCAACATTTGTAAGTAAAAACAAGGACATATTTCTGACCCAACATTTACATGTAGGCCATATGCCAAGTGTTCCTTGTAAGCAGCAGTCATATTAGTTATAAAGTGTCTCTTAACAAAACAATATAATGAATGTCAATAAAAAGTTTACAAAAACCGCAGAACTATGGCTTAGATGGCAAACTTTGTTTGATATCCATAGGAAACAAAGTTAATTACCGACCTAATTTAAAACTTAAAAGATTAATTTACGACAAAAACATTAAAAGAGTCCGCTAGACATATATCCCTAAAGATTATGATTCTATCATATCATTCGATTAATTTTCCTTCTATATATATACAATATTACGCCGTACGGTGAGATATAAGTGGCAAATAGTGTTGGCATTGTCTATTCATGAATCATTCGGTCTTCTTTTCTTACTTCCTCTGGAACTTTTAGATTGTATTCTTCCACAGAGGTATTGTCTTGTTGTCGTCCTGCGGGCTGTGCTTACTCTGAGAGAGCGTCAGGGTTTGGAAGACATCATTGTTGATGATGCCATCTGTCAGAGCGTTGCAAAGCATAGTCTTTGCTTATGAATTTTTAAAATTCATTCCGTATGATGCAAATAATTTCTGAAGTTGTGTTCTTGAAATTTATCAATGTATTTCTGCCAGCGGAAATATCAGACTGTAGCCGCCTATTTGAAGATGTATTGTTGGTGGAGGTATCACTTAATATACATACAAAAGAGTAATAACTACAATGTATGCATCTCTTGTGCGTTCTTTTGAAGATGAATGTCCAGAAATCTTTATCTGTTTCCTATGTGCTACTTCCGTAGTTGTTTTTTCTTTTCGGATGTAGTCTCTTCTGATTTGGGAACAAGTCATTCTTAAGTATCTTTCAAATATGGATTCAACAACAACCCTTATTTACTGATTTGTTTCACTTGTTGATTCATTTAAGTTATCAGAGAACGTCTTTTGAAGATCGGTGTTTTAAAAAACTGACTTCTGTATGAATGTTGGAAAATGGCCTGCATGAAAATGTATATTTTCATCCGAGGCCATTGCACAGATATATTCTTCAAGTTGTAACTTTAACGTAGGACAAGAAATGTTGAGCAGAACTCTCTGAATGTTCTGTTTTCCGAAAGTCTTCAAAAGAGATTCAACATCATATGAACTGGTCAATAGGTCTGCCTCTGTGCATTCCAAAGCCTGTATAACTTCACGATCTCTCTGCATTTACTATCATGCTCCCTCCACGCTTATAAGTACAGATTTCGCTGAATATCCTGTTGGCAAATGAACCTCTCCTTAGCCACAATGCATCGGATCTTGCCTCTTCCTGTGTTAATCTTCCATGTGAACTTTGAGCTCTCACAGAAGCCTTTCTGTGAAGTTCCGTTTCTAAATTCTTGACCATATGCGTTCGGAAACATGTGGATATGTATGAAATGGCATTGAATTCCTGTCTTGTTGGGTTTCCCTGAAATACATGTGGCACATTCATCTTGTATTACGGGCCCTCGACGAGAGAATTGTAAATCTTGAGAAACTCTGTTATAGCTTGTTTGTCATACCTGGAGAGTGTGTGAAGACATGTTAATGACACCATGCTAAATATGATGCTTTGTTACAAGAAATGATTAAATGATAGGAAGGATCTAGATGGAGCCATCCAATTATTACAACAAACTAACACGTTGACAAACATATTCACAGATAAAATACCAATAAAGGAAATAACAGATAACCCTTTGACAGATTTACAGAAATAGAATTTTTTTTGAAGAATGGGAAGCGGAAGCTTTTTTCAGTAAGACCAAGGAATCAATATCAAAAATGCCACGTACAAAGTGCATAGATGATTTGCCGTCGTTGCTGTATACATTTCCAAAAATATGCAAGAATCACTTGTCTGAATTTCATGAAAGTGGCATAGTTCCAGCTCGTTTCAAAAGCGATTTCATTGAAAATCATTTTTGTCAACTTTGTGGTCTTAACAATTGAATATTATGACTATTGTCACACAACGAAGAGTATCATCCTGGGTCAATCCTTAAAATCGCGTGGTAGAAAATTAACTTTTGGCATACCGATTACTTTGCCATTTTCAATATAGAACCTTCGTATATAACAAGCGACGAATTAGATCATCTGCCTGATTCAGACTGATTTGAAAAAGTTGAACTGTCTAGAATATTGTGTATATTTATTATTTTCATACTTTAATTCGTATGAAACACGAGAACTGAATTTGTGTGTCAAATTCCATCAAATTCAAAGTTAAACATTGTGAATGAGGAGCAAACACAGTTTATTAGTATATGATAATTATATTCATCAAGTGCTGGACAAATAGGTTTTGCATACCTCCAAAATGTTTATAGCTATATTTTACTGTTCTGCACAGTGTTTCTATTTGGTAAAATAGCTTGGCGCTCAGCATTGAAACTTCATCTATGATCAAACAACCCACTTGCTTGATGTTAGAAATACTTGTGTGTTCTCCAGATTTAATTTGATCTTACAACACATCGTAAGTAAATCTGCCATCTCCGATTCCATAGAATCTGTGGATGGTGTGGATTTCGCCATAATTAAAAGAAATTATGCCTTTATTAAAAGGTTAATACATCCAATATTTAGAAAGTTTTGGAGTGTCATTTGACCAAATTATATTACCCGGTATCAGGTTCTTTTATATTAAGGGAGCTATGTTGATTAGAATAAAGACTCTAAACATAGAAAAACTCGATTTCATTTGAATATGATACTTTATCATACTTCACAACGTCATTGGAAATTATCAGCTCTACTTCTTTTTAAAATGAATTATATCATAATAGTATTTATGCAGTTTAAAATTGCGTAATAACCAATAAAAGCTCCCATTTCCTAGAATAGCATATTACAATTTAAAAAATAGAGTCAATGGCTCTGTAGCTCATCAGGCTTTATATATGATTTTGCTTTAGGGTGTGACCAATGTGGTTCCCGCCTTAGTAGGGGCCACATGGTCACAAAATCTACAATTATTAATCCTCACTAGTCAAGGAGTCTGTACACAAATTTACAGCTTTCTAGGCCTTATGGTTCTGGAGAAGAAGATTACAATATGTTTTAAGGATGTTGCCCCTGTGGCCCCTGAGTCCCCAGGGCAACCAAAGCTACAATATATACAGCTGCCTATCTTAAGTTTGTTCACTTACCTTCGTATTCTAGTGCAAATATCATGTAATTTGTAACGTCTTTGAGACATCATATCATTGTGAAAACAAAACCGATTATGATGAAATTTCACTGCATAAGTTAAGATTCAGTTTGCGTTGACATATTCATATGTCATACCTAGCAGATAGCTGTAACAAATTTGGCAGGTCATTGATGTGACCAGGGGTCAAAATTTCGAAACACTGATTTCTATTTTGCTTTACAAAATATTTCATAAGTGATCAACAGCTTTAGATCTTAATCTTAAGTGTTCCATTGCGCTAAAGCAAAGTAACTGTGCTGATTTTTTCCCTACAAAGTTTACATGGATGATTTTAATCGAAATTTAAGAAAATCCGAATTTCACAAATATGACCCCATCTGTCTATTTAGCAATGCCAAATATCTACATTCAGCACCAGTGACAAAACGATCCCGAAATATGGCTTGGGAATGGTCAATCTAAATGGGGAATGGTTATTTTACACATGGACAGTTGATGATCTTATGTAAGTGGTCATGGAGTTATTTGATGGACGTCAAAACGAACACCCATATTACATGATATTTCCACTAAGATCACAAGCAGGTGAACAAACTTTTGGTATGCAGCTGTAATCCTCATAAGTCAAGGAGTCTGCGGTTCTGGAGAAGAAGAGGGAAATAGGTTTTAAGGGCGTTATTAGGGCCACCAAAGCTACAATTTATAATACTCACAAGTCAAGGAGCCTGTACACAGAGTTAAAGCTTTCTAGGCCTTATGGTTCTTGAGAAGAAGATGAAAATAGGTTTTAAGGGTGTGGCTCCTGTGGCCCTTATTAGGGGCAACATGACCACCAAAGCTACAATTAATTATCCTCACTAGTCAAGAAGTCTGTACACAAAGTTTCAGCTTTCCAGGCCTTAATATAATTCGAAATTCCACAAAGTTTACGGATGGACGGACGGACGCCGGACACCATGCCATGCCTTAAGCCCATCTGGTCTGTAAAGCTACAAATGGCGTGAAGAGCTACCCTTGGATCGGCCGGGCATTTGTACATAGAGAAGGGTGGTGCTAGTTTAAGGGTTAATTTTAAAAGTGTTTCTAAATGTTAGACAAATTGATCAAGGGATACAGCAAAGAATGAACAATGATTCCAATGCATATTTTTGTGAATAAAGCTATATTTATAATAAAGAATATTAGTTTAACCGCACGTTACAAAGGTCGGGTAGCAACTAGAGTGTCCTCTCTTTTGTTTTCTTGAATAATTTCGTTCAAATTTGAAATACAAATTTATCTCAACATATAAAAACGACACATGAGTGTTTTAGTGTGTTAATGAAGTGAAGACATAGTTATAGCATAGACTCTATCCTAATAAACTTTTCATGTGGTACTTTCACTGATCAAATCTGAACTTTAGGAACCAAATTAAACAGAACTATTTTTTTATAAGACTCCTTTGTTGATAGTTGCTGGGCAAGAGTTTTCCCTCAACTAAAACGGAAACATCTTCAAACCGTACTTTATGGAAGGCTTCGGAGATCAAAACAATATTGAATATGGACGATCAATTACATAAGCAAGCGTAGGCAATTTGCCTCTATAGTTGTTTTCGGAAAAATATGAGAACTCGTTTCTCAGAATGAATTGGATCATACTGATTTCTTTGTTGACTCCCCGGTTCAATAATGTGATGAAAATGGAACTTGTGTTTTTTTGACAGCGAGTCTTCATGATTGCACTTAATATACACATAACTTAATCATTATGACAGTGATAACCGTTGTGTTTGTTAATAAGTAAAGAACACGTTTCCATACATTATCTGTTTCAATATATGTATAGGTGAATTCACAAATCTAAAAAATGCCATATTTTATATGATTGCGCGATAGGTGAAAATGATCAACATGTTTAGATTGTGACCAACGTTAACATATCACGACCTACATGTACTGCTTATCTTATCAAAGAATGTCATCGCTGCTATAAGCGATAATAAGTTGATTCAAAGTATTACTCGGTATAAATTTCTCTATGAATGTTTAGTTTTGTTATCTCTGTTAAAACATAACAAATTACATGTACTCGATATAAATTTAAGGAACCGAGGCGATGAAGAGGCCCTGATTTTTCCAGATCTTGCAAAATAAAATTATTAAAATAGTCCTAACAGTTTTAAAGAAAATACAAAGCAAACTGCATCTTGTTATAATGTGTTAAGGGACAGTAGCACGTTGTTTAACAATTATATATTTTTAAAAGTTTCACTTTTATTTGTACGTTAATGCTATGTGTATTATTTTGATAGTGTCAAAAATTACATTACAGAACCCAATCATCCACAGTCAGAGAACAAATTATCAAGTTTCACATAAAGTCCACAGGCGGCCATTTTTGTGTGAACTCATTATGTATAAAAAAGGAATCGCATGTCTAAACGTTACATTATATACTTGGTTTATTACTGCTTCATTTAGTTTCAATAAATTATCTTTCCATTTAGTTTGCTTTTCCTGACATCACCTTATACTCCTCCCTTTAACATTTATCATGTTATATGTTCATTTTAATGAAACCACATTGGTGGAGGGAGTTGCCCTCGTACCGAAATAGACACATCTTGAAACTTCGGCTAATGGAAGCTGCAGCAATCCAAACAATATTGAATATTGATAATCAATTACATAACCAAGCTCGAGAAATCTCTACCACGGTTGATTATTCAGTAAACACTATCAAACTGCTTCATTTCCTCGCAGCCAATTTGCGACACCAGACATCAGTGAGGGAATATCAGGATCCATATTTTGCACACTTTTCACATGAGGGTTGACGCGAAGTAAAGGGAACCATTGTTTTGCTAAATTTGGTAAATTAATGTGTAAAATATTGTGTGTAGAGATTCTTATGTACATGTATCCTGACTGTATTCACAAAAAAGTTCGTCAATAATTAAATATGTCTGATATCTTTGCTAACAACAATCCTACATTTAATCATATTTATAAGCTTTTGTATTAACAAATGCGCCGACAGTTCATGGGACAAAAAAGGCCTCACCTTCTCTAACGCTGGGTACTATTACAATAGCTATTGTGATAAACTGTTTGAGTGGCATTTAAAAAAATATTTGTAAGGTTATAAAGTACAAGATGTTATCTTACTTTTAGCGCATCGAACCTGTATGGTCCGATTGACGCATGGCATGGCATGGCTGTCCGGCGTCCGTCCGTCCGTCTGTAAACTTTGTCAAATTTCGACTTCTTTTCCAGAAGCTTTAGGCCTAGAAAGCTGAAACTTTGTGTACAGACTCCTTGAATAGTGAGGATTATATATTTATGATTTTAATTATATCTCTGCTGGCCATGTGTCCCTTAGTCAAGCCCCGAAAGCTATTTCCATCTTTTCCAAATAAAGCATAAGGCCTAGAAGGCTGAAACTTTGAGTATTGATTCCTTGACTAGTGAGGATTATTATTTACAGCTTTAGAGCTCTCGGTCCCTAAAGGGCCAGAGGGGCCACACCCTTCAAACTTATTTTCATTTTTTTCTTAAGAATCGCAAGGCCTAAAAAGCTTAAACGTTGTGTACATTGACCGCACCCTAAAGCAAAATTAAATATAAAGCCTGATGAGCTACAGAGTCAATCGTTTTCGTATATTTATTCACAGAACAGCAACGTTTCGGTATTATATCCTTATACCGTTTTTAGTATTATGTTCATATGAGTAGTACTAAATATGTTACGAGATATGTTTACATTCGTAACAGTTGTGATAACGAAGAGATTTAGTCAAACACATATTCGCGGAAATCGTAATGTTTAACTTGACGTTATAATATCAAGACGGATATCCCTTGTACAGTGGATTGCCAAACATTTGACGTTATACCCATAAACTGCCATGTTATTTTGGCGTAGCATAAATACTTTTCATGAAATGGCTTCTTCTTGAATTGTTTTCAACGATTTCACATTTGAACTGAAGTGACTAAAATGTAGATACTATCCTGTAGTTAGACTCTCTATCGATATTTTGACCTATCGTTACACCATCACTTGACTCAATACCTTGCCGTGGTGTGGTGGTTTGAGTGCTTCGGTCGACCTTGAAAGCATCAAAACCACAATTCAAATTGAAAGTAAGGATATACAAATTGCACATCAAATATTCTTCTCTCATAAATCAATCTTTTTCGATTTACAACTATTCAGTTCCTTAAATTTAACCACTTAATGAGAGAACTGCCAACATCAACGTTGCGAATAGTTCAATTATATATTATATGCAATCTGTTGTACCGCCCTGATAAGATTGGGAATTTGAAAATACATTTAAACTTTCAACAAAATGAAAACAGAAACAAATTCACAGAACTGATAATAGTGGTAGTGAATCGAAGAGATGATTGGGGTGTCGATTATCAATTGAACCTATTTTTGTTAATTTAATGTCTATTTTAAGTTCAAAATATTAACTATTTATTGCTAAGGACACGTGGTCGACCTATAAGATGCTCACGTCCAGTGCGACATTTCAGATATCAATACATGGAAAGCTTAAGATCTCTATTGCGAGGTGCCGAATTGATTCCAATTAGATACTTCCTTAAGGAGGTTGGATATCTTAAGTCAGATTGTGTTATTGAAAAGTTCATACTTTTTTTTTTTTTTCTCACTGACAGTGTGAGGTAAAACAATAGAAACATTAACACAAGTTTAAGTTTGATAAACAATAATGACTGTATTATATGTTTGTACATAAGTATTTGTTTTATGATAAAATTTTTTTTTTAAATAACCGTAAAAACTAATGAAAAGATATAAAGAAAGGGTAGTCTTGACAATAAAGAGTTATCTCACCTGGATGTTAACGTTCATTGATAAAGCTAACTTGAATGTGAATATCTCAGTTATCCCCTTGGACATATATTGTTTTCTTTTGAATCTTATTCTTGACCATCAAATATATAATTTTCAAAAACATCTTTATTCGAGAAATTAATTTTCAATAAAACAATAAATATTTTACAAAAAAATCATTTAAATAAAAGGTTATTTGTATGGATTTACTTAATATTACATTCAAGCTTTTTTTCTGAATTAGTTTATTTCTATAGTGCAATGCCCTAATAGGAAAACATTAAGTTAACAATCATATTCAAAGGTTAACTTTAAAGGGGCAGTAGCACGTTTTTATGGGGAACATAAGGTAATGTCAGGAAAATGAAAATTAATGGTTCCAATTGAAAGACAATATATTTAAACAAAAGGACGCAAAACTAATTCAAATACATAACGTAAAGTTTAGCCATGCGATTCCCTTTTCTTACACAAAATGAATTAAAGGTGTTGTCACAAAATGGCCGCCAATGGATTTATGTGAATCTCCATACTTTGTCTTCTGACTATGGATGAATGGTGTGTGTAATGAGATTTTTGACACTGTCAAATTAATACATTTAGCATTAACTTACATTTATCAGTGATTTATTTGAAATATGAAATTATCAAAAAAACGTTTCTAGACGAATGCTGATAATTTCAGTATTTTGCTTGATTATGTAAAGCGATGGTAATATGTTCAATGAAACTGCAACTAGCACAACCGTTTCTAAGGTATCGGCTTTCACTAAAACTTTCAAAGCTCCGTGTTGACAAAACAAGTCCATGAATACTGAAGGGAGATAACGTTTTCCAAACTAAGTTTAGGCAAGATATTTTTTAATTTATTGATGAAATAGTCGAGATCGGAACGCGAATATTGGTTTGATAAGTTTGCATATATATATTTGATGTGGTGCAATTTTATTTTGAGGAAAAATACGAAAATGTAAACAAATATGACGAAGCGGATCAGCTGATTGCAAAAGTAGTACCGCATTATGACGTCACTATCCTTGAATAACCTGCTTTGGCTTTACGACACTCGTGAATAACCTTCAACTGGTTACACAAGACTTGTTTCAAATAACCAAACTTATCTCATGAAGATATTCAGAATAGGTATGTAATAACATTAAGCGTATTCTTGCTATATAAGGGTTATATATATTTGATTATTCGTTATCTACAAACATCAATCCTTTGTTGCAGGAAATGAGATTGCTAGTATTTCATGTCAAGTTTTAAAAAATATTCTCTCCAAAGCCGATGATAATAATACTGATAACTCAAAACCATAGTAGGATTTATTATTATGTATGTATAGACAAATAAATAACAATTAAGGATAACAGTTTTCATTTTTGTCAAGGAAATTGTAAATCATTATTCTTAAATCTATTTCATACATGTACATGGCTCCTTTTGAAATCGTTTGAGGAAATGATTTTACAGCTCCAGGCTGCAGGCACATAACAATTCAAATCCTTTTTTCTTTGAAGAATAATATATTATTTGAAGAAATGAGTCACTGTCACTTAGTAGCAGAAATACAGAACATATATTATTTTTAGTAGTACATCATCATGGAAAATAATGGGGATTAAGTTGATTTCATTAGAGTCAGGGGTCCGATCAATTATAATTGTTTAGTTAAGATTTCTCCGGTTTGAAAGTATACACTCAGGGGCAAATGAAACGATACCAACTTTTCAAAAAGTGTAGAAAACGACACGATTAATACAATTTTGTTTATGAAGATCTGATTGCAATAGTTTTTTATTTTTGTCATATTCAGATATATGTTTTCTTTTAATTTACTAGAGGATCTTCGTCGCTGATCACCAACGTTATCAATGATCAACAGTCTGTGGGTTCTGGATAATAAAATGAATAATGGAAACTGTTTCCTTATCGCCAGATATATATAAACAGATGATATTTCATTTCCCCGGAAAAGGAAGCCCTGGGATTCAATTCTTTGTGTAAATGACAATACGATTGACATTGTCAAGAAGTAAAGTTTTAAATGCGTATGTTTTCAACAAGCATTGATTAGGTATGTCTTTGGTAATGTTTATGTCACAATGTGCGTTTTTGAAAGTCTTCAACACTTCATTGTTGAGAAGACGAAAGCAACGTCACTAATAACATGTTCCTCGAAATGCAGTTTTGTTGGAGACAAGTCTGTTGAGTTTTGGTACGAGTCGACTGCAATGCAAGATAAACGCAAGTCCAAACTAGAAAGTAAAGAATTTCAACGATCAAAAGTGAAAACACCGACAATGAGATCATTAGAAAATGTCAAGAAGGGAACGTGTTATTGTGTGTCTCGGGAGCCCCAACACACATTGTCAGCTAAGTTCAACTTCTCACAGCTTTGTCACTTAAACAAAGGTAAGAGAAGGAAAATATTCGTTTATTCGCATTATAAGAAATATTTGTCTTTGTCAGTTTTACACATAACGTGATACGTCTTACAAAACGTTTGAAACGATACAGGTGGACCTTAAGTATAGGTTAATGTCCGAGTAACTCTCCATTCCTAAAAAATAATGGAGCCGAGGGCCCCAGGGCCCGAGGCTCATTATTTTTTAGGAATGGAGAGTTACGAGGATATTAACCGACTTAAATTACACTCAAGTGAATGCTTTTTCAAAAACATAACTTAAAATATCTAAAAAATGAAATTTGAAGAGAAAAACTTGATGTTAAATACAACGCTCCATTACTGAAAAATAATGGAGCGAGAGAACAATAGGATGACGTCACAAGTGTAATTTAAATACACTTTGATTGACAGATTTCTTATTATGAAAACATGATTTAAATGTTTATTTGAGATTGAATGATAAAACTTTCATTATAGCTTACACAAAAGACAACCTTGGCAAAATACAAGGATTTACAAGTCGGCCATCTTTGCATTGTAAGTTACTAAATTTTATATACTGTGTCTTCAAAATTTAATACATACATTTTATTTTCATAAATGTATGATTGATTGAAAAAAATACCATCTTTTTATCTAAATGAGAAACATTGCCATCTAATTTCCTTAACCCAAATGAATCAATTATAAATAGATGAAAGCAAACGTCAAAATGTCATTTCACACAGCAGTACTGTATTCCTTTCACTGAAATGTTACACATTTTAACACGTAAAATGCAAAACATCTTGGTTTACAGCCATTTTGAGTCCCGCTTCATGTCCGAAACAGTTCAGCCATAACCGACGTTTTTGTAACGAGTAACCAGGGACTATTTCGCATTTTCAGGCTGCTGTTTTGGCATTTAAAAAATATTTTTTTATGCAAATGATATATACAATCCCGGTGATAGATAATGCGAAACACAGAAACCAACGTTGAATACAAAGTACACCCCGTGTGAACGTGTACTCCTAAATTTTGCTTGTAAGAGCGGAAGTGTACGCTTGTCAATGGCAGAGTGCTATGTCAGAAGCCATGTGTTCAACTCTATTTTCAAATTTTCCATCTTCAATCTGAACATTGGGTAATTATATTTTATTTAGTAAAACTTTAGACCTTAGTCAGTGCACAGCCCAAGTTATGGCAATGAATATGCTTTTATAGCTGAATAATTCAGTGATGATCGTCACTAGCAATGATAAATATCACAAATCTGTTGACAAATGTTTGTTTACATAAATACTAGAAATAATTGCAATTTCACATTTTAGGACATGATTTTCTAATCCTTCAAGAGGGCAATTACCAAATTTCAATAAATTTTGACAACTAAATGTAAAGTTACAATGTATGCAAGTACATCAACATGACAAAAATAAATTCTGCTTGTAAGAGCCAATACATTTTGCGAAGTGTCTGCTTGTAATGAAGTGGAGTGTACGATTGTAAGATTTCTAAATTATTTAAATTAACCCCATTTCACTATTTTCAGTAGGAAAATGAACCCATATGGATGTGGATGCTGTAGTTTTACTGCAAAAGAATTCCATGATGTCATCAATCATTGTGTAGAAGAACATTCATCAGAGAAAATAATCCTTCGCAAAATAAAATTATGTCCCTTGTCTGGAAAGGAGAAACATGTTTTGAAAGATTACAAACTTATTCCATCAGATCTTCGACAGAAAAACTTAAAAGTCGTTGCTGGTGATGAGGAGAAGTTGCGTATCATTAAACAATCCAGAACAGCAACTACTGTTAGTGAATCTGTTGAAAGCAAAGACAGTTTACATGCTTCAGAAGAAAACGACGACGACGAAGATTCACTGAGGACGCTCACTGCACTTCTTCCCAAAGTTGTTACTGAGCTACAGAATGAAGGGCTGTTGGAAACATATGTGAAATTCAACAAACTGATTAGCGAAAGAAAATTTCCTTTAGACAACATAGCGTTTTTGCTTTTCATGGATGTTGTTAAATTTCTGAGCTGTGGTACTACCAATCAAATGAGATACAATAAAACAGTAAAATCCTTTTGGCTGACTGGGTACAAGTTGTTTCACAGTAAATTTCTCAGGCTTATGGGAGGACCAAAACACCAAGGTTTGAGGAATGAGACACTACCAGATATTTTGGATCCTTCAAAGGCCAAAATCAACTTTGTTGTACCACACATTCAAACACTGGAGGCAATGAGCAAGTCCATAATGCAAGAAGACCTAAAACCTGGCATTCTCACCCATGTCATGGATCTTGTTCAAAACCATTATGGCGAAGAAGCTGGTTCTTCAATGAAGATTTGCTTTGATGGAAAACGCATAAATGCATGCCTGACAGAAAATGAAGGTGATATTGATTTATTTGGGTGTGAAGAAAAACCAACACTGCAAGAACAACATCTGAGAAACGAAAAGGAAAAAGAACAAATTGAAACTCTGTTGAAGAGAGCGCAAGACATCCTTGACTCGTCAGAGCTGCAAAACCTAAAGATAAGTCCATCTGTACTCTTACCACAAATTAAAGGTGTGATGGAGACTGTCAGCATAAGGGTAAGTGAAATGAGGCAGTTGACAGTGAGCAAAGAGCTAGCGGTGACCAAGTTCAAGACCCTTGGACTACCTGATTGGAGGCTTTCAAAATACAAATTTGTCATCAGCGCTATTCAAACGTCACTTTACCAGATGAAAGAGTGTATTGACAATTGCCTCCAAGCAATTGATCAGCTTGGGCGTGTATGTGCAGAACTACAGGGTACTGCACATCTGTATTCTGTTGGTGAAACAGTTGATATGAGTCGTCAAGAAAACTATGTGTGCATCCAGGGTGAATCATCTGTTACCAAGTCAACCAACAGCAGCATTGAGCATCATTTGTTGAAGCAAAGAAGTGAACAATGGTTCAATATACGAAAGCAGTGTAAGGTATCAGGAAGTACAGTCTTTAAAGCCCTTGGTCTGGATAGTTTGAAGGAACAGATAAGTCATTTCGATTATGTGTTCAACAAACTTCCCAGGAAACAGCCTGATTCACAAACTCAATTGCTTCTTGATCATGGTACATTGCATGAGCTAGATGCTGTAGCAACTACGTGTGGAAAGATATTGCCAATTTTCTATCCAAGAATCAGCTTTGTTGAAGAAGGTTGTTACGACCTTAGATACGAGAACAACAGTTTCTGCGTTGTTAGTCCAGATGGGTCAGGAAGGACGAGTCCTAGTCATTCAGCCACGATTGCATTTGAAATAAAATGTCCACATCCGGACAAGAAATTCTCTACTCAACAAATGTATCAGATTCCTGTCTACTACTCTACTCAGTTGTTATGCGAGATGGCAGCCTTGCAGTGTGAAGAGCTTCTGTTTATCTGCTACACCGAGGTGAGTTCCACTGTGTTCAAAGTATCCTTTTCACAAAAAGTGTGGGACACAATTTGGAATGCCTTGCTGCTGTTGTATGGTTCGGATAATCCACAGAGACCCAAGAAGAGGCCGGATAATCGAAACACAATACGGCAGTTGTTACAGGAGTTCTTGGAGACAAATGTAACATTTATCTGTGAAGTACTATCTGTAAAGGCAGTTCAGTGTGTGCATGAGAAGGTTCCAAGTTCTCCAGCATATTCCTTTCATATCACACCAATATCTGGACGAAAACCATCAACTGTTCTTTCTATCCCACAGACATTGCACAAGTCATTGTCATGTGTCAAGGAAGCTGCCCAGCTGACCAGAAAAATGGCCACAGAAGTTTTGGTATTTCTCATCAGCGACTTGGATCGTATCAAGAATAATGTTGTTCCTCATGCATTACCCATTGCATACGGAATGCAGGGGACAAGTCTTCGAACAGCTGTGGTTAGAAGAATGTTCAAGAAGGTTCTGACAGAATGTTTGGCTAGGGGGATTAATGTCAAAACATTTTCATGCGATGGGCAATTCATTGGCCTGATACACAGAGATGATCATGACAAAGCACTCACTCAGCTGCAACTACAGAAGCAATACTGGGAAAAGGTGTTGAAAATTCCAAAATCCAAAATCTTGAAATACATTGAGGGTTTTAATGTGACTAGAGAAACGGAAAACAGAGATTCAAATGCCCGCATGGGAACACAAATGCCCTTTTTGATGCAAACTAGACACCTTAGAGCACTTCATCACTCAAAAAATACCGGATGTGACACAAAGCGTCCAAACACTGATGATGATACTGAGAAAGCTATGAACCTACTGCCACTGAATCTGAAAGATTTAGTAGACTCAGAAACATACAGTGAGGTTGTGACAGCAATGAAGACGCTAATACAAGACAAGGAACAGGCGAAAGATAGTGGAGATTGTGATGAAGATGAAGATGGTTTCTTGGATTCTGCTACTGATGCTTTGGAAGACAGTATCATTGTTCCTGAACAACGGGCTTCTACAGTAGAGCTTCAGAACACACATATTGCATGTATATTGTCAGCGTTAAAGAGTGATGATACAAGCAAGAAGCAAAAGTGGAATACCATGTCATATGAAGAATTTTCATCTCTGTTGACATCAGCAAAAACAATTCATGAAGCATTCACCTCCTGTCAACTAAAAATTGTCCTTCGAGTCTTAAAACAGTTGTTCAAGGAGCAGGCAAAGCATATCCAAATATCTGCAAACAAAGCTACATTGGTGAATTTCTGTTCAGATATCCTTGCAGATGGATCTAAGGTGCAGTGTAAAAAGCGCATAATGAAGAGACAGGTGCCAAGTTTGAAATCACTTTCCAATAAAAGTGTACGCAAGCTCCCAGCAAAACTACTACGTATGGTATATGCAGAAAGATTGTATCCAGACATACTCCGAGAATGGCGGACATCCTTTCCATTTGCATCTGAATGTGTCATCAACAATGAGGATTCAGTGACATGGTTCTCGTATCCAGAGACATTACAGGCTGGGTCACAACAGCGCGCATTGTTTGGAGTTGTGGATAGCCACCATATACTTACAAACTTAAGAGCGAAATGTTGCTCAACGGGGATGCCAAAGAGCGGTATCAAACAAGAAGCATGGCTTCGTGTAGCAAAATCAAGCAAAGACAATGGTACAGGACTATCTTTAGCCCAGGTTCAAGATCTTATTGACAGACAAAGCAATGCCTTTGCACGCAAAACATTCTCTGAAGAAGTGGAAGATTGTATGAGAAATTACGGGAATGAAAATGAAGCAAATCTGTGCAGACTGATACGTGAGTGGTATGAAGCCGATGATGAACCAGGCTTGTCAAGCAGTATCCGAACCAAACGTCGTCTAGCATTGAGAAAATGGTTATTGTCAAAATATGACGGTCTCATCTTTCCTCCGCCTGGGATGTATGTGAAGGACATTCCAATTGTAACATACGAAGCATTACTCACCAACATTGAAAGGAAAATACAGCTGCACCCATATGTTGGTGGATCCTACAATCCCAGAGCAGTTTCAACTCTTGATGCCGAAAACTTTTTCAGCTTATTCGACGATCTTCACCCATCTGCAGGCACACGTCTCAAACCAGAGAATGTGAAGAGCTGTCTGAGAACTGCCTGCCAACTGATGTCTATTCGTCTTGACATGGATAGGTACTTGCATTTCATATCATATTACCTAACTACTAGTCAATATTTCAAATTACGACTCTGAATTTCTTAATCAGAAGATTCTCCAAGTATCTATAGTAAGTACAAGTAAGATACAATGACCTGTTAGAAGATGCAATCATTCCAGTAAAAAAAACGTACATTAAGGACTGGTGACGCTTCATCTTATGAATTCTGTTTTAGTATTTTGTTTCTTATTTTAACATTTCAATCACAATAGCCATTTAGCTCAATGGTGATCTGTTACCAGATCGTTGATAGTTATCTTAATTTTACAGATCTTTCCACATGTGTACATCCCGAGCGCCTGTATATCCCCAACATGGACTTCATCAAGTATCTGAAACGGATAAGACAGAAAGCACAACAGAGGACACAACAGAGGACACAACAGAGACCATTCATTTAATGAAAGCCGACCACATTATCACAAAGTAATTTATTTATCATACACTTCAACATTAATGTTACACTCATCTGTATAAAATAGTTCTCCCATTATGAAGGTTGATTATTATCAGATTAGTCAGATTAGACTTTTTTGTACCCAGTATCATATCAGCATCGGTCATTACAAAACATGTAATTAGATCATCGTCATTCCTTCTTTGTGTATGTTGTTTTGTTCAGGTGTCAATGCACATGTACCATTGTCAATTGAAATAATTTGGTTTGAAACATTATGAAATGTAATACAGTAATTCAATTTACAGAGATCATGAATTCGACCTGACTTGTGAGAGAAAGAGAAAAAGAAAACGAAAGAGTGGGGAGGTATCAAAGCCAACCAAGTACAGCAGAGGGGCACGTGGTATCAGAGAGTTCCACAAGAGAGATGAAAGCAAAATTCTTCCTCATATACGGCTTGGCATTGATCTACCAGAATAACACTGGTTATCGCCCTACTTGATATGACATATATAGTTTACAGTTACATTTGACTGAATTATTCAATGTTAAATAGAACTGAAGTGTTTGCGATTCTTATATTGGATTCATTGACCATAGAATAAGATTTTCTGTGGATTTGAATTACATGACTAATCAAGACAAACTGGATAACCCATGGACGTGAGATGGCTGTATGTATTGAGAGACTGTAATAAATAATCAAAGGTAATTTGCATAAAAAGTAACATTTGTTAATCATGTCCCTCGATCTTTGCGTTTGTGTGAAGCAATTGAAGCTTATTGCCATAACGAAAACAGAACAAAGCTAAAGATTTCTAAATGTATTTATTCATAACAAAATTACAAAACTCGTTCATAAAAATATCAATTGTAATTGAAAAAAACCAGAAACCATAAATAAACACCCGTCTGAAATGAAAAGAAATAAATATGTTTAAAAGAAACAAATAAACAGTTCCCTGTCTTTCAATTGGCACATACAGACTGATAAGGAATAATGTTTAGTTTTTGAGGCATCTATTAACACGATGTTTCCTCAGCGAGGAGCGCCACTTGAATCTCATCCCACATTCACAAGGGTACTTTAATGCAGAAGATGTGTGAAGAACATCCACGTGCTCACGAAGAGTCTTCTTGTTCTTCAATACTTTTTGGCAGTGTGGGCATCTGTGCACTGGGCGATCCTTGTTAGCATTGGGTGGACAGTGCTTCATATGGGCTTTAAGGCTATCTTCATGTGAGTAGCACTTTTTGCACTTGCACAATGGAACACTTAAACGGTTTTACGTTGTTGTGTGTATTGACATGGCCATGGAATGTGCTTCTACTTATGAACGACTTGTGACAAATTTGGCATTTGAAACACCCAGTTTTTTCATGCTTCAGTCTAACATGAGTTCGCAGGTTGGTAACACTACTGTAGCCTTTGCCACACCTTGCACAGATGATGGGTTCCTTAACGGTTTGATTACATGTTTTTCTAGGCGTTGATGTTGTTGGCTGTGAAGGTGTGGTGTCCATGGTTCCATCAAGGGTTACACCACTAACTTCAAACGAATCCATCTGAAGTCAAATAATACAATAATTAAGGGGAAACAATAAAACTATGCATTTTTTGCGGTTGCAGGATTTATTTTACAGCTCTTACAAGCGTTCACCATGTCAATCGAGGTACTTGATTACAAGCGTACCGGTTGTACTTTACAAGCGTACACCAACAACACGTGCGACAGAGATAGCACTGATGACAATTGGTTAATTTCTCGTAGCCAACACGATGAAAGAAACTAAAACTTTGACAATCCATATATAAATGATTATAGTATGCATTAATGTATATTTGATTGTAGTATATTTTCTTGTTTTTGACAAAATAGTTCATGAACACAGAATTATCGGAAGAAATCTATTTATACCGTCTGTTTTTGCACACCACTAACTTATTTATGACACCACAAAGCCCATTTTTTGCTTACAGTTGACTTGATATATATTCTTTTACAGTATAGAAAAGTTACTTACAACTCTTCACATCTCTTGAGATAATTACAAAAATGCTACACTGAAAACGTAAACAAAACTCACCTCTGCCATTGACAAGCGTACACTTCCGCTCTTACAAGCAGGCTTAGGCGTACACGTTCACACGGGGTGAAGTAACTAAATTAGTTATTTATTGATACATCCTAATTTTGCGTTTATGCAAGTTATCAAGATTTGGTTTCAGACCAAAAATTATGATGTTATTTCGTAGAAATAAATGTGATATTCTTGTTAAGCGTTGTCGTCTCCAGATTACGTCTCACATTGAAGACTTATTCTCTGTCAAGATGAAACTACAGGATGTCTTTAAAAAAGACCATGTCAGTCCTGGTTGAAATTGATAATGTTCTAGTAAGAGTGATTTCTATTAGTTAAAGTAAACAAGAGTCTGATCAAGATGAAACAGAAAAGTTTAAGTAAACGACAAACACTTTTAGGTTTGATTAAAGCGGAAATAAGTTGATGTTTAATCGTTTCGAACGGATGTTATAATCAATAAGCTAAAAATTTTAATCGAGACAATGTCAGTCCCAATTGAACTAAGTAAGGCCTTTGTTGGTTGTGTAATTAAACTGCAACCCAATCAAACTATAAAAGTAAAACAATAGAAACGTTCTTTTTCAGCAAGCAGGAATGGTAATTTAAAAGCAACAAGCGTCAAACCAGGAACACTAGAAAAGAAAGCAATAAAAAGTAAGAATATATTCATGATTGTTTCTATGTTAACTATTTTGTTAGATTTAATCGAACTTCCAAAACTATATTTAAAGTAATTAATTAAGCAAATATTCGTTTATTTATTTTCGTGTATATATTTGACTTCAATCCCCCCAAAATAGCAGCAAAGAAATTCAGATTGTGCAATATTTCATCAAATATTTCTTGATTTTATATATGATACTATATATGTATTGTCTGCCTCAGTTTGCAGCCACTAAGTTAACAAACCTTGCTTTTTTAAATTGAGGTGCACATCAGCTGGTGAAAAAAAGTTTTATTTTTTTCCAAGTACACATTATGTTTCCACCTTCTGATGATTTACCGAAGGGTCATTGAGTTCATAACAGTGTAACATTTTATACTGTGCACTAGATATGCTCAAATATTGACAGGGCTGGTAAACTACTACATACAATTACAGTTCCAGAAGCGAAACACAGACATGGCAAGGAATGTGCGGCGGACTCAGCTTGCAAAGGGAAGTTACGGATCTGTTGGGATGGCAAATGCAAGTGCAAACCAAGGTACCTCACTATGAGAGGGACAAGGAAATGTGTAACAGGTAAGGGAAGTATTTAAACAATATTTTTAACACTACTAGTCCTGCAGAATGTTGCTAAATATCAGACATATTGTGCACTTTGTGTGAAAAGTACCAAAGTTGGCAGAGGTGTAGCTCATGTTTTTGATTAAGTTAGGATTGAGGGCCAAGTAAATTTCTTCCGCCATTTTCAAATGTACGTTTAATCTCTTGTATAAACATGCAAAAGTCAGTTACTTTAGGCTTTGAAGTTATAGATTAGGTCCCATCTGAATTGAATTATGTATATGAGTCAGTAAATTAGCATGTTTCACACAAAAAATATGCTAAATTTGCAAATTGAAATCGTTAAAAAATTCAAGATGGCGGTTATTGGTAAATGATGTTGTATTATTTGTTTCTAATTATCCATGATAACAAAATGAATAGCAATTTTAACCTTATGAAGCAGAAAAAACCATATGAATTACATTGTTGACACACTGATTAAAAAAATAAAAAAATCCATATTGTCAGAAAATTGTCAATGAAGTATATTTAATTCTTAACTCAATCAAAATGTTTTCCTTGACCTTGTATTAAAAATTCTACCATAAATGTGCAAAATACGAGTTCGACTTAAATTAAATTTAGAGCTTTAATAAATCCGTTATATTCCGCTGATTTCCAAAAACAGTATGTTTATCTCCTAATTATGCCATGTTATTTTCGGTGAATAATTGTCAATTAAGTTCTCCACAATCAATCAAATCTTCAAAGAATTCGAAGCAGTACTTTTTCTATTTATTTGATTGATTAGTTATTACGTTGAATTTGACCTATATTCAGGTGCACGTTTGTGAAAAGGAAAAGGGTCGGATTCACAGTGAAAGCATATTTGGTAATATGGTATGAAAACCCGTCTTAACACATGACAAAACATTTCAGAAGTAGTAAGTTGAAATACTTGTTAATATTCTATCCAAAACTTATTCTTAGGTTACGGTTATAAATATTGTCGTTTTATATGATCCCGCGTATTGTGGTTATTTATGATAATCAATATAAAAGTATTTTGTCAATACTGACCAAAAATGCCATTATTGATAACAACTTTAAACAGTGATTTCTAACATGGCACAAAAAAACCCCGGCAAAACCGCCATTCTTTACGAATTTGCCTTAAATTATTTCAAATATTTGTTCTTCATTTGGTTATTATTACCTTTTGTAATTTTTGGGTCCTGTAAAGTATCAAAATATATTTTCGCAATCAATCAAGTAATAAGTCTTTAAAGGGACAGTTCTTATAGCTATTCTATGGAATATTTTTTTTGGGGACATTCCTTTTTATACATAACGATTATGAATACGCGATGATGTCCTCATTCAGTTTAAACATGTCTTTGCTAATTGCAATATTCTATGTCGATTTAATTTGACAAAATTTTGGTATGAAAAAAAATGCGATATTTTATCACTACAAAGGCTAATATATAGGATCATATAAATTAGTAATGGAAATACAATTCGGCATTCAAAACGAACTGAAAAGACTTCTAAGATAATTTGCTTGCATTTGCAGCTTGATACTCTTGTATTCAAGAAGACAAACCCTCTTCATATTCCTGATATTAAAATGCCATTACACTAACAGTTTCTGACACACATCTTAAACTGCTATACTTCACTGATGTTACCACAGGTTCCTCATCTTCAAAGGTTTTCAGTAACAGTCACCTGTATCAGGTCATTGAGGGGCTTGCAGTAAAGATTTGTATGAAAATGTCATGCCTTTTGCCTGCTTATGCGTGTAGACATGCATCCCAGGTAGTGACATGAACTCAATGTACTTGCTTTACTTGTAACTTCCAGAGAATCAATAAAAATCCCACATAAGCTTACCCTGTAGTACATAAGAACAAATCAATGTGAGTCTCCCAAGTGTAAATAAACCTGTTAAACAAAAAGGAAAATTACATTTGATTTCATATTTGATGTTTTCATCTTACAGTGCCATAAGAAGGCAAATATGTCAGTATTACAAGACAGTACATTTAAAAGTTTGATAGTTGGGTACGATGCCCTGTACAGAGATCAACGCGGTGGATATTAAACGTGCTCTATTACCATGTTATCCCCTAAGTTATATTCATTACTATGACATGTTTGAAGCCACTTGCCGACAACAACTATTGTAGAATGTTTAGAAGAAAACTTGCAGAAGTTATCACAAGAGCATATTCCTTTTGTTGCTTGTAGAGAAAATTCACAAATAAAATTAAGATTGTAACACCATTTCCATCTCAAAATTAACATGTATGAATACAGTTTAGATGCTGCAAGAGAGAAAACCACATGATTTTCTTCATGCATGATATGCAGATGCTAGAAGAAGGTTCTGTATGAGACTGTGGACATCGACCTTGTTTTATATTTGACCTTTTCAGCCAAACCAATTTCGCTTAACGATTGTTAGCATTTGGTACTGCGCCGATTACATACCTACCTACAAAGTGATCCATCTACCTGTCTGTTTGACAGTTCTAAAGACTAAGACATATTTTTTTGAATTATTGATATGTGTCTATCTTTCAGACTTTCAGAATGCGTAGGACGGAGACGAGAATACCTGACTGTTTTTGCAAAATAAGACAATTGAATTTTGCTACTTTTAAAATAAGTTATTTATTTTTCGTTCATGAAAAATATCAATTTTATGACTATAAAACAGACACATTTAACTATATTCAATATGTATTGCAGCTACTATCAATGCCTTCAAGAGATTGTCCCTTATATTTACCCAAATGTATAAGAAAAGAGGTCTGTGGTTACTATTGTTGTGAGAAAGGTTTTGGGCATCTTTTTCAGGGTTTTCTTTTGTGTATGGTTATGAGTAATATGTTTCACATGTATGTCTTGTCCTCAGTATTTTATATTGTACAATGCAATTTTCTGTTGATTGCTCATCTTACAGCTAACCTTATCTCAAGATATTATGCAATATGCCTGGTTGTTGTAGCAAGAACAAACAAATGTTAACACAAGTTTTATAGTTTATTCATCTGAACCGTATTATGAACACTTTATTTCCATTGACAGTTTTTCTCTCAGAGGTGACAATATGATGCACTGATAGTCTGGCAAAAAGGGTTGGCAACATTATTTACAGGGGACATCATGGCAATAAAAGGGCCCGAGAATTGTTTCAGCTCCCATTGTGTTGCCTTGTATTAAGTTTGAATTCTTTAGCCAAGTGACCAATTTATTGTCAAATGGTGGCGTTGAAAAAATACAAAAGAAACAGAAAAAGAGTTTCTTACTTTTTTTTACAATTACAGAACAAAAAATATAATTAAGATACATTTTACAATACAACTTCATTGACAATAAAATACAAGATATAGTCTAATTAGTCTAATAGTCTATAGTATAATTAATATAACCAAGAAAATGTGTCTAAATTGTACAAATACAATTAAATAAAAAAAAAATTCAATAAGCAAACAATATAAAGCTTACCTTGATAACACAATAACTGAAGATAAAAGATTATTTCTACTGAAAATATCTGCATATGAAGCATTAATTTATGATAGATGTTATCACTTCAATAAAAAGCAATTCCAAAGTTAGAATTAATAATTCTTACTGAAATTCTTCTTTTGTACTTGATAAATTCATATTCATATATATTGATACACAATAACCTAAACAAAGTGAAGTTATTGCCATTACATAAAAAATTCTCAACTTCTGCTTGCTGGCTTTTTCCATAGTAACAGGTTAGCTTGATACTGGTAGATTGCCTAAGTACAGACCTGTTGGGCAAAAAAAGCTAGAAGATCTAGCAAGGTGAGGTTAGTTGTATGCAGCATGAAAAGAACAGGCAAGAGATCTAAGTCACATGATCATGACCATGACAGCCTAAGCCATCTAGTCTTGAGCAAGACTCTTATTGGTCAAATAATGATACATTTTTTAACAAATAAAAGTGTTTCTTGATTTTATTAACTTAACTTTTGGAAGTAAAAATCCATAATTGAAAATAAGAAGAGATTATACCGTTTGATTTTTTTAAACAAGATTTTAAAATAATGTGTAAATGAGTCTTGCTTGCAAAAAGGCACAAGTTGTGATATGCAAATAAGGTCAGCTGACCTTTTGTTTATAAACATTGACATGTGCATTTTGTTTTGATCAACATCAAGGAGCGTAATTACTGGTTTGATTACAGAATGTAGTTAGCCAAATTATAGAATTAGACAAGTAATAGATTTTAGATAATGAAAATAATATGAAAATGCTTATAAGTGTATTTAATAAGTATTTTAAAATGAAATTAAAATATATATAAATATGCTTATAAGTTTATATAATAACTATTTTTTTTAATATAAAAAATGATTTTATTTTTATTTTAGCCTTTCACTGCTGTACTTAGGATTATCAGATATAGTTCTTGGCTCTCTGTCTGTGATAATTGTTTGTAGAGTATATTGACTAATCAACACATGCAATTGTACCTTTTTGGGTTTTTTACTTTCAAAGATTAAGTTTTGTAAATCGGGAAACACTACTTAGAAATTTATTTCACAAAACATATCTCCATGAAACTTGGTATTTATCATCACAAGAAGTTGTGCTCTTCAGGGTTTTTATGCTTTCTCGACTATCAGTTTTCAATATGATCAACTTTCAAATTAATTCCATCCATGACTTAACACAACCAGTTTTCCTGACTAATCATTACAAGAAGTTCATTAAGTATTCTTGTTTATTTTGGAATAACAGGTTTTCTTGAAAATTTAAAATCTCATAAGGTACTTGTAAAAGGGCTGGATAGATAAGTCATCTTCTAATAATATTTTTTATCCCGTTGGTTTAATTTGGTCACAGCCTTCATTGGGGGAACTATGCATGCAGACACCAGTCACACTGGCTGACCATGACAAGGTCACCACATCACTTTGACCGCTTTTGAATTTATTGTCATCTCTTCGCTTAGCATAAGCCTGGTGTATAATTCTTATGACTTTGAAAACATGTCTCAAATGATTACATATGTTGGCTTCTATCCTTCTATGAAAGTCAAGCTCATAGTGGGGGTATGTGAGCTTTGCTCACTTTTCTTGTTTAATAATCGTCCAAATAAACCAAATTGGTGTGTAGATAGAAAAAAGCTTCAATAGTAACATGCACTTTAAATTTTTAAATACAAAATTGTTTTAAAAGATGTTTGATTTCAAACACACCCACCCTCGAACAAAATAAAATAAATTGATTTTTTTTGGTTAGGGTCTTATGAAGGTATTTCTACGAAATAAGGCGAATTTTAACTCATAAATCACATACATTAAATTAAATTAATCATATTCTAAAAAAAAAAATCAATTTTCAAGGCACTTTATATATCGGAAATTTCTTATTTAACCCTTTAATTTTTTATACATATAAATAAATAGCGTTTGCTTTGGAGGGATCTGATTCGCTGAAGGCCGTCAGAGCGATTCTGTTCATACCCGTGTAAACTTAATTTCGTGACGTCATAATATATATGACGTCATATTTAGCCACGCCCCCGTGGCGGACCGTTTTTCGCGAAAATAGTGCATCTCTCTTTGTTGTTAATTGTGTATTTGGAGAAACTATGTCTTCAAAACAATAAGTATATGCAGATTTATTTATAAGTATTGACTTCGAAATTTATAAAGTTTATGGAGGTATAAACTTAAAAACCACAGTGCAAACTTTGCATAAATCCGCTACGCGGATTTACACAGTTTGCACAGCGGTTTTTAAGTTTATACCTCCATAAACTTTATAAATTTCGAAGTCAATTCTTAAGTATTTTGAAAATTTAAAAAAGGTATTTTGATAAGTTTAATTTCAAATTTTTGGGCTAGACGCACTCAGATGACAATTGCAGTGACCATGACAACATAGTTTGTGGAACATTAATATAATTATTGACAATATTCAAGAAAAATTATTCATGTTAAACAAACTTGATGGGGGTATTACTCTTCGAGGGTCAAAATTTTATACCAAATGTGGCACCTAATTTTTTGGAATAGTCATAAGACAAGAAAAAAACGAAGACAATGAACACTCAACGGTATTTTTATGATGAGTGGAAATATTTTTATAAGACCCTAACCAAAAAAATCGATAAAAAATAATTTTATTTTATTTTTTTCGAGGGTGGGTGTCTTTGACATCAAATATCTTCTTAACAAAAAATTTATTTTGAAAATGAATAATAGTATAATTATTAAAACTTTGTTCTACACATACACCAAGTTTACATCGAGGTTAATTTTGGTTGATTAGTAAAAATTACTGATAATGCCTACTAACAGAATGTTCTGTCTGTCCGTTTGTTGTAGGTTGTCGTGATATTGGAGATTTTATGGAAGTCTATCCTGACCTGAGACTGAAAAACTTCAAACCTAAGTACAGAATCCCCTTCAAAAAACCATTGTCTCACAAACGGGCTGCAAGAAGATGCTATCATAGGTGCAACATGAAGTCGGAGATGTGTTTTTTTGCCAATTTAGAGGTTACTTCAGAAAACTATAAATGTCATCTCTTCATTGTAAGCAACAATTTAAAAACATTGAATATTAAAAAACTTAAATTCTCCTCGAGGGAAGAGTCACATGGATTTACATTCCTAGTTTCCAAATGTTATGGATAACCATAGCAGGAAAACAATAAGTCATCTTTGGGTTTACTGTTGGGAGATTTTTTGTGATTGCCGATTATAGAAAGAAAATGTAATGTGTCTTATCTTACAACCACAGGACAATAATCAATATGTAAAATGAAAAAAAATGGAGAGGGGTATTGTTGCCTCTTAACGTTTAGATATCGATTTTATCTAGACATGTTTAAATGCTGATTATTTTCAAATTCTATGGTATGAGGTATGAAGCGCTTGATTCAATTCTGCAGTGGCCATGTTGTTTACGTAATCATCGAACTAACTATCAGTATTGTGTTTTTATTTTGTTTATACACATTGCGTCATGTGCTGTAAATTACTATTCTTTTGCCTCGTTCGGTTCTGACAGTGTATTAATCAGATATTCTAAAGACTAATTAATAGGAATCTGAAAAGTCATTTCAAGCAAACCAAACTATCAAAAAAGAAACACAATTTTTTATTTTTACCAGCATATATAGAAATACATTGCTCAAAACAAAAAGAACCGCATAGCAAAAGTTTTACAAAGAAACATTTTTCAATCTTTAAAACATATAAGACGTTTACATTTCTGCAGTGATCAAAATGTTCTCCAATGATTTCCGAGTTTGAATCCTTGGTAATTGAAAATGTGTATCAAAGATTTTTGATAAAGTCAATAAAGCACTAAAGAATTTGAAAAGATAAATGAGGTTTCTGTTGCATATACATTTAACATAACATTTTCTATAAAACGGGGCTTCTCGTTGTTTGAACATCAACAGGTAAGTTTGGATTTAGAAATAAATCCAATAATTATAGGATATCTAACGAGCTTCCCCTTTCATATCAAGTTTATGTCCCTAGTGAAATAATTTTTCTTTGTCACGAGCCTTGGCGAGTGACAAAACAAAATTATTTCACGAGGGACATAAACTTGATATGAAAGAGGAACGAGTTATGTATCCTATTTATTACCAACTTGCATTTCAGACGATTTATATTTTTAAATTACTTTTTATTATGCCTATAAAGAGACGAAACGGCGAATGAATATCAAACCACGATACAGCCTCAAATATTATACTATTACGACGTCAAATATTCACATTTCTAAATTCTACTCTACGTTAATACATATAGTTTCTGGTGAAGTGTAAGTAATAAACACTTTAGTCATGAACGAAGCGTACATGAAAATAAAATCTCACTGCGTGAGAACAGTCAGAGTTATCTTTCTTTGATCAACGACATGTCATGACGGCCGCCATTTGCCTGTATCTTTTCGTCAAATTGTGTAAACAACCGACTTCAAAGTAAGTTTAAGATGCTTATCATTGTTCAAACGCGTTTTGTTTTGAAGAAATGTTGTCTAAAGAATATTCAGTTGTCTTTATATTCTATAGATAACAAGCAATGTCTGTCTGTGTCATTTTGGAGCGACATGGATCAAATTAATGAAATTCGGTGATCAAATTATGCTGAATTTAAACCGTTAAAATTGTGTTTATATGAGCCTTGAGATATATCAAGTAAGATGTTTTATTGTAATTTGTTTGTCCTCCGATGTATTCCTTAACAATTCGGTAAGTAAGAATTAAAAGATTAACTGAAAGTTTGAAGAATGACTCCGACTCACTCAGTGCCATTCGAATTTGTGAATGAAAACACGTTCGTTTTATGAATGAATAAAGTAGTCCGGACAATGTCAAAGTTCACCGCAAGCCAATCAAATCCCTTTGAGGTGTTATGACCCATATGCGTCATAACAAATTATTATGAAACCCCTTTACGAAGTACCACGTGGGTAATAAATAAATAATGTATCATCAAGATGATTTTTATCATAACATTACCATTAACCAGTTTGAGAGATGTAAGTACAGCAAAGGATTGCATCAATATCCAATGTTTTTCTGGGTACACTAAGAAGGTTTTGGCATTGGTATCAGCAGTATTGAATAACACTGGACGGAACAACGGAACAATGACGTGTCTCTTGCGATAGTTCGAATTGAAAGAAGATATGGAGAGAAAAGCACCCGGAGGTAAGATCTCATAACATTATTGATCTAAATCATTTCGGTCTGGGTAAATGCAAGTCGTTTTGAATTGCTGTGATATTGACAATATCGAACATGGACAGTTTATACTACATGTATAACAAAGCAGGATAACATGTTGCATGCAGATTATAGGTCAATACATGGATCAGGATGCTTCATTTGTCCTTACTTCATGATAATAACATCGTCTACTTTGAGCGACCATGATGTGAAGGAAATATCAGGGAGACCGGTAATGTATGAAAGGAGTTGGCATTATGCCTTCAAAGTTGAAATGGAAATATGTCTAAGGAATTCTGCTTACATTTATGTCAAGATGACAGAACAATCTTAATTCTACCATGACATTTCAAAATCCTCAAATTTCATTGGTTTATTTCTATGGTCGATAAAAGACTTTTCGTTAGTATTCAGTCGAAGCAACTTCCGAAACGTACGGGGACTGTATGCATGTCGACTAGTGTCATGAAGTTCGTTTCTATGGCAATGTGTATCAAACCGCGGTGAATCGGCCGTCATAAAAATCGTGTTCGAACGTAGGTGAGATCACGAAAATTAAAAAACACAGTAGATTTATCTCCTAATTATAATTGATACATCACCTGTCATTTGACACTTCCATTCTACGTTTTTGTTTAGTAGGCTTGAAATTTTTACTTTGGTGAAATATTCATATTCATGAATTTCTCCATAAAGTTTACATTTGAACTCTTATATCACACTACTTGGTGAAGTATTGATTTAAACAACATCGTGTTGATCAGATTTTTAAGAACGTTCTTATCGTTATTGTCACAAAATGATGTATATTTAAAGGATAAACATTAAAAATAATTTGGTTAAGACGCATATGAATAATTTTCCTAGATGCCTTAAGTAAACGAAACATTAATTTAAATAAATAAATAAGTTGTTATTCAAAATGCTTTGATAGAAAACGGATTAACATCGTGCCCAACTGGTAGCAGAAATCCAATTTAGTATTTTTGTGAGCAGCTACAGGGCCACAGACTGAGCTAGTCTTTTGACTTTGGAATATATATATATATTTATTTCAAAGTATATCTTTATCGTTTCTTTTACGAACACATTTTTCACTCCATTTCACACAAAAATAAGTAAGAATGTGTCATGAGCAATTGATATACCTTGGTGAAACAACACTCCCGTGGTTACTGTGAGAATGTTCTAGGATAGCTGATACTGGCATAATCATGTTTGATACCCCTACCGCTGAGCGCGTTGATAATAAAACATCACCAAAGCTGATCTAATCTGTCATTGCACTCAATTAACTTCCAATGTTAAACGATTAATTCGAAAATAAAGTTAAACGGATTTTCTTGTGTTTAACGTTTCAAAGTCAAAAGAATTATTTTGGCAATAAAGATAATCAAAAATCCATCTGCTCATCTCCCCACAGAGATATTTCTAGTCGTGTAATGCTATTATAACTTCTGATTGAATAAGATCATGTAAATTCAAATAAATTCAATAATTGTTGATAATAGTGATCTTCATGATAACAGTTCAATAACAAAAAATAATAACCATGCATTTTAATTGCCATCAAAACATAGAACATAGATTGTCATAGAAGGATTATTTTTGTGATAAAGTGAGCGCAATGAGTCCTTTTAAAGAGTATCTTTTGATGGAAGCTGTCTGTAGTCATATGTGCGAGAAACTTTAAAAAAATACATAAAATTATACAAGGCTTGTGATATTACTAGTGAAGTATGGTTGAGATAGGGCTAGGGACTTTTTGAGACTTCCTAAAATTTCTATAAATGAGATTATTGACTGAATATTCTTCTCATATGGTTGGTCCATGAGTACGACAATCTGTTTCTGTAAGGAGCTTTACTTCATTAACCTTAACATATCGTTATAATAATAAACATAATAATAATAATAAGTCGATTCACATTCGATTCACATTTATTCAAAAGAGACATTGTGTTTGGAACAAAATATGTATGGGCTCTCTTGGTTTTCAAAACTGAAACTTTGTAGCGGCGGCCTGAAGGCAATAGGTGATATTCCTAATCTAGGTAGTGAGTCGGGTCACATATGATTTTGACAGCTTGATTTCCGATTGATTTATTCCTTTGTATGAATAATGTACAGCATGTTTTTCACTATCATTTTCATATACTTCTCTACTGTGAGAAACTAATGAATCAAGTAAACGGTTTTAACATTTTTACCAGATAAAATTGACGTTTTAAGATACTTTTATTTGAAATGCAAGATGAATTAGACATGTTAAGTTCTGAAAATCAGTTTTGAAAATGTTGTTAGCGCGATATCTAATGAACTGCTCAACCTAGAATCTTCAAACTTGGTACCAGTTTTCATCTGGATAATACGCAAACACCAATTGATTTGCGTGACCATGACGTCATTTTGACCGTTTTTTAAAATGTTGTTGGCGCGATATCTTGTGAACCATTGTATTGAGTATCTTCAAATTGGTACCAATCTTTTTGAGAATATGCATGCACCAATCTGTACTAATCTTTATTTCGGAATATGCAAACGCCAATCTATTTGGGTGACCTTTCATGTCAAAGATGCTGAAAAACAATCACATTCTCATAAGAATAATAACAATTGAATGAAATATTCTTGATTGCGGCGGGGGACATGGTCACGTTTGTGACAATTACTTGTTATTATCAATTGATTAGTTTGTGTTGTAGAACAGAGTGTAATCTGTAGGAGTTAAATACACTGGCCACGCAGAGTTGTAAGGTAGAGAACCATGCAGTAGTGTTTTGCAACCCTCTTTGGTCATAGTTTACAAGAAATTAATCTCTGCTGTTTACAATAGGCTGTTTTATTTTAAAGTCAATTTCTGCTAATGAAGGATCGAAACTGAGGATAAGTGAAGTCTATACCTATGTCATTCACTATGATTTTATTGATATTGTTTACGCTAATATCATATTTTTTGCGCCATTTTAAAAAAAATCTCAAACTCTCATAAAATGTCAGCAATTAAGAATGAAAGAAAGACATTATATTAGTTTCAGCAATAACCGAAGATATAGAGAAATGAATGTAACTTTCCGCTGGTAGAAATATTATTAATTCCAATAACAGCTTTTGTTTCTGACATTTTTTTATATTAGATTTTAATAATTGTTTGGGGGCTTTTTTTCAAAAGTATACACTTTACTGAATATTTCTTTATACCCTGTCTCTTTCAGAGTGATAGAGGCTTTTTTTGTCTAAGGGTCATAAGATTCTGAATAAAATTACTTATATAAAGCATTTTAGAATTTTGTTTAGAGTAATGTTAATTCTAAACAATAGGAGCAGGGACAAGTTTGTCAACTTGGAAGGATGATTAATTTTTTAAAAAGTATTTTTAGTTTACTTCGATGATCATTGACAGAAGTTTAAACGCTATTCCTATCTTCTACATATCATACTCATTGTCTACACATCTTGCACAGACTAATTTGACAGCATTGTGTCAGCCTTTTACAATTGTTTCTCATATGACCATTGGGATGATAACAAAAAAAAGACCATCTAGTGATTACAATTTGACTCAAATATTGCACTTTTAAGAAGTTAAGGTATATCAGTAAATAATATCAATTCTTTCAATGTAAAGGTTAAAAATAATACATGATTATTCAGTATCTGCAAAAACAATCTTTTGTTACAGGAAATACATGTATGATTTCTTGTATTTCAAGTCAAGTTTTTGTAATAAATATTCACCCCAAAACGGATGACAATAATAAAGATATACAAAGTAGGATGTATCACGTTAAATGTATAGACTAAAAGATAACAATTTATGATAACATTTATATATTGATGTCACGAAAATTGTTAAAATCGTTATTCAGAACCTCAGAAATATACTTTTGGATGTTAGAACATATATTTGTTAAAATGATTTTACATCTTGAAATAAATCCTTTTGTCTTTGATGAACATATAATATTTGAAGAAATGAGTCACTAAAGAGCAGAAATACAGAACAAGTATTTGTAGTAGTACATGCCATTTTGAATAATAATGCATAGTGTGTGTGCTTGGAGATTAAGTTGCTTTCATACACGTCAGGGTCCGTGAAAGTGATCTATCTATTGTTTAGATAAGTTATTTTACGGTTTGAAAATAATTACTCCTAAAAACCCTTTAAATATAATATAATGATTCTTGAATGTTTACAAATCCTTTGTAATGCACTAGATTAGAACGGATTGCCAATAAAGTGAGGTTTACAATCAATAGCATTTGCAAACAAACAACATCTGTGAACTCTATCACTTCTATTCGACTGTACATTGTAGAATCATCATACTAGAATTGTACATTAGATTGAATTAAATTCAGATGTTTTAGAATCAACAGATTTATTATTGATAAGAAACCTTACAGTCAGATAGTAAACGTATCCTTTCAGACCATGTTCTATACCAGTCAGATCACAATTGGCCATGTGACGGAGCAAACATGGCTCTGAGGTTTTGATCACAGAGTAACCTGAATGGCGGGGTTATCTTGACCTATCTTGGCGTTACATCGAGGAGGAGAAAGCTTGACAATACAGATAAGCATCCACCAAGACTCGAACAGCTTGTCGAGTGTACTGATCGTAATGCGTTCAGTTTAGAGAGCGAAGGGTTCAAGGTTCGAATCCAGCAATGTATACTATGAAAAGTTTAATTTTAAATAGTTTTTTGATAGAAATTAGTTTGAAGATCTGACAAAAAGTCTCCTTTAAAAACATACTTTCAAACTGAAACTGCTATCAGATCATCCTTTCAAAAGTAAAACTCAATACCAGGTTATTCTCGGACGAAAAACCTCTTAAAAGGTTAATCCTAGAAAAGAAGCAACCTCCAAAACAACAGACATAATCTCACCTAGGTTAATAAGAAAAGTTTATAGTTTTATTCAGTGTCGCAAGAATAGGCACCTCCAAACATTAACATTATTACCCCTATCAAGCATTTTAGACAGTGTGATATGATTGTTCAGCTAAGCAGGTAACAAACAATGCCATTAACATGGCTGATCCCAGACTGTGATGGTGATGAAACTTCTTAAAAATAAAATACAAGTTTGTAGGCTAAAAGTGTATTTTTTGGATGTTTTGAACACCGTTTATTTTAATTTGTCTTGATTATTTCACTAAAAACAACATACACTGAGATAAATTACAACAGAAAGATTACGCCGAATTTTTTTTCAATTTATTGAATACCTTCAAAGCACTTGAAGCAATATTTACTCGCATAATCAAAATTAAAAAAAATATTTCCACAAGTTGGACGAATTTAGTGACGTTTAATGTAGGCACGGGTAAACTTCAAAATCTATACCAACATGACCCCCACCATGGTTTTATATGTTATGAATTTGTGAAAAATAAGGATTATTTATTGATTATAAGAAAGGTAATATCTTATATGTCATAAACAGCCATGTTATATTCAAAAGAAAATTGAAAATATTGGTTTTTGAAATGACAATTTTGTTAAAAAATAATTTAAAAAACCACTTAGAAGTATTCCTTGATTAATGATAAATGTTCTGTACTTCAAAACTTGACATTTTCGTATTTCAGTGTTAAAGAAAATACGATTTTCAGACGGCAATCATTCAAAAGCAATCATGACATATTGTAGTTGTTTGTGATGCTTTACACATACATACATGTATGTAATTTCCTTTTCATGAAAGTTGTTCTGAATGGTGATGCATGACATTGTAGTTTAAATGAAAACTTAAGTTTAAAGTATGTAAAACATTTTGTCTAATAGCAACTGTGCATGTTGTGTCATCTTAAGTGAAAATATTAGCTGTCTCGTAAATGCTAGGGTTAAAAAGAATGAATGTTAGTTTAAGATACTAGATTAAACGCTATTTAACACAGATATATGCACTCGCACTTGCTTATCTGAATTTGAAAGACTAACTGCCCTTAAAAGGGTCAGGTCAGTCATTTTCCCTTTTTTCAAAACACCAACTGAAATATCCTTAGGAGCCCCGACGTTTCTAAAGTAACACCAATGTGACAGAGGAACTCAAATTTGGAAGCTGTAAAAACAAATAGATAAATTTAGAAAAACTACAGGCATATACAATTGCATTTTCAAATTCGGTGTATATTTCTGTTTTAGGCCTTCGTACATTTGTAGGTAGGCAACATGAACATGAATCATTGATAGCATATTTGTTGCTGTGCAAGAGATGTCTACATGGAAAGTGAAAAATAATTCAGTTAGTCAGGGATGCAACGTCGGGGGTATTAGTGAGCCATGCTCACTTTTATGCTTGTTAATCATTATTTTGAAACGTAAGTTGCTTATCTTTTCATTTAGCACGTTTCAAATTTTCATACCTTAGGAAAAATATTTCGTGGTAAAGGACTATATTGCGCATTTGTTAAATGTTATTAATCACTTCGTAATTCATGCACATCAGATTACTGTATTTGTTTTTCATATTTGACATTTTCAGAAATCTGGTATCAGTGATAAACAGTCAGTGCGTGCTGGAAACAAAACGAATATCGGAAACTGTTTCCAGACAGCATGATATATATCTAAAAGACCATAACTTGTCTTTTCAAAGAAAAGAGGGGCCGATTCACTCTATTGTGTAAAGGACAACAGGATTGAAATTGGCTGGTAGTAAAGTTGTGAAAGCGAATGATTTGTTATGGCTTTGGTAATGTTCATGTCACAATGTGTCTTTTTAAAAGGTAATCTTTCATACTTCATTGTTGGAGAGACGAAAGCTTCGTCACTAATAACCTGTTGCTCTAAATGCAGGTTCTTTAGAGACAGTTCTGGACAGTTCTGTTTTTGGTACAAAGCGGCTGCAATACAAGAAATCAATTCTAATGTGGAAAGTCAAGAATTTCAACACCTAAACGTGAACACAACGGCAAATTTTAAGAATCCATCACAAAACTTCAACAAGGGAACGTGTTATTGTGTGGCTCGGGAGCCTCAACATTTATTGTCTGTTAAGTTCAACTTCTCACAGCTTTGTCTCTTCAACACAGGTACGAGTATGAAACCATTCGTAGTACAATTAGGAAAACTGGTTAGTACTTGCTTTTTTATGCCAAAGAAGAAGAGTGCCATTATCGATATTATATCTTTCTTACTCAACACATTATAATGTATTCAAAATTATTTAAATTTAAAAAAAACAAACAAACGATAAACTAGTCTAAATTCGTCTAGTATAATAAGATAGTTATGATAATGAACACCTCCAGCCCTGAATACAAATATGTTTTTAACTGTTTTAAATTCTTTTAACCCTCACACAAACTTGGATCATTACACTCAATAGGGTTAGATCCAGTAATGGAAGAAGAAGAAGAAGAAGAAGAATGTGTATTTATTAGCAACACATTGCCATCAACTAGTGCATGCTCAATGCGCTACCAGCATGTTTACCCTGGTCTAACCCAAGCTTACATATTTGTTGCTAGAAGATAACCACTTACACAATTCTTTACCTGGGTGAATCTAGAAGCACATTTTGAATAAATCTCAGTGTGTGGCAGGGAATCACCCCTTCAACTCTCAGTTTATTCAGCAAATGAGGGGCTGCGGCAGATATTTCTGAACTATGCTGATAGAGGTCGACTGAGTATTGCTCATGACCAAGTGCCACCACGTATTCGATATATTTCTAAAACGTTAAATGGCTTATGGAAAAACGGCAAGGTCAGTGATAGCCTTAACTTTATGTCTTACATGATAGTTGGCATGGTACAGAGACAGGAAAATGAAAGCAGAAAACAGATTTCTATTACTCAAAGAAAACTGTATTGTATTGAATGAAGTAAGTATTTAGCTAACAAGGAAGCCCAACCTGGTGCTATATCAATTCTAATCGAGTAATTCTGATTTTCTAAATGATGAATATTGCCACCCAAATCTCTTAACCCAAATGAAACAATTACAAATAGATCAACGCAAACGTAAAAACTTTCATTGACTATTTTATTCCTTGTACTGGAAAGGTTACACATTGAAACACATGAAATACATCAAAACATCTTGGCAACAACAGTTTTGACTAAACCTCATGACTACATTTGTTCAGCAATAACCTACATTACAAAACAAATGTTTTATATCATTCAAAAGGACACTCTACGTGAAAGACAATGTGTAACGCAGTGAATTGAAAGTAACTGAATTCGTTATTTGTTTATACATCATTGTTTAAAAAATTATGTTCTGCAAATTACCAGGTATTACCATTCAGGCCAAATACCCATTTTTGTATTTATTGATGTTATGTTTTAGCTTAGCATGTGGTATTCATGTCAAACGTCGTCTTCTCAGAGAAAACACTTTATTTCGAAGATTTATTCTCTGTTCTTGTTGAAACTACAGCATATGTCTGAAAAAAAAGACTCTGTCGAATTAGTATTCCTAGAAAGAGTGTTGTGTAGTTGTTAAAGTAACACGAGTTTACGGTACAGGAAACTGTATCTTCAACTAAACTACAGCACATGCTACAAAAACGTTATGTTTCAGCACGAAGACAAGATATAGCAGCAAGCAGCAAACATGGCGCAGTAGATAATAATACATTGAAGGGTTAACATCTATTCATGATTATTTCTCTGTTGATGTATCCAAGTTCCTTAAATGCACTGTGCAAGAAAAAACTTTCAGTTTGAAATAAGCGAAAGTATTTGAGGTTTAATCGTTTTCAAAGGGATCTTAATATGGTTAACAATGTGTTTTGAAAACCACTAAAATTCAATTCACCTCAACCATAGATATAGCCCAGGCTTATATTTATATGTTCAACTGCAGTAGTAGTCTAAATGGTGACAATGCCTGTCCTTATTGAATATGATATGGTGTTCGTTTGAAGTTACATTTGCCAAAACGTATGTTGCGAAACTACTACAACATTTAAAACTATAACAAGAAATACAATTTTGAAATTTTTTCTGTTTCAGCAAGCGTGAAAAAAACAGCAGCAAATGACAAACATGGAACTGTAGAAAAGAAATCAAAGAAGAGTAAGTATCAATTATGAATGAATCTTTTTTGATTAACATATGGATAAGATAACAGTTTTAAATAAGCATTCCACGACAAATCAACAGTGGTTTTAACAAGACCATTTTTTTAAAACACAGGGTTGACAACTTAGTCAACTTTAAACAAAATTCATACATTAATTAATTCATTGAAGGAGTCATTAGAATAACGCCAGTTTGCAGCCACTAGACCAACTAACTATATCCAAAATTCCTTTTCATGTGCTGCAAATTCACAGCTGGGTGAAGATGAGTATATAATTAAATCATTTTGTCCAAGAATAATTTTACACGTTTTATGTGGCAAACATAATCATGACAATTTACGGAAAGACTATTGGGTGCACTTGAATGTTGACAGCTTATACTACATCTGGTTCCAGGAAAAAAACACAAACATGGTAAGGAATGTGTGACAGACTCAGCTTGCAGAGGGAAGTTACGTGTCTGTTGGGATGGAAAATGCAAGTGCAAACCTGAGTACTATTCCATAATTAGGACAAGACGATGTGTACGAGGTAACAGAATTACTTATATCATCTCTTTTGACACTGTTTAAATATTTTAATAACTGTCTATTCATAATATCCACCCACTCCACTTAGGTTATTACTCTCAGTGTATGCTTGTTGATAACTAATTCAAATTATAGGAAAGGGCAATGATTGTTTAAATATGATTTTTTTTATTGTAAATCACACTGAATTGCTTCTTTATAACAAAATATCAGATAGGGGTTTTTATAACAACAAATATCCAGGACTTACAATCGAAACATTCCGTGTTGAAGGTTTTGCGAACCAGTTAACTCAATAACCATTAAAAAATTGTGATAGTAACGATGATAATGATGAAGAACATGGAAGTCATCCCTTCACTTAATTATAAAAGATACTCACAATCAACTTCTCATTCACGTACCAAATATATGTGGTGGTATTGATGTATATATATCATATCCACATGTACATATGCCACCGTTTGATGGTTGACACACAAACTGTACATGTTCTGTCTGTCTGCTACAGATTGTGCTGAACAAGAGGGAACGGAAGTCTATCCTGACCTGAGACTGAAAAACTTTAAACCTAAGTACAGAATCCCCTTCAAGAAACCATTGTCTCACAAACGGGCTGTAAGAAGATGCTTTCAAAGGTGCGAAAATAAGTTTGGGATTTCTGGCCTGTGTGCTTTTGCAAATTTGGAGTTTTCTTCTGATTATAGTAAATGTTATCTCTTTTTTATTAAGCCACCCATACTCACAAGTCCGAAACTAAAATTCTACTCGAGGGAAGAGTCACATGGATTTACATTCCTTATTTCCAAATGTACAAACTAGACAAATGTAGCTAAGTCTTGAATACTGGTGTTATCCGATTCAAGATTCTGGTTCGTAATGTGCATTGTTGATTTTTGTGCTGGCATCTGGTCAAAAGTGTCGGTCGAAGAGGTGATAGAAACCTCCGGGGATGTCGAAACCTCGCTCAGTTTGCCTCAATGATTTGTGTAAACGATATTTTGGTAGCACTGTATCCCAGGGTGTTACATAACGGTTGGACAAAAACATTGAGATTGATACACAATCCTTTTATAAACCTTACTCATAAGGTATACATATCAAAAAGTCATCACACAATCTGATGTATGGCATTGTATTGCATTGTATTGCCTCGGGTTGTGATGAATTTAGAAGTGGAGTGGAAGTCTTTTAAAACATTAGATTGGAATGCTTCAAACCAAAGCACACAATACCTTTTAAGAAATCATTGTCCTTCATTGTCAAAAGAAACCTCCCAGGATGTCGAAACCTCGCTCAGTTTCCCTCACTATTTTGTGTAAACGATATTTTGATTTGGCAGTATTAACAAATAACATAGATATTATTTTTACAACGCCTTTGGAACGTCTTTCACTTCCACGACGTCAAATGCCATCCCCTCTTCCGTGCCGCGTATTCTTCACTAAAGGAAGTACTAAGGTCTTCAAGACCTTCACATTATGTTTGATCTTTACATTCATACTTATTGAAAAGGTATACAGTGACTAAAACATCATCAAAATGGTCAAGTTTCACATGATATTGAATGTTTGTTAGGTCTTTCATGTAACCGTATGGTCTTGATCATACGGCCAAATGGATGTAGCAGTATGTTGCCAAAGGAGTTGTGGGGCTTGGATAGTATATTTCCATACTGAAAGGCCACAGGCCTGTAGTACATAGTTGTATTATTTTACAGGTAGTTACAAATTCTTTCTAAACATAAATACTTTGTGTAATTTTCTAGATGAGATTTACTTTTGCTCTTTTCTTGATGTACATAACTCTCAAAGAATTGTATGCTGGGAAAACACATAAAAAACGGTATTCATCCTCGACTTTATTTAGATCACACATTTGACAGATTCTGTTTTCTCTGAAGATTCTTTGGTATCTCCCAATGTTTAAATCATGCGAAGAGCAACGGAGTATTGCCAGTGAAGATTTGTATTTTCTTATAGATAAGACCGAGAGGTAATGTTCTGCATAGATAGAATCTTTAACCATTTTGTAGTAGACACATTTGTTATATATTAAGAGACTAGCTGACCAAGTTCGGCTTATCCGAGGACACAACTAGGGCGCCAGTGACGACACAAGAATACAAGAGTATTCAACCTTTTATTATCGAGGTGTTTAGATATGTGTTCCACACAAATACACCCAGAAACAATATAAACGCATAATAAGTAACAAAGGCTTTATATTTACATCTGTCAATCTAAAGACAATTGACACTTTTAATACCTCTGCCATTAGATAAATCAATAAAATTATTGCTTTATTCAGACTTTGACAAAGGTCTGTAGAATGCGTCATGAGAACATTATATAGCCCGTTTGAGGAAACATTGACCAAGCAGTTAGAATATTGATATAATATATCTTTCTGATTTGAAACCCTTGCAAACTGAGCCCGTTGAACATAAAACTTTATAAAAGCTGAATTTTTCATTGCATTCAATTTACTTTTTGTTTTTAATGTTTAGAAATAAAGAAAACAATTCTCTTGTGTTTGATCCTTCAAAATAAAATGAATTATGTTGGCAATAAAGATGTATGTAATAATAATTCAATCAGAAAACTTAAATAGTGAACAAAACTCTTTGCAATAAAATATCAGAAATAAAATTGTCATATAGTCGTAAATTGATCTAATAGAATCCTATCAAAACATTTAGTGTTATTGAAGCGTCGTCTAGTTACATGAATGGGGCCCGTTCATTGAACAGTAATTACTATAACAATAATCAACGAGTTGCAAGGAATTACGAGATTATCTCTCCCTAGTTAATTATTGTGATAAACTCCGAGCTTCAGCGAGACAGATAATCTGTAATTCCGAGCACCGACTTGGTTATTATTTTTGTCACTCAATATCATTTTGATGCTTCAAAACGGGAAAAAGAGAGGATCATTAAAACACACACACAGTTGGTTAGGAACAAACTGTATTCACACGCCATTAACGGGCGTTTTCACTTCTTCTTACTGGGCAATTCTAAGTAGTTTGCAGCTTAGACTCTAATTTGAAATATTTAATTGTTATATTATCTCATTAAGTCGCCAAAATTATTTTGATATAATCAAAAATTGGTTATTATCTAATGTACTATTGCGAAACCAAAAAAAAAAATAAGATGCGTTTGACAAGAATAAAATGTTATGACGTCACTGTTTGACGTCACTTTTAATGACATCATAGAGCTATGACATTAGAGCAGTTCAGTCGGCGACTCTCCCAAACTGAGTTGCCTTGAAGTTTTGATATTGCATGGCCGGCAAAGATAACATCAAACGGGATTGATTTCCTACTTAAAATAGTGTAGTGATTCATTACGTTCAAATCTCAGCTATATCACTCAACTGATGATGAAGATCATAGCTAATCATGAATTGGTGTAATAAAGATCCGTCAACCAATCAAAATATTAGTTATTTTTAGAAAAAAATGTAACTCCCATTATGAAAACCTTTGATAAGAATTTGTAAGTGTTAAAGACTCCTTCGTGAGATAACATTTATTTTTAATGTAACTGTCAAGTAAATATCAATTATTCACTCAAACGCAAACAAAATTACAAACATCTAAAAATTATAGCAGAGTGTGCAATTAAAATTGCAAAGACTAATAAATAAAAATAGATGATTACAATGGTGTTTTTTCCTAAGATAAGTATACATATTGGTTTTTCAGGAGAACCAATCAGAATCGAGTAATCATTACTTTCATGGTAGAATCAATCCACAACCACAAGTAACTATCACTTGTAACTTCAACGTATATGAAAAGTGTTGTAATGTTTTAAATTTTGTTAAGAATTAACATAATTAGACACAATACGTACGTTGCTGTGTTTTCTATTATTAATTAACTATTAATGATATGGCACTAATACAATCGATACGTCCTACACTATACGTTTCGGCAACTGGGCCAATGCAGGTAAGCTGGGCCAATACGAGAAAATTTAAAGTTGGGCCAATACGGCTTTGAGCATACGCATACACACAAATGGAGAAAGTCTTAAGCTACTGAACATATATGACGTTCACCAATCTAATAATTAATAATTTTGATTTAGGAAAACAATGAATTCTCTTATGTTGTGTAAATCAATAACAAAGAATTTGATGAATTGATATGTCATTAATCAAGTTTTCCTTATTGGCCTAGTTACAGGTCCTCCTGTATTGTCTAATACAGCAGAACCAATACTAAAATAACTTGATTGATAACATTATAACATATAGAACATATATACATGTAGTAGTTTTGTTCCCGTAAATATCAAAAGCGCCGCCCAACCTTTATTCCGTATTCTGATATTGTCCCTGTAAAGATCAAACACCGCCTACCCATTATTCCGCAATAAAGTATAAACAATCGGCTATGACGTCACTAAAGGTCTCTTCACACTGTCCCGATTGTGACCAACAATAGAAACACGAATTAGCAAATGTTAAAATCGTAACAAACAGTCATCATCGGAGACACTTCCAATGAAGGCAGAAGGCAACACCATGTTTAGAGAATGACACATGGCAACAAAACTAACTCATAACGAATAGCGGGACAATAGTAAAGGAGATTTAGCTTAGGTCGAGTTCGATTAGATCGTATTTGATAACAATTTGGTATTGATGTGAATTTTTGCCCATGCGTAAACGGTGGGTTGTGGTTGATCTGTCAGTGGTATGCCACCGAGTCTAAGAATGATTGTGTGGCACAAATTAAGATAACCATGTAAGATAATCATGTTGTTACATTTACATCTGTGACCTCTTGGGCATATTCAGGCAATGTTCCTATAATATATTTTTTAGCTGACTTACTAGATAGCAAAAGTTAACAATTGGAAATGATTCAAAGCTTTCGAACTTAGCCTTTATGAAGTCTGTACGAAGACAACACGGTTGGAGCACGACGTCGTAACGGGAGTACGATGCATATGCGATGACTCAAACAAGCTGCCGGTAAACATCACATGACCTCTGGAAGTCAGCTGGAAAGAGTATCATGGCTGCACAATTCGATATTTTAAACATCCGTACAACTATTCATAATCTGAATACTTGTTATATTCTTCCTGGGCATCACATAAACTTATAAAATTCAACTTTGTTAACCAACGCCGTGGGTATCGAGAGTGAATTTCAAAGTTACCGGGACTATCATGAAAACATCTTGATGTTTCATAGTCGTTAGAGCTATAATAGTTCCTGCAGCAAAATCGGCAGTGCAGGATTATGTTTTGGCATGTCAAAAATATTCTGAAAATCAAATATGAATATACATGTTTTTGATGCAATCGTGTCTCCATCTTGCTGTTCATACGACAATAACTACGAATCATCGTATTACATTCGTGTGATCATCTGTTCAGTTGACGAGTTTTACATGCAAATAAAATCGAATGACATCATCGTACTGATTGATAGACGAAGGCAATATAAATACAGCACGAATTCACACGAGGGCACCTCGATAGCCATGCGAAGGGGAAGATGGAGACACTGATGCATCACGAAATTGCATGATCAAAAATTTGCTCACTGCCTCGATGTTGGCGCCGAAGCCGGAAACAATCTTGCTGCGGACAAAAGATGACGTAAGATGCGATTACGAATTGCCTGAATGCTTACGATCCTCTGCGAATTTGCACATTTTCAAAATAGTTTCCATCTTTTGTCAAGTTCGCCACATTGTGAAGCCCCCTTAACCACGTCCCTTTCGAAGATTTTCAAGTCGCAGCAGATTGTAATTTACAAAATATATGCATTTTTTGGTAGTGAAAATAAAGTAAACGAGTTAGAATCGACATACTACATGGAAATCCGTAAAAATATTAGAAACAACGAAATCGGTTGTTATTTTGGACTCTACCCTCATAGCATGCAATAGAGTAGAAGACTTGTGTATCAATCTGATTAACGCTTTTTTAAAAATAATTCGTCCAAAACATGTCCTTGGAGGGACGGAGGGACGGACGGTCGGACAGACAGAATCGTTGGTATTACTCCAAGCCTCCAAACGTTGGTCGGGGATATAATAAAAACATGAAGATATTTTGAACCCCCAAAAGGCACATTTAAACATGCTGTCTGATTTATAAACTAAGTTCAATAAGCTAATTCAACTAATTATGGAGATACGTCTAAATATGTCAAAGAAAACTAAACAGAAGAAACATATTTTAGAACGATGTCAATTAAGGCGCATCTTCACTTATTGTCTGACCCATATACCAAGTTTCAATGAACTAGGGCAAAACGATTTGGAGTTTTGTTCTGCAAACAGAATGGTTATGGTCAGATGGACATGCAAACAAACAGACCGAGAGAACACTGTATCCCAGGGTATAACATAACGGTTGGATAAAAACATTGAGATTAATACACAATCCTTTATAAACCCTATTCACAAGGTTTACATATAAAAAAGTCATCACACAATCTGATGTATGGCATTGTATTGCTTCGGGTTGTGATGAATTTAGAAGTGGAGTGGAAGTCGGTCAAAACATTAGATTGGAATGTTTCAAACCTAGGCAGAGAATACCTTATAAGAAATCATTGTAGTTCAAACGGGTCGTGAGAAGATGTACTTGAAAGTGCAGTGACAGGATTTGCAGGATTTGTTAATTTGCACATTGTAAGGAACAGTAGCATATTTTGAAAATTTCATATTTCCAATTTTTACTGATAGTTAGTCGTTAATGCTAAATGTATTATTATGAAAATCTCATTACACAAACCATTATTATTATCAGAGAACAAATCATACAGATAAACATTCACATACTAATGTACAAATGTGATATAAAACTTGTTATGTGTTTGGTGAAGAGATAAGTGTTCTGTAAATTGACCACATCGGAAATTGTAATTGTATATTTTGCAAGATTCGGCAAAGGTCAGACCCTCAGATTCTCACCAAAGATACAGATCTAGCCATTGCGGCGTCAAATTATCAATGCAGTCTATCAAGAAGTCTTATTACAACATTTCACCTCCAGTTTTTCTTGCAGTTAAGTGCCTGATATAAAACGATACTCTAAAATGAATTAAGGAAGGTAAGATGTTGAAGCAAAAAGGTAAGCTGCTTTAAACTTAGTTTCTTATCGCAGTATTTAAAAAAAATGAGTTTTTTTATATTCATTATCTTAGACATTATTCATATAAGAAACAGTGTTTTCTCATAGTTGTCATTGTATAGAGGCATAGGAATAGATAAATGCATTTCTCGTTCGAATTACCACTGTAAAACCGGTGAGTATAATTCGGCAATTTTAAACAGCAAGTTAACCCTGTTCTCATTCTCTTAAAATTGTGGTCATTGTGTATAAATCTTGTACAGCACTCTGAGTCTGCCCTTGGCAATTGTTTCGAATTAAAAGCATAATAATAATTTTGCTTAACTATTTTCCTTCTAAGAAAAGATGTATATCAATGTCTGGTTTAGCCAAAGATTCTTACCTCGTGAGGGTTAAATGCAAAAAGATAATAATTTGCTATCTATAAAAATATCTTTTGTTAAAGGAAATAAAATAACTAGTATTTCAAGGTAACTGTCAAGTACATATTTCTTATTCACTCTAAAGCGGGCAAATTTTAAAGATAACTCAAAATCACATTACAATCTGTAATTGAAATTGCATAGACCAATAAATAACTATTGATAAATACAATGATCATTATCGTTTAGGAAATTTGAATATTTATTATGAGCTTGTAAGGATTATATATGCTGAAATAAACTACCAATTGTAATTGTTTACAACTTCCTTCTGTAAAGATATATGTGCATAATAACGTTGTATCTCCGGCAGGGCCCCAGACAAGATGCGTATCTGCGTAAAATACGCATGGACAATAAAGATTTCTGCATGAATTATGAAATCAATGAGTGACAGATACGCATGACTTTCTGAGAATACGAGTCAGATTTTATTTACATGCATGCGTAAAGGTAATTGTCAAATATTGTTTTGGTTCAACATATACGATTTGTTACATCTCGAATAGAATGTTTAGTTTTCACGAATAGATTTACAAATTTTTGGAATGAGCCTGCTGCCATCAATCTTATCATCAATGTTCGGGGAACACTTTTGATTACAGCAAGCCCTGAATAAACGTTACAATCATCCTGTCATCAGCAGGTTCAGGGCACAGGTTATTATCCTAAATCGGCAGTTATTCGAAGCACATTTAAAAAAATGTTGCTTATAATTTCTTGAGTGAAATACTCCTCACCGTTTTTCATGTGCTATTTTACGCCTCAATCTTAAATTTGACATGTGAAATACGCATGGGTCAAAATAATTATCTGGAGCCCTGTATCTGTGGCTGCATATGGGAATGTGTTCAACTTGTTTATTTTAAAAAACACAATCAAGTATCTTAACGAAAGCTTAAAAAATGACCAATTGACAGCATCAAGATATAACATAAACATAACATTTGGAAGGACGTGAGTTTAGATGCGAATGAGCTTCCTTCCAAATAGAATCAAGTCGCTTTTAACCACCAGGCACATCATTATTAAACGTTTATTTGTCAGTACGGCCCCCATTTTACGGGTGAAGCGGAGAGAGCACGTCGAGCAAATATCTAGCAAAGGTAATGCCACGAGCATACGACGTCAATAGCATCTCCGTCGATATGGAAATGGCAATACACGTGCAGAGATGAGCCTATCTGTAGCCGTACCTAAGTTTGTGTGCAAATGTGCATCGATATTTGCATTGTACAACTTAGGAAATCGATGTAAAATGTGAAAAAAAGAATGTTTTTAGTTTCGTAAAATGAAACACATTAACATGGTGAACGCATTTGGTGTCTTAGATTCATGAAAATCAATTCGTCCCTTAAATTCCCTCCTTCTCAAGCATTCTCCATTACATAATAAATAAATAGGGTTATGTATTAAAATATCCATAAATGTTAGTGTTATGCATTTGAATGGAATACATGTTACATTTATGATGCAAAAATAATTTGCTTGAATGTAGGTGATTTAATAATAAGTTAATAATAGCTGATCATGACTTAAAGGCAAACTTTGCTTATCGTCATCTGACTTCAGTAAACTTTCGAAATTGTTGAACCTATTCTACAGAACTACTACACTACAAAAGCTGTATTATTATGGGATGTGCACTGCCTACAACCCTTAAACATGGACATGGTAGACAAGTTCCCAAGTTGTTTAAACACCTTCCTCGAACACGCCTATCGGAGCTCTCTCGTTCACACATCGTAACATAAAGACTTACTTTAACATTGGCTTATACCAATATTCATATCCATTGCTGTTTTGAAACGTTCTATGTATATTGATTGATCTTGATTTAAACATATTTTATTCAAGTGAAAGGATTGGGTACAAGTAATCAATCTTAGTGAAACCCTCTCCTTCAATGTATATTGATTTTAAATAGGCATGTTAATGTGAAATATTCAAAGTACCTTTAGCTTGAAGGATGATATATCAAATATGATTGAAACAATAACAGCTTAAACATTGGCTTATACAAATATTCATAACCTTCACTATTTTGAAATGTTCTATGTATATTGATTTAAATAGGCATGTTGAAATATTCCAAGGACTCCTAATCTTGAAACATGATATATCAAACATGATTGACATTATTACTACTTATGTTCATTGCCCTTACCTCAAAAGCAATGAAATGTTTTGAGCGGATCATCTTTAACTTCTTATTGTGTGACGTATAGGACATCTACTCGGTTCGTACCTGTTTCCGGTCAGCGCACGAAGGGGCGTTGAAGATGCAAAACTCAGTATTTTGAATAGCGTTCATAAGCATTTAGAGCTTCCAAAATCATATGTGAGAATTTTGTTTGTAGATTATTCTTCTGCGTTCAATACTATCCAACCGCACATTTTGCTAAACAACCTGTTTAATATGGGTGTAAATTGCAATGAATGAATGAATGAATGAATGTCTTTATTTCCTCCGATTCTAACTTTTCGACCTGAGTATGTAAAGGTTAATTCCGCCGACTCCTCGATCTTGTATAGTAACACCGGAGCCCCACACAATTGTGTCCTTTCGCCAGTTTTATTCACTCTCTACACAAATGACTGTATTAGTAATGACCCCCAACAATATTACAGTGAAGTTTGCGGACAATACAGCGTTAGTCGGACTGATTCAAGAGGATAAACGTTCTTAAAGAGAAAATGTCAATCATTCTGTGACTTGGTGTTAAAACAACTTTTTAAAGTTAAATGTAAAAAAGACAAAGGAACTTATAAATTTCAGGAACAATGATATCAATACCAACTCTGTATAAATGGTTGTAAGTACCTTGGCACTGTAATCGATGATAATTCATATTAGAATGCCAATACTGATGTCGTTTTAAACAAATGTCAACAAAGGCTATACTTCTTGCGCAAGCTGCAATCTTTTAGTGTAAATGAACGTGTGTTATCCCTCTTTTATCCTTATTTCATTGAAAGCATTTGAACTTTTTCCTTTCAATGTTGGTATGGTTCTTTGTCTTTGGTTAATAATGCTAATCTCGCTTAGAAAAACTTGCTCTAGTCGCCGGTAAAATTGCGAGAGTATCGTTTATAAATTTATCTCATCTTTATGAAAAACGAGTTTTGAAATTATCCCTAAAGATATTGTCTGACCCAGATCACGTATTACACTGTGAATTTGTCAAACCTCCTTCTGGAAGAAGATAGTTATTACCACTCTATAAGACCAATAGGGGCAAAAAATGAATTTATTCCTTGCAGCGTTCGCCTTTTAAATGACCTTTCAGCTGTAAAAATGTGATTGTTTACGTATTGCTTGTATATAAAGCTTGTCTATATTATCCCCCGCCGCGCGGGGGATATAGTATTGGGCAGCGTCCGTCCTTCCGTACATACGTCCATACGAATGAACTAATTTTATATAACTCAAAAACTATTGACTGGATTCTTTTCATATTTTATATATTGCTTCATCACCATGAGAGTAAGGTCCCTATAGAGTTCATGACCTTGACTTTTATTTCAAGGTCACAACGAAACTTTGAAATTGTACCCTTGTCAGCAGGATATCTCAAGAATCATTGACTGGATTCTCTTCATAAGTTACACCAAGCATCTTACTGGGAAGGCGCCGGGCCCAGTTGATTTTGGTGACCTTCACATTATTTTCAAGGCCACCGCGAGGCTATGAAATTTAAACATTGACATCTGCATTTAAGGCTTGTCAGCTGGATATCTCTAGAGCCGATTCCTAGATTCTCTTCATAACTTAAGCAAAGCCTATTATAGGGAAGGCAACATGCATTTATGAGGCTGATACTCTTATTTGGAAGACCCAGGGACCAGTCGATTTGTTATGGTCTAAAGGACATCTAGTAGCATGACAAGTGTAGACAAGTGTTTCTATGGAAACATTATGCTTTTTGTTAACATCAATTTGCGGCGGGGGATCTTGTCACCTTTGTGACAAATACGTGTTGTACAATGGCTCTGTAATGGTACAAAATGAATTCCCTTCGGGGTAATACATTATTATTATTATTTTTATTATTATACAAATATTCATATCCTTTACTATTTTGAAATGTTCTATGTATATTAATCTTTAATAGGTATGTCCATATAAAATATTCAAAGGACTTCTTATCTTGATAGTTATCTTGAAATATGATAGAATAACTGCCAAAACACTTCCTTCAACACTATCTAAATTTGAAATATATTGGGATAAATCATTCTCTCCCCACAGAGGCAGATCAAGTCATAAAATGTCGATTCAGCCTCTGTTCTATTACGCCGACTTTGTGGGCTTAACTAGGAGATGTCTCAGTGATTGGAGGCAATCAAAGTTAGTTGTGCAAACAGCGACTCTGTTCTAAAATCATCATTTTGGCTACTGAATTGGATATGGTCTTATTAATACAGAGGTATTACAACATTTTATGACTTGATCTGCCTCTGTGGGAAGAAAATGATTTAACCAAATATATTTCAAATTAAGTTGTGTTGAGGGAATTGTTTTTAGCAGTTATTCTATCATGTTTCAAAATAACTTTCAAGATAAGAAGTCCTTTAATTATTTCATGTGGACATACCTATCAAAAATTAATATACATAGAAAAATTCAAAATAGTAATGGATATGTATATTTGTATAAGCCAATGTTTTAGTAGTTATTGCTTCATTTATTTATGACATGATCTACCTCTAAAATATGTCCATGCAAAGAAATGTGTTTGTTGTTTGTTATGACGTTCATAAATAACGTAACTGCTTATAAATATCAGATTTAAACGATTGATACTTGCTAGTTTAAAAAACCTGTGATTATATATATTTACAATATTACCTTTAACACTTTTCTCGAATGGTATTGTTGATTTACAGACAGTGTTATTTGCATGACAGGTAACACAATAAATAACAAAAACTGTTTCCTGTACTACATCATGTATATCAAATTTTCAGGAAAGCAGAGATCCGCATTCAAACCGCTGAGCTTGTGACGAAAAGGTTGAAATTTGCAAGTAAACACCTTTACAAAAAGCAAACAAACAAGCATTGATTTGCTATGGCTTTGGCAATTTTCATGTCACACTGTGTGTATTTGAGCAGTAATGTTCCGTACATCACCGTTCATGAAGCGAAAGCATCGTCACTAATAACCTGTTCCTCTAAATGCACTTTATTTGGAGGCAGTTTTGGACAGTTAACCTTTTGGTATGATCCGAGTGTAATGCAAGAACAGTTCAAATTTGAAAGTCACAAACTCCAGCACACAAATGTCAAGACCAAAAATCAAGCAGAAAACTTCAACAAGGGAACGTGTTATTGTGTGTCTCGGGAGCCTCAACATTCATTGTCAGTCAAGTTCAACTTCTCACAGCGTTGTCTCTTCAACACAGGTAGGAAATTGGAAATATTCGTAGTCATAGCATCTCAAATGAGCAAAGTAATGAAAAGTCTGACTGTGTCAAACACAGAACCAACTATTTTGTCATTGGTATCATTTTGATGTCAAAGACTTGAGAAAGATACTTGTGGATTTGCCACATGTTAAAGCACTCAGCAGGATAAGTTTGACGTGACATTGAAAACGATGTAATAGTGTTAAAAATACGGTTTACAAAGAAACAATATATGATCAATATTTACGACAGTCGGTGGCCTATCAGAATTAACGGCAACGTAAGTGTTTACAGTGACTTCATATGACTTATATGTCATTTGATATGATACAATTCACTTAATCAAAGATCATGAATCTCTATCATTTTTGTCATTTCAAAATATGTATTTCTATGCAACATTGAGTTTAAATAAAACTATTATATATTAATAATTTACAAAAATGAAAAACCTGGAGAAAGTCACGGGATAGCACAAAAACCATCGGCCAGTTGTAAGTAACTGAATTTTTTTTTCATTTATCTAACTAAATATGAAATTACGTACTTAATAAACTTTTTAACTGTCTACCCTTATATACCCTTTCATGTAAGTGCCCGATCGAAATTTCTAATTCAAATAAATATTTTCGCTGTAGGAAGACGCTCTTTAGTTCTCTATAGATACTACTCAAAAGAAGTTAAGGGTCAAATCAATTTTCTGTCTGACATGATTCTATGAAAGAGGTATGAATCCCAATTTCTTAGCAAGAACATTGTTGAATGGGTTCAGTATATCCTGACGACAAACAGCTCATGTCATTTTCAAAACATCAAGTACAACAGTCTGTATAAAAATTAAATAACAAAATTAAGAATGTGGTTCAATAAAGAAAGTATCCAATGTTGAGTTGGAAGCAGGCAAATCTCCATGCAACATTCATCTTTGTGGAACAAGCCTGTCGTAAATGGTTTTCACTCTATGAAGATAACTTGAAAATAAATATAGGATTGACCATTAACTTTTAAGTTCTATGTAGGAAAATAGGGTAATGTGTTAAGATCCATTGTTTAGAGAACATATCTCTATCGCGAGTTTCCTTTACTTTTTGAAAGTCAAACGAAACCAACACCATGAAAAAAGCATAAGCATTATTTCTGAAGCCCAAATATAAGGACCCATATAGTGACATATCATAAAATTTCTTAGGTAAGCGAGATTCATGCATATACAAAATTGTCATTGAGTACTTTAAAGTACACAGAGCAGAATTGATATATTATCAGTATCGATCAACCACATTAACCGTACACAGACGGAGAAAATCTTGATAAGAATTTTCTATCAATATTTGCAGGTCTTTTGAAATCCCAATCCTCTGAAACAAACAAAAACATTGTTCGTATTTGACTATCGAATATTTAAGAATACGTCAGGCGAAAGTATTCAAATTTTCAAAACGTCAAGAAACGAAACGATTTCAAAATATTTCACTTGATTCGTTTTGACGTTGCCGTAGTATGTGTGCTCTGAAGTTAGTTCTTATTTCCGTAAATTCTTTCTTGGCATGTCAGAAAAATTCATCAAGTAAATAGAAATCTTTATTATTTATAGCAATTTTATCTAAGCCAAATAAAACCTTTAAAGCCATCACTTCCACTTTTGTGCCTAAAAGTCAGGAATAATACCACAATCTTGTATTCAAAACAAAGATTGCATTGTCATTGATACGATTGTTTAATAGCTTCCAAAAAAGACAGGCTTGATGACATACAAGGAAAAACTCAGGAACCCACGGTGAATTGTAAGTAAATCCTTTTATCATTTATTGATACGTCCTGGGCTTCAAGTTACCAATATAAAGTCCTCAAGAACTGCTTATTAAGCAGGCAAGAAGCCATTATTCTGTAAATGATGCTCTTTTATAAAGACATTCTATGAAAACCAAAACTTGTTTATCATCAATTTTACTAATTGCAAGCTTCATTTGGAGTATTGCGGACTCATCACGTTGGAAAAAAACATGAATTGTGTATTGGATGATCCAATCTCATTTCAACAAGGTTCATTCTAAAGCTGATTTCATTTCCTTATAAATTTCCATTATTTTAGAAATTCTATGCTGAACAGTTTAAATCATTCTGAAATTCAAACTATGAGATTACTGTTTTATCAAAATGAGCGATGTTGCACATATACAAAATTGAAGCATTTCCAACGCTAAACATGCAGTCATGAAAATATTTGTTATTTGACGTCATTTTGAAGACATTTCATGAAAATAAGAGCTGTTACATGTAAATCAAGTTAGTGTCAGCTTTATTTGGATAAGGGCATACATTTAAATTGCAAACAAGAGGATTTATATTTCATATTTTAATCTCATCCTTAACGATGTATATTTAAGTCTCAATTGTCTTCCGTTTTTCATTATATTTTCAGTTTTTAGTTTATTGCTCAGAAATTGAATTCAACTGTTAACTGTTAAATATTTGCATAAACCCAAAATCTCTAAAAAAATAGACGCTATTATTATCAAGTGTCAAGGAGTATTGGATAATATGTGAATTGAAGCATATGTAGTTAGATACAAATTTCACACAAAAGGATACACTCTCTTTTAGTTTACAAAAAGGACAAATTTGACGAAAAACAGGGAATAACACAGAAACCAATTGTGACTGGTAAGTGACACCAATCTTTATTTATTGTTGCATCTTAATATGAAATAATACTTGTTAACTTTTATCGCGATTTAACGCGGACTTCACGCACAATACCGTGTCGTCCTCATGTTTGTACCCTGTGACAAGGAATCATAATTCATCTAGGAATTGTGTCATTATTAGTAGGCCTCACTACTGATGTTGTTCGTATTTGTTTCTCAAACGTTTGTCAACATATTTTGCCAATAGGATTTTGCAATATATATTTTGCGTTATGTATTATCAAACCATTTGTTATCTCTTTAGAAGAGAAGAAACCAAGATATCATACCTACCCACAGCAACGTTTTAGCAATAATATTTTGTTTGTGTCGTTAACTGAAATTTATATACGTTATTAAATATGAAAAGTTCTGTTTCAGCAAACAGGCAATATACAGCAGCAAGTGAAAAAGGCGGAGCAGTGGAAAACAACAAAGTGGACACCGTGAAACGTAAGTGACAATTCAGTAATATTACCCATACGGGCGAGGACACAAGCGCAGATATTTTTTTCATATCTGCACATGTGCATTTTTAGTGATTCTCAACGTTAATTTGTCCGTTCCTAAGCGAATAAAAGACGATTGGTCGACGAGACTTATTTCATGTTTCTTGATATATAGACTCTGGCAATTTGGCTAAAAAGAGAATATCGTGGATCAATGAAAATGTATGTACAGTTTGATACTTAAACTATTTCACAAATCATCTACGTGTTTAGTTAAACGGCAATCTCTAGATTGCTTTTTCACAAAGGCACATTCAGCGGTGTTTGTATAAAAAAAATATTTATGAAAACATCACAATTATGTTACCTATCAATCAATTATGTTCTAGGAACCTTGTTGCTAAAGAGATAGGTCTTATGTCTGGTAATTTGTGAAATATTGAAAATTCTATTATATCATTCTGGGGCAATATTTTCGTCAGTTTCGCAATTGTTTTGTAACATTCACTATTTTCCATTCGCATCCACATAAAACACGACAATGTTGGAGGTACATGTCAATTTTAATTGACGAAATAAAATTTACATTTAAAAATACACCTCTAAAAAGTTTATGATAAATAGAGTCTATTGCACTTTAAAAGGGAAGCATTTAAAATCTATAACCCGGGCCGGTGAGTGTAGGCTGTCTCGCCGTCCGATGAGAGACTTACCACAGAGCTGGTCGGGTCTTCCACACGTGAGTGCACGTGCAGGGGGTTCCGCCAGATCCCGAATGTTGTCGAGTTAAACATTGAATAATATATCATTTCCCATCGAATTAGATTGTAAAGCCATGTCCGGTTTGACGCGCATATGAATATCGATCAGCTGATTGATGCCACTTGTTACATGACCACTACATGGTGAAGGATGAAGCATGTACAAGTTGAAATGAATACATTTGGGTGAACATGGATGCAATATGTACTGCAAATTTTGATTTCTGGTCCTTCAAAAGATTCGCGTTTGTAAAGACATGTGTACAGCACATTCGATGTGGCCAAATGTTGACTACTTTGCTTTATCATTCTATTTGAAATGATCTTCCAGGAGAAAAACACAAACACGGTAAGGAATGCGTGACAGACTCAGCTTGCAGAGGGAAGTTACGTGTCTGTTGGGATGGAAAATGCAAGTGCAAACCTGGGTACTACTTTATGCCGTGGCCGAAGAGGTGTAAAAGAGGTAACAGAACTATTCCTATTGTGACAAACAAAACATAGTTTATGGAAAATTTCTGATATTGATAGTATTAGATTTCAAGTTCTTCGTCAAATAGGTTTTCTAATGTATGCTGGTTTAAAGTGTATACAGAATTTACAAACTGCTGACCAAATTGTTTTCTAAAAGAGTTTTTCCAAACAACATTAATAAATCAACACATATCTAGGACTAACACAAAATGAATTAAAGGTGTACACACAAAAATGGTCGTCAATAGGCTTTAAGTGAATCTTTATGAATGGTTCTCTGATTACGGATAACTAGTTTGTTTGATAATATTTTTGACACTATCAAAACACTTTATTTGGCATTAACTTACAATTGTCAGTGAAAAATACAAAGTTTTCAAAAAGCGTGCTTCTGCCCCTTTAATATATAAACACTTATTTACCCTGCCGTTAATAAGTATCGGTCCACTTTTGTTTTGATTTTAACATCTTCGTGGTGAATAACAGAAACAATGTTGATCATACCATAAATAGAGGACACGAAACGACGTTCCGTTTAAAAATAGTTATTATTAAACGAGGGAGTGGTTTCATATGTAAAGAACGAAAGCAAGTTAAATACCGAAAGTATTCACATTTTCATAGAAATGTTAATATACGGGACTGAATTTAGTATTTCATTTATTACTCACGGGACCACATGTAAACAGAATTTGCCAAAATGACAATTGCGGCCATCTTGCTACCATTGTGACGTTTTGCTTAACGATTATGACGTCATTTGGATGTCACATTGTTCGGTCAGCGCGCAATGCTATTAGACAGTGTGTAATAACTTTGTAGATTTATCAAACAGCAATAACGGGTGATGTAATAAATCATCACTATCATCACAACAATGAAAATGGAGATTATAACACTATCATTCAGCGGCGGTTTTGCTTTAGGTTATCAAATAAAATCTTTATAATTCTATATCTCACATTTTTGTATATTGCGTGACATTTGCTTCAGATTGTGGTGGATTTGGAGCAGGGATGGTAGTCTATCCTAACCTGAAACTGAAGGGCCTCAAACCTAAACACAGAATTTCTTTTAAGAAATCATTGCCTTACAAAAGAGCTGTAAGAAAGTGCTCTCAAAGGTGCCTAATGACAGTTGAAAGGATAAGTTTGTGTAGATTTGCACATGTAAAGTATACATCTGACCATTATGTATGTAATCTCTTTGTGATATTTCATCATAAGAAACTGAAATTCCACCCAAGAAAAGAGTCACAGGGGTTTACATTCCTTATTTCAAAATGTATGAGTTAGTAATAGCAGGATATAGGAGAGCCATGTTGGAGATTCTGGAGAGTTCCTGATTTCTAATTGTTGATTATGTGAAGATAAATAAATGTAACTCAGATAGCCGTCTTGGAGCGGCTCAGTCATATATTTAACCATATAGTAAACACCTTAAATCAAGCACTATAACAATATTTAGAATATATCTATCATTATTTCATTTTCTGTTATGTAGTACTTCCTTCTGCCTCTTTCCAACTTTTATATTAAACCATCTATTCTAAACAACGTTTTTGTTTGTGAATCTGTTTTAAAAATAACATTTGCTATTTGTTATTACATGGTAAATTTGTCCTGTAGGTATGACTTTGCCTTATATATTCGACACAGCTGACACGTTCTGCTTTTAGGTTCAAAACCGTTTTGTATCTTTATTAATGACATCGAAACAACATTGCATGTAAAGGGCTGTTCTGGTATAAGCATTGAAACTACATGTACATCACGTGGCAATATGTCGGTGTTCATAAGGTTCCTCTCTTTGTTATATGCAGATGACACCGCACTTTTTAGTGATACCCCTGTTGGTCTACAAATGATCCTCACATGCTTTCTTTGATTACTGTAGTGAATGGAATTTAACAGTTAATATTTCTAAACAAAGTTGTCAGTTTTTGAAACGGACCAACACAAAATTTGAAGTTAAGATTCAGGTATGGCGATACTTATTTAGATATTGTTGATGATTATTCTTACCTTGGTATAAAATTTCATCATAATAGCAGAATGTTAACTGGGTTGAAATCTATTGCAGAAAGTGCATCAAAAGCTATGTTTTGTCTTCTCAAGAAAGCTATAGCTAGAAATATGAATATGCAACTGGATTGTTTACTAACTGAATTTGATACCATGATTGTTTTATCATAAGGATGTGAGGTGTTGGGATATGAAGATAACCGTATAATTGAAAAGGTTCTTTTGAAGTTTTTGAAGCACGCCACCGGCTAAAAATCATCAACCCCATCGTATATGCTCTATTCCTTCAATTTTAATTTACGATATCGATACTAATCCGTGGATACTATCTGTCAAATCTATTCTGGATAATTGTGGTTTGTCTCATATATGCGCCAATCCAAATGCATGTTCTACCCCTTGGCTTTTGCTAAAAGTTGAATCAATACTTAATGACCAATTTTATCAATCTTGGCAAAGTGAAGTAAGATCATGTTCAAAAGGACAATACTATAAACCAAGAAAAACCAAGCTTTGAAAACTATCTCTATCTAATAGAATGATATGTAATGGTATAAACTTTGTAGTTCTATATGCATGTGTATATGTAACGTGCAATCTAGGAATGATCACAATCTGCAGATTGTGAGCTCACAATCTGCAGATTGTTCGAACAATCTAGGAATATTTTTCATTCTTAGATTGTTTAAACAATCTGCAGATTGTGAGGCCTGCACAATCTTGGAATGATCACATTCTAGAAATGATTTGTGTCAAACTGACTGATTAGCGTAGTCCATTCCCAGATTGTGAAGGGCTTTAAGTGGTAATCTATCTTCATTTTATGGAGTATAGAGATGGATTCCTAGATTGTGAGGTGCTCTTAGCTGGTCTTGGTGTCCCTCTGGTGGGCCAGTGTGGTCTATTCCTAGATTGTAAAGGTCTTTGTACGCGACTTTGAATCTTAATGAACAACTTTAAGGGACGATTCCCAGATTGTGAGGGGCTTTTAACGCGCCTTTGAGTCCTACTGATCGACTTTGAGAGACGATTCTCAGATTGTGAAGGGCTTTGTACGCGACTTTGACACTTACTGAATAACTGTAAGGGACGATTCCCAGATTGTGAAGGGCTTTTAACCAGACTTTGAGTCCTACTGGTCGACTATGAGAGACGGTTCCCAGATTGTGAAGGGCTTTGTACGCGACTTTGACACTTACTGAATAACTGTAAGGGACGATTCCCAGATTGTGAAGGGCTTTTAACCAGACTTTGAGTCCTACTGGTCGACTATGAGAGACGATTCCCAGATTTTGAGGGGCTTTGTACGCGACTTTGAGTCCTACTGATCGACTTTGAGAGACGATTCCAAGATTGTGAAGGGCTTTTAACCCGACTTTGAGTCCTACTGGTCGACTATGAGAGACGATTCCCAGATTGTGAAGGGCTTTGTACGCGACTTTGACACTTACTGAATAACTGTAAGGGACGATTCCCAGATTGTGAAGGGCTTTTTTCGCGACTTTGAGTCCTATTGATCGACTGTGACAGACGATCCCAGATTGTGAAGGGCTTTGTACGCGATTTTGAGACTTAATGATAACTGTAAGGGACGATTCCCAGATTGTGAGGGGCTTTTAACGCGCCTTTGAGTCCTACTGATCGACTTTGAGAGACGATTCCCAGATTGTGAAGGGCTTTGTACGCGACTTTGACACTTACTGAATAACTGTAAGGGACGATTCCCAGATTGTGAAGGGCTTTTAACCAGACTTTGAGTCCTACTGGTCGACTATGAGAGACGATTCCCAGATTGTGAGGGACTTTGTACGCGACTTTAAGACCTAATGAATAACTGTAAGGGACGATTCCCAGATTGTGAGGGGCTTTTTACGCGACTTTGACACTTAATGAATAACTGTTATGGACGATTCCCAGATTGTGAAGGGCTTTTAACGCGACTTTGAGTCCTATTGATCGACTTTGAGAGACGATTCTCAGATTGTGAAGGGCTTTGTACGCGACTTTGAGTCCTACTGATCGACTATGAGAGACGATTCCCAGTTTGTGAGGGGCTTTTTACGCGAATTTGAATCCCACTGACCGACTTTGAGAGACGATTCTTAGATTGTGAAGGGCTTTGTACGCGACTTTGACACTTACTGAATAACTGTAAAGGACGATTCCCAGATTGTGAAGGGCTTTTAACCAGACTTTGAGTCCTACTGGTCGACTATGAGAGACGATTCCCAGATTGTGAAGGGCTTTGTACGCGACTTTGACACTTACTGAATAACTGTAAGGGACGATTCCCAGATTGTGAAGGGCTTTTAACCAGACTTTGAGTCCTACTGGTCGACTATGAGAGACGATTCTCAGATTGTGAGGGACTTTGTACGCGACTTTAAGACCTAATGAATAACTGTAAGGGACGATTCCCAGATTGTGAGGGGCTTTTTACGCGACTTTGAATCCAACTGATCGACTTTGAGAGACGATTCTCAGATTGTGAGGGGCTTTGTACGCGACTTTGAGTCCTACTGATCGACTTTGAGAGACGATTCCAAGATTGTGAAGGGCTTTTAACCCGACTTTGAGTCCTACTGGTCGACTATGAGAGACGATTCCCAGATTGTGAAGGGCTTTGTACGCGACTTTAAGACCTAATGAATAACTGTAAGGGACGATTCCCAGATTGTGAGGGGCTTTTTACGCGACTTTGAATCCAACTGATCGACTTTGAGAGACGATTCTCAGATTGTGAGGGGCTTTGTACGCGACTTTGAGTCCTACTGATCGACTTTGAGAGACGATTCCAAGATTGTGAAGGGCTTTTAACCCGACTTTGAGTCCTACTGGTCGACTATGAGAGACGATTCCCAGATTGTGAAGGGCTTTGTACGCGACTTTGACACTTACTGAATAACTGTAAGGGACGATTCCCAGATTGTGAAGGGCTTTTTTCGCGACTTTGAGTCCTATTGATCGACTGTGAGAGACGATCCCAGATTGTGAAGGGCTTTGTACGCGACTTTGAGACTGAATGAATAACTGTAAGGGACGATTCCCAGATTGTGAAGGGCTTTTAACGCGCCTTTGAGTCCTACTGATCGACTTTGAGAGACGATTCTCAGATTGTGAAGGGCTTTGTACGCGACTTTGACACTTACTGAATAACTGTAAGGGACGATTCCCAGATTGTGAAGGGCTTTTAACCAGACTTTGAGTCATACTGGTCGACTATGAGAGACGATTCCCAGATTGTGAAGGGCTTTGTACGCGACTTTGACACTTACTGAATAACTGTAAGGGACGATTCCCAGATTGTGAAGGGCTTTTAACCAGACTCTGAGTCCTACTGGTCGACTATGAGAGACGACTCTCAGATTGTGAGGGACTTTGTACGCGACTTTAAGACCTAATGAATAACTGTAAGGGACGATTCCCAGATTGTGAGGGGCTTTTTACGCGACCTTGAATCCAACTGATCGACTTTGAGAGACGATTCTCAGATTGTGAGGGGCTTTGTACGCGACTTTGACACTTAATGAATAACTGTAAGGGACGATTCTCAGATTGTGAAGGGCTTTTAACCAGACTTTGAGTCCTACTGGTCGACTATGAGAGACGATTCCCAGATTGTGAGGGACTTTGTACGCGACTTTAAGACCTAATGAATAACTGTAAGGGACGATTCCCAGATTGTGAGGGGCTTTTAACGCGCCTTTGAGTCCTACTGATCGACTTTGAGAGACGATTCTCAGATTGTGAAGGGCTTTGTACGCGACTTTGACACTTACTGAATAACTGTAAGGGACGATTCCCAGATTGTGAAGGGCTTTTAACGCGACTTTGAGTCCTACTGGTCGACTATGAGAGACGATTCCCAGATTGTGAAGGGCTTTGTACGCGACTTTGACACTTACTGAATAACTGTAAGGGACGATTCCCAGATTGTGAAGGGCTTTTAACCAGACTCTGAGTCCTACTGGTCGACTATGAGAGACGATTCTCAGATTGTGAGGGACTTTTTACGCGACTTTAAGACCTAATGAATAACTGTAAGGGACGATTCCCAGATTGTGAGGGGCTTTTTACGTGACTTTGAATCCAACTGATCGACCTTGAGAGACGATTCTCAGATTTTGAGGGGCTTTGTACGCGACTTTGAGTCCTACTGATCGACTTTGAGAGACGATTCCAAGATTGTGAAGGGCTTTTAACCCGACTTTGAGTCCTACTGGTCGACTATGAGAGACGATTCCCAGATTGTGAAGGGCTTTGTACGCGACTTTGACACTTACTGAATAACTGTAAGGGACGATTCCCAGATTGTGAAGGGCTTTTTTCGCGACTTTGAGTCCTATTGATCGACTGTGACAGACGATCCCAGATTGTGAAGGGCTTTGTACGCGATTTTGAGACTTAATGATAACTGTAAGGGACGATTCCCAGATTGTGAGGGGCTTTTAACGCGCCTTTGAGTCCTACTGATCGACTTTGAGAGACGATTCCCAGATTGTGAAGGGCTTTGTACGCGACTTTGACACTTACTGAATAACTGTAAGGGACGATTCCCAGATTGTGAAGGGCTTTTAACCAGACTTTGAGTCCTACTGGTCGACTATGAGAGACGATTCCCAGATTGTGAAGGACTTTGTACGCGACTTTAAGACCTAATGAATAACTGTAAGGGACGATTCCCAGATTGTGAGGGGCTTTTTACGCGACCTTGAATCCAACTGATCGACTTTGAGAGACGATTCTCAGATTGTGAGGGGCTTTGTACGCAACTTTGACACTTAATGAATAACTGTAAGGGACGATTCCCAGATTGTGAGGGGCTTTTAACGCGACTTTTAGTCCTACTGATCGACTTTGAGAGACGATTCTCAGATTGTGAAGGGCTTTGTACGCGACTTTGACACTTAATGAATAACTGTAATGGACGATTCCCAGATTGTGAAGGGCTTTTAACGCGACTTTGAGTCCTATTGATCGACTTTGAGAGACGATTCTCAGATTGTGAAGGGCTTTGTACGCGACTTTGAGTCCTACTGATCGACTATGAGAGACGATTCCCAGTTTGTGAGGGGCTTTTTACGCGACTTTGAATCCCACTGACCGACTTTGAGAGACGATTCTTAGATTGTGAAGGGCTTTTAACCCGACTTTGAGTCCTACTGGTCGACTATGAGAGACGATTCCCAGATTGTGAAGGGCTTTGTACGCGACTTTGACACTTACTGAATAACTGTAAGGGACGATTCCCAGATTGTGAAGGGCTTTTTTCGCGACTTTGAGTCCTATTGATCGACTGTGAGAGACGATCCCAGATTGTGAAGGGCTTTGTACGCGACTTTGAGACTTAATGAATAACTGTAAGGGACGATTCCTAGATTGTGAGGAGCTATGTGTGGGTCTTTGAGTCTTTGTACACGACTTTGATTTCTACTGATCGACTTTGAGAGTTTGTAAATACATAGGATGAAGTATAAAAGTACATATGGTTTAGATTACATGTTACGTTTTATTATAAACGTGCTAAAATATACATGTCAATAAAAAGAAATATGATACATTGAATTACATTAAAATGGGAAATTACAGGAAAATAAATTATAGAATAACTCACAGCAGAATTGTCACAATAAAAAGTCACAAACTATATCATATGCTGAACAAAGGTATTATACAATATCATACAAGATTAGTTGTGTTTGCTTTGTGCTGACAAAAAGTTAGATGGAGTTAAGTACTGTAGCTTAGTATGATTTTTCTGAGTGAATGAACTCAACCTTTGTCTGGTTATTGTAAATGAAAACACTGGCTTCCAACTGAGGCAATATAGATGCATCCATGAAAGTCAATATTAACCATTACATCATGGAAGTAATTCAGACAAACAAGGGTGGGTTAAAGCTGGTGTTAGATGGCTACAGATTGTTACCTAAAATCTAAAATAGGACTTTCTTTCCTAGTTGAATTTAGGACTTTTTTCCGGTACTTTTTTTCCGGTACTTTTTTTCCGAGGACTTTTTTTCCGGACACCAGTATGACCTATGATTGTAAGGTGGTTCTGTTAAATAGTAATTCCCACATCAATGCGTTTTTTTGTTTAGAAGAGTGAGAAGAATCCTCTCTATTTTCAGGTATTTATTTACTGTTGAATTTATTTTTTAGATTTATCTTAAGTCATGTAGATTAAAGTATCAAAGGTTATTTATTTACGTTGCTTTCATTTCCTGAAAAATTCTTTTACGTATTTTATTTCATAATTCCATTCAATCATCAAATCAATCGACCAGTAAAGTGTACAAACTCTCACCTAGGATCGAATCTAGGAAAAAAAGTCACAGAAAAAAAGTCATGGAAAAGAAGTCACAGGAAAAAAAGTCACAAATTATATTAAAATGCATATAAGTGACTAATTATTTCAATATTATAGTAAATAATCCTTTGATATGCATTTTAAATTATTGTTTGTTGTAAATCCACATATTTTTAGAACCATTTAAGCATGGACAGTAAGATAATTGGCTTTATTGTAATCACAAATTGAGTGTTGTTTTTGTTAATAGCTATGAATAGTCATGAACTGTTGTGTTGTTTTTGTCAACAGCCAATCAGTATATTTACTTAGTAGATTGAGAATATCCACTCTAAAATCTTTTGATGTTTTGATTTAGTTCATCTTGTTTTAAGACTGGCTTCTTTGGCAATAGTGTATAAAACATGTTATATTTGTCATTATTTCACTATCATCATGGAGGTCATTCAGACTAACCAAGGTGGTTTCAAAGTGATACTTGAAGGTCACATGTACACCAAACATGCTACTCGGAAGACCAAAATATGACATACTTCGAAAGAACATATGTCAAAGGACACTACCGATAGCGTCCAGGACAAAGTCTGACCCTCAACATGAGAAGAGTCCCTCCCATATTTCCTCCTGAGGTGAGGAATGTGCACGAGGCAACACTGAACAACGCTGCCTGTACCAACAACATCTGCGAAGGCTGGAACATTCGTATTAATAAAGAGTATTAAAATGTCCAGATGATGATGTGTCTATTGAGAGAATAGATGATGATGTCCAGAGACAAGTGTATTTTTAGTGCTATGTCCAGATGATGATGATGTCAAGAGATGTTTAAGTGTTTATAGTGAGAATAGTGCTGTCAATAAAGAGTGTTGAAACGTCCAGATGATTATGATGTCCAGAGATGTTTAAAATGTTATTGTTTTAATGTATATTGTTATGAGAAATATTGTTTTTATTGATGGCTAATACAAAGTTGTGACTTTTTTTCCTGTGACTTATTTTCCTATAGAAATTTGTGACCTTTTTTCCGTGACTTTTTTTTCTGTGAATTTTTTTCCGGTCACCTTAGGATCTACATCGTCGCCAAAAATGACCAATTGTTGTGTGTTAATCAGTCCTTTGTGCTATCAACTAGAAGTGTTAAATCAATAAGATAAGATAAGATAATTCTTTATTGCCCGTTAAGGAATTTGTGTTACATTTAAGTGAGCATGAAATTCAAAATTTTATAACTATATTCAAAATAAATACACAAACATATATACAAATATATACAAATGAAACATACAAATATTTACAAATGCACAAATAGTGTGATAGTGAACAATTTAACGATGATTAAGAATTGAAATGGACAAGGGCACAAATGACATTTTAAAGCGTTTGCTTTTGCACGTCGGCACATTATACCGACGACCAGATGGCAAAATTTCAAAACAATCATGTAATTCATGTGAAGGGTCACTAATAATTTTTGAAGCTAAATTTCTAGTCTGTTTTTCATGAAGTTCATCTAATCTCTGAAAGGTACGATTAGCAATTTGTTCTCCTTGTTTGATTATCTTATTTAATTTATTTCTATTTGTCAAAGACAGAGAGCCAAACCAACACTGTATAGAGAACATGAGGACAGATTGCACACACGTTTTATAGAAAAGGTCCAAAATAGTTGAGTCAATGTGAAAGGATCGTAGTTTCCTGAGAAAATGAAGGCGAGATTGGCACTTACTATAAATGCGGTCTGTATTTTCAGAGAAATTTAACTTATTGTCAATTACAGTTCCAAGATATTTATAACTACTCACTACCTCGACAACATCTCCATTGATACTGACTGGATTAATTGCTGTTTTATTTCTTCGAAAATCTATGATGAGTTCCTTTGTTTTTGATACATTAAGTTCTAAGAAGTTTACACGACACCACTTCAGGAAATCATTAATTTCTTCTGTGTATGAAATTTCACTGTCAAAAAGTAAACTACTAATAGCTGTGTCATCAGCGAACTTGAACCTAGAACAGTTTGGTTGAGAACTTACACAATCATTAGTATACAAAGTGAAAAGTATTGGAGACAATACACATCCTTGAGGAGCCCCGGTGTTAATTGACACAGTACTGGAACGAGTTCCTTTCAGTTTAACATATTGGTATCTGTTACACAAAAAAGAGGCTATCCATTTGACCAAAGAAGGGCATATATCTAAGTCAATAAGTTTTCGTATCAAAAGGTGAGGCTGAATTGTGTTAAAGGCTGAGGAGAAGCGTGACATATTCAAAATGGACAAATATATATGTTTTGGTTTAGATGTGTGATCTAATGAAAAAATATGCTCTTGCTCTTATTGGTGAGTTATAAAAATGTTATGACATTTTAACTGTTACTTACAAAATTGTTACACAACATGCATGTATATGTGACATTTTATTTTGATTTGTAATGCAAAAAGGTGATATAAACAAGCAAGAATAAATTCATGATAGAAATATCGTATGTGTTATTTCCTCAAAAACGTGATATGGTGTTACTGTGAAGATAGCTAATGTTATTATTATGATATTATCGATTGGCGACAATCCATAGAATCGCATTCTTCTATATGCTAGTTGAAGCTAAACTTAAAATATTTTTAAAACATATTTCCACTTTAAACTGATGAAATAGTTTTATCTATCAATAATAATTTATACCGTGTCATGTTATATAATTAGACCAGCCGTTTGACGGTTCTTCAGATGGTTATCACAACAACGTGTCACTGTGTCGCGTCCTTGTCTGACTTGAGCTGCAATCTCGCACAATCACACCAACTTCCTCCTTCTAATTGAATGTATATTCATTTCAAGTACATTTGTTGGCTGATTTGAGCAGCTGATTAAGCCTCATTGGGGATTGATTAAACGTTAAGAACGTAACGATGCTATGGGTAAGGATTAATCAACCATTTGCCACAGAGATCACAAGATTACACATACATGTAATTAAAAGATTATGACATTTCACATAGAAATGATCAACATTTTATTCAAAATTTCAAAATAAGTTTCTCATAAATGATATAGTCAAATGTGAAGTCTTTGATCAAATACATGTATTGTTGGCACATGTCACTGCTCTATTGAACTGATCTTTCTTCATTCCGCCAAATCAAGGTTCTTAAAGGGACCATTCGAGCGGGGTATTTTTTGTGGAAACGAAATTCAGGAGGACTTTCCTTTTTACAATCATAAATGATTTTTACATAATAAATTCACACTTAATTTCAAAAATGTTTGTGAAGTTAGCATTTCAGTTGTTCAAGATTAGACAATATGCCAAAGAATAAAGTGTATCGCACGAAAAATAAAAAAATCGTGAATGAAGCCAATCATTGAAGCTACGATCGTGGAATGCATTACTACGACAAAATGCTATCGTAACTGATAACTTTTATTAGGCATTATGCAAATATGCTCCTCTCCTATCAGTCAAGTGTCTATTTCTTTATTTTGTTGATAAATTAGCATAACACAGCACATTTTTATTCTCGCAATGCTACAGTGGCGGACGAAACGCGGTCGAGTGGTGCCTTTAAATTCAAATCCTAAAGAATATGAATTTGAAGCATATCTATAATGATAACCAGTAAATGTCAAAGACGGTAAACAGAGTACAGTATTCCCAAGAAACTGCATTGAAAATTGTTTAGTACCAACAATTTATTTGTGCCTTAAAAATTGGCTCTTAAAAGGTAATACTATTTATTTAGGTAAAAAATTATAAGCACTGAAAAAGTAATACAGACGGGCGTTAATAATAATAATAAGGTTTACTGCTAACTATCCTTTCTATCAGACAATATATTTTCGATCATTGATTTCAATATTCTAAAATCTGTCTTTCAAAAGACACATACATAGCCGTTCACAATCCCATGATTTTACCGTTATATTTAAATAGTTCTTGTTCTAAAAAATATGCACACATTCCTTCACAACCTGGGAATCACCCAATACACCATTTCTTGAACAAAGAAAATAGCTCACGGCCCTTCACAATATTGAAATGGACAACACCTCTCCGTCAGTTGGACATCATGACAAGCTAAGAGCCCTTCACAATCTAGGAATTTACCCCCATACTCAATAGACTGAAGATAGAAAGTCACTGAAAGTCACTGCCCCGTCAGAGGGACCCAAAGACCATGTAAGAGCCCTTCACAATCTAGGAATGTACCCCTATACAGCATAGACTGAAGATAGAAAGTCGCTAAGAGTCCATCACAATCTTGGAATAGACTACACTGCCTCGTCAGAGGGACCCCAATGTAAGAGCTCTTCACAATCTATGAATATACCCCTATACAGCATAGACTGAAGATAGAAAGTCGCTAAGAGTCTATCACGATCTTGGAATAGACCACACTGCCCCGTCAGAGCGACCCCAAGACCATGTAAGAGCCCCTCACAATCCAGGAATGTACCCCCATACTCAATAGATTAAAGATAGAAAGTCACTGAGAGTCCATCACAATCTGGGAATAGACCACTCTGCCCCGTCAGAGGGACCCCAAAACCATGTAAGAGCCCCTCACAATCTAGGAATATACCCCCATACTCCATAGACTGAAGTTAGAAAGTCGCCGAGAGTCCATCACAATCTGGAAATAGACTACACTGCCCCGTCAGAGGGACCCCAAGATCATGTAAGAGCCTCTCACAATCTAGGAATGTACCCCCATACTCCATAGACTGAAGATAGAAAGTCACTGAGAGTCCATCACAATCTGGGAATAGACTACACTGCCTCGTCAGAGGGACCCAAAGATCATGTAAGAGCCCTTCACAATCTAGGAATATACCCCTATACAGCATAGACAGAAGATAGAAAGTCGCTTAGAGTCCATCACGATCTTGGAATAGACCACACTGCCCCGTCAGAGCGACCCCAAGACCATGCAAGAGCCCCTCACAATCTAGGAATGTACCCCCATACTCCATAGACTGAAGATAGAAAGTCACTGAGAGTCCATCACAATATGGGAATAGACTACACTGCCCCGTCAGAGGAACCCAAAGACCATGTAAGAGCCCTTCACAATCTAGGAATATACCCCTATACAGCATAGACTGAAGATAGAAAGTCGCTAAGAGTCCATCACGATCTTGGAATAGACCACACTGCCCCGTCAGAGCGACCCCAAGACCATGTAAGAGCCCCTCACAATCTAGGAATGTACCCCCATACTCAATAGATTAAAGATAGAAAGTCATTAAAAGTCCATCACAATCTGGGAATAGACCACTCTGCCCCGTCAGAGGGACCCAAAACCATGTAAGAGCCCCTCACAATCTAGGAATATACCCCCATACTCCATAGACTGAAGTTAGAAAGTCGCTAAGAGTCCATCACAATCTGGAAATAGACTACACTGCCCCGTCAGAGGGACCCCAAGATCATGTAGGAGCCTCTCACAATCTAGGAATGTACCCCCATACTCCATAGACTGAAGATAGAAAGTCACTGAGAGTCCATCACAATCTGGGAATAGACTACACTGCCCCGTCAGAGGGACCCAAAAATCATGTAAGAGCCCTTCACAATCTAGGAATATACCCCTATACAGCATAGACAGAAGATAGAAAGTCGCTAAGAGTCCATCACGATCTTGGAATAGACCACACTGCCCCGTCAGAGCGACCCCAAGACCATGCAAGAGCCCCTCACAATCTAGGAATGTACCCCCATACTCCATAGACTGAAGATAGAAAGTCACTGAGAGTCCATCACAATATGGGAATAGACTACACTACACTACACATAGACTCCCTCTGCCCCGTCAGAGGGACCCCAAAACCATGTAAGAGCCCCTCACAATCTAGGAATATACCCCTATACTCCATAGACTGAAGATAGCAAGTCGCTAAGAGTCCATCACAATCTGGGAATAGACTACACTGCCCCGTCAGAGGGACCCCAAGACCATGTAAGAGCCCCTCACAATCTAGGAATGTACCCCCATACTCAATAGATTAAAGATAGAAAGTCATTAAAAGTCCATCACAATCTGGGAATAGACCACTCTGCCCCGTCAGAGGGACCCAAAGACCATGTAAGAGCCCTTCACAATCTAGGAATATACCCCTATACAGCATAGACTGAAGATAGAAAGTCGCTTAGAGTCCATCACAATCTTGGAATAGACTACACTGCCTCGTCAGAGGGACCCCAATGTAAGAGTCCTTCACAATCTAGGAATATACCCCTATACAGCATAGACTGAAGATAGCAAGTCGCTAAGAGTCCATCACAATCTGGGAATAGACTACACTGCCCCGTCAGAGGGACCCCAAGATCATGTAAGAGCCCCTCACAATCTAGGAATGTACCCCCATACTCCATAGACTGAAGATAGAAAGTCACCGAGAGTCCATCACAATCTGGGAATAGACTACACTGCCCCGTCAGAGGGACCCAAAGATCATGTAAGAGCCCTTCACAATCTAGGGATGTACCCCCATACTCCATAGACTGAAGATAGAAAGTCGCTAAGAGTCCACCACGATCTTGGAATAGACCACACTGCCCCGTCAGAGAGACCCAAAGACCATGTAAGAGCCCTTCACAATCTAGGAATATACCCCCATACTCCATTGACTGAAGATAGAAAGTCGCTAAGAGTCCATCACGATCTTGGAATAGACCACACTGCCCCGTCAGAGCTACCCCAAGACCATGTAAGAGCCCCTCACAATCTAGGAATGTACTCCCATACTCAATAGATTGAAGATAGAAAGTCACTAAAAGTCCATCACAATCTGGGAATAAACCACTCTGCCCCGTCGGAGAGACCCAAAGACCATGTAAGAGCCCTTCGCAATCTAGGAATATACCCCTATACAGCATAGACTGAAGAAAGAAAGTCGCTAAGAGTCCATCACAATCTTGGAATAGACTACACTGCCTCGTCAGAGGGTCCCCAATACCATGTAAGAGCCCCTCACAATCTAGGAATGTACCCCCATACTCAATAGATTAAAGATAGAAAGTCATTAAAAGTCCATCACAATCTGGGAATAGACCACTCTGCCCCGTCAGAGGGACCCAAAACCATGTAAGAGCCCCTCACAATCTAGGAATATACCCCCATACTCCATAGACTGAAGTTAGAAAGTCGCTAAGAGTCCATCACAATCTGGAAATAGACTACACTGCCCCGTCAGAGGGACCCCAAGATCATGTAGGAGCCTCTCACAATCTAGGAATGTACCCCCATACTCCATAGACTGAAGAAAGAAAGTCACTGAGAGTCCATCACAATCTGGGAATAGACTACACTGCCCCGTCAGAGGGACCCAAAAATCATGTAAGAGCCCTTCACAATCTAGGAATATACCCCTATACAGCATAGACAGAAGATAGAAAGTCGCTAAGAGTCCATCACGATCTTGGAATAGACCACACTGCCCCGTCAGAGCGACCCCAAGACCATGCAAGAGCCCCTCACAATCTAGGAATGTACCCCCATACTCCATAGACTGAAGATAGAAAGTCACTGAGAGTCCATCACAATATGGGAATAGACTACACTGCCCCGTCAGAGGGACCCAAAGACCATGTAAGAGCCCCTCACAATCTAGGAATATACCCCTATACAGCATAGACAGAAGATAGAAAGTCGCTAAGAGTCCATCACGATCTTGGAATAGACCACACTGCCCCGTCAGAGCGACCCCAAGACCATGTAAGAGCCCCTCACAATCTAGGAATGTACCCCCATACTCAATAGATTAAAGCTAGAAAGTCATTAAAAGTCCATCACAATCTGGGAATAGACCACTCTGCCCCGTCAGAGGGACCCAAAGACCATGTAAGAGCCCTTCACAATCTAGGAATATACCCCTATACAGCATAGACTGAAGATAGAAAGTCGCTAAGAGTCCATCACAATCTTGGAATAGACTACACTGCCTCGTCAGAGGGACCCCAATGTAAGAGTCCTTCACAATCTAGGAATATACCCCTATACAGCATAGACTGAAGATAGAAAGTCGCTAAGAGTCCATCACGATCTTGGAATAGACCACACTGCCCCGTCAGAGCGACCCCAAGACCATGTAAGAGCCCCTCACAATCTAGGAATGTACCCCCATACTCAATAGATTAAAGATAGAAAGTCACTGAGAGTCCATCACAATCTGGGAATAGACCACTCTGCCCCGTCAGAGGGACCCCAAAACCATGTAAGAGCCCCTCATAATCTAGGAATATACCCCTATATTCCATAGACTGAAGATAGCAAGTCGCTAAGAGTCCATTACAATCTGGGAATAGACTACACTGCCCCGTCAGAGGGACCCCAAGACCATGTAAGAGCCCCTCACAATCTAGGAATGTACCCCCATACTCAATAGATTAAAGATAGAAAGTCATTAAAAGTCCATCACAATCTGGGAATAGACCACTCTGCCCCGTCAGAGGGACCCAAAGACCATGTAAGAGCCCTTCACAATCTAGGAATATACCCCTATACAGCATAGACTGAAGATAGAAAGTCGCTTAGAGTCCATCACAATCTTGGAATAGACTACACTGCCTCGTCAGAGGGACCCCAATGTAAGAGCCCCTCACAATCTAGGAATATACCCCTATACTCCATAGACTGAAGATAGCAAGTCGCTAAGAGTCCATCACAATCTGGGAATAGACTACACTGCCCCGTCAGAGGGACCCCAAAATCATGTAAGAGCCCCTCACAATCTAGGAATGTACCCCCATACTCCATAGACTGAAGATAGAAAGTCACCGAGAGTCCATCACAATCTGGGAATAGACTACACTGCCCCGTCAGAGGGACCCAAAGATCATGTAAGAGCCCTTCACAATCTAGGGATGTACCCCCATACTCCATAGACTGAAGATAGAAAGTCGCTAAGAGTCCACCACGATCTTGGAATAGACCACACTGCCCCGTCAGAGAGACCCAAAGACCATGTAAGAGCCCTTCACAATCTAGGAATATACCCCCATACTCCATTGACTGAAGATAGAAAGTCGCTAAGAGTCCATCACGATCTTGGAATAGACCACACTGCCCCGTCAGAGCTACCCCAAGACCATGTAAGAGCCCCTCACAATCTAGGAATGTACTCCCATACTCAATAGATTGAAGATAGAAAGTCACTAAAAGTCCATCACAATCTGGGAATAAACCACTCTGCCCCGTCAGAGAGACCCAAAGACCATGTAAGAGCCCTTCGCAATCTAGGAATATACCCCTATACAGCATAGACTGAAGAAAGAAAGTCGCTAAGAGTCCATCACAATCTTGGAATAGACTACACTGCCTCGTCAGAGGGACCCCAATACCATGTAAGAGCCCCTCACAATTTAGGAATGTACCCCCATACTCAATAGATTAAAGATAGAAAGTCACTAAGAGTCCATCACAATCTGGGAATAGACTACACTGCCCCGTCAGAGGGACCCAAAGACCACGTAAGAGCCCTTCACAATCTAGGTATCGTCTCCTATATTCCATTCCATACACAGTTGCTTATAGCCATTCACAATCTGGGAATTGACAACACTACTCCGTTAGTATTCCTAGATTGTGATCATTCCCAGATTGTGCATGTCTCACAATCTGCAGATTGTTTAAACAATCTAGGAATATTGACATATTCCTAGATTGTGAGCTCACAATCTGCAGATTGTTCGAACAATCTGCAGATTGTGATATACCCCAGATGGTTCGTAACATATACATCTCCATATGTTTGTTTATATAACATTATTACTGTTTCTATGAATAACTCCGACTGTCTCTGCTGTCTTGATGAATTTGTATATATTGTATTATTTTATGCTCTTGTACTATCGTTAGTGGCGAGTTGAGAAATAAAATGAATCTGAGATGGCAGAAATTGCCAGAAGAACTCACTTCCACTACACCGTCATAAGCCGTCTGGTCAGGAAGCATGCACAAACAAAGGATCAGGAAGACCAAAGGCTTCCACGCCTTTGGAGGATTGAGCTCTGTTACGACATGTTAGACGCCTGCTGTTTGCTTGAAGCACCCATCTGAAACGGGTATGGGTACCTCATCGCCGCTTCAGCAACCAAACTCTGAGAAATCGCCTCAAAGCTGCCGGATTAAGTACCATCAGGCGTCCAATGCTCACAAATCGCCACAGACGTGAGCGTAGGTTATGGTGTGTGGACAGGCATGGATGGAACCTGATATCATTGAGGAGAGTACACTGGACTGATGAAAGTCGTTTCCTGTATGGAGGACAAGGAATACACGTCTTGTCCCCAGGAACATTTCCCTAAGGGTACCATAATGGCGGGGGATCCGTGATGGTTTGGGAAGGTTTCTCCTACGACTCGATTTGGTGAATATACAGGGTTCACTCACAGGCGTTCGCTACATGCAGGAGGTTCTGCATCTTGTAATTATTGATGATTTCGATGACCACAGACCCTTGTTCGTGGACGACAATACCAGACCCAAACGTTCACTTGCTGTAAACCAACATCTAGAAAATAATGGTGTGACTAGAATTTCATGGCCAGAAATGTCACTTGACGGGGGCCTGCAGTTATTCGCGCACATGGTGGCACCACACGTCACCGATTCTTGAAACACTGATTTACTTTATTTAAGCTGCTTTCATCGGGTGACACACACCAATAGCCCGTGTTGTCATTTCAAATTGATAGCCGTTGGCAATGGTTACAAAGCAATTTGAAATGACATCTCGGGTGCACATGGAAATTGACCAATAACAGGCGTTTTCATTTCCGATTCATTCACGGCAGCGTGTTTGGTTTACGGAAACTGCCGATATTTTCCGCATTCAACCAGGCATTTGTTCAAAGAGGGGGTGGTGTTAATACGGGGGTCAGTGGTCTAAAGTTGGAAGAAGTTTGGTAGTTTGGGCGAGATTTCAGCAAGATAAAATAATGATCTACGATTCCAATGTATAATCTTGAGATAAACTTTAGTTTTGATTTGCACCGCACGTTAAATAGTCGGGGTGTTCAGTTTTCTTTAAGGTTTCATTGTCCCCCTTCTGTATTCTAGATAATAGGTAGAGGTTACGCTGAAATCTTTATTTCTTGACCGATTTCGTTCAAATTTGAAATGTAGGGCAATCTCAACATATGAAAGCGATATAGGAGTGCAAAAATCCAGGTTTAACATATGTTTTGTTATATTGTCCACTCCGAGTTTGGAACCCCTGTGGTAGTGACAATACTTTAACATGTGTTTTGATAAAATATTATGTCAATTTTCCTCTTTATTTTCATGCACTTTTATTGCCAACACGATAAAAAAATGATTGTTCTCTCAATAAAAATTGGTTTTGCTTATTTTCTTTTTCTCAGTCTCATAGCATACTTTAACGAAGTACACCCCTCAGTGAAAAATCAGGGGGATGCATAGTTTTTTTGGTGGGGAAAATGAAACCAGACAATCTGCACAAAACAGACAAGTCTTTCTTAATGTTATTGAGTTTGTAATAGAAAAAATATATTTTGTTCAAAAGATTGTTGAGGCCTGTTTAGTTTAATGAGGCATTGGTACAATGTTAGAAAACTTTTAAACTGATAACGCAATGAATAATCTTTCCTTTTTTTAAATCCCACATTCATGTCTTGCATAGAAATCTACATATATAATATTAATTGATGATTGTAATGAAAAACTAACAGACTTGTGAATAATTCAATGAAAGCAAATTCGATACTTGGTTTGAAACAGGGTTTAATATTGTGCCTTCTAATATTTTAAATATAATATTATATATTTATGAATTAGCAACGAGTATTGAATGTCCAGATTGCTAAGGGCTACAACGTATACCTGAACAAGTAAGTTTACTCTGCTGGTTGCTGACATTGCGTTTGGAGGAATTTGCAAAATCAGTTGAACGTTTTCGATCTAGACGTAAAGTTAATAATTATTAATGTTATATAAACATGCCTACTTTTATTAATTCATTTTGTGAAAATTAATTTGTTTAACCACACATTTATGCACGTGCAGAATTAACAGAAATGTTCTGATGTTTGAAATAAGAAGAGGAAATATATACTAATTAGTGAAAAAGTTTCTTAAAAAAATGAAATTCTTATGAATAAACTAAAAATGCATAATTTTGTGTGAATACATAACTTGTGATGATTTTAATCTTTTTAAATATATCTTCCTCTCCAAATCATTGTTTATATCAGCAGTTTCAGATGTCCAAACGCAACACCAAATGCAATGTAACATATAAATGTTTGCATAATCAATGCTTATAACAATGCTTAACGTCATAATAAGCATTATATAATAAATCATAATAAGCATTATATTTTTATCAAGAAAACGCCCTCTGGTTATCAGAAATGAGTAAACTGCGGCAAATGATAATGACCGGCTCAACCCTGATCCACACATATATCAATTCGTAGCCAAGTGCCGTCACAAATATAGCGTCTGGATTGATAAGATTAAAACATTGAAGCAATTCAATCCCTTTCCCTTACTTTTAGACCCATAGTTTCAACGTATATTATGCTAAATATTATGTGACAATGCAGCTGCATTGAGATTTGAAAGTTAAAACAAACTTTTCGTTCCTCGCCGCGTCCAGTACGCGTCTATGTTACACATGCGTGGCCGTAGTTAGATGAATATTTTTGACATCATGCTCATACTGAAATCTATAATTGTGATACTATCACGCAATGATCAAATCAAAATGGAATGGGCCAGTCCATTCTCTCCCCACAGAGGCAGATCAAGTCATGTTGATCTAGCCTCTGTTCTATAACGCCGAAATCCGTGGGTTCCGGCATTTTCCCCTGGCGGAAAAACGTTCATCACAATACATTTAAATTTCTTTATCAAATGACAAGGCTTCACGCATGGGAAGGGTGGTTCACGCCACAATGCTTTTGCCTTGATTCAGTAGCCAAAACGATGATTTAAGAACAGCGTCGCTGATTGCACAAGTAACTTTGATTGCCTTCAATCAGACACCTCCCATTCTATCGCACAAACTCGGCGTAATATAACAGAGGCTAAAGGGGCCTACACACTATCAATATGATTCACAATATTATTGTCAATTATGGACATTGACAATAATATTGATAGTTAGTGAGCTATATTGACGGTCTTCAATCACATTGCGCAATATATTGAGAACATCAAAACTAGTTAGATTTTTATTGAAGGTATCTCAATATGATTGATGAGTGCTCAATTATATTGACTAGTTTGTAGTGAAGCACAATATTATTGAAAAGGTTTGTATGTACAGGAGTGTTTTTACTTAGCATTACGTCCAAAGAAAATAAAGAAGAGGAAAGAAAACTATGACAACCTCCTCGCAAAGTAAAGCCTTATAAAAGTGCAAAAAAAAGATGACAAAATGACAGTTAATGCATTAAGAACCAATTTCAGAAAATAATTAAAAAAGTCGAATCTTCTAGAATACATTTCGGACAAATCATTATTGGGTTAATTTTCTGTTTTTCTTCACATGTTCCTCAACAGATACAGCCAAAGCAATAGCAATCAATGGATCCATCTTTACTCATTGAGAAAAACAGAGCAAATGAGGGTAATATTGATCAATAACATTGACAGGTTTGTAGGGAAATATAAAATTGTCAATACTATTGAATCAATTATATTGCCAATCATATTGATAGTGTGTAGGCCCCTTTAATCAACATGACTTGATCTGCCTCTGTGGGGAGAGAATGGCAATGATCAAATTAAAATGGAATTGGCCAATCAGATTGTTTATGGAAATTTGCTTTGTGAGGATTCAACTTGTATTAGAAGACGAAAAACAAACTAATAATCATATTTTCACAAACTACACCACAGGTCATTCTTTAAATGTTAGGTAAATTATCTAATCGGATTGCAAACATATTCATATCAACAATAGCCCCTTAACTCTTTTAGGCTGGATGGTAGACTTAATTACATTCGCATATTGATAACCACACACATGTGTAGAACCATAACGTAAACTGGATTGCGGCTTTAACACGTGGAGGACAACATGTAAGGTATGTCATGAAACTTTACTCAATTACAGATATCTGAAAAAGAAAAACGGTTCCCATTACGTTCTAATAAAAACAAGGACAACGTTGATAGATAAGTCTTTAAAATAAGTAACATGTGAGGACCTACGATCAATCAATGACAGTTTGCATGTAATGCAATCCTGTTTTTGGGTGTAGCGTTACATCATTAGAAAATACAGGAGATGTTAAATGATTCTTCTAGCAGCATGTGTCAAGTATAATGATTACCAATAACATGACCTCGAAAATGCATGTATACTGTTTCAAACCTTTAAAGTCATATATTTATTTCATTTTGATACTACATGTACAACAATTCAAACAATAGTTAGTTTTGTACTTAGTTCTAAAGTATTACATTTTTAAATGAAGACAAGAAAGTGGCATAAACATGCTTGGTTTGATGGTAGCAATTACTTCATTTGATACTGTGACATTCGTATCTATTGCTTTACGTGTGTTTGTTCTAATTACATATCTTTTCATTTCATCTTTGTGAATATAACAATGAATGTAATTCAGTAAGCAGAATGAATTTAATCAAGAAAAAAGTTTTCATATCAAACAATATTCGAAGTTTTCATCAAATATACTTGGTTGATTTGATTTAAACAGTATTTTATTTCCATAAAACATATACAAAATACACATGTCAACATTCAGAATATATATACAATAGGGAAAAAGGATAAGCAAACAGGCAGCAAATGCCTATATAAATGCTTCTCCTGAAAAACATAAAACGATTCAGATATCAAATACATTGGTGGAAATACAAAATTTGCCATTATTCATAGAAAACTCAAATTAATATTCAACTGTGTCTACATTTCCATTTGGTACAGATTTAAGGAGAGAAATTTAAAATCGGTTGATATCATTTATGAAATGGTATACCGATATTAATACGGATTCATTAGCACTCTGTGACAAGGATTTGTCGCCGCTTAGGACAGATTGGTTGATTTACTATATACATGTCATTTATGATTTGAATTTGTTATGTCTAATAAGCATATAAAGAGACTAAGCAAATATGACATCGTATAACTACTCAACTATTCTTCGGTGCTGAGAAAAGCCTCTGTATAGTTCATTCTGATGTGTATTTAAATAACATAACTATATTTTTCATCCTCTTTCTATAACTACCTAAGGAAGTTTAACTATCTATAAATCTATTTCTTTAGATTGGGCTTAATGATGAGTTTTCTAAGAGATAATAAATTGTTCGTCTTCAAACGTTAACTTAGGTATGGTAGTCTCTTAGCTTTGACTGAAGGCTAAGTTAGTGTCCATGTAAACAGCCCGTTTAATTTAGGGACGTTATGTTCAACACTATAGATAATTTATAAACATGATATAACATATAAAACCCGTTGATTTACATTTAAAAAGCAACATTTAAGTAACACTGACTACATCTAATGTTTATGTCAACTTGTGTTTTCCTTTAGAACTTTCAACTCACATATTTAACACACAAGACATCTGACGACCATAAGCCAATGAAAACAATGCTTGTATTGAAAGCTTGTGTAAACCGAGAATGTTGTCATGATTTGTTCCATGACAGTAATTTGTAGTGCACATTGAACTTTTCATAGCAGTTGAAACTCAACGCTAATCATTGTTCAAAACAAACGTGTTTACACGTTTCCATGTCATTGTACCAAATCACATTAAAAAACATTGTCACTTGTGACGAAGGGTAACCAGAAAGAGCATATATAACTATCGCAAATATAGATGTCACATAAGGAAATATTGTGTGTACGTTCGGCATCACTATTTGCAAATGGATTCAACTGTTCTATAAAACGTTATCGAGGTCGTAGTGAATTGTCCAAAAGAACCTTTGCTTAATTGGCTAGACAGAATCGTTAACGTTCTAAAAGAGTTGGCAAGTTGGTACCTTTGTCAAGTGCGAACTGTTAAAAGATGAATAATAAGGTCAAAGCAATGGAAATGAGATAACACTTTGTATGTATGTATGTTTGTTTGTATTACAAAACTGTGTAATTTGCGGTATTCAACATATATGAAAAGACTGAAATGCTATAGAGAAATATATTTTTCGGTAGAACGTCGCAAATGCAAAATATAGTCGCAAGCGACGACAAACGGATTCAGCGCTGTATGGTGTTCATTTTTATTAACAGAGGTAATTATCTAAGTCAAAAAGCTTGAACGAGAATGCTTACAATAATGGCAAGGGTTGTCAGTCCATCACTTAAAGGCAAGACCTCATTTATGCATACACTGCTATGTAACATAGCTGTAGCAACGAGGCATCATCTTTGGTGTTTTTGTAATCAACTACAGTGATTGATTGAAACATTTTTCAAAGATTTAATCTTTATTCTATTATGCACAATAAGGTTGAAAATAAAGTTAAATGAATACAGAATGGTTTATTTGCAAAATTAAACGGAAACCAATTTTTTTCTTAATTTCTCTCTTATATTCAAATTAACAATAATTTGTGGATTTCAGTTATTTAACTTTAAGCAGAAATGCATTCAACATGAAGTAGTCAACAAAAGAATTAACAATTCTAGTCAGTTTTAGTGATCAAGCTGAATTCGTTTCAGGACAACTTAAAGACAAGATCCCATTTATGCATACATTGATATATAAGATAGCTGCAGCAACGAGGCATCAAATAGACCTTGGGCGTTTTTTAATTCAACTACTGTGTTTGATTGAAACACTTTACAACAATTTAATCTGTATTTTATTATGTACAATAAGGTTGAAAATAAAGTTAAATTAATCCTGAACGGTTTATTTACCAAATTCATGATATAAAAGGAAAACTACCTTTTTTTTCCATGTCTCTCTGATATTCAAATTAACAAACAAAAATTCGATTTCAATTATTTAACTTTAAGCAGAAATGCATTCAACATGAAGTAGTAAATAAAAGCATTAAAAACTCTGGTCAGGCAAAGTGATCAAGCTGAATTAGTTTCAGGACAACTTAAAGGCAAGACCTCATTTATGCATACAATGCTATATAAGATAGGTGCATCAACGAGGCATCAAAGAGATGGCGGTTTTTTAATTCAACTACTGTGATTGATTGAAACAATTTTTAACAATTTAATCCTTATATCATCATGGACAATAAGGTTAAAAATAGAGTTAAAAGTTTCCAGAATGGTTTGTTTGCCAAATTTATGATATAAACGGAAATATTTTTTTTTCTAAATTTCTCTCTGATTTTCAAATAAACAATAATTTGTGGATTTCAGTTGTTTTACATTAAGCAGAAATGCATTCAACATAAAGTAATGCATATAAGCCTGAACAACTCTGGTCAGGTATAGTTATAAAGCTGAATTAGTTTTTCAACCACTTCTCAGCAAGACCTCTTTTAAGCATACATAGGTATATATAACAGATGCATGAACGGGTCTTGGTCGATATTTTAATTTAATCATTGTATCTAAATAAAACACTTTGAAATGGTTGAAATGCTTATCATTTTATGTCCAAAACTTTTCGAACTTCCATTCTAATGTTTCGTAGTGCTTTAATCAAAAGACTTAAAAACTCATATCTTAAGACACCTACCCGATGTTTGTCTTTAAAGCCCCTTAACTATAATCTTTGATGATATAATGTAACATAGCAAATATTGTACTTTAAATCGAGTTTGTAGGTGTAATTAATTTGATTATTTCAGCTTGATTAGTAATGAAATTTTGGACATCTAAAGAATGTGCAAAATTAATATTGTCACATAAAAGCAATATTTAAAGCTTTCTATGTCAACCATAATTGATATAGATTATTTTTCAGTTAAATTTCTTAGGTTTTACATTCTTTTAGCTGTCTGGTGGTATATGAAACATTACCTAATGCTTTGTTCTTAATGAGCTCCGATTTTTCAAATATAGTTTTTCTTATAAACATTTAAAACGTAAGTTGAATTGAAAATATCTTTAGCTCTTTATTTCAATGTATAAGAACCTATCATATTTTATTGTAAATTTTCCCTGGTTTTTTATTTTAGATCTATTAGCTGTATGGTTATAAAAAACATTACCGTATGTTTTGTTGTTCATGAGCTGCGACTTTTCAAACTTACATATACCATTTGCATTCAAAACGAAAGGTTAATTGACACATTTTAAAGCTCTTTATTTCAATGTTTAAAGACACATCAAATTTTATTGTATTGTTTTCCAAGTTCTGTAATCTCTTAGCTGTCCAATGATATGATAAACACTACCTATGCTTTTCTGTTGTTGGGCTACGATTTCTGGAAACATACATATAACATGTGCATTAAAAACGCAAGTAGAGTTGACAATATTCAAAGGTCCGTAACTCATTGTAAATGAAGTAATTGAATTTATTGTTAATTTTTAAAAGATTCTGTATTCTTTTGGCTTTCTAATGATATATTGAACAATGATTTGTCGTCTGTCACTGATGAGTAACAATCTTTTTAACATACCTATATCGTATCCATTCAAAACGAAAGCAGAGTTGACAAAATTCAATGGTCCGTAACTCAATGTAAAAAAAATATCTGAATTCATTGTTAAATTTTACAACAATTTATAGGCTTTTGGCTTTCAAATGATATATAGAACAATGCGTTATCGTACGTCGTTGATCCGCTACGATGTTTTAAACATACCCACCGAAACACCAAATTTCCAAAATGCAAAGTTTGACCTCTGCTCCTGACCGGAAATGACTGTTCGCGAGCGATTTTATTCTTTTATCTTGAAGACCTTGCCAATGTCTAGCTCTCATGCAAAATCATAAAATTCGTCTGGGAGGATTTTGAGTTATCTGCCCTTGAATATTGCAAAATGTGCAAACTTTGAATTTTTTTTTAATAAAAACTATTTCGATTTTTTAAATTTTGAAGCAATCTTGTTATAGGCCATGGCCAATGTCTTAGCTACATTTTGTGTAAGTTTCAGCTTTCTAGCATCAGCAGTTGCTGAGTGGTGATGCCTGAAAAGTTCATGGGGTCGGACTTTTGAAAAAAATGCAGAAATTCAAGATGGCGGCCAAACCACGTGACCTACGAATTTGCAATGATTTCGCTCTTTGCATTATTTTTTATTGCACATCTTTTAAAAAAAGTGTAAGTGCATTTTGAAAAAAAATAGCCATGTTAAAAATCAGATTTTTTTGGCTTTTCTGGGCCATTTATTTATGGGCCGAATAGGCCCAAAAGCTTCGTGTCGCGTCTTCTCAACAAGGTCTACCAGCATGTCAAATGTAGTTTCGATAGCTTCAGCTCATTTGTTTATATATAAGAAAATATCCGGCCTATAAGGCCTATGAGACACAAGTATACAAGTTAAAATTCACATGTTTAAAATATATATGGGTAAAAAACATGGGTAAGAAATATACAAAGCAATTGTACCATAATTGTTGAGTTATGTTCGGTGTTTTACACGTAATTCATACATTTTAATAATGCATGCGGCCAAAGCATTAATATTAATAGTTTCTTGCATTATCAAAATGAAAAGGTCATGAGGGGATAATAGCGACGGTGAATTATTATGGAGCTTATATAATAATTCTGAGCGTATATCAGAATAAAGACTGCATTTCACTACATATGTATACGAACCTTCATATCTCCCATTTCTAAAGCACACAATGCAGTAAAGGTGCCAAGTTAGAAACTCCCTTCATTGTTTACCGTAATAACCATTCTAAACCACTATTTAATTCACAGACTAAACTGAAATAATTTTATTGACAATCTTTAATCGTATGATTGTTATCGTTCGTAAAAAAAATTGATAAAAATGTTTGAATTTTAAATTACTTCCGGTTTTGTTTACAATAAAGCGATTGTTTTATGACATTTTATTCTATTTCCCAAATAAAGAGATATAACTGCATATTCTTACATTAGCTTTTTTAAGTTTAGTAACAACGTTCCACAGAGCAGATTGCCAAATTTTTATGGTCACCAAACAGTATTGCAGATGACAAATTACAGAGAATGACATATCCTAGTCATAAACGTGAAACCTTTTGACTTTTCACTTGAGAAAAAATTCAAATTATAATTCTGATACTGTACAAAATAGATATGACATATATAATGATCGGCTGTAAACTTCAAATGAACACAGAGGGATATTCGAAAGCGCTTCATTCTTCTACCTCGTTCTGTGCATTTTTTTAAAGCCTGTTTGTTGGACAGTGATTTGTCAAAAGATATTTCGCGTTCAGGTTTGAAGCCTTTCACTTTCAGATTAGGATAGAATTCATAGATTGTATAGCCATATAATCCACAATCTGAAAAAAAAGAGACACAGATCATTAATAAACGTCGCAGTTGTCTGAGAACATAAAATCAGAATACGGAAGATGCTACTAGTCTTTTTCTATGGTAATCAAGTACATATATCTGTCAAATTAACAGAAAACTAGTACATGTAAAGTCTTATAATATATCTCAAATTTCTTTCCATAATATAAATATATTGCCAAATCTCGGCTGAAAAGGCGGAAGAAAAATCATGTTATGAATTGACAGCACGTACTGTGGTTGATATGAAGATCTTGTTACTAAATTGCTACTGAAATTTGCACTTTTCAATGGTGAAAGATAGGATAAGTTATATTACCTTTTGTACATCTATTCCTGTACCCGAGGTACCTAGGTTTGCACTTGCATTTTCCATCCCAACAGACACGTAACTTTCCTCTGCAATCCGAGTCCCTTTTACATTTCTTCAAATGTTTGTGTCTCTCACCTGGAAGATTATATGCTTGCAGTAAAATGTCATGACTGTTTTAATTGTGTGTCCCTCATGGTAGGTTGTTCAGATACTCATGCGCAGCTTCAAGTCACAGCAACAAATCAATAGCCACATGGCAACCATTACGTCATGATGTATATATATGTTGTATATATTGGGATAGGGATAAGTCATGATTGAAGAGGGCGTAAAAAGGTTGTACCCGAAAACAAACCTATCAAGCATTCTTAAACCAAAATAAATACAAAAAAAAAAATAAAATAAATGAATAGTACCTATATTGGAGTTGTCTTAGTTATATATAATTTCTCTGGTAATTTCTAATTTGTCGACTATAAAAATGGGTAAGTTTATAGATTCAAACTTGTATATTGCACCAGTTTCAATATTGTGTCTTAATACTTCATAACAGTTTTAAAAAACTATTTCGAAACATCATTTTTCATGCAATGAATAACATGAATAACCTTCCATTAGTAATCATACTTGACAAGACCCACATAATGGTCGAAATGAATTCATCATATTAAAGAAGATTGATCCAGTCTGAAACATCCGATGTTTACTATTTCTGATATATATATAAGTGGTTTAAACATTAAGTTTTCAGAGCTTCCATTGTGCCCTATTCTAAAGCTGTTGACATCCAATTACAAACCAGCAAACCCATGTTCTATCTTTTGAATGTATTCTCTATTCTAGAGGAAAACCCTGGACAAAAACCCTTGTAAAAAAAATACCTCTAGATTCAACTATTTTTGCGTTTTTGTCTATGATTTGTATAACATGGTTTCATGTAATTGACATATATAACATATTGCTTAACAACATGTAAACAGAATATACTTTTACTATAACACATGCATTTTTTTAAAAAAAGTGTGTATATAAAAATTATACATTATGTAAATCTTGCATGAAAAATTCTCCGATGAATAAAATAGTAAAATGAGTGTACCTATCAGGGATTCGAACCAGCCGGTATATCCTGTCCGCCACGGTCTGAATGCACCTACCTTGGTCGCATGTAGCTGTAACCAGCTGCAGTTTAGCGCAGACAAACCATAGTCATAAACTATCCAATCACATCGTCGTTTTTAAATAGCGTTTAACGGCGATCATATAAAGTGAAAGGTTCACTGGACTTCCCTCCCCTTGCCTGATATTGTAAGCTTTCTCCGCCTTCCTAGCGTTAGGTAATATGAGCTTTCGCTAGAAGCACGCAACAAAGTTTGGAAATCAGACTGCACAACATTTCTGGCTGGGCTTTACATTTGGTTATTTAGATAGATTTGTGTGAAATACATTTGTTTTGGTATATCATCCCAAATTGTGCGCACAGTCTTTAATAAGTAATGTCGCCATTGATATAATTTCATAGTTACAGAGAGCTTCAGTTTTTTTAAATTTTTGACAAAATCCCCTATCAAGATATCTCCACAGAAAGTCAAATTGTTGAAATTGACATTTTCTTTTTAATGATTTCCATCCAAAAATTTTCGCACTATACGTTGTGACAATTGAATTATTGTGATATGTAAAATTGAACGCGTCTCTACAAATAAAAAAAGGCTTATCGTTTACATATTCCAATAGAATACTTATGCATTACATGTACGCTGTAAGCAAATTTTGACTATATATGATAAATTGATTTTTAATAATATTTATCCTATGAAACGATTTTCTCATTCTTTTTAATGTATTTGATATATGACGGCTAATGGGTAAAGATCAATTTACTCAAATAATACTCAAATCAGAAAACTATTGTTAATTTTGTCATGCACATTGTATCATTAGAACTATATATATAAGCAAATAATGCTGAATCAAAAAACAAAAATATGCTAAATACCTTCCATTGTTTTCTTTGTTACTCTTCCTTTAGCCCCACCCTCTTTACCTTTTCCAATTGCTGAAATATAGATATCATTTTGCATGGATATAGAAACATTAGATAATATAATGTTTATTTCGGAATATAATTAGCAGTCGAAGTACATATAATGCTTGACATGAAAAAATTAAGTACTTTGTATTTCAAAACCTAGAATGTATTGAAATGTAACGCTGATTTGACTTGTTTAATCACTTTGGACATGAGTAATGTAGATGAATATAGTGTGTGAATAATTTCTTCAAATGAAATGATTAATGTTGACATTTTGTTTTTTTGCCGGAAAATGCGATTTGAGGGTTCGGAAGTCCTATATTTAGTGAGTTTTCACAAAGAGGCAGTTACAAAATCTTACCAGATGGCTTGAAAGTATAACGACTCACATTAATATTGCTACTATTTATAACCTGTCATTTCTCATCAACAAAGTCTTATTTGAAATCAACAAAGTGTATTTTTAAACCGTCATGTAGCATATCTTCATGTCTATACAGCTTCAAAGAGGGAAAATAAGGGAAGACATTTTCGATAGTATTTATCTCTTACATCAATTCTCTTGTATATTGTGATCGACCTTGTGTTATTTTTCATTGTAGGTGATGAAAATATGTTTTTATTTACAATGATGGTGTGGTGTGGTAATGGTGTGTATAAAATACATGGAAATACAAATACAATAAGAGAGTAGATATAGCCTTTAAAGAAGTCGCAGGTAGACTTACACTGGCATCGCCGATGACCGGCCTCACTACGGATCATGTTTCGTATTCAAATGAATGTGCGATTTTTTGTAGTAGTTCAAATTTAAAGCAAGTACAATCTCTTCCAACTTGTAAATGTCTTTGAATGATTTACATCACTTACCTGTGTTGAAGAGACAAAGTTGTGAGTTGTTGAACTTGACTGACGATGAATGTCGAGACTCCCGAGACACACAAAAACACGATCCCTTTTTTACATTCTCTGTCGATTTCTTGGTCTTTATATTTGTTAATCGCGATTCCTGACTTAACAGTTCAGTTCTGAATCTATCTCCAAATTTTTGAGCATACCAAAAATATAAATGTTCAAATCTGCTTATATAGAAACTGCATTTAAAAGAACAAGTGATAAGTGACGTTGCTTGTGTCTTCTCCACTACAAAGTACGGAAGATTCCCGTTCAAAAACACACAATGTGACATGAACATTACCATGGCCATTGCTTATATGTATGCTAGGAAAATAGTCACCAAGGGCATCAAGTGTATGTCTGTTAAAATGATCTGCTAGCCGATTAACAATTTCATCTTGTTTACAGAACATCTTAATATTCTCTTCTAAAATAAAAATGTTCTCAGTATATTGAATATTTCATGTAAATCTGTTCTTCTAAAATGGTTATGAGACATATGAGGATATAATGACACCATTTACGAAACTCAAAGGTTAACTATCTTAAGTTTGAAACTGTAATTCCCTTTAATTTGACGTTTGTTATGATGATTCTTTTTTGAGCAATTTCAATCTATGTTGTTTCCTTTTACAACCCTTTTTTTTTCTTTTGTCTATGGTCCACAACAAATATCAACACGTAAAGGCGTTAAAAGAATGACACATAGCTCTTCCAACAGACAAAAAACAATACCTTTGGTAGAAACTTATTTAGCATTTTGTTCCGTGAGAGGATGTGATTTGCAGCATTTGCTCTTCTTGGAAAACGAAATTCAGCTTTCTGTTTTGCTTTGATAACAGTTATTGTATTAAGAAAATGTTAAAACCTAGATGTTATTCATCAACCATAAGTTAACATTGAATTTGTAAGTTCTGTTATCTTAATTAAGCGGAGAACGAATACCACTTTTATAATTGTCATAATATCCTTTTATATTATAATTATCACGATTAAATGATCCCTGTGAAGGAGGTAAATGTGTAAACGCGCGCTTAATTGTATATATCCTTTGTTCAATAGGCCTGTGGCGTCTAGCTATTGGAATTAAACTGTACAAAATTGATAACATAAGATTGATTTAAATGCTTCAATTTCAACAGATAATGTCTAAGTGTCACTGCCCCTTTTTGTACATTTAGTCAGTGTCTTCATTCCAGGACTGTTCGAAGCGAACAACAAGTACTCAATGTTAATATTAATTTACTCTCTGTATTCAACAATTATCAAAAGTAATAGCATTATTTGTGGTATTGTTTTCCCCTTAAAACCCGTGAAAATATGTTTCACAATAAAACATCAAATATTTTTATTCCAACGATTCTACAAATTTTGAAGAAATTCAAATTTGTAACTTAGTGTCAACCTAAACGCCTCTCAAAGAAGTTCCAATTCTATTATCAGATCATCCAATGCAAACTCAACGTTTACTGTTAAACAAGCTTTAGCGATCGGTACACGGTCGTTGGTATGTTTTATAATATAAACAAAATATAAACATTGTTAGTGCACTAGCCCCCGTAAACATTTAAGTCGCTGTGTGTTTATATGCTTATTGTATTTAAATTAATTTGCATCTTCACCAAAATGATAAAAAACGTTCTACATTTACTTTTATATTTCACACCAATGTCTCATGGTTATAGGAAAGATTGTTAATTCTACCAAAACTAGAGAGCCGTAATAGAAAACAGCCATTAAGGCTTCTAACATAAATACATAACAAATGTTTTGATCATAGAAATCTATCTCTTCCCGCTTGCTAGCTTGTATCTTACAGTTTTAAAACATAGAACCTGCAACCATGATGTACCAGTTTCAGTTGGCAGAATATGCGATTTATGTAACTAACCCGCAATTACAGATAAATAATTATAGTATTTAGTACAAAAGTTATAGTGGGATGCTGTAAATATACCAGTTGCGTCACTCTACTGAGTGGGGTTATAAATAGAGAATCTCACCCAAGTGACTTCTCATATCAAATATATCAACACAACTTCATTAAGGTAACAAACATGAAAAATGAAATATGTACATATTTGAGCACTTCATACCCCTAAAACTCCCATAGCACTGATGATGCAAAACGTTTGTGATGTTTGTCTCTTCTGATGTCAGAGCATTATTCAAAATCAAAATCTCAAAACGATATCTCCTAGGAGATGTCTCCTGTGGAACAAATTTGTGGATGACGAAGTAAATCATCACTTGAGTGACGTCAAGTTCGAGAGTTTTACATCTTGAGACAATGATGTAACGAATTTTAACAATGTCACCAAAGTGACTTTTTCAATATGGAATCTCTTTGACAAAGCGATAAAGGAAAGAGAAATATGCCGTTTTGGTGGGTTTTAGGACGCCCTTCATCTACGGCTGAGAATAATGTAGTATTATTGATATCAAATAGAACAGAACCAACACGAATTGATAGAAATTCAAATTATCATTTGCGTATTTGCAATATTAATGAAAGTTAAGTATCCTATTAGTATGAACTGAAGGAGTCAATTTCACTTGTCCTTGGTCCCCCTGTACATACGTACATCAGAGTGTTTAGTGGTTTTCAATTATATTCAACGATAAGAGACAAGTTATACAGTATCCTGGCAAGTAAATTGTGGATGTTTCATATTTAAATTTCAACTTCAACTATAGGTATCTTGGCTGACATCTTTATAAAGTTTGGTAAAGAAAGTTCGTCTCGTTTAGGACACTCTGAACAAATAACTTAAAGAAAGATTCGTAGATTTAAATGTTTACCCGAAAAAGGCAGATTGAAATATGGGCAGGCACATCTAGGGATTATTGTTGACATGGTGAAGCCAGCCTGTAAAGCACAGGAGATATGTTCTATACAACATGACTTTCAAAGAGACTACAACAACAAGATTTGAATATAGGTGTACCTCCCAAAGGAACATCTCGGATCACGATTGACATGTGTATTCAGTTTGATCAAGCATGGCATATATAGCTTAGGAGGTATGCTCCGGACAAGGTGACTGCATGAACCATAGAGTAACATTTTAAGTTAGGTTAACATAAAAAATATTCAACTATACGTGGTACTCCTAAAGTCACATCTTACACTGCAAAATGGTGTTTTAATCCAAAACAAAAAGCCAAACACATAGCTTGTCCTGTTTTTTAAACACATAAAAAATCTAAATATGTTGAAATCCTAAACACATAAATTAAAGTGTTTAATATCAAAACACGTTCTGGTTTAGAACATGTTGTGGAAAGTGTTTCAATATAAAACATGTTGTGGAAAGTGTTTTAATCTAAAACGTGTTGTGGAATGTGTTTTGATGTAATGTGTTGTGGAATATGTTTAGAGTTTGAAAATGTTTTGGTTGTAAGCGCCTCTTGAGGCACTTGTTGTTGGTGCATTAAATGCTATAAGGTAAACAATGATATTGTCAAGTAAATATCGCGAAAATCCATAGAAACTGTATAAAGCAGGCCACTAAAATACAATGCCATGTGATCATAAATCATGCATCATTATGTTTTAATGGGGCAGTAGAACGTTTAAGAGTGATGACAGGAAAATGAAAATAAAAAGTTAATATTGCATTAACGTACAACTATCAGAGCAAATATAGAATTTTAAAAAAACGCGTGAAACTGCCCCTTTAAAATATCAAAATATATATCGTTTATAACGTATAAGAAAAATATAAAGACAGTTCAAATATTTCTTGAAAAAAACCCAAGGCATTCCATAACATAGTCCAAATTTTTTTTTTAATTAGCACACATGGAGACAATAAGGACACGTTACAGTGAATAATTCATGTCAGTTAACGTCAATTTATTCATTAATATGTACTGATATCACTTATATCTTTGAGGAAGCCAAGAAACTGCAAATTCAACTGTTGTAGTTAATTAAGATCCCATAAAATCAAGGTAAAACTTCTTGAAAGGGCGACCTTCTTCACCCTATTGTTAACAAATTCTTCTGTATGCTTTATGAACATCACATCAGCTTCAACAACTTCTCTTTTTGTCTGGGAGCTTCTTTTGCATGAATGAGATGTCCTGACTCTACCAAGAGCAAGTTCAAAATGCTTCAGTTAATTATATAAAAACGCAGCGTTTAGTGCAAGTAAGAGAAAGGTCTCTACCTATGTTTCTACTACATACATCCATATTCAGTAAATAAGCAATCATTGTTTAAAAAACATGGCTTAGTGAAAAGGAGATTTACGATATTGCTTGCAATCTTAAAATAAAAACAGTTGTTATGCATCACGAAATACATGGCTATCATATACACTAATCATAGACAAACATGTTGGGCAAATTACCTTTTCTGAGAACCTATTTGACCTCTGTTTATTTGAGCAGTTTCCGAGCGAATAGCCTAAATGTTATCACACGACTTAATTGTCCTATACAACAGAAAATAAATATCATAAGAATTAAATAAGCTCATATTTGTTATGCTAATTATCAAATGATTCAAATAACTATTACAGACACTCTCCAGCTAAAGTAAGCACGTATTTCTCTCAACTTAAGAATAGTTTTATTTGTCAACGATAAACAACGATAACATGTACAAATCAGGATTCATGTTATGAGAGAAAGTTAAATTCTATAAACGGGCCACTGGCTCATTATAAATGTAAATTGATGACACCCTGAATTGCCGAAGCTTCATAAAATATCATGTACAGACGAAGGACATAATAGAATTTTGATGCATGATGCAAGTTTCTTTTGAAACAGAAAAATATATTTTGCAAGATTATTGAGTACAATACTGTTTGTTGAAGAAAAGACTGAGTTGAACCATCCTGCTACATCAGCGTATATGTCTCCGCTAAAGCTACAACCTATCCCCTGATATCCTCCTATGGTCTTCTGTCGTATCGCTATATATAGCAAGCCAATCAAATGATGCCCTTTCAGCGATAGCGGCAAACTAGTTTCTTGGCTTCGTTCCGCTTGCTCACCTCGTGATTCAAATTAACCAATAGGTGTGCTATTAGATAATAAATCTGATTCTCATTGCCGTCTCCCGCTAAACTCCCAATCGCGCTTTCTTAGATTTCCATGTGCGACATCACTAGACGACAGTGTATGGAGTTCGAAGTAGTTTGACGGAAAACAGACAAGCTATAAATAGCGCTAAGCAACCACCCGTCAGCGTTACGACAGAAGACCATAGGAGGATATCAGGGGATAGGTGTAGCTTAAGCGGAGACATATTCGCTGATGTAGCAGGATGGAGTTGAACATGTTACCAGATTGAACTAGAAATATGTGCATGTGATGCACTGTGATGTCCCCCGCTAACATTTAATCCGAAAGTGACCCTACCCCCATTATGTACAAATTTCAAATTGTTTCCATGGAAACCAGAAAAATAACAATTCAGAATAACCAAAGTAGCAAAAGGCACCACTCCTCCAGTAGTTCTAACCACATATCAAGTCTAGTAAACATATTTTGAATAGTTTTTAAGCTAAGGTACGGAAACAGACCCTACCTCCCATACACACCTAGTAAAACTTGTTTCTATAGAAACCAGTTAAAAAATCAGAATAACCAAAATAGCAGAAAGGCACCACTCCACCACTAGGTCTAACCACATACCAAGTTTCGTAAAATCATATTGAACAGTTTTTGAGATATGGCCCGGAAATGGTCCTCCCTCAGTATGTTCTAAGTTCAAACTGTTGCCATGGAAACCAGGAAAATTATATAATTCAGAATGACCAAAATAGCAAAAGGTACCCCTCCACCACTAGATCTAACCACATACCAAGTTTCGTAAAGTCATACTGAATAGTTTTTGTGATTTGGCCCGGAAGTGTTCTAAGTTCAAACTGTTGCCATGGAAACTAGGAAAATTGTATAATTCAGAATAACCAAAATAGCAAAAGGCACCTCTCCACCACTAGATCTAACCAATTACAGTACCATGTTTCGTAAAATAATATTGAACGGTTTTGGAGATATGGTCCGGAAATGTTCTAAGTTCAAACTGTTGCCATGGAAACTAGGAAAATTGTATAATTCAGAATAACCAAAATAGCAAAAGGCACCTCTCCACCACTAGATCTAACCAATTACAGTACCATGTTTCGTAAAATAATATTGAACGGTTTTGGAGATATGGTCCGGAAACGAAAGCTTCCCCCAATATGCACTAAGTTCAAATTGTTTCCATGGAAACTAGAAAAAATAAAAAATTCAGAATAACCAAAATAGCCAAAGGTTCCACTCCAGTACTAGATCTAACCACATACCAAGTTCTGTTAATAAATATTGAACGGTTTTGGAGATATGGTCCGGAAACGAAAGTGTTACGGAATTACGGAATTACGGCATTTCGGACGGACTTACATTATGTTTCCCGTAAAGCTTTGCGGGTGACATAATAACATAATAGTTTTGTAAACGTGTAAATTAATATCCATGTAGTTCAATTGCTATACTATGTCAGATTCAACAGGTTCTTACCTTCAAATATGTTGATAATTTTTTTTATTTTTTTTTATTTGCATATTTTTCAAGTTTTACATTTATTCGGTTTGTTTGTACATATTCACAGTTGAGCGTGACTAAAGAACGTTATACATTTGAAATAAAAGGACATAAATACATAGGCTACAGTGACCTTCAGCGCTATACAGATTATACTATTGGTGAAGGTGCATGCACATTACAAACATTGGCAATATGACGAGTTTATTGTAAGTACAAAGTAAACTGTGCGTAATACATAAAATTTACAGTCGATTATCAAAACGTTTAATTTCTCAATATGGTATGTAGGGATGACCAGAATTTAACAAATGGATCATTCTCACTGGAAACTAAGTCAATGCATTTCGTTATGTCGTAATATAAAATGTAAAATTGAGTATGACATGAGAACATCCTTCCAAAATATATTTGTCATTTCTGGAATCAATTTATCTCGAATAAAGGTGCTATCTGAAAGCCAAAGCTCATTCATATCATTTATTCTGTTTGCCACAATAGTAGCCCATTTCTTGTCTCCACTCTGTAGTCTACTTATCCACCTTAGCTTTTGAGATGCTATAATTTCCTTAATATTTTGAGCTTGTATTCCTCCATGCTCGGGTATAAGAACAAGGACATCGCGTTTAACTTTATCAGGCTTACCCCTCCAAATGAATTATTGAAAACATTTCTTCTGGAATTTTTCAAGTGTATTCTTCGGTGGATTTGGTAGTGAAGAAAATAAATGATTTAATTTAGGGAGTAAAAGGGATTTCAGGATGGTATTTCTGCCTAAAGGAGTGAGATTTCGGGCCGACCAAATATTCATTTGGTTTTCAATATAGGTAAAATTCTCACCATAGTTTTTGTCTACCATATTCTCAAGATCAATATCGAAGTTTATTCCCAAGAGGGAAAAGTTTGTCTGAGTCCAATCAAATTTCCAGTCTTTTTATACACAGTTTATATCTAGATCGCTTTTTGGATCTAATCCATATTAATTTGGTCTTTTCTACATTTATCTTCAAACCGGAAAAACGTTGGAAAAATTGGAGAGTATTTAGTGTAGCATAAAGGCATTTTTCAGATCCATCAAAACTCAACGTGGTATCATCGGCAAATTGTGCAAGTAGGTATTCAATATTTCCTAACTCTATCCCTTTAATGTCTTTATTGTTTTTAATCATAATGCCTAAAATTTCTACACAAAGTATAAATAGATAAGGGGCAATTGGGTCACCTTGACGACAGCCTCGTCCAATTTTGAATGGTTCGGAGGCAAAGCCATTCACAAGTTCACGTGATTCAATACTGTTGTATAGTGTCTCAATCCATTGTATAATACTTCGTCCAAATTTAAAGAACTGTAGAACCTTAGTGAGATCTGTTCTGTCTACTGAATCAAATGCCTTTTCAAAGTCAATTAACAATAATAAGCCAGGAATCTGAAATGTTTCTGTGTATTCCATTAAATCATAAATTAATCTTGTTACCTCTCCAATATATCTTCTAGAAATAAAGCCTTTTTGATCCTCACTGATGATACTTGGGAGAGCTGTTTTTATTCTAGTTGCGATGGCGGAAGCCCCTATCTTAAACGAAGTGTTTAAAAGAGAAATTGGTCGCCAGTTTTTAAGAATTTTTTTTAGGTTTGTTACCTTTTGGAATGCAGGTAATCAATCCCTGAGTTTGTGTCACAGATCATTTTTCATTTTTATAACCAAAGTTTAAGGATTTTAACAGAAAATCACCCAAATCCTTCCAGAAAAATGTAAAAAACTCTGTCGTAAAACCATCTGGTCCTGGACTTTTGTCATTTTTCATATTTTTAAGTGCTAATGAGATGTCAGTCTTAGTTAAATCGCCTTCTAGCGTCGCCTGTTCATTGTAAGATAGTTTTGATATGTCAATATCTTTGAGATATTCATCGAGATTGATAGATGTAACATCCTGTTGTATAGATGTTCGTAAACAGATTTAGTCTCATTTAAAATTGCATTAGAATTGTTAACAACTGTGCCGTCCTTTTTTTCTAACTCTATAAAGGTTTTATTTAAGAAGTTTCTAGATTCTAATTTCAGAAAATATTTAGTAGGCTTTTCACCCTCTTCAATCCACTTTGCACGAGATCTAATCATCATTCCCCTAACCCTTTGGTCATATATTTCATCCAATTTTAATTAAGCCTCATTAATGTCGCTAAGAATTTCTTCTTTTTCATTCAGTATGTTGATAAATGGGTCTTGACTTCTGTTATCGATGGTAGACAATAGTATCTTGTAATAAATAATATTCCTACCGACCTTGATGGCTCAAATTTAAGGAAAACAGAGCTTATTTAAATTAGATCGATGAAATAAAGAGAACAAAGGAATTTCCATACGCTTTCAGAACAAGGGCCAGTAACTCTAATTGCACGATTGAATGTGTTTAAATTCAAAACATGTTGTGGGTTGCAACATGTACAAAGTTATCCCGTTCACATCTATTGAGTTTTAAAACACGAATAGAACATGTTAATTCTTTTTTTTTTTTGGCAATATAAATCCTGAGATGCAATATAATGCAACTTATCTATAATTGTTAGCGTAACTATTTGAGACAACACTGTCAAAACTTTGATAATAGCTTTTAAGAATATTGATATAAAAAAGTTAAAGTCTATTTTGCCATGAATTAAAAGGATATAATGAGATTATTAAGCTTAATTTGCGTGCACAATATCACTCCGCCCAACCCCATTTTTAATTAATTCAATTACTCTCAATTAGGACTTGTTAAGTAAACGTAATAATTCAATACTTTAGCATTGTACGGCATCGTTGTACATAATATACAATACAATTAGAAAAATGTAATTGATATACCCCCGCCAAGACATTGCTTCCGTCCTGCCACCATTGGAGGTGGTGAATGAGGTCCTGCGGCATCCTGATGTGATGGCCGCAGGATACCTCCCGTACGTGCCCATTCAGCACTACCTGTAGCGGGCGGAGGTGGAGCCTCCCCCTCCTCGTGGAATCTTGAGCTGAGGTCAAGAACCCTAGGAGGTGTTGCCACTGTCGGAGCGAAAGAGGCCCGCGACACGCCTGCGCTAGGAGTTACCTGTAGCGCCCCATCCGCTCTTCCGTGACAAAGGCCTTGTCCTGAGTCGTGTCCAGTAAGACGCCTAGGAAGACGAGAGACGTCGTCGGTACTAGGTCCGACTTGTCTAGGTTGACAAGCCAACCCAGGCGCCTGAACAGAGCGATCACAAAGTCCCTTTGCCTGGCCAGAGCTGACGGGGAGCAGTGGCTCCCGAACCCGTCGTCCAGATACATCGCGAACTGGATGTCGTGCCTGTGAAGGAACTGGACGATAGGCTGGGTCACCCGAGTGAACGGCCATGGCGCTGTCGAAATCCCGAACGGCAAGACGTTCCACTGAAAGTGGCGACCCGCCAGGACGAATCGGAGGTACTTGCAATCCGCGGGGCAGATTGGGATGTGCAAGTACGCGTCCTGGAGGTCCAACGACACCATGCGGCTGTATGGTTGTAGTAACCGCATGATAGACCGCACGGCCAAGAGCCGAAAATATGGCGGCCGCTCGAGGTAGGAGCGGTTGAACTGTTTCATGTCGTGAATCAGCCGCCATTTTTTCGGGTCCTTTTTCGGTCTCACAAACACTGGAGAGTAAAACCCCGGTGTCAGATCCTGGAGCGGGAGCTCGCTCACCGCCTCCTTGGAGATTAGGATCTCCACTTGTTCTAGTGTCAGCGCGAGCCGTTCCGGCTTTAGCGGGCGCTCCACTGGGGAACAAGTTAAAGGGGGGCGGGTGTGCACGGGTATACGAAACCCGCGCTCCAAGATCTGACAGACGTACTCGTCCAAGTCCAACTGTCTCCAGTTGGCGACAAACATTGACAGGCGGCCTCCCACTGGCCCGTCCTGTACGGACACTACTGCCGGCGGCAGGCGAGGAGGCTCCCAGAAGTCACCGCTTCTTGGGAGTACCTCCATAGCCGCGTCCAGGTGGGACAAGTGGCCGTCGGAGATCGAGTGCCCGACTCCTGGAGCTGCCACGCGCCTGATGTCCTCATCCAAGGCGGGAGGAGAAAGCATTATGGGCGAAGAGGCGACCGGGAGCCCCGCCCTTTGACGATCTGAGATCACCAAAGGCGGGACAAGACGGCCCGGCGCCGCTGATGACACGTGAGTGTCAAAATCCTTTATTGCTGCCAAGAGGAGGCGGTGAGGCGGGAACCGCACGCTGCGGGGGTTCACCACCTCCTCCTCCTGACAAAAGGTTTCGAGGCGGGCCTGCTTGGAGTATGAGCACTCCTCATCCACCTCAAAGTTACCTGGCACCGGTCAGCGATGGCTGCCATCCTCTCCGCCTGATCCGGCGCCTCCTCCTCGCGATTGCCGCCAGCCGAGGACAACGGAGGAACACGAGAGGGGGAACCCCCTTCGGTTCTGTCCTCCACCTGGCGCTCTGGCGAGGAAGGCACAGACGTGTCGGGCAGCGAGGAGGGGGGTGACACTAAAGTCACACGACAGCCTCGCGCCGATCGTGAGGGTCATTCGAAACGAATTCCCTCAACATTGTCCTGACGGACGCAAGGACATCGTCCTTAAACGCATTGTGGGGAGGCGTCTGTGTGTGTGCGCGGGGGGGAAGCGTCGGGCACACGTTCAAGACCCAGAGGGTCACGTAGAGACTGGTCCGAGCGCAAGGACCCCACGTCCGACGCCAGGGAGGACAGGAAGTCAAACTCGCCGGCGTCCTCGGTGATGATGAGGTCCGAGCGCTCAGGCGACCCTCGCGCGGTGCCTGTGGCGAAAGAGGCACCCGGGGTGGGGCGTCTGGCCTTCCTGGAGCGCTGTTGCGACTCACTCTTCTGGATGGAAGAGCGGTAACGCTTGTGCTGCTCCCAGGTGAGGTCGGCGCACTCGACGCACCGATTATCCTCCGGGCAGGTATTCCTGCACAGGCGACAGACCACGTGAGGGTCGTAGCTTGCCGACTTCCGCGCTCCGCAGCGCCCGCAGAACCCCACGTACGGGGATGCGGTGTCGCAAGGGATTAAATCCATGCCGCTCAAGCCTGCGACACAGCAACTAGGCAAGGGGAGAGCGTTTGCCGCGCCTCGATCCAACAGTTACAAGCGACCAGCCAACACTTGAGCGTCTAGCGTTAAACCACTCAGACACGCAAGCGAGCACTCAGCTGTCCTGTGAACCTGTACGACTGGCACGCACCCGGCCCAACGCGTCAGTAGACTCTCCGGTCAGCAGCTTCCCTCGGCGTGAAACTCCCCTGAGTCCAAGAGCGAGAGACACAAAGGCGAGGCGGGGTCCCGATCGCACAAGCACACGTCCAACTAAACGCTCAAGCAAGCGCACGTCCAACTTGCAAGCGCCCGAAGCACCAAGCGCGACAAGTGCAAGCGACTGTCCAATCCAGGCGACAGCAAGCGCCGATCCACCAAGCGCGTGAACCTGTCCAACTCTAGCGCTAGAGGAGCGCGAGTCACCCGCGACGAGACACCAAGCGAAGGCGCCTGTCCAATCCTAGCGCTAGCAAGCGCAAGAGACACCAAGCGCAAGCGCCTGTCCAATCTCTGCGCCAGCAAGCGCACGAGACACTAAGCGCGTGGGTAGCGCAAGCGTCAGTCCCACCCCACCGGCAACAAGCGCCTGGCCCCAGGCGAAGCGTGCGCGACAAGGAGATAGAGAGAGCGACGGCCCGTTGCTCGCCTAGCACGTGCAGCACGAGCGAATCGACAGCACGTGCTACAGCCTGCCACTAAGTTGACAACACGCTGTGTCAACTAAAAACTCTCAATACACAGTATTCCACCACGGGGGCTGAATACCCTGCAAAGAGACAGATAGACAGACCAAAAGGGAAAAGGATTAAGAATAAAGTAAGTCAACAAACAACAAAACACGTTAAATAGCTCAATACAATCGGGAGAGATACAGAAAACACGTCTGCACAATACCGACTCTGTAATGTGAATGAATCTAATTGGATGACAGGTCACGCCACCTAGTGGGCTAGTGACGGGCGGATAACTCTGATTGTTCTGGGTAATGATGTTTCATTACATCAGTGGGAATGAGTCGATTACATGTTATATGGCTAACAGGCTAAGGTCACTTGTCGGAGGTTAGTAACTAAATAATAGAAGTCTTTAAGGTACTTTTACGTAGTTCATTTTAAAAAGGACACACAAGCAAACAATGGTATTCATCTTCCAAGACGTTATTATTGCTCGATTTACATAGTCTCTCCTCCCTTTTCATGTTAAGAAATCTGCCCTTTTCAATCCATAAATCATGCGAGGAACATCTGAAGCGTGCTAGACGTACTCTGAATTTTCTTATAGTAACACATGATAAACAAGAAAAGCCTTTAAAAAGGCAAGCTTTGGGGCACCCGGTTATGTATCACTGTAGAGAACCAGGAGATTTGGGTAAGGGAGGACGGGGACGGGGACTTTTACTTGAATAAATTGTTCCAATCGGAGACGCATGTTCTTTGCTCCTTGTTTTGATAGTTTTCAGTACACTATGTACATAGTAAAACATCTTGTTCTTTCCGCTCCAATTCCAACAATGATAGATACGTCTCCTATCTCAATTATATGATATAATGTTTTAAACATTAATACGGTAATTCAAATTTATGTTGCTTTAAAAGATTAATTAGAAGATAAATAGTTGCGCTAGTAAACTTTCCGGGATACATTGTTTTCCAATACCCGCAAATTTAGTTTTAACCCCGCGAATTTCCAATTGACTTTCATGTTAATTACATTAACAATTTAGGAAAATCTCGACGCTGGCAAACTATAAAGACTTCAAAATATGCAGAAATGTTTGTTTAAAACGTTATGTAAGAAAAAACAGAATGATTACAAACTCTCAATCAGTGCTAATATCCGGAAAGCAGCAAACGACAAGAACTGCACTACCTTCTGGAGGTTAGTAAAGAAGTACATATCCTCACGCAGTATTGAGAACAGTGTCACCCCAGCAACATGGATTGATTACTTCAGAGAACTGTTGAAACCAAACCATATAAAAGATGTGCTTTTCACCGATAAAACAATTAATTTCATAAGTAGTCATAACCAAGATTTATGTGTAACATGTCAAAATCAAAGTGACCTTCTATCAATAGAATTCAACAACCAAGATGTGCTCAACGCCATTAGACACTTGAAGACTGGCAAATCCCCGGGCGATGACGGAATCCCATCTGAATTTAACAAAAATGCGGAGAATATACTAGTCCCCTATCTCGTTGCTCTCTTTAATAAGATATTGGACTCAGGTGTTTATCCTGATGCGTGGACATCTGCTATTATAATGCCTATACACAAGAAAGGTAGTACGAGTGACCCTGATAATTTCCGTTGAATTTCATTGCTCAATATCATGAGTAAGATATTTGCTTATATAATGAATGGACGACTGGAACTATATCTGGAATTGAATAAAACGATTGGGGATTACCATGGAGGATTTCGCAAGGATCATCTTACGATTGACAATATATTTATCCTCCAAGCAGTTGCGAGAAAATATCTCTTTTGAAAGAAGGGGCAACTATACTGTGCCTTTATAGATTTCAGAAAGGCATTCGATATGGTTAATAGACATAAACTCTTATTCATTTTGCTACAAAACGGTATTCATGGTAATTTGTTTAATTTTATAAAAAGTATGTATACCAACGTTAAATCTCAAGTAACATTTAAGTATGGTAAAAAACTAACAAGTTATTTCTGTAGTTCAACTGGTGTCAGACAAGGGTGTACTTTGAGCCCAGTGTTATTCTCCCTTTGTATAAATGAACTTGTCTGTGATTTGCAGAACCAGTTTAATGATGGTATTTTTATATCAAATCAAATGTTGAAACTTACTGCTTTGCTGTTTGCTGATGATTTAATGCTGATAGTTATTGCTGATAGTGTTATAAAACTGCAAAGACGATTAGAAGCTTTACATAATTATTCCTATAAATGGGGTATGGAAATTAATGTAACAAAAAGTAAAATTATTGTTTTTAAAATGGGTGGGCTCCTCTCGAGATAGGATATTTTTTACTTTAATGGAAACCCTATGGAAACTGTTAATGCATATAAATATTTGGGGTTAACGATAACGCCTAAGCTAGTTTGCAATTTATCCATAGAAAATTTTGGAAATCTGTCCTCCATATAAGTTATAAATTCTCAAATGCTGTATCATACGGAGAGTGTGAGAGATATCCCCTTTATGTTTCTTATTTTGTTAAATGTATTTAGTATTGGCTACGCTTGTTAAGAATGCAAGGTCAAAGATTTGCATTCAATGTTATAGTATGTTGTTTTCAATTGTTGAGAGAAAGAGACCAAGTTGGGTCAATCATGATAAATATTTATTATTCCGATATGGTTTCGTTTTTTGGGCTTTGTCAGACAGTGGGAGATCCCGATTATTTTGTTTGTGTTTTTAGTCAGCGTGTGAAAGATCATATCAAAATTGGCATTCTTCTCTTGAAAGTGATTCTCTTTCCGTTTATAATTCCCATAAGTCTATACTTACTGTTAGGCATATTTGTTAAACATAAGTTCTTATGAACATAGACGCGTAATTACCTTATTTAGAAGCAGATATTTTAGTAGGAAAAATGTATATAGTAAAGATGCGTATATATGTAAACACTGTTAGGTACAACTGAATGAAAAACATGTATTGTATGACTGTGTATACTTTGTTAAAGAGAGAGAGCGTTTCATTATAAATTGTAATATTAGTAATAAGGATACTGTTTCAAACTTATGTTTTTCGAAGGACTATCTGTTTCTTCTAAATCCTGCAAAATTCCTTAAATATGTACTTGAGTGTATAATACAAGAAAGGGTGACTCTGTAATAGTTTTCTGTACTTTGGGTCTTTGGCCTTTCTACAAATAAACATCTTGAATCTTGAATATTTACATTTAGTTTCGATCGTTCACAACTTTCTAGTTCGGTAATTTGCTTCTGTGAAGACCGCCAATAGTACTTGAAATAAGAGAAATATCATCTGCAAACAGTAAAAGAAAATTTGTAACACATCCGGATGCAGCTGGATACCATTTGTGCAGTTTTTGTCTATTTGAATTGCTAATTCATTGATATAGAAAGAAAACCAAAAAGGACTAAGTACACAGCCTTGTCTAACACCGATTCGTACATCAAAATATTCTGAAATTTTGTTATTATTTCTAACAGAAGCTTACACACTTTCGTATATGCTATTTAATAAGTTTGACATTTTAGTGCTTAGACCGCTGGTTCTGAATAAATCCCATAGCTTATGTCTCTGAACAGAATCAAAGACTTAAGAGAAATCCATGACAAACAACGCGTAAAATTTACCCCCTTAGAATTTATATACTTTTGTATAAGACTCTGAAGAACAAACACATTATCAACTGTAGTATATCCTTGTCGAAATCCTGCCTGTTATTTTAGCCATTGTTTCGCCCCCAGAAAATCAATCTTTTATTGATAATTGCAGTAAAAACTTATATATATCAAAAAGAGTGATACCTGGATAGTTATACATATTGTTTAAATCTCCTTGCTTGTGTAAGGGTACTATAATTCCAACTGACCACGTTTGAGGAAATGACCCCCTTTCCAATATTAAATTTTAAGTGAGTTCAAGATATGATAACAACAAAGCCGCAGAATACCTAAAAAATTCGGGTAGTAAATTATCTATGCCTGGAGATTAATTAAGTTTTAGGTTATTTATGCTATCTAATATTTCTTCTCTAGTAATCGGGGAATCAAGAATCTCTTGTGTGAGGTCGTGGTTTGGAATTGCTGTTGAATAAGATTTAATTTTCCTCAATAGGTCCATTATTGTTTTCAAACAAAGTTTTAAAGTGCTCGTACCAGTCTCTAGTAGGTGTATTATTCTTTTCTATCTTCCTACCATTCAAACATTTTAATTCGTGCCAAACCGATTTGGAGTTATCGATGCTCTCTTCAATCTTATACTGCTTTAGTTTATAGTACTAAGTTCGTTTCTTTTTACAAACAGTGCTGTATCTATTTCTTGAAATATTATACTGATCCAACGAATGTTTATCTTTGTGTTTACGAAATGTGTTTCAGGCCCTACAACGCATAGATTTACATTTTTTGCATTCATCATCGTGCCAATCATTTACATCAAATTTTGTGTTACTACACCTTTTTTTCATATCAGATGCCGCAAGAGAAATAGCTTTTACAATAAAATCTATACTCGAATCAATACATGTAAATGCGCATTCCACAGACTTATCTAATAATTCCTGTAGATGGACTTATCTCATAATTCCTGTAGATAGACTTATCTAATAATTCCTGTAGACGGACCTATCTAATAATCTCTGGAGATGGACTTATCTAATAATCCTTGGAGATGGACTTATATAATAATCCCTGGAGATGGACTTATCAAATAATCCCTGTAGATTGACTTATCTCATAATCTCTGGAGATAAACTTATCTAATTATTCCTGGAGATGGACTTATCTAATAATCCCTGGAGATGGACTTATATAATAATCCCAGGAGATGGACTTATCTAATAATTCCTGTAGATGGACTTATCTAATCATATCTGGAGATAAACTTATCTAATAATTCCTGGAGATGGACCTTTCCTAAGTGGAGTTTGGAGTTATCAGGCCGCTTCCATGAACATTAAATTTAAATCACACCAGAACAATTCCATCACTGAAGTCGAGCTAAGTGTAGTTTGCAACATAAAATATTGCTGGGTACTTTTTCCCCATCAGTGGAAATTAATCTGTTTTCTGCAATAGTTTTTTAAAAACTTAAGGTAATATCTAAATAACTGAAACATGATCTTGTCTGTTTTTTATTAGACTATTAACTTATTCAATCTTTCTATAAGTATTAAACCGTCGTCAGAAATACGTTCGTACTAGATGATATTTGTATCAAAGCTAACATTCATTATATATATCTATAATGTTGAATACACAATAAGTTACTTAATAAATCTTTTTTTTCAAAGATTCAAATGTTTAATAATATAAGCAACTGGAAAATAGTATTGAAACACTCAATTTGTACAAAGAATGTTTTTCCAAGTAGAAGAAGTTGTTTGAGAGGCATTTTAGAAGTTGGAAGTATCAAGATGACAAGGAGTTTTATGGATAATCATGTTTATGAGTGTTGTGACAGAGTTGATGTTGTGTTGTGTTTCCCCAATGTAGTTGCTGCCACAGTCGCAACTGATGTTGTAGACCACACCTTAAGGCTGTTGTTGTTGTCACTGGGTGAAATGAAGATATTTATTACCTTTACAAGATATTTATTTTTTTGTAAATATCATCTTTACAAGATATTTATTTCTTTGTAAATATCATCTTTAATCCTTTGTAAATTTTTGTAAATATTTGTAAATATTTGTAAATATTTGTAAATTTTTGTAAATATTTGTAAATATCATCTTTAATCTGTAATGTAGACTTTGAAAGTAAAAAAATTGGTAAATGTTGACTTTGAAAGAAATATTTGATGAAATGTTGACTTTGGATAGAAATAATTTGTGAAAGGATGACTTTGGAAAGAAATAATTTGTGAAATGATATCTTTGAAAGAAATAATTTGATGAAATGTTGATTTTGAAAAGAAATTAAGTTGAAATATTGACTTTGAAAGGTATTAATTTGAAGAAATGTTGGCTTTGGAAATTAATGATTTGATGAAATGTTTACTTTCAAAAGTAATAATTTGGTGAAAGGATGACTTTGAAGAGAAACAATTAGTGAAATGATGACTTTGAAAACTTATATGTTTGGTGAAGTGTTGACTTTAAAAAGTGATAATTGGTAAAATGTTGACTTTAAAAAGAAATAATTTGATGAAATTTTTACTTTTAATATCAACAATTTCATCAAATGGTAACTTTGAAAAGTACAAATTTTATGAGATGTTGACTTTCAAAAGTGATGATTTCATGAAATGTTGACTTTGAAAAGAAATACAAGATGAATTTGTTGAGTTTGAAGAGAAATATAATTCTTCGAAATGTTGGCTTTGAAAAGAGATAATTTGTTTAAATGATGACTCTGAATAGGAATAATTTGGTGAAATTATGACTTGAAGAGGAATCATTTGATGAAATGATAAATTTGAAAAGAAATAATTAGTGAAATGATGACATTGGAAACTAATAGGTTGGTGAAATAGTGAAAAAATGCTTTGAAAAGTAATACTTTGATGAAATGTTGAATTTGAAAAGAAATAATTGGTGAAATGATGACTTTGAAAGGAAATGATTTGATGAAATAGTGACTTTGAAAAGTGATTATTTTATTAGATGTTTACTTTGAAACGTGAACATTTTATAAGATGTTGACTTTGAAAAGAAGTAATTTGGTTGAATGATGACTTTGAAGAGGAATAATTTGGTAAAATTATGACTTGAAGAGGAAGAATTAGTGAAATGATGACTTTGGGAACTTATACGTTTTGTTAAATGTTGACTTTGGAAAGTAATAATGAATGATATGAAGACTTTGAAAATGTATAAGTTTGGTGAAATAATTACTTTGAAAAGTAATAATTTTGATGACATTTTGACTTAAAAAAAGAAATATTTTGTGAAATTTGTGAAATGATGAATAAATACAGTGTTGAAAAATGAAAACAGCTTGTTGGAAATTATTTCCACTCATTAGGTTGTAGCTTAACGAATACACTTGCTAAATAACTCATTAGTCAAGGTGTTGATTGTCTATTGAGTGACAATGCTGTTACATAATCAGTTCGATGTATTCATTACGCATTCAATGGGTGTTAATTTTTCAGATGGAATATTAACTTTTAAGGAAAATTTGATAATTTCAAATGTTGACGTTTTGTAAAACATAGACTTATAAAGTCTATTGTGTTGTTGAATGAAGATTTGTAATGGTGATTTCGTTGAAACAATTTTTGATGAAAAATTAATCATGAGATACTGGAAATGTCTACTGTTGTCTTTAGTTTGTGAAATATTTTCTCATTTTCAAAAGAAAAAAACTAATCACTGATTTGAGGAATCCAAACAGCTTACTAGAAGTTAAATTCCCCTCACTTGTAGGTAGCTTAACGAATACACCTGTTGGAATATCTCATTAATTAAGATGTTGATTGTGTATTGAATGACAATGCCGTTAGCTCATGCTTGATATGCTTCATGGCTCAACGCCTGGATCAACTCTCAGCGTAAAAGCCCACCCTAGCACTGTTCATTGGGATCGACCATCTTGTATGCCGGGCAAATGTTGTTTTATGTATATGGTGCTAATTTTTATGTATACGACATGTCAACATTTGCGTGACACAATAATAAAATAATTAAAAAAATATCTCATTGCAGTTTTTAATTTCCTGTCGGTGAGGTGTCCATCAATAGTTTATTGACGTTTACATAAACACCTTACACTGCAATAGATCTTTAAAACGTGTTTGAGTGTAAATGTGTTTAAATGTTAAACATCATATAACCACAAACATATGTTGCTATTTTCTTTTGAATATAAGTATGTCTGATTAAATATTTTATAGTGTGTCAAAGGTTGATACTCAATTATGTTCAGTTTAGTAACTAAAGCCGTTTTTGAATGCCGACTTGATGGGCAGCTAGATCTGTCTCTCGACAGACCCGTGAATGCATGACTGGTCACACGCCATTTTTGAGACGTCATATATACAGAATGATTACAACGAGCTCTATACATCTATCTTAACGAGATCACCAAATAAACCCATTCATTAACGATTTTCAGAAAATGTTAAACACTCAGTTGGATTAGTCATTTGACGATGTAACACTATTAAGCGTTTGAAGTAATAAAGATATCAACATCACTTGTAAATAAACAATTATTTAAGGCGGTATTTCAGTTCAATTAATGATGCGCTAATCTATATAGTCTGTTTATTACGTCACACCCGCGCGAGTTTTATGGCCCCTACCTCAGGTAGGTTTTTTACAGCCGTTAATTACGCAGTCTTAATAAAAAGCTAATTGAAGGTGTTTATTGGACAAATTGACAAAAAGCACACCCAGTTCTTATTTAGTTGAAATATCTTTGAAAGTAAATCGAAAAGTGATCGAGGTTAGCGGTTGTTGCAGTTTTTAATTTCCTGACGGCGAGGTGTCCATCATTAGTTTCTTGACGGATACATAAAACACCTTATACTGCAATAGATCTTTAAAACTTGTTTTAGTCTAAATGTGTTTAAACGTTAAATATATAGTAGGTATTAGAAATTGTCAATTTCAATTCAATTAAATTTAATTCAATTCTTTATTTACCTTAAGTTACACAACTTATCGGCGGTTACATAAAGTGATACAAAAAGTGATACAGGTGGACGGTGATTGCAGCGTAGATACATATGGAGAATGTACATTGTTATTTTAAGTACTAACTAAGTAAGTAGTAACTAATGAATTAAGATGGTAAAGTTGATACGGCGCCGGATACCCCACCGGATCCTCACCCAGGCATAAGAGTAGACAATAATGAAAGAATGAAAGGTTTTTCGTCATTTGGTGCATTCTCTACCTGATGTAGACCTATTGTTAGAAAAACCAAGTATTAAATAGTTAACATGATTTATCTAATGATTTTGAGAAATAGGTTGAATCAATGAATTGATGATTTCATTTAATCAAATCATCTACTTAATACAACATATTTGTTAATTAATTAATCAACCGTAATTGTTGATTGTTTAGATATAATCATAAGAAATAGAATTTCAAGATTTTATGTTCCAATCAGTTATCCTAAATGTAAAAGGTATTTACATGTAGCTTTACACTTTTAAATAATATATTTATAACATATTTGCAAAAAAAGCGCAACCCATGACCTCACTGACAATGAAAAAAGAAGCAATGACAATCAAACATTGCCAAAATTCTACATGTCAAGGATTCAGCCAAAGGCTCGTTAAGTCTTCATGTATGCATACCACTTTACTACCTAATAAACACAGTGTGTCATTGCACCTGTTATGTTATTGTTAGTGCAATAAACTAAATAATGAGAATCAAATATCTTTACCCATTAAAGGCACATCGAATGTATAGTACAAAAATCCTTTATTTGCCACACAAAAAAAAAATTAGGAGATAAATCCTAATTTCGTAAATAATGATTCTATTGAAATGTTGACTTTGAAAGCAATTAGGTTCAGTTGAATATTAACTTATTGTTTAGGTTATTGTTAATCATAGTAAGGGTATTGATTCTGTGTTGTTTAAAATTAGTGATCAGCAAGATATACTGTAGTACTTGTCTTTGTCTGGGTGACATATTCACATTGATGGTATATTACACTATATCATGTTACCATGTACATCATGGTGTCACTGATATTTTGATTATGAAAGACATACTGCTTCATGTGTAAAATTTACCAATTCAAATTCAACAATATAATGTTGAGGCCACTTTGTCCCGTCAAAGGGATATCAATGCTCTTAGCATCAATCTATAGTCTGCTACCTGCTCTGACTCCAATACCTGTCTTGTTAAGTTTAACGACATTCAATCAATATATAAGATGATAATACATGAATATACAAACAATTTAATGTAACTACTTGACAATCAAGCTTGGAGAGTTTTAATTAATGTTTATCTTGGAGAAGTAAACGCTCAGACAAAGTGAAAATTTGAAATTCTGACTTTCAAATATAATTGAATTTGGTGTACATTATTGGCTCTGAAGCTGTCATATTGTTCAAAGGTTATTTCCAAAGTATAGCCCGTATGAAAAAGGGCTATTTTGAGGGTTTATAATTTTGATGAAGTGTATACTTTGAAGTATAGTTTGATGTTGTTGACATGCTAGTTCAGAAAAAATTGTTATTTGTGAACGTTTAATCTATTTTTATTATGTAACCAGCTAGTGCAAGTTGAATAGATATCATTGTCTTTCAGTTTGTCTGTATTACAATTGTTGTGATAACTACTTTGTGTACATATTGATGATGTATTTTTTAAAGTTCAGCTTCATGGGCAAACGTATTGAGTAATTTTCATTTCATGACTGCATATTTTTGAGAAAAATATTCTCAATGAGACTTTTTATTTGCAATGTTTCTGAAAGAAAGTTTATTTTGGATTATTTTATTTTGTAAATATGTAGCGTCAAAAACATTTTGACCTTGATAGACATATTCATTATTGTGTAAAATCTACCAATTCAAATGTTACCATATACTATTTTAGGCCCCTTCGTTCTGTTCAAGGGCAATCAATGCTATTTGCATCAATCTATCATCTGCTACATGCTCTGACTCCGATACCCTCCTCGTTAAGTTAAACGACATTCAATTAACAATAATCTCAGATGACTATACCTGAATATACAAACAATCAACAAGCAACTACCCGACAATTAAGCTTGGCGAGTTTTCACTAAATGTATATCTTGGATTATAGATTAACAATTATCAATCTATCGTCTGCTACCTGCTCTGACTCCAATACCCTCCTCGCTAAGTTAAACGACATTCAATTAACATAAAGTTCACATGACTATACCTGAATATACAAACACTTAACAAGCAAGTACACGACAATAAAGCTTGGCGAGTTTTCACTAAATGTATATCTTGGGGTTTAGAGTAAAAATCAATACTCATACAAAATGAAAGTATGAGTTCTGACTTTCAAATATATTTGAAATTAGGAAGTTGTTGACACTGAAGTTGTTATATTGTTCACAAGTGATTTCCAAAGTAGATGCATCATAATTATTGGCTATATTGAGAGATGATACTTTTGATGAAATGGTTACTTTGAAATAAAGTTGATGTGGTTGACATGCTAATTTTGAAAAATATCTTGTTATATACGAATGCTTGTAAATATATCCTAAATCTGTTTACACGTGATGGGCGTGTTCTATATTTCTGGTGAGCAAGTCCTGTAACTTTACAGCTTAAACAGATTGACTTATTGTAGTTATATCTATATCCTTTTGTCCCTGTATGAATTCTGCATATGATGTAAAATATGTATTTTGTATTAGTAATGTCAGATCCGAAATGGTGTGAGACATTTAACAAAAGATAAAAACTAAATTTTGCTCTAATTGACCTATTGAAATGTTATTGAACCCACAAACATCTTATTAAACCTTTTATGTAGAATGTCACATTATTACATACTCAACTTAAAAGGGAACCTTTATGATACATTTTACGTACTTAAATCTCTACTTTGAAAAATAAATTCAGAATGCAAAAACACCTTCACATGACAGAATAACAGATGCAAAGAGGATATTGTGCAAAAACGCAAATATTAAGTAAAAAAAGCAAACTGTGGGCATGGAATAGACGGTGTTTCAATGGGTATTGAACAAGGGTGTGGCTACATGAAGACTTTTGTCCGATGAAAGCATATGCACGTGTTTGTTCTACGATTGCTATGCTTCAATCAGTGGCCTGCATCTTGAGACAGTGTTATTTCAAGGTCAATCTATTATGATAGTGATTTAATTTTTAGAGCCTGATTAGATATTTATTCGCGGGAGACTCAAACCCGTAGTAAAATCTAGATTCGATTTTTATTGATGATTGGTCAAAAGACACTGAATTCATTTGATGACGATGTGGTAAATACATCAAACTACATCGCCGAAGTGACCTCATTGCAATACAAATAGAAGCAATAAGACAAGAGGTGCTTTCAAGCGACTTATATATGTGAACTTTCTTATTGAGAGATATGTGGCCCTCACGAGGAGGATCACCCTATTTTGCCACATATATTTCGGAGGTAATGAGTAAATTAATGAATATTGACGGATGCATTGTTATTATTTGTTCATTCAGAAAAAGTCATCTAAGACTATGCTAACTGCATGTTGTTTAGGTATTGGAGAAAGAGAGGGTGAATAACAATCCATAGATTGATGAAAATAGCATTGTTTGCTCGCTAACAAGACAATGTGGCTCATCTTATTATGGTTTGTCCATCTTTTAGCAATGTATAATATTCATTTCTTCCATCTTTATATTAGATACGTTTATATCACTGATATCATAAGAACATAAACAACTGCAGTGGATATTTTGAAAGAGTGTCAAAACCTGTCCACGCATGCTCCCATAATCAAACATGTTTATTTGTTTGGGTTTTTTTTCTATGTCATTTTTTGTGTGATCTTCATGGTAATAAACCATTCATTCACTAATCAGTGTAGCGTATTGTTTAACTGTACACTTACAATAATATACTCAATGAAGGATTATTTTTCATTGGGAATGTTAACTGAATTCGAATATCTTTAAATATATTCTAAAAACATTAAAAAGAGACAACATACTTTTCATATTTATCAAAGTTCAAACTTTTAAACAACATCAAACTAAACTTCAAACTGAATATTTCATGAAAGTTATGATCTCCCAAAATAGCCAATAATTCAATAATAATTTTATATTAGAATAATTTGAAAATAATCTTTGATCAATTTCAAAACATTTAAAGAATTTTAAAAAAAAATGAAAGTCGGAATTTCATATTGTCATTCTGTATGAGTGTTAACTTCTACTCAATGCTCCAAGATAAACATTTATTGAAAACTCGCCAAGTTTAATTGTCAGGTAGATGCTTGTTAAGTGTTTGTATATTCAGGTTAGTCATCTGAGATTTATGTTAATTGGATGTAGTTTAACTTAACGAAGAGAGTATTGGAGTCAGAGCAGGTAGCAGACGATGGATTGATGATTTCTATTTTATGCTCCAATTAAACATTTATTGAAAACTCGCCAAGCTTAATCGTCGGGTAGTTGCTTGTTGATTGTTTGTATATTCAGGTATAGTCTTTGAGATTAATGTTAATTGGATGTAGTTTAACTTAACGATGAGAGTGTTGGAGTCAGAGCAGGTAGCAGACGATGGATTGATGATTTCTATTTTATGCTCCAATTAAACATTTATTGAAAACTCGCCAAGCTTAATCGTCGGGTAGATGCTTGTTTAGTGTTTGTATATTCAGGTTAGTCATCTGAGATTTATGTTAATTGGATGTAGTTTAACTTAACGAAGAGGGTATTGGAGTCAGAGCAGGTAGCAGACGATGGATTGATGATTTCTATTTTATGCTCCAATTAAACATTTATTGAAAACTCGCCAAGCTTAATCGTCGGGTAGTTGCTTGTTGATTGTTTGTATATTCAGGTATAGTCTTTGAGATTAATGTTAATTGGATGTAGTTTAACTTAACGAGGAGGGTATTGGAGTCAGAGCAGGTAGCAGACGATGGATTGATGATTTCTTCTCTATGCTCCAAGATAAGCATTTATTGAAAACTCGCCAAGTTTAATTGTCGGGTAGATGCTTGTTAAGTGTTCGTATAATCAGGTTAGTCATCTGAGATTTATGTTAATTGGATGTAGTTTAACTTAACGAGGAGGGTATTGGAGTCAGAGCAGGTAGCAGATGATAGATTGATGATTTCTATTTTATGCTCCAAGATAAACATTTATTGAAAACTTGCCAAGTTTATTTGTCGGGTAGTTGCTTTATAAATGTTTGTTTATTCAGGTATAGTCTTTGTGATTAATGTAGCACGTTTTTTAATAATTTCATATTTAAGATATTTCACTGATAATTGTGAGTTATTGCTAAATGTATTATATTGACAGTGCCAAAAATCTCATTACAAAAGTCAGTCATTCATAGTCAGAGGACAAAGTATGAAGATTCATATGAAATCCATTGGCGGCCATTTTTGTGTGAACAACTTTAATTCATTTTGTGTAAGAAAATGTCATCGCATGGCTAGACTTTACCTTATACATTTGAATTATTACTACTTCATTTAGTTTAAATACATTGTTTTTCAATTGGAACCATTAATTTTCATTTTCGTGACATCACCTTATATTCCCCCTAAAAAGGTGCTACTGGCCCTTTAAAGTCAACATTTCATCAAATTATATATTTAAAAGTCAACATTTCACCTAACTTTTACTTATCAAAGTAAACATTTTACCATTATTTCTTTTCAAAATCAACATTCCATCAAATTATTAATTTTCAAAGTCAACATTTCACCATTATTTCTTTTGAAAGTCAACATTTCCAAAAAAAATATTTATTTCAAAGTCACCATTTCATAATTTTTTCTCTTCAAACTCAATATTTCATCAACTAATAACTTTTTAAAATCAACATTTCATCAAATTATTTCTTTTGAAAGTCAACATTTCACCAATTATTTCTTTTCAAAGTCAACACTTCTTCAAACATATCAGTTTTCAAAGTCAACATTTCACCAAATTATTACTTTTGAAAGTAAACACTTCATCAAATCATTAATTTCCAAAACCAACATTTCTTCAAATTAATACCTTTCAAAGTCAATATTTCACCTTAATTCTTTTCAAAATCAACATTTCATCAATTTATTTATTTCAAAAGACATCCTTTCATCAAATCATTTCTTTCAAAGTCTACATTTCACAAATCATTTATTTACAAAGTCATCATTCACCAAATTATTTCTTTTCAAAGTCAACATTTCATCAAATTATTACTTTTCGAAGTCAACTTTTCACCAATTGTTACTTTTCAAAGTCAACATTTTTCAAATTATTACTTTTCAAAGTCAACTTTTCACCAATTGTTACTTTTCAAAGTCAACTTTTCACCAATTGTTACTTTTCAAAGTCAACATTTTTCAAATTATTTCTTTTCAAAATCAACATTTTGCCAATTATCACTTTTCAAAGTGTAAAATATTTAAGGTAATAAATATCTATTAAAGATGATATTTACAAAACTTTACAAACCTTTACAAACATTTACAAACATTTACAAAATAATAAATATCTTGTAAATATCATCTTTAATAGATATTTATTACTTTGATTATTTTTGTAAATAAGTACTTTAATCTTTGTAAATATCTTGTAAATAAGTACTTTACAAGATATTTAATCCTTTGTAAATATCTTGTAAAGAACTTCTTTTCATGCAGTGTGTGTAGTGTTTCCTACCGTTAGCCCTAATGATGGTTTTGAGAGGTGTCGCCGTTGAGAAATAGGTGTCTATGCCAGCTTTCTGCTTGCGTAGACGACTGATGTGATTAGCTGAGTTAACTTAGGTTGATTACGTTCTCTCTGTCGTTTCTCTGTCCTTTGTCGAACTTTCGCGCACTTATTACGACTTTCGAGCACGAAAAAAATACTGCCATGCATTCATTTCACTAATGAATAACGACCCGGCTCACTTTCGCCCTTCAAAACTGAAGACGGATATATTTTTAAAGCCATTAAACTTTTCAGTCGGGGCTTTGCTACCCGAAGCGCCATTTTGAATCACGTGACGTCGTAAATACAAGAGGATTCCCTTCTAAAATTAGATCCACCAGCGTGATAATCTGAATGTGAAAAAAATCCGAAGACTAGAACTATTTGATATATTTGATTAATGCTTGATACACTTTGAAATTGTTTCAAAGGAACTATTATCAGCATCAAAGACATAAAAAAGAAATACACACATGGTTGATATTTCCAAAATGTATTAATTTTACTATACAATGCTTTAAGTGTAAATGTACTGTGTATAATCAACCAACAATAAAATAATTAGAATTGCTAAATTTTAATTTTTGAAGGCGAATTTTGACAAACTTGAGAGACAATCAGATGTTCATGCGGCCATAGTCAACAATTATTTTAAAGCTATCCGTATTTAAATAAGGGTAAACAAAATTAGCGGAATACCAAACAATTACGTGAATATTTCGTCTATTACTCATTCTCTCCCCACAGAGGCAACTTAGTCAACGCCTATTGGATATTTTGACTTGGGGAGTTCTAAACTGTCGTATAGTGAGATGGAAAATATTATGTCTTTCGGTTTATTTTTCATTAACAGTGTGAGAAGGAAACAATTTGAAAATCAGATATGGATAGGGTTTTTCATTAGAAATAATCTGTTTTATAATTTAGTAAATTATTATTTGTTTTATGATGTGTTTTTTTTACTAATGAATCAAATAATAACTAATGAGAAGTAAAAAGCGATGGTTTGTAAAAGGACGAATTACCTCCCCCGGATGTTAAATTTCAACGAAAGCTTCGACGAACCATACGGAGATAGCCGAGGTTTTGCGAATGATCACTTTTGAAACGGCGTCGCTGATTGCGCAACTCACTTCGATTGCCTCCAATCAGATTTCTACTTTTCTATCCCGTGTATTAGCCGTAATAGAACAGAGGCTAATTCATGTATAACTGAGCTGCCTCTGTGGGGAGAGAATGTCTATTACTATGAATAAATATCAATTTTACGCGAAAAAGCAATTGATGGAATTATTCAACCTTCGATTCCAAGAAATGATTAATTCAAGTCCATATTACGTACAACGTGTTATTGTTTTGATTTAATGAAAAGATAGATTATTGAATCTGAAAGTAAATTGAATCTTGTTTTCAATAAAAGTAGGGTAAAATGACCATCAACCATGAAACTTATTCTTAAAGGACCAAACTTTACATATGTCTTTTTCAAATCATCAACAACATTATATTTCTAGTCATTGCATGCAAAGAAAAGACTCGAAAGAGGTTTTTTTTGCAATTTATGAAATTTAATTGATTTATCAGTGATACCTCTGATGTCGGCCACGATGAATGTAACAGGCTTCATTCGAATCATGTCTTAGGTATACTTAAAAATGTTTTGGGACATCGTTTTTGATATATCAGGAACATATTTAAATTCAAGTATATCTACCTAAATCTGTTTCATACAAGACGAATATCCAAAGCACAGGGAAATTCGGTTTTCTCTCAGTTCTCGCAGTTTACTATCCTTTACAAGTTCTTATATTTAAACTCCTCATTGTGAATTTAAATGAACATCTTATCATCAATAATTAAGATATCTTCTAGAAATAACTTCTTAATGCAAACTCGTCCACTTCAGCAAAGATCACTAGGCCTACAAACCATATATTACACTCGTTCCTACAATGTGCATTGTAACCGAACATTTTAATCCTTTGCTTCATAATTTTGATTCCGCCAAGTGCTGACTGAACTCAAAAACATCTACAACACATAACCAAATGGGATGTCGGTTGTTCTTGCTGACCTCAAATAGGAAATATTTGATTAAGACATGCAAAAAAGTTAGTAACTCATTAATATTTGTCTCATGGTGGATCACTAATGCCACAAATTGGTTATTGAAAATATCAAACCATAATTATGCTTACAAGCGTTTTAAACAATTCCTTTACAATATGTAGTCAATATCGATGAAGTCACGTTTTTTTTATCAAACTGTATCATGATAGTTTGTTTGTTAGCGATGTCAGTATTTTCAGATACATCAGGGCGTTATATATAGTATTCGGTATAAAGAGTATCTGGATACATGCACGCTCTCAGGCGTTTGCCGATCCCGATTATATCATTCGAGAATTATTGTTCGACAGACAAAACAAAACAAGAAAGCATTGCAAGTCATTTTAAACAAACTTAAAACATGTAAATTATGCATGAGTTTCAATTATATCCAGCCTTAGATTGTATAATGGGAGTCCAAATAAAAGTTTGTTTCAATGTAAGACATATGAAAAACATTAAATAAGTTATGTAGTTTGGCTGTAAAAATCAGATTCCCCTTAAAATAGGAATCATCATGGTCACATAAAATTAAACACATAAAATCGGCGATTTATAATAATTAGGCATTCATGTAAATGTGTATGTGACAAGAGTAAGACCGATTTAGACTACATTAGGGTCTATGACAACGGGTGCATCACGCTGGTTGATCTATTTTTAGAAGGGAATCCTCTGCTTTTTAAGAAGTCACGTGATTCAAAATGGCGCATCGCGTATCAAAGCTCCGACTGAAATGTTTGACAGCTTTTAAACTAAATACGTCTTTAGTTTTGAAAGGCAAAAATAGGCCAGACGGGTAGCAATAAATAAAATGAAAACATGTCAGTAGTTATTCATGCGCGAAAATCGTAATAATTATAAGTGCGCGAAAGTGCGACAAAGGATTTCCTCCACTGCGGTCTATGAGGGTGCTTCATAGCCCCGCTGTCGCCGCGGGGCTATGTATCTTAGCTATGATGTGATGTGATGTCTTGCAATTGTAGGATTTTCCTCGTGGAACAAAAATGATCAGAACGTTAAATTTATTTTAAAAAGTCTCAATTCGGTTTAATAGATGACGAAACTTAGTAACAACAATGTTGTTTTTTTCATCTGAAACTCAAAGTTTAGCTTGCACAGAAACGAAACAACAGTTATTGTTGCTAAAAATACAGTACTGATACAATCTCAATAGTAATTTCTGGTTCAGCAGACATTTGAACATAGAACAGATTACAAAAAGGTCCCAAGACAGTAATGCCGATGAATAATTCCACAGTAATGGAAGTGAAATAACTACACCGGCATAGTAGATTATTCACTTTCCAAAGTACAGGCAGCAGTGATGAAAAAAAGTATTTCAGATTCCGCCATTCTCTCCCCGAGGGGCAGATAAATCGTGAAATGTTGATACAGCCTGTTCTAATTAGCCGAGTTTGTGGTCTCAAATTGTAGATGCCTGATTGGAGGCAATCAAAGTTAGTTGTGCAATCAGCGACGCTAAAATCATCATTTTGGCTACTGAATCGTGACAAAGGCATTGTGATATGAACCATTGCGAGAAGACCTGTCATTGTTTTGGTCTTTTTCCCTCCAGGGGAGACTGCCGGTGTAATATAGCTTCTTTCCTCAAGAGTCAGATTTCCCCCGAAAAAAACAACAACCTTTGGGACAGTCACCCTACCCCTAGAACCCTACAACTATTTGATTAAGATTAATATTCAAGTAGTCTTTCTGTCGCAACAACATTTGTATATCAACTAACATGCACGCCTGTGTACATTCCAAAAGAAAAAGGAATACATAATGGATTTTCCAGATGAAAAACCTTATTCTTTAAAAACACCAATAAGATGACAATCATCTGACTTGTTGTCATTTTAAAAAGTTTTGTGTTCTATGAATGCTTTTCACATGCATTTTGTGTTCGTTCATGATAGTCCAGCAGATATGTGAAGAATTTATATACAATTGTGCCTTTTATGATACAAGCATGAAATTTGGTACACAGTTAGAGGGTACCCTCAGAGTGAAATTTGGATATAAGGACATTCCAGATTCCCTCAAAGATTTAAATGGCGGCTACAAATTAATTAATGAAATTAGTTAATGAATTATACCAACCAGTTCAAATCCTTATCGCGTGTGTTTGGTGTAAAACACAATTTAGGTATTATGTAATTACTTGTTGTGCATATGCTATCAGTCTAAGTAAATCTAGCCCCAATAATACTCGTTTCTCTCCGCTATTGAGTCTAGAAAGATGTAGTAGAAGGTCGCGTCAGCCGATCAGGGATCGTCTTATCAAGCCGCAATAGTATGCTTTCGCCCATATGACGTTGGAAGGTCATAGGTCGGCGAACGTTTGGCTGACGCGACCTGCTACTACATCTTGCTAGAGTCAATATCTTAGTGAAGCGAGTATCATTGAAGCTAGGTTTACTTTGACTGATATGCTAAGCAATTAGTTCATACTGAGATAAAAAAGAGCATCTGCAGTGGTACATAAGGGTAAAAATAAGATTTTCAAATTGCCATTGCAGAATTCGGCCCGTCGATTAGATATCTGACTGCACAGGACTGCTGTATTTGCTTGTTGATAAAACATTTGTTCATTAGTGGTGCTGCATATTGCGTGACCAACAATGGCTATTAAACATTCAAGCTTTTGAATCAACAGGCTAGAATGCAACTCGTCTACACTGATTGATCTGAAGAAGTGTGTTTTATGTCAGGAAGAAACAGAATAGGCTATTTCCTGTCCCGCTTATTCCAAGCAAAATATAGGTTCTGAATAGGCGGAGATATAAAATAGGCTCCAGCTCTCTACCATTCGCTCGGATCCGTGGCGGGATGTTTTTTTTTTGTGATGGTCCGATCTCCTGGTGTAGATTGGTAGGAACCTGAGGTACGCCTCAGGTTCGGTAGGTACGCTTTTCATCTGAGCCATTCAAGAAGCCCTCTGCCAGGGACACGAGCAGTTCAACAGCAGGACTTGACCAACAGGCTGGCGGGAGGAGCAGAGATTGGGTTCGTTCACTCCCAAGAAGAGAAGAGCGGGAGGTCAGCCTACCCCTTCCAGGCAGGAGGCGTGTTCTTTCGTATCGGGATTCTTTGTGTATTGGCATCAGCTGGGGCTGGACCCTTTTAATGAGTCACTTTCTGAAGTGGGGGTTCCAGAAACCAGTTTCGTCTCTGGCCACCTCTCACTTGCGACTCAACGGAGCACCGTGGACGGCAGATAGGCTCAATGTAACGTTTGAACAGATGGAGATTCTTAGATCCAAGGGGGTAGTGGAGGAAATCCCGGTCCCAAATGTCAAGTCGGGGTTCTACTCCCCTATGTTCATTACATCCAAGAGAGACAGGAGAAAATAGCAACTGATTAACGACATGTCGAAATTAACCCTCCTTCCTTGTACTGCCGCCATATCTTTGTCACTTGTTGTTGTCGTCAGTCATTCGGTTGCTGGAGCCCTAGAATTGGAGAACGCATACTTGCACATTCCCATTTCCGAGACCATCGCAAATACCTCAGTTTCCTTCTGGCGGAGCGCCATTCTCAGTGGAATGTGCTCCCATTTGGAATATCATTCGCTCCGTGGCTTTTCACCAGGGTGACTTAACAATAATGAACTTTCTTCTCGCTCACAATGTCCAGTTCATCCCATTCGTGGACGCATTGTTCTCTCAGTTCAGGAGATTGGGGTTGCTCATTAACCTGTCCAAGTCACACCATAAGCCAACCACTTCGCTCACCTTCTTGGGCCCTATTGTGGACACTGCTCAGACCCCAGCTAACGCATGGAGCGAATAGACTTCTTGCTCCGCTAGGTCAAACAGATCATTGGGCTGCTCACCTAAGTGCAGGACCTAACAAGGAGGGGCCGGCTGCAGTTGAGACCATTTCATGTCTTCCTAAACGTGCACGTCAGGGAAAAGATGTCCAGACATGTGTTGCCGCTTTGTCATGACCTCAGGGACCTCAGGAGAACGTCTTCAGGGGTGTCCCGCTCCACCCACTAAAGGTGATGGTAAGGGCAGCTTGGGATAGAACACAAGGTAGGAGTCTGGTCTCGGAGTCAGTGGGATCTGGAGATTGTCCCTGAGCACTTACGCTCGGATGTCTACAAGACCTTATCAGAGATGATAATCCTACGCCTGAAAGTTAAGACAGTTTATTGGTGGCGATTGCTTTCGGCTGCCAGGATTTCGGAGCTGCATGCTTTACAGGCTGATTTGCTTTGCTTTGCAGTGAGGGATGAGGAAGAGTCACAAACGAACTTGCACCGGACTTCGTATGTAAGATCCAGGGGTCTGATGAGTGAGGCAGGGTGTTTCACATTCACGCCCTTGCATGATCGGTATTCCCCATGGACGAAGAGTGGAGTTTCTCTGTCCTGTTCCAGCTCTCCGTATCTACTCGGATACTCGGATACTCGGATACACACATTCCTTCTGGCAGGGGAGTAGGAGGCCTTCCCCATTTGCAGCGGAGTACAAAGAAGACAGACAGATCCGTGCAGTCTCTGCCACTATAGCGTTTCACATCAATATTGCTGTGGCGGACATCCCGTCGGGCTGTTTTTGGAAGTCATACATGGTCTTTGCAAACCACTGCCCTCGAGACGTTTCTATGGAAGACGGACATTGCAAGGATGGTGCCTCAGGTATTCGCATAGCAACACACTTCAGGTCTTGCTACCCTAGAGGGATTGCAGCTCACCTTTAGATCGCATTCACATGTTGTTGTTTTTTAAAAACTTTGCATCGCTTTTTCCGTTGTGTTGGCTGTCTTTCTGCCTGGTTAAGGGCTTGTTACACCCTTTTAACGGGGGCCTGGACCCCCTTACCATAAGTTTGACTGTTGAGGTGGTTACCTTACCTTGCTTGGGTCTCGCAGCCCTTTATTGTTGTTGTAATCTGGACAACAGTGAGTCGGAGATCGTAAAAGTAAGTTAGATGATAGTACGTTTTTTAGTAAACGTCATTATTTATATTTTCCGTTGACAACTCACCCCAGAAAGGGGGGCCGTTTAAGAAATTATGAGCACTTCTCTCTAAATGGTAATCCACTAGAAATAGTTTCATCCTACAAATATTTAGGAGTCCATCTATCATCTTCTGGATCTTGGTTTATTACCCAAAAGACTTTAACTCTCCAGGCTAATAAAGTCCTACAACTTTTGAAATGTAAACTTACAATTTTTTTTAAATTACCTCTTCACGTTTTGATGCACTTATTTGATGCCAAAATCTTACCAATTTTATTGTACGGTAGTGAAATTTGGGGGTTTCATCCCGCACCAGATGTAAATAGTTTTCATGATAGATTTTGTAAACAATTATTGTGTCTGAGAAGAGTTACCCCTAATATTGTAGCAAGAGGTGAACTGGGCCGCCATTCCCTTCAAGTGAATATGTATTTAAAAGTTATCAAATATTGGTGCAGATTGCTTTCCCAGACTGAAAACCCGATTTTACAACATGTTTATACATACCAGGTATCATTAGCTAACAAGGGAGTTAAATGTTGGGCATTAAGTGTAAAAAAGCTTTTAACATCGTATGGTTTTGGACATGTGTGGTGCAATCAAGATGTATCAAATGTAAGTAAATTTATTGCTTGCTTTAGACAAAGATGTTTAGATATTGATCAACAAGAGTGGCTTTGTAACATAAAAAAGTATTCCAAACTTGAAGTGTATTCGCAAATAAAACCATGTATTGTTTTTGAAAAATATTTATCTACTATCTCTGTTAGAGCATACCAATGTGCCCTCAGTGCCTTTCGATGTTCTAGTCATAGTTTGTTGATCGAAGAGGGAAGAAAGATTGGTTTAAAAAGATATTTAAGACTATGCCCATTTTGTGTAGTACGTGTTATCGAAACTGAATATCACTTTTGCCCGATATGTCCATTTTACTATGATCTAAGAAGGTCTATTTTACCTACTAACTACTGTGTACAACCTTCTTTCGACAAATTCTGTAGCCTCATGTCGTGTCAAAATAATACTATTATCAACAAATTAGCTAAATATATCTTTTTAGCCTTTAAGAAACGTGAATTATTTCTGAAAGGTATTCCACTCTAGAAATATCAAGCCAAGACAAACTTGTATTATATTTCAATTACTATGTCCAAATGGGCGCTTTGTTGTTGCCTTTAAACTGTTATAAATGCACTGTATAACGGGCCTGTGGCCTCTTTACGGAATAAACTCATTCATTCATTCACTCACCAATCCTTCATTCCCACCTTTGCCTCCCCTCATGCGAGTAGGTTGACTCTGGTGTCCGTTCTCATGTCCACAGACAGCACAGGGACAGATACCTCCTATCTTCTTTGATCTGTGTAAGCTTGTTGAGAGATAAAAATCTTGATATTTAAAGAAAAATAAAGACCAAATAATGTTTTTTGAGTCTTTTGACTTAAATTATCATCATAAACACAAAAATCCTTGGTGTGCTTCTACAAGTACTATGACTTAGATAATGTTATCTTACTACCAGAAAGCCGCCATTTTTGAATGGCCGCCATTTTTGTTCAAGAAAAAAATTTAAATGTCCCTATATCTCAAAATCTTCATAAAATAATGCTCTATCAGTATACCAAGTTTCATGCTTGTATCACAAATAGCACAATTTCCCCACATATCTGCTGGACTATGAAAGTTATTGGCAGCCAATGCAAGTTCTGAAGAATAGGAGTGATGTGATCGTGTCGGCGAGATCTGCTTACTACTCTTGCGGCAACATTTTGGACTTTCTGCATCTTGGCCAGCAGATGTTGAGGGAGACCGTACAGAAGAGCGTTGCAGTAGTCAAGTCGGAACATGACGTACGCTTGGACGAGAGCAGCTGTTGTTTTCCCGTCATGGTACCTCCTCACCAGGCTGATGTTACGTATGTGGAAGTAGGCTCCCCTACATACACTGTTGATATATGCCTCCATACTTAAACTGGAGTCAAATATCACACCAAGGTTTCTGGCTTCTTTGCTTGGTACAATAGTATTGTTGCCGATGACAAAGTCTGGCAGAGAAACGGGCTGTTGATGTTTAGGGTAGATAACAAGGAGTTCAGTCTTATCGTCGTTGAGCTTGAGGAAGTGTGCACTTAATGACTTAATGCTGTCCACACACTCCTGTACTTTGGAATAGGTGATGGTGACTGAGGATCGATCTCGTGGTCTAAAAGACAGGGATCTGGCAATGTCGCCTAGGGGAGAAGTGTAGATGGTGAAGAGCTGTGGTCCAAGTACAGATCCTTGCGGAACTCCATATTTGAGAAGATGTGGAGAGGAACGGTGGCCTTTGATGAGAACTGACTGGTTTCTTCCAGTGATGTAGGAACCAAACCACTTCAGAGCCTTACCACATATTCCAATCCTGTGTCCAAGTGTTGTTAATAGCATCTGTTGATCTATCGTATCGAATGCGGCCGACAAATCGAGAAGAACCAATATGGCTGCTCCGTCCTTGTCAACACTCCTAAGAAGGTCATTCTGTACTTCACTAGTGCTGTTTCAGTGCTTTGATAAGATCTATAAGCCGACTGAAAGTCCTCATAGCAGTTATTCAGTGTCATGTGTTCCTTAAGCCTTGAGGAAACAGGTTCGAAACAGGGCGGTAGTTTTTCAGAATTCAGGATCTAGATTCTGTTTCTTCAAGAGAGGAGTTATGACTGCAGTTTTCAGCGAGTCTGGCATCGCACCCTCAGAAAGCGACTGGTTGACAATGTGTGTCAACATAGGTGCAAGGGTGGCAAGGTTCTCCTTAAGAAACCATGTTGGCACTGGGTCTAGCATGCAGGACTTGTTAGGGGACTTCTGGATCATCCGTGTTACTTCGGTTATTGTCGCAGGCTCAAAGTGGTCAAACACACCACCAACGAGAGTGTGTTGTTCTGGTTCAGCCATAATAGAACATGGTAAGGATGCACGTATCTTGTTGATCTTGTCTTGGAAAAGTTAGAGAAACGCTCAGATAGTTCATCAAGTGACGTATGGCTAGGAAGACTTCCTTCTGATTGGTAGCATCAGCAAGAGCTTGTTGAAAGAAGCTAGACTTTGCATTGTCGCTGATGTAACCAACGATGTTACGCGGGATATCATGCATTTGTTTATGGATAACCAATTTCGTCTTCTTGTACAGTTTCTCGAGTTTCCTTCGCTTTCTCTTAGCTGTACGTATTTCATCATCGTACCATGGCGATTCAGGATGATCAGTAGGTCTACGGAGTCAAACACAGACTTGCCCACAAGTTCACTGCTTAGAGGTTCTATATCCTCACGAAAATCTGCACGGTCAATGTTCTTCCACTTGCGAAAAGATACTGATTTTCTAGTTCTCCTTGGTACTGTTATATCAGCTGTGAACACAATACCATAATGATCAGATTTGACTGAGTGATCCAAACTAATGTCCTTGACATTAAGAAGAGAATATATATCAATGTTCTTTTTAGCCAAAAATTCTTACCTCGTGAGGGTTAAATGCAACAAGATAATAATTTGCTATCTACAAAAAGATCTTTTGTTAAAGGAAATAAAATAACTAGTATTTCAAGGTAACTGTCAAGTACATATTTCTTATTCACTCTAAAGCGGGCAAATTTTAAAGATAACTCAAAATCACATTACAATCTGTAATTTAAATTGCATAGGCCAATAAATAACTATTGATAAATACAATGATCATTATCATTTAGGAAATTTGAATATTTATTATGAGCTTGTATAGATTGTATATGCTGAAATAAACTACCAATTGTAATTGTTTACAACTTCCTTCTGTAAAGATATGTGTGCATACTGACGTTGTATCTGTGGCTGCATATGGGTATGCGTTGTTTATTTAAAAATACACAATCAAGTATCTTACCGAAAGCTTTAAAAATGAACAATTGACAGCATCAAGATATAACATAAAAATAACATTTTGGAAGGACGTGAGTTTAGATTCGGATGAGCTTCCTTTCTAATGGAAACTAGTCGCTTTTAACCACTCGACACGTCATTATTAAAAGTTTATTTGTCAGTACGGCCCCCATTTTACGGGTGAAGCAGAGAGAGCCCGTCGAACAAACGCGCATAAGTTGTCAATAGCATCTCCGTCGATATGGAAGTGGCAATATACGTGCAGAGATGAGCCAATTTGTAGCCGTACCTAAGTTTGTGTGCAAATGTGCATCGAAATTTGCATTGTACAACTTGGGAAATCGATGTTAAAAGTGAAAAGGAAGGTTTTAGTTTCGTAAAATGAAACACACATTAACATGGTGAACGCATTTGGTGTCTTAGATTCATGAAAATCAATTCGTCCCTTAAATCCCCTCCTTCTCAAGCATTCTCCATTACATAAAACATAAATAGGGTTATGTATTAATATATCCATAAATGTTAGTGTAATGCATTGGAATGGAATACATGTTACATTTAGGATCATGCAAAAATTATTTGCTTGAATGTAGGTGATTTAATAATAAGTTAATAATAGCTGATCATGACTTAAAGGCAAACTTTGGTTATCGTCATCTGACTTTCGAAATTGTTGAACCTATTCTACAGAACTACTACACTACAAAAGCTGTATTATAATGTGATGTGCACTGCCTACAACCCTTAAACATGGACATGGTAGACAAGTTCCCAAGTTGTTTAAACACCTTCCTCGAACACGCCTATCGGAGCTTTCTAGTTCACACATTCTTAAGTCTAATCTTAACATCGTAACATAAAGACTTACTTAAACATTGGCTTATACCAATATTCATATCCATCGCTGTTTTGAAACGTTCTATGTATATTGATTTTAAATAGGCATGTTCGCGTGAAATATTCAAAGTACTTTTAGCTTAAAGCATGATATATCAAATATGATTGAAACAATTACAGCTTAAACATTGGCTTATACAAATATTCATATCCATCGCTGTTTTGAAATGTTCTATGTATATTGATTTTAAATAGGCATGTTCACGTGAAATATTCAAAGTACTTTTAGCTTAAAGCATGATATATCAAATATGATTGAAACAATAACAGCTTAAACATTGGCTTATACAAATATTCATATCCATCGCTGTTTTGAAACGTTCTATGTATATTGATTTTAAATAGGCATGTTCGCGTGAAATATTCAAAGTACTTTTAGCTTAAAGCATGATATATCAAATATGATTGAAACAATAACAGCTTAAACATTGGCTTATACAAATATTCATATCCATCGCTGTTTTGAAACGTTCTATGTATATTGATTTTAAATAGGCATGTTCGCGTGAAATATTCAAAGTACTTTTAGCTTAAAGCATGATATATCAAATATGATTGAAACAATTACAGCTTAAACATTGGCTTATACAAATTTTCATAACCTTCACTATTTTGAAATGTTCTATGTTTATTGATTTAAATAGGCATGTTCGCGTGAAATATTCCAAGGACTCCTAATCTTGAAACATGGTATATCAAACATGATTGACATTATAACTACTTATGTACATTGCCCTTACCTCAAAAGCAATGAAATGTTTTGAGCGGATCATCTTTAACTTCTTATTGTGTGATGTATAGGACATCTACTCAATTCATACCTGTTTCCGGTCAGCGCACGAAAGGGCGTTGAAGATGCAAAACTCAGTATTTTGAATAGCGTTCATAAGCATTTAGAGCTTCCAAAATCATATGTGAGAATTTTGTTTGTAGATTATTCTTCTGCGTTCAATACCATCCAACCGCACATCTTGCTAAACAACCTGTTCAATATGGGTGTAAATTGCAATGTATATGGAAATTTCTAACTTTTCGACCTGAGTATGTAAAGGTTATTTCCGCCGACTCCTCGATCTTGTATAGTAACACCGGAGCCCCACAAAGTTGTGTCCTTTCGCCAGTTTTATTCACTCTCTACACAAATGACTGGGTTAGTAATGACCCCAACAATATTACAGTGAAGTTTGCGGACAATACAGCGTTAGTCGGACTGATTCAAGAGGATAAACTTTCCTAAAGAGAAAATGCACAATCATTTTGTGACTTGGTGCTAAAACAACTTTTTAAAGTTGAATGTAAAAAAGACAAAGGAACTTATAAATTTCAGGAACAATGATAATAATACCAACTCTGTATAAGTGGTTCTAAGTACCTTGGCACTGTAATTGATAATAAATCATATTATAATGCCAATACTGATGCCGTTTTAATAAAATGTCAACAAAGGCTATACTTCTTGCGCAAGCTGCAATCTTTTAGTGTAAATGAACGTGTGTTATCCCTCTTTTATCCTTATTTCATTGAAAGCATTTGAACTTATTCCTTTCAATGTTGGTCTGGTTCTTTGTCTTTGGTTAATAATGCTAATCTCGCTTAGAAAAACTTGCTCTAGTCGCCGGTAAAATTGCGAGAGTATCGTTTATAAATTTATCTCATCTTTATGAAAAACGAGTTTTGAAATTATCCCTAAAGATATTTTCTGACCCAGATCATGTATTACACTGTGAATTTGTCAAACCTCCTTCTGGAAGAAGATATTTATTATCACTCTATAAGACCAATAGGGGCAAAAAATTAATTTATTCCTTGCAGCGTTCGCCTTTTAAATGACCTTTCAGCTGTAAAAATGTGATTGTTCATTGTATTGCTTGTATTGTATTGCTTGTATATAAAGCTTGTCTATGTTATCCCCCGCCGCGCGTTTAGCGTGAAGCGGGCGATAAAGTATTGGGCAGCGTCCGTCCTTCCGTACATACGTCCATACGAATGAAATAATTTTATATAACTCAAAAACTATTGACTGGATTCTTTTCATATTTTATATATTGTTTCATCACCATGAGAGTAAGGTCCCTATAGAGTTCATGACCTTGACCTTTATTTCAAGGTCACAACGAAACTTTGAACTTGTACCCTTGTCAGCAGGATATCTCAAGAATCATTCACTGGATTCTCTTCATAATTTACACCAAGCATCTTATTGGGAAGGCGCCGGGCCCTGTTGATTTTGGTGACCTTCACATTATTTTCAAGGTCACAACGAGGCTTTGAAAATGTCAGCATTGAAACCTGCATTTGAGACTTGTCAGCGGGATATCTCAAGAACCATTCACTGGATTCTCTTCATAATTTACACCAAGCATCTTATTGGGAAGGCGCCGGGCCCAGTCGATTATGATGACCTTCACATTATTTTCAAGGCCACCGCGAAACTTTGAAAATTTCAGCATTGAATCCTGCATTTTAGGCTTGTCAGCGGGATATCTCAAGAACCACTTACTGGATTCTCTTCATGAGTTAAACATAGCATCTTATTGCGAAGGCGCCAGGCCCAGTCGATTTTGGTGACCTTCACATAATTTTCAAGGTCACAGCGAGGCTATGAAATTTAAACATTGACATCTGCATTTAAGGCTTGTCAGCTGGATATCTCTAGAGCCGATTCCTAGATTCTCTTCATAACTTAAGCAAAGCCTATTATAGGGAAGGCAACATGCATTTATGAGGCTGATATTCTTATTTGGAAGACCCAGGGACCAGTCGATTTGTTATGGTCTAAAGGACATCAAGTAGCATGACAAGTGTAGACAAGTGTTTCTATGGATACATTATGCTTTTTGTTAACATCAATTTGCGGCGGGGGATCTTGTCACCTTTGTGACAAATACTTGTTGTACAATGGCTCTGTAATGGTACAAAATGAATTCCCTTCGCGGTAATACATTATTATTATTATTTTCATTATTATACAAATATTCATATCCTTTACTATTTTGAAATGTTCTATGTATATTAATTTTTAATAGGTATGTACACATAAAATATTCAAAGGACTTCTTATCTTGATAGTTATCTTGAAATATGATAGAATAACTGCCAAAACACTTCCTTCAACACTATCTAAATTTGAAATATATTGGGATAAATCATTCTCTCCCCACAGAGGCAGATCAAGTCAAGATAAGAAGTCCTTTGAATATTTCATGTGGACATACCTATCAAAAATTAATATACATAGAAAAATTCAAAATAGTAATGGATATGTATATTTGTATAAGCCAATGTTTTAGAAGTTATTGCTTCATTTATTTATGACATGATCTACCTCTGTGGGGGAGAGAATGAGGTAAAATATGTCCATGCAAAGGAATGTGTTTGTTTTTGTGTGACGTTCATAAAAAACGTAACTGCTTATAAAAATCAGATTTAAGCGATTGTTACTTGCTAGTGTAATAGATTCTGTGATTATATATATTAACAAGATTACCTTTAACACGTTTATCGAATGGTTGATTTACAGACAGTGTGATTTGCATGACAGGTAACACAATAAATAACAAAAACTGTTTCCTGTACTACATCATGTATAAATTTTCAGGAAAGCAGAGATCCGCATTCAAACCGCTGAGCTTGTGACGATAAGATTGAAATTTGCAAGTAAAAACCTTTAAAAACAGCAAACAGTTAAGCATTGAGTTGCTATGGCTTTGGCAATTTTCATATCACACTGTGTGTATTTGAGCAGTAATGTTCAATACTTCACCGTTCATGAAGCGAAATCAACGTCACTTATAACCTGTTCCTCTAAATGCACTTTATTTGGAGGCAGTTTTCGACAGTTAACTTTTTGGTATGATCCGAGTGTAATGCAAGAACAATTCAAATTTGAAAGTCACAAACTCCAGCACACAAATGTCAAGACCAAAAATCAAGCAGAAAACTTCAACAAGGGAACGTGTTATGGTGTGTCTCGGGAGCCTCAACATTTATTGTCAGTCAAGTTCAACTTCTCACAGCTTTGTCTCTTCAACACAGGTAGGAAATTGGTAATATTCGTAGTCATGTCATCTCAAATGAGCAAAGGAATGAAAAGTCTACCCTGATATACCCTTTCATGTTACTGCCCGATCGAAAGTTGAGGATACTTTTACTATTTCAAATACATATTTTCCGCTGTAGGAAGACTCTCAATAGTTTTCTATATAGTCTACTAGTCTGAACCAACTATTTTGTCATTGGTATAATTTTGATGTCAAAAACTTGAGAGGGCACTCGTGGATTTGCCACATGTTTAAGCATTTAGCAGGTTAAGTTTGAAGTGACATTGAACACGATGTAATAGTGTTAAAAATACGGTTTACAAAGAAACAATATATGATCAATATTTAAGACAGTCGGTGGCCCAACAGAATCAACGTAAGTGTTAACAGTCACTTCATATGACTTATATGACATTTGACATGATACAATTCACTTAATCAAAGATCATGAATCCCTATCATTTCGGTCATTTCAAAATATGTATTTCTATGCAACATTGAGTTTAAATAAAATTATTACATATTAATAGTTTACAAAAAAGAAAAACCTGGAGAAAGTCACGGGATAGCACAAAAACCATCGGCGAATTGTAAGTAACTGAATTTTTTTTTCATTTATCTAACTAAATATGAAATTACGTACTTAATAAACTTTTTAACTGTCTTCCCTTATATACCCTTTCATGTAAGTGCCCGATCGAAATTTCTAATTCAAATAAATATTTTCGCTGTAGGAAGACGCTCTTTAGTTCTCTATAGATACTACTCAAAAGAAGTTAAGGGTCAAATCAATTTTCTGTCTGACATGATTCTATGCATAAAAGAGATATGAATTCCAATTTCTTAGCAAAAACATTGTTGAATGGGTTCAGTATATCCTGACGACAAACAGCTCATGTCATTTTCAAAACATCAAGTACAACAGTCTGTATAAAAATGAAATAACAAAATTAAGAATGTGGTTCAATAAAGAAAGTATCCGATGTTGAGTTGGAAGCAGGCAAATCTCCATGCAACATTCATCTTTGTGGAACAAGCCAGTCGTAAATGGTTTTCACTCTATGAAGATAACTTGAAAATAAATATAGGATTGACTATTAACTTTTAAGTTCTATGTAGGAAAATAGGGTAATGTGTTAAGATCCATTGTTTAGAGAACATATCTCTATCGCGAGTTTCCTTTACTTTTTGAAAGTCAAACGAAACCAACACCATGAAAAAAGCATAAGCATTATTTCTGAAGCCCAAATATAAGGACCCATATAGTGACATATCATAAAATTTCTTAGGTAAGCGAGATTCATGCATATACAAAATTGTCATTGAGTACTTTAAAGTACACAGAGCAGAATTGATATATTATCAGTATCGATCAACCACATTAACCGTACACAGACGGAGAAAATCTTGATAAGAATTTTCTATCAATATTTGCAGGTCTTTTGAAATCCCAATCCTCTGAAACAAACAAAAACATTGTTCGTATTTGACTATCGAATATTTAAGAATACGTCAGGCGAAAGTATTCAAATTTTCAAAACGTCAAGAAACGAAACGATTTCAAAATATTTCACTTGATTCGTTTTGACGCTGCCGTAGTATGTGTGCTCTAAAATTAGCATTTATTTCCGTAAATTCTTTCTTGGCATGTCAGAAAAATTCATCAAGTAAATAGAAATCTTTATTATTTATAGCAATTTTATCTAAGCCAAATAAAATCTTTAAAGCCATCACTTCCACTTTTGTGCCTAAAAGTCAGGAATAATACCACAATCTTGTAGTCAAAATAAAGATTGCATTGTCATTGATACGATTGTTTAATAGCTTCCAAAAAAGACAGGCTTGATGACATACAAGGAAAAACTCAGGAACCGACGGTGAATTGTAAGTAAATCCTTTTATCATTTATTGATACGTCCGGGGCTTCAAGTTACCAAGATAAAGTCCTCAAAAAATGCTTATTAAGCAGGCAAGACGCTATTATTCTGTAAATGATGCTCTTTTATAAAGACATTCTATGAAAACCAAAACTTGTTTATCATCAATTTTACTAATTGCAAGCTTCATTTGGAGTATTGCGGACACATCATGTTGGAAAAAAACATGAATTGTGTATTGGATGATCCAATCTCATTTCAACAAGGTTCATTCTACAGCTGATTTCATTTCCCTATAAATTTCCATTATTTTAGAAATTCTATGCTGAACAGTTTAAATCATTCTGAAATTACTGTTTCATCAAAATGAGCGATGTTGCACATATACAAAATTGAAGCATTTCGAAAGCTAAACATGCAGTCATGAAAATATTTGTTATTTGACATCATTTTGAAGACATTTCATGAAAATAAGAGCTGTTACATGTAAATCAAGTTAGTGTCAGCTTTATTTGGATAAGGGCATACATTTAAATTGCAAACAAGAGGATTTTTAATTCATATTTTAATCTCATCCTTAACGACGTATACTTAAGTCTCAATTGTCTTCCGTTTTTCATTATATTTTCAGTTTTTAGTTTATTGCTCAGAAATTGAATTCAACTGTTAACTGTTAAATATTTGCATAAACCCAAAATCTAACCAAACAAACGCTATTATTATCAAGTGGCAAGGAGTATTGGATAATATGTGAATTGAAGCATATGTAGTTAGATACAAATTCCACACTAAAGGATACACGTCTCTTTTAGTTTACAAAAAGGACAAAGTTGACGAAAAACAGGGAATAACACAGAAACCAATTGTGACTGGTAAGTAACTCCAATCTTTATTTATTGTTGCATCTTAATATGAAATAATACTTGTTAACTTTTATCGCGATTTAACGCGGCCTTCACGCACAATACCCTGTCGTCCTCATGTTTGTACCCTGTGACAAGGAATCATAATTCATCTAGGAATTGTGTCCTTATTAGTAGGCCTCATTAAATAAAAACATGGAAACTGATGCTGTTCGTATTTGTTTCTCAAACGTTTGTCAAAATATTTTGGCAATAGGATTTTACAATATATATTTTTCGTTATGTATTATCAAACCATTTGTTATCTCTTAAGAAGAGAAGAAACCAAGATATCATACCTACCCACAGCAACGTTTAAGCAATAATATTTTGTTGGTGTCGTTAACTGAAATTTATATACGTTATTAAATATGAAAAGTTCTGTTTCAGCAAACAGGCAATATACAGCAGCAAGTGAAAAAGGCGGAGCAGTGGAAAACAACAAAGTGGACACCGTGAAACGTAAGTGACAATTCAGTAATATTACCCATACGGGCGAGAACACAAGCTCAGATATTTTTTTCATATCTGCACATGTGCATTTTTAGTGATTCTCAACGTTAATTTGTCCGTTCCTAAGAGAATAAAAGACGATTGGTCGACGGGACTTATTTCATGTTTCTTGATATATAGAACGTGCCGAACTCTGGCAATTTGGCTAAAAAGAGAATATCGTGGATCAATGAAAATGTATGTACAGATTGATACTTAAACTATTTTACAAATCATCTATGTGTTTAGTTTAACGGCAATCTCTAGATTGCTTATTCACAAAGGCACATTCAGTGGTGTTTGTATAAAAAAAATATTTATGAAAACATCACAATAATGTTACCGAGCTATCTATCAATAATTAACTCAAAACATTAAAGCAACAAATTCCAAGAACCCCTTAGACCAAGGCAGTAAACATCCGATTAGAGTTATCATTCTTGATACTGGCGACTTGAATGAAAGCAAAGTAGAAGGAAACAAATGTTGTTCAAACTTCAGATTACTTGATTATCATGGCATACACACTTGTTTCGATGCATTATTTGTCAGTTTCTCTTAAAGATTTTTTCACATTCACCAGTCATAGTTTTAAAGAATTGTCAGGTTTTACGCAGTTTGAACCGTTGTAACATTTGGTAGTCAAGAACACATCATAATGGTACATGTCGTAAGGCGTGAAGACCAGCCGATTCAAATACTTGTTATATTTAGGTGTTCTAGGAACCTTGTTTCTAAAGAGATAGGTGTTTTGTCTGGAAATTTGTGAAATATTGAAAATTCTATTATATCATTCTGGGGCAATATTTTCGTCAGTTTCGCAATTGTTTTGTAACATTAACTATTTTCATTCGCATGCACATAAAACACGACGATGTTGGGGGTACATGTCAATTTTAATTGACGAAATAAAATGTACATTTAAAAATACAGCTCTAAAAAATACAAGTTTATGATATTACATTACACTTTAAAAGGGAAGCATTTAAAGTCTATAACCCGGGTCGGTGAGTGGTCGCTGTCTCGCCGTCCGATGAGAGACTTAACACAGAGCTGGTCGGGTCTTCCACACGTGAGTGCACGTGCAGGGGGTCCTCGGTTATTTCCGCCAGATCCTGAATGTTGTCGAGTTAAACATTGAATAATAGATCATTTTCCATCGAATTAGATTGTAAAGCGATGTCCGGTTTGACGCGCATATGAACATCGATCAGCTGATTGATGCCACTTGTTACATGACCACTACATGGTAAAGCATGAAGCATGTACAAGTTGAAACTAGGACTGCCGCGGCAGTACTTAGGTCTTCAAGATTCCTGTTTGACCTTCACATACTGTTTGACCTTCACATGCATGTTTGACCTTCACATGAATGTTTGTTAAAGAGGGTTCAAACATACCCAGCAAAACACCACTTTTTAAAATGCAAAGTTTGACCTTTGCTCCTGACCGGAAATGAATGTGAGCGACTTTATTCTTTTATCTGAACGACCGTGCTAATGTCTAACTCTCATGCAAAAATCATTAAGTTCTATGGTCTGGTTTTTGAGTTATCTGCCCTTGAAGTTGGCGATTTTGAGATTTTGGTCAACTTCGAAAGGTCACAGCACAAAAAGTATTAAGGTTAGGTCTTACAACTTTACGAATTCAACTCTACGAAACTTTAGCTACATTCAGTATGAATTTCAGCTCTCTAGTGCAAGTATCTTCAGAGGAGAAGATTGTCAAAGGTGGGTGGGGTCGGAAACGATGAAAATTGCACTAAAAGCAAGATGGCGGCCGAACCACGTGACCTACGAATTTGCCATGATTTCCTCATTATTTTTCATTGCACTTCTTTTTAAAAAAAAATTAAGTGCATTTTGAAAAAAAAGTCAATGTTAAATTTCGATTTTGGATTCGAACTGGACCTTTAATGTACGAGTTGATTTTGCCCAAAAGCTTATTATGTCTATTCCTCAGTAAAGCTATGAGCATGCCAAGTTTGGACGAATTTGGAGCAGCCGTTTGGGCTGAAGCTCGTTCACAAAAAAAGTACAAATAATAACTAGGATTGACGCGTCAATACTTAGGTCTTTAAGATTCCTGTTTGACCTTCACACAGTGTTTGACCTTCACATGACTTTTTGTCTAAGAGGTCTTGTTTATCCACATACAAAGATGTATGTTTTGTTTTGATAACTTAAATAGTAATGGAGTAATGAATTTTGGAACTTTATTGAAAATACTGAAATTTGAAGATTTTTAGACCCCTACTCCATGTTGGTCCTTCTAGCTCCTTTACTATCAACATTTTTATGATAAAGTACAACATAGCAAAAGTTGTGCTTGGAATAACGCATGTGAAAATACAACCAATTTAAAGATATCTTTCTTCAAAAATCTCAATATTCAAGGACTGGTCATGGACATAAAAAAATTATCATGACTTGTTGTCTTGAAGACCTGATATTTTTTTCTGTCTACTCCTTACATCTGCTTCACAAAACATCAATGATCAAATTTTTATCTTGAGCAGTTTTGAAACTAAAATTCTCACAGTAAAATAACCCTCGAAAAATGTTAAAATCGCAGAAAAATTTTAAAAATCGGTTCATGTCCACATATTTCCTTTAATATCAACTTTTATATAATAATACTCTGTAGTGAATTTGTTAAACAATCATTGTAGAACAGAATGCATCAAGCAGATTTCTTATTTGACATTCCCTTACAGAGTAATGTCCCTTTGAAGGTAACATTAACAATGATGCTTTCACAAAATGTCCATTTTCAAGGGTCGATAACTCATGTTCTAGATCAAAATTCAAAAAAACGGCTCGGTACTTTCTTGGCACTTCTTTTAGCTTTCATTTGAGCTATCAAACACTGCTGTATGTCTTGCCGTTAATGAGGAGATGATTTTCAAAGACGCGTACTGTCAAAATCGCGAAACTGCGCCAAAATTTCATTTTTTGAAAAAAGCCAAAAATCTATTATTACGGCCGAAAACGGCTATGTGCTTATTTGATGGGGAAGTTGATGCCCACATTTTGGTGAAAGTTTTGTGCGATTATCTTTCTTAGTTTTCGAGAATTTGAGGTATGAAGTTTTAACTCAAGCACAAATGGAAATTAGAAATTCAAAAGCTTGGCAGAGCCAGTTCAGGTGATACTCTATCAGTCCTGAAAGTTTCATGAAAATCCATTGATTGGTTAGGTCAGAATCACTGTCACAAAATCGTACAAATAATAATAAAAATCCGGATAAGAACAATAGGTCTTTCAGACGTAGTCTTGAAGACCTAATAATAAAAAGAAAAAGAACTTGAAGAAATCGGATAAAAACAATAGGTCTTCCAGACTTTGTCTTGAAGACCTAATGAATACATTTGGGTGAACATGGATGCAATATGTACTGCAAATTTTGATATCTGATCCTTTAAAAGATTCGCGTTTGTAAAGACATGTGTACAGCACATTCGATGTGGCCAAATGTTGACTTCTTTGCTTTATCATTCTATTTGAAATGATCTTCCAGGAGAAAAACACAAACACGGTAAGGAATGCGTGACAGACTCAGCTTGCAGAGGGAAGTTACGTGTCTGTTGGGATGGAAAATGCAAGTGCAAACCTGGGTACTACTTTATGCCGATGTCGAAGAGGTGTGAAAGAGGTAACAGAACTATTAATATTATTCCTATTGTGACAAACAAAACATAGTTTATGGAAAATTTCTGATATTGATAGTATTAGATTTCAAGTTCTTCGTCAAATAGGTTTTCTAATGTATGCTGGTTTAAAGTGTATACAGAATTTACGAACTGCTGACCAAATTGTTTTCTAAATGAGTTTTCCAAACAACATTAATAAATCAACACATATCTAGGACTTACACGAAATGAATTAAAGGTGTACACACAAAAATGGTTGTCTATAGGCTTTAAGTGAATCTTTATGAATGGTTCTCTGATTACGGATAACTAGTTTGTTTGATAATATTTGTGACACTATCAAAACACTTTATTTGGCATTAACTTACAATTGTCAGTGAAAAATACAAAGTTTTCAAAAAGCGTGTTTATGCCCCTTTAATATATGAACACAGTGACAATATTAAGTGATAGCATTTCTATCAGTAGTCATAAAGTATGAATCGTGGTATTGTAATGTCCACAAGTTAAGCACTCGACTCCATACATGACCCGTATCATGGTGAGTCTCCTAAAATTCGGGCACCTACATGTTTAATTATTGTTTGAAATTAATATATCGCAGTTTCTTGTATTCAAATGGAATGCATAAAATGGTAATGCGACGCAAAAGCAAAAAAGCCGTTCTATATGGACTTTATTTCTTTAGATGTATGTTTTGAACCACTTATCAAGGACTGAAGGAAGCACCGAAATATTTCAAATTGAATTGTTAAACATGAAGAAAGGACTCTTTTTAATAAGATTTTTTTTAAATATACTTATATGCATAGAATGTTGTTAGTTTGTATGTTGTTTTTTGTTCTGTTTTTGTTTGTTTTTGTTTTTTTGTGCGTGTATTAGTGGAATCAAATTTGATGAAAAGTATTCATTTTAATTTTTGTATAGTTATATTCTCTGAATAATTCAATAAGAACATCGTCCGATCTTTGGAAAGCTTGCTCTTGACCACATGTACAGTTAGGGCTATGCCTATCCGCCAGTAAAACGTTATCAAATCTTGATCAATATAATATCAGACAGTTGAAACATGCTATAACCATTGCCTTTGTTACATTGAATTGAAACAATTTAAACAAGAAAAGCTTTTCTTCTTATCTAATGGAAACGGGAATCGCTTGTAGCTTTGGTGCACTAGAGCGATACCTCTGTTTGCGTTCCTAGCCTCGGTCATGTTCTCAAAAGAAGACCTTTTATAGAGACACAAAATTAGTCCTTGTTTACCCTGCCGTTAATCAGTATCTGTCCACTTTTGTTATGATTTTAACATCTTCGTGTTGAATAACAGAAACAATGTTGATCATACCATAAATAGAGGACACGAAACGACGTTCCGTTTAAAAATAGTTCTTATTAAATGAGGGAGTGGTTTGATATTTAAAGAACGAAAGCAAGTTAAATACCGAAAGTATTCACATTTTCATAGAAATGTTAATAAACGGGACTGAATTTAGTATTTCTTTTATAACTCACGGGACCACATGTAAACAGAATTTGCCAAAATGACAATTGCGGCCCTCTTGCTACCATTGTGACGTCTTGCTTAACGATTATGACGTCATTTGGATGTCACGTTGTTCGGTCAGCGCGCAATGTTATTAGACAGTGTGTAATAACTTTGTAGATTTATCAAACAGCATTAACGGGTGATGTAATAAATCATCACTATCATCACAACAATGAAAATGGAGATTATAACACTATCATTCAGCGGCGGTTTTGCTTTGGTTTACCAAAAAAATCTTTATAATTCTATATCTCACATTTTTATATATTGCGTGACATTTGCTTCAGATTGTGGTGGATTTGGAGCAGGGATGGTAGTCTATCCTAACCTGAAACTGAAGGGCCTCAAACCTAAACACAGAATTTCTTTTAAGAAATCATTGCCTTACAAAAGAGCTGTAAGAAAATGCACTCAAAGGTGCCTAATGACAGTTGAAAAGATAGGTTTTTGTAGATTTGCACATGTAAAGTATACATCTGACCATTATGTATGTAATCTCTTTGTGATACTTCATCATAAGAAACTGAAATTCCACCCAAGAGAAGAGTCACAGGGATTTACATTCCTTATTTTAAAATGTACGAGTTACTAATAGCAGGATATTGGAGAGCAATGTTTGAGATTCTGGAGAGGGAAAAGAGATTTCTAATTGTTGATTATGTGAAGATAAATAAATGCTGTAACTCAGATAGCCGTCTTGGAGCGGCTCAGTCATACCTTTAACCATAAAGTAAACACCTTAATCAAGCACTATAACAATATTTAGAATATATATATTATTATTTCATTTTCTGTTATGTAGTAGTTCTTTCTGCCTCTTTCCACCTTTTATATTAAACCATCTATTCTTAACAACGTTTTTGTTTTTGAATCTGAATTGGCAGTAACATAAAAATAACATTTGCTATTTAATTTGTTATTGTTTTACATGGTCAAGTTGTCCTGTAGATATGACTTGGCCATATATATTCGACACAGCTGACACGTTCTGCTTTTAGGTTCAAAACCACTCAATAGGTCTATCAATGTACACTAATCGTAGAGAGGCGAACAATAATATTTTTACACACCAAAAAAAAAATAAGCACCCCCTAAGTTGAATTTTCACTATGTGCTGAAACCAAACTTCAACCGCCAATATGGTAAATCAAGGAGTGTTCTATTGGTGATAAAATAAGCTTTTACTTTTGAAACAACGTAAGCTTTTACTTTTGAAAAAACGTGTCTCACGAACGCTATCACAATGATACTTGTTAACTTTTACCTGGCAGCAGCGGTTTAACACTGATTTCATGCACAATACCGTGTCGTCCTCTATATTTTATTATTTCATTTTCTGTTATGTAGTACTTCTTTCTGTCTCTTAACACCTTTTATATTAAACCATCTATTCTAAACAACTTGTTTTGTCTATGAATCTGTGTTGGCGGTGACATATGCTATTTGTTATCGTTAGGACATTGTAACTTATACAGTAGTCCTTAGATAGATAGTAGATATCAATTGGCCATATATATTCGACACAGCTGACACGTTTATATTAGCTTATAGGTTCAAAACCACTCAATAAGTCTATCAATGTACACTAATCGTAGAGAGGCGACAATGATGATATACACACCACCTCATTATGGCAAATCAAGGAGTGTTCTATTGGTGATAGAATAAGGTTTTACTTTTTGAAAAAACGTGTCTCACGAACGCAACCACAAGCACGTGAATCCCGCCACCCATGTGTTGCGCAAGGTTCAAACAATCACAACTATTGGCTATTTAAGGATCGGTTCCGACTTCATTACCATCTGTTTCACTTCTAATTGAAAATGACACGAAGGAGAATTTGAAATTATACGGTGTTTTTATAGATTTTTCAAAGGCATTTGATTCTGTATGGAGGGCTGGTTTGTGGTTCAAAATGATGAAGCCTGGAATTAAAGGAAGATTTATGAGTCTTGAAAATATGTATCACAACATAAAATCCTCAGTATCAGTTAACAATGAGATATCTGACTTCTTCCCGTGTCGATCCGGTGTGCGGCAGGGTGAAAATCTCTCCCCTTTACTTTTTTGTATCTTTATTAATAACTTCGAAACAACATTGCATGGAAAGGGTTGTTCTGGTATAAGCATTGAAACTAAATCACGTGACAATATGTTCATGTTCATAAGGTTCCTCTCTTTGTTATATGCAGATGACACCGCACTTTTTAGTGTTACCCCTGTTGGTCTACAAATGATCCTCAAATGCTTTCTTTGATTACTGTAGTGAATGGAATTTAACAGTTTATATTTCTAAAATAAAAGTTGTAATTTTTGGAAGCGGACGAATGTTAACTGGGTTGAAATCTATTGCAGAAAGTGCATTAAAAGCTATGTTTTGTCTTCTCAAGAAAGCCAGAAATATGAATATGCCACTGGATTGTTTACTAACTGCATTTGATACCATGATTGTACCTATCTTATTATATGGATGTGAGGTGTGGGGATATGAAGATAACCTTATAATAGACAAAGTTTATTTTGTTTCAAGTTTTTGAAGCTTGCCACTGGCTTAAAATTATCAACCCCATCGTATATGCTCTATAAAGAACTCGGTAGAGCCCCTTTACCTATACAAATAGCAAAAAGGATGATTTCATATTTAGGCCAGGACCATTAGAAATGAGGTGGAAAAAATAGTAGAAAGCTGATTTTTTCTGGAAACCTAAGAAATAACATTCACAAAACAATGGCACAAAGTTCTGGAAATTCCAGCTGGTGGCTTTTTCAAAATGGCCGCCATTTCCAATATGGCCGCCAAAGATTTTTTGAATTATTAAATATTTTTTACATTTATGTTATATATTGAATGTTGTATATCAAATGAAAGCTTGTTTGATTACCTTTTCAAAATTGTACTTTTTATTGTTGTAGATAATAACCGAAGTGAAATATTGATCAGAATGCTTGCAAGATATACTTTTATAACATGAAGAATTCATGTGCTCACAGTTAGTCACTAAAATCAGTAGCAGTACTACAGCATTTTAAATGACATCCCATACACAGGCTTGAACACTTTAATCACGCTTTCAAACAGATGAATCATTTCAAATATTGCATCCACTAGAAACCATTTTCAGAACTTTTGTGATAAATGTAGACCAGATTCTGTATGAACAAATATCGCATTTCTGTACTACCATTCCCATTCACTTGATGGTAATCCATTTCCTAACTATTGCTGTACAGTAAGGTATATTCTGTGGAACACACAGCTTGAATGTTTCTAAAACAATGCCACCTTTGGAATTCCATTCTACAAGAAATATCCATTGCATTTCAGTTTGAGCACTGTCTACTTAAGCTTTCTTCTTTATCTACATCGAAAGTGCTTGAGCAAACATAGATGTTGATAAATGCTCTGAAAAAATAGCGTCAAAGGACTGGATCCATACAGAATAATTTCATGTATGTCAGTTGTGGCCTATGCAACAATCATCACCAAAGCCAACTACTTTAACAGATACTTGTTTCATTGGACAATATCCATTGCAGTTGATACAATCAACTTACCATTTCCACGCCTGTATCCTGACTCTTTGTTTGTATTTGAGTGATTAATCACTGTCCTGCCACAACAAAGAAATGCGACCCATAAAGGTAATGGTTTTCGTTTCAGAATTGAAAGGAATATCTGCTGATGGGTCCCGCCTCTATTGTTTAAAAGCTTATATTGTTGAAGATGTAAAGTCAAAGTCAATATACAAATGGTACAAGGTTACAAAGATATTTGCATACATGCAGTCTTCGAAAGGCATTTAGAAATGGTTTACACAATATAGAAGTTGTTTGCCAGAAACTGTTACTTAGATTACAATATCCATTCAAATTACAACATATTCTGTACCACAAATACCATTTATTGGTAATTGGTAGCACTCATAAACCTAGCCACATGTAGCGGTAACAGACCACTCAACACTCAGAGTATATCATTTTGAAGTTCATCGTGAGATCTCACATGGGGTTGATTGCTATGCAAACTTGTGTAGTGAGTGTTTCGGATTTAGCAGATATTTGTGCCTTTTTCTGATCTGAGTGAGATCCAAGTCATCCATACAACAAAATGTTTCTAACAGTATAGACATAATAGCTGTGATATGCATGATTAATCATCAAATAGTAACTCTGTTTTGAAAAGCATCTTCCAATATGCTACATTCTGAATCAAATTCATCCAATGGCATTACTAAACTAAAACCCATAAGGCAAATGATGATGATATTAAACTTGAGGTTGTTCAATGTGACAGGGGCAAGACCAAGTGTCAATAGCTGTGCAAAAACCATGAGATAAAATGGGCCTCTGAGGAAACCAAATAATAACTCTTCAGCATTGGAACAAAGAAGGCTCATCCCAAAGGGCCTAAATCCCCTAAGACTAAATATCCATCTATGGACAACATTTCAAACAATCCAATCAGATCATTAGGTATGTTTTGTATTATTTTGATACGTAGAAAGATAAGTTTGAGAAATATATCTAACTGTTCATCCCCACTTCTGAAGGATTATCTTTGATTTTAGTACCTGTAGGCTTTTTGCTTATATGAAATAAATGAATTTTTGTAATCAACTTCTTTTCCATCTTCATTTTACAAACTAACATATACGTTTATGTATATGAATATTATACTGAATATCAAATGGTATTTTCTTTTCATTACCTCTTCCTTTTTAAGTCATATACCCCAACTCTTTTCAAAATTCCAAATAACTTTTATCCTCTAGCATTACTTTTCTTGCCACTGGAGCGTCTACTTTGATTTTTATGGGGCCAATGATCTCTTCTAGATTATAAGTCCATATTCTTTCACAATAATTAAATGATTGCCCCATATATGCGAAATGACCAAGAGGTCAAGAGGTGAAAGCAGATGTTAAACTTCAACACAGCAATATATATCTCTATATTCTATACCTGTTCCTACCCTATTTTGGGTTTTGTCTGCTGGGGATTTTGTCCTTGGGGATTTTGTCCACTGGGATTTTGTCACACAACCGGATGTTCAATCTTGGTGCATTTCACCCTTGTATGGTTGGTTTTGAGTATACCCTTAAAGGAACTTTGCCAATTTACAAAATGAAAGACTGCACTGTGACTTTCTAACCCGTAATGGACATTTGAGTTTCCATTCTCTGTGAACCTGGTGGTGTTGTTCATGCAATACCTCCCATTGGCGGTAAAAATGCTGACATTGATGTCGGTATTACCGGTAACTAATATCTATCAGTATAATGGATTTTCATCTGCCAAAATGTATCAAAGCGTTTGTGAAGCCTCCAATGATTCATACCTAGTGAATGATGTTGACACATATTGTTACTAGTAGTAAAACAAAGGACCGTGCATGGTCAAGCTGCTGATATGATGGTGAGTGCAATGGTAGTATGACAATGCTGACACACTGTTCTTATTTTACTTTGACTTTATGATTCCACTCAAGATCCTTTAAGTGGATCACAGGCGACTCAATGACACTCGTACGTTCTTGGTACTGCCTTGGTACTTTAATGTGTATAATTTCTTAAAGTGGGGGAAAAAGTTAATATAAAAGTTTCCAAAAGACAATTATGATTACATAAATAACCCAATGTTAGATAACTAAGCATTTTTGAGAAGCATTTGAGAAAAGCTTTCATTTGATATATTGCATGACATGATTATCAGCAAAATGAAAAAATTCTCAATTTTACCGAAATAAAAGTATATTTTGCAAGCATTTTGATCAATATTTCACTTCGGTTATTATCTACACCAATAAAAAGTACATTTTTGAAAAGGTAATCAAACAAGCTTTCATTTGATATACAACATTCAATATACAACATAAATGTAAAAAATATTCAATAATTCAGAAAATCTTTGGCGGCCATATTGGAAACGGCGGCCATTTTGAAAAAGCCACCACCTAGAATTCGCAGAACTTTGTGCCATTGATGTAAGGGTGATATTTTGAAGGTCTCCAGAAAAAATCAGCTTTCTACTATTTTTTTCCGGGTTGTCCATATCTTTTAACTAATGGTCCTGGCCTAATTGGCATAAACTAGCTCGTAATAACGAAAACGTTAAACTATCAAAATTCTTATATTCATTCATTTCCTTCAATTTTATTCACGATATCGATACTAATCCATGGATACTATCTGTCAAATCTATTCTGGATAATTGTGGTTTGTCTCATATATGTGCCAATCCAAATGCATATTCTACCCCTTGGCTTTTGCTACAAGTTGAATCAATACTTAATGACCAATTGTTTCAGTCTTGGCAAAGTGAAGTAAGATCAAGTTCAAAAGGACAATACTATAAATCAAGAAAAACCAAGCTTTGAAAACTAAACTGAAAAAGAAACTTTGCAATTTTAAAACTGAAATTTCGTCAACGATCTCATATTTACATTTTCATGTAAGTTGGCAATGATATAGTTGAATCCCACACTTTCAAGTTTAAAACTTTTGATTGAGCAATATTCATGCATTTTTGCAGAATTGGCAAAAATGTCATAATCACGTGACGTTTCCGCTGGAACTTAGTCACGTGACGAAAAAGTTTAATAATTGTCCATAATGAATGTTTGTCACTCAAAACGTGAAAAAAACACATTAAAACCAGTAAACGGTATAGCAAAAATATCGCGAATCCCCTCTGAAAATTTACAAAATTGGTCAAAAACAACCCTTGTTACAAGAATCGGTAGTGTTCCTTCATTTCTAATGGTAACTTGATCCGGCTATACAGAGAGATTGTGAGGATTGCTGACAACCCTGAAACACAGAAAACAGTTGTTATTTCACTGTATGAGAGCCGATATCTGTGACGTTAGACCACCGCCAACGTAGTCTCTTAGTGACGTCAGAGATAGCAAACATCAAAGGTCGGCATGTTGTTATGTTCTCGTGCACTTTATGAACTTGGACAGATCTAATCAGAGCTCATCGACTGTTAAGTTGATAGCTATTGGTCACTAAACATCGACTCATGGCAATTTCATTCGAAGTTATAACGTCAGAATTGGCATGCGATAACAAGATGTAATTGCGATTGTTGAGCACTTTAGGCTGGTTACCATTTGTACGACTTGTGTCCACTCATTCCCATTAATAAAACAGCTTCGATGCAGACGAAATGTGAAGTTGAACCTGCTGACAGAAGACGTAATTTAACGTTTGACCTTTTTTGTTACTCATGGCAGATTTGGAAGTTATAACACTCGGGCTGCTCAAACCTGGTACTAAAGTAGCACATTTTAGTACTTTAACGAAATTATTGCGAAAACAACATTTCAACGAACCTCTGAACAACACAAATTTTGACCCTCGCCCACTTCAGATCAAATAAGTACAAACTGGTGTTTCCCACCTTTAATTTGGATTCGCTGGTTGTTTAAACAAATGATTGATTAATAAGATGTACTTTGTTTTAAATTTCTATCGTTTTTCATTCTTCATTCAAAATCATTACAAAATGGTGCAAAGTTTCTTTTGGAAGTCAGTGTATCTCTATTTGTCTAAATCTATATCTACGCCTCTACTTTTTTAAGAATAGCTAGTTACATGATTTTCAAATAGAACGATATGTAATGTTATAATCTTTGTAGTCCTAAATGCATGTGTATACATGTCCATATGTTTGTTTATATCACATTAATAAGGTTTCTATGAATAACTCCGACTGTCTCTGCTGTCTTGATCAAGTTGTATATATTGTATTTTTTTATGCTCTTGTACCACCGTTAGTGGCGATTTGAGTAATAAAATGAATCTGAGATTGCAGATTATTGGGCTTTATCGGGAAGGACTTTCTTACAAGGAAATTGCTAGAAGAACTCACTTCTACTACACCGTCATAGGCCGTCTGGTCAGGAAGCATGCACAAACAAATGATGTGAGGGACCCTCCACGATCAGGAAGACCAAAAGCTACCACGTGCACGCCCCAGGAGGATTGAGCTCTGTTACGACATGTTAGACGCCTGCTGTTTGCTTGAAGCACCCATCTGAAACGGGTATTGTTACCTCATCGCCGCTGGAGCAACCAAACTCTGAGTCTCAAAGCTGCCGGATTAAGGGCCAGAAGGGCCATCAGGCGTCCAATGCTCACAAAACACCACAGACGTAGAATATGGTGTGTGGACAGGCATAGGTGGAACCTGAGATAATTGAGGAGAGTACACTGGACTGACGAAAGTCGTTTCCTCATGTATGGAGGACAAGGAATACACGTCTTGTCCCCAGGAACATTTTGCCAAGGGTACCATATGACGGGGGATCAGTGATGGTTTGCGGAGGCTTCTCCTACGACTCGATTTGGTCTCTATACAAGGTTCACTCACAGGCATTCGCTACATGCAGGAGGTTCTGGATCCTGTAATTATTGATTATTTCGATGACCACAGACTTGCCACAAGACCCTTGTTCGTGGACGACAATACCAGACCCAAACGTTCACTTACGTTAACCAACATCTGGAAAATAATGGTGTAACACGAATTCCATGGCCAGCAATGCCACTTGAAGAGTGGCTGCAGTTATTCGCGCACGTGGTGGTACCAAACGTTACTGATATTTTGTGATTCTTGAAACACTGTTTTACTTTATTTCAGCTGCTTTCATCGGGTGATACACACCAAGAGCTTGTAGTGACAACACTTAAACATCCATGTGTTTTGGTAAAATCCCTTGTCCATTTTCCTCTTTATTTTCATGCACTTTTAGTGCCCACACGATTACAAAACTTAAAATGATAATTGTTCTCTCAATAAAAATTGTTTTTGCTTATCTTCTTTTTCTCAGTCTCACAGCATACCTCAACGAAGTACACCCCTCTGTGAAAACTAAGGGGGATTAACTTAACTTTTTGGTGGGGAAAATGAAACCGGACAATCTGCACAAAACAGACAATTCTATCCTATTGTTATTGCTTTGGGGTCCAGAGACCCCAAAGTTATGTAACATTTGATATTGAAAACTTATGGCAGGAGGTTCTCTCTATATTACTCTTGGAAACTTCAAAGAGAAGTTTCAACCAATGATATTTGTTTTAAGCATATCCTGGTATTTCGAATCATCAATGGACAGAGCTGTAGCAAATTTATACCCACGTGACCATGTGGGTGGTACGAAATATTTGGCAAGCTTTAATTTGGAAACTGATCATTATAATAATGTTATGATGTAAAATATATCGTATATTTTCAACAATATATGGATGAGCGTTTACACCCGTAATACATATAAATTTTTCATATGCATGTGAGCTGTTTTGTAGTTATTCGGTGTATTTTTTTGCATTCCAAATTCGGAAACGACATTTCATTTTTGTATCAACTAGGAATTCGGTTCCTCCAATTGCTTACTATAACGCGAGCGCTGAATGTCCCGCCTTGTCAATGACTGATCGTTCAGTCAATGCATTTCATCGCCTCACGAAAAAAATGGTACTGAACAGGCCATTTTCAAATTTCATGTTTCAAAACATAACGTTATGAATGATTTATTTACGTTTAAGGGTGTCTCTCGAAGAAAGTATCGACATATAGGGCCTAAAGTATAATAAAATATTCTTAAATGTCATCCTATAACATAATGAAAATTATGAACTTGTAGCTGAGATCATTTCTAATTTTATCAGCACCTTTCGGCTGTAATTCGATTAACACTCAATTAAGGAAAATTACTCTTGCAACATGTAATTATTCTGAATGTCAATGGGAAATCGTCGGGTTTTAAATTTGCGGGTATTGGAAAACAATTGATCCCGGAAAGTTTACTAGCGCAACTATTTATCTTCTAATTAATCACTGGCTCTTGTATTAAACTCACCGTCAGCTATCTTTTAAAGCAACATAAATTTGAATTACCGTATTAATGTTTAAAAAATTATATCATAATTGAGTTAGGAGACGTATCTATCATTGTTGGAATTTAAGCGGAACGAACGAGATGTTTTACTTTACATAGTGTACTGATAACTATCAAAACAAAGAGCAAAGAATATGCGACTCCGATTGGAACAATTTATTCAAGTAAAAGTCCCCGTCCCCGTCCTCCCTAACCTAAATCTCCTGGTTCTATATAGTGATACATAACTGGGTGCCCCAAAGCTAGCCTTTTAAAAGGCTTTTCTTGTTGAGTTTGTAACAGAAACAAATATATTTTGTACAAAAGAAGATTGTTGAGGTCTGTTTAGTTTAATGAGGCATTTCGAAAATGTTCCAAACCTTTTAAACTGATATCGCAATGAATAATCTTTCTTTTTTTGTTAAATTCCACATTGATGTCATGCATAAAATCTAGAAACCTACATATATATTTTAATTGATGATTGTAATGAAAAACTAACAGTCTTGTTAATAATTCATTGTAGCAAAGTCGATACTGGGTTGAATATTTTGCCTTCTACTATTTTGAATATATATATTAATAAATAAGCAATGAGTATTGAATGTCCTGATTGCTAAGGGCTACAACGTATACCTGATCCTGAACAAGTAAGTTTACTTCTGCTGGTTGCTAACATTGGGTTTTTAAGTGTGAAGGAATTAGCAAAATCAGCTGAACGTTTTCGATTTGGACTTAAAGTTAATAAATGTTTTCAGAAAGTGAAAAATGGACGATGATGATGAAGAATTTGGAACTGTGAATTATCACAAGTATCAAGGAATATATTTTACTCCTCCGTTATCATTGAATAATGCATGAATGATGAATGGTATATAACGCAAATAGGATAGAATATTTAGAGAATGTACATCAGGAGACAAAGGGGGATGAATATAATTCTCTACTTCCTTGTGAGCCTCTTCACACATTTATAACAATTTCCTTTTTGTCTGACACAACCTGAACTGTTGACCAGACGAACAATCGCTTGTCCACGCCATCAATGGATGTTAGGGTTGACCTAATTGGCTTATTGGCTTATTGACAGTGAACCCAGCACGTGACTTGAACTGCTTGTAGGCAGTTTGGCTCTGAGTGTCAAAGTGTTTTGACGTCCATCAGTTCATATCGCAACATCATCCAACCAGAATTCAATAGAATGTATGTCAAAAAAGAATGGAGAATGTGTGACAGTAAACGTTGCCATATACTATCAACACCGGATGGGGAAAACAGAAAACAGATCTTAACTGATGTGATAACTGTATTCTCTAATTCACAATATTTTTAAAACAAAGTTACGGAAACATAAGGATAGTTTTCTTATCGCATTTTGAATTTGAAGGTCTCCATTTGTTAAGCAATTCACAAAAAGTCGCCAATAGCTTATTGAACTAAGACAAATAATTCTCCCGCCGGATTCAATGCGCTCGAACGCAGGCGGCTGAATCTCGTGCAAAACTAATGGCGCCTTGTACGTAATAGGTCAAAGATATCATACTATTGATAAATCAGTAGAACACGGATATAGCGAACAATCGGATATAGCGAACCAATTTTTAAGTCCCGTCCCTATATAATATCATTTAAATCATATCTATATAGAGAACACCAGATATAGTGAACTAAATTCTTTTAAATTTGTCCCGTGGAGTTCGTTATATCCGAGTTCTACTGTACAGCAGTTCCAAAATGAGTACCATGTTCCTTTACATTGTACAAACATTAAAGTGACAGGTGTTCACACAAAAAATGACCGACAAGAGTTTGCACTGAATTCTTGATCTTCAGGTTACGTCATGAGATGGTTGGCCTTTTCGCAAATAATTATCCAGTCAAATTTGAGAAATAATGTTTTTTTCAAAAACCGCACTACTGTCCCTAAACATCAAACGATTGAACTCTAACTAGCCTAGTGTGTAATAATTATATAAACTCAAGGGCTAAAAAAATAAATACCAAAACTTAAATATCCGTGATAAATGATAACAAGAAGAAATGTCAGGGCATTTGTGATAAATGGTCTAATTATTCAGTCCTCAACGGTATTCATAACATTTACATTAGCTTTATTTGACAGGAGTCATATACAGCTATGCAAATAAAGAAGGGGTGAAATCTGAATTTGCAATTTTAGGTATCTTTTGTCACGAGCTTGTCAAATCACTTGATCATTTATTATGGGTCATTTCCCTAAACAATTCCAGTGCTACTGTCTTGTGATACTTCCAATGGAATCGATCATGTCTGAATACATCAGGTTGAGTTTATCAGTCGCCGAATCGTTGTTTCGGATTGAGTGCTATTCCTGTATGACGTCATTCACTTAACCTTGATGATTCGAATAAGAGCGGCTTACAATAAATTCTCAGCCAGAATAATCACAAAAGTGTTCAATTGGTGACATGCCTGGAGATCTGAGTGCCAAGCGCCAATTCCGATTCTGACAGCGCCGTGATTTATGGGTTGACCTGGATCGTTCAGGTTGATTTCATGTTCGCAGAAACATCATACTAAAGGCGATTGGAACGGAGACCATAGTGTCATAATCTTCTGGTCACTGCTCTTCGGTTAATGACATTATTCAATGATGTTGGTTCTGGTGGCACCACAGTGACAAAAGGTTTACGCAAGTGGATTAGTTGCACATAGCGGTTTTTGGTTTTGGATGTTAATCATGATTTATCGTTTCTTGGCCTCTCAACAGTAGGACCCGTCTGTCCCATCCTGTCATGTTTTTTTAACCCTTCAGCATAAAAATCTTGCAATTTACGAGCATTACTCTTCCCGTTTTATGCATTTAATTTTGCAGATTAACCGGATTTTAAAATCTTTAACTATTTTCTGTGTTCGGTGACATTTTTGTAAGGATGAAAATTCCACAAACTCGCATTTAGAGTTTTAGTATAGTTTCTTTTTTACGTGAGTTTATAAGAATGTTGTTTGAAGAAAAGGCCTGAAATGCGAAATAACAACTCTAACTAAAACGATATTCGGAATGTTAAGCAAAAATGTTTTTTACAGACACTTAACCTAATGAATGTTTTATTGAAAAACACGGAAGGGCTTGCAAGTAAAAATAATATGTTTTATTAATAATTTTTTCATTTTGTGAAAACTCATTTGTTTTATCCACACATTTATGCACGTGCCAAATTAACAGAAATGTTCTGATGTTTGAAATAAGAAGAGGAAATATATACTATTAGTGAAAAGGGGGGAATCCTTATAAATAAAACTAATAATGCATAATTTAGTGTGAATTACATTAACTGTGATGATTTTAATCTTTTTAAATATATCTTCCTCTCCAACTCATTGTTTATGTATGCAGTTTCAAATTTCCAAACGCAACACAAGATGCATAATTATAAAATATTTCTTCATGGTTGATTGTAACAATTTAAATAATTGCATAATCAATGCTTTAACAATGCTAAACGTGTCAATCATCATAATAAGCATTATAGCAAAAATTGATATTTTTATCAGGAAAACGCCCTCTGGTTATCAGAAATGAGTAAACGGCAAATGATAATGACCAGCTCAACCCTGATCTACACAGATATCAATTCGTAGCCAAGTGCCGTCACAAATATAGCGTCTGGATTGATAAGATTAAAACATTGAAGCAATTCAATCCCTTTCCCTTACTTTTGGACCCTTAGTTTCAACGTATATTATCCTATATATTATGTGACAATGCAGCTGCATTGAGATTTGAAAGTTAATTTAACTTTTCGTTCCTCGCCGCATTTAATACGCGTCAATGGTACACATGCGTGGCCTTAGTTAGATAAATATTTTTGACATCATACTCATACTGAATTGACCTATCTCTAATTGTGATACTAGCACGCGATGATCAAATTAAAATGGAATGGGCCAGTCAGATTGTTTATGGAAATTTGCTTTATGAGAATTAAACTTGCATTAGAAAATGAAAGAAAATAAACTAATAATCATATTTTCACAAGCTACACCACAGGTCATTCTTTAAATGTTAGTTAAATTATCTAATCGGATTTCAAACATATTCATATCAACAAAAGCCCCTTAACTCTTTTAGCCTGAAAGTTAGACTTAATTACATTTCGCATATTGATAACCACACACATGTGTAGAACCATAACGTAAACTGGATTGCGGCTTTAACACGTGGAGGACAACATGTAAGGTATGTCATGAAACTTTACTCAATTACAGATATCTGAAAAAGAAAAACGGTTCCCATTACGTTCTAATAAAAACAAGGACAACGTTGATAGATAAGTCTTTAAAATAAGTAACATGTGAGGACCTACGATCAATCAATGACAGTTTGCATGTAATGCAATCCTGTTTTTGGGTGTAGCGTTACATCATTAGAAAATACAGGAGATGTTAAATGATTCTTCTAGCAGCATGTGTCAAGTATAATGATTACCAATAACATGACCTCGAAAATGCATGTATACTGTTTCAAACCTTTAAAGTCATCTATTTATTTCATTTTGATACTACATGTACAACAATTCAAACAATAGTTAGTTTTGTACTTAGTTCTAAAGTATTACATTTTTAAATGAAGACAAGAAAGTGGCATAAACATGCTTGGTTTGATGGTAGCAATTACTTCATTTGATACTGTGACATTCGTATCTATTGCTTTACGTGTGTTTGTTCTAATTACATATCTTTTCATTTCATCTTTGTGAATATAACAATGAATGTAATTCAGTAAGCAGAATGAATTTAATCAAGAAAAAAAGTTTTCATATCAAACAATATTCGAAGTTTTCATCAAATATACTTGGTTGATTTGATTTAAACAGTATTTTATTTCCATAAAACATATACAAAATACACATGTCAACATTCAGAATATATATACAATAGGGAAAAAGGATAAGCAAACAGGCAGCAAATGCCTATATAAATGCTTCTCCTGAAAAACATAAAACGATTCAGATATCAAATACATTGGTGGAAATACAAAATTTGCCATTATTCATAGAAAACTCAAATTAATATTCAACTGTGTCTACATTTCCATTTGGTACAGATTTAAGGAGAGAAATTTAAAATCGGTTGATATCATTTATGAAATGGTATACCGATATTAATACGGATTCATTAGCACTCTGTGACAAGGATTTGTCGCCGCTTAGGACAGATTGGTTGATTTACTATATACATGTCATTTATGATTTGAATTTGTTATGTCTAATAAGCATATAAAGAGACTAAGCAAATATGACATCGTATAACTACTCAACTATTCTTCGGTGCTGAGAAAAGCCTCTGTATAGTTCATTCTGATGTGTATTTAAATAACATAACTATATTTTTCATCCTCTTTCTATAACTACCTAAGGAAGTTTAACTATCTATAAATCTATTTCTTTAGATTGGGCTTAATGATGAGTTTTCTAAGAGATAATAAATTGTTCGTCTTCAAACGTTAACTTAGGTACGGTAGTCTCTTAGCTTTGACTGAAGGCTAAGTTAGTGTCCATGTAAACAGCCCATGCCAGTACGTTTGTTTAATTTAGGGACGTTATGTTCAACCCTATAGATAATTTATAAACATGATATAACATATAAAACCCGTTGATTTACATTGAAAAAGTAACATTTAAGTAACACTGACTACATCTAATGTTTATGTCAACTTGTGTTTTCCTTTAGAACTTTCAACTCACATATTTAACACACAAGACATCTGACGACCATAAGCCAATGAAAACAATGCTTGTATTGAAAGCTTGTGTAAACCGAGAATGTTGTCATGATTTGTTCCATGACAGTAATTTGTAGTGCACATTGAACTTTTCATAGCAGTTGAAACTCAACGCTAATCATTGTTCAAAACAAACGTGTTTACACGTTTCCATGTCATTGTACCAAATCACATTAAAAAACATTGTCACTTGTGACGAAGGGTAACCAGAAAGAGCATATATAACTATCGCAAATATAGATGTCACATAAGGAAATATTGTGTGTACGTTCGGCATCACTATTAGCAAATGGATTCAACTGTTCTATAAAACGTTATCGAGGTCGTAGTGAATTGTCCAAAAGAACCTTTGCTTAATTGGCTAGACAGAATCGTTAACAGAATCGTTAACGTTCTAAAAGAGTTGGCAAGTTGGTACCTTTGTCAAGTGCGAACTGTTAAAAGATGAATAATAAGGTCAAAGCAATGGAAATGAGATTACACTTTGTATGTATGTATGTATGTTTGTTTGTATTACAAAACTGTGTAATTTGCGGTATTCAACATATATGAAAACACTGAAATGCTATAGAGAAATATATTTTTCGGTAGAAATGCAAATGCAAAATATAGTCGCAAGCGACGACAAACGGATTCAGCGCTGTATGGTGTTCATTTTTATTAACAGAGGTAATTATCTAAGTCAAAAAGCTTGAACGAGAATGCTTACAATAATGGCAAGGGTTGTCAGTCCATCACTTAAAGGCAAGACCTCATTTATGCATACACTGCTATGTAACATAGCTGTAGCAACGAGGCATCATCTTTGGTGTTTTTGTAATCAACTACAGTGATTGATTGAAACATTTTTCAAAGATTTAATCTTTATTCTATTATGCACAATAAGGTTGAAAATAAAGTTAAATGAATACAGAATGGTTTATTTGCAAAATTAAACGGAAACCAATTTTTTTCTTAATTTCTCTCTTATATTCAAATTAACAATAATTTGTGGATTTCAGTTATTTAACTTTAAGCAGAAATGCATTCAACATGAAGTAGTCAACAAAAGAATTAACAATTCTAGTCAGTTTTAGTGATCAAGCTGAATTCGTTTCAGGACAACTTAAAGGCAAGACCCCATTTATGCATACATTGATATATAAGATAGCTGCAGCAACGAGGCATCAAATAGACCTTGGGCGTTTTTTAATTCAACTACTGTGTTTGATTGAAACACTTTACAACAATTTAATCTGTATTTTATTATGTACAATAAAGTTGAAAATAAAGTTAAATTAATCCTGAACGGTTTATTTACCAAATTCATGATATAAAAGGAAAACTACCTTTTTTTTCATGTCTCTCTGATATTCAAATTAACAAACAAAAATTCGATTTCAATTATTTAACTTTAAGCAGAAATGCATTCAACATGAAGTAGTAAATAAAAGCATTAAAAACTCTGGTCAGGCAAAGTGATCAAGCTGAATTAGTTTCAGGACAACTTAAAGGCAAGACCTCATTTATGCATACAATGCTATATAAGATAGGTGCATCAACGAGGCATCAAAGAGATGGCGGTTTTTTAATTCAACTACTGTGATTGATTGAAACAATTTTTAACAATTTAATCCTTATATCATCATGGACAATAAGGTTAAAAATAGAGTTAAAAGTTTCCAGAATGGTTTGTTTGCCAAATTTATGATATAAACGGAAATATTTTTTTTTCTAAATTTCTCTCTGATTTTCAAATAAACAATAATTTGTGGATTTCAGTTGTTTTACATTAAGCAGAAATGCATTCAACATAAAGTAATGCATATAAGCCTGAACAACTCTGGTCAGGTATAGTTATAAAGCTGAATTAGTTTTTCAACCACTTCTCAGCAAGACCTCTTTTAAGCATACATAGGTATATATAACAGATGCATGAACGGGTCTTGGTCGATATTTTAATTTAATCATTGTATCTAAATAAAACACTTTGAAATGGTTGAAATGCTTATCATTTTATGTCCAAAACTTTTCGAACTTCCATTCTAATGTTTCGTAGTGCTTTAATCAAAAGACTTAAAAACTCATATCTTAAGACACCTACCCGATGTTTGTCTTTAAAGCCCCTTAACTATAATCTTTGATGATATAATGTAACATAGCAAATATTGTACTTTAAATCGAGTTTGTAGGTGTAATTAATTTGATTATTTCAGCTTGATTAGTAATGAAATTTTGGACATCTAAAGAATGTGCAAAATTAATATTGTCACATAAAAGCAATATTTAAAGCTTTCTATGTCAACCATAATTGATATAGATTATTTTTCAGTTAAATTTCTTAGGTTTTACATTCTTTTAGCTGTCTTGTGGTATATGAAACATTACCTAATGCTTTGTTCTTAATGAGCTCCGATTTTTCAAATATAGTTTTTCTTATAAACATTTAAAACGTAAGTTGAATTGAAAATATCTTTAGCTCTTTATTTCAATGTATAAGAACCTATCATATTTTATTGTAAATTTTCCCTGGTTTTTTATTTTAGATCTATTAGCTGTATGGTTATAAAAAAAATTACCGTATGTTTTGTTGTTCATGAGCTGCGACTTTTCAAACTTACATATACCATTTGCATTCAAAACGAAAGGTAAATTGACACATTTTAAAGCTCTTTATTTCAATGTTTAAAGACACATCAAATTTTATTGTATTGTTTTCCAAGTTCTGTAATCTCTTAGCTGTCCAATGATATGATAAACACTACCTATGCTTTTCTGTTGTTGGGCTACGATTTCTGGAAACATACATATATCATATGCATTAAAAACGCAATGGAGTTGACAATATTCAAAGGTCCGTAACTCATTGTAAATGAAGTAATTGAATTTATTGTTAATTTTTAAAAGATTCTGTATTCTTTTGGCTTTCTAATGATATATTGAACAATGATTTGTCGTCTGTCACTGATGAGTAACAATCTTTTTAACATACCTATATCGTATCCATTCAAAACGAAAGCAGAGTTGACAAAATTCAATGGTCCGTAACTCAATGTAAAAAAAATATCTGAATTCATTGTTAAATTTTACAACAATTTATAGGCTTTTGGCTTTCAAATGATATATAGAACAATGCGTTATCGTACGTCGTTGATCCGCTACGATGTTTTAAACATACCCACCGAGACACCAAATTTCCAAAATGCAAAGTTTGACCTCTGCTCCTGACCGGAAATGACTGTTCGCGAGCGATTTTATTCTTTTATCTTGAAGACCTTGCCAATGTCTAGCTCTCATGCAAAATCATAAAATTCGTCTGGGAGGTTTTTGAGTTATCTGCCCTTGAATATTGCAAAATGTGCAAACTTTGAAATTTTTTATAATAAAAACTATTTCGATTTTTTAAATTTTGAAGCAATCTTGTTATAGGCCATAGCCAATGTCTTAGCTACATTTTGTGTAAGTTTCAGCTTTCTAGCATCAGCAGTTGCTGAGTGGTGATGCCTGAAAAGTTCATGGGGTCGGACTTTTGAAAAAAATGCAGAAATTCAAGATGGCGGCCAAACCACGTGACCTACGAATTTGCAATGATTTCGCTCTTTGCATTATTTTTTATTGCACATCTTTTAAAAAAAGTGTAAGTGCATTTTGAAAAAAAATAGCCATGTTAAAAATCAGATTTTTTTGGCTTTTCTGGGCCATTTATTTATGGGCCGAATAGGCCCAAAAGCTTTGTGTCGCGTCTTCTCAACAAGGTCTACCAGCATGTCAAATGTAGTTTCGATAGCTTCAGCTCATTTGTTTATATATAAGAAAATATCCGGCCTATAAGGCCTATGAGACACAAGTATACAAGTTAAAATTCACATGTTTAAAATATATATGGGTAAAAAACATGGGTAAGAAATATACAAAGCAATTGTACCATAATTGTTGAGTTATGTTCGGTGTTTTACACGTAATTCATACATTTTAATAATGCATGCGGCCAAAGCATTAATATTAATAGTTTCTTGCATTATCAAAATGAAAAGGTCATGAGGGGATAATAGCGACGGTGAATTATTATGGAGCTTATATAATAATTCTGAGCGTATATCAGAATAAAGACTGCATTTCACTACATATGTATACGAACCTTCATATCTCCCATTTCTAAAGCACACAATGCAGTAAAGGTGCCAAGTTAGAAACTCCCTTCATTGTTTACCGTAATAACCATTCTAAACCACTATTTAATTCACAGACTAAACTGAAATAATTTTATTGACAATCTTTAATCGTATGATTGTTATCGTTCATAAAAAAAATTTATAAAATGTTTGAATTTTAAATTACTTCCGGTTTTGTTTACAATAAAGCGATTGTTTTATGACATTTTATTCTATTGCCCAAATAAAGAGACATAACTGCATATTCTTACATTAGCTTTTTTAAGTTTAGTAACAACGTTCCACAGAGCAGATTGCCAAATTTTTATGGTCACCAAACAGTATTGCAGATGACAAATTACAGAGAATGACATATCCTAGTCATAAACGTGAAACCTTTTGACTTTTCACTTGAGAAAAAATTCAAATCATAATTCTGATACTGTACAAAATAGATATGACATATATAATGATCGGCTGTAAACTTCAAATGAACACAGAGGGACATTCGAAAGCGCTTCATTCTTCTACCTCGTTCTGTGCATTTTTTTAAAGCCTGTTTGTTGGACAGTGATTTGTCAAAAGATATTTCGTGTTCAGGTTTGAAGCCTTTCACTTTCAGATTAGGATAGAATTCATAGATTTTATAGCCATATATTCCACAATCTGAAAAAAAAGAGACACAGATCATTAATAAACGTCGCAGTTGTCTGAGAACATAAAATCAGAATACGGAAGATGCTACTAGTCTTTTTCTATGGTAATCAAGTACATATATCTGTCAAATTAACAGAAAACTAGTACATGTAAAGTCTTATAATATATCTCAAATTTCTTTCCATAATATAAATATATTGCCAAATCTCGGCTGAAAAGGCGGAAGAAAAATCATGTTATGAATTGACAGCACGTACTGTGGTTGATATGAAGATCTTGTTACTAAATTGCTACTGAAATTTGCACTTTTCAATGGTGAAAGATAGGATAAGTTATGTTACCTTTTGTACATCTATTCCTGTACCCGAGGTACCAAGGTTTGCACTTGCATTTTCCATCCCAACAGACACGTAACTTTCCTCTGCAATCCGAGTCCCTTTTACATTTCTTCAAATGTTTGTGTGTCTCACCTGGAAGATTATATGCTTGCAGTAAAATGTCATGACTGTTTTAATTGTGTGTCCCTCATGGTAGGTTGTTCAGATACTCATGCGCAGCTTCAAGTCACAGGAACAAATCAATAGCCACATGGCAACCATTACGTCATGATGTATATTTATGTTGTATATATTGGGATAGGGATAAGTCATGATTGAAGAGGGCGTAAAAAGGTTGTACCCGAAAACAAACCTATCAAGCATTCTTAAACTAAAATAAATACAAAAAAAAAAAAAAATGAATAGTACCTATATTGGAGTTGTCTTAGTTATATATAATTTCTCTGGTAATTTCTAATTTGTCGACTATAAAAATTGGTAAGTTTATAGATTCAAACTTGTATATTGCACCAGTTTCAATATTGTGTCTTAATACTTCATAACAGTTTTAAAAAACTATTTCGAAACATTGTTTTTCATGCAATGAATAACATGAATAAGCTTCCATTAGTAATCATACTTGACAAGACCCACATAATGGTCGAAATGAATTCATCATATTAAAGAAGATTGATCCAGTCTGAAACATCCGATGTTTACTATTTCTGATATATATATAAGTGGTTTAAACATTAAGTTTTCAGAGCTTCCATTGTGCCCTATTCTAAAGCTGTTGACATCCAATTACAAACCAGCAAACCCATGTCCTATCTTTTGAATGTATTCTCTATTCTAGAGGAAAACCCTGGACAAAAACCCTTGTAAAAAAAATACCTCTAGATTCAACTATTTTTGCGTTTTTGTCTATGATTTGTATAACATGGTTTCATGTAATTGACATATATAACATATTGCTTAACAACATGTAAACAGAATATACTTTTACTATAACACATGCATTTTTAAAAAAAAAGTGTGTATATAAAAATTATACATTATGTAAATCTTGCATGAAAAATTCTCCGATGAATAAAATAGTAAAATGAGTGTACCTATCAGGGATTTGAACCAGCCGGTATATCCTGTCCGCCACGGTCTGAATGCACCTACCTTGGTCGCATGTAGCTGTAACCAGCTGCAGTTTAGCGCAGACAAACCATAGTCATAAACTATCCAATCACATAGTCGTTTTTAAATAGCGTTTAACGGCGATCATATAAAGTGAAAGGTTCACTGGACTTCCCTCCCCTTGCCTGATATTGTAAGCTTTCTCCGCCTTCCTAGCGTTAGGTAATATGAGCTTTCGCTAGAAGCACGCAACAAAGTTTGGAAATCAGACTGCACAACATTTCTGGCTGGGCTTTACATTTGGTTATTTAGATAGATTTGTGTGAAATACATTTGTTTTGGTATATCATCCCAAATTGTGCGCACAGTCTTTAATAAGTAATGTCGCCATTGATATAATTTCATAGTTACAGAGAGCTTCAGTTTTTTTAATTTTTTGACAAAATCCCCTATCAAGATATCTCCAAACAGAAAGTCAAATTGTTGAAATTGACATTTTCTTTTTAATGATTTCCATCCACAAATTTTCGCACTATACGTTGTGACAATTCAATTATTGTGATATGTAAAATTGAACGCGTCTCTACAAATAAAAAAAGGCTTATCGTTTACATATTCCAATAGAATACTTATGCATTACATGTACGCTGTAAGCAAATTTTGACTATATATGATAAATTGATTTTTAATAATATTTATCATATGAAACGATTTTCTCATTCTTTTTAATGTATTTGATATATGACGGCTAATCGGTAAAGATCAATTTACTCAAATAATACTCAAATCAGAAAACTATTGTTAATTTTGTCATGCACATTGTATCATTAGAACTATATATATAACCAAAAAATACTGAATCCAAAAACAAAAATATGCTAAATACCTTCCATTGCTTTCTTTGTTATTCTTCCTTTAGCCCCACCCTCTTTACCTTTTCCAATTGCTGAAATATAGATATCATTTTGCATGGATATAGAAACATTAGATAATATAATGTTTATTTCGGAATATAATTAGCAGTCGAAGTACATATAATGCTTGACATGAAAAAATGAAGTACTTTGTATTTCAAAACCTAGAATGTATTGAAATGTAACGCTGATTTGACTTGTTTAATCACTTTGGACATGAGTAATGTAGATGAATATAGTGTGTGAATAATTTCTTCAAATGAAATGATTAATGTTGACATCTTGTTTTCTTGCCGGAAAATGCGATTTGAGGGTTCGGAAGTCCTATATTTAGTGAGTTTTCACAAAGAGGCAGTTACAAAATCTTACCAGAAGGCTTGAAAGTATAACGACTCACATTAATATTGCTACTATTTATAACCTGTCATTTCTCATCAACAAAGTCTTATTTGAAATCAACAAAGTGTATTTTGAAACCGTCATGTAGCATATCTTCATGTCTATACAGCTTCAAAGAGGGAAAATAAGGGAAGACATTATCGATAGTATTTATCTCTTACATCAATTCTCTTGTATATTGTGATCGACCTTGTGTTATTTTTCATTGTAGGTGATGAAAATATGTTTTTATTTACAATGATGGTGTGGTGTGGTAATGGTGTGTATAAAATACACTGAAATACATATACAATAAGAGAGTAGATATTGCCTTTAAAGAAGTCGCAGGTAGACTTACACTGGCATCGCCGATGACCGGCCTCACTACGGATCACGTTTCGTATTCAAATGAATGTGCGATTTTTTGTAGTAGTTCAAATTTAAAGCAAGTACAATCTCTTCCAACTTTTAAATGTCTTTGAATAATTTACATCACTTACCTGTGTTGAAGAGACAAAGTTGTGAGTTGTTGAACTTGACTGACGATGAATGTCGAGACTCCCGAGACACACAAAAACACGATCCCTTTTTAACATTCTCTGTCGATTTCTTGGTCTTTATATTTGTTAATCGCGATTCCTGACTTAACAGTTCAGTTCTGAATCTATCTCCAAATTTTTGAGCATACCAAAAATATAAATGTTCAAATCTGCTTATATAGAAACTGCATTTAAAAGAACAAGTGATAAGTGACCTTGCTTGTGTCTTCTCCACTACAAAGTACGGAAGATTCCCGTTCAAAAACACACAATGTGACATGAACATTACCATGGCCATTGCTTATATGTATGCTAGGAAAATAGTCACCAAGGGCATCAAGTGTATGTCTGTTAAAATGATCTGCTAGCCGATTAACAATTTCATCTTGTTTACAGAACATCTTAATATTCTCTTCTAAAATAAAAATGTTCTCAGTATATTGAATATTTCATGTAAATCTGTTCTTCTAAAATGGTTATGAGACATATGAGGATATAATGACACCATTTACGAAACTCAAAGGTTAACTATCTTAAGTTTGAAACTGTAATTCCCTTTAATTTGACGTTTGTTATGATGATTCTTTTTTGAGCATTTTCAATCTATGTTGTTTCCTTTTACAACCCTTTTTTTTTCTTTTGTCTATGGTCCACAACAAATATCAACACGTAAAGGCGTTAAAAGAATGACAAATAGCTCTTCCAACAGACAAAAAACAATACCTTTGGTAGAAACTTATTTAGCATTTTGTTCCGTGAGAGGATGTGATTTGCAGCATTTGCTCTTCTTGGAAACCGAAATTCAGCTTTCTGTTTGGCTTTGATAACAGTTATTGTATTAAGAAAATGTTAAAACCTAGATGTTATTCATCAACCATAAGTTAACATTGAATTTGTAAGTTCTGTAATCTTAATTTAGCGGAGAACGAATACCACTTTTATAATTGTCATATTATCCTTTTATATTATAATTATCACGATTAAATGATCCCTGTGAAGGAGGTAAATGTGTAAACGCGCGCTTAATTGTATATATCCTTTGTTCAATAGGCCTGTGGCGTCTAGCTATTGGAATTAAACTGTACAAAATTGATAACATAAGATTGATTTAAATGCTTCAATTTCAACAGATAATGTCTAAGTGTCACTGCCCCTTTTTGTACATTTAGTCAGTGTCTTCATTCCAGGAATGTTCGAAGCGAACAACAAGTACTCAATGTTAATATTAATTTACTCTCTGTATTCAACAATTATCAAAAGTAATAGCATTATTTGTGGTATTGTTTTCCCCTTAAAACCCGTGAAAAAATGTTTCACAATAAAACATCAAAATTTTTTATTCCAACGATTCTACAAATTTTTAAGAAATTCAAATTTGTAACTTAGTGTCAACTTAAATGCCTCTCAAAGAAGTTCGTTCCAATTCTATTATCAGATCATCCAATGCAAACTCAACGTTTACTGTTAAACAAGCTTTAGCGATCGGTACACGGTCGTTGGTATGTTTTATAATATAAACAAAATATAAACATTGTTAGTGCACTAGCCCCCTTAAACATTTAAGTCGCTGTGTGTTTATATGCTTATTGTATTTAAATTAATTTGCATCTTCACCAAAATGATAAAAAACGTTCTACATTTACTTTTATATTTCACACCAATGTCTCATGGTTATAGGAAAGATGGTTAATTCTCCCAAAACTAGAGAGCCGTAATAGAAAACAGCCATTAAGGCTTCTAACATAAATACATAACAAATGTTTTGATCATAGAAAGCTATCTCTTCCCGCTTGCTAGCTTGTATCTTACAGTTTTAAAACATAGAACCAACAACCATGATGTACCAGTTTCAGTTGGCAGAATATGCGATTTATGTAACTAACCCGCAATTACAGATAAATAATTATAGTATTTAGTACAAAAGTTATAGTGGGATGCTGTAAATATACCAGTTGCGTCACTCTACTGAGTGGGGTTATAAATAGAGAATCTCACCCAAGTGTCTTCTCATATCAAATATATCAACACAACTTCATTAAGGTAACAAACATGAAAAATGAAATATGTACATATTTGAGCACTTCATACCCCTAAAACTCCCATAGCACTGATGATGCAAAACGTTTGTGATGTTTGTCTCTTCTGATGTCAGAGCATTATTCAAAATCAAAATCTCAAAACGATATCTCCTAGGAGATGTCTCCTGTGGAACAAATTTGTGGATGACGAAGTCACTTGAGTGACGTCAAGTTCGAGAGTTTTACATCTTGAGACAATGATGTAACGAATTTTAACAATGTCACCAAAGTGACTTTTTCAATATGGAATCTCTTTGACAAAGCGATAAAGGAAAGAGAAATATGCCGTTTTGGTGGGTTTTAGGACGCCCTTCATCTACGGCTGAGAATAATGTAGTATTATTGATATCAAATAGAACAGAACCAAACAGAAATTCAAATTATCATTTGCGTATTTGCAATATTAATGAAAGTTAAGTATCCTATTAGTATGAACTGAAGGAGTCAATTTCACTTGTCCTTGGTCCCCCTGTATATACGTACATTAAAGTTTTTAGTGGTTTTCAATTATATTCAACGATAAGAGACAAGTTATCAATATCCTGGCAAGTAAATTGTGGATGTTTCATATTTAAATTTCAACTTCAACTAGGTATCTTGGCTGACATCTTTATCAAGTTTGGTAAAGAAAGTTCGTTTCGTTTAGGACACTCTGAACAAAAAACTTTAAGAAAGATTCGTAGATTTAGATATTTTTACCCGAAAAAGGCAGATTGAAATATGGGCAGGCACATCTAGGGATTATTGTTGACATGGTGAAGCCAGCCTGTAAAGCACAGGAGATATGTTCTATACAACATGACTTTCAAAGAGACTACAACAACAAGATTTGAATATAGGTGTACCTCCCAAAGGAACATCTCGGATCACGATTGACATGTGTATTCAGTTTGATCAAGCATGGCATATATAGCTTAGGAGGTATGCTCCGGACAAGGTGACTGCATGAACCATAGAGTAAACTTTTAAGTTAGGTTAACATAAAAAATATTCAACTATATGTGGTACTCCTAAAGTCACATCTTACACTGCAAAATGGTGTTTTAATCCAAAACAAAAAGCCAAACACATAGCTTGTCCTGTTTTTTAAACACATAAAAAATCTAAATATGTTGAAATCCTAAACACATAAATTAAAGTGTTTAATATCAAAACACGTTCTGGTTTAGAACATGTTGTGGAAAGTGTTTCAATATAAAACATGTTGTGGAAAGTGTTTTAATCTAAAACGTGTTGTGGAATGTGTTTTGATGTAATGTGTTGTGGAATATGTTTAGAGTTTGAAAATGTTTTGGTTGTAAGCGCCTCTTGAGGCACTTGTTGTTGGTGCATTAAATGCTATAAGGTAAACAATGATATTGTCCGGTAAATATCGCGAAAATCCATAGAAACTGTATAAAGCAGGCCACTAAAATACAATGCCATGTGATCATAAATCATGCATCATTATGTTTTAATGGGGCAGTAGAACGTTTAAGAGTGATGACAGGAAAATGAAAATAAAAAGTTAATATTGCATTAACGTACAACTATCAGAGCAAATATAGAATTTTAAAAAAACGCGTGAAACTGCCCCTTTAAAATATCAAAATATATATCGTTTATAACGTATAAGAAAAATATAAAGACAGTTCAAATATTTCTTGAAAAAAACCCAAGGCATTCCATAACATAGTCCAAATTTTTTTTTCAGAAGACCATAGGAGGATATCAGGGGATAGGTGTAGCTTAAGCGGAGACATATTCGCTGATGTAGCAGGATGGAGTTGAACATGTTACCAGATTGAACTAGAAATATGTGCATGTGATGCACTGTGATGTCCCCCGCTAACATTTAATCCGAAAGTGACCCTACCCCCATTATGTACAAATTTCAAATTGTTTCCATGGAAACCAGAAAAATAACAATTCAGAATAACCAAAGTAGCAAAAGGCACCACTCCTCCAGTAGTTCTAACCACATATCAAGTCTAGTAAACATATTTTGAATAGTTTTTAAGCTAAGGTACGGAAACAGACCCTACCTCCCATACACACCTAGTTAAACTTGTTTCTATAGAAACCAGTTAAAAAATCAGAATAACCAAAATAGCAGAAAGGCACCACTCCACCACTAGGTCTAACCACATACCAAGTTTCGTAAAATCATATTGAACAGTTTTTGAGATATGGCCCGGAAATGGTCCTCCCTCAGTATGTTCTAAGTTCGAACTGTTGCCATGGAAACCAGGAAAATTATATAATTCAGAATGACCAAAATAGCAAAAGGTACCCCTCCACCACTAGATCTAACCACATACCAAGTTTCGTAAAGTCATACTGAATAGTTTTTGTGATTTGGCCCGGAAGTGTTCTAAGTTCAAACTGTTGCCATGGAAACTAGGAAAATTGTATAATTCAGAATAACCAAAATAGCAAAAGGCACCTCTCCACCACTAGATCTAACCAATTACAGTACCATGTTTCGTAAAATAATATTGAACGGTTTTGGAGATATGGTCCGGAAATGTTCTAAGTTCAAACTGTTGCCATGGAAACTAGGAAAATTGTATAATTCAGAATAACCAAAATAGCAAAAGGCACCTCTCCACCACTAGATCTAACCAATTACAGTACCATGTTTCGTAAAATAATATTGAACGGTTTTGGAGATATGGTCCGGAAACGAAAGCATCCCCCAAATATGCACTAAGTTCAAATTGTTTCCATGGAAACTAGAAAAAATAAAAAATTCAGAATAACCAAAATAGCCAAAGGTTCCACTCCAGTACTAGATCTAACCACATACCAAGTTCTGTTAAAAAATATTGAACGGTTTTGGAGATATGGTCCGGAAACGAAAGCTTCCCCCAATATGCACTAAGTTCAAATTGTTTTCATGGAAACCAGAAAAAATAAAAAATTCAGAATAACCAAAATAGCAAAAGGTTCCACTCCAGTACTAGATCTAACCACATACCAAGTTTCGTTAAAAAATATTGAACGGTTTTGGAAATATGGTCCGGAAACGAAAGCGTTACGGAATTACGGAATTACGGCATTTCGGACGGACTTACATTATGTTTCCCGTAAAGCTTTGCGGGTGACATAATAACATAATAGTTTTGTAAACGTGTAAATTAATATCCATGTAGTTCAATTGCTATACCATGTCAGATTCAACAGGTTCTTACCTTCAAATATGTTGATAATTTGTTTTATTTGCATATTTTTCAAGTTTTACATTTATTCGGTTTGTTTGTACATATTCACAGTTGAGCGTGAATAAAGAACGTTATACATTTGAAATAAAAGGACATAAATACATAGGCTACAGTGACCTTCAGCGCTATACAGATTATACTATTGGTGAAGGTGCATGCACATTACAAACATTGGCAATATGACGAGTTTATTGTAAGTACAAAGTAAACTGTGCGTAATACATAAAATTTACAGTCGATTATCAAAACGTTTAATTTCTCAATATGGTATGTAGGGATGACCAGAATTTAACAAATGGATCATTCTCACTGGAAACTAAGTAAATGCATTTCGTTATGTCGTAATATAAAATGTAAAATTGAGTATGACATGAGAACATCCTTCCAAAATATATTTGTCATTTCTGGAATCAATTTATCTCGAATAAAGGTGCTATCTGAAAGCCAAAGCTCATTCATATCATTTATTCTGTTTGCGACAATAGTAGCCCATTTCTTGTCTCCACTCTGTAGTCTACTTATCCACCTTAGCTTTTGAGATGCTATAATTTCCTTAATATTTTGAGCTTGTATTCCTCCATGCTCGGGTATAAGAACAAGGACATCGCGTTTAACTTTATCTGGCTTACCCCTCCAAATGAATTATTGAAAACATTTCTTCTGGAATTTTTCAAGTGTATTCTTCGGTGGATTTGGTAGTGAAGAAAATAAATGATTTAATTTAGGGAGTAAAAGGGATTTCAGGATGGTATTTCTGCCTAAAGGAGTGAGATTTCGGGCCGACCAAATATTCATTTGGTTTTCAATATAGGTAAAATTCTCACCATAGTTTTTGTCTACCATATTCTCAAGATCAATATCGAAGTTTATTCCCAAGAGGGAAAAGTTTGTCTGAGTCCAATCAAATTTCCAGTCTTTTTATACACAGTTTATATCTAGATCGCTTTTTGGATCTAATCCATATTAATTTGGTCTTTTCTACATTTATCTTCAAACCGGAAAAACGTTGGAAAAATTGGAGAGTATTTAGTGTAGCATAAAGGCATTTTTCAGATCCATCAAAACTCAACGTGGTATCATCGGCAAATTGTGCAAGTAGGTATTCAATATTTCCTAACTCTATCCCTTTAATGTCTTTATTGTTTTTAATCATAATGCCTAAAATTTCTACACAAAGTATAAATAGATAAGGGGCAATTGGGTCACCTTGACGACAGCCGCGTCCAATTTTGAATGGTTCGGAGGCAAAGCCATTCACAAGTTCACGTGATTCAATACTGTTGTATAGTGTCTCAATCCATTGTATAATACTTCGTCCAAATTTAAAGAACTGTAGAACCTTAGTGAGATCTGTTCTGTCTACTGAATCAAATGCCTTTTCAAAGTCAATTAACAATAATAAGCCAGGAATCTGAAATGTTTCTGTGTATTCCATTAAATCATAAATTAATCTTGTTACCTCTCCAATATATCTTCTAGAAATAAAGCCTTTTTGATCCTCACTGATGATACTTGGGAGAGCTGTTTTTATTCTAGTTGCGATGGCGGAAGCCCCTATCTTAAACGAAGTGTTTAAAAGAGAAATTGGTCGCCAGTTTTTAAGAATTTTTTTTAGGTTTGTTACCTTTTGGAATGCAGGTAATCAATCCCTGAGTTTGTGTCACAGATCATTTTTCATTTTTATAACCAAAGTTTAAGGATTTTAACAGAAAATCACCCAAATCCTTCCAGAAAAATGTAAAAAACTCTGTCGTAAAACCATCTGGTCCTGGACTTTTGTCATTTTTCATATTTTTAAGTGCTAATGAGATGTCAGTCTTAGTTAAATCGCCTTCTAGCGTCGCCTGTTCATTGTAAGATAGTTTTGATATGTCAATATCTTTGAGATATTCATCGAGATTGATAGATGTAACATCCTGTTGTATAGATGTTCGTAAACAGATTTAGTCTAATTTAAAATTGCATTAGAATTGTTAACAACTGTGCCGTCCTTTTTTTCTAACTCTATAAAGGTTTTATTTAAGAAGTTTCTAGATTCTAATTTCAGAAAATATTTAGTAGGCTTTTCACCCTCTTCAATCCACTTTGCATTCAGCACTACCTGTAGCGGGCGGAGGTGGAGCCTCCCCCTCCTCGTGGAATCTTGAGCTGAGGTCAAGAACCCTAGGAGGTGTTGCCACTGTCGGAGCGAAAGAGGCCCGCGACACGCCTGCGCTAGGAGTACCCTGTAGCGCCCCATCCGCTCTTCCGTGACAAAGGCCTTGTCCTGAGTCGTGTCCAGTAAGACGCCTAGGAAGACGAGAGACGTCGTCGGTACTAGGTCCGACTTGTCTAGGTTGACAAGCCAACCCAGGCGCCTGAACAGAGCGATCACAAAGTCCCTATGCCTGGCCAGAGCTGACGGGGAGCAGTGGCTCCCGAACCCGTCGTCCAGATACATCGCGAACTGGATGTCGTGCCTGTGAAGGAACTGGACGATAGGCTGGGTCACCCGAGTGAACGGCCATGGCGCTGTCGAAATCCCGAACGGCAAGACGTTCCACTGAAAGTGGCAACCCGCCAGGACGAATCGGAGGTACTTGCAATCCGCGGGGCAGATTGGGATGTGCAAGTACGCGTCCTGGAGGTCCAACGACACCATGCGGCTGTATGGTTGTAGTAACCGCATGATAGACCGCACGGTCAAGAGCCGAAAATATGGCGGCCGCTCGAGGTAGGAGCGGTTGAACTGTTTCATGTCGTGAATCAGCCGCCATTTTTTCGGGTCCTTTTTCGGTCTCACAAACACTGGAGAGTAAAACCCCGGTGTCAGATCCTGGAGCGGGAGCTCGCTCACCGCCTCCTTGGAGATTAGGATCTCCACTTGTTCCAGTGTCAGCGCGAGCCGTTCCGGCTTTAGCGGGCGCTCCACTGGGGAACAAGTTAAAGGGGGGCGGGTGTGCACGGGTATACGAAACCCGCGCTCCAAGATCTGACAGACGTACTCGTCCAAGTCCAACTGTCTCCTTGCGCTTCTTCGGCGTTGTTACCGCCGAGGAGACCCTGCCACCTCCCGCTGCCAGGCGGTTGGTCAGCTCCTGTTGCTGGGTCTCCTGGCGGTGTCGCAGAGCTTCTGCCACCTGTCCGTCGAAGAGCGTCGGCGACGCTCCCCGAGCATTCCTAAGACGGGTGCGCATCTCCGCCGGGAGATTGGTGCGCGATAGGAACCCGTCTCGTCTCAGGTTGGTGACCCCCGCCGAGATGCGGGAGGCACTCAGCATAATTTGGGCTAGGTTCCCTGCCACGGAACCGAACCCTCTGTACAGTGCCTTCGCACCTTTCTCCATCCCCGCCTCCTTGGAGAAGGCGGCCATGGCCTGGCAGGAGTGGGCGACTGAGTTTGCCATGCCCAGGATACTCCTAGCCTCCTTGTCCAGGTGGGACAAGTGGCCGTCGGAGATCGAGTGCCCGACTCCTGGAGCTGCCACGCGCCTGATGTCCTCATCCAAGGCGGGAGGAGAAAGCATTATGGGTGAAGAGGCGACCGGGAGCCCCGCCCTTTGACGATCTGAGATCACCAAAGGCGGGACAAGACGGCCCGGCGCCGCTGATGACACGTGAGTGTCAAAATCCTTCCCAGCTGCCAAGAGGAGGCGGTGAGGCGGGAACCGCACGCTGCGGGGGTTCACAACCTCCTCCTCCTGACAAAAGGTTTCGAGGCGGGCCTGCTTGGAGTATGAGCACTCCTCATCCACCTCCTGCAAAGTTACCTGGCACCAGTCAGCGATGGCTGCCATCCTCTCCGCCTGATCCGGCGTCTCCTCCTCGCGATTGCCGCCAGCCGAGGACAACGGAGGAACACGAGAGGGGGAACCCCCGCACGGTCAAGAGCCGAAAATATGGCGGCCGCTCGAGGTAGGAGCGGTTGAACTGTTTCATGTCGTGAATCAGCCGCCATTTTTTCGGGTCCTTTTTCGGTCTCACAAACACTGGAGAGTAAAACCCCGGTGTCAGATCCTGGAGCGGGAGCTCGCTCACCGCCTCCTTGGAGATTAGGATCTCCACTTGTTCCAGTGTTTTAGCACCCCTATAGACGGCAGTGGAGGAAATCCTTTGTCGCACTTTCGCGCACTTATTACGACTTTCGCGCACGAAAAAAATACTGCCATGCATTCATTTCACTAATGAATAACGATCCGGCTCATTTTCGCCCTTCAAAACTGAAGACGGATATATTTTTAAAGCCATTAAACTTTTCAGTCGGGGCTTTGCTACCCGAAGCGCCATTTTGAATCACGTGACGTCGTAAATACAAGAGGATTCCCTTCTAAAATTAGATCCACCAGCGTGATAATCTGAATGTGAAAAAAATCCGAAGACTAGAACTATTTGATATATTTGATTAATGCTTGATACACTTTGAAATTGTTTCAAAGGAACTATTATCAGCATCAAAGACATAAAAAAGAAATACACACATGGTTGATATTTCCAAAATGTATTCATTTTACTATACAATGCTTTAAGTGTAAATGTACTGTGTATAATCAACCAACAATAAAATAATTAGGATTGCTAAATTTTAATTTTTGAAGGAGAATTTTGACAAACTTGAGAGACAATCAGATGTTCATGCGGCCATAGTCAACAATTATTTTAAAGCTATCCGTATTTAAATAAGGGTAAAAAAAATTGCGGAATACCAAACAATTACGTGAATATTTCGTCTATTACTCATTCTCTCCCCACAGAGGCAACTTAGTCATACCTGAATTAACCTCTATTCAAATACGCCTAGATCCTGGGGTTCCGGCAGATTGCCCTAGCGGCAAAAAGTTGTAACTTAAAATATCTCCCTTATTTGCAGCCAATGAAAACACCTATTGGATATTTTGACTTGGGGAGTTCTTAACTGTCGTATAGTGAGATGGAAAATATTATGTCTTTAGGTTTATTTTTCATTAACAGTGTGAGAAGGAAACAATTTTAAAATCAGATATGGATAGGGTTTTTCATTAGAAAGAATCTGCTTTATAATTTAGTAAATTATTATTTGTTTTATGATGTGTTTTTTTACTAATGAATCAAATAATAACTAATGAGAAGTAAAAAGCGATGGTTTGTAAAAGGACGAATTACCTCCCCTGGATGTTAAATTTCAACGAAAGCTTCGACGAACCACACGGAGATAGCCGAGGTTTTGCGAATGACCACTTTTGAAACGGCGTCGCTGATTGCGCAACTCACTTCGATTGCCTCCAATCAGATTTCTACTTTTCTATCCCGTGTATTAGCCTTAATAGAACAGAGGCTAATTCAGGTATAACTGAGCTGCCCCTGTGGGGAGAGATTGTCTATTACTATGAGTAAATATCAATTTTACGCGAAAAAGCAATTGATGGAATTATTCAACCTTCGATTCCAAGAAATGATTAATTCAATTCCATATTACGTACAACGTGTTATTGTTTTGATTTAATGAAAAGATAGATTATTGAAAACAGTAACATTTTGTTAAATAATTATTACCTAATCGTATCGTAAGTAAATTTAATCTTGTTTTCAATAAAAGTAGGGTAAAATGACCATCAACCATGAAACTTATTCTTAAAGGACCAAACTTTACATATGTCTTTTTCAAATCATCAACAACATTATATTTCTAGTCATTGCATGCAAAGAAAAGACTCGAAAGAGGTTTTTTTTGCAATTTATGAAATTTAATTGATTTATCAGTGATGCCTCTGATGTCGGCCACGATGAATGTAACAGGCTTCATTCGAATCATGTCTTAGGTATACTTAAAAATGTTTTGGGACATCGTTTTTGATATATCAGGAACATATCTAAATTCAAGTATATCTACCTAAATCGGTTTCATACAAGACGAATATCCAAAGCACAGGGAAATTCGGTTTTCTCTCAGTTCTCGCAGTTTACTATCCTTTACAATTTCTTATATTTAAAATCCTCATTGTGAATTTAAATGAACATCTTATCATCAATAATTAAGATATCTTCTAGAAATAACTTCTTAATGCAAACTCGTCCACTTCAGCAAAGATCACTAGGCGTACAAACCATATATTACACTCGTTCCTACAATGTGCATTGTAACCAAACATTTTAATCCTTTGCTTCAGAATTTTGATTCCGCCAAGTGCTGACTGAACTCAAAAACATCCACAACACATAACCAAATGGGATGTCGGTTGTTCTTGCTGACCTCAAATAGGAAATATTTGATTGAGACATGCAAAAAAGTTAATAAATCATTAATATTTGTCTCATGGTGGATTACTAATGCCACAAATTGGTTATTGAAAATATTAAACCATAATTATGCTTACAAGCGTTTTAAACAATTCCTTTACAATATGTAGTCAATATCGATGAAGTCACATTTTTTTTATCAAACTGTATCATGATAATTTGTTTGTTAGCGATGTCAGTATTTTCAGATACATCAGGGCGTTATATATAGTATTCGGTATAAAAAGTATCTGGATATATGCACGCTCTCAGGCGTTTGCCGATCCCGATTATATCATTCGAGAATTATTATTCGACAGACAAAACAAAACAAGAAAGGATTGCAAGTCATTTTAAACAAACTTAAAACATGTAAATTATGCATGAGTTTCAATTATATCCAGCCTTAGATTGTATAATGGGAGTCCAAATAAAAGTTTGTTTAAGAATTGACTTCGAAATTTATAAAGTTTATGGAGGTATAAACTTAAAAACCGCTGTGCAAACTGTGTAAATCCGCGTAGCGGATTTATGCCAAGTTTGCACTGCGGTTTTTTAGTTTATACCTCCATAAACTTTATAAATTTCGAAGTCAATTCTTATAAATAAATCTGCATATACACTGAGCAAAAAAAGAAACGCATCACAGAAATTATCAGTTTTATTTATACATTCTTTAACATAAAATTACCCAATAACGAATGCCTGTAAATGGACAAAATTTGGCACAGTGTTTAACATGTGAATTCTGAAGACACTGGTGTAATCGACTGCCTCATAGAACGCCGTCGTCCGTGATAGTAGTAGTCAAAGTAGGTACTTAGTGTTACCCCCTCGAGCATGGAGCACTGCTCTGCATCTCCGTGGCATAGACTGAATGAGGCAGCGAATCTGATGTTGAGGAATCCTTCGCCACTCATACTACAATGCATACATCATCTGCTGTCGTGTACGTGGTTGCTGCTGACGCCGTCGTAGACGTCGGTCCAACAGATCCCACATATGCTCAATTGGATTGAGATCTGGGCATTTTGATGGCCATGGGAGAACAGTTACATTGGTGTTTGCGCAATAGTCAATATTAAGACGTGCTGCGTGTGGTCTCGCGCTGCCTTGCTGAAATATTTCCCTTTTAACGTCGGTGGCGAATGAGGATTTCATCTCTGTTCTCGTAGGCGATTTCTAATCTTCTCCGCCGAGACTCTGCAAAGTCCAAGAACGTTGTCGGCGGTGTGAGTAGCACAGTAACGCAGATGGAAGATCCTGATGTAGTGGTCCTGCGCAGGAGTGGTCACGCTTAGTCGTCCTGATCTTGGTCGGTCTCGGGCGGAGTTGTACAGTCTGTAGCGCTGCCATAGACTTGAAATCGTGCTATGACTCACGTTGAAGTGTCTTGAAACTGAACGATGGCTTTCTCTGCGGTCCAAACGACCAATTGCTCGGTTTCGGATTTCCTCGTTAAGTCATGGCATTTTGCAGGTTGCATGAAGGAAAAAGCTGAGTTTGAATCGCAATGGGACTGATGTGCTTTTATACCCACTATTACCAGGGCGTAATATCCGAAGTTTTACGTGCAACATGCTTACAGATTTTTTTGCATGCAAATTTCGGCGCTTTCTTTCTCAAGGTGCATAATTTTGGCGACAAAACATCATAAGATGCGTTCGAGCGCATCACATTGTTGTATTGACTAGAACTGATGATAATGAATCAAATTTAATCGATTTAAACATAAATTGCTAAATTATTGCAATTTGAAAAGTTGATTTTAGTGATGCGTTTCTTTTTTTGCCCAGTTTACTTATTGTTTTGAAGACATATTGTTTCTCCAAATACACAATTTAACAAACAAAAAGACTATTTTCGCGAAAAACGGTCCGCCACAGGGGCGTGGCTAGATATGACGTCATAATTATGTATTATGACGTCACGAAATTAAGTTTACACAGGTATGAACAGAATCGCTCTGACGGCCTTCAGCGAATCAGATCCCTGCAAAGCAAATGCTATTTATTTATTTCAATGTAAGACATATGAAAAACATTAAATAAGTTTTGTAGTTTGGCTGTAAAAATCAGATTCCCCTTAAAATAGGAATCATCATTTATAATAATTAGGCATTCATGTAAATGTGTATGTGACAAGAGTAAAACCGATTTAGACTACATTAGGGTCTATGACAACGGGTGCATCACGCTGGTTGATCTATTTTTAGAAGGGAATCCTCTGCTTTTTAAGAAGTCACGTGATTCAAAATGGCGCATCGCGTATCAAAGCTCCGACTGAAATGTTTGACAGCTTTTAAAATATATACGTCTTTAGTTTTGAAAGGCGAAAATAGGCCAGACGGGTAGCAATAAATAAAATGAAAACATGTCAGTAGTTTATTCATGCGCGAAAATCGTAATAATTATAAGTGCGCGAAAGTGCGACAAAGGATTTCCTCCACTGCGGTCTATGAGGGTGCTTCATAGCCCCGCTGTCGCCGCGGGGCTATGTAACTTAGCTATGATGTGATGTGATGTCTTGCAATTGTAGGATTTTCCTCGTGGAACAAAAATGATCAGAACGTTAAATTTATTTAAAAAAGTCTCAATTCGGTTTACTAGATGACGAAACTTAGTAACAACAATGTTGTTTTTTCCATCCAGCTTTCACAGAAACGAAACAACAGTTATTGTTGCTAAAAATACAGTACTGATACAATCTCAATAGTAATTTCTGGTTCAGCAGACATTTGTCACCAAACATACGTTTTACATGTTGTAACTCAGTTAAAATATCCTCACTTTAACACAGCTTCACATCAAAGATTTAAAAATAGGGTGTTGCTATACTTTTCTAAAAATGAATGTGTTCTATGATCCTTTCTTTTCAAACATATTGCATAAACACAATTTGTTTTGTTTTTATTTACACTTTTTATTATGTTGTTTTTATAAATTGCAGAATTGATTTACAACAGTTTGGTAAATCAAAGTTGACATAGAACAGATTACAAAAAGGTCCCAAGACAGTAATGTCGATGAATAATTCCACAGTAATGGAAGTGAAATAACTACACCGGCATAGTAGATTATTCACTTTCCAAAGTACAGGCAGCAGTGATGAAAAAAAGTATTTCAGATTCCGCCATTCTCTCCCCGAGGGGCAGATAAATCGTGAAATGTTGATACAGCCTCTGTTCTAATTAGCCGAGTTTGTGGTCTCAAATTGTAGATGCCTGATTGGAGGCAATCAAAGTTAGTTGTGCAATCAGCGACGCTGTTCTAAAATCATCATTTTGGCTACTGAATCGTGACAAAGGCATTGTGATATGAACCATAATGAACCATTGCGAGAAGACATGTCACTTTTTTGGTCTTTTTCCCGCCAGGGGAGACTGCCGGTGTAATATAGCTTCTTTCCTCAAGAGTCAGATTTTCCCCGAAAAAAACACCAACCTTTTGGACAGCCACCCTACCCCTAGAACCCTACAACTATTTGATTAAGATTAATATTCAAGTAGTCTTTCTGTTGCAACAGCATTTGTATATCAACTTACATGCACGCCTGTGTACATTCCAAAAGAAAAAGGAATACATAATGGATTTTCCAGATGAAAAACCTCGTTCTTTAAAAACACCAATAAGATGACAATCATCTGACTTGTTGTCATTTTAAAAAGTTTTGTGTTCTATGAATGCTTTTCACATGCATTTTGTGTTCGTTTATGACACAAAGCATAGGTTGAATTTATATGTTTCTTCACTAATTCAGGATGAAAGTATAGTTGCGGCTGTTAACCGATTGTTATTCACGGTGTCAAATATTATAATCAGATAAAACATGCATTAAAACATCGGTTATTCATTGGATTGTAAAAGCTTACTTAATTTTCGAGGTGTTGTCTTCAGGTTTAGAGATCCCAATCATAATCTAGTTCTCGTGTTTTCTTCTTTTATTACATCTGTACTATACCTATTAAGAAGCTACATGTATTCCGTCATGAAAACCCTGTTGTTTAAGCCCTCTCTTAAGAAGCCCATTTGCTCATTTATTAAATAGTTACAGATGGGCATGTATTTGCCGCTTAAGTTAGTCCAAGTGGCATAAAATGCAGTAAACTTAACTTTCGAAAAGCAAGGATCATAAGTGTCAGAGGGGAAAAACGGCGTCAAAGCAGAACAAACTATCATTTAATAATAACTAGATTAGTGTTTGCGTGACACCGCAAAAACAGAGCAGCCCTGAAACTTGGGGTTTCGCCTTACCCTGTTCCGCCTTCTACAAGCCTCAGCATATTGGGCATTTGCTTATGACCTTGACGTTTGACACTCAAGGTCACGCACTCAATGAATACATTTCATTGAAAAAAACATTAATGTAACAAATTAAAATGTTGAAAGTTAAAATAATCAAGTTTCTCAATATTTGTTGACCTTGCTGTGACCTTGACCTTGACAGTTCGTACCCAAAACCTTTCCAAAATTTTGTACTTCTCAAGAGATAATATAAACAAAATTTTAACTTCATAGCACAAAAACTTTTCAAGTTAACACGTTTACAAAGAATTTTTTAGTGATTTTATAGCTCATGACCTTGACCTTTGACCTTGAAAGTGAACATGTCATTGTAATTCCCCAGAGGTGTAGACCCTTATACATGTTTAAAAAAAGCTTAATAGGATTAAGTTATATCCAAATTGGTTGCACATTGCAATAACACAAATCTCATGACCTTGACCTTTGACCTTCAAGGTTACACAATCAATGAACATTTTTCATTGAGTATAACAATCATCTACTGATTAAAAGTGTTCATTGTTAAAATGAAGCATTTTCGCAAAACCATGCTAAAGTCGTGACCTTGCTGTGACCTTGACCTTGAACAGATTGTAACGAAAACCTTTTCAAAATTGTTTACTCTTCCAAGGATGATACATACCAAGTTAGAGCTTCATAGCACCAAAACTTTTCAAGTTATCGCGTTTACAAGGATTTTTTTTTGTGATTTTATAGCTCTTGATTTTGACCTTTGACCTTGAAAGTGAACATGTCAAAATCGTTCCCCCGAGGTATAAGCAGTAAGTTATGAATACAAGTTCTGGAAAGCTTAGTAGAAAAAAGTTATAGCCATTAGCATGAGCGCGGACGCGGCGGCGGCGGCGGCGAAAACTGCACAAACACTGAAAGCAGCCCCGTCCTTAGACGGGGCTGCTTATAATAATAACACTTTATTGTCCTCAGTACATACATACATATTGGAAATTGTTCTTGTGCCGAAGCACCCGGCAGCCACAGTGCAGCGCCAGTTAAATCGTTGGTCTGCCTTTAAAATGCTGAGTGTCAAGCAAGACAGCAACAACTCCCAACTTTTAACGTCTTTTGGTATGACGCGACCGGGAATCGAAACCCGATCTTCCGGGTGACGAGCGGACACTCTACCACTGAGCTACACCCCCGGGAAAGAGCTATCTTACCCCTTGGTCTTACAATGTATTAGAACATATGTAGTATCAACATCTTATGACTTGATCTGTGAATAATAATGAATATGAATAAGTTTTATAAACTTCTATCATGTGCTAAGAAAACTATTTTGTTAAATATAGTTCATTAGAGAAGCATTCTGTTTGTGGGTTCGGTGTGCGGAGCTTGGAGAGGTAAAGGACGTGATCTGTACCGGCTCTGGCAAAATGTGCGTTTTGAGGTGTCAGAATCCCTTTCTTGCTCAATAAATTATGGCATTTGAATTATATACATAAATTTAAAACAAGTATATTAATAAACAACAAAATTAATTTAAATCTTCACGAAAATTAGACGAGCAGAACTACCAGAGTATCCCGTTCACGAGACGCACGGACCAGGCAAGACCACGTGTGAGAAGCAATCGCTAGCTGACGGAGGCAGAGGAGAGAGACATCGAGATCGAGATCGAGATCGAGAGAGAGGAGCATTCAGCATTGCAAGTCGCAGATTGGTTGCTTTCAACAACCAAACAAATTGCAATTACCGCCAGGTAAAACATTGACTTTGAAAGGCCGATATTTCGCTAGACAATGGAACATTCTATTTGCTGTATTTTCTGTCAGGGCATATTAGTCCATATCGTTCTCCCATGGAACCCGTTTGCTATTTCCCACAGAGTGGCCATTCAACATTTTCATGGAACTTTCTTGTAAGATTTAATATGTCAGAAACCCTTATGTTCATAGATTATTGGAACTTTGTGTCGACGTGGAGACGCCGCTAATGGCTGAAATATTGCCCAAGCAGCGTAAGACAACAACCTATTCACTCATGATCACTCACTCACTCGATGTGGAGGCCGAACGGCGCAAGGATAAGGTTAAGCAGACTTAAGCTTGCATTTGAAGACGTCGATGTTGATGACACAGACTGTGCAGACGAAGATATAATCCAGATGTTCAAGTTATTAAGAAAGGATATCAAACAACTGAAGAAAAAACTTTGATTAAGTAAAGCAGGAAATAGCAAAATGAGCTAAAAGAAGAAAACACAAGATTAAGGGATAAGATAAATGAACTGGAAGTAAAACTTGATCGAACAGAAGCACAAGACAGAAGAAATAACATTATAATCTATGGTTTGTCTGAATTAGGGAATAAAATATGGTCCGAATGTGAAAACTGTGTTCAAGATTTTCTCTGTGATGAACTTTTTGTAGCAGACAGCAAAAGCATTGTCATCGCTTGTTATCAAACCACCAGTATTAGTGAGATTTCTTTCCTTCAAAGATAAGATGGCTGTGCTTGAAACTGCCAGAGTAAAGTTAAAAGGACATAAAACTCGACTTGTATCGCATGATTATACTGATCAGGTCCGACCATTAAGGAAATTATTAATTTATTAATTCCATTCATGGTTGACGCCAGGGAACACGGAGATCCATCTAAAACAGAAACAATAACATTTTCTCGTAAAACGTACCCTACTGATATTCCTCCAATACAAATGAATGGTACAATAATATCTGAAGTCAATGAACACAAACATTTAGGTCTTACATTACAGCAAAATTGCCAGTGGACCGCCCATATCGAAAATTTTGTTAAAAAAGCAAGCCCTATTGTTAACTGCTTCAGCAGTTTTAAATATCGACTTACCAGAAAAAGCCTAGAAATTATGTTTAACTACTTTATTCTGCCCCACTTTGATTACTGCAGCGTTGTGTGGGATAATTGTACAAAACAACAAGAATTCTTACTCGAGAAATTACTTGACGCATAACGTACAATATGCGGTGCAGTAAGAGGCACAAGTCATGAGAGTATCTTCAAAGAAACCAACACAAAATCGTTGAGAGAAAGAAGAGCTGAATAAAAATTATGCCTGCTTTATAAAATGTTAAACAGAATAACGCCCGATTATCTGAGCGATCTCGTCCCCGATCCAGTCAGTTATGCATCGAATTATAACCTTAGAAGTATAATATGCCCTATTCCCAAATTATCTTGTACAGAACCACCAGACCCCATGAGCTACAGTGGACTCACTCTTGTCCCCGTTATTTACAAACTGTACTGCGGTGTTTTAAATGCAAGACTTTCAACGTGGGCAGAAAGTCATGATATATTAAATGATGTCCAAAACGGGTTCAGAATAGGTCGGTCTACTATCGATCATGTTTCAACTTTAACCACCATAATTGAAAACAGAAAGCTGTGTAAGAAACCTACATTTACAGCGTTCATAGACTTTCAAAAGGCGTATGACTGGATAGAAGGAGGAGAGCTGTGGAAGAAACTAAGTAACAGTGGGGTGCATGGGAAGATGCTCTCGGCCAAAGTCTATATACAAGAATGTGCAATGTTGTGTACGAGTCTACCAGATGAAATCTGAGTGGTTTGACGTCACCCGGGGATTAAAACAAGGTTGTCTTCTGTCATCCCTGCTTTTTAATATGTACATAGACGAACTTTTAGATACCATTACTGCACTCGGAAGAGATATTCGTGGTGAAGATGAAGTTATATATGCTATATAAGCGTATGCAGACGACATTGTGTTAATCGCCGAAACCGAAACTGACTTAAATGTTGTGTTATCCGTATTCAATACATGGTGTGATGAGAACAAGATGTCAATCAACAGGGACAAGTCAAAGATTATCCACTTCAGAGGACCTGCGATGCAGCAGACACGATGGTATGGTCAATTCTAGATTATGGGGCTGGTATATTGGGGACCAGAGAACAGTCTATGGTCAACGCTCTTCGTCACAGAGCTCTCAGGTTCTTCATGGGTGTTAGCAAATACATCCCGAACTTAAAGGAAAATTCCAATGAAAAAAGAAAAAGAGCCTTTTAAAATAATGTATATTGATAAATCCTTCAACTTTGGCTAATGATTTTTAGCTAAATCACCAAATCTGCAATAAAAACGCCATATTGGTATCTCGAACGGTAAACGAGAGCGAGAAACACCGGGAATATGACGTCAGCTACACACCACGAAATTAGGAGACGCCGTTAGATTTAATGGTGGGCGGTGACGGCCCGTCAAACATGAGACTGTAACAACCGTCACGACTTCAGTAAAGACATGCCGGGTCCAGAATATGCTACTTCTATGATGCCAAAAGCAATAAATAAATATTTCTGACCAGCAGACTTCTGAAAACTTCAGTACAGGTTGGAAAAGATCTCCCATGTGCGGACGTCACAAGGTTTGAACACTGACTCTCACTGACATTTTTTAGAATTTTTATAAGCTAGAGGCACCATACCTTAGGTGGAAATAAAGTGTTAAATGACTTTGCTGAAATAAGTGCATTTGTAAAAAAAACTAAACGTAACATAGAATAATTTCATATTAATTATTTCACTCGAAAAAAATAGACCTACTGACGTGATCTTGTCGAAGCGAATCCTAAAAAGCGAATCCGCGATGATGGTGGTATGGTTCGTAATCAAAATAAAATTGTTTATATCAATCAAAACACGATGGATTAATTTGAAAGATGGCATTTTCTATGTTGCCATAGACTTCACGTTTTTATTATATAAATCTTGGCTTGTTTGAGGACGAAAATATTTTTCTATTTATTTAGTTGTCGTCGGTACGAAGCCAATTTTGATTACGAATCACTAAGGCGCACATGCTGTATGAAATATCAGAATGATTAACGATTCTTGTTATGTTCACCTCATATACCATGTTGATGTATTTCTGCTAAACAATACGTAAAAAAATTAAAATGAATTATGAGATATCACTACTATACTAAAACCATCAGTAAGGAATGGTGTTTTGAATAATATTTAAAGATCTATCAACTCATCAGCAAGGAATAGAAAATAATATTATACTCACAAACTTTCTTTATATCATCGAGTGTTTTTTTTTATCTAAGTTGCTATGATGTTGCTGAATAACACATACTTGTTTTGAGCTTTCTTCTTATTATATCTTTTAGTAAATAACATTATTTAACTATTTTTTTATTTATTCAATATTGAATAGAAGGATATGATTTTAATGATAACAAAGCACAAATTATCACAACGTATGTTTCTTAATTAACCCTTTTTTTTTCAAAATACTAGATTTACGTCATTAATGCATGTTTAACATTGAATATTTCCTTTTTTATATTTTAAAAATAATGCAATGATTCTAACATTAAAAAATATCCTTTCTTATTTTTGGAAAGATATAAAAATGGTATGCAAAAGTCTTAGTGATTGATAACATGTATATATCAGATAAATCATTGACATGCACGTTTGCTGTATCAAATTTCAAGGAAACGTTTTCTACTTTGAAAGTGTTACTTTTAGATAAAAAAATCAGTATTTATATAGTACGTCAACATATTTCAGGTAAACATGTACCATGTTTTAATCAGAAAAAAATCCAAAGAACACGACAAGATATTATACTCTTGCTCGTTTTTAAAAAACATTATTTATTTATTTTAGGTGTTTTTTTTATAGATAAATTCATATCGTTAATAATACTAGACAAAAACGCATATTTGTCGTAGTTGCTTGTTGAATAATCTGTTCGACGACTGGGTCGTTCTGTAGGCACAACTATGTGTTACGTTAACAAAGTGCGCAGCGCACACATTCAGCAAATCTGGTCAAATCATGGAAACTCCGCTGCACAAAGATGTACGGAGTTTATAATGTAAGCTCCTTGCATCGATTTCTTGTGGTGTGTCGATGACGTCACATTTTCAAATAAAATGGCGACCCCCGTCATCGCTCAAAGACGAAGGTTTAAAATTCTGTAAATACTTAACTCGTTGACCAAAAAAAAAATAATTTGTGAGAATGTCTTTTATGACTCAAACTTTTGCTAGAATTAATTTAAAATCGTACTGGAATTTTCCTTTAAGTGTGAACGGCGACTCAGGTTGGATACACCCCGTAGTGAGACAGTGAAGCTGGTAGGCAGACGATAGAACCAATACCAATGGTTCAGTCATACACAAATGGTTAGAGGAAAACAAACTTATTGTTCTCAACAATGGCGAACCTTCTTTTCACAGGCTAACACAAGGTATTTACACCATAATAGATCTTAGCATTATTACATGTTACACATTATATGTTCATGCTCCAGTTGGGGAATTGATCACTTCCCACTATTCACCACATTAAAGAATGACAATAAACAACAGGCACAAAAAAAACATACACATAACAGTTGGAATTTTAACAAAGCAAATTGGGAAACATTTCAAAATATTTGTGAGCAAAACCTAAACAATGATGTAAAAGACAAAGATGTTAACATATACAACAAAAATATCACCGTGGTAATTATAAATGCTGCTATATTGAATGAATCGTAAAAGAGTCCTCAAATAGTTGAAGTGACTTGTCTGTATCAATGTCACCCTAAACGAAATAATCTTTTCATATAATAAAAGTAGTGGAGGTACTCCCTACTGATAGCAAAAATGGAACTAGAAACACCAATTTAACACTTCAAAACAACCGATTATCGATAAAAACAATTGAGTTTTTTCCTACATTCAGAGGTAAGTGAAATTAGATAGCGTTTGACTTGCATGAATCAAACCTCTCGATGACTCTACCGCTAAAAATATGTCTAATTGCCCAGTTAAAATTATACTTTTAGTGAATAGTTACATTAATTTGATCTATCATACAATCAAACATTAGGTCACAACCTCGGAAAGTAAGGTATATAACATAGAGACATTTCAAGCAACAGCCTTAAGACAAGGGCCAAAATGATGCTGGTTCAACGAAATTTAATTAAATCGAATTTACATTTCCTCTGAATAAAAACATTTCTAAGCCAAAATCATTGATTTCTTCATGTCTTTTCGTTGCAGGTTTCTGAATGGTATAAATTTAAAACTTGCATAGACCCGTCGAAACAACGAGCATCGTATCATATTAACAACAGAAATCATTTAACTTCTTTGTCGTTACCGACATCTTGTGTCAAAGCTTTTTTTAAATAACCTGCATCCCAGAGGGATTTTAAAGTTGCTCATTTCAACAGAGGTGGAATTTAATATACAAATTCAGTGGATCAAATCTATTTACACCATAAAGAACATATGTCTGCAATAGAAGATTTATAAGGTTGCTTATAAAACTGTTAAATCATGTACAATACTCAAGAAGCGATCTTTCCTTCCGCCATATTAGGATTTTGGTAACGATCGTCACCTTAGGTACACTGAATTTTCCGGAAGAAATAATATGAAAAGTTATGTTACCTTTTATACATTTATTCCTGGTTGTGGCGGACCAAGGTTTGCACTTACATTGTCCATACCAACAGACCAACTTCCTTTTGCAGTCTGAGTTTCTTTCACATTTCTTCCCAGTTCTGTGTCTCTTTCCTGTAAGTTGTTTTCTATGTAAAATATGTCATATATACATTGTAACCATCATAGCATTAGCATTTGACACATTTAGCACAGTCTGTATTCGCCAGAAGCAAGGAGACATGAAAGTTACTATTACGTTAATGGTGACAACTTGAATACTGTTTTATTTGGTAATAAATACCTGTCAAATAATATAAATACAAGAAAAATAACTTCTGTTCACAAATTTATATTGTTAAGAAGACGCTTCGCATAAAAATATATTATAATTCGAAATTTTGTTTTCTACTACGTATATATTCATGTGTCATTATGATGTTATCATCCTGTAGTAAAATGTATGTTTTGGGGATAGACATTAATATAGGGGAGACCCTGTTTGTCGATCCCGCTGTACCTGAGTACATGAATAAATATTGTTTAAACCATGACATGAAATATAGCATGTATCTGCAAATTTTCACAACACTATTAAATATTTAGGAGATAATCCATTGTTTTTGTTGTTGCATGTTGAGTATTCTTCACCCGTAAATCTAATTTCAAACCGAGGTAATTTAATCAACAACATATAACCCAAAAATAAAAAACAGAATGGATATATCTCCAATTTAACACGAGTAATAAGTAAAATAATGAGGAACTATTTTGACTTGCGCAACGGCAAATGAAAAGGTCAAACCAGTGCGGACCGTTTCCACTAACTTGCAAATCTAGGTTTCCATTTCTTATAAAAAAAACACTACAATTTAATATGAAAACGTACACCAAAACGTATTTAAATACAACAGATCTTTATTTTATCGAGCATAATATCTACAGAAGATTTTCAATGTCGTCAGAGTAGAGAGTTTTAATGTAAACACATTGGTCGACCTGTCACCCTTACGAGGACCGCCAAAATCAAGAGACCTTACCCTTCAATTAACTGTCCACAACAAGTGAACTGTTTGAAATTAGGCAGGTCATGAAATTAAAGCTTTCTTTTGTGTCATGACTGACGACAATGTATCAGGAAATATGGTCACTTGTCTGTAGTCAGACAGATTACAGAGAGTTATCTCCCTTCCCTGAAGGGAATCTCTAGTCAACGGAGGTTGACTAATTGTTCTTGTTTGGTGCTACGTCCGCCGACATGTCCGAGAAGCCTGACGAACAAAATTGTAGGTATGCAGAAATATTTGAAGCTCTCGGGGACCTGAAATTGCAGAACGTTGAGACGAGAGATAGATTGGATCGCCTCGACGGTGAAATAATATCAGTGCATAGACGTTTGCAAAAGGAAGGTGCGTTTTATGAGGGTCGGTCTCGACCGCATGGCTTATTGAACTTTGACCCCACCGACCAGGTACGGCACGGCAGTAGTGCTGAAGAGAAGGCTAAAGATACGTCAAGTGACAAAGTCAATCCCGAGGGGATTCCGCACGATTGTGCCCAGGGTGCCACTTTCATACCGAGTGCAGCTCTGGATGTTCAGGGAGAGTTTCAAACGGTACGCGACACTGTCGGTAATATAAAACTCCCTGCAGACTTAAAAGTGCCTGATTCAAAACAAGGAATCAAACGTGAAGATCAACAGCATGCAGCAGTTGTAGCAAGATGCGCACGGTACAGTGAAACAACATTGAAACTCTTGTTTCAAGTGACTAATGCAAAAAGTGTTACACAGGACACGTTAATTAAACTGTATCAGGTTCAGCTTGCACAGATACGCTATCTGCAAGAAGAGCAATCTTCCCTGATAGTTCAAGGACAGTTTGACCGCAATACAGCAAGAATTTATAGGACATTACAGCGCAATACGTGTTCCTTTAATGAAGAGTCCTTGAATACGTTGCGTAACGCAACCACCATTGCGGCTGCATACAGACCACCCAGGAACACTGGGTTCAACCGAGGGCGAGGTTATGCCAGAGGTTATCAGGGTTCAGGGGGTAGATTTCCCTTCGGTCGCCGAGACGGGCCTAATTTTCAAAACAATTTCCCTAGACCGGATCAGGAGCAGTAATGACACTACTAGAGTGTTACCAAAGATGGAAGGATATAGGAACCCCTGAATTTGTATTGTCATGGATACAGAATGGTGTTAATTTACCATTCCACAGTATTCCGTCAGAAAGTGAGCAAACTAATCACGATCGCTTGTCAGTTAGTCAGAAAAACTTTGTTGATGAGGAGATCTCAAAACTTACAATCTCTGGTGCCATAGACAGAGTGTCTGTTCAACCGCATTGTGTTCATCCAATAGGTGTGGTTCCAAAGCGTAACAATAAGTCACGGTTGATTGTGGACTTACGTCATGTGAACACCTTTTGTAATGTTACAAAATTTAGATATGAAGATGTATCTATGTTGTCAGATATTATTGAGCCAAATGACTATATGGTGTCATTAGATTTGAAAGATGGGTTTCACCATGTGCCAATACACAAGTTTCATAGGAAATACCTGGGATTTTCTTGGCGTGGATCATATTATCAATGGAATGTGCTTCCATTTGGTTTATCGTCAAGCCCGTATTATTTTTGTAAGACACTTCGACCTGTAGCACAGCATCTGCGTAAACTGGGCCTAAAGCTGCTAGTGTACATGGACGATATAATTGTTGCAGCTAAAAAAGAGCTCATTACTGAACACACTGACACTGTTCTAGAATCTCTAGGCTGGAAGATTAATTACGGAAAATCCTCTCTTAATCCTACGACCGAAAAGGAATTTCTTGGTTTCTTGGTGGACTCTGTTGGACCCGATGGTGTGCCTGTTCTGAAAGTTCCAAAGCACAAAGTGAGGAAGTTAAAAAAAGACATACGGAGAGCAATATCTAAGCCTTGGATTAGGGCCAGACAGCTGGCTCGTCTTGCGGGCCAGTGTATCTCGGTTTGTAGGGCCATATTTCCAGGAAAACTTAAACTTAGATCAGTGTATAGACTTTTAGCGTCCAAAGAATCGTGGGAATCGACGTTGGTTTGGACACACGATAGTGTTTCAGATCTGGAATGGTGGATAAGCGCCTTGGATTCCTGGAACGGTACCACTATGCTTGTGAGGACCTTCGACGGACAGCTCGAAACGGATGCGTCAAACACCGGCTGGGGAGCAGTTTTCAAGGGTCTTTCAGCCCAAGGTGTGTGGACAGTAGAAAACTCGTTTCAATCCATCAACTTTCGGGAGATGCTTGCCGTCTTAATGGCTCTCAAGTCATTCTCTTGTCACCTGAAAGGCAAGAAAATTCAATTGTTGTCCGACAACGTGACTACGGTTGCTTACCTAAATCACATGGGAGGTCCAATCAAGGAACTAACACAACTTGCGACGACCATATGGGAGCTTTGTTTAGAACACGACATTATGCTAGTAGCTCGCCACCTACCGGGAGTAGACAACATCCAGGCGGATTTGCTGTCCCGCCGATTCGATCGGTTCGAGTGGAAGCTACATCCACGTGTCTTCAACATGCTAGATCACATGTGGGGTCCTCATACGATCGACAGGTTTGCCTCGTATCAAACGACTCAGCTGCGAGACTACAACAGTCGGACTTACGATCCTTACACTCAAGGTATAGACGGGCTGGCTCAGGAAGATTGGGGTGTGCACAACAATTTTGCCAATCCCCCCTTCCGGTTGATACCAGATGTGCTTCAGAAAGTCGTGTCGACCAGATCCTTTGCCACAGGGATAGCCCCTTGGTGGCCGGCACAGACATGGTTCACAAACTTACAAAAACTCTCGATTTGCCCGCCTCTGAAACTTCCTCATCAACGATTTTGTTGCCTCCCCCTATTGGCAAAACCGGAACCAATGGCAAACCCGAAATGGAAACTGTTTGCTTGGAGAATCTATGGAGGCAACGGTTAGTTAGATCCGGGTGGGCTATTCGAGCTGCGGACCAGATAGCTTATGCTTTAGCGCCGAGTACTCTTCGGTTGTACAATTCTTATGTTAAAAAATTGAAGGATTTTTGTGTTGAGATGAAATGTGTGTTTCCCCCAACAAGTACAGGTGTGTTGGCAAGTTATTTGTGTAAAATTTCAGATTCTTCTCTTAAGCCAAGGTCTCAACTAAAAAGTGCTTGTGCGGCCATATCCTGTTTGTTTGAAGCTATTGATATTCAGAATATTGTGCACAGTCCAGATGTTGCTAGATTGACGCAAGCTCTTGTTAAGTCGGGTACAAAATCTCCTATGCAGCGTTCCAATGTGTTGCCGGTGTCGGCATTAAGTGATTTGTTTCTAGGGTGGCCAGAAAACAGGACCCTGTCAATTAAACAGCTTCGCCAAAAGGCGGTGACCCTCTTGGCGCTGGTGGCTATGTTGCGCCCGTCGGATATTGCGCCAAAATCGGTACATTATGATGCCCAGACTCGACTCACGGAATGTAATGCGTTTACAACGGATCAGCTAGCCTTCAACACGGATGGCTCACTGACTATTACTTTCTTCGGTATCAAGAATGACACTTCACGTACTGGTTTTGAGGTGTTGGTACAGCCTGCGAATAGCAGCAAGTTGGACCCTGTACAAGCATTGAAAGATTACATAGATCGGACTGCCGCTCTACGGACAGGCACTAATAGTGTTTTCCTGTCTCTGTATGCTCCACACAGAGGAATCCAGGCATCAACTGTCTCACAAATACTGGAACAGTCCATTAGGGATGCCGGTCTCTCCCCAAAGGAGTTCACTGCGAAATCTTTCCGTCCAACCGGAGCAACCACGGCTATAGAGTCTTGTCAGGATCCTGTCCTGTCATTATGTCCACAGCAGGACGCCTAAAGGCTTTTCTGATTCAATTCTGAAAGTGTGAGATTTATGCTGTTTTTTGGTGGTATTGACTACTCAGTGTGTGTTTTATTTTTGTGTATCATGTATACTTCCCCTTAACACAATGTTTTTCAGTGTTTATATATAGCAGTTTGCTTTATAGTATTCTACTGTATTGCTTTGGTTTTCTTTTACTCACCATATAGGCATTTACGTTTCATGTAATCTGTTGATGACGTAAGTTTACTAAAAACTGTAGTCAGACAGATTACAGAGAGTTATCTCCCTTCCCTGAAGGGAATCTCTAGTCAACGGAGGTTGACTAATTGTTCTTGTTTGGTGCTAGGTTTTATTGGTTGTTCATTGTATATGTTTATTTCAGTATTATTGATTAGTAATCACCTTATTGTGTATGCTTATGTATGGCAGTACGTAGCATTGAATAAAGGACATATAGGCATTTACGTTTCATGTAATCTATTGATGACGTAAGTTTACTAAAAACAATAAGAGGTGAGGCTTTGGCACCATTTGCAGAGTTAAAGAATAAAGGGGCTTCTGTTCATTTGACGAATCGCTTGCAGCAATCGGAACGTGCAATTGTTGATGTTTTATCTCTGGGTTTACATCTCCGAAACATTATGTGTTTCTCCAGTATTTATTTCTCCGCAGAAACAAAAAGCAAGGTGAATGAAATTTGTTATTTGGCTAACGTTATATCTTTCGCGAAGTAAGTGTCCCATACTTAAGTTCATCTTGCCGTCGCCTGCAGGATAATTGTAAACAGAAAGTTTACAGAGTGCAGTTTGTATACGTGCGCCGAGGAATGTGAATCGGTGGAAAATTTAGAAGTAGTTATCAGCAAAATAAATACTCCAATTTGTCACGAGGAACAAATCAGAGGGCAGTTTTTTCAAACTAGTTTACGTCATTTTAAAATATTCTTTTGAATACCTATAACTGTTTCGTAAAATAATGTTATTGACAAATCTCTGTTGAAAGATTTGCAGTTAGTAAGATATCATACATGTACGGTAGCTGTTTTTTCGTGTTTTTTTTTTACCATAGCATGGTATTGTGTGAATTATTGGCGTGGCAGGAAAGGCCAACGACCAAGCTAACTTGAATTGTTATGGTGAAGAACTTCAGTAAACTCAAATAAATTCTACGTGTAGATGGTTTCGCAAAAATAGCTCTTTAAAATTATATAGTTTAAAAGGGTCGTCTCATAGATCTGCGACCCGGATGGTCAGTGAACATGCAACCAATCACATATTTCTGGCTTGGCTTGACATTTGGCTTCTTAAATATTTTGTGTGTGAAATACATTCCCAACACGAAAATAGCTCATGTATATTTAACAATGTTTTATTAGAACTATAACCAAATAATGCTCAATCAACAAACAAATACTAAGTACCTTCCAGTGCGGTCTTCTTTACTTTTCCCTTAACGCCATCCACTTTATCTTTTCCATTTGCTAAAACGAAATATCATTTTGAATGGATATTGCAATAAAAGATAAAACTGATAATATCATTTTGCAATATAAACATAGGCGAAGTATACTGAAAGGCAAAAGAAACGTCGCTCTTATGACTCAGTTCAATGACCTTGAATTTTATACGTCATTTAAACCAGATGTAGGATTTTATCCAAATTTTTAAGCCATGAGTAAAGCACAATTCTTTACAGCCAATAATACCCATTCCCATACTTTGAGATTGTTTATAGTGATTTTTAACAATGGACAATGGAAGAATGTTAAAAAAGCAGAAAAGTGCATCCTTTGTGCAAGCATTTACAATCTGAATCAATAACAACAATCAGTCCCGTAAGTGTCACAGCGACTTGTGAAGCCGATTTCACAACATTTTGAAAGCGAAAATGACATTGAATGACTCGAAAAATGACGTTTTTCTGTTTACGTTGTAACCCAGTTGTTTTGTTTTAGCGGCAAGTACTGGTGCCTCTAATGATACAGAGATCGTAATGATGTTCTTACACGACCATAAACATGTTTGATGGCATTAAATGATGCCTAACAGGCCACAGCGGTCTTCCAAGGTTGATGCTATCTTTTGTCAGACATTTTGTTTTTCACCAGGTACAAAAATGAGTTGGATTAGATGCTCATTTTGGGCGGTATATAACTGTAGAGTTTGATAAGAAATGCACACGCACCTTGGTTTTCATCACAATCACTGAAAACCGTGTACCATCATAACCATGATGAATTAAAACGGATTTTAAAAATTAGCATCAAAGATAATTTTTCCATTTGTTATTTTCAGAAAAATGGATTTGAACATGTTTCATAATTGATTTTTGATACAAATATCAGTTTTACAATTATGTGAAACATGTCTTGAATCACTTTTGAAATGCGACGTTTCTTTTGCCTTTCAGTATACATGTATTGCTCGATTTAACAAAAATTTTAGTACTCAGGATTTTCCAAACTAAGATTATTTCTTTGGGAACGTCGACGAGGAATCGACTGTATTAAATGAGTAATATCGTCATTAAAAGAGTACCAATGTTGGCATCTTAAGAAATGAGAAATAAAATTGTAAAGGTGCTTATTTTTGGTGAAGAAATGTTTAAAACAAACCTATAAGGTGAACATTTAGTTGTTCTAGAATTTGGAAGCAGTTTCTTAAGTTTAAACAGTTGGCTTGAACGTTTGAAACAACTCACATATAATGATATGTACCGGATATTGTTTCTTTCTTTGAAGTGTTTTATTTGATTTATACTTTTAAGGTTAAAATTATATTTGGAATCTTCATGCGACATATCTTCTTGATTACAGCATTTGGAAGAGGACACATTAAGAGAAGTCATAATCAGTTGTGTATTTTGATCTCGACTACAATATTCTTGCACATTATGATCGACATTTAGTTATTTCTGCATTTGAATTTGAAAATGTGAATGGAGTGATGAAAATACGTTGTTATTTTAGAATTTTTATTAGAAATAGTAGCCTGTACAGGTAGAATGTGACAACATGTACAAGTAAGTAGACTAACACTGTCAGTCCGATCGGTGCTGATATATGTGCCATTTTTGTCGTTGGTCAAATGAAAAGCAATAACATTTATCCAAACAAAATGTCTTCGAATGATTTAAATCTCTTACCTGTGTTGAAGAGACAAAGCTGTGAGAAGTTGGACTTGGCTGGCAAAACATGTTGTGGTTCCCGAGCGATACAGAAACACGTTCCCTTGTTGAAATTCCCTGTCCATAACTTTGTTTTTATCTTTGTTAATTGCGAGTCCTGACCTAACAGTTCAGATTTTAATCTATCTTGAAAGTTTGGCTCGTACCAAAAACATAACTCTTCAAACCTTGTAATGAAGAAACTGCATTTAAAAGAACACGTGATAAGTGACGTTGCTTGTGGCTTTTCAACTACAAAGTACGGAAGATTCCCATCTAAAATCACGCAATGTGACATGAATATTACCATGGCCATTGCTAATACATGTATGCTGATAAAATAGTCCTGGAAATCAAATGTGTAACTGTCTGTTATATTTATCCGCACGCTGGAAGAACATTTGGTCTCGTTGTGATAACTCATTTGTATCCTTTTTCAAAATAATGAGTTCCTTGTATATACTAAATAATTCATTTAAATGTGTTATGTCCAAAATGTTATTAAGAATTTAGTTGATATAGAGGAACGGTTTAAGAAACGCAAAAGGCTAAAACTCTCAAATTTATTGAAACTGTAAGTTTCTTAAGTTTGATTCTTCTTCGTTTTTATTTTCTTCGATTTTTTTTTCTTGTTACAATAATCGTTTACGATGTGTAATATGTATGCACTGATGCCTGAATTCTGGCACCTCTGCCCTCAAACACACCAGGTAAACTCGGTATCCCGTCGCTACAATTGCATTGCATTTGATCGTAACAGAATCATTCCTTTTTGAGAATACATCCTTTTTATTTCATTTCTGTTACATAAGTTACATAACTACATGTACTTGTCATATTATTTATCAAACATGATCACTTTCACTCTGATAAATTTAGTTAAGTTTCGAAATTGACGGTTTGACGCAAGTCAATGTCCGGTTCTCAAGGAAGTAAATGTATGCCAGAATCGGAAAATCGTTGCGTACGTCAGAAAAAATATTTATTTTAGTGATAAGCCTTGGTATGGCGTGTAGAAATATAAAGAATAATTTTTTTCTCTTTGAAAAACAAAGTTACGAAATGGATAAATATTAGTAATATTCCTTCAAAATGTTGTTTTCTTTTGTCCATGGTCAGCAACCCATATGATCACATAAAGAAATTTAACTAAATATAGATAGATCTTCCAAAATTGAATTACTAAGACAGAAACAATATCTATTTTGGAAATCACTTTAGCGGATACACTACCGGCCAAAAGAAACGCCTAGTTCATTTCTTATAAGATTTCAGAAAAACTTAGCAATAATTTAGCATGATGAAATACTATACTGCCAAGTTTCAGAACTTCAACTGCTGTTACAAAATTGTTTGAATGAGAAAAGGGCAAGTTGTTCAGTATTCGATCAATGTTAAACTGGAGAAATTTCATTGAAATAGATTTACAAACAAATGCGAGTTCAATAACGTGTGAGACCATCGCGAACAGCAATACAGGCATGCACTCGTCGACGCATTGCCGTGGTAAGACGTCGGATGACTGCAGGAGCGATGCGTCTTCATTCTTCTTGCAAGGCCTGAATAAGATCATTTCTGTTCAAAATTCACATTTGTCCCTTCCGAATCTGTCTATCAAAGTGATCCAACAAATGCTCAATAGCATTGTGGTCAGGGGATTTATATGGCCATGGAATTGAATCAATATTCTGTGCCTGCAAGAAGTTGGCTGTGAGGCGAGCAGTGTGGATAGGCGCATTGTCTTATTGCATCATAACCTTTGGTTCTGCAGAAAGAATGGATTCACAACCGGTCTTAAAACCTAGTGAATGTACTTCTGGGCGTTCAAATTACCATTTACAATCACGAGGTCTGTCTTTCTGTCTCCCCAGATGCCTCCCAATCACCCCTCCACCTCTTAATGCTCTCACCTCTTAAACACACTCATCACACGCACTCTTCCGTCAGTTAAGAACAGCTTGAACCTGCTTTCGTCTGTAAACAACACACACGCCATGTTCCAGTCCTGAAATATCATTACTGTATGGGACCACCTCAGTCGGTTACGTCGATGAAGCGGGGTCAAGGTTACACCACGGAATGGTCTCTACATCCGAAGACCATATCTTCGAAGTCGTCTACCTAATGTCTGCTTACTCACAGCTTGCCCAAGTGATTACGCTGCAGATGACGTCATAGTGTGCAAAAGATTACGTAGTTGTATTAACTGGATGTAGCGGTCTTCATTGTGTCTTGTCACGAGCGGATGTCCAGTTCTTGGTCGATCTAAGGTCTTACCAGTGTCAAGAACCGGTCTCACCAGTCTAGTAATGGTTAATGTGTGGCAATTAAAGGTTCTGGTCACGTGGTCCTAATCATGAGTCGCACCCTGCTGCAGCATTCGGACTGCTCGCTCTCGCTCGTCCTGTGACATTTTGGGCATTTCCGTTTGGATAATTCACATCAGAAAAGTCGACTGAGACAGCCCATTTCCTATTATACTTGAAAATGGCACATGCAACGGAATTGGCATGCTTTGCATAATCTTCTCTGTAAAATCAATTTTCTTGAAAGTTATTGATGCAGATTGCGTTTCATCAATGGTTTCAATGACTAGTATTTTCATTTCCAGTTATCCTCTGAATTACACAAAAGTAACAGCATTACTTGTGTGACACTTGTTCTCTGCACATTTAAAAATCAAATGTTAGATTTACACCAATCTACAGATTTTGAAATTGCAGATCTTACCAAGTTAAGATTTTCATAAAAGATCATCCAATAGAGCCTACATGCAACTTTTACTGTCAAATATGTCTTATCATTTTTTAGCGGTCGATCGATACACGGTCATTGGTTCACTGTATAAGCACAATATAAATATTTTATTAAAAGTACCCCCTCTATTTTGTGTCATAAAACATACAAAAACAACGAAACAAACATGTTACAAGTGTAATCTATTTTATTCATTTGGAAAAAATTATAAAAATGTTTTTTACAAATATGCACTTATCAAAGCAAGCTAAGAAAATTAGTTTGATATTTTTACTAGAACTTTAAAGGAAAATGAAAATTAATGGTTCCAATTGAAAGACAATGTATTTAAACTAAATGAAGCAGAACTAATCCAAATATATAACGTAAATTTTAGCCAAGCGATTCCCTTTTCTTACACAAAAAGAATTAAAGGTGTTCACACAAAATGGCCGCCAATGGATGTTATGTGAATTTCCATACTTTGTCCTCTGAAAATGAATTTTTTGGCAGATTTTTGACACTGTCAAATTCATACATTTAGCATTAACTTACAGTTATCAGTGAAATGATGTAATGAGTGATTGCAGTGTAGATGTTAAAATGAAATCAAAATGTTATTTCTAAAAAGAAACTGTGCTATTTTTTTTGCTTTTCATTTTTAAGACAAGACTCCTATGCTTAGACTTAGAAATCCGGTTGAACAAATGTTTATACTTTATTTGAAGATTTAATACCTCAAATTCATTATGTAAGGCATAATTAAGGATATAAAACGAATTAAGAATGAAGTGACTGAATGAAGTCTGAAGTAGTACAGAATGGTTCGTAACGAGTTATTATAGTTTTTAATAATCTTTGCATAAAAGTTGAACTAGCGAGACAAACGGTCACCACAAATATATGAGCTACAGTGCCGTGCCACTTATATTCGTACGATTCAAAATGGCCGCCGTTTGTTTACGTGTCGACTCGATTTTTAAAAGCAGTAATGATCAATGAAAAATTGTGTTACATACCTCTTAATACTTTGTAAGATGCCCCTTCATAGTGAGAACTTTAGCTATCCTTCGTGGAATAGATTCATAAAGGCCACGAATAAAGTCTAGCTCGATGTCTTGCCAGGTAGTGTGGATTGCGTCGAAGAGCTCATCACGGGTGGTAAGCACATTGACAGTGTCCTGTAATTTTCTCTTTAATTTCAGCCACACATTTTCAATAATATTTAAATCTGGGGATTGTGCTGGCCAGTCCATCGTGTTTATGGCGTTATTGGCGACGAAATCCGTCACAATATTTGCCCTGTGAACGGGCGCATTGTCATCCTGAAATATATAGTTGTTATCAGGAAAATGCCTGGCTATAACAGGCCACAAATTATTGTCAATCACTTCTATATACTTCTGAGCATTAATATGACCATCAACACGCACCAAAGTCCCAACACCGTGGAAACTGACACTTCCCCACACCATCAAACTTAACTTCCGGGTTTGAGGAGGACACACGCACTCGGGTCGTTCAGCTTCGTTTTCTTTCCGCCAAATGTATACACGGTTATTGTTTCCAATAACCACCTGACTCTCATCTGTAAATATCATTTTCTTCCAGAAATTATTTACAGATTCATTCTTCATTCTCCGACACCACAACACACGTTTTCTTCTGTTCACCCCTCTGACAACCATCTTCTTCTTGGGAATGCGCCTGTGAAATCCTTCTCGATGTAATTCACGTTGAATAGTTCTTTTCGAGACAAGCTGGTTTCTTCCCGAATTATAAGCAGAAGTTATGTCATTCATAGGTTTCTCTCTGTTCTGCTTGACGAGGCGAAAGAGCGAGGTCCGATCTCTGTCTTATAAACCTCTGGTGACGTCATCCCTTTGTTTAACAACATGCCATAACCTGGATGTAAGACCCGGACGAAATCAAGTTAGGTCTATCTCTGATAGAAAGACCTCATTTGAGGTATTTCTATCACAGATAGACCTCGTAATCGGTCTCCAAGTCAGATAGACTTTCCTGATGATGGAATGAACTTAGAATAATTTTTCAGATTTACAAAGCAATTGTCAAAAATTGATATCGAAAATTTTCAAAGTTAAAAACTTTCAAGTTGTGACGGCTGGATTCGAACCTGTAACCCTTCGCTTATTAGAGCAACGCCTTAGAACGCTCGGCTACAGAGACCGACATGATGATTGGAGTTGAATTACTCTATTTACCTTCTTTGCCTCGATATAACGCAACCGAGGGTGACATACCCTTAATAAAAAGAGGATCTGGGAATCAGAAATTATAAAGTGTGTAAACTTTGACATTTGACGTTTATAAATAGGAAGTAAACACTGATCCTTCGTCTTTTACTTTAAAAATGGCCTAAACGGAGGGATTAAGCTCTTTCGGCGTCCGAATCGCATACGCGTAAATTTTAATATTTGAGTGACTCCATTTTAGACCGATTCGTCTTCTCACGATTCACCTCACTGCTGCAGTCACACCGCGATACCATCTGCTTTTAAGCACAAGTGTCACGAAATGCACGTGCACAATGTCACGTGATCGGCTGCGTCGCCTGATGATGACACTAATATTTACTGTCAACTTTTTGTTTGTAAAGTTAAATGAAAATATTTTTTTCAGCTTTTGATTACTTAACACATAACTTAAATTCGTTTTTAAAACGATTGTTATTAATGGTTTCCAAATCCTGTCACAAACCTATGAAGTCATTTGGACCAGTTCATTTTCATAGAGGGGTGTGAGTATGTTTGAACTGCTATATTTTTGTTTTATTTTTTAAATGCAATCTTCCCTCAGTTCATAAGCCGGTTAAGGTACTCAGACTCGGTCTTGGTGCCTGTAGATAGACCGCAGGGGGAGTCGGGTAGGACTCCACGGTCCTACCCGACTCCCCCTGCGGTCTATCTACAGGCACCAAGACCGAGTCTGAGTACCTTAACCTTTACTGACAGTACAAATTGTCTCGCTGTTCGCGGGATGTTTTCTACTGAACCTGTTCGGTGAATTTTACCGAAAAAGCTTCCGAGAGTCGACTTGGGAACTCCCAACAGGTCACCAATAGTTTTGTAGCTATGTCCTTCTTCTTTCAACTTCAGCGCTAAGCTTTTCACATCATTACTAAGTTCCTTCGATTTTCGCCCCATGATGTACGAATTGTCGTATGCTTTCAAGGAAAAAGCAGACGACAATTTTAATGACGTCACGTGATAGTCACGTGACCTAATGGACGCCATGTCAAATTTGAAGTGGTTCCAAGCAATATTTACGCTGCGCGAAGCGAAGAATTAACCATAAATAAAAACCGTTATAAACCGTTGTGAGATCGTACGAATATAAGTGGCACGGCACTGTATATCGAAAAGTGATCAACTACTGAATAGAGGTACATGTATATTTTCTCCAAAATACAAGTGATGTAAATATATAGTGAGAATAAAACAGAGGCCATTGCAAGCGCTTTACAGTCACAGATAAAGACAGCAGAAAATACATGGAGGAGGACTGTCGAAGTCTGGCCTCAGATTTGTTAGTAATATCACATAATAATAAAAAAAATAGCGGATATTTGTAATGCGCCTGTATCCGTGCATTGGATGCTCGCTCAAGGCGCTACAAAGGAAGAAATTGTAAAAAGTTTTATACATTATAAACACAGGAGTTCATCCAGAGTAGCAGTTTGATTGAGAAATTATCTATGAGAATGTAAAGGAGAAATAATGAGTTTTTAGTAGTGACTTGAATGTCATTATGAGTTCAGAGATGAGGCATATTTGACGTAGGTTGACAGTGAATTCCAAAGATATGGTGCCGTGTTGGCAATGAGACTTGTCTGACTGTATATACCAAAAGTGTTTAATCATGAAATAGAAAGGATATGAGAGGCATTTGAACAACACGATACTCGATACTCGTTTACTAAAAATCTTGATAAATAGAGGATACTAAACGACCTTCCATTTAATACTATTTTAATAAGACGAGTTAATGACTTTGTATAAAACGAGCGAAAACGAGTTTGATACCAAATCATTCACGAGTTTAATAAAAATAGTATTAAATGGAAGGACGTTTAGTATTCTGTTTATTACACGTGAAGAAAAATGCTCGTATACTGGACCAGTATACGTCAGTAAACCACCCTAATATACTGAGGTATACTAATTAGGAAACCACCCTAATTTACTGACGTATACTGGTCAGTATACTCTGAATTTCCATAGCTCAGTATATCTCAGTATATCTCAGTATATCTCAGTATATCTCAGTTTACGTCAGGAAGTGCTCATTAAAAAAAATTCAAGATACATTTGATTTTTGTGTTATTTATAATGTAGTATTTATATATTGTTTGGTTTATTCCAGCTGCAATTCTTCTAATCGAACTTTTAGTTAGATAAATAGATAAATGTGATAGATAACTTACGACACCATAAACCCAAATGACCTACTCGTTTTTAAATGAGTTGTGTAGTACTGTGTACACAATTGAATTTATCGGCGGGTCAAAGTGAGTAATAACATTGATAGGATAGAGTAAAAACCATTAACAGTGAATTAGATTTGAAGGTCATAAACTAAATGATTTTGTAACAATGTTTCAGATTCTGTAATATCGTATGGAAACAGGTCTGAAGTATCGCTAGGGGAGAATGAACAGTTATGAAATAACACTTTTACTGATTTATTCATGACTTAAATTAGCCTTACATAGATATCATCATAATAGAAATTTAAATACCGATGGATATCTATATCAATGCGGCTAATTAAACGTTGTTCTTTAAAGGGGCAGTAGCACGTTTTTTGAGAATTTTATATTTAAAAATTTTCACTGATAATTGTATGTTAACGCTAAATGTATTACTTTGATAGTGTCAAATATATCATTACACAAGCCAATCATTCATAGTCAGAGAACAAAGTATGAAGATTTACCTAAAATCCATTGGCGGCCATTTTTTTGTGAACACCTTTAATTCATTTTGTGTAAGAAAAAGAATCACATGGCTAAACTTTACATTATATATTTGAATTATTACTGCTCCATTTGGTTTGAATACATTGCCTTTCAATTGGAACCATTTATTTTAATTTTCCTGACATCACCTTATATTCCCTCTAAAAACGTGCTACTGCCCCTTTAAGTGTAATATTGTGGACTATTCAATATAAAGTGAAATTCATCTTCAACATCGTCTTGGCAATAAACGTGTTGATCTGGATAACTGGCTAAAATCAAGAATCCTTTTTTTCAAATAACTCCCAATAAAAAGTCTCTAATAATCTAAACATTTCAGGATATTGTGAAATATTAATATCAATGGTTGGTGGAATGCTTTTTCATATCATTTTAATAGGTATCCATTGGTTAGAAATCCATTTCCTCTTATGAGGGATTGAAATGTAGAATTATATAACTATGCAATGTATAATGGGCCGGTGGCCTAGTTACTGAATAAACTCTCTCTCTATGAGGGATTAAGAATCAGAAAGAATTAGTTTACAATCTTAAAAATTTAGTTTTTGAAATACATGGCAACCATATATCATTTATACATATTATGTGACATCGGCATTACAAAGTATGCCAAAAGATCGGCTGCATAAACAACATGTGAAACTAACCTTATCGAAAATGAAATCCTCTATATTAAAGCACATAAATCCATCAATGAATAGTGATAACACTATGTTGCAGCACCTTGCAGTTTCTGCCTTACTTCAACAAAAGTTAGGTACAAATGAATATGCAGAAATATAGGGAAAGAAACTTTGCATTGGGTCTTGGTTAACCTCTAACATCTGATTGGATAACTAGATAAGAGAGACCAGTGACAAACAATGCCTCGAGTATTACTCACCTGTCAGCGTGGATTGTCAATACACGTGTCAATCTGTCTAATTGACGCCATAAGCTAATGAGGAAATGGTATCGTCTAATTGACACCAATAGTTAATGAGGGCTGAATGCTACAAAAACAGATTCCAATATACGGCTTACATTGATGAGCTTGTCTTTGAAAAGAGAAATACATTACTGAATATATAGATACATATATACAGCAACAGATATATAAGTGAAACATATTTCATAACACCAAAAAAAAAAAATCACTTCTCTCTGGGACACCGGAGAGATCAGACGTATCGTCAGTCGCTCGCGCAACTTACGAAACAACCTTACCTTTCTACCCACAGCGTCTCTACTTGGATTGAGGATATTTATTTGAACATTACTACCCTGTTCGGATATTATTCAAGATTCAGTGAGACAACCCATTGAGCAACGCTCAACATTCGAATACGAGGAGTATTCACATTCTATTTGGACTCTACCCGGATCAACAATTCGGACTTACAACCCGGTCACATAGATCGGAAGAAGTATTCGGATTTACCGATTCGGATCAGTTATTAGGAATTCCAAATAGACTTTAAGTCTTCAACGTGAGTTCTTTAAGATTCTCCCTTGAAGCACAACAACAACATATAATACCAATTAGCACATTTGCTAAACACTCGAGTACGAGGAGTACTCAACACCCACCCCTCACTAACCCTGCACCCCCACAGCGCATTCACGCACCACAGCGCATACATCTCATTATATTTAATATAATATTAGATAAATTATATCTTACTAAGAAGTGTGTTCTATACCCAACCCCAAGCTGCAGAGGTCTAGCTTACGTAGCTCAGGTCTATTGTTTGATTGCATAACCGGCTTGCCGGCGTGGCGTCCAAGTGAATCACCTTGTTCCTTAGCGTGGACAAGGTCAGGTGTGACCTACAAGGTTGGGCTTGGAGGTGTGACGAGTTTTAGAATAATTTATTATTCTAGGAGGTTTCGTTTTAAGCTCTTTTATAGCTCTAGGAACCCAACTGCAGACATATATAGAAACACACTTCGCTTACAGGGCTAGTGTTAATCTTTACCATACTTAAATAAGCAATTACAAACCATGGATAATCCACTAGAATTATTCCAAAACTCCATTTTGGACTGTACTCCAACTGCCATCGAGATAAATAGAGATCATAACCAATTACTTGGCTCTGCTAATTTTCAAATTGCATTTGGCGATCTAGATGTACAAGAAAGCACCAGTATGGATACTGATGGATTTACTGTCTATAGCAACAGTAAAGGTAAAAATAAAAGACAGAGAAATCTGACCGACACGTCGGCTTCTACAAGCTCAACCCCCGACAATAGCAAAAAAGTAAAAATATCTAGAACAAACTATTCCACATCAACCAAAACTACTAGCACTAAGTTGCAATTAGTCATGACAGCAGCCGACAACACTGATCTCAATAGAAACATGAGTTGTCAAGACATGGCATACCAGCTCTGCAAACAAGGCGCACACCCCGCCAAAATCACTAAATGCGGAAAAGGTTTCCTTATTACAACTGATAACAAACAGTATCTGGACAACATATCAGGTCACACAACAATCAATGGAATCAACGTAAAATACAGCACTCCAAACTGGGAAAAAGAAATAAAGGGAGTTATAAAAATATGCAAAGGCAGAACAGACGAAGATCTGGAACATTGCAAAAATTATGCAAACAAGTACAACAGTATAAAAATACTGCAGGTCAAAAGGATAAAAAAACAAGAGGAAAATACACCAACAGTTATCTTGACATTTGAGGGAACAACACTACCCAAAGCCATCACTTTCGCGGGTATACCAAAAATGATTGTAGAACCATTCCTTAAACAACCAACCTTCTGTACTAAATGTTTTGAATATGACCATACAGCAGTAAATTGCAAAAATGCCAAACACTGCTCTAGATGTCACAGCTCGGGGCACGACTTTGACACGTGCAGATACAGAATGTATTGTGGTAACTGCAGGCAGGCAGGGCACAGCGCACTCTCACGAAAATGTCCCTATAGAATTAAGCAGTTGCAACAACTAAACAAACACCATTTCAAGACAACTGACAAAAAAACCAACAAAACAACCAAAGAGGATTACAACCTATCTGTAGTATTCAACCCCTCAAATCACTCTTCACCCAGACAATCACCAATCAATGAAGAAATTCTTTACTCTAGGAAAGTAATACCAAGACAACACGTACACAACTCTGAAGAGAAACACAAAAGGTTAGAGGAAACATTGAAAAAGGTTGAAGAAAAACTCCTTGAAGACATAAGGTCTACCCACAAGGAATCAGAGCAACACAACAAAGCTGGCAAAAATAAAAAACAAAACAAATCAGAAAAATATCTACCACCAATGATGAGAAAAAAACTCGCATACCCTCACAATTCTCAAAAAAACACTTCCAAAAAGTCACAACAACAAAGACAACAGGACCTTAGGGAAACACTTAATCGTAGAAACACTAAAGCACAACCAAAATCAAAACACACCAACAGTGTAGTGGATAGGATCATTCTATTCATAACACAAGCAATTATCAACTCAACACAAACATACTCTGACAAAGAACACCAAAGAGATGTCAAGAGAATGTACTCAAACGCTATGAAACTAGGGCTATGTAGCTTAAGCTGGGAACACTTCTTTGAGAAAATACACCAAAACAAACCATCAAATGTCACCTCTCGCTACCCAGTACGAAACAATTACTAGATCACACACGCTCAAACAATTAAGCCCCCCCTCACTTGTAATGGCAGACTTCACTGTACTACAACAAAATGTCAACGGACTAGGCACCAATGGTGCCGAGCTTAAAATATTACTACAAAACAAGACAATACAACCAAGCGTAATCCTTCTTCAGGAAACAAGATTATCTAAAAGAAGGGACTACAAAATCCCAGGTTATAATATAGTAAGAAAGGATCGTTTTACGGAGATAAGAAAAAACCCACATGGTGGACTAATAATTGGTGTAAAACATGGTATTGATTACAAACCCTTAGACATAAACATTGAAGGCATAGAAATCAATGGCGTAACAGTTAACATAAATGGTAATAAACAGACAAATGTTATAAATGTCTATTTACCCCACAGCACAAAAATCACAGTTGAAATACTCAACAAATTACTACCCTATCTCGCCAACTCAGCTTTTCTGGGAGGAGATTTTAATGCACACCATCGCCTCTGGGAGGCAGACGATAGAACCGATACAAGAGGTACAGTCATACAAAAATGGTTAGAGGATAACAAACTTGTTGTTCTCAACAATGGCGAACCTACTTTTCACAGGCTAACACAAGGTATATACACCACAATAGATCTTAGCATTATTACACCAGACCTAGTTAATGATGCTAGTTTATATGTTCATGACGACAGTTGGGGAAGTGATCACTTCCCACTATTCACCACACTAAAGAATAACAATACACAACAGGCACAAAAAAACAATACCCATAACAATTGGAATTTTAACAAAGCAAATTGGGAAATATTTCAAAATATTTGTGAGCAAAACCTAAACAACGATGTAATAAACGAGGATGTTAACATATACAACAAAAATATCACCGAGGTAATTATAAATGCTGCTAAGGTAGCCATTCCAACCAAAAGAATCCACAATCAAATACCTGTACCATGGTGGAATGAAGAAATTATGCAAGCAAGAAAAGAAAGAAAACTGCTCAGGAAAAAAGCCAAAAAGGATAAGAAGTTAATACAACAAGCGGCAGCAGCTAGAAATAGAGTCAAAACTCTAATAAGTAAGGCAAAAATCCAATCTTGGAAAAAAATGTGTAGCACATTAGATATCAAATCTAACTCAAGGCAAGTCTGGAAAAAGATTAATGTCTTTAGAGGTAAAAACACTAAATCACATATTCCAATTATCAACAACAGCAAAAACAAACAGGAAAAAATCGACAATTTATGCAAACAATTCTCACAAGCAAGTTCAACCAATAATTACAAAACTGCTTTTCAAGATAAGGTAAAAAATACACAACCTTGTCCGAAGGACAAAAACAAGCCAAACCTATGGTACAATAAGCCATTCACAATATCAGAACTTAACAATATTGTAAATAATAAAAAAGGAACAGCATCTGGTATTGATCAAACCAGTTACACTATGCTTAAACATCTCCCCTATAAATGCAAACAAGTATTATTAGACTTCTACAACAAGCTATGGAAAGACGGCAATTTACCAACAGACTGGAAAGAAAGTCTTATTATACCATTACACAAACAGGGAAAAGACCCTACCAAATCCGATTCATATAGACCAGTCTCTTTAACATCTAATCTATGTAAAACACTCGAAGCTATGGCAACGAAAAGATTACAACACTATTTAGAAACCAACGAATTGATCACACAAAATCAATCAGGATATAGAAAATCCTATAGCACCACTGACCATATTGTTAGATTACAACACTCTATCAGACAAGCTCAACAAAATAATAAATTCACTACAGCAGTCTTTCTAGACTTCAGTAAAGCATTTGACATGGTCTGGAAAACAGGCTTGAAACAAAAAGTTAAGAAAAAGGGCATACAAGGGGAAATGTTAAACTTTATAAACGACTTTATGTCAGACAGAACATTTCGTCTAAAAACAGATGATCAAATATCAGACAACTATAATTTAGAAAATGGGACCCCACAAGGAAGTATCATATCACCAACTTTGTTCAATATTATGATAGATGATCTATTTCACAAACTACCCAAACAAGTAAACACCTCACAATTCGCTGACGACGGGGCCCTTTGGGTCAGTCACAAATACCAACATGCAGCTGCAGAAATATTACAAAAAGCCTTAATCAAAGTAAATGAATGGACCCAAAATTGGGGATTTCAATTATCCACAAGCAAAACTGTATCAATTCTCTTTCGGCCAACACCCAGAGCCGACTGCAGACCACTGAAATTATACATTAATGAAGAACCATTAAACCAAGTTAAGTATGTCAAATTTTTAGGTATAATCTTTGATGAATATCTAACATGGAATCAACATATTGTTGAACTGTCACATAGATGCAAAAAAGATCTCAATATATTACGAATGCTTTCTCACACCACGTGGGGCAGCAGCAAGGAAATGTTACTCTTACTATATAAATCTCTGATTAAATCCAAACTGCACTATGGAGCAGAAGCTTGGTGCGACACTAGTCAAACCAACATACAAAAGCTAAAAACCATACAAAATCAAGCTTACAGATATATATCAGGATGCCTAAGTGGCACATCAATGGAGCTAGTCAGACATGAACTAGGTGAACTCCCGCTAGAAAAAGAATGGGAAGATAATATTACCAACTATATTGTTAGATCAAAACATAAGCCATGTTTACAAAATATTATCACTCGTAAGAAACAAATAATGACAAAAAGAGTAAAAAAAATACCAACACCATTTGGTGTTACCATGAAAAATCATATAGACAAATATGACCTTGATACAATAGACGTTATATCTGACCCATATACCAAGCATATCTTAAAACCTCCAGACATCCCCGATATCCAAGTTGATATCAAATTGAAAGACCTCATAGACAAAACTAATCCCAAACCTAGTGACCTCAGTAACACTCAAGTCTATATAGAACAAAACTACAATCAAACTGAATACATTCAAATCTTTACTGACGGGTCTAAAGATGAAAAGGGAAGAGTAGGCTCTGGGATAGCCTTCACTCACACAGGTGATGAAGATATATCCCTTAAACTACCAGACAAAACCTCTATCTTCACAGCTGAACTTGTAGCTATTCGACAAGCACTCGTTATCACTAAAGGCTACAAACACAAAAATATAGCTATATTTACAGATTCACTCAGCTCACTGCAAGCTATACAAAACAAAACGGAAAAAAATAGTCATGTACTTCTACATCAAATTTACCAGGGGTATTTTTATCTAACTCAGGATAACAACAATGTTAGATTTATATGGGTGCCTTCCCACATAGGCCTAACAGGCAATGAAAGAGCCGACCGAGCAGCAAAAGCAGGTCTAACCCACAGCAATAATGTCAACATACCATTTACTAAAAACGAAATTAAGAGCATTGTAAAATCAATTACAACGGATGAATACAACAAAACCTTTAAAGGCAACTGGGGACATACCCAGTACTATCAAGTACAACCTACAAAACTTACAAAAGCTAAAAACTTCCACAACTTTAGAAGGGTTGATGTAGCCATAACTAGACTCAGGCTCAACAATGTTTGCAACGGGGTTTATCTCCACAAAATAGGGAAAGCACCAAATAATCTATGTAATCAATGTAATGTCGAAGACACCATAAATCACATTCTGTTTCAATGTGATAAATACAAAAAACACAGGGGACAACTCCTTGAAAATGTAAGCGCTAACAACCCACAAGAACTGTTAGCCAATGCTAAAAATTACCAGTACCTTTCAGTATTCTTACTACAAACCAAATTGTATAAAACATTATAATTAATAACCACCTAGCCTTACACCCAAACTCTTAACCATTACCTACCCCTCATCCCCTCCCCAATTTAAGGGTCACTAAACCCTAACAACCACCCCACGGGTAAAACTCCCAGAAGGACCCTCCGCAAGCGAGACTGATCTCTTAAACCTCCTTCTTCTGGTAAGTGTTGGTCATGGCGACCCACGACCAGAGCTGGTTGGTGAGATGGGTTCACGATATACATTACCTCGGGACCACTCGCGCAAGCCTATACAAACAGGCGCGTAGGCTCCCAACGGGAGATTTCCACCCAACACCTAAAATAATATTTACCACTCCCATATTTGGGATAACTGGTAGGACTTGGGCACAGGGCAAAATGGTTAAAACTTTTCACTTAAAGTGCACGGTGTGGCTACCCCCGGCACTTCACTAAATTATAACTGGTAATTTTCCCAGTAGCAAACCTCAAAACCCTCACTGCCTGCTTCTTAATCGGGTTCAGTGGGGAGGACAGGTATTGTACATTAAGTGTATGGTTAGACTACCCCCTGCACTTTACATAGGTACAATACCAGTCAGACGACCTTCAAGAAAGAAAAAACGCACATTGCGAAATAACAACGCTGGAAACAACAGCAAATAACAGACTAAGTATATCAAACCAAAAAGATAAGTATTACTCCATTCACTCAATTATCAATAAATTTAGATATAAAACATTACTAATTACAAATAAATATAAATACAATTCAAACACAATTATTCAAATACAATTTTATCTTATCACAATTAAAAATACCATCTCAAATACTATATTAAACCTTTTTACTTCAATATAATTTCCCATACATAATATATTCTTTCTATCTCTTTCAGGTACCACGCCATTTCACAGCACTATTTATTTACTGACTATTCATAAAATCAGCCCCCCCCCCCCCCCCCTCACTCTATTCCAAATTCTAAATTAATTTTAACCACTTTAGAACTTTTATTAATTTTATTTGGGTGCCTAAGACCTATTCTAAATTTCATGCCCCTTTTTTTGGAAATAACTCAGGCTTAGACCCAACGTCGGCGACATCACCGTATGGTGAAGAAGACGTTAAACCCAAATCCAACAACAACATAACACCAAAAGTGCCAAAACCTGCTATCATTGTGTTCATATTCAGTTAAAATTTTGTTTGCGGTTTTAAAGAAAGAACACATAAAAATAACCTTAAATATAATTAATATTTCCCTTTTGTTGCATATATCTTTAGCCCAGGTTTTGTTTATAGTATTGTACAAAAAGACATGACAACCTCAAATGAGTTAGTTAAAGATAATGCTCTATTTTGATGCCTGTATGCATCCTTGAAATAATTATTTCCACTAGATTATTATCAAACAAGTTTTAGTTGAAAAAGTTAAATGTATTATTTCGAATTAACTGATTAAAAAATTAAAAAGGCAGAATGCATGTCAGTGCTAAGGGATGTATTGTTTGTCTCTTGTGCCAATTTTGTTGAAGATGAAACATAAAGAAACAAATTCCCTCTCTCTGTTTGATTTTTAGAGGAATTATAGGAAAAGTTTAATGAAATTTAAGACAAAATTACTTTTGTGACTTTGATATTGTTGAAATTGATGAAATTTGGAATTTAATTTTTAACTTTGATGCCAATAATACTTTAAGGAAGAATTTTTTTTATAAAGATTAATGTAACACCGACAATTCTCAAAAGATGTATACTTTTATCATATTAAAATAAATGAAATTGTTATCCCATTCATACATTTAAATTGATTATGTCATACCCCTTAATGACCAGTTGTAATGCTCCTAATCAGTAATGACTGCCCTCAACTATAAGTGCTTAATCAATGAACTATGGTAAAGATTGACAAATATGCATGTGGTTTAAACACAAAAGAAGGAACCGGATTGGTAAACAACCAAATGTTTATATTTATACCGCGCGGAAATATGCATGTTCTAGTTCGACTCTATAATGTAATAAAAAACATGTTATTGTGTGTATCTATGAATAAAAAATTGAAACTTTATTACCAAGGCCAGGGTCGAAAATAAAAGTTACAAGACGTCAGATTGCTCATGCTCAAAACATTGAGGTCTTGTCTTGGGTTATTTTAGTGCTTTGAATGTGATATCCCCTGTAGTGAAATCCCCTGAAGAAATGTGATTGAAAATACAGAAATTCAAAAACTAATCAAATTTCCACAAATCCGTTTAAAAATCAGTAGCCCAACGTCAGGAATGCATGTGGGTATGAATTAACAGAGACTATATTAAAATCTCGAGTGTTCCTTTGAGTAGTATATTACAATTGCATATCACACTTTAAGTTCTTAAGAAAATAGACTTGATCTACGTACTCTGATTATAGGGCAGTAAATTGTTTTATCTTTTTTTTGTATCACAATGTTGGAATGTGTTATTACAACACATTAACTGACATATCAGGTTATATGAATTTACAAATGTATTAACTAAGACATTTCAATATTGACGAATTAAATATAATCCAACAATTACCAATACAAGTGCCTGTACCTGAAAACGAAGCACCTGTAGGCAATACACATTTAAAGGGCAGACCCGCGCGGGGACATATTTACTAACGAGACTTTTATTACAGGGCCATAAAAAGTTCAAAGATACAGAGATAATGACTTGGGTTGAGATGTTTTCCTGACATATGCTGGAATATTCCAGCATGGTTAAAAATCTTTACATATCTATTATCGTAATGTGTCTATGTCCTTTCCTATTACAATTTATAAACATGAAATAATTGTGGTATTTTCTTTTTGTCACTTGTTCTTTTTGTCACTTGTAACTTGTTTATGAAGAATGTTCACGTACCACAAAAAGGAATAAAAAAGAAAAAAAAGAAATGTTCACGTTATATAATCTTAAACGGTTCAGACATAAAACTATATTTATAATTAGAATATGTGATAAAAGAGATGTAAATTCAGGAACAAATAACTGACATTCTCAGTAAAACGCATTAAAATGTAATAACTTTACAAGATAATAATTACAAATAAAGATTCATATATTTGTTGGTCTGTTTTTAATCTTATAAAATAGAAAATATACAATCATAGAAAAACAAAACATCATTCACATTCTATTTGTTTTAAAAAGGCATGATTCTGTCTTAGAGATATTTGAAATATTTTGAAAGATAGTTTAAATAAATATTTCTGGAGTCAGCGTTTGCCTTGATATGTAAATTCATGTGTTTACGTAAGTTAATCACAGGGAACCATACCTATAGCTATATATATAACTATTTAGACCGTTTATAAAAAACATTTTTAGCAACAAACCTTATAGATATAGAGATTACGATACGAGGAAGAAAAAATCAATTTGTATTACATCAAAAGAAAAAAAATAAGTTTTTTTTCTGCCAAAATATATGTTAAAATACACACAAGTATACACTAGTGAAGAAAGTCTAGATAACATTTGCTTCAGTGGGCTTATCTTCACTTCTTTATTATCAAAGAGATTTCAGTAAAACAAACATCAAAGACAATCATTTATCATAGTTATTTGATAGTCACTTATTATGTGAATTGCATATCACCCTTGCTTTTTGAGAAATTATTGTTTACCTACTTCATAAATCGACAAATCAAGTTTGAATTTGCAAGAAAAAAAAAATCATAATTGTGACATATAAATCGAATTCAGCAACTAAGTATCTGCATTTGCAAACGAGTTACATGTAGGCAATACACAAATACTTTGCTGAACCAGGCGGGACACCTCGAGATTTTTATTACAGGGTGATAAAAAGATCAAAGACAGTGAAATTGTCTTTGTGGCGTTTGTGAGAAGTTTCTTAAATTATCTTTGAATAACTCAAAACAATGATTTATATTGATATATATAATGATATGATATTTAATATAATGTAAAAATAAATGAATTTCCTTATATAAATAATAGATACATGAATTTCGTTGTATAGATAAATTGATAAATAATATTCACTTATTCCATCTTGAAGTTGCGTGAGATCAATAAATCTTTATTTCAGTACTTATAAGGCCTCATGCCTGTAGAAGTTATTTGCTTTAAAGACATTTGTTCTAAATAAAGTTACATAATATATGTACATGTAATAACTGAGTATTGCTTTTTGTTAATAATAAGATATTTTCCCGTAGATTATACTTGGAAGATGCATCGTCAAGTTAAGAATTAACAACATCCTTCATTATTCTCAGTTTTAAGAAAAATAATTCAAACATACAAATCAGTTAAAAACACTATTGTACATAATAAATGTTTAAATGTATTTTTTTCCTCTCCGATGAGATTTATCTATTGCTGTAAATACATAGTCAGGGGGAAACAAAATGACATTCACAGTTCATTTGTTTTAAAAGGGTTCATTCTGCATTATAAACGTAAGTCTTTGTTACTAAAGTTGAAAAAATAAAAAGTAAAAAAGTAGACGACGCATTCATGGGCCTAGGTACATGACATCAAATTCGAAAGTAACATACCTTTTACAGAGAATGAAAATAATTAATGCAGAAACCTTTCAAACTGTATGTAACTACGGGACAACACAACTTGGCACATGAGAGAAGAGGAGTTTGACACTGAGTCATTAATGACAGCAAGCAATCAGTCATGAATGGGCACCAACTGGACCCCTGTCAACACACTATGACTAAAACAACATAATAAACGCTCTTGGAAGTCTCTTATTACTATAAAAACAGGTTAACATCAAAGATATTGTAAAAAAACATAATTAGTTCGTAATTAAGATATCAATAATGATGTTGTGATATCTAAATATGGATTAATTAAGAATTAAGGAAATGTGAGTTTGTCTCCATCTATTGAATCAACTGTGGTATTAGACACAGATTAATCAAGAGTATTCATTCATGAGGTGTGAGTCTCAAAGAGTGCAAAAACTCATGATGTTAGGTCAGTGAGAATGTGTAAACAGTGTTTAGAGATTATATTATCAAATAATTTCATTGGTGTATATGAAAAAAGTGTAAAACAAGTAGTTGTTGGCTATCAGCCAAAGAGATCTCAAAGATTCAATTCCAGTGAATATGTAATCATTGCTAAGAAACAATGAAAATGTTTATATATCTATGATTTTTATTAATGAAAATGGATCAGCACAATAAACTTTCAGCATATTTAAGTGCTGTTCCTTCAGATCTCACAAAAACAACAACATCAAAATTCACAAAGTAATTAGATAAGTATTTACACGATGATAAAATAGTGGACAGCAATAAACGGTAAACAATCAACAATGATAAATTGAATTTAGGAGTTTAATAATTATTTGAAATGTTGTGAATCGTGCATATTTGTTTGGACAGATTCAAGGAAATTCTGATTAAATAATATGCTTGAATATTAGTTAACATATAGAATGGTATACAAATGCCGTCTATAGACAAATTTATTAGAACTTATCAAAGAATGGGCAATAAATAAATATTCATATATGTATTGTATCATGTTATTAAATTATTGCATCTAAATAAAGTGAAAAACAACCAAATGTTTTTTCGTAATATATGTAAATATAAAGTAATATAAAGTCATTAATAGGACTTTTTTTCCAGGGGACTCTTTTTTCTTGTCAAATTTAGGACTTTTCTTCTGATAACTTTCTTCCAAACACAGATTTTTGGCCAACGGTCGCTGTATATAGAATACAATAGGAAATAAAGGAAATAGTCTTCATGATTACGACAACAAGAACAAGCTGTTCATGGAGATATAACCGTCCATTCAACTAAAAGACGACAGTGCATTTACAGATGATAAACGCCACCTTGTTTTGCATGAATCCAAAACTAAATTAAAAAAAAAATGCTGCTTGCACATATTGCTTATTTCATACGACAAAAGTGTTTATATATGGACACTGGATAACAATAAACACACATATTGAAAAATGTTGGATTAACTATACATGTAAATTGCACACAAAAGTTTATTTATAACTATGAATAAAATAGGGTAATTTCACATGGGCATTTAATAGGTCACTAAATATATAATTCGGTTCGCTGATCTTTTAAGCTTGGATTCTGCATTTATCCTTTTTCATTTTGTATAAGTAAATCCTTTTTAATTGCATTCTTCATTGAGAATAAGTCACTTGAGATCAAGCTGGAAGTGAATCTCAGGCAGCAAATACTTGCTTGTTTTCGTGTCCTAATTCATGTATCATTAACATGAATAATATGTTTAAACCAACTTAATGTTTACCAAATCTGCCAGTTTGTTAGATGTAGCAATGAATGGATTCTAAAAGTTTAGAATTTTCTTGGATGGTTGCTGTAATATTTCCAAACATGATAGATTTAATGTGTTAGGCATGATATATTTGATATGATAAACGTAAAGAAATACATAAGAATTAACTCAGATAAATATTTTGCAAATGAATTACTTCACAGATATTGTCTTTTTCACAAGGATACAAATGGCCATCAGATGAATGTGTTAAGCTACAGTAATAGTACGTTCTTACTAAATGCAAGTTTATCCAACAAAGTTAGCTGTAAATTTAAACATATATTATTTCAAATTATGTACTGTAGGCTTCGTTTAGGCTCTAGTGATCTAGATTTTAATAAAATTGAAAGGCATATTTCAGATGATCCCACCTGTTCATGAGGCGCTAATCTCATTATTTACTGGTTTTCCCAAACTTTTCTCACTTAAGAAATGGTGCATTATACTACTAAAAAGGTACAGCTTAAAACAATCTTATATGGAAACCATGATATATCTGATCTTGGCAACTTCACCATTTTAAAATCTGTTAACCTCTTCATCACCACTTCTAATAGATGATTTTGATTTAAACATATCTTATTCAGAAGAATAGGATTGGGAACAAGTTGTCCAATTTAGAACACCCTCTCCATATAATCTAATAGATTCGAAAAAAGAGTTTAAGATGTTTACTTCCAAGCCATTGAAAGGAAATTTCTATTTTTATTGTTGATTGTATTATTGCATTTCATGTCATCAGAATGTCCTTTGCTTGAAACATCACATTTGTATCGGAACGGTATTAATATAAGCCCCTGGCTTGTTTGTCAGTCCGTTTCATATTTCCACGAATAATAAAATATGTTGAAACCATTTCAAATAATGATATTGTTCAATGTTTTAATTCACAGTGGTAGTCATTGAGGATTATTTGCACCAATAACATAATACAAGATAAATAATTAACTGAAAATAAACACAATGATACAATATCAATTAGTCCAGATTCATTTTTTGTGTTATGAGGTATATTTTACTTGCATTTCAGGGTTTTATTTTATCTGTATAAAAATGTAATTTGTCTTGGGTTTTTTTTTTGGTTTCTGAAAAGTTTAAAGCTTTATTGGTTGTTTTCCTGGATGCTTTTGACAATTAATTTTCTTCAATTTTGCATATGTCAGAGTGTTCAACATCAAGCCTATCTATGTTAGCCGTTAATTGGGAACTGTTATTGTAACAATCAGCCCTCGTTAGCCCCTGCTGTCAAGTTGACAATATATCACAGATTGGCACCTGCTGTGTATACAGACTTACAGGTGGGCATACTCAAGCCATTGCTTGTCACGTGTCTCTCTTATAACAATATGATGCAGTATCTGATTATTGAAATCCTAGTGGTTAAGAAAGAACCAATGAGATGATTTTAGCTAAATGTCTGCATTGACCTATGTACCCGACCTGATCATTGTTGAAATGACCTATGAAGACAGGGGCCAAAATGTGTTGCTTAATCTGATCAAATCAGTGATGGATTAATGTGCATTTGATGGAATATTGATACTCATACTCATATTTGCACCAATAACATAATACAAGATAAATAATTAACTGAAAATAAACACAATGATACAATATCAATTAGTCCAGATTCATTTTTTGTGTTATGAGGTATATTTTACTTGCATTTCAGGGTTTTATTTTATCTGTATAAAAATGTAATTTGTCTTGGGTTTTTTTTTTGGTTTCTGAAAAGTTTAAAGCTTTATTGGTTGTTTTCCTGGATGCTTTTGACAATTAATTTTCTTCAATTTTGCATATGTCAGAGTGTTCAACATCAAGCCTATCTATGTTAGCCGTTAATTGGGAACTGTTATTGTAACAATCAGCCCTCGTTAGCCCCTGCTGTCAAGTTGACAATATATCACAGATTGGCACCTGCTGTGTATACAGACTTACAGGTGGGCATACTCAAGCCATTGCTTGTCACGTGTCTCTCTTATAACAATATGATGCAGTATCTGATTATTGAAATCCTAGTGGTTAAGAAAGAACCAATGAGATGATTTTAGCTAAATGTCTGCATTGACCTATGTACCCGACCTGATCATTGTTGAAATGACCTATGAAGACAGGGGCCAAAATGTGTTGCTTAATCTGATCAAATCAGTGATGGATTAATGTGCATTTGATGGAATATTGATACTCATACTCATATTTGCACCAATAACATAATACAAGATAAATAATTAACTGAAAATAAACACAATGATACAATATCAATTAGTCCAGATTCATTTTTTGTGTTTTGAGGTATATTTTACTTGCATTTCAGGGTTTTATTTTATCTGTATAAAAATGTAATTTGTCTTGGGTTTTTTTTTTGGTTTCTGAAAAGTTTAAAGCTTTATTGGTTGTTTTCCTGGATGCTTTTGACAATTAATTTTCTTCAATTTTGCATATGTCAGAGTGTTCAACATCAAGCCTATCTATGTTAGCCGTTAATTGGGAACTGTTATTGTAACAATCAGCCCTCGTTAGCCCCTGCTGTCAAGTTGACAATATATCACAGATTGGCACCTGCTGTGTATACAGACTTACAGGTGGGCATACTCAAGCCATTGCTTGTCACGTGTCTCTCTTATAACAATATGATGCAGTATCTGATTATTGAAATCCTAGTGGTTAAGAAAGAACCAATGAGATGAGTTTAGCTAAATGTCTGCATTGACCTATGTACCCGACCTGATCATTGTTGAAATGACCTATGAAGACAGAGGCCAAAATGTGTTGCTTAATCTGATCAAATCAGTGATGGATTAATGTGCATTTGATGGAATATTGATACTCATATTCGGAAAAGGTAAGTTTCACATGCTTTTGCAGCCTATCTTTTGGCAAACTTGGTCATTTGATATGTAGTTTGTATATATGGTTGCCATGTATTTCAATTGTTTGATATCGAAATTTGTAAGATTGTTACTATGTCAAATACGTTAGATTACTTGTCCCTTTGTAACAAAAAGTTAAGGAAGAACAATGTTTGTTTCAATTGGATATTCCATTGAAAAAAGCTGCCAAATGCATTCAATAGTAATATTTTACAACAAATTGTATATAATCAATATAACTTTATCATTGTAATATATAATGTGATTGAATTGTAAATATTTTGTTTTGTACATATACCGGTACATTAAATGATGAAATAGCATAATGTTGTTGTGTTTTATATGTTATTTAAAGAGGCTGGCTCATGGGCATCTTTTTTGCTAGTAGGAATATTGATGATTATTTTTCTCTAAGTTTCCATACTATCACTGTTATTTATTTCAAATCATGCGAGAATTAGGAACATTCTACAGGATAACACACTTTTCAAGACTAATCATCAAGGAGATAGTATTTCTCTTTTGCATCCCTGTTGCGTTGGAAAACCATACATATTATTATTATTGTATTGTTAGTTAAGTGTTATTTTGGTTCGCCAAGTATTCATCAGATTGGACGAAGCATGCATAAAACAGTGATATTCTTTTGAAATAATTATCACATCTTGCGAGAATTAAGAACATTCTACAATATATCAGACTTTACAAGACTTAATCAGTCATTCGCATTCATAAAACACAGTGTTATTCTTTTGAAATAATTATCAAAATGACACCTAAAAAATACATTTTTTAAATCTTGCGACAAATTAAGAACATTCTACAAGATATCAGACTTTATAAGACTAATTCAGTCATCAGAGATAGCAGTTGTCTCCTGCATGCCTGTAGCGTCGAAAAACCATCAATAGGTGATATTCTTTTCTTTTGATACATTTAAATGTTGAAACAACACAAAACTTACATACATATACACAAATATACAAGAGTATAAAAAAATAAACAATAATATACAATAGTAAACAAAATATACAATAGTAAACAACAATATACAAGAGTAAACAACAATATACAAGAGCATATAAAAATATACAATAGTATACAAAAATATACAAGAATATACAAAAATATACAAGAGTATACTGGTTTTGGAAATTCGGAGTATACTGACCAGGAAATTTTTGGAAATCGTAAGTATACTGAGGTATACTATTTTGTATATTCGGGGTATACTGATCAGTATACCTCATTAAATTAGGGTATTTTGTCCAGTGTTACTTGCCCTAAAAATCACGCTAACTTGCCGAAAATGTGCTGAAACTAACAGTTCCGCGACTCGACACCTATTGTTACGAAGCCCTTACATTGTGACGTCACAACAGCTCACTTCTGTGACGTCATACTTGCATTGTAATATTACACTAGTTTAATATTGCCGTATAAATATTACACTGCGGTATCTTACACGTGCGTGAAATAATGCCTTATATCAAACGCATTTATCATTTTAAAGAACATATCATTACGTGTGGTTAAAAAGGCAGTTTAATTTATTCTGACTTTGCCCAAGGGATAAGTGCAATTATTATATGATAAGCGGTGAGAGTTTTCTCAGTTCTAGAAAAGTGTTCTCGTCACTGAGTGTGATATCACTTTTTCAAGTTACTGAAATTATCACAGAGAGGATGACATCATGTGTACAATGGTTTGAACTCACTTCTACAATCAACGCGACGTCATCGCCGTCGCTAAGTTACGATCAACAAAGGTACACGTGACGTCGCCAGAAAACTCTCGAGTCAAAGCCTTATGGACATTAATTACCACATTTTCGATCTCAGAGGCATATAATAAACCGAATATTTTTTGTGACTGGTTAAAGCCTATATTTTCACTTTGTGACTTGAAGGATATATGTAAAAGCAAAAGTTTTGAAGAACCAAGTATTGTTGCAACTGTCTTATTTGTTATGTCTTCTGTAGCCCTCTCTGTTAAAGACAGAAATATATGAATTTTAGAAAAATTAACAGTTGTTAATATTTAACAGTGAAAAATCATTTCCAAATTACAATCATTTTCCGAATTGAATAGTCAGGTGTACACTCAATGTTGGTATCCGGATGTGAACACTTATTTCCCCTACATGTCCCTGCCGGGCTATCTTGTTTATTTATAATATTAGATTTGAATTTTGCAAGCCACAAGAGTATTTATTGAGGATATGAAATACAATGTATATATCGAGTTGGTAAAACATATTTAAACATTTGAAATTATGTCTTTAATGCACTGATATGTTTAAAAAGTAACTTGTATATGTTACAGAAACAAAATATCGATATATTGTTATTATGTTGATGGTCATGGTATAATATTTCTGAATAAATAATCTTTGACAATATAAGAGAGATCTGACATTTTCATTTAATGATTTTTTATATACCAGTAAGTGTGGTAACAAGTACGGCCTAAACCATAGAAATAGAACAAACCATAACAACAGTGACATGTTTGGTATTGAGATATGAGATTTAACCCCTAAGCAATAAAGCCAACGGAAAGTTTAAATTCAGAATGGATATAATGGCTCATAAAACGAAAACATGTCTAACCAGAGATGTCTTTAGAATATCGACGGATAATTTCAAATAAAAAATAGAGCCATTGGCTCTGTAGCTCATCAGGCTTCATCATCAATTATGCTGTAGAGTGTGGCCAATGTGATTCCCCCTTTGTAGAGGCCACAGGGGCACCAATCATAAAATTAAGTATATGTATAGGCGACAAGTTTCAGTTTTCTAGGCCTTATACTTCAGGAGAAGTAGATGAAAATATATTTGAAAGACGTTCATGTTGCCTTTATTAGGGGCCACAGAGTCACCAAAGCTACAATATATAATCTTCACCAGTCAAGGAGTCTGTACACAAAGTTTCAGCTTTCTAGGCCTTGTGGTTCAGGAGAAGAAGATGAAAATAGGTTTTTAGGGTATGGCTCCTGTGGCCCTTATTAGGGGTCACATGGCCACCAAAGCTACAATTTATATTCCTCACTCTTCAAAGAGGCTATACACAAAGTTTCAGCTTTCTAGGCCTTATGGTTCTGGAGAATAAGATGAAAATAGGTTTTTAGGGCGTGGCCCCTGTGACCCTTATTAGGGGACACAGGGCTACCAAAGCTACAATTTATAATCCTCACTAGCCAAGGAGTCTGTAGATAAAGTTTCAGCTTTCTAGGCCTTATTGTTCTGGAGAAGAAGATGAAAATAGGTTGTTAGGGCGTGGCATATGTGGCCCTTTTTAGGGGTCACAGGGCCACCAAAGCTACAATTTATAATCTTCACTAGTCAAGGAGTCTGTACACAAAGTTTCAGCTTTCTATGCCTTATGGTTCTGGAGAAGAAGGTAAAAATAGGTTTTTAGGGCGTGGCCCGTGGCCCTTATTTGGGGTCACAGGGCTACCGAAGCTACAATTTATAATCCTCACTAGCCAAGGAGTCTCTACACAAAGTTTCAGCTTACTAGGCCTTATGGTTCTGGAGAAGAAGATGAAAATTCGTTTTTAGGGTGTGGCCCCTGTGGCCCTTATTAGGGGACACAGGGCTACCAAAGCTACAATTTATAATCTTCACTAGTCAAGGAGTCTGTACACAAAGTTTCAGCTTTCTAGGCCTCATGGTTCTGGAGAAGAAGATGAAAATAGGTTGTTAGGGCGCGGCCCCTGTGGCCCTTATTAGGGGGCACAGGGCCACTAAAGCTACAATTTATAATCCTCACTAGCCAAAGAGGCTATAGACAAAGTTTCAGCTTTCTAGGCCCTATGGTTCTGGAGAAGAAGATGAAAATAGGTTTTTAGGGCATGGCCCCTGTGGCCCTTATTAGGGGTCATAGGGCCACTAAAGCTACAATTTATAATCCTCACTAGCCAAGGAGTCTGTACACAAAGTTTCAGCTTTCTAGGCCCTATGGTTCTGGAGAAGAAGATGAAAATAGGTTTTTAGGGCATGGCCCCTGTGGCCCTTATTAGGGGTCACAGGGCTACCAAAGCTACAATTAATAATCCTCACTAGCCAAGGAGTCTGTACACAAAGTTTCAGCTGTCTAGGCCTTATGGTTCTGGAGAAGAAGATGAAAATAGGTTTTTAGGGTGTGGCCCCTGTGGCCCTTATTAGGGGTCACAGGGCGACCAAAGCTACAATTTATAATCCTCACTAGCCAAGGAGTCTGTACACAAAGTTTAAGCTTTCTAGGCCTTATGGTTCTGGAGAAGAAGTCGAAATTCCACAAAGTTTACGGACGGACGGATGGACGGATGGACGGACGGACGGATGGACGGACGGACGCCGGACACCATGCCATGCCATAAGCCCATCGGGCCTTACAGGCCAGATGAGCTAAAAAGAGCATACGTGATATCCATATCAAACTAAAAATAGAAAATGCATGCAATTGTAAGTCTGAGATGGTATCAACAACATCGAATCACTTAAGAACACGGCGCCTTCATATACAAATGTGATTATTTGAAAATAACGAATTCAGGATCGATTGTCTCAAATACGAATTAACTTAATGCATATTACTTACACAAACCAACAGAGTGAATTTATTATTTTTGCAAAATGCAAGTGCCTAAAGAAACAAATAGTTTCTTAAAATATCAAGTTTGACATGCATGACTAGAAACAGATTTACCAAGAATTGCTAATTCAATTCGTATTTGACATTACCGAGAAGGATATTCATATAATGCCTTCCACGTTATCTTTGCAATTCCGGAGTTTGCAGCGACTACAAAATAGCCCGTAATAACTTTTTTTCATACAAAGTTCATTCTTATCACAACAATCATCAAATCCCTGGAAAAAATCAACTCAAAACATTTTTCGCAAAATTTTGAGAATTTTTCCGACGGCATTTTGTTTTCGATGGAATTTTGTTTTTGACGGAATTGTTCCAATGGAATTTTTTCTTCCAATGGAATTATTTTTTTTACCGATTATTTTTTTTTTTTTTTTCACAGATTGTTTTGGGTTAGTTTTTACCGAAACATTTTGGGTTTTGTTTACGTTTATTTTTGTTTAAGAAAATGTTTTACAGGTTTTAATTAACATACTTAAACATGATCATATGCACTGTAACAAATTACCAACACCAGTTTAAAAAAAATAAAATTTATTACTTCATTTTTCGTGGTAAGACCCTTGCCATTTCATATCTTTTTTACATGCCTTGCGTGCATACGTTTCTGAGTGTGGTCTGCAAACAGGAGGTACAGATAATCTGAAACAAAAGAGGACACAATTTCAAATATTTCAAAATCGGCAAAAGCTCGAGATTATATTTGAATAAAGGAATTCTCCTCATGAAAATTGTTGTTTATTGGGATATGTATATTTAATGAGAATTATCAAAAGCTTGTTCACAGATTTGATGACTATCTTTAAATACTACTTTTACCACCTCACCTCTTGTATCAAGCAAGCAAGATCAGTGCTGGCAGACTCAACAGGAAACCCAAGAGCTTCCAGAGGTTCACTCTATGACAATATAACATTAAGACATAATAGGTCTGAGTATTGCACAAAATCTTTTACTGCAAAATACTGCAATATACAGCTCATGTATTTCATTATATAAAAAGACCTCATAAATCAACCTACGATGCTATTTTCGTGCAGTTTTAAAATATACATTTGATTTGATAACTTTCATATTCTAAACACTTGTAAATTTGCAAGGATAATGATTGCATATATATTGAAATGCTTATTATAATTTAAAATAGACCTCAAACAAATTTCTTACATAAGTAACTGCAAAAAACATGATATTTGAATGATTATTAATTGAAACTAGGATTGACGCGTCAATATTTAGGTCTTCAAGATTCCTCTTTGACCTTCACACAGTGTTTGACCTTCACATGACTTTTTGTGTAAGAGGTTTTGTTTATCCACATACAAAGATGTATGTTTTGTTTTGATAACTTAAATAGTAATGGAGTAATGAATTTTGGAACTATATTGAAAACACTGAAATTTGAAGATTTTTAGACCCCTACTCCATGTTGGTCCTTCTAGCTCCTTAACTATCAACATTTTTATGATAAAGTACAACAAAGCAAAAGTTGTGCTTGGAATAACGCATGTGAAAATACAATCAATTTAAAGATATCTTTCTTAATAAAGAAACTGTGGAACTTTGAAATGTGCTAAAAATGAGGATTTTCCAAAAATCGCAATATTCAAGGACTGGTCATGGACAGAAAAGAATTTATCATGACTTGTTGATATTTTTACTGTCTACTCATTACATCTGCTTCGCAAAACATCAATGATTAGATTTCTATCTGTGACAGTTTTGAAACTAAAATTCTCGAAGTAAAATAACCCTCGAAAAATGTTAAAATCGCCGAAAAATGTAAAAAATCTCTTTATGTCCACATATTTACTTTAAAAATCAACTTTTATATAATAATGACCTGTAGTGAACTTGTTCACCTATCATTGTAGAACAGAATGCAACAAACAGATCTTTGCAATTACATTTCCTAACAGAGTAGTGCCCCTTTGAACGTGACGCAGAAAAATAATTTTTTTCAAAAGTTCATTTTTGAAATTGATGTAGCGAAACAACCGCTGAAAATAGAGGTTTGGGGGTTCCCTTAAACAGCATTCATTCAGCTTTAAAATGAGCTATAGTATGCTTCTGTATGTATCGTAGTTAGTGAGAAGAGGATTTTCAAAGACGCGTACCGTCAAAACCTGAAAATTTGGCCAAAATTTCAGTTTTTCGAAAATAGCAAAAAATCTATTTATACGGCCGAAAACCGCTTAGGGTGCAATCGATGGTGAAAGTTTTATGAAATTATCTCCCTTAGTTACCGAGAAATTGAGGTTTGAAGTTTTTCCTTTAAGGGGAGATAACTCAAAAACGAAAGCGAAATTCAAAAATCGCCACGGTCATTCACTAAGTTGAGGAACAAGCTACATTCCCTGAAAATTTCATGAAATTCAATTAAGAGGGGAAGGCTGTACAGTTGACACAAAATCGGTACAAATAATAATAATAATAAAAATTTGGATAAAAACAATAGGTCTTCAGACTTTCGTCTTGAAGACCTAATTAGTATTCTGGCTGCCCAATGAAAATAATATTGCAATAATAGAATCTCTATTGTGATATTGCAATAATGGAAAAATGAAATTGTATTGCACAATCCTATTAAATAACACTACAATAAGTCAGGAATAAACTCCGAAAACTCGTCAATATTTGCTGGTCAGGTATCGTCGGAGGCCGTTAGGCCGACGATGATACCTGACCCGCAAATATTGGCGAGTTTGAGGAGTTTATTCCACTTAAACCTAAATTCGTACATATTTGCGTGCTGGTTTTCTGATTACCGCACCAACAATACTGGCGTCCTACATGTACATCTCATGGCTGCATGATGACACGCGTGCATCGTAACAAATGCACGAGGTTCATGAACTCAAGGAGTATTGGACAGGTATAAATACTCGAATATTGCTTGCGTTTCCTGTCACTCATTGGCCGTCGTGTATGACGTAAGGAACAAATGAAATCTTGCCGGTAAGCTTTATGATATTTCTCGCTTGAATATCATGTTAACATTCTATAGCTTCATGTATAGCATTCACTCCTTTTAGACGTTGTAGAGCAGCACGGTTTTATAAAATTATTTTATCCATGAATTTACCCCCGTTTATGTTATTTTATACAAAATGTATAATCTTCAAAGGGTCAATCAGACTCAACCCTCGCAGTACTCAATCCGATTATCAGACATTAGAAGACAAAGTTGTTACATTTTGCGCAAAAAAGTGCATGAGGTCATTTCAGTACATTAATGGACATCCTTTGGCAAAGGAAAATATTCAAGTTACTTAACTGAAGATTTTAGTTCATTTTATAAATGCTCTCTGTGATTGAAGAACATTATATTGCAATAATATGTCGTCTATTATCAAATTTCGTTCTTTTCTTTTTCCATTACATCCATTTGTTTTCCTACGCACATGCTACTGTTCCATTGAAAAGTTAATTACCATATTAGATCTAAATAGCTGATTTGAAACACACTGATTAAAAACTAATTCTAGCTCGTTTGAAATGTAATTTAACCATGAACCCTTGCGATTCCTTAAACACTAAATATCCATCGGTTTTTATTTATTGTTAGCAACATTGTCAAAACCAAGTGTCGCCTTGAAGGCTTCTTACATTGAATTAACAGTTTAAATAAAATGAATAAAACAATTTAAAAACAAATTTAAATGAATAAAAATATATGTATTTTATGAAATACATTTTGAACCAATTCCTACCATCTACTATACTATACCGAATAGAATAATAGAAGAGTTTGCAGCAACAATGAAATTTGTGAACTTAGTGAAATTAGATTTTAAAAAACTGCATTTTTTACCGTTTAGCATGTTTGATTCGAACAACATACCTAATTCAGTTTGACTTAAAACTTAAACAGCAACAACACTTAAGGAAATTTGTAACTCTTTAGTATCCGAACAAATTCAAGTTATAAAGTAATCTTTCTATAAACGTATCTATGCAAAGGTTATCTTGAAAATGTATCTGAAATAAATAACTTTATCGTACAATTGTGTTTTTATTGCTGTTTAGTAGTTGTACAAGAAACAAAGTTTTAAAACGTTTTATCTCATTTCAGATTTGAGAGGTTCACATATTTACATGGATTCTCCTAGAGGACAACATTCACAAGCATCTACACCGTGACGCAGAAAAATAATTTTTTTCAAAAGTTCATTTTTGAAATTGATGTAGCGAAACAACCGCTGAAAATAGAGGTTTGGGGGTTCCCTTAAACAGCATTCATTCAGCTTTAAAATGAGCTATAGTATGCTTCTGTATGTATCGAAGTTAGTGAGAAGAGGATTTTCAAAGACGCGTACCGTCAAAACCTGAAAATTTGGCCAAAATTTCAGTTTTTCGAAAATAGCAAAAAATCTATTTATACGGCCGAAAACCGCTTAGGGTGCAATCGATGGTGAAAGTTTTATGAAATTATCTCCCTTAGTTACCGAGAAATTGAGGTTTGAAGTTTTTCCTTTAAGGGGAGATAACTCAAAAACGAAAGCGAAATTCAAAAATCGCCACGGTCATTCACTAAGTTGAGGAACAAGCTACATTCCCTGAAAATTTCATGAAATTCAATTAAGAGGGGAAGGCTGTACAGTTGACACAAAATCGGTACAAATAATAATAATAATAAAAATTTGGATAAAAACAATAGGTCTTCAGACTTTCGTCTTGAAGACCTAATTAGTATTCTGGCTGCCCAATGAAAATAATATTGCAATAATAGAATCTCTATTGTGATATTGCAATAATGGAAAAATGAAATTGTATTGCACAATCCTATTAAATAACACTACAATAAGTCAGGAATAAACTCCGAAAACTCGTCAATATTTGCGGGTCAGGTATCGTCGGAGGCCGTTAGGCCGACGATGATACCTGACCCGCAAATATTGGAGAGTTTGAGGAGTTTATTCCACTTAAACCTAAATTCGTACATATTTGCGTGCTGGTTTTCTGATTACCGCACCAACAATACTGGCGTCCTACATGTACATCTCATGGCTGCATGATGACACGCGTGCATCGTAACAAATGCACGAGGTTCATGAACTCAAGGAGTATTGGACAGGTATAAATACTCGAATATTGCTTGCGTTTCCTGTCACTCATTGGCCGTCGTGTATGACGTAAGGAACAAATGAAATCTTGCCGGTAAGCTTTATGATATTTCTCGCTTGAATATCATGTTAACATTCTATAGCTTCATGTATAGCATTCACTCCTTTTAGACGTTGTAGAGCAGCACGGTTTTATAAAATTATTTTATCCATGAATTTACCCCCGTTTATGTTATTTTATACAAAATGTATAATCTTCAAAGGGTCAATCAGACTCAACCCTCGCAGTACTCAATCCGATTATCAGACATTAGAAGACAAAGTTGTTACATTTTGCGCAAAAAAGTGCATGAGGTCATTTCAGTACATTAATGGACATCCTTTGGCAAAGGAAAATATTCAAGTAACTTAACTGAAGATTTTAGTTCATTTTATAAATGCTCTCTGTGATTGAAGAACATTATATTGCAATAATATGTCGTCTATTATCAAATTTCGTTCTTTTCTTTTTCCATTACATCCATTTGTTTTCCTACGCACATGCTACTGTTCCATTGAAAAGTTAATTACCATATTAGATCTAAATAGCTGATTTGAAACACACTGATTAAAAACTAATTCTAGCTCGTTTGAAATGTAATTTAACCATGAACCCTTGCGATTCCTTAAACACTAAATATCCATCGGTTTTTATTTATTGTTAGCAACATTGTCAAAACCAAGTGTCGCCTTGAAGGCTTCTTACATTGAATTAACAGTTTAAATAAAATGAATAAAACAATTTAAAAACAAATTTAAATGAATAAAAATATATGTATTTTATGAAATACATTTTGAACCAATTCCTACCATCTACTATACTATACCGAATAGAATAATAGAAGAGTTTGCAGCAACAATGAAATTTGTGAACTTAGTGAAATTAGATTTTAAAAAACTGCATTTTTTACCGTTTAGCATGTTTGATTCGAACAACATACCTAATTCAGTTTGACTTAAAACTTAAACAGCAACAACACTTAAGGAAATTTGTAACTCTTTAGTATCCGAACAAATTCAAGTTATAAAGTAATCTTTCTATAAACGTATCTATGCAAAGGTTATCTTGAAAATGTATCTGAAATAAATAACTTTATCGTACAATTGTGTTTTTATTGCTGTTTAGTAGTTGTACAAGAAACAAAGTTTTAAAACGTTTTATCTCATTTCAGATTTGAGAGGTTCACATATTTACATGGATTCTCCTAGAGGACAACATTCACAAGCATCTACACCGTCTCAGGGCTGTTTAACTAATTCGCAACATGTTGCGAAATTTACAACAAGAGTTTTTCCCATCTTAGGTCCAAAACATATGTTTTAATTCGAAAATAAAATCAAATCCATTAACATTGTTCTTGTTGTATTCTTTTGTATCACAGCATCGCACGTGCCAGTGTGGGGCACGTTTACACATGCCGCCAATATGCAAAACTAGGTCGCCAATATGCACAACTAGGACGCCAATATGCAAAACTAGGACGCCAATATGCAGAATAAAGACACCAGTATGCAAGGAAGGTCGCCAATAGGACAGATATATTGGACTGTAATTTTACGATTACATAAGCAAAATACACATAATGGCACTTAATTTAGGTTTAATACTTAATACATCTTGCATTTCATATGAAAAAAAACTTGATTTATAATATTGTCATGGATAGCAAATAACTATATGTTTATTTACCCGCTCTGTAGTAGCATCAGTGGCACCAGCTTGGTTCTCCTCGTCTTCCACAAAGTCAAACACCTAAATGGAAAAAGGTGATAATTTCTAAGTAAGTCTTACATATTAAAGTTCCATAATTTTAAAAATCCCTGTAACATGCTTATTTGAGGAGTGATCTGGTTAAAATTATTGATTGGTACAATACAAACCAATCAACATTTCAGGTTTAAAATCTTTAACTTTATTTCTGTATAGAAACTATGCATGATACTTATAAGGAATTTTTAAATCAAATATTTTATCTAAAGTTGCAGCAAAATACAACAAAATAAACATGCTTTTACAGCAAGTTTTAACCAAAGTGTGAACTTCTGCTCTGATAATAACTCAAATATGAACAAAGCCATAAACAGTGATTGAAAAATCTCCCTTTCAATTGCTGACAGCTAGGTAATATTTATCTTTCTTTATTTTTAGAAAGATGGAAAGCCAAATTTTGGTTTTATAAAAATACCAATATATTGCAATGCATGCAATAGACTTTTCTATTTCAAAATATATTGCAATACAGAAATGAGACATTACCCACCCTTCAGAAAACATACCCTTCAGAAAACCTTTCTGTGTCAAATCGGTCAATGAGTGAGTGTGAGTGAGATGGTGTTTAACATGTTTTGAACAACATTTCAGTTATTAAACACGTGGATGTTGCCATCCAAAAGAGAGTAGACAGATCAGTGAGATAGGGATCGAAAGGATGAGGGAAAAGACGGAAAGAAAGGCATAGTAAGAGAGAAAGCAGGTTTTAGAAGGCCTCACATTGGTCTGGCTTCTACCCGTCGACCTGTCCAGCTTGGGTGGCCCTACCAGGAGCATGGAAACTCCAGCTGGCATAGCTCTCGGGGTCGTCGAAGCACACAAACCACCATACTACGATAAGGTAATGAGTCAAGTGGTGGTTGCTCAATGAAGTTGTTGCTAGACAATGTGGTACTTAAATTGGGTAAGCGAAACCAAACTGACCACAAGATCAGCACTGACAGACTCAGGAACAGGAAGAGCTTCTTCTGTCACTTCTGGAGTTTCACCCTATGAAAAGATTACAAAAAAATATTATGATAGTTATAAACCAATGAATTCCATACTGCATATTCTCGTAAAATTTTACTTAAAAACAATGTCTTGAAGTTCACACATCAAAGTCAAAGATGTATATTTAGCGTGTGAGAAAACCTTGATTTATAATATTGTCATGGATAGCAAATAACTATATGTTTAGTTACCCGCTCTGTAGTAGCATCAGTGGCACCAGCTTGGTTCTCCTCGTCTTCCACAAAGTCAAACACCTAAATGGAAAAAGGTGATAATTTCTTAGTTAGCCTACATACAATTTCATAACTTCCTTGAACTTTTCATTTAAGAAGCGATAAGGAATGAGGTTTTTTTTATGTATAGACAACTTTTTTATTCTGTGTTGTCTATCCAACATGGATACAAAATGAAGAAGTTTTCTATCCATAACATTCTTGTCATTCCTTATCCCTAACATAATACATTTATGATAATACACATAATAACACATTAAAATATAGCCTGATCATAGGACAAGGTGGATATATTCTTTTGAAGAATATGATAGAGATAAATTTGGAAGAAATGTCTCAAAGCGATATTCCAATTCTTATGTTTAGTACATCTCTCATCATTTCCTCTCTCAAGCACTGTCCTTCCTTTTTCCAGCTGCAAAGAGTCACAAAGTATTCATTTTTGAAATTTTGTTGCGCCTGTCTAACAAAACAAACACAATCTATATGCATTTATCACTACATTAATCTTATAATCAATAACAACAACATTTTGGTTACCACAACAATAATAATTAATAATCACTTTATAAAAAAATTAGAATATACCCTCAGCTTTTCTTTTAGGGTGCCACCTCTGCCTTTAAGGCTGAAATCTGTCTTGCATCTTGTTTTCTGGCTTCTTTCAGCTCTTGTATCTCTTCTTTGAACAGGTCCACTTCAGCTGGGGCCGTTTTCTTGGTTGACTGATACAAAATTATATAACATAAGGAACAACGAAAACTTGCAAGAACTCAGTATTAATCATTTTTCATTATTTGCTATGAATTGTTGAAGGTAATGAACAATTTAATCAGAATAGATATCATTTTATCCAAACTATTGCCATATCCATTTATTCAAAGCAGTTGCAAAGTATCCTTAGGTCAATTTTTTTGGGATAATTTACTTCTACAACCCCACAACTGGCTCCATCTTAAAGTAGTTTTTAATTACTGTCAATCCACTTGTTGGTCTAATTTCAACCTCCCGATATTCCTATGGAATTACATTAATCCTTTTATAAAAGAAAAAGGATTTCTTTGTAGAGGTTTGGTATCATGAATTTGGGGAAATGTATATCTACCAATCATAATTCATATGAAAACTGAAATGCATATGACTTACTTTTTGTTGTTTAGCACGTTTAGTTCAAAAGTCATTGAACTCTTCCTTCGAGAAGATCTCGTCATGGAAGTTCTTTAGTGCTTGGTGGAGTATCTTCTCCTCTTTCATCATGACTACATTCAGGAACAGCATTTGGTTGATCTTGTTGTTCTTCTGTTTCTTCAAGTTGTCCCCTCTGTAAAGATTCATGATGACACTTGCCAAATGGTAGCATCTATCAGATAGGGCAGCTACAGAAACATGCCTCTTGTCGAACCCGCTGAAGCTCGCCTGTAAGAAACAAACAGAATATAAAGTTATAGGTATGGTTTTTTTTTGTTAAACTAATTATATAATGACATCAGAAACATTTCAAATTGCTTGAATGTAAATAGCTCAGTGTTGAAAACCATCTCTTTTATGGTGCATACAAAACATTTCAATGCTGTTAATAAATCTAAGTGCAAATAATGAAAAAAAAACCAACTACTTTGCTTTCAGTATGAATCCTAAATAAAAAGATCAACGGTATCATGATATAAGCACAACTACAACTACTAAAAAAAGAGTCAAGAGTAAAAGGTTAAATGTAGATATCCAGATAGTCATGACCCGTTAAAACGCAATGAAAATCATTTATAACATCCCTCCAAAGATATTATTTATGAATTTAAATAAAAAAGCTAATAATGGGATTAAATGGCCACTGAAGATTTACTGTCACTGGACAGTGTGAAAATGATAACGCATTTAGCTTCACACAGTTTACTTCACTGATTTAACCCAGTACTTCACTCCTTTCAATATGATAAAATGTTTATTCAAAGTATTTTGCTTTATTCAATTCACCTTTAATATTTTGACTGACATCTTGGCAGATGTAACATGACATTTTATTATTATTATCTGAATTATTATAAACTGATGAAATTAATCTTCTCATATGCTAAAAATAACAAATTAATGTGAATGGTTTGATTGGTAACATTATGATTAAAACATTTGATATAGAAATAATTTGAGTTCTTACAGGATTCCATTGCCCACAATGTTCTGGTAGCTTCTCCTCCACTTGAGGTTCCTGGTGTCCAGCAGTTCAGTCTCACTTCTACCAGCCTTGGGATGGCACTCGTGGAAAAGCTAAAAGCATTTGTTTATATCAATTAAAATAATCAATTAAGTAAAATATTTCAGTAAAACAATTAAATTTTCAATGTCTTTAATTAGAAATAAGCAGCAGAAGCAGAATAATACATTGATAAGGCAATTTACTGTGGATTGCATCCTAAATAAAATGCAATTTACTGAAAATATATTTCATGTATAACTTCTTTTCAATTTCCATTATGATAGGTATTACAACTGATCAAGATCTCATTGTGACAGTGGATTATATGTAATTAAAGTACCCGTGTAACAGTCTAAAAATCTGAGGTAGATGGCTTCTCCAAGGGCTGAGACTCTCAACTGTTGGCTTTGTGGGGTAGAGGCAATAGGCGATGAAGAGCTTGGGTGAGATGGGGATGGAGGTGGGGAGGCAGTCTGAACCTACCTTCTTGTCAACCTATAGATTAAGGAATGAATCCTACTAAAACAACTCATCTGGATCTACAGAGCTCCTTCAATATATCAATATATTTAATTATTCAATTATGAACATTAAGTTTTATGCTGGTTTGATGAAAAGATTTGCACAAATTTAATGAAGGCTCAAACATAGCGCCTAGAATGTTTCAATGTAATACAACGATCTAATGGCTTGTTGCAGCTTGTTGGATGTGGAGACATAAAAAAAAAAAAAAAAAAGAATAATCTTAATAGTATGATTCATAATTCTTACTCAAGTAGCACAAGCATATCATTAGCACAAGTGACAAATTCTCACAATGCTGCATACATGTAAGCATGACTTGATATTTTATTCACACAGCTTCCATTTTATTATTACATTACACACATTATCAAAAGTTGATTTGAATTAAAGTTATTATATTTTAACTATTCATAAAGTCGATCTCATCATTGCATTGTCACAAATCAATAGCAAACCATTTTTCATATATCTGAATAAAAGAAAAGAAATTCTTATGAAATATATTTGTTAGTCTTTGCGCAGTCTAGCAATCTAATTAGATGCAGAGACCACCTCTAGTTAACCTGGTAGCTACATATTTAGTGTTAGCTTGTAATATTTTGTTAATATAACCTTGACTTAATCACTTCTTGATTTTCGTTTAAAGATTTATCAACAATATAAAAAATGGACTTGATTTTTGTTATTTTGTCCAATAAACACATTTCATCAGCCTTTCATTAAGACAGCGTAATTATGGTCTGAAAAAAAACCCAGCTGGCTTATGGGCCATAAAACTCGCTCGAATGTGATAGTATGAACGGGGGTTGTTGCATAAACGACTTACAAGTTAGCTTAACCTTAATGTCATACTTAAATTCTTATGGTGACCTAAGTATTTTGTTCAACGGATCCTTTGTGTCTGCAGAACTGTACGATTTCAACATATACTGAACATAAATATAAATGCGAATACAGAAGACATATACAACAACAAATCTTTTAACTCAGCGATTGATCGGCAGTACCAAAGAGTACCAAAGAGTCTCAAACATTGTTACTTGTACGCTTAAGTTTATTGTAAAATAATCTTGTTCGTATCATATGTATTCCTGTGAATAATTTCACATAACCCTCTATGTATGAATTTATAATTGTTATAGTCGTAAAAAATCATTTTCCTAGTACCTTTTGATATTTGGGACATTTGATATAAACCGACAATGTTTTTCATTATTCGATTACAGAACGAAACGGTTATGTATTCGCTAAATACCCAAGGAATCCATTGGATCTCTGAGTAACGAAATAAAAAAGAATAAGATAGTTAAATGGTAAGTTTCGGAATGATTGTAAGATTTATATTCGCCCCTTTTTTCAGGGCGCAGTTCTTTCTTACATGGCATTATATTTATATAAAATAATTGATGACATTACATACCTGTATTATGTCAACAGTATTTTAAGTCTAAATTCTTCTCTACCAAGACTACATATATATCTCTTACATTTGGAAACCACTTTACTTACCAATTGACGCCAATACAGTTTAAATGGTAAATGAAATTCAACATCATCATCAATTTATAGTTACTAAAGTCCTTTTCAATGCCGAAAAGGCAACACCACTTTAAAGGGGCAGTAGCACGTTTTTTGATAGTGTTATATTTCAAAATTTTCACTGATAATTGAAAGTTGATGCTTTATGTATTATTGCGACAGTGTCAAAAATCTGAATACACAAACCAATAATCCATATTCAGAGGACAAAGTATGAAGATTCACATAAAATGCATTGGCGGTCATTGTTTGTGTACTCCTTTAATTAATTTTATGTAAACAAAAAAGGAATCGCATGGCTAAACTTTGCAATATATATTTTAATAATTACTGCTCCATTTAGTTAAAATACATTGTCTTTCAATTGAAACCATTAACTTTCATTTTCCTGACATCACCAAATATTCCCACTGCAAACGTGTAACTGCCCCTTTCAATGCAAATTAACATTAATGGTAAATACTCATGTTGAAAATGAGTATTACATGTTTATGATGTGTACAATTATGTTAGCAATTGAACCTTGTATCGTGCAAGTCAACAATACGCCATTACCACATCCCAGTGTTGCGTGACATATTGGACCCCATTGCTTGATGAATAATGAAACCCGTCAATTGATATCAAGTTAACAGATTTGAGTAGAGTGTAATTACATCACACTTACCCTGCCTGAATCAATTGATATAAAAATTATGTAAAACCGATTGATTGATGGAGTGATTGAAGAGTAGAATAAACACGTAATTCAAAGTATGCTTATTGTCAGTTACCAGTCAAGTTAATTGACCTTTGTTTATAGTTAATCATCAATGTCAACTTCAAGTTATTTTCTATCAATTTATCAATTTATGTTTTAGATATCACTTTAGTGTCAGACAAAAGCGTTCTAATACTTTGTAGCTACTTTGATGATACAATTGTCAGGTAAAATGTGGCTGAATTATCTTTACACTATTGAAGCTTTCTTCTAAGAAGTTATGTATGTTTATATACAACCACCAAGACTCAATGAAAGGGTATATAATAGTTCGTTTGAGTTAAGAGTTTAATACTGCAGTAAGAAATTCAAACAACCTTTATTATACCCCCGACCAACGGTCCGGGGTATCTAGTAATACCAACGATTCCGTCCGTCCGTGTGTGTGTGTCCGTCCGTCCTTCCGTCCGTCCGAGGACATTTTTTGTCCGAGCTATTTCGGGAAAACTATTTATCCGATTAATTTCAAATTTTACACATGTCTTCTACCCTACTAGAAGGTGTGCACTGCGAAGTTACAGCAAATTTCGTTAACATTTGAATTTTTTACAAATTTCCATGTTTTGAACTTAGTCATTTTCCAATACAAGATTTGCCCGACCTATTTCGGGAAAACTATTCATCCGATTTATTTCAAATTTTGCACATGTCTTCTACCCTACTAGGAGGGGTGCACTGCGAAGTTACAACAAATTTCTTTAATTTGAAATTTTTACAAATTTCCATGTTTTGAACTTAGTCATTTTCCAATATCAGATTTGTCCGACCTATTACGCGAAAGCTGTTCATCCAATTTATTTCAAATTTTGCACATGTCTTCTACCCTACTAGGAGGGGTGCACAACGAAGTTACAACAAATTTCTTTAATATTTGAAATTTTTACAAATTTCCATGTTTTGAACTTAGTCATTTTCCAATATCAGATTTGTCCGACCTATTACGAGAAAACTAATCATCCGATTTATTTCAAATTTTGCACGTCTTCTACCCTACTAGGAGGGGTGCGGTGCGAAATTGCAACAAATTTCATTGATATTTCAATTTTTTTTTACAAATTTCCATATTTTCAACATAGTCATTTTCCAATATCACATTTGTCCAACCTATTACGGGAAAAACTTTTCATCTGATTCCCTTCACATTTTGCATGTGTCTTTTCTCCCCTACTAGGAGCGGTGCAGTGACAAATCAAAACTAAAATTGATAAGGGTTTTTTGTGTGTGTGTTTTTTTTTACGAAGTTCCATTTTTTTGATTAGTCATTTTTCTCAATTCCTCTTTGGGGGTCAAATGCTGTGCAAGAAATGAGTATATTGAAAGTAAAAAATAATTCAGTTAGTCAGGGATGCACGGTCGGGGGTATTAGTGAGCCACGCTCACTTTTTTGCTTGTTCAGTTCATATTCCTTTCGTGATTTATGTGTAACGTTATCATTATTCCACTATGTACAATGTAGGAGAATTTTTAATCTTTATTGACCTATCGCAGCTGGAATAATGAACCTGTTGAATCTTTGTCAATCTATTTTAATCATTTGTTTTATATCCAACTTAAGAATATTTCTCCTTAATTTACTGATTTGTGCACCGAAGATAATTATTTGTGCATATTTTCAGATCCTATAACACAAGGTGAAAAAGGAAACTGATTAATTCATAGAAGTGTGGTAAAATATTGGGCCCAGCTGGAATACCCGCCGAGTTTTTAAAAGGGTAATTTCTGCCATTCCTTAAAAAAACATCAATTTCAATTAGATCTGAAGGACAATTTATATATTCATAACATATTGGTATACTGCAGCTGAACGCTGTTTAAAGGGTGGTCACGTGGTTCTCTTTTTTTACATGATGGAGTCAGGGTTACGATATTGGACAGAATTCGGGAGGAGTATTCTATAACTGACAATATATTATATTTTCAGAAATAACTCGAATGTCTAAACATCGGCAGCTTACATCCATTTCAGTTAGGCTTTTAATCTTGTGATCACACTGAAGTTACTGTTACAAACGATATACGGCGTTTACTTGAAGTGGCGAAATTGAGAAAGTTTTAAATGTTATATTTGAAAGCTTGTTTGATAAATTTAGATTTATTTAAACTCGCGGAGGCATCCTTGTTTTAAAACAAATCGGAGTCGTAAAGTATGCTACAAAATGAAAGTAACGGGATAATTTATGGAAAGTTAACTTTATTTGTTATTGTATTGTTTTCATCTGGAATTTATGGATTTTCCTTTTTAAGTTTAAATTAATGACGGCATGTCCAAGAAAGGAACACCGGTTTATAACAAAACTTATCATTCAAAAGAAAAATGTTGAATGTACTCAATATCAGAAGTCAATGTATGTTGTTTCAGGTTGGTAACCAAATAAAAATGATTTTTTCCATATGTATTCAATAGAAGTTAATCATAAACATACAATATATGTGATCGTCTATACAAACTGTCATTCATTACCTTCTCTACGATATGATATAGATACCTCACTTTGACCAGCACCAATATACAAGACAAATCTGTACTTAAAAGGACGTCACATTCTCTGTTACAGTGACATTAACTGCAACTAATAAATGGGATTTCGAGTCTTGTGCATATTTTTAAGTAGAATATATTGTAAAATATTTTCTTATAAAAAACCTGTTTTCTTAGGAATGTCTCTTAAAGTTTAAGGTGAATGGTCTATGTAAGGTACATGACCATGACAGCAGACACACATAATACAAAAACTCTTCAATAACTCAATTGTTATCTCTGAAAAGATTTGACTTAAACTATGAGTTTGACTATCGACACCTTCATTGATTTGATCGATTGTGTGAGATAGAACCGTCTTAAGAACAAAACCCGCCATTGAGTTAAGTAGTTCTATAATCAAGTAATAAACGACGCATGTATCTGTCCCTATAATAATAGTTCTCGATCCGTTAACCTTAGTCTGGAACTCTTGAAGCCAATCCTACAGACGTTGATCTGATCAATGACGTGAATATGCAATTGACATAAATATATGACAAGTAGACAGTCGGTGTCTAATAGACACAACCAAAGATGAAATATCTGAATCGTTTGTTCGTCTTAATACCATAAGGGCCACAGGGGCCATGCCCTAAAAACCTATTTTCATCTTCTTCTCCAGAACCATAAGGCCTAGAAAGCTGAAACTTTGTGTCCAGACTCCTTGGCTAGTGAGGATTTTAAATTGTAGCTTTTGTGGCCCTGTGACCCCTAATAAGGGCCACAGGGGCCACGCCCTACAAACCTATTTTCATCTTCTTCTCCAGAACCATAAGGCCTAGAAAGTTGAAACTTTGTGTACAGACTCCTTGGCTAGTGAGGATTATAAATTGTAGCTTGAGTGGCCCTGTGACCCCTAATAAGGGCCACAGGGGCCACGCCCTACAAACCTATTTTCATCTTCTTCTCCAGAACCAGAAGGCCTAGAAAGCTGAAACTTTGTGTACAAACTTCTTGACTAGTGAGGATTATAAATTGTAGCTTTGGTGGCCCTGTGACCCCTAATAAGGGCCACAGGGGCCACGCCCTAAAAAGCTATTTTCATTTTTTTCTCCAGAACCATGCATAAGGCCTAGAAAGCTGGAACTTTGTGTACAGACTCCTTGGCTAGTGAGGATTATAAATTGTAGCTTTGGTGACCCTGTTGCCCCTAATAAAGGCAACAGGAACTTCCTTCAAATCTATTTTTATCTTCTTCTCCAGAACCATAAGGCCTAGAAAGCTGGAACTTTGTGTACAGACTCCTTGGCTAGTGAGGATTATAAATTGTAGCTTTGGTTGCCCTGTGACCCCTAATAAGGGCCACAGGGGCCACGCCCTAAAAACCTATTTTCATCTTCTTCTCCAGAACCATAAGGTCTAGAAAGCTGAAACTTTGTGTCCAGACTCCTTGACTAGTGAGGATTATGAATTGTAGCTTTGGTGACCCTGTTGCCCCTAATAAAGGCAACAGGAACTTCCTTCAAATCTATTTTTATCTTCTTCTCCTGAAGTATAAGGCCTAGAAAACTGGTCGCCTATATACTTAATTTTATGATTGGTGCCCCTGTGGGGGATCAACTTCCTACAAACTTGTATCATGTATTTAAACATTTCCATATTCCTAAAAAAGTTTTGAATAAAGGTTGTCTTATAAAAGGTGTGTGTTTCATGAATGTCCAAATCCGATGTTTCATTGATATTCATATCATCTGTTGCTAGTACAATGTATTAACCAGGAATGAATGTATTTGAAGAATCTTGAATTCAAAATTAATATCAAACCGTCTGGCAGATAATTGGATTCGGAGATAATAGTTCTCTTTCATCGGAAACATCAAATTGGTTAGGAATTCATTATTTACCATTCCTCTGAGAGACTTATAAAAACTTTCAATATTGAAACAATTTGAACGATTCGGGACTACACACACTGCCCTTTTATAACACATTTATAACACAAATTTATTTCTCAGATTATTTTCGGATCTCTCTCTCTTTCTCTCTCATTTGTGCATGTTCCGGTTGTTCGGTCACAACTAACACATGTAGCGTGTTCGCAACGATGGACTACATTGACATGGTCATGCATATCATCTTTTCTCTTGAAATATAATAATTGAACAAGCATCGCTCTGAGTGTTGTTATTTCTAATGCCGTCCCATCTAAACCTCGGCGATTAGGAGAAGGAAGCACTGAAAGCAGACACCAGGTCCTACCTCTGTTGACTTGTTCCGTCCGCCATCTTGGTTAGTCCCCTTCATACCGGGTACACGACAGTGAACATAATGGTTTGCAGCAGAATGTCTTGATTTTTATCGATTTACAAAATTATGGAAATACCAAAGTGTCAATTTGTTTTGCGTTACGTGACTTGATAAATCAGTTTTGTTGTCAAGTTGTCAACAAAGTGAACTTCAAATTATAGTAACAGATGATTACAAACAGAAGTAAATGTAGGTCCAATATCTAAAACATAAAGCTTTATGATCATATTGGATTGAAACAATTTAGTTCAGTTTTATATTATTTTATTAAAACTATAGTCGTCAAAATGACAAAATCAATTATTAATTTATGTTTCTTTGAAACACATTTTGAGAAGTCGTTATAATGACAATATCACATATAAATTGTTCTTTATTTTTTTCCAAACACTTTAAGGGCCGGTAGCATGTTTCGAGAGATTAGAAGGTCATGTCAGGAACATGTAAATAAATGGTTCCAAATGAAAGACAATGTATTTAAACGAAATGAAGCAGTAATAAATCAAATATAAGGTAAAGTTCAATCATACAATTCCCTTTTCTCACAAAAAAAGAATCAAAGGTGTTCACACAAAAATGGCCGCCAATGGACTTTCTTTGAAGCTTTATATTTAATTTTTTTTCTCTAACTATTGATTGTGGGTTTGTATAATGAGATTTCTTTGACACTATCAAGATAATACATTTTAGCATTAACGTCCAAGTATCACTGAGAAATTTGCAAATATGAAATTGTCCCATAAAATGCTACTGTCCCTTTAACAATGTAGTGTAAAACACATGAGTAAAAAGGAACGAAATTTCTCAGAGGGAAGAGTGAAGTTTGTCTTAGACCAACATATAGTCCCTTGAAAAAAAGGGTTCATGACTTATTTTATCATTTCAAATGTTGTCCAAATGGATCTCTCAAAAATACTTCTTAAGCTGAGGCATCTAGACTTGCCAACATTTTCTAGACTTAGGAGGCTCCTTTCATTGTTTTTTTGGTGCTTTAAAGATTGCATAACAGACTTAGTTCGTCTGTTTCATTGTACATTCACTTGCTTTAGTCAACTCATTTTTAGCCTTTGGACTAAAACGTTACAGGAACAAGATCTTAAGTTCATTGACGTAATTAAGTAACTGAAATAGATCAGTCTCTCATTACAAAATATGTTTTGTCATACATTTAATTGTATTCAATTACACATAATTACATTGATAAGCTTGTGGGAGATTAGGCCTGTACATTCGTCATTATTTGGAGAAAGCATAATTCATCATTCTTCATTAAGGCAATTTTTACAATTGAGATGATCAACTGAAAACTAATATTGATCGCTTTTGTCACAAAGTAAAATCATACTCCTCGCGTTTCAAAGGAGGATATTTCTCCCTGAAAATCATAATGATTAAATACTCTTGACTATTTGGATTTTTAGGATAGTTTATTATGTGTAGTGTGATATCTTATGCCTGCTGCAAAAATCATTACATGCAATTCCTGCTGGTTAATCGTTTCAAAGGGACTGATATGTTATATATGACGACACGTCAACTATTGATTGGAAGCTCATATGAGCATGAGCATATAACCATTCTAAACATTGTTTACTTTCATTTAAATAATGCATTTGACAATAAATCATTTTGAAAAAACTTATTGTTATTTGTTTTAAATTTGAATCGTAGATAATATCATAAATGATAATTTCAAATATATTGCTGTTAAGTGGATGTATATTCTTAAATACTATTGGGAATATGATTCAATAAATCATGAGAGATAAAACATTACATCAAAACCAATATAACATTGGATTCATTTCTTAGATATTTCATATATCTGATATCATGAATAAGTTACTTTGCAAGTAAGGTCGTTCCTTTTAGTTTAGGATATGATGATTTATTTGTATTTTTGAAAAAATGAATCATAATTGCCAAATGCTATCTTCTTTGGTAAACACGCATAACAATTTTAAAACGATATTAAGATCACTATAATCATTTTTTATCATGAAGCCTATGCTAATCGAGTATCTATGTTATTGCAACCCAATGCACACTGGCCGCTATAGTCAAGGTTTAAGGGATCGGAAGGGAGAAGAAGATAACCAGCTTCGTTAATTATCTGCCAAACCCCGCTTCTAAACGTCCTGGTGTGTTAATATAATAGCAGGGAGGACAGTTCAAGCATCAAATCTCAGTTTGATGTCCAAAAAGAGGTTGGTGCTAGATCTTATGTCTTTCTTTCATCTACTGTACATGTACCTGTGCAGCTCAAGGTATTAATTGTATTTAAAAACAACAACTTCCGTCCCATATTTGAGAAAAGAGAATAGTACCAATATATGTCTATATCATATCATAATCAATGGACCATATTAACAAAGTCGTTTGAAGATTGATAGATAACTCGTAAAACTATTGCAGACAAAGATTTGTTTTTGCGAAAATTCCACATATTGATGAATTTGTAAATGCATAAGGGGCATGCTGACCAACAAAAGAGTGATTTGCTTGGTAGGATGGATCTATAATAAGCGTTTAATCCAATGGATAGAAAGCATCAACTGATAAATCTCAAGAAATTCAGTTTATACGATTGTTCCACGCTTCAAACTGTCAGGAGATTCGGAAAAAGAAAGCTTTAATAAAATATTCAGTGTTGCCAGGAAAATGAAGTGGTCTTCTGGTACTAAACCTCAACAACATATCGAGGAAAATGTCTGACGTGTGGATCAAATGTTCTTAAGGGATGAATTGCTTTTTGGATATCGACTATTTCATTACATAGTTAAACATGCATGAGCCCTTTCAACAAAGAGAGGAATGAAATATAGAGCCATTTTGTTATTACCGCTTAGATAACAGGATCAATAAAAACATACGCATACAAATACGCATTTCCCTGCATCTTAAAAAAATGCATTGATTGCATGCATTGGATAGGATAATTTATAGATAACCATTTACTCGAAGTTCTAAAATGTACACTTGATCGAAACAAACCTTTTCTTCATATATATGTTAGTTTAGTATGAATAAAAACAATTCAAAATAGGGCTCAAATAACAAAATAAAACTAGAAAGTGTTTTTACTCCTTAAAACAGATGTCTTCTCCATACACCATTTCAGCTGAGTTTGTTTTTTGAAAATTCCTTATAGTTTTTTTAAATTCAAACAAAGCCCTATTCTTCCTGTAAAACAGCACACGTAAGTTTTGATTATATTTATGAAACTAACCCTTCCCTTTAAAATGACAAACATCAAACTGTTGCAGTCGAAGGTCTAAGATATATAATTGAAAAGAAGTTGATTCACCCAAAAGGCACATCTACATGATATGAAGTGGATATATAGCAAATCTGATGAAGATTGGTCTAGTAGTTTCAGAATTATGCTCAGGAAACTAACTATACCATTCAAATGACAAAGTTCAAACTGTCGCCATGGAAACCAAAACATATTTTTACAGAATTTAAAACCTTCAAAATGCACAACAACATGATATGAAGAAGATGTATTTTGTATACCAAATATGATGAAGATTAGACAAGTAGTTCAGAGTAATGCTCCGGAAACTAACCCTACCCTTCCAAATGACAATCTAAACTATTGCAATGGGAAACAAAACAAAAGTAAAATTGAAAAAATGTTGAAACCCTAAAAGGCATATGAAGAGTACCAAATATGGTGAAAATTGATCAAGTAATTTCAGATATTATTATGCACCTGAAACAAATTGGAACGTCAATGCGGACGCGGACGGGAACTCAGCCAAAACCAATATGTTTCCCGACCCTTCGACGGGAGACGTAATTATGTACTAGACGGCTTAAACATTTACTTACACTAAAAACTACAAAATGAGATATATGTATGAAAGCAAATGGAAAATTGTCTGCTTATTCAGGTTATTTCCCTCTACATTACAGCGTATTGTAACTGGTATTCATTATAGTTTTTTTAATTCAAACAAAGCCATATTCTATATGAGTATGATGAAAGAATTAACCATCTTTGACTCAATTCACATGGAAAGTGTAAAAACATCTGCAACTGTGAACAGGATCTTCAATTAGATCATTTGTGTTGGCACCTGGTCATTTGCATTGCTCAATTCAGCAGCTTTCGAGTAGTTCAGCAACAACGGGTGCGGTTCGCTGGATGAGTGGGTTGCCCGCTCGTGGCTGAGGGGTTTAATCCCAGCCCCACACAGACACACGACTTACCAGACTTTTTATTGTCACCACGAGCAAGATATATATTATATCACAAAAACGGACTATATATAGGTGTTAGGTCTTGTTTGCTTGGTTGGATTCTTTTTTTCACATATCACATTTATGAGAACGAATGCTGTCACATATGATAAGTATCATACATGTATATTAATGATTGGATCAGCTATCTCCGCTATATCTGTCTCAAACTGCCCTAACGCACGGGCAACAACACATTACGGAATCACAGAAGGTGTTTTCCAAGCCTTATGGCGTTTATTCACATACAACACTCTCCGTGGTCCAACACATTGTACCTTGTCAATTATAAGAGTTAAGAACTACAAAGACTCTTAAAAGTATCAGATCTTAACTCCAAGAGGGCGCCATTGGTGTTAAGTTAATCGACTTGCATGTTAACGTACAATCAGACAAGTTTAAAAAAAACCAATTTCGCAAATTCTTGAATATATATGAATACTTTTTCCTCTCGAAGAGTATATGTTATCTAACTTAAGTGTACTTTATACTTCTTTAGCGTTGCTTCTCACCATAAATATCTCAATTTGTGCAACTCCAAAATTCAGGGTTACATATAAATGGACACTGCGTCCCCAAAAGAGACTGAAATATTGCAGAATTAAATACGCCGTTAGTGTAACAATGTTCATGAATATTTCAACATAAAGTATGGAGACACATCAATTTCTAATTCACTGATTTTTATATCTAGTCATTTAAGAAAACATATCAATCGTAAATCTAACAATTACAAAAACTAATAATCGACTGGTGACCTTATCAGAAACAGAACATGAGGCAAATTGAGCCTTTAATATCATTGCAATACTAATTCCATATCAATTATCTTAGAGCTTAGTCTCATCTTTGGCAATTTCTCTAAAAGAAAAAGATAAAACATTTTTCTAATTAGACCTATATAAAATATTTACATACATGTACTAAATCGTAAACCAATTTACAAAACAAATGTAGTCAAAACTGTTGATGCACATTGGTTGTAGCATTTTGGTAAAACTCTAAAACGTCAAACAGTAGTCTGCATACTGCATTGTTCTTCTTAGTATAATAAAGGAAATTAAAGGAAATTATCACTTAACAAACTAAACCACTGTCCCTCGCAATGTTCAAAGTAATAAGAGCTGTCTTTTTCAACCTATCTTTCTCCCTGCAGTATTTCCATTCTATAAAATGGAAACAAATGACAGACTGGCCAGAAAATTGAAAGAAGATTACTTCATTAGAATGCTTAAACCAAATTTGAATGCATAACTATATATTCATGTATAAATGTGTTTGATTCTCGCTTGCTTAATGTTATGACGTCATACCTGTGTTACGTCATCACTATTGTGACAATCTAACGTCACAACTGTTTTGTACTCCCTGAAGATTACAATGAAACTAGTAGGAGTCTATTGGTGTTGTGTGTTTTTGAACTTTTGAATATATATATATATATATATATTATTCGCACAAATTCTTGAGTTAAATTTGAATTATCCGTGCTATCGTAAACGTGTACCTTTATTATCTTGTCGAAACAATCATTAAGTAGAACAATGCTGCAATCTCAGAATGAGAAAATAATATACATTTAATGTTTTTGACTGTAATATTTGGAAACTGTATTCTAAATTGGAATTATAAACATCTATACTTTGTTTATATACCGTTTTTCCTCTAATACAACCCGGGCCTCCATTACAACCCGGGCCTCGAATATAACCCGGGGGGTAAGGGGGTGCTGACATTAATACAACCCGGGTCTCGAAAAGAACCCGGGTCTAACATAAATACTGGTATAATATGTCGATAGTATATTCTTCACGGAAACCGTATATTGCAGGGGTTGATACGGATTTTGATAAAAGAATGAATATCAACAGAAATGCCAATAGATATGTAGAACTAGATCAATACTTTTCCATGAAAACGCCATTCCTAGAAGATTTTGAAACGTCAATTCAGACCTGAAGAAATACAACCCGGCCTCCATTATAACCCGGGCCTCGAATAGAACCCGGGGGGTAAGGGGGTACTGAACGAAATAGAACCCCGGGGTTGTATTCGAGGAAATACGGTAATTGTTATTAAACAAACATTCTTAAATGTAAAATCTTAATTGTCTATAAAAATCTATTCATATCTAACTTGAATTCAAATGTTATCGTTAATACATATGTGACATTTGAAAAATATGTTATGTTTTATAATAATCATAAAAATGAAAATAGCTGACATCGAGGCAATGTATAATAAACAATAACTGATACCAATTCTAATTCCTTATTAATTATTTCAAAAGGCCAAAAGTCAGAATTGTTTACAGCATTGAAAAAATCGTCATAAATATGGCTGAATATCAGGACATAAATTGAGATTGAAATAAATATTCAATCTTTGATATAATTCAAACCTTTCCATAGAAAGAATGTTTCAATGTAACATTTCCAGGAGAGATATTCGAGAAGAAAGTTCTGACTTTCTGACATTTCATGGATCTTAATATTTTTGCCTTTTGAAATTTAATTAATAAGCTTCAATACGTCTTTCTTTTTTAAGAAGTTTCAGTTTTGATATGACTTGCAAGGGACTTCGCTAGTTTATTTTATGAAACAATAATATGTTTGTAGTGTACACTCAATGTGTATAGTTTCAAATTATTCTTGGTCAATTAAGTACAACAAAAGAAATAACTAACAAGCAAAATTTGAAATTTCTATTAGATTTGTTTTCTTTTTACTGAGGCATGTATCGATAAATATTTTTCCCTAGAGCTACAGGACAATATGCGGAAAAGACCAATTTCTTATATCTATAAGGCCAGTCACAATATCATCGGGGTTTTCATTTTTCAACCGATGCCAAAGCGCAAACAATCACATTTGACGTAACGTTAAAAGCAATGCATTAGTTATGTTCCATGTTCGCTTGCGGCGGCTAGTTCATCTTTGTTTGAAAGCAGATTTTTTTTATGTTCTTTCATTTCGGGACTTTTGTCATAGTTGTGCCCATGTCACTCTTGAGATATATCCCTCAATATTGCTCGGGAAATAATATTTGGACACTCGTTTCGTACACATATTAAGAGCTTGACAGTCATACACAGTATCTTCTATATATACACCACTTGACTTAGTGTAGACTCACTATCGGACGAGACTATGGAATTGTAGCATCGTCGGACTTTGTCAATTTGAATCAAGTTTGATCGGACCTTATAATGAAAGCCAAGTGTCATACAATTAATAAATATGTTCACTTTGACTCTTGTCAGTGGACATCGATGATAATGCGCTTTTTGTTCGTCAAATGACCTTCTTGATTTGGGAACAGTGGTTAGTATTTGATATCAAACGACATGTTTAATCGAAACCTAAAGAATTCTTATTTATTCTTAAACATGTAGTTTAGAGTTTAGCATTTTCTTACTTAATATTCGGTAGATTATATGACATAACATATTTGTGTGTGTATAGATGTTTAACAGCTTGTATTAAGTTTGTATTGTGTTTCATCTTGAATAATGCTTATACCTACATATTTCCATAATTGATTAGCTATAGATATCTTTTGTAATGTGTGACACTTGGAATTTAATTTAGAAACAAGCAATGGTTTTCCAGGATGATTTAGATTGCAAAAAAAAGATGTTGTTTTCTGACTTTAAATATTAACACATATGACGGATTGTTATTTTGACAAAATAGATTATCATTTTCCATTATTGGAAAGTCATTATGTGCTACATTGATAGATTAGCTATCAGCATCAAACTGAGATTTATTGCTTGAACTGCCCTCCCTGCTATCAACTTTACTCATCAACACCTTTACGAGCCCCGTTTGACAGATGATTATGAACGCTGGTTGTTTTCCCATAATTTCAAATACCTTATTGAGGCTAAAGGGCATCTGGGACTATAAAAACTATGCTACTCGATTAGCAAAGGTCCCAAAACTCAGGGCATTAATCAATGAGATAGAAGACTCAAAGTGACCATTTCTCAAAGGAATCAAGTCATTAGGAATGTGTTGTATTTCTGCTTTAAAGGGGCAGTAGCACGTTTTTTGATAATTTTATATTTTAAAAATTGCACTTACAATTGAAAGTAAATGCCTAATGTATTATATTGACAGTATCAACAATCACATTACACAAGCCAATCACCCATAGTCAGAGGACAAAGTATGAGGATTCACATAAAATCCATTGGCGGCCATTTTTTTGTGAACACCTTTAATTCATTTTTGTAAGAAAAAGGAATCGCATGGCTGAACCTAACGTTATATATTTGAATTATTACTGCTCCATTTCGTTTGAATACATTGTCTTTCAATTGGAACCATTTATTTTCATTTTCCTGACATCACCTTATATTCCCCCTAAAAACGTGCTACTGCCCCTTTAAGACATTTAAGGTAAATACATCGTTTCGGGATATCTTGCTACTGCGAGATATAAAGTCCGTATAATAGTTTCACATATTGATATTGTGGTTGAGACAAAAATATATTTGTAGTTTTAGTTTATTGCAACTCACCGAAGTCCAATATATATTTTATTCTATGTATCTAAATCAAAAAGTTTAATTACTTGAATTGTTCTCTCTCTCTTGTGACATCAACTCACAGACACGTTCAGGGGCCCTTAAATATGTACTTAACGATGCTGTTTATCTTTGAAGCTAGATGTCAATAGAACATTTAATATGAAATAATCTTGCTTTGCAAAAATTTCATGTCATGGAATGTGTTGACATCATCAGATGAAATAGAATAAAAAAGCCTTAAGTTTATGAACTTGAGCACAGATACGTTGACATTCATAATGGTGAGACTAATTTGATCTTTGGAACTCATAAATACACCTCTTGTATATCTTAGATATAGACTATTGCTTCTTGAAGTCCATAGTACAACTTCATTCAGTCCAAGAAGTCAAACTGAACGTTCTGAAGTTGGTGGCTAAATTCATCAAAGTTGTAATTATTTCCATAATTGTTGTTATTTGCACTTTTATGTCACAAAAGTATCATCTGCATTGAAATGTACTTATCGTCAATATTAAATAACTTCTTTGAGAGGCATTTTAGAAGTTGGGATGAAAATAATGCTGAGGAATATATGGATGACAACTTCTTTGTTCATTGTATGCGACGTTTCTCTGCTTGAGAACGACACAAGAATCTGTGTCGAAACGTCGCATACAATGAACAAAGAAGTTGTCATCCATATATTCCTCAGCATTAATATTGAATAACTTACGGAATAATAATGTTTTTGAATAAGTTTTCTTTTAATCAAGATTTATCACTCTGATTAAACTGGACTCATTACAGGGAATGATTGGAGAGTTTCAGATATTCAGATTGAGATTAATTTTTCACTTTCAAATTCCTTTAATCAACATAATAATGTTGGTGATATCAAGCTATTTATGTATAATTTAAAAAAAGATTGAAAGATATAGCTGCACAAAATTGGTGTGCAAAAGTTTCTGCTTCTAAGTCCCTTTCTTATTATTCTAACATTAAATCTATATTGAATGTTGAAAAATACATTTCCTCCCTTCATGATAAATCCCTTAGAAGAGCTTTCTGTAAAATATTGATAAATTTACACAACTTTAACGTGCAGTTCCATTAGAAATTCAACATAGTATTTGTAAGTATTCTTATAAGGGTTGCATAGAAAATGAACAACACGTTTTCTCTGTTTGTGAACACTATAAGATTTTACGAGTGCATTATGTATGATGCAACTGCACAATGTGTACACTGGCTGTGTCTCATTAACAAGCATCATCAATTGTCAAAATGAAAATGTCATTAAATTAACATCTGTATATTTGTCTAAATTATTTAGAAAAGCTTGACGTAACTCATAATGTAAATTGCATATTAACATAGGCCATATGGACCACATTACTGAAATAAAATCTGTCTGTCTATCTATATCACTATGACCACACGCAAATAAACTTCTTAAATATGTAAATGATCTCTCAGCGGTGACACGAACGTGTTGATTTAATGATATTGTGTAAAGATTTTGGAGTATCCAAATGAAAGAAATATGTTTTAATGATGTTGTAATAACGATAAAACTCAGTGTTGCCAGCCCATATGGAATGTGACTTAATAAACCCATAACAAGCATTCTAACGTACTTTAAACTTGTTTATCCGTTCTTAAGACTTGATAGTTGACAATGTACGTATGCCTCACATTTACAGCTATAGTCATTTTACATAAACGAGAACATTGATTCAAACGTTAAACTTTTCAAAAGTCTCGAAAATTTCGCCTAAAATCGTCTTGAAACACCAGCAGAATTGTTTCGCGAAACTCAATCGCAAATTTCGCAAAACCTTGGTACTTTTCTTTGGATAAGTGATAGTTGAGAAAACAACTTATAAGTGCTCCTGCATAAAATGTACTTATAACAATTCGCTTCAGGTGAAATTTACTAATGCAGTGCACAATGTTCAAATCACAATCAGAGGTGATATATACTAGCAATATTGTTTTGAATATGATTTTCTTGTTTTAACAATTCAAAATATTATCGAGTAACGCTGAAATACCTTATGTTTTAGATAGAATCAAGTTACAGATAATTGATCCCAACTCTCCTTCTAAACGACAAACAAAACATAAGAAATTTATGTGAGTGTATTTGTGTTTCATTCTATGTTTTCATATTTGCAAACTCTATTTTCACAGCAAAACTTATTGCCTATAGCAGGATTGATCAAATTTCATGTTTTCAAGTTAAGGTTATTCTTCTGAAATAAATTAATTTGTTTTTGGTAAGTTTTGCCTATAGCACATAAAAAGATATCATACACATATTAAAAAGTGTTGGAGAAACTATTGTTGTGAAGCAAACAATATTAAGCGTCAAATTAGATGTATCTGTCCTCCGTATTACGGTAAGAAAACTCAGGCGCAGTGCTACAATGATTTTATGTATATAACAACGTATTGCCCTCATGAGAAGCATGCACATTCTTATATCATGACTCATTTTGTTGACACCAACACTTAGAAAAAATAAAAATGGGTGAACTGAGTGCAATGTGGACAAAGTGCCTTGCCCAAGCGCACAACAAAGTTTTAATCCAAGGTAACAATACGTTGGTGTCTCCATCGGCATTCGAACCCGGGCCTTTGGCGTGACAGGCCAGCATGCTTACAACTACAACACCGTGCTTCAACAAAAAAAACATAGCAACGGAAAGGGAAGTGTGGTATATGATGAGACACAAATCTAAATTCCAATGTAGTATTCAACTCTTTTTCTTGTTAAGATGTATATGTATATGCGTTTTTCTGTCTAATCTTTAAATATCTGTCCTAAAGTCTTTTATCTCCAATGGTGATGAATTAGGATATGTTGTAAAAATGTATATTTATGTATACGAGTGGTATTCAGATAGGCTGATAGCCTGTTTACCAATCCCTTTTTAAAAAAATAAATATTGTTCAAACCATGTATATTTGATTATTTGAGATATTTTTTAACTTACATTTTGAAGTATAAAAAAAGACTTAATGTAGTCACATATAAAGATGTATGAGTCAAGTTGCAGTTGTCAAATATTTCCTGTGTAGATGTCAAATAAAATTAATCCATATTTGGTTAAAGGTACTTTAGCGATGGATCTGTGATTTCAATATGTTTTCCTTGTTTTGTTTATCTGGAATACAGCAACAAATAAAATAAAACACGTTATTGTAGTCTACATTTTAACTGGTTAAAAACAGGACAAATTTGTTGTTCTGACATCGTAAAGTAATGGGTTTTAATTGAAGTCACGTATTTTGCTAAACATAAATGAAGAACTATAAAGAAAAAACTTGTTAAAAGTTTTAAAAACAAAACCCCTGAATTAAATGAATTTGAACATACATATCCTACATTTGGGGTTCTTCAGTGCTGACATACAAATGATTATTTCATTACTTGTTCATTGATGTGATATGTATCTTATCATATCGTTGAATACCTGCTGGATTGCGAATTCAGCTTATCGTTTTTGAAATCTTATCTCGTCTTCTAATTACAAGAAAATATTCATTGCAAAATTACAGTGTTTTTTCTTTTGTAAATATCGTTATGTTCTAGTTAGTAGATATTTGAGATCTAAATTTGTTTATAATGCTTTATTGTCAATAGCCCTGAGGAGAGCAAAACAATAACACTTTTTGATAATTCATAAACAGTAACTATAATGCATAAATTTATAATCTTCTGGAAAAAAAATTGACTGTGAAACCTTTTAAGAAAGCCTTTAAGGAATATCTGAACTCAAAGCAGCAATTAAATTCACAATTTCGAATAACCACAATTGATGAAAACGTTATTGTCGATTGAGGTAGAATAATTACATACTCAAATGTCTGAAATCACCCAAACAAATTGCAGTTCAAGGCGAATTCAAATGCATTATTACAAACGAAATGAGGATTGATTCATTCTAATTTTCTTTATTATCACTCTGTCCGATTTGAAATATTTAACATGATAAGAGTGTGGAAATATCTGCTGCAAAAGCTTTACTGAAGTCAATTATAGAAAACTGGTAAACTATTCACAATTACATCAAAACAATTTACATTAGAAATTTCGGTTTATATTTTTTCAAGATATGTATGTAGGTTATGAAAACTACTTTTAGTTTAATGAAAAAAAGTATAGGTCAGATTTTAATCATTATTATCATCCGGGATATTTAGAAGATATTGGTGTTTTCTTGAAAAATACCATGTTTATCTCATCGAGTGAGGAAGAAAGTTTAATTGTCACGAGTGGCGTTAAATGTTTCTTCCTCACGCGATTTTCTATTTATTTTATGACTTAATCGTTGTATTTCTATCAAGGTTGAACCGCATTTGCGTTGAGTCGGCTCGAAAGAGAGCCTGTCGCCTGAGCAACAACATGACGTCATGAGCGTGTCATTGCGTCAGAGTATTGTTCGACGACGTCAGGTCATTGTTGTTAGCCACTAGTCATCACATTTAGAATACATTAGTACATCATGACTGGTGTAAGCGTTCGAGATAATTAGTACATCTTTTAAACGTTTATGTCAGTATTTTTGCTGTGATGATATGAGATAAAATTATACTGCATTTCGAATGATGTATAAGATATGCTGCAAGGTTAAACTGTTTCAATACTGTTGGGTATGTTGTTTTGTATTAAATTCATGACATAAGAAAAAGCTTCATTGGTAATAACACAAATGACACACTCTTTAATTGAGCTACAAATATCTGTCAGATGATTAGGGCTTGGTTTTGCCAGGTAATGATAAGGCAGTATCTCTCACCATGTAATACCATATTTTCTGATATCTTCTTTTTTTCAATCAATAACAATGGCAACTCCATTTCTCTCATTTGTCATAAGAATCTTTAGCATTGGAGAATTATGACATAATTATATTTCTCCCCTAGAAGAGATTTATTTTCTTAAGTGAATTTTATATTTATGATACTGATATTTTTAAAATTTACGATTTTCTGTTTTTGACATCTGATATGAAATGTTACAATTTGGTGTACAATTACATGTAAGTTTCATAACAACAAATAGAGTCAAATATAAAAAAAGATATCCATTATCCAAGATATCTTATTTCAAGATATATTTGATTCAAATTACAAATGGTGACATCAAGATACAAAGTTTTTGGTTCACGTTACAACAATTATTGTATAATACTTCCTATGCAATGTCAAATGAAGACAAATTCACATTGTTCTTGTAGAGAGTATGCCGATACTTTTGTCACTCTCTATCATTACTCATGTTTTCTCACTCTGAGTCATATTGTCAAAAATAATGAAAAGTCACAATCTTTTTTACATATACAAGTTTTACTGTGGAACACATGGATATGTTATCCATGTTCTATCAACTGCGTACTAAAAGTTTGTTCACTTGCTAGTTTATCTTATAATATCACGTAATTTGGGTTTAGTTTTGAATAAAATAAACATTTTAGCAGAAGTGACAAAAGGGTTACATTTGTTCATGTGTAGAGATTTCTTTAGTGGACATTCGCAGGTGTAATGTTTAGAGGATTGGAACATAATCCCTGGTTACCCGAGGATGAATGGTAGTTTATTTTTCGACGGAGCGTAAAGATTCATGATTTCAGAGGGTTGACAATCCCTCCCATCCCACCTTTATGCAACCATGGAATAATGTTTTTAAAAAACAGTTACTTTTTTTGGTCACATGGTTGGAAATTTGTATTAAAAACAATTGTATATCTGAATCATTTATTTTTGCAGACATATTAATAATTTAAATATTCAGAAATGTGATTGATATTATTTTTGCTTTCCTTTTTCTTTTCTGACAGATCGATGAAGTTACATTTTATTGACTATCTGTCAAATCAATCTGCGATGTATTGCTTAAACTACCCTCCTTATTATCAACTTTACACTACAATACGTTCAGCTCGAGCTCTTTTGGCACATAATTAATGGGCTAAGTTATTTTCTCTTCGAGTAACTCAATGGAGATAAACAGCATCTCGGACTATAAAAACAAGGGCACTCGATTAGCAAAGATTTCAAAACACTGGTATCTGTTCTATCATTTACAAAAGAGGTATTTGTGATAATAAGTACACAGATATAATATTTTATGCGAATAATGACGTGGTAGGATCATTTGATGTAATGAAAATATCCTGTGTTTTCTTGTTCATGATTAACATTTCAGCAGATGGACAAAGAAGAGATATGTAAATAATTTCAAAGTTTATATAACTATATCTCTAATCAATTTTATCCAGTATACTTAATTACCTTACAGACAAACAGACGATGATTTCCATTTCAGCGCAAAATGCATTAACAATTCATTCATATGAGGGATATATGGATTCTTAATGACATAAAAATTTACGTATTCCATACATCAAATTTTCATACTTATGTCTAAAGTAAGATGTTTTAGTTCATATTTGAGAATATCTATACAGAGAAATTGAGGAACTGTCCATTTTTAAAAGCATGCTCAAGACCCACCTCTTCAACATCGCCTACCCTTAGTGAATTCAACTTCCCTCCAAAGCACATTTGAGCATTGTGAACTGGATACATGCGCTATATAAATGCTAATATAGGTAGATAGATATATTTCTAGTGTTTCAAATGTTCGTTTTAATATATATATAAATTATTATTGTTGCAGTTAAGACTTTTGAAAGAGCAAACAAGACAAAACAATGCTTGTTATTAGTTTATTTGAGTACCCTTTGTCTGAGTGTGTAATCCATATGTTAATAAGTATCTTAGTTACATAGGAGTTTTCTTAAAAATCAATTTGTGTTGCTGATCGTCATTATCATTATCATAATTGTTATTATTATCGTCAATTTAAAAATAATCAGTTACTCTACCATTGTACAGGTGCTAACTATAAGGTGATTTCTTCAAACCTTGTGTACAGACTCTAACTATTCACACTTGATGCTTTATTTGAAAAAAAAGCTTATAATTTATAACTAATAACAAGATTAGAGAATGTCCACTGAAAAAGAAAATATATATGGTCGCAGGGCACTTGATCAACATTGCACTCAATCCACCCAGTTTTCATCACGGGTTTCAGAAACCCGGATTAACTGACCTGCAAGATCACGTGCTAAGTAGCAGCTGTTAAAGTACAATCGTTCAGGGAAAGCACATTCAGGAAGTACATTGAGCATGTCTTAAAATAATGAAAAGACGCCATATAAATATCCACATTATTCATTTTATATTATCATAATTTGATTACAGTATGACATTTTGAATGGGAACGGGCAGAACGGTAATAATGGAGGTTTGGTTCTTGATATCTGTCCCTGATAATATGAGAGAGCATCGCGCCTGCAATAACATAGACACTAAAACAGCAGAATGGTAGAGGATCCATCTAACAGACGTTGAGACAACCATGAGAAGAGAAGGGAAGAAGCATTTTCCGTTAGAATATGAGACGTGACAAAAACTGCTGTAGTATTGTGTGTCTTGTCTGGTATCTTAAACTGGTCTCATATACCATTCTAATTAAGTGGAACAGGAAAAAAACAGTAGAAAATGAGAATCAGTTGAAAATTAATACCTATTTAACGGCATTAGCTTGACTTCTTTAGGAATGAATCACTTTTGTGACATTAAAATCCCTCGTCTTTATATCAGTATACTGTAATAATGCTGTGGAAAATATCCAAGTTAAAAATAACAACCTTCTTCTCTGTTTTTAAGTGACGTAAGTTAGCTATTTTAGAAACATTCAAATCGAGGTTTCAAGTATTCCAATACATCAAATATTTATTGCATGCTCTTGTTTACATGAGAAGGAAAAGATAAACAGTGACTTGAAATAATGCCACCCTAGATATGATGAAATATTTATAGGATTATGAACCCACTATTAAACTTAGCATAAAACCTTATATTCCAATGTTTTGAATGAAATAATCTCATCACTTTAGATAATCAAAGTGCTTAATGTTAATAACTAACCTCAGAAAAGATAATTTTGCATCAGAAAACAACCAAAAGTAATACTGTTTCCATTGTGGAGAGCAGTTTGTGATTAAGTCATTACTTTGTCGATTCGAAAATTTAAAGCCGAGTCAATGTCAAATTGATATCCCTTTTTCACGAATCCCGAAAGTTGCCATATAGCATTTCAGTCCATCTTTAATATACAATTGTTTTGAATGAAATAGCCTCATCATTTGAAATAAGCAAAGAGCTTAATGTCAATAAGTAACCTCAGAACAGATAATTTTGCATCCCAAAACAACCAAAAGTAGTACTGTCTGCATTTTGGAGAGCAATTTGTGAACAATTTATATGCACGTGCAAATCATTCCAGAGAGGTATAACAGGTTATAGGGATTGCTGGTTTGTATCAATGTTTGTGCAACGTGTGCAATCCAACAATGCACTGCAATTTTTGCACATGAAGCCCTTCCACAGCAAGAGAATGCCGACCCGCTTGTCGGCAGGATGAGTGTAGATGTTCGGCAATATTGCCGTGGTCATCACGTTCCCTTGATATGGCGCCTACAGAACATGTCTGGGATTACCTTGGAAGTAATGAAATGAGATTCATCAGAACTTATAGGCGGTTCATAAAGAGTGGAAACATATAATAGCCTAGGTCATTCGACGACTCACGGACACATGACCTGACGTATTATAGCTTGTGTAGCAGCAAATGGAGGGCACACACTCTACTGAAACAGTTTCTTATATCAAGAAACACGTTTACACCAACATCAACCACCACCGAAATGACCAGAGAGAATTGGAAACCCGTTAAATGATGCAGGAACAAAAAAAAAAATTTTCTTTCAAGAAGATTGAAAAAGGATGAGGTAGTCGCCCTGAGAACCTAATTAAAGGATAGATTGTAATCCTATCAGCTGGGAGTCTGTCGCGGTTTCAGCTTTTTGGGGCATTTTTCCTGATGAAAAAAAGAAGAAAAAAGCTTTGAGACACTTCCCATGGGACCCATATAACTTGTCACATGATCACTAAATCTGACACTGAGAATCCCAATAAACTTAAGAGTTGATTTAGGAGATTTCCGCTTTCTTCGTTGCCACTGGCAAAGAACATGAAAATAGGTTTCTAGGATGTGACTCTTGTGGGCCTGATCAGGTCACCGTATCTAAAAATTAGAATACCCATAGGTTTGAGTGATGGTTTATACCCAGAATTAGTCACATGGTCCCAATATTGAAGGACGCAGAACACCATATCATGTGATAAGCCCAAGGGGACTGTTAAGCCAGATGGGCTTTAAGGTACAGCAAAAACGTCATTTGGCAGGACTTTTCTACTAAAGTAATATGAGTTGTAGTAGTTGAAATTATTAAAATGTCACGTTTTACCAAAATCTGTTTATTGACATCTTGGTGTGAATACCTTTAAGTAATTTGCGACAAGAAAAATGGTAAGTGTAGACTAGAAGTACAAGTTAAAACATGCAACATATCATTTTATCATCCAAAACTGTGTTCACCGGAGATATCGCTTGTGGGAGATCAAGTAATATCTCCTAGGAGATATTGCTTTGACAGAAGATTTTAACAATGCCCTGTCATCAGCTGGTACATGACATCACAAACGTCACAATGTTATGATTTCATAAACACAACGACGTCACAATGCAATGACCTCATAAAGATGGTGACGTAACAATGCTATCATAATGACATCACTGGTTTACGACTTTTAAGGCGATGCAGTGTTCACAGATGTACATTTTTCATGCAAGTGTAATGAAAAAGGATTTTGGATGATAAATAGAATCTCACCCTCGTATCATCTGATATGAAATATATCAATCCTCGTTTATTATTATTAATTACTTTTGTCAACTTGTGTTGATATATTTGACATAAGAAGGCACTTGGGTAAGATTCTCTATGTATTGATGTGCGTACAAACTATTGTACAATTGGTAATATTTATTATCACTTGTATGATATCAACGTTTAAGTTTCCCGTTAGCTTACATGCAACTTAGCTAGAGGACTATTACTAAATAATCCATAGAACCATTCCCTTGCATGGTTGATAAACAGCTGTTTATAATCTAAAAGCGGTATAAATCTACTTATGACGCTAATAAAAGTATATTTCCTATAGTCGTGATATATTGTATATAAGTAAAGATCATGGTTGTTCTGATCACTTTAAAATTGTTGATATGTATAGTTTACACGCGTTGTTTTCACCTTGTGACATAACCAAAGATATTATCTTTTTGAAAAAACAACTAGATTCGCAAGAATTGCTTTGACATTCCCGTCAACGGCATTATAGTTTTGTTACCATGTAATAAATATACATGGTTAATGAATATTAAAATTGTCAGTAACTAGGCACTTCATACCTCAGAGAACACACAGTCCGGTGGGCTACATCACTCCACTTGATAGAATCCACAGCACCAAGAGACCTATTCACCCCTTTATTCCTGACAACACTGAATATATCACTTCACTGTAATCACATTTCAAAATCTCCTGACAGTTTGCAACGAAGAGCTCGTATGAAATATTGTTCTGTCAGATGTAGTCCCCTGAAATCTAATAAACTGAACCTAGGGATAATACATACTTTCAGTTGGTGAGGTTATGCACGAAATGTGAATGATAGAGACTCGACTTCAAAGGCTTGAAATATCTCTTAGAAAGGTTTGGGACCTCGGGGTTAGCACAAACCAGAACTAAAGCTGGAAAAGGGGATTTTCAACTATTCTAGAGTTATCTAATATATCACTTGACACTGGAACTCGGCTGCGCTAGATGTCTACATTATGGTCGGTTTGGAAAACATTTCTTTTCAAAATTAAATTATACCCATTTAAAATTAAAAAAAGGAACGCATAGATGATTTTGAATTTTTTTGACTTGAGTAAAAACGAATACAACAACACAACTGTCATCTTTCTTCCCTGAATGTAAGCCTTACAGCTTATGTGCAAGAACGGGGACATTTTAACAATTGAATTGAATTTAAGCAATTGAAAACAGTTTTTTTAACCTGTGCATAGGCAAATCCGTAAAGAAAAAACAACATGTAGAAAACGTAAAAAGCAAAATGAACTAATAACCTGGCAAATATTGTTTCATTTTTTATTCATGTAATCTTGAAAATGATGGTTCTGAGCATGATGGCGCGCGTTCATTCACATACAGAACGCCGCTTGCTCTACATCTATTCCAAGATAAAGGTCAAAGTCTTGCACAAACTCCCTCAAACACAGGATAAAACCCCTTTAGAAGATAAATGTTATGAACTTTATTAACGTGTACGTCAACGTCACATGACAGTTTAGACACTTCAAAAACCGGCTATCGCAATGCGGGATGAGTAGAGAAGAACTTCGGAAAAGAGATTTTAACCTTTTGCATCCATTGCCAGAAATATGTCAAATGAATCAAGAATTGCTTTATAAACTGAGTTTGGCGCACCATTTTGGATAAACTAGAACAAAACAAAAACTGATGTTGACCTGTTGGCCTACCCTTTGTCTGCAACCTTGCTCAAATTTCACTTTCTTACCATTGAAATTATGTGATATATTTGCTCTCAACGTAAATACATTCTAAGAAAAGGGTTCATGTGTTTCTTTTTTTGAAAACTCACACGTTTCGAATATATATCATGTTATTAAAATACTTAACCTTTAAACCTACATGTACCGTAAATGTTCTTCAATAAGCATTACTTTTTTAGTAAAGGTTGCTGTATTCTTTACTTTGTTATAACATTAGGTCTTACAGCTTATGAATTTTTATATGATTTGATCCACAAACTTCAAGTCCACGAATCAGAGACAATTTTTTTTCAAACTGAAAAGAATTCAAAAGACATTTATATAATATTCCCACAAACTGAACCTGTATTTCATTGGCGTATGCATTTCGTGGTTCGTGTTTAGCTTGGCGAAGATATAACCAAGAGAAGATCTATTTCGTGAATATTTTATTCTTTATCATCTTAACAATTGATTAAGTTACTCTCAATTCAGGAAAACTAACTATACAACTTATTGAAACGGCATCGATGGCTTTATTTTTTAGCAGCATTATAATTCTTAAGAGTGACTATTTTTTCAGCTCATGTAAACATTGAAGAGCAAAATGAGTTTTTTCTGTAATTTGGCTATCTTACGGAAAACCGAATGTAGCATGTAACTAATTCATTTGGTTAATGGTGTAGAGTTCAGAAACAACAACATTAAGTGTGGACCAGTTTACAGAAGCAAAACACTCTATAATAGCAAATGACATAACATGATAGCCACAACACATTTCGCAAGGTGATGAGGAACTATGATATCTTTGTTGATATCTAATTTCCATATCCTTACACATGCAGCTTTGCACATGCGATATCGTCAATATGTGCATGATACGAGTTACATAGTTTGATCTTTTCGACAACTCACCTAAAGGTTTAAATCGTTTTCTTTTCATGTTTGCATAACGACACGCTTAAAAATTTCCCGAACTAAGCACGATAACATGACATGTCAACAATCTCATTTCCAAGTGCATTGTATTGACATTATTTTTATTATACTGAACGTCAATATATGATCAATATTCAACTTAAATACCAGACATTCGAATTCAGTACAACAAACATTTTCAAATTACAATTGTAGCACCCTATTATTTTTATTATACTGAACGTCAATATATGATCAATATTCAACTTAAATACCAGACATTCGAATTCAGTACAACAAACATTTTCAAATTACAATTGTAGCACCCTATTATTTTTATTATACTGAACGTCAATATATGATCAATATTCAACTTAAATACCAGACATTCGAATTCAGTACAACAAACATTTTCAAATTACAATTGTAGCACCCTATGTGTAAATGAACATACACAAATTCAAAAGCATCTTTTTCTGAAGAATTAAATTTACCAAAAATGTCTATCAAATATTTTTAAAACCAACTCAATTTAGTAATCTTTTGTCGATGTTGGAAACTTGATCACTTTTCCTTTTGATACTTGCTTACCTACTGCTTTCTGAGCTTTATATATGGAAAACCTTTACAGTCATTGAGAAGGAAAATCCCGAGATCAAGCAAACATTAAGCTTTCTCATTTAAGCATTTCTTTATCGACATCAGGCTGAGATTTATTGCTTGAACTGTCCTCCCTGCTATCAACTTTACAGACCAACGTGTTTTGAAGCCAAGTTTGACAGGTAATTAACGAGGCTGGTTATCTTCTTCGCACTTCACGGCCCTGAAGCCCCGACTAGTGTGGCCAGAATGCATCAGGATTGCAATAACATAGACAGACACTAGATTTCCTCAGGCTTCAAAACACTGGAAGATGTATTATGATCTGATCAGAGAAGAAAAGAGGCAATTTCCGATAGGATATGAGACGCGAATTAACTGGTTAAATGTGACTTCTTTGAGAGGCATTTAGAAGTTGGTTGATGAAGAACAAGTTATCATGGATAGTCGACTTCTTTATTGTATGTAATGCGACGTTTCGGTGTAGATACTAACACCGTTATCAAGCAAATGATGTTGGACATGATGATGGGGGGTTATATACACATTAATGGATAACAAGTTTATACAATTGAGTAGTTTGATGTAGTGAGACATAAATAAGTTTATACAAAGAAATAGGTTGATGTACATGGTTGTGATTGATTGTTATTACAGTAAACAATGCATGGGGAAGCCAGATGGACTGAGTGAGAAATTATACAATAGAGTAGGTTGATGATGTACAGCTTGATTGGTTGTTTTTACAGTAGAGTACATATGAAGAAGCCAGATGGACAAAGTGAGATACTAATGAGTGGATTTAATCAGATGGTGGTATGCCGAGGGAACAAAATAGCCTTGATCGCGATTAATGGATGAGTTGAGAAGATGGATGTCGATTGATTCTAAGTAAACCACGGATCCAGAAGTATGAAAATGCAAATATCCAGAATTTGAAACTATTTTGTAGTTCTGAGGGACTTTCAACTTACTTGTCGAGCAACTTTTACCTGTGTGTTTTGCCTAACTTGTGTCCAGGTGTATATACAAAATCATAAAGTATATGATATTGCATTTCAGTTTTATTATAACATTGACAAACTCATCGAAATTATAACAACGATGACGACGATGATAATCTTAGATAGAAGGCACTGACTGGATGTCTTTATATGCTGATGTCTATTATAAAATCAACAAGAAGATGTGAGAAAAATACACAAGGAAGTACCACCCCCCCCCCCCCCCCCCCCCACTTTTTCAGACAGAAAACCTTGCTAATAATAAACAAAACAAATGTACAGGCAAACAATAAGGATGTTTAATAGAACGATCATCTAGCAGTGTTGAAACGAAAACTTCATACGGTTTCCGATTCACTCTCACTGAATAACGTGTTTTACAAAAACTTGGTATTTTTTAGTCAAAATCCAAGTTACCTTAAAATTGAAAATGAAAGTCATTTTTTTTGGCTGCAATGTGATTGTTGTCATTTTTTTGAGTGAATTGATGACTGTTTAGTAAATAACCACAAAAGTCAATCGTTAAAGCAGTATGAACCTTCAAAATCACAAAATCATCAAATATCGAATTTAAAGATAACTGCACAAAGACAATAATTGGTCACTATCAAAGATAATGGCTTATCCAAAGGAAGGAGAAGTGTTTGATCAACAAGTTCAACTCAAGGAATCTCAAATTTCCTCACAGATGTAAAGATTGTAGGCATTTTATCAATTTTTTAAGAAAAAATAGAGCCATTGGCTCTGTAGCTCATCAGGCTTCATTATCAATTATGCTGTAGAGTGTGGCCAATGTGATTCCCTCATTGTTGGGGCCACAGGGTCACCAATCATAAAGTGAAGTATATAGGCGACAAGTTTCAGTTTTCTAGGCCTTATACTTTAAGAGGAGAAGATGAAAATAGATTTTAAGGATGTTCCTGTTGCCTTTATTAGGGGCAACAGGGTCACCAAATCTACAATTCAAATTCCTCACTTGTCAAGGAGTCTGTTCACAAAGTTTCAGCTTTCTAGGCCTTATGCTTCTGTAGAAGAAGATGTAAATAGGTTTTTAGGGCTTGGTCCCTGTGGCCCTTATCAGGGGTCACAAGGTCACCAAAGCTACAATTTATAATCCTCACTAGTCAAGGAGTCTGTACACAAAGGTTCATCTTTCTAGGCCTTATGCTTCTGGAGAAGAAGATGAAAATAGGTTTTTAGGGCGTGCCCTCTGTGGCCCTTATTAGGGGTCACAGGGACACCAAAGCTACAATTTATAATCCTCACTAGTCAAGGAGTCTTTACACAAAGGTTCATTTTTCTAGGCCTTATGCTTCTGGCGAAGAAGAAGAAAATATGTTTTTAGGGCGTGCCCTCCGTGGCCCTTATTAGGGGTCACAGGGCCACCAAAGCTACAATTTATAATCCTCACTAGTCAAGGAGTCTGTACACAAAGTTTCAGCTTTCCAGGCCTTATGGTTCTGGAGAAGAAGTCGAAATTCCACAAAGTTTACAGACACACGGACGGACGGACGCCGGACAACATGCCATGCCATAAGCCCATCGGGCCTTACAGGCCAGATGAGCTAAAAAGTACTTAAAATCATGCATCATGAAAAGTTTTGTGTATAAATGTCAAATAAGGATCAGAAATGTTATTTTTAATTCATAACATCTAAAGTTTAATGTGTAGTTTCCCCCCTTTGACAATAAATATTTTTTGCCAAATTTCAGTAGTTTCGCAGTTTTTCTCATATTTTCATTATTTTCGCACATAAGCGACTTTTAGTTCAATTAAATAGTTCATAACAACGCAATTGTTACATCTGGAGTGGTCAATATATCAGATTAATCCAAATAATCCAAGAGCACCCAAATTTATTTTACAAAATAGGGGGGTGCTTAATTAATTCTTTGTGTATATATGTTGAATACGTGAATACCATAAACATGCATATGTGCTCTGCATAAAACAAACTTGACTTCTAATAGAGTCATGTACGTTGATGACTTTGTAACTCATTGGTATGCCAAGTTGCCCTAATGAAACCACTTGGGAATATCTGGCCTGGAGTGTGTTGTTGAGAGAACTAATGAGCAATGAGCAAAAAGCAAGAACAACAAACAAAAAGAAAACGCAAGAAGACGGTACGTATTTGGCCATTAAAGTACTGTGTCTAGTTTGTCTTTTTATTTCCATATTGTGCAGTTACAGTAGTCCACATACACTACATTACATGATAAATAGAGAACATAATTGTATATAACAATCGGATGATTATAGTGTAAGTAATACACTGCTGTCACGAAATAGCCCTAGTGTGTCAACATCAACACCACAACACATTGCAATAAGAAGATACAACAATAAATTTATTCACAAAAACAAGAAAACAAAACAGCCTTGTTTCACACCATATGCACTTGATAACTAAGTCACTCTATTTCCAAATACACACCACATTCAACCTCTCTACATCCTCATTCATCTTTCAAATACACACTACCTATTATTTACTTAATTGCTGATAAGAATTTCTTGTTACAGATTACAACAGGTTCAGAACACCCCTCAGTTGATACCAAATGAATCAATCCAATGATAACCTCTCGATTCAGGCAATAAACTAGTCCACTAGGCCTATAAAAGGCGTGTTTCACTCGCCAACGGCCCTATGCCCACCTGGCGACAAATGGTATGGTTTTTTTTACAACACGCGTGTCCACTCTACAGCTCATATTCGCTATACTTTAGAAATTTGCCGCATATTCGTCGCCTAACCGAAAACAATATTGTCCTTTCTCGCCATTTTCATCATTTTTTCACTCATGTAACTTCATAAGATATCTTAAAATTGTTTTTACTTACACAATGTCTGCGGCAGCCTCTTGACTCTTCGTTTCCAACGGAAGCAGTGTCTGTGGCGCGCACGTACTTCCAGGAAGGGAGGCAACTTCGGCTAGGGGTGCGGAATCGCCAAATTTCTATCGTTGTGTGTTAGGGCCATAATACTCCGTTGTTGTCATTGCAACATTATTACCACACAAAGACGTAAAATTTTAACTGTTAAAGACAATAAAATAAAAGGATTTTAAAGGATACATTTAAATGCAATATTAAAAATATTTTACATATTTTATATTATTTTCAGTGGAAATTATTCGCCAATGCAGCGTGTCACAACATTCCGTTTTTTCCAAGGACAAAGAATTTAATATATACAAGTTATCTTCCAAACAACACCCAAAAGTCGTGCTAGAAAGATTTTTAGTTAGGTATGTTGAAGCCTAAATCAACATATATACAGTATATATGCACATCATGCATAGCCTACTGCAAGGACAACTTACTTCTCCAAACCTGTTCACGATACACCAATTGAGCCAATTTTTAAACTTTGTTCTTTTGTCGGGAACTTCGCGTATAAACAAATCCAAGACGATATAGACAATGTCTGTAGCCAGCACAATGATCTTTTGGGACATTATTGATGTAAGTGCATGGATTCGCCAACGCCATTCTCCCATATTACATTGCTTGCTCTCCTTGATAGATGTGTATGAAACGAGTCAATATCAGTCCCTGTCTCCAACGAGTGTAAGGATTCTTTGCTCTATAATTGAGAATATATATTATCTCCTGAAGCCTTCCATTGTCACCCCGTTTGCCTTTGTTTACAGCCTTGTCAGCTACTTTGTTTCTGGGAGTAAAACTTGCAATAATTTACAACACAGCACATCTTCATGGGGATCGTACACTACACTCCAGAAATGGATAGACAAGGGAAGTAATTTGCCAAATCACATTCCAGATAATGGTAGCTGTGCCATTTTCGTTGACAACAATCAAGTATTGCAGAAAAATTGGAGGATAATTTTGAACTTTAAAACTGAATGTAGTTTAATTACCAATTGTCTGGCAATCCACAATCCTGAAAACAACATTCAGTACTCAATACACTTATCTCCCTACCACTGGTTGCATAACATTCGAACAGACATCTTGGAGAAACTGGAATCTCTTAGTGAGTCATGTCGAGCAGATCTCCAGCCATACAAGAACACTTTTCATAATAAGGAGGTTAAACAGGTGTTAGATAGCATCACGTCAGTTGATGATGTTTTAGTTGACTAGATTAACACTGGACATGTTGAAATCAAGCCAAGTTCTTCTTTTAAAACATCACAGGATCTTCTGTTGAACTCCACCACCCAACCTCAGCCCCTTCCCTCATCTTAGCCGACCCTATAATGGTCAACCCCTCTGCATATGAAAGTCTAAAATAGATTTTAACACCATTGGAGTCACAGGCTAGAGTGGGAAATTGACGGGAGTGATTGGTAGTGGGGTGTGATGGGAGCCCGTACAATTTGGTTGCCAATATGATAGAGGATTGGTTTTTATGTTCTCGTAGTTTAGAACCGGTATTGTGGTATTTCAAAAGCACCTCCCTTTAATGCATCCCCTGACATTTCAATCCAAAACTGTAGAATGTTTAAGCACATTGTCTTGGTACCTGGTGCCGGTCACAATAGAGCTTAACCTTGTAAAGGCAGTTTTTAAACTCCTTTGGGACCCATTCCTATTCGCACCCCTCATGCCCGCTCCTTTGCTCAGTCGGCTAGCAGCCACCATAAGTCCTGGCAGTGTTCCATGCAACCTATCGTGAGATCCTCTATGAGTTCATCACCCGAAACCCACAAAATTCTACCTTTTCTATCACCGAAATTTCAAAATGGTTATCAACATTGAACTGTCCAAATTACAAGTTTCTGTTTCAATCAACAACTCACATCGAACTGCTATACAGGGACGATGTAATGCGTTTGAAAGCCCCCAAGGAAGTACTCAGCAACATAAAAGAATAATAGAAGTGTTTTCTGCAACAGGACATCCGAGCAAAGGACGGGGGGGAGACTTCGTACTGGAAGCAAAGAACCGTCGAGTCAAGATGTGGATTCCCCCAGGTGTACCATCCCAGAACACATGGTTAAGGAGTTGCTGTAATCTCGACCATCTTGAGGATGTAATTATACTGTAAAATTTTATAAATTAGAGTAAATATGTTAAAAAACATATATCCCAAATCAATATGTAAATATATAACACTTAGTTAATGAAAACGGAATTGGATTGTTTGTTTTTTTTAAACTCAGATTTCATTTTCATAATATAAAGGAATTATTTTGACCAAATTTCAACAGTCACATCTGTGGTGTAATGGTTATGCCGTCGGATTTGTGATTGGTTATACTGTAGGGTGTGAATTCGAGCCACCAGTGGAGTTTTGTTTTGTAATTAATAAACTATTTTTGTGTTATTTTGATGCATTCAATGTTTATAATTGTGTTCGGGACAATAATATTCACATATTTCAAATGTTTTTTTTAACATGAACACCCGTGCAATGAACATGAACCCAGTAAGCAGATTCTTTCTCTTTGGACTGACATCCTATCCAAAATTCTGGATATGGATCGTTGTCTGTACCATATTGATAACGACACAAACGACACGCATCTGACAGGGGCGAGGAAGTTGGCTGTGTTGATGTACATGGTCTCTTTCTTCTTGTGCGTTTTAGTGGTGCTGGTGTGTCTGTGCTGGTGCTTGGTGCTTGTGTGACTGTGCTGGTGCTTGGTGCTGGTGTGTCTGTGTTGGTGCTTGGTGGTGGTGGTGGTGGTGGTGCTTGGTACTGGTGCTTAGTGCTGGTGCTCGATGCTTGATGCTTGTGTGACTGTGCTGGTGCTTGGTGCTGTTGTGATTGGTGGGGTAGGAGCAGGTGCCCTGAATGTATTTGTAGAAGTGGGTGGGGTGCTTTCTGCGACTGTGCTGGATTGTGAAGATGTGGGTGCAATTGAAACTATGCAATTAACTTTCTTGACAAGTGCGGTAGAAGGAATTGTGGTGTGTGATGTTGAAGGTGCAGATTTGGGTTGCAGTGGAAGTGGGGCAATGTTAATTGTTTCTGTTGATGTTGCCTGTGGTAATTCCTGCAAATATAATAATGATATTGGAATGAAAGTAAAACACGAACAAAGGACAACCACGTTCTTTAATGGATATATAGAAATATAGGATAACATTTAAGATTTATTGCATAATATCATAGAAAAATTACCGGTTGAAATCCTCCAGTGGAATATTCCAATTTTGGGGGCAAATCCCACACACAGTATCCCCTTTTGCGAGTTTGCTGGAATACTTCGTCTAACTGTTATTAGAAATAGAAAATATAATGCAAGTTTTTGACGGGTCAGGACCAGGTGACACTGGATCCAGTGATGGAGAGGGCCTAGCCTACTGCCAGGAAAACCGCACTAGTTACAGGTATAGAATTGTGGGATATTTTTATACATATAAACAATATATCAATAATCTAAACTTTATGTTTTGATAATTAAAAATGAATATTTCTATCCTTAACGGTATAGCATTAACAATGGTATGATTTTTCATAACTTCACTTGTGTTAGCATTTCGGCTAAAAAGATGCGTCTCCGGACTCTCTTTGTTAAAGCTGAAGACAGGGAAGCCTATGATCAGCCCGAAAGGAGAACTATCCCAGAACTTGTAGGGCTGGTTGCTGCGAAATTGGCTAAAGACAAAGTAGGTGGATACAGTGTGATATTATTTTAATACATTGACAATTACACAATGTATCAAAAATATACATGATAAAATTCAGGATAGAAATTAATGAATCACGTTTTCCATTATCCTTATGCTTAAATAATAACTGGGACATTTTATTGCCATGTTTCCAGGTTGACAAGGAAACAAGAAACAGAATGGCCACTGTCTCAAAGAAGGGGAACAAAGCTGAGATTCTTGCATTTTGGGTGAAACTTAATACCTCTAAAGATGATGGGGAGTTGTTAAATTTTGTCTTGATAGTTTTTTTTGTGTGTAGAAACATGTGCTTCTTCTCTATAGGTCCTCCAGGAAGTGGAGAAAGGGCATTATTGATTTCGGCTAGGCAACGAATCGAATATGCTGCACATTTTTTTCCAAAGTTTAGTGAATATGAGCTGTTAAGAGTCGACACACGTGTTGTAAACAATACACATACCATTTGTCGCCAGGTTAGCATAGGGCCGTCGGCGAGTGAAACACGCTTTTTTTTGTAGGCCTAGTGGATTAGTTTATTGCCTGAATCGAGGGGTTGTCATTGGATTGATTTATTTGATATCAATTGAGGTGTGTTCTGAACCTGTACAAAATCTCAATATCAGCTGTCAAATTCACACTCTACAATCTCAACAAAGCAACCAAAATTAATTATGTAATTGATGCAATTTATCGATAGGAATGATTAACTGATTAAAATGTTCAGTATTAACAGTTTTGTTTAAGCGACTTGGCCATGTCGTACACATGGGAGGTCACGGAGGGTCAAATATTCGTCGCCACTCTTGCCTCGGACACCACTTGCCCCTCCAATTCCTGATACACACACTAGTGTACAACACACGGAGTACACGTCACAGGCGGCGACTGGCTTGGGACATCCGCGGTAAATACACACAACACGGACCTGGCCAAGGTAACTCCCTGGGTACCATCAATCCGCCCCGATGTTACTATCACCAATACATCGAGTCATTATAAATACTTCACCTAATGGTAATATGATAATAATATTGAGACACTCCAAAGCATGTGCGCAGTAATTACTAACGAATGCATACAGATTAAATTATTTACATTAACCAAAACGTAACATTACCATGCATATCATACATAAATCTCAAAACTCCTGCCAAACAGAAATTCATACATATAAAGCAATTCAACTCGCAACTATTATTCAAATAACTTTTGACCAGAAACTATCCCATAAAATGTACTACATTTCATAATTTTAAATAAATGTATGACATTTTATAATGAAACTCAAGGTAAAACTGTACCTGCGTCAAGACGAGCAAATATGAGCCCAATGAAACTCGTCCGGCGTGGTAGCACTCTAAAGTTGCTGTTCACTGAAACTATCGCCGACTCAACGTAGAATTCATGCACGTGTTGCATGCTTTTCCCGAACGCCAACCTTCAACACGGCGTTCGCCTGCTCGCGCCTGAACTACTGGGTTTAACTGACTTGGTTGTGACAATTGTATAAATCTAACTCAATAACACATGCAACGTTGACCCAAAATTACCAAATCTTTCTTCGGTACCATTTGATAAATTAACATATTTGTTAACTCCCAAGAGCACAATGAAACAGAACAAGGATGATCACTTTTAGAGGATGATTATAAATACACATATTCACAGAGAATTGTTTGAAGCCAATGTTTCACTTCAGCCAATATTGTTTTTACGATTTCACATTTCCAAAACCAAGGTGGGCTTCTGTTTCTAGATCTTGTTTACAGAAGGAACAAAGAGTTGAATCAGTGTAGTTCATTTTACAATGTAGACATTTTGTTGGCAGAATGTTTTTGATAATCCTGAATTGCAACCACCTTAACTCATTACATTAAGTACTTGTTATCATATACATAATATTACAAATCATTCATTGTTTATCAGTGAAATATTTGTCTAACACATGCTCCCGTTTAGAATAACTTGGTAGCATAGAAGTGACGACTTCAAGAGGGTGTAATAAAGGTATTTATTTCTGGCAGTTGTGTTAATTGCTTGATAAGGAAAGACAACATTTTGCAATCGTTCTCCAAAATTATGAATATTATGTTACATGCATTTGATTTTATTGCTGCCTTTAAAACCAGTCAAGACATCTGTTTTTATTCTATATCTTTCACAAACTTATTCAAATGTCAACAACCTACACTGTACCTTCTTCATGAACGATATCATTAACAAAAACTACGCCTTTTTTATTCCATTTTTAAGAAAAATATTGGTTTGTTATGAATAGTAATGTCACGGTTATTCAAGATTGTTTGACTTTTTACTTGGTCTTCTGATAAAGTTCTTGGTTCATAATTTGTGAGAAATATCGCGGCAAAGACGGAAGAAAAAAACATCTTTCAAAAATCTATTTGATAATTTATGAATACAAAATTCTTTAATGTATTTTGAACTATCGGACAAGATGTTATAAGTATGAAACGTTTTTAATTGAAATGGCTATTGTTGCAGACAAAAGGGATATAGTCCGCCGGAATTTCTTATTTCCATTTGAGATGCATGATATAAGACCTTGCTTGTGAGTGATTGACAATTTACCCTTTTCATACCCGTAGTGTAATGAATATATAGCAAAAATGGTCCAATATCTTTAAAAAAAAACTCTGCTGTAAATCCATCAGGGCCAGGGCTTTGTCATTTGTGTTTGCCTTCAATGTTATCGACATTTCATTAAGTGTTTGTTCCCCTTCTAGACAATCAGATACTGTAGTAAATAGTCTTGGTACATCAACAGCTTTGAAAAAAGTCGAACATGTCCAAAGGAATAACGCTAGTGGTTCTGTAAAGTTTCTCATAATCATCGGATTTCTCTATTTCAACAATGGCTTTATCTAAAAAGTGTCTAGATTCGCGTTTAAGGAAACATTGACTCAGCTTTTCGCCATGTTCAATTCAATTAGCTTTCGACCTAACCATCATTCCTTTAATCTTTAGGTTATGGGTATCATCCAATTCAATTTTAATCATATCAGTTTCATTTAGCAAGGATAGTTTTACATCACGATCACTTGATTGATCTAAACTCGCCTCTGCCTTTTCTAGCTCTAAATCAAAGGATTTCTTTTTGTATTATTATGTTTTGCGTAGAAGAATGATACATAGTTTTCCCCGTATCATCAAGAGTAGGGTCTCCCATAATATATGTAACTGATAATCAATTTAATTTTCAACTAAACAGTTTTCCTTTGTGACTTTGTATTCATTCACAGTTGTTGTGATTGTTTCCTTAATGAAATCTACATATTTTTGTGTTGTAAAAGGGAAGCATTCCTCTACATAGAGTGGAGGAAGCAAGTGTTAAATCTATCAGGGAGTGATCAGAGTTTATTCTCAGCGAAATGTTACATGCGTGTTCTGATGGCATTGTGATAACAAAAAAACATCGAGCCTAACTTGCTTCAGTGGATTTCACTGACGCAATGTGTATCTTTTCCTATCATACTTAAGTTCTCTCCAGTCCGTGGATCTATAAGGTCTAAGGTATCAATGATTTCCAAATCTTTGTCTCTTGCTTTTGAATAATGTTCATGTTTGTAGTGTAGGTGTCTAATCACTGGCTTAAATGTGGACTGAAATGGTCTGTGGGGATTCATAAAAAGGAGCTTGCAATTTGAATTAGATTAATCTTTGAATTTTCGAAATCGGACGGTAACCTGCCTCAATACGGCTTTTTAAATACACTTGCAGTCAACCGTTAAGCTCCAAATCGCGCGCTCTTAGATTTTCACATGCGACATCTCTAGACAACAGTGTATGGAGTTCGAAATAATTGACAGACAGGCTATAAATAGCGCTGAGCAACCACCCGTCAGCGACAAAAGATTATAGGAGGATATCAGGGGATAGGTTGTAGCATTAGCGGAGACATATACGCTGATGTAGCAGGATGAAAACAAACTATTTTTTAATATTCCGATAGCTAAGATATCCGACGGCTCAATAACGATTGATTCCAGCCAAGTATTAGTGTATAAACATGTAGTATTGTATATTTCAATCTCTATCAAATGACGTTATTTTGATAAGACTGCCTTCTTAAATTGACGCCATTTCATTACATAACCTGGTACCTGTAGTGTCTCATGTTATAATCATATGACGTTTAGCAATAGATTTGTAGTCGCCAGAAATAAAGTCCTCAACAGTTATTCTATTTATCTTCTGTAAACCATATTTTACTGTGAAAGCGAAAACAGTCGATATCAAGAATCGTTCAAGTGATGTATGTTTGATTTTGTTATTGGCTTATTTTGCTTGACAGACAAATGTAGAACTTCAACTATGTTTGACAAAACTGCTTTTCCAATCCCTTATTCACATGTATATGAAGACATTTGATTAACACAGGGCTAAAAACACTGGAACATGTATATCACACATGGTTAATTAGTAGATAAAGTGGTATATGCATATTCATTTTACCCTTTAACCATTAAATAACCCTAATAACGTATGTACCTATATTATTAAAAGCTAGATTGATAGATGGATTATGTAAAAGGGATTTTTGTTCAAAACGTATATATTAAAGATTTATGGTAGTATTTGACTTTTGGAGACACTTAAATATGAAAATATTAAAAAGAAATGAAATATATTAAAATGACATTTAGAATATGAGAATATGATATCATGACATTTGATATTTGCTATTTCAGTTATGAAAGCTTAAAGTTTATAAATGGCAATGACGAAGCCATAAAAATAGATTTTTAAGAAATTAATACTTCCGAATGATGTTTTTTGTTCTTTAAAATAAATTTCAAATTATTTCAATAACAACCTTTTGAAACAATGTATTGGTTTTTATTTTTGAACTGATTTGTATTAGCTGTTTGTTTGCTTGAAACTCGTAACTATAGGAATGACTATTCTACATCTAAGAAGATGCCTAAACTGTGCAAGCAACAAACAGTGTCAATATTTCAGGTTATTGATTGCCCTGGTTAACCTTCAACATTGAGGTATATCAACAAGGGAATACTCTGTACCCAATCTATTCGTAACAGCAGCTCACAAAACACACTTGACTTCTTACAAAGTCTTGAATGTTGTTGAGTGCGAAGTCGATTGCATCTCTTTGGTACACCAAGTGGCCTCAATGAAGTCCCTGTGGAATATCTGGGCTTGAGTTTTTGTGTGAGAACACTAACAAGCAAAACGTCAACACATGAATGTCAATAAACAGAGTTTTGTACTTGTTCCTTCTCCACAATATATTTTATGGACTAGTTGATCAAACGTTAAAAAAAACCCAATTTTTGAGGTTAAATTCAAGTCTATAAAATCTTCTATTCAGTTTGATTAAATCATGACAAATAATACATTCAATTTATTTTGTAAGATATGCAACTTGCATCTTTTCTGTTCTAGCAAAGTTTAGAGATAAATAGATTTATTCTATGCATTTTGTAGCGTATGTATTAAAAAGCTGTCCTCATACAAATAAACTGAATACCAAAAGAAACTTTGCATCAGATTGACATGACTGTTATAAAAAAACTAGAAATAACAACGCTTTGATAGTCAAGTATATTTAATGCATCAACATGTCCACATTGGATTGGAAAACTCCAAATGAACGCTGTACGGTAAATGAGTGTACACCATACAAACAAACGTAGTGGGGGTCGAAAATCCCATTGTTCAGAGTATCAATGCAGTTTATTAAACTCAGGAAAGTGTTCACAATCACTAAAAAATGTCATTTTAAGGTTTAATATGGAATGAGGCCACCCCGTGCAGCAATACAGGCCATGACTCGGCGTACGCGTCGTATAGAAGACGTCAAACGTCGGATGAGATCAGGTGGCAGGTGGTTCCATTCATCTTGCAGAGCTTGCATTAACTCTTGTCTGTTGACGGGAACGTGTTGTCGGGCCCGAACTCGCCTGTTCAAGTGGTCCCAGAGGTTTTTAATGGGTGATAAGTCGGGAGAACACGCTGGCCACGGTAAGACATTGACGTTGTTGGCGGCCAAAAAGTCCTGTACGATACGAGCTGTGTGGGACCTGGCGTTGTCTTGTTGAAACAGAACACCCTGGGGCTGTTGTTGGAGGTAGGGCAGCACCACTGGACGAATGATGTCATCTCTGTAACGTTGCGCGTTGAGATTCCCATTGATGACGATGAGTAGCGTCTTCTGGTTACCACAAATGCCTCCCCACACCATAACGCTACCACCACCGTAAGGAACGACTTCTCTAACGCAGCAGCTGTTCTTTCACCTTTGCGACGGTAAACACGCTGTCTGTCGTTAAATCGAAACAAACAAAACCGACTTTCGTCTGAATACAACACGCGTTGCCACTGCCGACATTGCCACCGTCGCACCGATTCGCCCATCGTAGTCGTCTGCGTCGATGTTCAGGAGTCAATAACTATCTTCTGAACGGTCGGAAGGCCCGGATACCTCCTGCCCGTAGTCTTCTGGTCACTGGCTGTGGGCTCACCCGCCGACCCAAAGCATTCCGTGCTGATGACGTCACCGTCAGGAAGCGATTTCGCAGGTCCAACGTTCGAAGATACCGTATTTCCTCTAATAAGGTACCGGTCTTCCCGTGGCGTGGTGACCCATGGTCGTCCGGTCCTGGGCCTGTCTGATGTCCGTCCAGTTTGTCTGAATCGCTGCACCAAATTTCCAACTGTAACACGGGTACAGTCAAAGGTTCTTGCAACGTGAACGTGCGTGGCCCCCATGTCAATCATTCCCAGTGCTCGCGGACGTTGTTCTGCTGAAAGTCTTGGCATTTTTCAGTGTTCGTTTTGCATTGTGGTTGTTTGACATTGGGACTGTGAAGTTTTTATACCCCTGTGGCACGTGCATTTCTCCCAGCAACGACGTCACGTGATTTTGACTTTTTCGCGTTTTCACAGAAACACGTGCATATTGCCGGTAGAAATTGGATGTCAAACAAGCTTGCGTTTGGGCTATGTGTTCGTACCCATTTGGGTTTGTACCAGTCCAACTAACTTGTAACAACATTGTTCAGAAATATGCAAAGTTTCTTTTGGTATTCAGTTTATCTTACATTTGGAAGAACGTCTTTGCACTTTTGCAAACACGATCGGAATAACGAAATTTTGTACTGTGTCTTACAAGTTTAATATTCAAGGATAAAAGGATTACAGATTACATAACAATTGTGAGAAAAGAGCCTAATCCTATGTTCAAAGTTATATAACTCTTCGTACAACAAACCATGCAAATGTCTTACCAAACTCTTTCTTTATGTATAAACGCTCCTAAAAATCATGACCAGTATCATTTGTATGTATCTAGTATCTTGTATCTTGTTGATATCTACACCGAAACGTTGCGATCCTGCGATAAAGCAGTTGAAAATTAATAGATGTATTTATTATCGTTTAAATATATACTCGGAACAAAATTTCCAAGTGTTTCTACAATACAGGTTTCAATTAATGCAATGTCTGTTACAGAGATATTCAGAGCACATACATGTAAGTACTAACTTCAAATAGTAAATGCAATTGCACTTCATCCCTTACTGAATTCTCAGTCTACTTCCCTACTTCAGTGGTCCTTGTTGAATCTCCAGTAACAGGGGACAATTTCATAGATCTATTTTTGATCTTGATAATTTTATATGAGCTCACTGTAATCCAATTTCCAATTCTCCTGACATTTTGATCAGAACACTTTCGAACAAGTTCATGTTCTTTCAGACCAATTTCCCTTTTAGTGTATTAAACCAAATCTGCAATTTTATCGACCGTTTTCTAGGGAATAAATAATAATTTTATGAACTTAATAATAATTTAAGAAACATAGAGGAAAAGCATCTATTTGGATTTGCACTCCACGGAAGAGCTTTACAGTTATTCAAAGAGACAATTAGGAGATCGATCAAAGATTAGGTTCTAACGTTAAAGGAACTACTCTATGAGACATAAAACTTATCATTAGTTTCATTTGACAAATATTGAATGTTGAAGGAAAGTATTATATCAAAGTTATCAACGTGGTACATTGACAACTGGAAGGTTTGTATGCAGGATTATGATTGAAAAGCCCGTCAAAACGTCAATGACAATTACGAGTTGAAAAGTGTTTCATTGGACGTATGAATTTGGCTTCCATGAATACATTAGACTGTTTGAAGATTTTAATTGAATACAAATATAAATCATGTAAATGCCATTAGGTGATGACTTTGTAATAATTTCTGAATTTATACACGAAATTATACCATCATGTTAAAGCAAAACAAAAAGTGATGACATATGGAGTTGCTCTTTTAACATCTATCTTTCACCATCAATCTGGGATATATTGCTTGAATTGTCCTTACTGTTATCCACTTGACACACCACCAGTTTTGTAGCCTAGTTTGACAGATAAATAATGAGACTGGTTATCTTCTTTTCCCTGAATCCTCAAACCTTGAGGTGGATTTCCACTCGACTAGCAAAGGCTTCGAAACACTGATGATGCATCACACAGACTTTAGAGAACATGGTAATTTCCGACAGGATATGAGGTAGAAGAAAACTGCATTCTTGTCAAGGATCTTAAGATATTGCAGTGTTGCTTTTGTTCGTTATCTTACATTTTTATGACAATTGTAGACAAAAGGAATATTTAATATTTGACCCTTCACGCCATAATATAAATTATGCCTTAACAAAAGAGAAGTGGACTGCAATAGATAATCAGAAGTCAGTGTATATAACAAATGAACATTCAACATCTTGTTAGTACTAGGAGAAGAAATTAATTAAATTTGAATTTGAATTAGAATGTGACAGAAGCTATCAATATGTCTCATACAAATAACATGTGTATTCAAAATTCTCAGTGTCATTAACTTAGATGTCTAATATAACTGCATAAAAAAGGCTAAACTTCATTTGCAGTATAAATTGAAAATTGGAAGTTATGCGATATGCGATATTTCAATGTACCCTAAAGTTATACAAAATAACCGTCGCATTGTGGCGTTTACTCAAAATTGTGTCTGTTGATAGGATGACATCATGTCATGTGACGGTTAGGACTATTTTATCAATCTTTCATTATGCTAATACCATAACATACAGTTTTCAACAATATATTTTTGAAAGTCAGTTAGATAAAACAAGATATTCATATATTAATTAAAGAAAGTCGATGATATAACTATTTGGGAAAATTCTTAAGCTTAATTACATAATCTTTTCTGTAAAATGTGTTGTTGGCAGCGAGCTCACATATCAGACGCGGCACTAATGTCAGAGTTTGAGAAATGATTTTCACAATGTATTTGTCCACAGTGATAATCTGTTTGAAACTCGTTTGGTAAACATTTGCATAATTGGCTGCGTAAGCTACGCCAGTTATATACGTTTAACTTACAAGTTTCAACAAGCTTATAATCATATGGACAAACACAGTATTTCCCTATTATCGCATAACATAAAAAATCTGTAACAACACAATGGGCAACGATATGTTTTAACTTATGTTTCTACTTTTTAGACAGTGAAAAACTAAATGTTTGGAAATATTGATATGCTATGCTAATCTAATTAAAATTACTTCTACTTTTATCAATTATTTTGAATTGTATATGGCCTTGAGAATCACACAATTGGTTCTCCTTAAAGTGTGACCAAGACGAAGTTGCATATCCTGCTGACGCATCCTGAGAGAAAATTTATTGCTTAAGATCTCAACATATATAGCTGATGCCTTTTATTATCAATCGTAGTGCGAGTTGTTATACGTTTTTGATGGTGAAGTTTGAAGAGTCAACAGTAGCAAACTTAATCATGATTTATTGATTATTTTAATCGTTTATTAAGTGAACAACACCGTATCAATAAACGTTGTATAACTGAACACATTACGGTTTTATCATTTAGACAAAAACAGATGCCTAATGTTCTGATTGACATGTAAAGTATTCTGTGAGTACAAATATCAATATGATTTCAAATGCTCGAAGCGAAATTAATGTGAACGCAGCCCTTTGTACAATATAGAATATCAAAGGGTAATTGAAATCCAAATCAGAGGACGTGATATATCATTTCGCTACAATCATCTGTCACCGCGAACCGTTCCTTGATGTCGTAATTTAAGCTTTTGTCTTTAGGCTACATGCAAGATTTCTGGTACATTTCGGAGCATCACATTGTTTTTAACAAAACTTTGTTTTTGAGGCATGATTTGCAAGGTTCACCTTAACATGACATAAAGGTAAAGTATAAACTTATTCAGAGTAGTTCTCACCTAAGAGTACGTTATTCTTAATACATTCTCAAAACAGTTCAAATTTAGAAAAGGTATGATATATTTATTACTACATATATCTAACCTAGCACTGTGGTACCACATGTACGTTCGCTGGAAAATATTTGTCCATCGTACAGGTCACATCAGGTTTTATCTTCTAGACGGTTACGAGTACAAAGTTATGGCTTAGACTGAACAAAGTTTCCTGACATAAGGTCTTGTCTTCGGACGGTTACGAGTACAACGTTATGACTTAGACTAAAACAAGTTTCCTGACATGAGGTCTTGTCTTCGGACGGTTACGAGTACAAAGTTATGGCTTAGACTGAACAAAGTTTCCTAACATAAGGTCTTGTCTCCGGAAGGTTACGAGTACAAAGTTATGGCTTTGACTGATCAAAGTTTCCTGACATAAGGTCTTGTCTTCGGACGGTTACGAGTACAAAGTTATGGCTTTGACTGATCAAAGTTTCCTGACATAAGGTCTTGTTTTCTGACGGTTACGAGTACAAAGTTATGACTTTGACTGAACAAAGTTTCCTGACATAAGGTCTTGTCTTCGGACGGTTACGAGTACAAAGTTATGACTTTGACTGAACAAAGTTTCCTAACATAAGGTCTTGTCTTCGGACGGTTACGAGTACAAAGATATGGCTTTGACTGATCAAAGTTTCCTGACATTAGGTCTTGTCTTCGGACGGTTACGAGTACAAAGATATGGCTTTGACTGATCAAAGTTTCCTGACATAAGGTCTTGTTTTCGGACGGTTACGAGTACAAAGTTATGACTTTGACTGAACAAAGTTTCCTAACATAAGGTCTTGTCTTCGGACGGTTACGAGAACAAAGTTATGGCTTTGACTGAACAAAGTTTCCTAACATAAGGTCTTGTCTTCGGACGGTTACGAGAACAAAGTTATGGCTTTGACTGATCAAAGTTTCCTGACATAAGGTCTTTTCTTCGGACGGTTACGAGTACAAAGTTATGGCTTTAACTGATCAAAGTTTCCTGACATAAGGTCTTGTCTTCGGACGGTTACGAGTACAACGTTATAACTTAGACTAAAACAAGTTTCCTGACATAAGGTCTTGTCTTCGGACGGTTACGAGTACAAAGTTATGGCTTAGACTGAACAAAGTTTCCTGACATAAGGTCTTGTGTTCGGACGGTTACGAGTACAAAGTTATGGCTTTGACTGACACAAGTTGTCTGACTAGAGTCTAGTATCAATCAGTATTTCAAACCCTGAAAATTATCACACGTAACAGACATATCAAAATTATATAAATAGCATGTGTAGGCAGAAATCCTTTATCTCTAGTTCAGTACGCCATTGAAGCTCTCGCTGTATGGTGGTGAGACCTTGAATCGTGGTTGTCTGACCCTAATGCCTTCATTGCGTGCTCTCTGTCTTCAGACATGGAGTGTGAATAATGAATCTTTTGATCGATTTGAAGTTTCTGATTGACCCAGATGATCTTTTCACACCTCATTCATTTCCAAACCATTGTATTAGATCATTTTGAATTGGTAAGGCTTTGTTTTCTTTGCTGAAGGTCCGAAATAACATTTGAGTATGGAATATTATTTGATAAAAAACACCCATCTTATTTGTTTTGATCAATTATCCTAAACAATACTATTTTTTATTTGATTGTGTTCTGAGATTTCACTCAACAACAAGTTATTGTTGTCATAATCATGATTATAGAAATTTGTTTATATATATATTTTGTGTTCTTTAAAATGATGGTAAGTTGCAAAATAATGAGTGATACAGACATAAGAATCTGCTTATTGACCCGATATTGGTCCAATTTGCATTAGCTGATAATGTGTTGAATAAAAAAGCAATGGACAAAAGTAATGCATTTGTGAAAATGCATTCATTGATTACAGAAATTTAAAAGGTGTTAACAAATGTATACTAGGATTCCGGAAATACAATGAAACATTATTTGCACAATATATTCTTGTTATGATATTTTACGGTATGTGTATTCTGAATATGAAAGTTATGATTTCTTAAAATCTACAACAATTGATAGAATGAATCAAATATCATGTTTCGTAATTAAAGATTTTGAGTTGTAATCTTTTGTTTATGATTTAACTGTTTGAGCAGCATTCGAGATGGTTGCAGAAGATGGTCTCAGAACATTTAATACAAGAAACTTATGTTGTTTACAATAGCGGTTCGGTATTGATCCTTCTACCGTTTTCGAGCATACACACAAATGATCCATGTATGAATTACTGTTCCCTTCAATTCCCAATGTGATTGAAACAGTATAGTATCTATACCGAAACATCACTGTTGTGGAAAATAACATCGCTATTTATTATAAATAATATCTTCTAGTCCAATTCCTAATTTGATCCGTGTCATACTACATTTTTGCAAACCAATTTCATGTGATATCAAACCGTCAAACCACCAATATATGACCAAACGTAAGGAAAACAAACCTCAATGCACAATTTTATCTTTTATTCAGTCACATCACATACAAGGCGGTACAAAAATAGATGGTTATGATTTACATTGCAATAATTTAACAGAAGACAGCCATTCTTCACATACTTCGGAAGCATCCAAATATGTCAGGTCAAACATCCAGCGATGGATTAACTGCAAAGAGATGAAGATACACCTACAAGCATAGATAAATATAATGTGGACCATAGAACGTGATTTGGAAAAAAGTTTGAGAAATCAAAGTAATATAGGTGTATACATAGTAATATCGTTAAATGTCCACTGACGAAAACTTACAACCTGCTATATAGCCTGCTGAGTTCATCAGGGATCTTAACGTCGATTACGTCAATAGTTAGAGTTCGTTATATAAGTGTGTTCACAAATATTCATTAGTTAAAATAATTACTATTGCACAAAGAGATAGCTAATTTCTTACTTTGATAAAATGTGTATCTTGTCATTCCACATATACTCGTGCTGCTCTGAAACAAATAGAAACATAACACGATATTTATATTTTAATAACATTTTATAAAACAAGTGTGTGGCTTGGTATAGCGATAGCATTCACTAGTTTAATGTAAATGTTGTCAAACGGGAGTTTCGTATTTATTTAATACTCGGCGAATTATAACTTTCGCTGACATTACAAGTGAGACCACTCGCTAAGTCACGTTAAACGATTAGGACAATATATACTACTTCAAAAACTACTTTATTTATATGGATCAGACGTTTACATATAAGCATTATGACTGTGATAAACATTTTCTCCAACCATTTCCGAGCTTAAATCATTTGTCAATGAAAATGTGTTTCAAGGATGCAATAAAGTTTTCTTTTTTAATAAGTCAATAAAGCACAAAATTGAAAAGATAAACGCGTTTTCTGTTGCATTCACATTCAAAACAACATTTCCAATTAAAACCGGGAGTTCTTGTGGTTTGAACATCAACTGATATTTGTGAATTCTTATTGTACAGTCATGCCTCCACAAGGTTCAAGAGAACGATTCCAAGAAACAGTTCCAGATCTGTAACTAGATCCAAGAAATACAACAAAAATTCCTGATGTGTTTCAGGGTACACTAAGACGGTTTTGGCATTGGTTTCAGCAGCATTATATAAAGTTGATTGTCCTTGGTAATAATGGACACGCCCACCTGGGATACGACTGTATGTCTTGGTTACTTATGTAACATGCTAGGGAGGTTTTGGAAAGAACATCAGAACATTTAAAGATACTCTAGCGGAACTGTTGTCAAGTTTACGGGAAGTGAATGTCAAGGTAAAATGTCCCAATTGGAGGTCGCTCAAGATATTGACTGCTAAGTGACCTTGACCTTTTGATACACGCCATTTACTCTGTCAAGTCTCTTCTTTCATTTGGTACTATATGTTTAAACTGCTCTCCAAACTCTGGCACTCATCTCTTATACTAAATGGTTAAATCAGTTTTGCGTTTCTTTGTTCGAGTAGTATTTGACAACTTTGTAGTTTATTAAACAGCGATATCTTCGAGGAATAAGTATCTTTTTATTTCAGTACAAAGAAATAGAGAACTTAATCACAGGCCAGCTTAAGGCTGAATATAAAATGCAAATTGAAATACATATTTTGCGATTCATGAAACTTTGCTTATGAGCAACTAATCGTCTAGGTAAAAAACGTGCAGAACAAATATCGGTAAGTACATATGGTTGCATCATTTGCATAGTATATATTTCTATAAATGTATCTTACAGTGCCAGGGTTGTTGATGTTGGTTCTCACTACCCGGTTATTAAGAGGCATTATGGGACGGTTGTTATTGGCAACCATGTTGTCGGGGTCATCGCGTACACCTTGCTGAAGACGTCTCAAGGTAGACAACTGGGAATAGATGACGCACTTGTATAGTATTGACATTGTCAAATATGTAACACATGTCAGTATACAACAAAAGACTAAATTTATACACATGTAGTACTTTTGCTCAACACTGCCGCAGTTTTGGTATGAAATGAGTCTGAATTTACACATATGTTATATACAAAATGGACTTCTTAATAGAAAAAAATTTACGTTAAATTATGGAGCTTGATGTTCTTTTCATAACTGAGAAACGTTTTAGGTTTTCAAATGATTTATATATAATATTGTTTTTATATGTTACGTATTTGATATTTTCACAATGAATATAACCTAGCTTGACATTAATTTTCGAAAATCAATAATAGGTTTTATAGAATACATTACAATTCTAGTCAAGAAAATTGTAATTGGGTGCTATTGGAATATTCTAATTTAAGTGATTAATTGACCACTCCAGATATAACAACTGCTTTCTTGTTGACTATTTGAAGGAACTAAAATCCAATGCAAAAATAATGAAAATATTAGGGAAAATATGAGACCACTGAAATTTGGAGAAACTATACATTGAAATTTGGCTTTTTTGAAATTTGAAATAACACTTTTGATTTCAAGATTCCTACACAAAAATGTTTTTTTGTTATGCATAATAAGAGACGAGCAGGACATAGAATTTTCATTACTTTTTCATCGATAATTGATAAGACGGCTATAATTTTTAAATCTGCGAGTAAATTCGAGATTCTTTGAGCACTCCTTCTCTCTTAAAGGGGCAGTAGCACGTTTTTAACATTTTATATTCTATTTTTTCACTGATAATTGCACGTTAATGCTAAATGTCTTACTTTGATAATGTCAAAAATCTCATTACTAAAACTAATCAGCCATAGTCAGAGAGCAAATTTTAAAAGATTCACATAAAATCCATTGGCAGCCATTTTTGTGTGAACACATTTAATTCATTTTGTGTAAGAAAAGGAATCGCATGGCTGAACTTTACATTATATATTATATTTATTACTGCTTCATTTTTTTAGATTGGAACCATTAATTTCCATTTTCCTGACATCAGCTTATATTTCCCCTAAAAACGTACTACTGCTCCTTTAAGATAAGCGTTTATCTTTAACAGTGGCCATTTTTTCCCTAATGTTTAATTTAATATTTGATAATTTTGTTATTTTGACTGTAAAATATCGAGCCTTTGTAAAATCAGTTATCCAGAGACAGTGAATCGTAAATCGAGTTCCATTTTCGTTTTAACACTGCAGGATGATCGTTCTATCGTATACCTGTCCATGTTTGCCTGAAAATTATATTATATATTATCAGCTTCATTTCTCTGTTTGAAAAATTGGTTTTTTTTAATTACGTTCTTTGTGAATTTATGATTATCACATTTCGAGTTTTTTTCACTTTTTAAAACCTAGGCATAGTTACACACATCTAGTAATGGATTGCTGAAAACACTTACCAAATCTTTTGATATATATACAGGCTTATTGAATATAATCCAGGTTGCTGTTTCGTAACATCCGGGTTGTGTGAGAGAACCTTCGTACGTGACATAATAGTTGGTGTCTGGGAAAAGGGCTTTAGCTGGGATAGTTTCCACACGTGTCGACTGACCTGTAGAAAGGACAGAGATGTTTGTTCGGTTGGTATGGAGATGAAAAGATTTTATAACAAACTGTCCCACGATATAGTAATATCCCTAAACTGATTTCAAGCAAAACTGAGAGCATTAGACAATTAATCAACGATGTTTTTATTATATTATTTTTTCACATATACGGTTTACTGTAACCATATTGCAAGATATAGTAATATTTCTAAACTGATTTTAAGCAAATCAGAATGCATTAGAAATCAAATACAAATTGAATTTGTGCACTGTTTTATTGTATATACTGTAAATGCTCTTGTCCATTCATCCTACGTTTTATAATATTGTCTTTGAATTTTTTGATGTCTTGATATTATCCTATTAATAAAACAATGTAACAATCTTCAAATTATTGGAGGAAATAAAGATTCTCTCTCTTTCATTATGTTTTCACAAATAAGGGAAACATATTGCACTTGTTGATAACAGAATTACAAACGCAAAACATGAATAGTTAGGCAGTTTTTGTTTTGATTATGGTATTAAATGTAAACATACATGTAGTTCAATCAGCAAATTCATTCACAATGTTCAACCATTGCCAATAACATTTTGGTATTGACTACCGTCAACCTGTCATTAATATCATACACAAAACAACATTGATATTTGAGATAATTGTCTGCGTTCTAAATAACTTACCTTAATTTGTACTGATCGCAAACCAGTTCAAGGACGAAATAAACCTATCAAAATGTACTCAATTTAGGATACTGTGGTTATTCAACAATTCATTTACTTTTCGTGTCCTATTGTAGTCAATGTATCTGTAAACTTCTTTCAAATAATCAATCAAACTAACGTGTAAAAGCTAATGTGAACAGTACTGATTGGACACATACCCTACTTATAAATTTATATAAATATTCCCAATTTTGTTTAGCTTATAAGCGTTTTGGGTTATAATACTTCTGTTTAGCATCAGTGTAATGTACGTTACCTTTCCAAAGTATCCTCTGTGAAAATGTTGCCATTGTTTTAAAGGCTTCATTTACTGGCAAACCGATCTGAAAGAGATGTTTTATATCAGAATAGATATATGTTTCACAATACAATTCTTCATTCTAAATGACATATCAGTGACGCCGCAGAGTAGAATATATACTGATTATTTCGTTTCCTTCAATCAGGCATTAAAAACAAGTACAGCCCTGTCACAATCAAACGAATGAACATAAGGAAGAAAGTTAATTGACCTAGGTCAGAGTATTACACAATTTGAATTGTAATTTACTGCGTTATGTATTGCAATAACATTGAAATATATTGAAAGAAATGTTTATATTATATTTCATGCAGTCTTAACATTAACAGATTATAAAAATTCCTCTAATTTTTTTCCGAAAATAAAAATTTCACTAAAAAAAAAAATTGTAAGTACATGATGTTGACACATATTTAAATATATATGCGTCTACTGTCATTTCTAGTACATTCCTACATGTGGCCTTCAAGGATAAAATAATTATCAATTTGACTTGAAATGATTGTTGCAATGTATTGCTTTAAGTAAGTTAGATTGCAATGTTCGTATTGCACACGATACATGTATATTGCTCAATAATAATCATATTGCAGCGTTCGTATTGCAAAATCTATTGCGATAAATTGGAATGTCGATATTAATGCACATCTCCAAAATAGTTATTGTCCTAAAAGTACATGCTCTTTCGTTCAGAAGCTTTTTAGATATCAGAATGAAATGTACACATGAATGACCAACCTCAGCAAACACAGAAATGATGGCTATACCATAGGGGGATGTGGTTGCTTCCCTCAGTGAGCTGTAGATGTCTGTGTTGTAGGCGATCATCTGTATCTGCACATATAAATACATTATGACTTTTCTACTTTCCAAATGCTCTTAAAATGAAAACCTAATCGTTGTCGATCTATCTATCAAGTTCACTCGTTGCTAAATCAGTCGTTAAAATTCTTCCCCATTCTACCCTACGCTCTACCACGGCGGAGAAGAGAGGCGAGGCTTGGGTCCAAAAAAGACCGACACCCCTTATCACTCATTTAACCTTTTATCACGTGCCATTATGTGTATTTTGCTTATGTAATCGCAAAATTACAGTCCAATATATACGTCCTACTGGTAAGTTTCCTTACAAACAAACGTCTTAGTTTTGCATATTTGCGTCCTAGTTCTGCATACTGGCGTCCTAGTTTGGATATTGGCGTCCTATTTTGGATGTTGGCGCCTTAGTTGTGCATGTTTGCAGCATGTGTAAAAGTGCCCCACATTTACACGTGCCATTCTACGATACAAAAACATAACAAAAACAATATTATTAAGTTCTATTACGTTTTCAAAGTAAAATAGAAATGTGTTGGTTCTCAGATGGGAATGTTGTTGTAAACTTTGCAACATTTTCAGATGCAGCTGAACAGTTCTGAGACGGGGAAGAAGCTGGGGAAGTCTTTTCTCTTTATGACTCCATGTAAAGACTGAACATTGGTGAATCCTTTGAATCGGAAATGAAATAAAACATTTTGTTAATTTTTTCCATTTTATTTGACAAACAACAGTAATAACACAGTTGTACGATAAAATAAAATAGCTGTTTCAGCCCAACTCTTAAATCATTTTGCAGACCAATTTTGCGAAGATACGTTATATCATAATTAAGACTGCTTAAGACCTTCAGTTTGCTCATGCATCATGTCTGAATTAAAGTGACTTTGGTAGGTTGTTGAGTCACATGTTCATAACATTGCACTGTTTTAGTTTATCTTATCTTATGTCACTAACTGCTGACTGTTGTTGCAAATTTTATTAATGCTAATCAGTATAGTACAATTTTAACACGAAAATGTAGAGCCTTTTTTATCAAGCTACAATAAGTCGAACACATTTCTTTAAAGTAATTAATACTGTAAAATGGATATGGTTTGTTAGAGTCAATGTCGTCAAATAGCTAGCAGAATAACAAGTGTAATTCTGTTCTGCACATGAATATAAGAACCTTTGCGCGGCGGAAGGTGGCAATCGAATGAGAACGATGCTTTCAGGGAAAATATTAAGTAAACATATTGCATTTTGAATGTAACGGAGCCTGTGTCTTTAACTAACGGGACAATAAATCTAATATGAAAATTAGTTTATAAAAATAAATCATACTAATTGGCCCTTTTGAGCAATTAAACAAATCTATGTTTTGTTTAGTAAGTACATAAACGTTCAAAATTCAAGATTATTTCGTATGAAGAACAGTAGGTTTTGTAAGCTGATATATTCTTTGAGGATGCCATTGTTCAATTCATAAAAGTTTCTAAGAACACAACCATTTGACGAAAGATTTTGACTTTTTCATTCAGCTTGGTTCGCTATCGTACCTTCTGACTCTTCATTGTTATGATTGGACAAAGTCGAAAAACTGTTAGTATTGTCCTTTCTTTAAAGAACACTATTCCGAATTATTTCGTTGTGGTGTGTGTGCAGAATGTCTTTCATTAAGAAATGTATTAACAGGCATGGTCAAAATAAAAGGTTTCCGTGTGACACTTTGATTTGACAAAGTTGCCAGCAATCATCAAATACATTCCAATGGATATTCTATGTTGAGGAAATGGCTTCATTACAGTTTGAATAAGTTTGAATTTGTTTTAAATCAGTACGTTTCAATGCCATCTAAAATTTAAGCACGATAGGCAAGCGAGAAATATCATAAAGCTTACCTGAGAGATTTCATTTTTTGTTCAACGATGTTTACACGATTCCTAAAACGTGCAGGAAATGGAAGCAAAAGGTGAGTTTTTCTACCAATCCAATACTTCATAAACCTTGTGCACTTGTCACTATGCACGCACTCCTGCATGCAGCTATCCGATGTATGACGCCAGTATTAGTAGGTGCGGTAATCATAGCACGCCAATATGTACGAATTTAGGTTTAAGTGGAATTAATTCCTGAAACTCGCCAATATTTGTGGTTCAGGTATCGTCAGAGGCCATTAGGCCATTACGATACCTGACCCGTAAATATTGACGAGTTTAAAGAGTTTATTCCTAACTTATTTTGTGTTGTTGGAATATCAAGTCTAGTATCAACAAAATACTCTTTGAACTACGATTCAACATTCAAAAATACTGACTCCCCCCCCCCCCCCCTCTGTGGTTATTCTTTATCAATTTGTGTAACTATCAACATTCGTATCGTTGAACTATAATACCACATCACTTGAGCTAATTCTCCCCGCTCACCTCTGCAGAAAAGGCTGTGCTATCCACGGTATGTTCGGATCCTGTTTCATCGTGTCTGCCGAAGTGAAGCTTGATCTGGGCGACCTTGTAGTTGTACATGAGGGGTCCGTCACTTATGTTCAGGGAGCTGACGTTACTGTCGTCCACCACTAGAGTGACGTCATGGCCCGTGTTCACCAACATCCCGTGCACCTGCGAGAAGTTACGTAATTCTCATTAAGAGTCTTTTAGTGACAATGAAATAGATTGATAATAATGTCGACAATGAAAGAGATTGATAATAATGTCGACAATGAAAGAGATTGATAATAATGTCGATACTTATTATCCCGATTAAATATCCAATATACAAATATAACTACTGGCACTGTAAACCATGTTTCTCTAAAGGATTGTACTTCGGTAGCTGCTTAAGCACAAAACGAAGCCATTTTTACAACGACGTTAGTGCAGGGATCAATTGATACAACTGGATGGACTGAGTGCAATGTGGATGACGCGCCTTGCCAAATGATTCAATCCAGTGTAAAAGCTAGTTCACCGGACCGTTTACGGGAGAGACAAGCATGCCTTCCATTTCAGCATGGATCGAAACGTTGTAAAACTCTTGTCATTTGTAAAACGTTTAGTTATATGGGATATCCGATAGCTTGCAAATGTCAAATGAACTTAAGACATAACATGACATAAGAAGTTGTGATGTGTTTGGTCTTAAGAATTTCCCGGTCGATTTAAATTAAGTTTGCAAAAATGAAGGACTGTTAGAGCTAGCAAACTATAGATTGTTATCAAGAATTTGCCGATTCTTACAATAAACACAATAAAATTAATTACATTGTATATTTATGTTGGTAATGTGTTAATGTATGTAGCGCTTCGGGCATACCCCTTTGTTGTGTGGCATCAGCGAATTAAAGTATCTTCATTATTATGAGTATCATCATTATCAGTATTGTAGAACTCCCGGTTAAGCGTATTCTATCTTTTGAGCTTTATTGTCACTATCAAGTGACGTCTGTATATAGTTATTTCATATTCCCTGGTGATGTCAATTCTTTTTGAGAAGAATTCATTCGGTCTCTAACCCTTATAAGCTTTATAGCAGAGATGTGCCAGAATATTTGCAGTACCATGTCTTCTTAAATTCATTCGGTCTCTAACCCTTATAAGCTTATAGCAGAGATGTGCCAGAATATTTGCAGTGTCATGTTGCAAAAATACGAGGGAGATTGATGAAAGTTATGAAACATTTCGCCTTCTTCTTTTCGTGGATGCCTGAGCAAAAAAAAGAGAAATAGCATGTGTTGCGTATTACATACAAACGTGTTACGCGTACATATTAGCTTTATATAGCGGCTAAATCTAAAGTTACTTAATTGAATGTTTTGAAAATGTTCAAAAGGACAAACAATTGCAATAAACTACAATTGTCAACAAAAAACAACGAAATATTGTCTCTTGTTTAAATCAGTTAATGTTTTCTATAATAGCATGCAAACGTGTTCAATTTTCTTCTTTAAACGAGGTACATGTATTGCTTTATATCAGATAAATCTGATTTGACATCACTTACTGTAATGGGGATATCAATGTCGAGGCGACGAAGTGTCGGGTCGAAGAGGAGACCATGTGGTTTGATATCGATCGGTGATTGGTACTTCCCAGTGTTGCACAAGGACCAATCAGGATTGATGACACCCCAGGAGTTTGGGCCTGCAAAGAAAATTCATCTGATTTACCGTTTATGGATATCATAAAATAGGAATTTCATTTACACTGATTCAGAATTATTTTTTTATCAAACGCAGTGATGAAACAATTAAGCATTTTATTGTATTTAATCCAGACGTTTTTGACATCCTTATACCAGAAGACACTAATGTATATACCATATGGATGACCGAATATCGATAATACATTTTATGCAACGAACAGAAAAAAAGATAACAAATTATTCATTTATTTTTGCCATAAAGGTGTCAAGCAATCAAGCGGATAATTCAGCAGATAGTATCTGCGTTCATTTTTCCAAACATCACCATATATTTCAAAAGTCGATTTCATATGTCAAACATTCTTATGTTAGTTGTAATAAACGAGGTTCGTCTGCTACCTTCCCGTCCCTGATATGTCCACCATTGCGGCCAGAGAGCATCGGAGCCTGAAAAACAAACACACTCGATTAGCACATGTTTCAAACATTGGAAGATCCATTATACAGTGGATGATCTTGTCAGAGAGAAAGAGAGGTAATTTCCTATAGGATATGAGCGGGGAGACATCCGGTGGATAATTGAGAAATCAAGGAACTTATGAAGTATGGTACTTTGTTTTGCTGTGTCTTTTTTTCGGTTATGGACTTTGTTGATTGTATTCTCTTGAAACCACTCATTAATGATATTTTGTACATAATGTATAATCAAGTTCTTAATGTGAATATGGGATAGAGTAACGAGCAGTGTATAAGAGTTATCAACCAGTAAGGTTTTACCTTGCCAAGAGGTGACAGTCGACGTAAAACACAACAATAACAGGTTTGACAAAGAAGAAACAAATTTCGATGATGAGAAAAAGTACAAGAATGTTCAATGTACCTAGTATGTGAAAAGGGTTTCTCTATGTGGGAGTGTTCGTTTCCCAAACTACCAGTATGCCAATATTGATGTTTCCCTTATCTGTTTTAAGCTTCATTTGACTCTGCTCATGAATGTATTAGACATAATAGCAGAAGGAGAGCACAACTACTTAATTAAATCATTTCTGATGAAGAATTTTCGCATCAAAGAACGCGATTGTTACTCCTACTATATAAGTCTGCTGGCCTGGAATAATCAACAATGCCAAGGTAATTGCTTACCAGATGGAGAACTATAGAGGTAAGTGGTTTACATGGGGTTGGGTCTGAACTTAAAATTATGAATACAGAGTATATAAAAAAAATCAAGTTTACTCAAAATACATACATGTCCATGTGTACATACATGTACATATGTATTTCACAAATTCGTATTTTCACTTTAAGAAGATTTTACCCTTAAAGTGATACAGAGTACAAATGTACATGTATGTTGATGGGATCACAAATGTCAAAATTTGAAATCGATGTTTATACATTTGGAACCACTAACTGTTACTGATAATTACAAGTTCAAGGTCAATTGCTACATTTGAGCGAAAATACAGACATTAAAGTCGGGATTTTGATCGAAAACCGGACAATGTGGCTCGAGTGGCGCGCTCAAATTCGCCAAACGTAACCCTTGAACTTTATCAAAAGCTGACAGGAAGATCTATTCGATTCGATAGTGTTTATTAGGTATTTTAACTAATAGGATTGGATTAATTGGATGCATTATATCAATTTTACACGCATTTTAGATGTGTATCCGAATTTTTGATAAAAATCAAGCTTTCTAGAGATATTAACCATAAATGGATAGATTTGCAAGTCCATTGATAAGATATGAACTTCAATCAGCATATTAGATATTCTATAAACCAAGACAATTTTAAGAAAGATAATCAGTGTCTCTTTAAACCCTGCTCTCTCTTCTTGACATATGTCATTAAGATTAAGAGAATTTGTTGTTATTCCCCCCTAGTATCATAAACTTCAATTCTCCGATGTTTTATATGAAACAGTATTTCTGTGTAGTTTTATCATTTAGTAGTAGCATTGCATATAGCAGCAGCATTGTATTATCGTTAACGTAACACATTTCAATTATTTGATTGCAAGTTTGACCAACTAGAAAGTTTATACACATACATATCATTTACCTAGGATATTATAATATAATCTATAATTTCCCCTGTAGCTCATCGGGCTATTATTAACTTGTATTGTAAATTGCCACACTTGATTCGGCCGCAGGAGTCCTAATCCAGGATAAAAAGTAAATCCTTATGATTATCTCTACGAGAGCTTATCTTTTTTGGCATATGGAACATCGAAGGCAATAGAATTATATGATATAACCCATCTTGCCCGCCAAATCAAGTAGATGATAATTCCTACATGTTTCAGCTTTGTAGGCCTACATGTATGGTGTCTGATGAAGGTGATGAAAAAAGGTTTTAGCTTGTGATCCCTAGTGTTTTAATGGATAAAGGGATCACCTAGCTAAAAGTATTAATAGCCGATAAAGCAAGTTTTCTAAGCCATTTATTTTCGGTGACAAATATCAAGTTATATCTTTAAGACCAGCCTCTCATGTCACGGGTAACGAATCTATCATTTGGTATTCCTAACAGCAAAGGATAGTCAATGTTTCAGCTTTTTAGGCCGCCTTGTGTTCCTGGAGAAAACTATGACTTAAAAAACTATGTCCTTTATCGGTTGTTTCAAAGCCACCATATTTTTGATAAAAAAACAACTTTGGGAGTTTGTACAAACTATTTCAGATTTGTTGAACTGTTTCGTTCTGGAAGAAGTCGAAATATAGAAAAGTTAACAGACAGATTGATTGACAGACTCTCTAAAAGGTTGTGTTTTTATCAAAGAAGGGAGCTTAGATTTACACACCAGCCTCCCAAGATCCCATACACAGAAGCAGGCACTCGCATCACCCAAGTTTAGTGCGAGTAAAGCTGCATTATTGATGAAGACTTGAGAGACTCACAGTTAAACTGATTGTGGATGGTGATGAAAGAGTGGATTGTGTGATTCTTTAGGACATAAAAGCTGTTTATAAATGAATATTTCATTCTTTACCTTTTTATATTGTTGATGGTGTCATTGATTTACCATAAAGTCCTACGGTTAAATGTCACATTGAAAAATGCTATTCTTAGCATAGCTTATTAGATGAAATCTTTCTAGTATTTACTGTATGCAATTTTCATTTTTGGAATAGAACTAATCGGCGATGAAAAGTAAAATAATAACATTATGATTATCCCTTTTTAGCTCATTAAACTTTTAAAACGTCACACGCTGATTTATGTTACCATTTTCAATGTTGCACGCTATCTAAGGCTACATTTAGAAGAGTATAAATAATGAATCAGATCGATCGATTTCAAGTTACCAGGGCGAAGGTAATCATCATTTGACACATAACCTGTCACATAGCCAATTTCAAGGCGTGTATGATACATGTATTTGGCTATTTTTAACTTTGATTTCAACACAGTCATTATTATCTGTAACCGTTTTGATGAAAAAAATCCATTTTCTTTACCATTGCACCTCAAACAGCAGAAGTCATATCAAAGTCAACGTCACAGAAAATCAGCAGTGGCCTAGTACCATTTGAAGGAACCAATTCAACACGAAACATACGAATCAGAACTGAATAAAGTATTAAATTGTGACCACAAAGAAACAGAGAAATTGTGGCCAGGAATAAAAATATCGACCACTTCGACCAAAATACTATGTAATCAGAATAGATCAGATCAATAGAATAACACAAAAGATGTCATTGATCGACAACAACATGGTACTCAGTTTGCCATCAAGGAACTATTACATCTTTTGACTTGACTACTGTTCATCTCATGAGATAATTTAACATTCTAGCCTAGTTCTTCAGATTTCAACTCATTTCCGCGATGAACATAAATCACTTTATGTGTACGCGATAGATAACACAACAACAACAGTTCTCATCGTCAGTATCAGATTTCTTTAGAACTAATTTCCGGGTTTCTTATACCACTTATACTTGTTGATATAATCCAGAAACCGCTAACTCTTCAGTGAACACTTGTGGCTAATATGTGTACATATGGTATGGTATGGGTCACGGTAAATCTGTTGAGTCTCGCCAGTATTGCCTAGAGTGTTATTGGAATTATTCCATACAGCATTCCAGATTCACTGAACTGTTCTGTACATCCAACAGGGAATAAAAGAAGATTATTGAATCGATTATATTATGTTTATTAATAAAATTGGCAATATTTGTAAAGGAAATAGAAGATCATTTTGATTGATAGTATTGCATAAGAAAGTCGCAACTTGACAGAGCTTTTGTTTACAACAGCATGGTAATAGTAATCTGCCTTAATTTCTATAATACATTCACAAAACGATGTTAAAGTCAGAATTGTTCTTTAAGTTCCATCCTAGAAACGAAACCGGAAACCAGGAAACAATCGAAATAAAGATTATTTATATCTGAAAAGATGTTTTTATTAAAATACTTTGATTAGTTTTAATAGATAAGTTCAAATGAATTAGCTTAAAAATACTTATTCGAACAACGCAATCATTAATAGTACTTAACCCTAGTCAGCCGATACAGTTCAGACTCCAGACATTGAGAGAATATTCAGATGACACGTGATATAAATGAGGACTAAGCGATGATAAACTAGCTGAAAGTTGTTAGATCAGTCACTGAATCAAGTGAAACCAATGAAGGTTCATGAGTTTATACCACTACAGTTTAAAGAAACTGGAGATATTTGTTGAGGCAAAAGAGGAGACCTGTCAGTTTGTTTAGCGTAATTAAATGCGATTAAAAAGGCCGAGTTTGACACATCTCATTTCAACAACAAGTTATGAAATCGATCCATAGTCAACCGATCCAAAGCCGAGACTTCGTCTAGTAATACGAACAAATTTACACTATACAGTATATAAACGAGCACTAAGTGATGGTAAACTCGCTGAAGGCTGTTAGACTAGTCACCTGGGAGGCATTTGCTCTGAGATTGATTTGCACTAAATTAGACACATGACTCCGGACGACTGAAGGTGCACCCTTCATGTACTCAATTGCTGCTAGGATAGGCAAACGTTCAAAACCTTATATCTCTTTAGTAGGTGTTAATATTTCTTATAGACATATGCCATTTGCACTTTAAATATATATAAAAATTGTAAAAAGCTTACTTTTAATTGAACATATTTGAAACGAATTCGCGGTTTAACTATAGGTTGTTTTGTTATTAAAAACAACGACAGACCAATCTAACTAAAAGGACAAGAACTGTGGTTGATTTTTGTTCCATTAAGACATGGATCTTTTGATCGATTGGTTAACTGTGTAATGATTCGTTATAATGTTATATTCATGTCTTGTAGTCATGCTACAAATGACCTCAATGTTCGAGCTTTAAACGAATACGCTTTTAATGTGATGAGAATAAATAGAATATTTTATGGACATTTATGTGTAAATGCAATTCAATTGCTACTACACGAAGGTATTTGAATACATATTCCTTGGACACAGGCTAGAGTTCAATTGTTATTAAGGCATGAGCATAACATTATGTATTTTACCAAAAATTATAAAATCAAAATAGAATGTAACGTTAAATGAAAGGCAATTTGGACCATGACAGGCGAGCTGTGATGCCAAGATAGTGTTCATTAAGTTATGTCACTATGAACAAGTGACGACACATCATTTAATATGCTGTCTTGAATACCTAATCAGCCTTCCGTAAATAATGGAAAACTACGTTTACGAACTTTTAATGTACTTATGTTGGTAATAGAACATTATTTGGAATAATGAATGCGTTAATTTATAAGTTGTTGTTTTAAAACACGAAATGGGCAGTTATATTTAGACATGCGTTGAACTGAAAAAAGAAACAAAACGTCCTAAATTTGATTAAAGTTGATTTCGTATATATCGAGCTTTAGAATATTGTCGTGTGAAAATGTATTTTCAAAAAGGAGGAAAAATACTTGCGATTCATAATTCATCAAGAAACTCAAATGATTCATAATATCCATACACAACATTCACAGTAAATTGTCTCGGTGGAATTCTGGTGAATATAATTTTTCTTCAAACTGAATGAAGCAGCGCTGCAGGGAGAAATATGCAACGAAGCAGTATTAATCTAGTCTGACATGTTAGTCTCTCGTCTTGACCAACAATAGTATGTTGCTAGGCGACAATTCATGCGGAGAGACAAGAGGGACTTGTAGGGGAAAACTTGAATCAGGATTTGATTATCTTGACTTGATGCGTGAGAGGAAATATGATTTTCCTGCCCGAGAAAACTTCATGTGGCAAAACCAAACTATTAATCATAATAATCTTTATATATTTCTAGATTTTGACATTTGTATACTATAAGGGTTATAGTAAGGCCATTTTACATATACTATATATTACATATATTATCACAAAGTCATTGAACACCTGACACTATTACGAAGTGTTCCTTCCAATTTCATAATCATTTATAATCAAGTGGAACTGATTAATACGTACATGTATACACCTATGCCATGCTCTGAAACTTTTAACAATGGATAAAATGACTCCCATGCAAGCTTACACAGAAACTGTGCGTCGTGTACAACCGTTCCATTAAGCAGAGTCAGTCTTTCCATTGGTAATGTAGGCTGGTAATGTAATCTCACGGAGTCGAGCTAATGTCAAGCGATCACGCCTCCAGGCTCGATGTCTGAATGTTTGATGACAGAAGCAGTCCTTATGCTTTACTCGCGTGTTACTCTGCAATTACCTGAACGTCTTGAGACGCATTAGCACCGTCCCTGTCATTGAATGAGTTATTTGTAGATTACCAGTTGGCAGGGTATGAATCACAGTCCATTCTGACTACAGCTCTATCAATATTTATTAAATGACTTACTTAACATCTCACCATTTCTGACTGCTGATCTATCAGTTTTTCACTTACTAAAGTACTATACGTGTTACGTTAAGACTGCAGCTTCATCAATATAAACCAAATGAGAAACTGCACATCTCAACATTTCTGACTGCTGATCTAACAGTAGTCACTTACTATACTACTATACGTGTTACGTGTAAGACTGCAGATTCATCAATATTAACCAAATGAGAAACTGCACGTCTCAACATTTCTGACTGCAGATCTATAGGTATTCCCTTACTTCATAACTACATATCTAACCATCTCTGACTGGAAGTCATCAATATTCCTTTACCGGTATCAGCAGTTGTGACGGCAACTTTATCAAAAGTCATTTTTGTGTAACTAAAGTCTGGTAACGTTAAAAACACTTAAGCCTTTAGCAATAAACACCAGGGACACTATTTACTTGCTCTATTTGAGATCCACACCTCTTAGCAATGTTCCTTGCAGCTATATCAATATTTACTAACGACATTTTCTATACTTACTTCAAATAAAACCATCTCAACCATTCTGAAACAAGTACCCTATTTTTGCACATTATCACGTTACTTGATTAAATTGCTCCATACCTGTATTTTAATAGAGTCTTAAAATTATTTCATTCGATAGAAGCAGAAATGTTTTAATATTTAGTCTCTTGTAGTATTACAAAACCAAAGCTCAAAATTACTCTCAGACTGTATTCCATACTTCAACTCAATGATAACACACTAAAGTTGACATATGTCTCTGTATTAAATATTCACTTTGGCATTCCTTAACTTTACTTCACCTCAATAATTCAAGCATTTACTTACCCTGTTAGACTCACTTTCTGTATGACTAAACTCAACTTCACTTCAGTACATCCAACCATTCCAACATAAAGCACTGTCAATATTCAGCTAACTGTATTACTAATCGCGGCTGACGCTCAATAATTTCTCCCTTTGCTAATGTCACTAGTTTGTATGGCTGGAATTGATTTTATTGAACCGAGCACAGATTTAGATGAAATTGACTTGCAGATATGCTTTGAGCTGCCTTGGATAAAGAGAGTTGAAGATTCGCTATCAAATGAGGCAATATTGCTTCAGTCTGGACTCGGAAAGTTACAGAGAGGTTATCTGGAAACCCCTTTGGCGCGATTATCAAATGACATACATGTCAAAAGAGGTAACCTTTTTCAAGTATTATATATGCCCTGGGCCCCGTTTTAGTCCCTGTGTTGTCACAATACACGAATTGCACTTTGAAGAAACTAACCCTATTCGAATGTTGTTGAGAGACACAATACCCAACAGTGAACAATTGTCTTAATGTAAGTCAGCAAGTTCCATTAAAATGTTACAATCTTGAAGTAAAATTCATCACATTGACATGTTTGTTTGCGTCAATTTCGTCTACAGCCAATTTACAATTTCCAGTTTACGACCAATTTACAATTTTCAGTTTACAACTGATTATATTTAGTTTAAGTACTTTCTTATCTACTTTGACTGATAGTTAAGTTTGCTGTAAGCGTATGGAAAAATGCAAGGCGTGCACCCACATGATGTATTTCATATTCTATATTTGTAAGGTGTTATATATATTGATCAAAATATATCACTATAGTAAACTTTTGCATCATTTAATCAACAATAACAGATTTGCGTGAATCATCACGACCAATCGATATCGCGCATACACATGAAGTTACGGCATGAAAAAGATCGATTGAAGATGATAAAAACAGTGGAGAAGTTTTCAACTCATCATCATGTATGCAGATATACAACGCAATTCATGTATTCATCTTCAGATAACACACAAAGTCTATTGAAGAGCCGTCACAACCAGCAAATTAAGTGTAAGACATTCCCTTGCAAATCTAATTATAACAATTAATCGATTCTAAACCGATATGAAAGGAGCTGGAATCCTTGTAACTCTTCAAATTCGGTTGGTTATCACCTCAACATCCCCTGCTGAAGTCTTCATTTCAATACCTCAACTCACCAAGCCTTTGAAGCGTGCTAACTCATTCACTACGTAATCTAGTTTACCCCAACACAAAATTGCAAGAAATCTTTTTATGGCCGACTACTTAATCTAATATTTAACGATAGGAGATCTTCCAGTGATCGAGTGATAGCATTGTGTGGAGCGCCAATCAATACGTCTCCTATCGTTAACCAAGTTGTAAAGAATCTCGGGATCTTGAGACCTACCTGAAGACTGATCCGAGGTAGCAAGCACCTCCAGTAGAAGAATGAGCAGGGTAATTCCAATTGAACCGCTGGTATCCATATCTCCCTCCTTTTACTCTCACTACACTCCGGTAACTGGTTCCACTTTCACAAACTGCCTTCCTCAGACAACTTAATCGTCTGCATCGCTGGCTCAACTCCGACCTCCCCGCGGCAAGTCAATATTGCAATCGTCCCGTGTATCTATTGGCTCATTGGAAGACGCTTGAGCAAGTATCACTCAAATGTCACTCATCTACTGCCTGCTTGTCCCGTATCCAAGGCAAGTCTCGGTGGAATATTAAAGGCCCAGAGCGACCTTCTGATGTCGTGACACCACAGGAAATGAGCGGGCGAGGCCGTACAGTGTCTCTATAAAGTCCTAAGCATCTGACAGCTCCGTACTTAATCTGCTCTATCAGGATATGTGCCTTTGACTTCAAGCTATTGATCAAACCAAGCACTGTGCTAGATCAGTTTGGTGGTAAAGCACACGTTCTCCGAGTAATTATCTGATGCGTTCTGTACCTTGATCTTCATTGCACACAGTGGATTGTAGATAGCACTGGAATGCGATTGAAGATCCAGTAAACAAGCTTTAGTGCTCTATCAGTCATTACCCGCGTAATAAACAATGTTTAAATCTTTCTAATCTACTTCATATCATTTAATGACACCATAGCATTCACGAACGATCTGCACTTTGATTAAACCTGCCTTGTTAGTAGGAATGTTGAGGGGCACTCACAACATGATATGTAACCAAACTATATGAGTATCCCTTCAGCGGATTGTTTAATCAGTGAAATTTCTTCTTTAATATCAGGTTATTGCATGCTCCACATTAATTTATTTAGTCTGGTTTGGTTTGATGGCGTCGAACTATCGTTTGCTTATTGATTTTACCAGAATTATTTGATGTCGGTTGTTCGTGATATTTAACATTTACATTGTTCTGTCTCTGCACATGCTGGTAAATGGTATTGGAAAACAGCTGGAAGTCTGTGTACTGTGATACGCATTAGTTATTTCTCGATGGTCTCTGGCAAATTAGAAAATCAATGTAAAAGTGACTTTGATCGATCAATATAGTCGATTTGATATTTTGAACTATATCAGTTTAATGGAAATATAGATGATATTAAATGAGTGTCCAAGACGTGATATGTTTACGACAACAGTATAAATATTAGTATTTCCCGAGCGAAAGCGAGGGATATACTGATATAAAGACACGAGTGTCGTCAGAGGCACGAATTTAATATTCTGTTTATTACCGAGCCTAGAAATTTAAAGAAAATACTCAAAACCTACTTCTAAGCATAGACGGACTAGCCGCCGCTGGCCCGTATAAATTGTGACGTGATGTGTGAACCGTGACGTCAAAGCTTTGTTAATAACGTGACGCAATGAAAAAGGGATATTGTGCCCTAGGGCATTAACCTCGATGTGACAGCCCTCGTAGGTTATGAAAAAAATATGTTTGATAGCATTTTTATAAAAGGGTTACAGAATTAATTGGATTAAATGTTCTCTTTCTCTTAATGTGTGTATGTGTATTTCTTTTACGTAACATATCTTCTAGTATAGTATTCAATTTCAATATTGATGGTGTAAGTGCAGATATTTCATAGTGCTTCAATATGGCTTCAGTATGTACCACCCACAAACAAATTTCAGTTTAATTCATTTAAACGGACGACTCGCTACCCGGACAATATTAGGTCTAGCCAAATTTAAACGTTCGGATAAACGACGTTCGACTGTATACCTATTTAACAAAAATATAATGTAATATGATTATATAAATGCTTACTTTAAGAATTTCATAGTAAATTTTATTTTTAAATATTGTGTCAATTGAAAGAACATTTTGAAAAGCATACTATTTTCAAGATGTGACCTTCCTTAGAAATGCAATATCAATTGCCATAGATGAATTTCCAATATCGTATGTTTTATCTCAAAACTAATTGACTTGTTAACAGATAAAGACAAAACTTGCCATATAGAACCTTACTGATATAATTGCAATCGTTTTCGTAGTACACGCTCATTTATTACTCTTTTACATTGGAGATCAGCAAAACCCTTGGACAATGTCAATGGACCACACGAAATACCCTCGTAATCGTTGATGGTAACATAATAAGATAACACAGATTGTCTAACAATAACTATTTCTACAAGACAAATCGAGTTAAATCACATAGCTTAACAAACACAATATCTGTCCTGACAAAGGGACAATGTCTGCTTGTTATGGTCAAATGCGCATATGGATTGTGCTAATGTGACGTCCATATGTATCCTGCTATATAAAATCATAGTAATACAATATCGATCTTCACAATGTGTTGATTCAGGCGGACATACTGATTGACACTGATGCTCTTCTTGTATGCCTTGGAATTTGTGATAAAAAGATGTGAGATTTGAATACATAGTATTTTCAAAAAGTCTTTAAAAATTCTCGTTAGGTGTTTTGTTGTAACTTCTTAAATACGACCTCATAAGGTCTCACTGAAATATTTTAGGTGTCATGGGTAAGTTGGTAAATTATCAAGATGTGAATATCTAATGAATGATAAAATACAAATAGATTGGGGTTAATATGGTTACCAAATGCAAACTTACTGTTCTTTAATAATGCTCTTAACATAGTAGTCAAACTATATGGTAAGTAAGGTTGCCTGATGATAATATTTTGTTTTCATTCACCACCATTTGTCTTGGTGAATTTTATGCTCTCTTCGTTGTTTTCGTAAAAGTGTTCGATTGGGTTGATGGACATAAGTTAAATAAAGTTAAATAATCACGGCCTTAGACCGTAAATAAAAACAAATCATTCCAAAATATTTATGAAAATGCCAAGGCTTGTGTAAAAACTAATAATGAGTTTTCAGATTCTTTTGAACTACAATTTGGGGCGAGAAAAGGATGTATACTAAGTCATTTTTTATTTTATTTTATTTTTTCATAAATGAATTAGCAAAACCTATTGAAAATAATTGCGAGTACGGATTACAGCTCCCGAGTTAATACATATTTTTCTTTTGCCCCTTGTGGTCGACATTGTGTCATTCTCTAGCACAATATCAGCCTTACAGAAGGTAAAAGGTAATGATCGGTACCTATAAACAATTCAATGTAGTAGGAGACAAAAATATGAAATCATATTTCAAAGTTTTTGATGCCAAAATTAAACCAATTTTAACGTATGGAGCTGAAATCTGGGGTTGGAATCATTACAATGACATCGAAAGAGTTCATCTGAAAGCATGTACAAAAATCTAGGGCTTAAATTATTACAACGAATACAATGGTGTATGGAGAATTGTGGTAGATATCCGATACAGCTATTTACAAATATCAAGTAATCAAGTAATGGTTAACATTATTGACGATGTCTCAACATAGACCTCCAAAGAAATGTTACAATATGATGATGTTAATTGATAAGAAAGGCCACAACAAGTAGGTCACATCTGTTAGAAAGTTCCTGTTTTTAAAGGTTGGTTTTGGTTTTGTTTGGTTCGATCAGCATGTTGACTCAAATGATAAATTTATTTTTCAACTAACAATGAGACAGAGATATATATATGCAAGAATGGCTCGAGAAGGTAACACTTTCTAGTAAATGCTTGTTTTATAAAATGTTTGAATGTAAACTAGAATGTGAAATATATCACCACGTGTAAATGTAAAAAAAGTTTAGGATAGCATTAAGTAGACTAAGATGTTTTTTACATGATCTAATCATTGAAAGTTAAAGATTTAAATTAATCCAAAGAGAAAACATAATTTTTAAACTGTGTAATCTGAGAGAAATAGAAGATGAATATGATTTCGTTTTAAATTGTCCGGTTTAAGATTCTCTGAGAAAGTTGTATATCAAACAACATTATTTTTTCTATCCAAACATGTTTACATAAGCAGAATTGATAAATGATTAAAATCACACCGTTCTTAAAAATCTTTCCATGTTTGTATACTAAGCCATGTTGTTCAGATCGGAATATATCTCAAAACATTATGTACGTTCAACTTAATTATTGTCATATTCCTGTGAATTATATATGCGTGTAGAACCACTGCCGCTGTTTTAATAAGCAAGGTTTGGATTAGGCTATACGGTACTTTCTCTCGCACTGAAAATTATGCTTCGCGGTACATCCGGGCCTGTGTCCTTTCGGTACCGGAAATAAATTAATTGATTTATTGACTCAATACGTCATCATGGTGTGGTGGTTTCAGAGACCCTGAGCACTCAAGCTGGGCAAGTATGGCCGTTCGTTCGAAAACCTGTTATCTTCTCTCACTTTACCTGCACTATAGACTATCCTTCATTTGTGATCTACCTTTCGCTTTTCAATAATCTCTATCCGCGTATTCAATAGTTGTGATATGGTTGAAAACACGTACGACTCCATTACTCATCAATTTTTCACATTCAAGAAGTTATGTCCGTGCCTTACCCTTTATATGTTGCTATTTACACGAAAATGATAGTTCAGCTTAATTGTATGTATGTAAGTGTGAATAATGGATTATTGTGTTCATCATAAATATTTCATCGGTTCACCTGGATATCGATGTTATTCTAGGAAGGCCCTTTGTCTATAGGTAGATATCATAGTAGAATTTCTGAAAACTTCAACCATCAATTATACTCTTGGGACAAAAACCTATTTACAAGTATAGCTTGAAAAGAAATCAGATGATAAGAGAACACTATTCACTTTAAATTGCCTGGAGATTTGTAAGACAATACAGTAAGCTTGCATGAAATATTTATCATTGCCTGAAAAAGTCTTTTGAAGTAGTCCTCTGGTATTTGAATGAATACATCATCAAGAAAATGAGGTCCGCAAAATTCATTAGGATGAGAGTTAGTGAAAGGTGAAATAACAGTTATGTAGAGTGTTGGGAAAAGTAACCATGTACAACTGAAAGTGTAGACACATTATATATGTACAGTAGAATAACTAGTTTGATGGTCATGAACCTAAGATCACTTCATTGCTATTGATTTCTGATGTTTTAAGACATCTGATGGGATTTTAGTTAATAGTATAGAGTAAACAGTCCCAATTGTTTACGTGATCCATATCCATGCAAATTCATTACCCTTAAAGGGACAGTAGCTCGTTTTTAGGGGGAATATAAGGAGATGTCAGGAAAATGTAAAATATTGGTTCTCATTGAAATACAATGTATGTAAACTAAATGAAGCAGTGATAATTCAACTACGCAAAATGAATTAAAGGTGTCCACACAAAATGGCCGCCAATTGATTTTATGTGAATCTTTATTCTTTTGCATCTGACTATGGGTGCTACTGCCCCTTTAAGATAAATTCCTTAAAAACTTATTGATCAATAGCCAATGTATACGGAGCCGTGTAGTCGGACTTGACAGGATGTACAAACCGTATGAACCGTTAGATAGGTCACGTGACAAGCCAAACGGGTCTTACGGATGGCCTTGACCTTATAGTTTAATTTCGGAAGAAAAGCGGCTAATCGATTCTTAATTTCAGTATGATTTTTTTCAAAGAAAAAAAGTATGTACCGTGTTATGTTTGTCTGCGTGATAAAACACATTCAAGAAAACAAAGCTCTGTATTTAGTCTTTTATCATTATTGGTCGTAAACTCCGTACTGATGGCTTTGTATGACTTCATATGGTCGAAAATGTGAGAATTAGGGTTTTATGAATAATAAAATAGCTACCCTTGTAGAGTTCGCCTTTTCTTCGGCTGCGCCTCAGGATGTACAAACTCTACAAGGGTCTTACATATACAGTCCCATACACCCTTTCAAAAAACGCGTAACTAATAAGAAACGATCTAAGTGTGATTTGTCAATTATGATTAACTTTGATTATTGCTACTAACTTTATGTTATATGTTTTATATGTTAAGTATGTGCAATGATTCTATTACATGAAAAGGTACACAGAAACAACAGACAAAATTGGATAATTCTCATTTACAAACCATGCCTATTCCACTTGAAACTATTCCTGATGTGCTTGATTGGTCACATTTCCACCAATAAGGTTTACGTACAGAATACTCTTGCGATCCCAACTGATTCAATGTTACCATAGAGTACAGGTGATTGTACCTACATGTATACACAATTTCGTCATTTTGTATCAAAGAGTAGAACTCAGGTTTGCAATAATTACCTAAATAATTCAAATATATTTTCATGTGGAGCATCAAATGATTTTTATGATAGTTGAATTTGTGTATTCCAAACATAAAAGCAGTTTAACACTTATTTCTAAGAAAACGTAATTTAGAAAATACCAATTGTCTACTTCTTTCATCTTGAAATGTAGTAGGCCTTTGAACGTGAAGCTCAATTAATGAGCTTTCACAATAGACGTGCAAAATAAATGATGGTATGATAACAAATGATTCACTGTCCATTCAGATCAAACAATTGATATTTCAAAATGAAAATATAACAATGACAATCAATATCAATTTCACTCTGCTTATTGAAGCCTCACATCACATTCCGGGAGCATTCAATTACTGCTCATAACATGACAAATTGATTCACTATTAACGACCTAGTGACAACACAATATAAGCAGCAATCATGTTTTGCAATAAAGATATTCACTAAAGTAAATGCTGTTTTCACACGGTATGCAATAAAGTTGTTTTAGGTAAGTCATGAGTCAGACAGTTCGAGAAGGCAATATTCAACTTTAAGAACATATATACATTTTACTATGATGTTGTTCTGATAGCACTTTAATGTAAAATAAATAGTAAATGCATATACATATCTGGGTGTTATGTTCACACCAAAACTTGTTTTGTCTCGAGCGTGTTCAGTTCTTTGCCAACAAGCAAACACAGCTCTCCTCCCTATTAAATATTTAATTAGGAAAGAATGCTTTTGAAATATTTGACCGCATGATTGTACCTATTTTTCTGTATGATAGTGAAATATGGGGTTTTAAAAACATAGAACAAATAGAAAATGTACATCGAAAATTTTGTAAATTTGTTTTAAGTGTAAGCTATTTTTCTAAACGCAATTGCACATGGTGACTGTGGAAGGAATCCATTGTATGTTAAATATTTCAGCAACTGTGTGATATATTGGATAGGGATCCTTAACATGCATCCAAATAGATATCCCTATCAAACTTATTTAATGTTGAGAGATACATCAGAACGAAAATATCCTAATTGGGCAACATTTAAAAAAAATCTTCTGTTTAGATATGGATTTGTACATGTATGGATAGCACAAGGTGTAGGCAAGGAAAGGTTGTTTGTTACAATATTTCGCCAAAGAGTAATGGACTGTGCTATCCAAGATTGGCACTCTGCATTAGAAACTTAATCGTCATTATGTTATTATCTATCTCTAAACTGTGCTATTTCTATGGAATCCTATCTTTGTAGTGGTTATCATTCAAAATACCAAAAAGCATTGCTAATGTTAAGAAGTGGTTTTAATAAGTTTGGTGTGCAGCTATTAAGAAAAGACTTTGTAAATGACGATTCACAAACCAAATGCTCACTCTGTAAAGTCATTGAAGATGAAGTTCATATTATATTTATTTTTCTGTCCAATTTTAAATGAACTACGTCAACGCTGTCAACCAATCATTCAATCTAAGTTAAAGAATCTAACATGTGTTAAAATGCTCCTTAATGATAAAAACTATGTCACTCAAATGTCAGTTGCCAAATATATTTTCAATGTTTTTAAGATCCGTGGAGAAGAACTGTAACACGATCTCTGTATCCGCATGCACATTATGTACAACTATGTACTTTGGCCCAGATGGCCTTGAATTCACGAAATAAAGCTACTCTATTCTAAATACGTCTAAAGGAGTTATGCCATTTATCTACAGTGTTACATATATTTACTTCTAGGTAAACATTTCTTCTCGCTAAATGAATCTCTCATGACAAAAGATAAAAAAGTGTCTGTGCTACACTTAAAATACGTACTTATTATGCCGAATCAATTCTTATTCTGAAAAAAAACAATAACAACAATGTAATAATTAGATTCTTAAATTCAAAGTCACCAGGGGTTCAAAAACAAAACACTTCGTGTAAAATGTCTCCGTAAAATGGTTAAAAGTTTTTTTCGAAATTTAAACAGTACAAAATGAGGACAGTACGCTTACCAGGAATCAAATCTCCAGAATATTGAATGTTTACTTGATGTTAACCGATAATTGATTACATGTCACCGGCCATTTGCCAGTAACTGTCTAATAGCCCATATAGCACACGATGACAAAAACCTGTTGATCAAGCCGCTTTGCTATGACGTAAGATGTGGTTTAATACATATTTTTCTAAATCTCAGAAACAATTGTAAATCTTCTAAGCTTTGGCTGCATTGCCAAGATTTGTCAATTCCTAAAGCTTGCAGACATAAGGTTTGACTTTGTATCGGTTTACAGGTTCTTCAGGGAGTGTTCTGTGAAATGTTTTGTAGATGAAATGTTTATTTGTCTCAACTACAATTTAACATGCTTGTCTTGTCACCTATCACACATAGTTGAAATCAAATATTTGATGTTTTTATACAACTTCTGTGGCACTGGGCACATAAATGTGAAAGCAGTATCTTGATACTTCTAATGGGACAAACTACATCTTGCTTTAACTAACTTAACCTGGCATCTGTCATTGCCAATTTTCTGAAGATGCTTCAAGGTAGGATACACACATTTGAGATTGAAAGCAATATGACTGTTGCTTATTTTAACAGGAAATGCCTATAATAAGGTTCATCTTCAGTTCAACAACATTTGAAGACTAGGAGTTGTATTTTTATTCTTCAAAATAAAGGTGATGTTCTCTGTAATAACTATTGAATTATTTTAACATTAACAATATTACAGTGGATGGAAATAAGTTTCGAATTTGTATTTAAACTTGGCTAACAAAATAACTTTTCCTGATTTTTGAATTGCCAAACCCTCGATTAATTAAAGTCTGTTTGTCCTCGGATATTCATATTTATTAAGTTAAACATGTTATGTTCGTTTTTATTTAGAATATAACCCAATTCAAATTAATTCATGGTCCTCTATTTAACACCATAAACAGTTTTCTGGAAATTTGCTTCAAATATCGATGTACATTAAGATAACAGTAATTTCGATGAGACCTGAACAACATTACCCTTTAAAACCCTTCATCAATAATCTTAGCTTTATTTCATTTGAAATGATGACCTACTCAATGCATATTGCACCAGTTAACAATCTACTACTATATGTTGAGATTCAAACATTATAAGATTGATTGGTTTTTCTGTGTAAACTATTCTTACAGATCATTCACCAGTATCTATAATCATGGGATAAATGTGATGATTACACACGGTTAGTAATCGTTACCATATTGTCCTATCCTATTGTCCATATTGTCATATTTGGCCTTATTAATTCAGATTGCATGTATGTCAATGACACTCTATATGCTCCGATAGAATGTGCTTTATGGGCTGTATGTTGGTAGAGCCAACATCTTTGATTTATTGTCTGATGCATGCTTTACCTCGGTATTCATTGCATACACCAATCTTTAGATAACACAAATATGTGATAAAGACCAAAGCTACAAGGTGAAAGCTAAACCTAAAAGCTAGCATCTTTCCAGTATTAGTCATTACCCTAGAAACGATTCTTAGATATTTCTAATGGCAATGCAATGACGCACAAACTGTTTTCAGATTAAACATTGTTATTGGAATTCTAAGGGTAAGTCGGAGCATGGTACCAGACCAGACATATATATAAGAGTCTACAGAAAACCCTCCCTGTCATTGTTTATCAATGAAATCCCTTCTTTGATATCAGTTTTCCAGGTAAATACATTAAATCTGGATGATGGTTAGGACTATTCTTTTCATATTGATTAATTCCAGAAAACTATTGCCGTTGGTTTTTCCTGATAGTAGCATTTTCATTGCTCCGTGCCCAAAACAAGCAGATATTGGAGCACTAATTACTTAAATGAGAGAGCCCATTCAGTAAGCAGTCATTCGCCTAGACCCTTTAAGCTTTACAGGACACCTGCGATGCAGAAGTGCTTAATAAGCTAACACTATATAACCCAACGAACGTTTAAATTAACTCGCTATGAATGACAGAAATACACTTTTGGAGACAAAGGACCCCTTTACAATTGACAATGGTTTTATCAACAGACGTGTGTAATGACACAGCCCAACATTTCACACCTTAACAATAGCAGGCCCTATTGCCGATGTAGTTCTTGACAAAGGAATAATGTCTGCTTGTTATGGTCAAATGCACATATCGATTGTACTAATGTGTCGTCTGTATTATCCTGCTGTAGCATACTGTTAACTAGAAGAACATCGATCTTCACAGTTTGGTGATTGAGGCAGACATCCTGATTTACACTGATTCCCTCCTCCAGACTAATAAGCAACATTTACTTAATTCGTGGGAGGAATAAATCCGTTTGTATTACTCATATTCAATCGAAATTTAAAACTTCAAGCGTGTTGTTGTGTTTTAAATATATAAAGCATTCTAAACGAACTTCTATTTAATACTATTTTTATTAAACGAGTTAATGATTTTGTATAAAACGAGTGAGAACGAGTTTGATACTAAATCATTCACGAGTTTAATAAAATTATTATCAAATTAAAGGAAGTTTAGTATTTTGTTTATTAGTTGGTCTATAAATCAAGCAAACCTGCCGAAAATGTGTTGAAAATAACGTTTCTGCGACCTGGTAGCCATTGTGACGGCGCGCCTACATTGTGACGTCACAACAGCTCACTCCTGTGCCGTCATACATACATCGTTATATTACACTAATTTAATATTGCCGTATACATATTACACTACGGTATCTTACACGGGTGAGTAATAACATACAATGTTATCACTTATTAACTTGTTACATGTAATCAGCATCAACAGGGCATTCGAAAAAAAAAAAACTCTAGTTGTTGACAAAATTCAAAAAGATTCCCTATTGTTAAGAGTCACCATCGTATTCGGTATTGTATTGTTTAGATTGTGAGGCGAAGAATAGATTGATGTAGAAAAATGATATCAGCTGATATAAGTCGTCGCTTGTTGCAATTAGTTTGTTGTTGCCATGTCCATTTCACAAAATAACGCCACTGACATTATATGTGTCAAATGCTTTTCTCGTGGATAAAATCATCTGGTTCAAAACTGTATATCAGTGTCTTTGACTGAAATAAGATACACAATATCCTACTTTTGTGTCAATATGAAATAGCTATGTTTGCTTAAGTCTGTTAACAAACATCAACGAAAGTCACATGCATCAGGATTATGGCCTGGCAGAGGGAGTTTTAAAACATGATGGAGTTTGCATACAGCACACCACGTGCTCTAAGGTCAAAGTTTTGCAGAGACTCCATCAAATACAAGTTGCAAACACCTTATGAACTAAATTGACGTACACGTCAAAGTCACACTACGTTTAAAACACTCAAAAGCCCGATCATCGCATTGCAGGAAGAACAGAGGAGAAAATTGTGAAAGAGCCTTGTTGAATTTACTTTCTTAACTTTGAACTGATGTGATATATATGTTTGCTTAAAGCAATGCATTCAAAGAAACAATGAGATGCACACAGCTACTATTGATAACTGAATATAACAAGACTTAATAAGTGTTTATTGATGCGGCATATCACTACTTCCGATGCATTGATTATGCCCCTATTTCACTACGAGAGGAATTCTCACGAATCGCCACGAATAGGTGATTGTAAAAATTCGTGAATATTCTTGAATATTCGGCAACATTCGTGAACTGCAATTTCACTTGTACGAACGTTTACGAAAATTCGTAGCTTTTCATGCTAAAACACTACGAAACCAATACGAATTGCTTACGAATTATGTACGAATTGTACGATATAACTACGAAACAACTACGAATATACTACGAATGTTTCGTCCTTAATTCGGGACATTCGTAATTGTTTCGTAGATGATTCGTAAATAATTCGGGGAGAGACCATCAATAATATCAACCACGAATTTCCAAGAACTCGTTACGAATTTGTTACGAATGACCCGAATTAATTACGAATAGTTTACGAGACAACTACGATAACAAAATTCGTAGTTGATTCGGGAAAATCTTTTGACAAACAAAAAATTGTTCACGAATGCCACGAATTGTAAGAATATTGCCGAATCAATCACGAATTCATTACGAATCACAAGAATAAATCACGAATTGTCTACGAATGTTCACGAATGTGAAATATTTCTCTTTCGTGGCGATTCGTGAGAATTCCTCTCGTAGTGAAATAGGGGCATTAATCAAGGCAGAATGACAATAAAATGAATACAGAAAATGCGTTATGCAATTGCAGATGTTTACAGAAATTGTTGTTTGAAATACTTATGTGTTGATGGATATACTGTTTTGACAATGTTTGCAATCAATTCGGATGAGTAAAGTAAAGTCTTGAGGAACAGAGAAAAGCAATATTACTCTCAAAGAAGAGACAGGATGTTCGGTTGGATTTTATTGTAAAGAGATTGATGTCTTATAGATTGGATTTAAATTATAACTACATCACTAAACATATTTACAACCTGGAAACTTAAACTGATTAAGGAATTTAAAATGGCAAACAAAAACATTTAAAAGGCAGGTAAATAACATGTTTTAGAGCAATATTTCAGTTAACATTCTAAACAACACGGCAAAAATGTTGAAAAGATTTTTTCCCAAATTTATAAACAAAAAGTATTTTGTGTAAGATAATGTTAAAGGTGGTTTTTTTTCAGAAATAATGTTCAGTACCAAACAATGTCAATTTGTACTACATCACTTCAACAAGATTGCACCTGAATCAGAATATTGCAATAACGCTTCTGCATTTTGTACTACCTATGAGACGATATATAGAGGTCCAACTATCAGATCCTTACAATAACAAGTTATTACTCTTTACTACTTTATCTCTTTATGATTATAGTTTCCCTATGCCCATTTATTACATATGTTTTTGTGTGCATCAAATATGGTTAAATGTTGGATAAGGTCCTAGGTCTTACACAAACAATTACGAATGATAACATTCATAACATGTCTTTGTTTTTAATGATTTACAATTTTCTAAACAGTTCAAAATATCGTCGAGTCACCCTTCAAACTTTTGAAAACCTAACATTGTATTTTCGCTGTTTTTACAATATTTAGTGCCACTTCTTGTACAATAGGATGTAAATACATATAGCTATGAAGACTTCAAATTAGACCAATTACATCTTGGTGAAACAAACTGAAGCTGATACCTGCCAGAGCTAATTTTCAAACAACTTCGATGATCATGGTATTGAATGTTTTATACAAATGCCTGTAGTTTGATGTTGAGCTTTCATCTTTAATTATAGAAAATGTTTTCAGAATAGAAGCTGCCGTTATATTCTTTTCTTTTCACGGAGTTTTTTAAATTTGATATGTTTTTAGCGTTAACATTAAATCAGATATGATTTATATTTACACTAGTCTTCTTGCATATCGCCCCATTTTCGCAGTAGGATGAAAATAGTTGATATATTGATTTTATCTAACCACCATGACATTAATTTATTATGAATGTAAATGATAATATTTGTTGCACCCTTTTGAAGTTTTGTATGTTCAAATTGTCATGAAAATCATTCATAGCTATTTAAAATATATTTCCATTTCATGAATATTTATTTTTCGACTTGCATCAATCAACTAAAATATTAAAAAATAGTATATATATATAATGTCGAAGATCTAACTGAAGTTATCACTTGTATATAATTTCAGTCATACATGTTTGTTTCCAATAAATGGCCAGTACGTTAAGAAGCATAGCGAAAGTTGAATCTGTACAAGGTATCATGAGTGCACAAGTGTCATACTGCAAACACTATACCATCACAATAATACAAGCAGAGATGAACCCTTCTGCAGTGGTGTTTCCAAAATACATAACAAAGAACAACATTTACTCTTTGTAATGTCCAGTTTGTCATTCGTTTAAGGTCACTCATAAACTCCTCATTCATGTTTGTGTTTTAGTTTATGAAGAAGATTTTAAATGCCCCGGAATTTACTTTACAATTCACAATATTGTCTACAAAAAAAATGTTTTGAACAATCTTGACACATGTAGGAGAGAAAAGTGAGAACGAATATCAATATGCTCTGTATACTTCAATTAGATTAGCTACATCTTCCTGAAACAGACTGGACCTGACAACTGTCAAAGCTATGTTTCTGATATTTTTCTGATTTATTTTGTGTTAGAAAGACACATTTGATTATAAACGAGGATATTGTTTTACGTTGACTTTCAGCTTTAGTTACACAAAACTACTTCTTTTCAGATTATTTTCTTGAGAGGCAAAATATACACATACATTTTCAATGGCAACTTGATCAAGGTATTGGAATCTTTTAAAATCGTCATGCTATATATTTGAAATACTAGAGAATTATCAACTAGTTGTCGTTCATGTATGAATTTATTCAATTCAATTTGCATGTTAGACATTTCATGTAATCTACAAGAAACCGACTTACATTCCAACCTATACTTAAATCTAAAAATTCAAAACAAGTCAAATTAACCTCAGTGAGCATTACTGCAATACTAACCATAATTATTTGAGAATGTTGGATGATTTCTTAACAATACGTATATTTTGTCATCAAGCAGAACAGAAAAATTGATTATCACTGTCATTATTTCTGAAAGGGATTTACAAACTTAAAGTTTTATTTCAACATTTAACAATTTCACTCTATATTTTTTATAAATTGTTGTATACGATAAGGTGAACTAAAATCAAATTAAGAAATATTGCTTTTGAGATGATCCTTATTCTTCCTATAACGTTGATAGAAAATAATTTGAAATCTCTCGTCAAAAGAAATTATAAATGATTGTTTTAGTGTTTCCTAATACTCCTTTCTTCAGCTGGCTTTGTAACTAAATTACCCGCGTTTAGATCAATTTAAGATTGAAATAAAAATGACCCCAAGCAATTAATTGAATACAACAACTTACATGTACAGAGCCTATATTTGAGATAAAAATGGGAACAACTTAAACGTGAACAGTTTTTCAGTTTAACCCAATTTTGTAACCTCTACGGACATATTTGTCTGCAAAAGTTCACGATATTGAATTTAGTTGAATGTAATGTAATTGTAGATATCACTGGAATACAACTATAGTACATCGAAACAAGCTTTAATGATGCATCCGTCATTACCTTGTAAAGAAACAAATCTTTCTCAAATCATTGAAACAGCAAGGTTAACCCATGATCTGCTTTCTGATTAAACCTGCCAAGTTAATAAGAATGTTGAGAGAAGCTTCATGTCAGATGTTAAACAAATGAATATAAGTTTACTGAAAAGGTCCTTTGTTAATATATTTACGAATGACATTACTTTTTAAATCATATATTTTGCAAAGGTCCTTAGTTAAACATGTAGTTTCGGATTCGATTTATGGTAAGAAATATCTATTCGTTATTGATTTTAGATGAATCTGTTGCCAATGATTGTTCGTGATATTTACACTTACATTGTTCTGTGTCCGCATATGCTGGTAAATGATATTAGAACACTACTTGAAGCCTGGTGTTGTCAGCAATAGATTGTCAATGTCGATGTCAAATTACAAATAACTGAAAATCACATTTCTCTCAAAATTATTTGAAATCCATTATCACTGCTTCTTGGAAAAGTTTATCAATTCCAGGTCGGATTTTGTTCTCCAACATCCTTATGAAATGACACGGGGTATTTAACACATTTTACCATTTATTATCATGAAAAGTACATCTCATTCGGTAGACTTGACTTCTAAGTCGTTATCTTAAACTTGCACTTACACAAATTGTTTATTAATTTAAGATAACTCGAATGTTTGTAGCTGGATAGATAGGGCGATTGGTCCACAAATAAAACAACCTAATCTCAATAGTATTAGAGAAAAAGGACTAACAAACCAAAAACACACAGTAGCTCCGTCAACATCCTCGTTTATTTGTAGTTGTGGACAAAGGAACAATATCTTATTGTTATGGTCGATGCATATATGGATGGAGCTAATGTGACTTCTATTTAATCCCTGCTGTAGCCCACTATTAAGTAGTTAAATATCGATCAACAGTGACTGTTGATGGAAAAACACCTGATTAACACTAACGCTCGTTTCCTGACTATTTTGGAACATTCGGGTAGTAATTAGAGAAAATAATGATAGTTCACTCTCTATCTGTAGTTCCTCTGTTCCTGAGTAATAAGGGCATTAAGTTATTTCTTTGGCGGAATTGGTGCTATGGTCTCTTCACTTTATATATATTAAAATGTTGCACTTTACTTCAAGGAAATTGTCGGTAGAAGATGCAATGACAACACTGAAATTGTTACTATAAACATTGTATGCTTTACTTGAAGGTAAAACAATATGATGAACCATGCATGTTTGAGAGAACATAAAAACTGTTCCATAACTGTCATTAAAATAAGATCTTATAATGTCATTACGTAACTAGTGTCATGGTGAAGGACTTTTTTCGTCAACAGATCTCTTACTGTTCATCTTATACGTGTATTAGTCCTCCATTGGAAATGCGTGCCTTTACTCTTTATTCTTGACCTTACTCGTCATCAGTTGATAAATAAAATATTTAAAATGAGCTTGATATATTTTCTTCAGCATTTATTGGTTTACGGGTTCAATGTATATATGTTCTTGTAGCTTTTTCATTTTAATCTTGTTTAAATGTCATCTCAAAGTACATAGTTGAAAGATATACTTATTAATTGATAAATGTTTTAACGTAAGTTGTCTTGCGTTACAATAATTTTAAGAAAGTAAATCGGACAAGCGTCTGAACCAATTTATGATGGAAATTTCTAACCAATCTCTGTTTGTTTTCGAATACAATTAGATCATTTTCTTAGTTGATTTGGGAAAAAATAAAGTTAAAATCAATACCCACGTCTTCTTTCGTGATGTCTTTCAGTGTGTTTGTTGTGCAGAGAAACAGTGTGGCAACTTATGTAATGAACAGTAGGTAAGCTTCTTGTAGAGGTCATTCCTGACTTTATGGTAATATTTATGTATTTGTCGACTCTGTAATCCGTAATGCATTGTTTGATTGTGGTTTTTTTATGCATACAAACAATATATGCAATTCAGTCTACGTATAGGTCAGTGTCCGAGTTACTCTCCGAGTCCGAGTTACGAGGATATTAACTGACTTAGATTACACTTAACTTAATGCCTGCACAAAAACACATCTTAACATATTAAACAAATTGAAATTGAAGTGATGTGAAATACAACGCTCCATTGCATAAAAGTAATTGCGCATGAGAACAATAGGCTGACGTAATTTATATCGATTTATTTCACACGTCAACTTGATAAAACATAAAAGACTCTCAATTTTTGCGTTGTAATTGGAATTTCGTATAGAAATTGTTGTCTAGTCCTCTTTCGAAAATGATACCTGTATGAAATATGTCCAAAAATAAATAGACATTTTATTACACAGCTGTTCAAGTGTTACTGATAGCTCCTGTTACTTAAAAATTAATATCCAAAATTAGTCTGGTTATCGTCTAGCTTGGAAAAAGACTTCATGTTTCATTACTTCGAATTTGAAGCTGTCAAGGGTTTTTCTGACGATGTGATCATCAATATTTCCATAAAAACTGTAAGAACTTATATACAAGTTTTTAAACAAACAAAGCATTTATGAGATTTGATACCTAAGATACAAACTTTATATATGTCACGTATCAAAATGTTGAATAGGAGTGACACGAAAAGAAAAAAGCAGAAAAATAGGAATGGGAAATATGTATGAAACTATTTCGCACTTCTGGAATAATCAATTTGAAATGGTGAGTAAATTATGTCTAACAATTTTAATACATGTTTGAAAATTAACTTTTTTAACAAGCATCAGTTCTGATCTTTTAATCTTGTGTTTGAGGGAGTTAGTGCAGGACTTTGACCTTGATCTTGACATAGACGTAGACCAAGCGGAGTTTTTTATGTGACTGAACGCCATCATGCTTGAAAACTCCCCCTGTCAGACCAAAATCCTGATGCATTTGACGTTCGTGAATGTTGTTGATGTTCAGACTATCAGTTAAAATCTCTTAAAACATCGAATCAAGCAGATCCTATGTGCTTAATATAGTTACTTACATTATAACACCATCTCAACCAAATCTGTTGACCTTTCAAATAAAGTTATAGGCTAAATTTTAACTTTCAGAAAGTAAACAATACTGAGAGGCGCTGTTTTTCATCTCACAATTTTGCATGATAGTGAGACTGATAAAGATTAAAAGATTAACCCTCCGGGTTTTAAAACACCATTGACACCGATTGAACATTTTGAAGTTTCTCAAAAACAGGACAGATAACTAGCTCTCTTGGTCGAATATCCACTTCAGGGAAACGTCTCTCTAAATTGTGTTGACTTTTTTTAACAAAACATGGATCTGTTAAGTAATCTGTATTTCTGTGAGAAGACGGTGAAGCAAGTACTTGACCTGGATATATATAATTTTGGCTTTGATAGCACTCTTTGTCCAATAAATATTGGCTTCTTTTTGTCGAAAATGGGCCTGGAGAAAACGACTAAAAATGACTAAATATTGTGCTCTTATGATCAATCTAATTTATAACGACAGCAGATTTTAAAACTAAAGTTTTAATTTAACGTACGGCGATGTTTCCTATTTTCGCCACTTTGGCATTGCTTAAATTAATCCTTATTTTCATATTAAATATATTGCCATAACACCCATGGTTAATGTTCACTGATCTGTTTTCCAAGGTCTCGAATGTGGAGGTTGAACAACACTGGACCTCTTTTTGCTGCATTGCAAATGTGATCTAGATAGTATACATGCAAGTTGAAAAATCGTCAACACGTCTTACAGGACGATGCAGGGTTAATTTAGACATTAATCGTTTTCAAGTGACACGTTGGCAACAAAAACATTCATTTAGTGCCGTGGGATCAAAATATCGTTTATTCAACAAATGTCATTCGGCTCACACACTTTTCAGGATTGTTCTTTTTTGTGTGTGTATTTTGAGTAACTTAGCATAAGAGCGAGTACATGTATATCAGCATGAACAAACACAAACTACACACTGCTTCTAAAAATTATCAATCGAAATATGAATAGGTTCCATTTAGTGACAAAGTTTAGGTCAAGAGTCTTAGTATATTCACTGTACATGGAGAAAAAAATAATGGAAATTAAAAAAAACCTGAATTGCCATGTTTTCTCCGGCTCATTGATGCCTCCCAGAACATTCATTTACTGCTCTTCTTAACATGACCAAGTGATTGATTTTCCAAGATCAAATAACAATATTGTGAAAGGATCAATCATGTTGTACACTTGAAGATGTTTACATAAGTTGATGAAAACACCACTGATTATGTCGTTGGGATGGATATGTTTATTTCACAATGTCTGGAATCACTTTGATTGAGTACAGTTATGTATCCAGGAACTGAGATGAAAGCAATAGAATATTTGCCTCAACGAACATAATGGTTTCTATTTTGTCATTGATGGTGGACTCTGCTGCGATTGATTTTCCTTCCATGATAATGCCGAGTTGTTTAATACAAAAGATGTATCAGATATCATGGAGACAGTTACAATTGAATACAAGACGGAATAAATATGGATTTAAAGAGGGTAACATATTTTTATATCCGTATCCTAACAATTTCAAACGTTGTGTAATTCTCTAAACATGAGTTGTCAACCTTTGCAATAGTTTTTTAATCAATAAATGCGAAATGGCAACCATGTCTCAGGTATTACTTTAATCAAATGGAAACTGTTCTTGTTGATGATTTTTTGTCTTAAATGAATAAATAGATCCCATTACTCAATGTTTCCACGTTGATTATTTGTGTGAGAGTACTCGTTCTTAACCGTCTTGCCCTTCTTCGTTATTTCCAGAAGAGTTATCAAAATTGTTCATTCAAATCACGCAGTGAACCACTCGAGACTAAACAGCCTACACTTGATCTTCTGATGTACTACAAATAGTTTCCACTCGGTAGTAATCACTGTAAACAACTGTCATGATAACTGATCGTAGAGATCAAGTTGTGTCTCATTATAGATACTTAATGATAATGATAACATACAAATATCTTCAACTTAATTGATATTTGTCTTGATGTCTAATCCATGGGATAGACCCAGAGCCAAAGCAAACACACAGAACCGTAATGGTTCAACTCTGTTTACCTCAGCGTAACTGATGCAATTACATAAATGCATTGGAGTCAGCACTCAGTACATTGGTTTAGATGTCAAACAATCAAGGTTATCATATCACAAATAAAATTGAAATTCTAGGTCTGAAACTATAAATAATGAAGATATTATCCACATAGTTACAGAATCATTGGTTTTTACTACTTTGATATCTTGACTGTTTCGATAAAGAACAATCATTATTGCTGATTTATGTAATTAATCATAATCAATTATAAACTAAGTAAATCACATTTTCTCATTCATGTACACTTTACACACGACTTTGATTTACATATCTACAATAAAACAATTCCAATGTTGATATTTGATCTGAATAAAAAAAGAACAACCATGTATTGAATAGTTGCCAAATTGTAAATGCTGTTTGTTGATAGATTTTTTAAGGATTTATTGATAAACCGTTCCATTATGCAGTGGAAACTGTTGAAACTGTTAAGATTTATATCTAATGAGCTTCCCCCTTCATATCAAGTTAATGTCCCAAGTGTTATCATTTCGCGTTTTCACAAACCTTGGCAAGTGACACAAGAAAAGTATTTCACCATGGACATAAACTTGATATAAAGGGGAACAAGTTATTTATCCTACTTATTTATTACCATTTTACCATTTATTGCTTTTTATTTACCTTTCGTTAGCCTATAAAGATATGGCGACAGTACAGCTGATGAATATTCTACCACGTTTAGTCTCCGAGTTGACTTTTACAAAGCTAAATATACATACATCTGAATTCTAACCTTTATTTGTTTAAAGTGTGTGTATACTAGAACTAATGATCACAAGTCATGAAGGAAGCGTACGAAAACGTTAAATCTTTGGTTGCAATTTGCCTATGTATTTTCATCAAAAGATGTAAACAACAAACTTAAAGTAAGTTTAGAATGATTGCCACTGTTGAAGCGCGTTTCCTATTAGTTAAATGTGGTCAATAGATCATTCAGTTACCATTGTTCCCTACAGATAACAAGCAATGTTAAGTTGAAGGGACAAAACGCTAATTCACAATCATTTTGTTTTGTGATGAATTTAATACTTCTTTTTTTTATGAACCTTGAACAAATAGAGCTATCAGTTTGATTCACCATTGTATTTATTTCGTGCTTCAAACAATTTCTTATCGATGCGAAAAGGTAAGATAATGATTTAGAGTTTGAAGAATGTGTGTCATTCATGATTAGTGAATGATGAAAATAGTTTTAGTAATGCTAAAGTTCAAATCATTTAGAGATTGATTTTTTTTCATGAAATCAAGTGGGTAATAGTATATATATTGATAAGGATACTTTGAAACCATGCGAATTGCTGATGATCTTGTGAAAATGGTTGTCTTTACCAAGGTAAAATCACTCTTACAATATACGTTTTGTGAAGTCTATAGATGAAGACAATTGAAGTGGTAATATTCAATAACGCCACATCTACCAGGGAAATGTCATTGCATAGAACCCTGTGTCTGTAGATATCGGTAGAAGTAACAGTCCTACACAAAAGATCCTACACACAATTGCTTAGATAGGGTGAGACTGACGAATCGTCAGTCTATTGGGAACAAGATTATAGACGAGATCTAGCTTTAAACTGTCAAGAGATTTGCGAAGTGATTGCACTTGACATGAACGAGAGATTCATCACTGACAAAAAGTAAATAAGGTCGTCGAGAGATGTTAAAGCTCTCAGACTGACATCTTGCAGAAAGGCAAGTAAATTGAACAGATAATTAATTGATGGATGACATTTAATTACTAACTTAGTTTCATAAAAAATTAATTTCGAGACATCCAGATTCGAGTGAGCGAGTGAGTTATTGTTTTACACCACTGGGGCAATATTTCAGCCATTAGCGGCATGATCCAGATTCGAATTGATTTTATTCAAAACAGCAATGGTCTCTCGACAGAAGTTGTTATCAATGCAAATCCATAATCAATGTTTGCAACATTCTGCAATTATTGCACAAGGCTCATCATAACGATGGTTCTAAGTCAGCCAAGACATGTCCTTTTAACTTGTAGCTCCGGACTTTCCTGTCACAGAGCTGATGCCAAATCACCGGACCAGTTGCTGTTGAAAACTTTGAGGTGAAATTAAGAGAAGTTTGCAATGCTTACCAAATCTACCTGTGACGCTGTAATACTTGCAACATCTGAATGAGATCATCAGCAAACAAGGATATCAAACACAACGAATTACTTCTAATCGACGTTGGTTGGTTACGTGTACCAGATAATTTAATGGTCATACCAGGGATCTGAATAGGATATTCTATTTTTCGTGTGCATTGAGATAGGTGTATATGTTTTTCTTATGAACTGTCATTGGCAGACTGCTTGTCTGTTCTAAGAAAATGATTGTAAGTGTTTGTATGTTGTAACTCATGTATAGAATTGATCCTAAGATCTTATATTGTCTTTGTTTTTTAAAAATGTGGGTGATTTGATGCCCATGAAGCATCTCACGTTATGAGGTAATTGACCTTGAAGTGCACCATGCTTGGACTAGTTGATTTGAGATGTTTCTGTAGACAGGCAGTCAACACTTGTTCCATTAGGACAACTTTTATCAACGATGTACTGCAAATGAATTGCACTGTCACAATGACTGTACTGTTTTCTAATCGAACATAAACAACCCTAGTCACGCAGCCAATTTACGGTATTAATAAGATCATCTAGCATCGGTTTGGCATTTGCCAAGATAATCTCTAAATGATTGAGCTCTATATACTTTTGCGTCGACCACAAACACAAAATGAAAATTCATTACTTACACTTGCGGGTTTAGAGCAATTTCAACCAGTTTAAGAGATATTCGATTGGTAATATTGGTGTATATTGATAACTAAAAAGGTTTGATTTAAAGATTGGAAAATTGCCGAATAAAATGTCACACATAAAGCTACTTTCGGCCATAATTGGTACACCCAATTTTTAATGTTACCATTGTAATTTGTTTTGTCAAGATTTAGACTTAATCATGTAATTTATATTTCACTTTCCCAGTTACCTATCGTAAGTGTGGTCCTGGTAACAAACAGCAATGGAATGTTGGGAATCTGGCATCTTAAAAATCAATTCGTGAGGATGAATATGAATTGACATGATATTACAAATGTGATTAAATCAAGCTTCAACCATTGCCAGAAAAATGTTATTGAAGTCTTCATATGAAGTTTTACATCTTAACAGGAAAAAGTGTTTTTAGGCAAAAATGTAAAGAATTTGATTACACAAGAATAAAGTCCTGAAAGAAACGTTTGCTACTGTAAATCATTTGTAATGTCACTTCTCTTGAAATTTGATAACTCAGACTTTCCTCTAACGATATTTACACTGTGTTGACATGATCAAATTCAACCCGGTAACTCAATCAGTAGTAGTAATGCATTGAATCTTTAAACTGAATCTTTGTCAAAATAGAAATAAAAGAGTACTGTTGGTTTAGCTACTTATCTAATCTGGACGGGTTGGAAACTGTGCACAAACGTATTGCAATCGATTCCCGCCTGCGCAACTTTCTTACTCGTCCTTAGTCAGATCGAAGTACGGAAGTTCCGTTCGCAGTGCGGCAATCCCGTTTTCAGTACGTTTGTACTCCGTCAAATTTCAGGATGGGGAGATCGTTTAAAGAGACACAGAGTACATTGTACATGTATGTTGATAGGATCACATATGTCAAATTTTGAAATCGATGTTATTACATCGTTAACCACTTACTGTTACTGAAAATGACAAGTTAAAGGTCAATCAGTACATAAGGGCGAAAATACAGCCATTCAAAGTCGGGATTTTGTTTGATAACTGGATAATGTGGCTCCAGTGGCGCGCGCAAATTCGCCAAACGTTATTTTGAAACCTTGTCATAAGCTGACAGGAAGATATATTCGATTCGATAATGTTTATCAGGTATTGTAACGAATAGGTAGATTAATTGGATGCATACTTTCGAATATTAAACGTATTTGAGATGTTTTCTTGATTTTCCATAAAATCAAACATTTTAGAGATATTATGCATAAATGGATATATTTGCAAGTTTAGTGATGAGATAAGAACTTCAATCAGCATATTAGATATTTTGTAGCTTATCAAAACCAAATAAAATTTTAAGAAAGATACTCTGTGTCACTTTAACATGTCAAACGTTCTGGAGCACCTTCCCGTTTTAAGTACGTCCGAGCCAGTTCACAAAGTTTGTAAACAGTTGCCACAACGTCATTTTCGTCCTCAGACAGTTCTTAGACAGTTTGAGCCCATTCTGTCAAACATCCAAGAACATACTGAGAACGGGCTTGGTGTAAAGGGGGTATTAATTTAAACATTTATCGTTTTCAAGTGACCCGTTGGCAACAAACACATTAATTTAGTGCCGTGAGATCAAAATAACGTTTATTCAACTGATTCCATTCGGCTCACACACGTTTCACGATTGTTCTTTTTTATGTGTGTATTTTGAGAAACTTAGCATAAGAGAGAATATATAAGCATGAACACACACCAACTACACAATGTTTCTAAAAATTATCAAATGAAATATGAATAGGTTCTAGTTAGTGACAAAGTCTAGGTCAAGAGTAGTAGTATATTTACATGGAGAAAAAAACAATGGAAATTAAAAAAAACCTGAATTGCCATGTTTTCTCCTGCTCATTGATGCTTCCCAGAACATTCATTTACTGCTCTTCTCAACATGACAAAGTGATTGATTTTTCAAGATCAAAAAAACAATATTGCGAAAGGATTAATCATGTTGTACAATTGAAGATATTTACATAAGTTGATGAATACACCACTGGTTATGTCGTTGGGATGGATATGTTTATTTCACAATGTCTGGAATCACTTTGATTGAGTACAGTTATGTCTCCAGGAATGCAGATGAAAGCAATAGATTCGTTTCCTAAAAGAACATAATGGTTTCTATTTTGTCATCCATCGTGTACTCCGTTACGATTGATTTTTCTTCCACCATAATGCCGAGTTTTTTTAATACAGAAGATTATCAGATATCTTTTGAGAACTATTTCTTGTTGATAAAACGAACATTTTTTGTTAAAATCTTAATACTGATTTCCTGTGGTAGATATTAACTCATGCTGTTAAGTATTGATAATATTCATGGTTCAAAATTTCAAAGAACTCCATAAGCTTTTAATCTTCTGCAATATGCTTTAGGCATATACACTAAACCCCAAAAGAAACTATCCATTTTTAGAATTCAAATATATTCTTAATTTACTTTAGCTAAAAGTTAAGTTTTATCGAAACAGGTCGCCAAAACGTAACATTTCAGTTGTTCATCTCAGAAATTGATTAGGTACGTGATTTTCATGACTTTTGTTGAAAACTGAGAAAACACGTTTTTCGTTGATCATTGTTTCGCACATTCATTATTGAAATTGAGTTAGCAAGCGATCAATTCACATGTGAGCCAGGTCATATAAAACCAATTTTAAAATGCCTAGATTGACCCCAGAACAGCGCGACAGGACCTTTGGTATGAAGGACATGGGTGCTTCAAATGTTCTTATTGCAAGAACATTCGGCTGTCATCGAAAAACCATCGAAAATTTGATGACACGAGAACAACATTAGATAGATTGCGTACAGGTATACCACGTGTGACGTCACGTTGGGAAGACCGATACTTAAGAACTCTCCATCTCCGAAATCAATTCCTGACAGTTGCAGAATCGGCGTCTCGGCTCTCGGGAGGGTGCTTAGTCAATCAACCGTCAGAAGGAGGTTAAGGATAGCAGGGATTCGGGCCCGTCGACCTTATTGTGGCCCAACGTTGACACGTCAACATCGACATAACCGATTAATCTGGACAAGACGTGTATGAAGGTGGCAGCTTCGTGATTGGCAAAATGTTTTGTTCACCGATGAAAGTAGGTTTTGTTTATATAAGCATGATGGCAGAGCCCGCGTTTATCGCCGTCAGGGTGAAAGAAACGCTCCAAATTGTGTTGCAGAGGTCCAGGCACACGTTTGGGTAAGTGTGATGGTTTGGGGCGGTATCTGAGGAGAAAACAAGTCGCCATTGGTGATCGTTATGGGTAACATGACTGCGCAAAGATACATTGATCAAGTTCTTCGTCCTGTTGTGTTGCCATTTCTTCAGAATCACCCGGGAACTTAGTTTCAACATGATAACGCGCCTGCACATTCAGCAAGGGCACTGGCATTCCTGGACAACAATAACGTCAAGGTCTTGCCGTGGCCGTCACGTTCTCCTGATCTCTCTCCAATTGAACACATGTGGGACTGCTAAGGGAGGCGAATCAGGAATAGAGCAAACCCTTCAGTCAACCTGAGGCAACTGGAACAAGCCCTACAGGATGAATGGGGGAACATCCCTAATGCCACCGTCAGACGTCTCACGACATCTTGAGACGTCGAGTGTTTGCCTGCATAACAGCTGAAGGTGGACATACGAAATATTGATCACTATGGACTCCATATTCCATAAATTCATTAACATATGATCAGAAACTTCGATTTCTAAAAAATGGAAGTTAACATTTCACACCAGTGTTAATAAAACGTTTCCTGGCTGTAAGATAAACGAGTTATTGCAAAATAAATGAAGTTAGATGATGTGCAAATGATTCAGTATTAGATAAAATGTTGTTAGGATAGAAAACCGTGTCTTGTTATTTTGCAATGAAAATGTGAATGAGTGGATAGTTTCTTTTGGGGTTTAGTGTAGTTGGAATTTGTTGGAAAAATTGCACCCAAATCTTTAAAAATGTTATAATCATGATCATAAGCTAGGATTTGTTAAGTTTGTTATAAACATAATGTATGTAAAAAAGTCTGTAGAGATGAATCATAGCAATGATTCTTGAAAAAACATACCATAAATAAAACTCATGGGAGAGGTTCTAATTGATCTAAAAGGACATCGTAAAGACGAAAAACAATTCCTTACGTTCGTGAGATTTGTGAAAGACAGAAAAAACAGTAACCTTGGCTTGGATATCCATCATTGTCAGTAAGAGCTTTAAGAAGTTGTCCCCAGGTATTTGTATGGATACCACTTTAAAACAATGTCAGTAAACAATTTGGGGAGGGAGTTAATTGAAGCGACTATTTACAGATACCGTCATTAATCGCTATCTTTTCTTTCAAATCTGATATCTTATACAATTAATTGTTATTGTTAATTTTTTCATATATTCTTCCCGCGAAAGTAGTCAGATTTCGTAATGTAGTGTACACGAATCAAATGGAAACTGTTTAAATAAAATAACATTAATAAATTTGAATCTTAAATAAATAACAGTAGTGTAGTCAATGTTATGTTTGGTTGATTTTGTCCTGTCCTGTATCAGTACAGAAGTTTGTGGTCTGATATACCGTGGGAAAGCAGAATATTATGTCTCTTTGAAAACTAAGATATGCTTATTCCCTTCATATCATGTAAAGTGATTTCATTTGGTTATTGTTTCATTACAGAAGGTGCTGCATTTCAGTAAAACAATTAGTGGTCGGACTTACTGTAGAATTGCAGAATATCTGTCTTCAGTTAAGATACGTCCCCCCCTCATATCATGTTCATCCCTTTCCTTTTGGTTATATTTAGGTAGTAAAAGCAGCTACATGTCAGTACAGAGGTCCCTGGGTGATATAACTTTAAAAAGCATAACATTTGTAGATCCCATTACTCAATGTTCCCACGTTGATGTTTTGTGTGCGAATACTCATTCTTCTGTGTGCGAATACCATCTTGCCCTTCTCTGTTTATTTCCAGAAGAGTTATCAAAGTTGATCATTCAAGTCACACAGCGAACCACTCGAGACTAAACAGCCTACACTTGATCTTCTAATGCACTACAAATAGTTTCCACTCGGTACTAATCACTGCAAATAACTGTCATGATTACTGATCGTAGAGATCAAGTTGTGTCTCATTATAGATACTTAATGATAATGATAACATACAAATGTCTTCAACTTAATTGATATTTGTCTTGATGTCTAATCCATGGCATAGAGCCAAAGCAAACACACAGAACCGTAATGGTTCAACTCTGTTTACCTCAGCGTAACTAATGCAAATACATAAATGCATTGAAGGCAGCACTCAGTACATTGGTTTAGATGTCAACCGATAAAGGAAATCATAACACAAATGAAATTGAAATTCTAGATCTGAAATGACAAATAATGAAGATATCTACATCTACATAGTTTCAGAATCATTTTTTTACTAATTTGATATCTTGACTGTTTCGATAAAGTACAATCATAATTGCTGATTTTAGACGTAGCCCTCACTGAATCAAAACAATTGCTAGTTTTGCAGGACCAATGGATCACAGAATGATAATTTTATTTAGCTGATATATCAAATTTTCTCATTCATGCACACGTAACACACCACCTTCATTTACAATATATACAATAAAACAATTCATATGATAATATTTGGTCTGAATTAAAAAAGAACAACCATGCATCGAATAATTAACTGCCGAGATTTTAAATAATATTTGTCCATCGATTGTCTAAGGATTTATTGTTAAACCGTTCCCCCATGCAGTTGAAACTGTTACAACTGTTGAAACTGTTTAGATTTGTACCTAACGAGCTCCTCCTGTCTTATCAAGTTAATGTCCAAAGTGAAATAATATGCTTATCACGAGCCTTGGCAAGTGACAAAAGAAATTACATGTATTTCACCAGGGACCTCAACTTGATATGAAAAGGGAACGAGTTATTTTTCCTATTTATTTATTACCTTTTACCATTATTGCTTTTTTATTTACCTTTATTTAGCCTATAAATAGACGTTGACGGTACAGCAGATGAATATTCCACCACGTTAAAGTCGATAATTTTACAATGCTAAATATACATACATCTGAATTCTATCCTCTATTTGTTTAAAGTTTGTGATGTACTGTAAATAATAATTATCAGAAGTCATAAAAGAAACGTACGAAAACTTAAACCTTCCTACACAAGAACATACGAGAGTTATCGTTCTTTGATCAACAGCATGCAATGGCCGCAAATGTCTTGTGTCTATTCGTCAAAAGATGTAAACAACAACCTTAAAGTAAGTTTAGAATGATTGCCACTGTACATGTTGAAGCGCGTTTCATATCAGTTAAATGTGGTCTATAGATCATTTAGTTATCATTGTTCCTTACAGATAACAAGCAATGCCTTTCCGTGTCAAGATGAAGCGACACCGAGCAAATTCACAGGCATTTTGTTTTGTGATGAATTTAATACTTCTTGTTTGTGAACCTTGTACAAGTAGAGCTATCAGTTTGATTTATCACTGTTAACTGTGCTCCAATAAATTCCTTATCAATGCAAAAGGTAAGATAATGATTTAGAGTTTGAAGAATTTGTGTCATTCATGATAAGTGAATGATTAAAATAGTTTTGGTAATGCTAAAGTTCGAATCACTTAGAGGTTGATGCATCAATTTTGGTTATGAAACCAAGTGGGTAATAGAATATATGTTGATATGGATACTTTGAAACTATGCTGATTTCTTTTGATCTTGTAAACATGGTTGTCTTAACCAAGGTACCGCTGATATGAAGGCTACTTTTTACTCACTCTTACAAGATATGTTTTGTGAGAATAATCTTCTTAGTCTATAGATAAAGATAATTGAAGTGGTAATAAGGCCAGATGGGCTTATGGCATGGCTCGTCGTCCAGCGTCCGGCCGGCGTCCGTAAACTTTTGACACTTTCGACTTCTCCTCATAAACCATATACATTACAGAGCTGAAATTGTGTGTACAGGCACTTTGGCATGTGGGGATTCTGATTTGAAACTTTGGTGACCCTGTGACCCTAATTTAGAGCCCGAGGGGCCACGCCCTTAAAACTTATGTTCGTCTTCTTCTCCAGAACCAATGACTCTAGAGAGCTGATATTTTATGTACAGGCACCTTGGCATATGGGGATTCTAATTTGTAACTTTTGTGACCCTGTGACCCCAATTAAGGGCCACAGGGGCCACCCCCTTAAAACCTATGTTCGTCTTCTTCTCCAGAACCAATGACTCTAGAGAGCTGATATTGTGTGTGCAGGTACCTTGACATGTGGGGATTCTGATTTGTAACTTTGGTGACCCTGTGACCCCAATTAAGGGCCACAGGGGACACGCCCTTAAAACTTATTTTCATCTTCTTCTCCAGAAGCAGAAGCCCCAGAGAGCTGAAATTTTATGTACAGGCACCTTGGCATATGGGGATTCTAATTTGTAACTTGTGTGACCCTGTGACCCCAATTAAGGGCCACAGGGGCCACACCCTTAAAACCTATGTTCGTCTTCTTCTCCAGAACCAATGACTCTAGACTAGAGAGCTGAAATTGTTTGTACAGGTACCTTGGCATGTGGGGATTCTGATTTGCAACTTTGGTGACCCTGTGAGCCCAATTTAGGGCCACAGGGGCCACGCCCTTAAAATAGAGCTGATTTTTTGTATCCTTTTCTCCAGAAGCATAAAGCCTAGAAAGCTAAAACTTTGTGTACAGACTCCTTGACAAGTGAGGATTATAAATTGTAGTTTTGGTGGCCCTGTGGCCCCTAATAAGGGCCTAAGGGACAATGCCCTAAAAACCTATTTTCATCTTCTTCTCCAGAAGCAGAAGGCCTAGAAAGCTGAGACTTTGTGTACAAACTCCTTATATAGTGAGGATTATACATTGTAGCTTTGATGGCCCCATGGCCCCTACTAAGGGGGCATCACATTGGCCACACCCTATAGCGAAATCAAATGTAAAGCCTGATGAGCTACAGAGCCCATTGCTCTATTTTTGTGTAAAGCAACAACTACCAGGGAGAAGTCATTGCGTAGAGCCATGTGTCTGTAGATATGGGTAGGAGTAACGGTCCTGCGCAGAAGATCCTACACACAATTGTTTTGATAGGGTGAGACTGACGAATCGTCAGTCTATAGACCCTTTTTCGCGGGAAATTTCACGCGACGGCTAGCTCATGAATATTCAGTGGAGGCAGAAAGACCGGAAGCTGTATCGATCCCTGATTGATGTTTTGAAAATATAGATCTACTAAGCATTAACAGAGGTTCTCCGGTAGTCCAATATCAAAGTGACTCAACGACTCTCGAAATTCCCATTGACTTGCATGTTATTAGGTGGTTAGAATATTTTTCATTAATTGATTTATGGCCAAATTGTTGCCAATATGTATTGATAACATTAGAAATCATCTCAGCTAGAAATACATAATTTTCATTTAAAAATCGGATAATTATTAAGTATTTTGGACAATTGCAGCAAAACATCATTTATATACAGCAAACAGCAGCAAACTCAAGATTCAACATGGACATCAATGGAACAGTCGCCAAAAATGTTGTGTATTTGTTGCTTAAATCAGTCGACATTCAAGAATTAATCAATGGGAAAGTAAGAGGAAATTATGTGACTTCAGCTGAGATGGTTTCCTAGCTTTGTGTAATTTAAATCTATTATCACTATGAATGAAAATTATTCTTGCAACAGGCATTCAACATGTAAGTCTATGGGCATTTTATATATCCTCATTCGACATTTTCCAAATACAATAGTGTGGTTTGGTACCCTTTATTAAAATAAACTACTGAAACACATCATCATCTCCAAAGAGGCACAATTATTTATGCAGCATAAGAAATAAACTTTTCAATCTTCAGGTTAATTTACAAAAACTGAAACAACCTTTTTTATTAAAAACTATTCAAAAGAGAAACAATATTTCAATCTCAATGGAACCCTTTTATTCCAGTACTTACTTGACTAATATGACTTTTACTTGCATCATATTTTTTTAAATAATTAGTTACGTGAATATAAATTATAATTTCAACTTAACACTATATTCTGTCTTGTTATGCCATGACAACTATATGTGACAGTGATTGGGAAGGACACTTTTGACAATGGGCCATTTTCATGACTTTTAGTAATTTTCTACATTTTAAAGGGTCCATTGCCCTTATATTAATAGTAAACTTCAAAATTTTAATGGGCCATTTTTTCAGAAAATGTGCAAATGACCCATGGCCCCTGCCCTTCCTAATCCCTGAGTGTATATGTAATCTTTGGAACCAATAAAAAAAATATTCAATGGTTTAAGATTTAATATCAGATCTGTAATCATGGCAAAATAATTAAATTTTCGATGATTTGTTGTTGAGACTGAAAAAAACAAACTGTATTTATAGTAATCATGTGTACTCAAAACATGCATAGGGGAGATTTTACATTTAATTTATTTAAAAACAAAATTTATAATATAATATGATAGAATTAAGGTAAGGAAGCTAAATTATTAAAGTGAAATTATTTATACAAAAAATAATTAAAAAATCCTTTATGTCTACCCAGTAACTCACATGTGTAGGGCCTCAGGCACAAATCCTGTTCTTACAATGATATTATTTCATAAAAGAAATATTCAACAAGGTTGCTTTGGGTGATAAATTAGGATAATCAAACAATATGTTGAAGTTTATTCTAGAAATGTGAAGGCAGGGATTTGGAAAGACAGGGGTCATGGGCCATTTTGCACATTGGATAAAAAAATGTCCCATTAATAAATTGAAGTTTACTATTGCTGTAAAGGCTAAATATTGAAAATCCTGAAAATGGCCCAATGTGAAATGTCTTTCCAAATCCCTGTAAAGGGATTGAATTTTGTCCCTTGTCACTAATATTGTTTTTACAATCAAAAGATATAAAATCATGTAATAAAATCTCTTGAGTCTGAAACTCTTAAATTTGACTAATTTTAGATGACTTGAATTTAACAACATATTCAAATATTACCTCCTACATATACAAACAATGTAAGGATGAAAACTGTGTGCCTCAGAAAAAGATGAATGTTTCAATACTGTGATAAATCATTGCTGAAATAACTAGATTAGCGTTTGCGGGATACCGCAAAAGCAGAGCAGCCCCGGAACTTTGGGTTTCGCCTTACCCTGTTCCGCCTTTTACAGGCCTCACCAAATTGGGAATTTTCTCGTGACCTTGACCTTTGACACTCAAGGTCACACAATCAATGAACACATTTCATTGAGTATAACATTATTGTAATGAAATAAAGTGTTACAAATTGAATTAATCCATTTTCTCCATATATGTTGACCTTGCTGTGACCTTGACCTTCGACAGTTCGTACCCAAAACTTTTTTAAAATGTTGTACTTCTCAAGAGATAATATATACAAAATCTAAACTTCATAGCACAAAAACTTTTCAAGTTATTGTGTTTACAAGGAATTGCAATAACTCATATCTCATGACCTTGACCTTTGACCTTCAAGGTCACACAATAATTGAACACTTTTTATTGAGTATAACAATCATGTATTGATTAAAAGTGATCATAGTTAAAATTAAGCATTTTTGCTAAACCATGCTTAAGTCATGACCTTGCTGTGACCTTGACCTTTGTCAGATTGTAGCCAAAACCTTTTCAAAATGTTTTACTTTTCCAAGGATGATATATACCAAGTTAGAGCTTCATAGCACAAAAACTTTTCAAGTTACCGTGTTTACAAAGAATTTTGTGGTGATTTTATAACTCGTGACCTTGACCTTTGAACTTGAAAGTGAACATGTCATAATGATTCCCTGGAAGTATTAACATTTAGACATGTTCATGAGTTCTGAAAAGCTAAATGGGATAAAGTTATACCCCAATTTAGTGCATTTTGTAATAACTCATATCTCATGACCTTGACCTTTGACCTTCAAGGTCACACAATCATTGAACACTTTTCATTGAGTATAACAATCATGTATTGATTAAAAGTGTTCATAGTTAAAATAAAGCATTTTCGCTAAAACATGCTTACGTCATGACCTTGCTGTGACCTTGACCTTTGACGGATTGTAGCCAAAACCTTTTCAAATTTTTTTACTTTTCCAAGGATGATATATACCAAGTTAGAGCTTCATAGCACAAAAACTTTTCAAATTATCGCGTTTACAAGGAATTCTTAGAGTGAATACATAGCTCGTGACCTTGACCTTTGACCTTGAAAGTGAACGTGTCAAAATCATTCCCCCGAGGTATGAGTAGTAAGGTATGAATAAGAGTTCTGGAAAGCTTAGGGGAAAAATGTTATAGCTAGTAGTACGAGTGCGGCGGCGGCGGCGGCGGCGGCGTCGGCGGCGGCGGCGGCGGCGATGGAAACTTCACAAAAACTGATAGCAGCCCCGTCCTTAGACGGGGCTGCTAATAAGTGAAATTAAGTTTTTTTTAGTTCTGTATACAAACATGCAAATGGTTTAATGCATAAGGCAAAAAATAATATTATATATATGGATTTAATCATAGTTTTTTTACTTGATGTGTAATGTTGAAACATGTTTTTGATGTCCAGACTTCAGTGGTATTTCATCTGTCATTCTGGTAATATCCTTAATAACAAAATCCTGTTCATGGGATAGTAAGCTAATTATATAAGCCCTAAGTGACAAATTTGCATAAATATACATAAATATAGGTTGTTTTTCATTTTGTTTGAAATTAAGATGTTTTATCTGAAGGCTCTTCTCCAAAATGAACAAACTAAATCATGAATATTATCATAATATTCTCTCACATCCATCATTAAGATCTAATGATGTTTATCAATAATTATTACAGTCATAAGGATCCCAATTTAAATTGTATTTAATGAAAAACAAAGCAAATTAATTTGTCTATCACAATATCACTTTTCAGGAAGTAGTGGGATGTATTATTTATAAGCTAAGAAATGATGATATATAGCACTTCAGATTGTTCTTTCTCCAAATAGTACTAATTCTTTGGCCCATGCAATATTAAGATAACATATACCTAAACATAGATCTGCCTATGCTGATCCCGAATCAGTAATTTGAATCTCAGATGGAATATTATTTCAAAATAATTTTGCATGACATATTAACCTGTATTTTGTACAGCAAACCATTTCTTCATTAATAAGATTCAATATAACAGTAATGGAATACTGTTTTAGTTTACTGCACACTGCTTATTGTAGGTAATCCAATCCCTCAAAGGCTGATCGATTACATTCAAATAATGTTCTTTTTGCAAAACAATTTGAGCAAAAAATATCCCATGTTGTTTTCACTTGACTTGGGGAAATCATGAAGTAACGCAATCTAGCCGGTAAGAAAATATCCCCGTTTGTAGATTTTTTTTCAAATTTAAATGATACACCGATTTTAAGTTCATTTATTTTCAGGAATGGACATCTCGTCATGTGTATCAAAAAGACTATCACAGACAACCAAATGACAAACATGGCCGCCTTAATGTTTACGTTGTTTTGCAGACATAAAAACTACTTTCAAAACATAATACTGATTGACAGTGTGTAATGTAAAGTGTTTATGCTTTTACAGTTACAAAGGATACCATTTTGCCGTCTTTCCTTGACAGGAAATGTTTCATTAGCGAGTATAATTGAAAAAATGCAAGCGAGTCGCCACTTCACTCACCGCTATGTTTTGCCTCCATCTCGATCAGCTGTTATGTTAATGAGGTCAAGGTCGTATGTAAATGAGCGCGCGAAAAAGGGTCTATTGGGAACAGAATTATAGACGAGATCTAACTTTAAACAGTCAAGAGTTTTGCGAAGTGATTGCACTTAACATAAACGAGTGATTCATCACTGACAGAAAGTAAATAAGGTAGTCGAGAGATGTTAAAGCTCTGACATCTTGCAGAAAGGCAAGTAAATTGAACAGATAATTAATTGATGGATGAAATTTAATTATTAACCTATCTTCATAAAATATTAATTTAGTGTAAAGGTTAACATTACTGGATCCACAGCACTTCTACAGGTTACCAAATGTCGAGACATCCAGATTCGAGAGAGTGAGTTAACCGTTCATTATTGTTTACTCCACATGGGCAATATTTCAGCCATTAGCAGCGTGATCCAGATTCAAATTGATTCCATTCAAGACAGCAATGGTCTCTCGACACAAGTGGTTATTATTGCAAACCCTTAATCAACGTTTGCGACATTCTGCAATTATTGCACAAGGCTCATCATAACGATTGATTTTACGTCAGCCGAGAGATGTCCTTTTTAGTTGTAGCTCCGGATTTTTTTGTTTACAGTACTGATGCCAAATCACCAGATGTTGAAACGTTTGAGGTGAAATTAAGAGAAGTTCGCAACGCTTACCAAATCTATCTGAAAAGGTGCAACACTTTCAACAACATCTGCATGTGATCAGGAACATTAACCCACAAGGATGTCTAACACAACTAGTTCCCTCCAATCTACGGGAGGTCATACCACGTATTTGAATAGGATATTCTTTTTTTACCGGTATATTCGTGTGCATTCAGATAGGTGTAAATGTTTTCCTTATCAACTGTCCTTTTATCCAAACTAAAGGTCGTCATTGGTAGACTGCATGTCTGTTCTAAGAAAATGTTTGTAAGTGTTGGTATGTTGTAACTTATGTACACCAATAGAATTGATCCTAAGATCTTATTTTTTTTGTTGGCCTTTCATCCAAAATATAGATCGTCATTGGTAGACTCAATGGAAATTTTAGGGTATATGTTTGTTAGTTTCTGTCTGTTGTAACTTTTCTACATTATTTATAATTTGATCAAATGAAATGTTGCTGCTCGCTATTTCTTGCATACAAATAAATTTCCAAACAAGAAATATGTGAAAGACTAAAGGATTTTATGTACTCTTATAAAGCATGTGTTATTTCAGCATTTTTGAAATTCCTTTTCAGTACTTATGATAAAAGCGGAAATGGAAACGTTAATGATAAATCTCACCATCGGAAAACTGGTACAAGCAATGCTCTGTAATAAGTTTCAACATTCAATGTTTATTTTTTCCATTTACATTGTTTGAATGTACAATGTATATTTATCACAGTAGTCAATGAATAGATTGAGGCACTTACAGAATTTCAAGTTTTTATTCAGATTTGTAAGGGGGCATTACTTGACAAGATTGTTTGTATTTCGAAGGTTTTTTTTCAAGGTAAAAAATGGTTTAGGCCTGAAAGTTTAGACAATGCACACTTTTCACTCGGGGGAATTTCATCGTAGTCCAAAATATCCAATATGTTATTAATCTAATGAGACAACTCTGCCAATTGGACCATGCTACTAATATCACAGTTTGTCCTTGTTTAGTGCAAATGTTGGTGATTTGATTCCCAAGTACAGGGACCTGAGTCATTTTGTTCAACATTGTATCTCTTTCAGAGCATCTCACGTTATGAGGTTACTGACATTGTAGTGGACGATGCCTGGACTGGTTGATTCGAGATGTTCCTGTAGACAGGTCACGTAACATTGACACTGGCGTCCAGGCAGTCAACAATTGTTTCATTAGAAGAACCTTATCGACAATGTATTGCAAATGAGTTGCACTGTCACAATGACTGTAATGATTTCTGATTGATCATAAACAATCCTAGTCACGCAGTGTGTGGTTGTAGCCGATTCACGGGATTAATAAGATCATCTGATCGTCACGATAAGACAATGTCTTAATGATTTCAGTCTACTGTATATACTTTGGCGTCGTCCAAGCAAATGCAATAACATAAATGATAATGTGATACCTAACCGTTTTTGTTTAGATAAATCCAACCAGTTTATTAGATATTTGATTGGTAATATTGGTGTTCAATGATGACTGAAAAGGTTTGATTTATAGATTTTAAAATCGCCGAATAAAATACAGCCCGGTTTACATTTTTAGATTGAAACATAATTGATACCTTTTATGAAATGGACAATTGGCATAAGAAATACGGAATTGTTTTCCTTTCCCCGATACAAATTGATGAGTACAGGCATTAATTATAAGATAAAATCTGTTATATTTCTATAAGACTCCGATAAAGCAAAGCATTCAATTATGTTAGGCCCACATGATGAAATTACCCAGAGTTGATCAAATATAAGCTGACATTGAAATATCAATTCACGGTCTTCAATAGGAATCTGAACAACACATTGTCTATGTTGATGCAACCTAAAAAATTATATAATGATATTGCGATATAACACATAATATAAAACAGTTAATCGAACCTCAACATGTGTTATTAATTCACGTTATGCATATAACTTGGATATTTCAAATTGAATTTTCGCATTTACAATCAATATCAAATGGTGTGTCAATGTCGATACTTTATGTTTGTTTTGTTGTTGATTCATGCAAACAATATTGGAGGTGCATTCTGTAACTCTTATTCACATGGTCAATTTAGGGATGAATCAAATGATCGAAAGACCAAATGTCCAATTTTAAAATGAAGATATATTCCATTGCGTTTGTGCCTTTGTAATAGTCGTATCCTGTATGTTTTCATTTTCTTTATTTCATAATGTACTACTGTACACAACTCACATTGAATGTCAAATAATTGAGACGATGTGTGTAAGAATGAATAAATATCGTAAATTTGATAGTTACCTTCATAAAAAAATTCAATTGCTCATTTCAACTTAGAGTTGGTTATGTTCGGATGTATACATATCAAAACTGAGTTTATTATCTTTACTACTGTCACAGTGCAAGTCAACAGGAAACAAAAACTGATTGGAACAATAAGGAACATGTTACACTGTATAATTCAAAATTAGATCAAAGATTTCATTATTTACTAAGCAGTCAATGTAATGTTTGTCTATGTGCTTAGTAATACATATACACTAAAATTTATATTTTGAAGTTTATTCAGCCGCTTTTCTGCTGCACACAATAATATCACTCAGTCTGCTTTTTTGTTTAGATTGGGATTTAGCTAAAAGCTTTGTATCATTGTTGGCTTTGTATCTAATGTTCTTTAATTCATTTGAGGATCAGATTGTGCGTTCTATCCTGTAAATAATCTTGTTCTTTCACATCTCATCATGTCGGTTGTTCTTGATACTCTCATTTGTCACCGATAGTACTTTGATAAATAAAAATAGCAGACTATTTGTCTTGACAGTTATTTGTTTCAATTTAGATTTTCAATACAGTTACATTATGTTGTTACTAACAAACCTGAAAACGAAAGGAAAAACTTTGAAAATTGCACGACAAAAGATGATGTCTTTATTCGTGTGATCAGCACATAGACTCAATACTTTATCAGGCACGGAGTGGTTGTTTTAGAGCTTCGATAACACTAAGAGGCATGTGATTCGTACACCCAACCTTTATTGTTACCATTTTAATTTGTTGTGTCAGGATTAAGGATCAATCATGTCATCATTTATTTTTCACTTCCCTTAGTAACCTATCGTTAGTGTAGTCCTGATAACAAACAGCAATGGAATTACTGTTTTGAATCTGGCTTCTTACTAATCAATTCGTGAAGATGAATATGAATTGATATGATATTATATACGTGATGAAATCAGGTGTCAAAGGTGTCAAGAATAGGTTATTGAATTCGGCGTATAAAGAATTACATCTTGACAGAAAAAAAGGGTTTAAAGGGCCAGTAGCGCGTTTTTATGGGAAATATAAGGTGATGTCAGGAAAATGAAAAGTAATGGTTCCAATTGAAAGACAATGTATTTACACTAAATGACGCAGTACTAATTCAGATATTTAACTTAAAGTTGGGCCATGCGATTAAAGGTGTTCACACAAAATGGCCGCCAATGGATTTTATGTAAATCTCCATTCTTTGCCTTCTATCTACGGATGATTGGCTTGTGTAATGAGATTTTTGTCACTGTAAAATTAATACATTTAACATTAACTTACATTTATCCGTGAATTTTTTTAAATATAAAATTATCAAAAAACCTGCTAGTGCCCCTTTAACGACAAAATTTGAAAGAATTGAATTACACATGAAGAAAGTCCTAAAAACACCTTTTGTTACTGTAAATCATTTGTCGCTTTACTCCGTTGGAAATTTGATAACTGAGGCTTATCTTTAACGGTATTTACATCGTGTTGACATGATCAAATTCAACCTGGTAACTCAATCAGTATTCTTAACGCATTGAATCTTTTAAACGGAATCTTTGTAAAAATAGAAATAAAAGAGTTGGTTATGCTACTTATCTAATCTGGATAGCACGCACTAACTGAATTGCAAGAATTAAACGATTTAGCGTAGTTCAGCATGCTCAGTAATCTGATCAAATATATCAACAACTACTTTAGTCGTGCTTGAAATATAAATTGGGTGCAATACAGTAAATAGAATGCACGAGTTAACAGATCCCAAATTTTGTTTATCGAATTAAGATGCAATTGAGGCTTAAAATGGGCCGATGCGCTCCTACCTTATCTGGTTAAAATCGATCTTTCTGCAAGAGGAGCACACGCATTTATTTAAAGACGATCAAGTGATTGTGAGTTAACAATCTGCCCGAATCATTTCTATAAATTTATCATATATAATGTGTGTTTAAGTGTGTAAGTGTTAAGGCTTAATGAATCGATTTGAATTGATTGTTGGAGGATTTGTAAATGACATGACCTGATATTATAAGCACTATCATACGTCTCTAATGTGCTCTTTGTTTTAGTGAACCAATGAAAGTTGATTCATTGCAACATACTTTAGGGTTTCCATAATATCTTTAATTTTTAGGATGGTAAACATTTTGTAGTGGTAAAATGGTGTGACGAGTATAAAGCGATTCAGCTTGGGGGTGGTCAGGAATATGGATTCGTGTTACCCAACATAGTCTTTATGTTGATCAAAACATTTCTCAAGTTTGTGACAATTATTATCCTTTTCGTAAGATATCTTTATATTAAAAATCGAAATGTGCAACCTTGGTTTCAAACAGACATGGATAAGAATATACGTCATTAATGAACATAACCATTATTCTTTCCATTTTTCTTGTTGAATGTTTGTTGTACTCAGTCTACTTGAAGATATTCAAGTTCCTTCAACATATTCAAGGTGGCAAGTCACGTGACGTGAACACTCACGACCAGACAGTCTACTCAGGACCACTTGTATAACAATGTGCTCCAAATGAGTTCTACTCTGTGATAATCACTGTCATGATTTATGTGATGGTGTATAAACAGTCCTCGTCACGTTATGTGGCCTTCTGGCCACTTTGTTGTAATGATAAGATACAAATGACTTTCATTGAACTAATACTTGTTTTATTTATGATCATCGGAATTCAGTCTTGGCCACAGCAAAGACACATAGTCTGAATTACTGAACTCTTTTTACTTTTAAGCAACCCAAGCAAGAGCCATCAGAAGAGATGTTTTATCCCCCCGGCCCCAATTAAGTTGAATGGTCAGTTTTACCATATATTTTGATATACTGAGTGTGTGAATAATGCATGTATGCATACATGCAGCTAATCTTGTTTGACTTTTAATATCCATCATGAGACTATGATAAACCACATCTAGGTCTTTTTAATTAGTAAATGCTTATGTTATTTCATCGTCAATTTTTACTCATGTTACTATGAAGAGAGAGCTAAATAATCATCCTGTTTGATTGAATATTCTGTTTGAATAAAACAGCTTAAAACCTTGGTGAGACACAGTTTAGGTATCAATGGTAACGTTAGATTGAATGAGTTTCATTAAACTAGCCCTCATGGTTTTCAAATTCTGCTCCGGAAACGCATTTCTAAGTTGCGTTTCCATGGAAACCGGAAAAATAACAAATTCCAAAAAGTTGAAAATCCCAAAAGGCACAACTACATATCATGATTGGTCAATATACTCAGTTTCATTGAGCTTGGACAAACTGCCTTCGAGTTCTGCTACGGAAACACATTTCGAAGTTGCGATTCCAAGAAAATCTGAACAATAAAAAATTCCAGAAAGTTGAAAATCCCAAAAGGCATAACTACATGTGATCATTAGTCATTGACAACATTAGTAGTTTCGTTAGGCTAGGCCAAACTTTTTTTTCGAGTTCTGCTCCGGAAACACATTTCTAAGTTGCGTTTCCATGGAAACCGCAAAAATAACAAAACTGCAGAAATTGAATACCCCAAAAGGCACAACTACATTCGATGATTAGTCAATATATCAAGTTTCATCGAGCTAGCTGTAACGGTTTTCAAATTCTGCTTCGGAAACAATGTGATCACAGACAGACGGACAGACGGACGGACGATACATGTAATGCATAAATTCGTAAAAATCTTATTTCTTTATAAGTATCATGCATTCCTTGATTAAATCAGGTAATTCGAAATGATTACGTCCTCTACCTGTATTTCCGTATATTAGTGAAATGCATTTAGGTTTATTCGTTGTAAATGGTTGCCAACATCGGCAATGAAGTGTCCTTTTCTAATTGCAGAAATATTATTTATTCAAATAACTTTTACTTTCCCAATGTGAACTATAACTTTCTTAAATTTAATGTAACTAGAAGAGAAGTACATGTATGTTTTCAAAATGAACAAATTTAATTCTTAAATGCTTAAAATACATGTATGATGACGTTGGAAAAAATGAATAATTTAAATTTGAATTTGAAAGGTACCACGATCAGGATCATATTTTGGTCAAACTAATCTTCTGAAGTAGTTATCATTATTTACGCTAGTGGCTGCGGGACTCGTGAAAATAAAAAATTCTCATTCGCTTGATGTGATAAGGCTTATTAAACGAGAGCTGTCAAATATCGTCTCTAATTTTTGACGAAGCAGAATCGTTAGAGTCATTACTGAAAAGAATTTGTCATAAGACAAATATTTCTGTTTTTTGTGTTTTTCTAATGGCTATTTTGAAGATTCATGCTATTGTCACCAGGGACTTTGTTAAAACTATTATGATTTCACTTGACACATTAAAACGCCGACTATTTACTTTTTTATAAGTTTTACTTAACATGACACTGAAAAACAAAAATCTAAAGGGGGAAATGTTTTCTGTACGAATTCAAATTGTTAAAGTGCTTGGCAACGTTATTATTAGAAAAAGAAAATCGGAGAAATTTAGTCACAGGAAATTGAAAGTGACCAATTTTAATTTTGTGTTTATCAAACGCTTACTATACTTTCCTCCTTATACAGGATGTCTGTTTGTCGAGAATGTTGGCAGAGTGAGTCTTGTCTGTCCTAACTGAAGAGGGACGTGGGTATTGTTATCTTCACACGGTTAAATACTAATTATATTTCCATATTCTGTGTCTTTCCTGGTATCTATAACAGGGGACACTTTACCTGGTTAGTATATATCACCTTTTGCATCAAATCACTTTTAAAGCAGTAATTGTTCCTCTCTGAAATGATGCGTTTAAACTAAACTAAAAGGTAGGTGCAGTCCAAAGGTAACGTCAAATTGGGCAACAAACACTGGACAAAGATTGCCTAAAATCACAAATCTTTGTGAATAATGCCAATATAAATTTGTCCATATTTATTTTGAATTGTTATAGAAAACTATTCAATGGAATTATGATGTCGTCTTTTGGTTCTGACATCAAATGATAATGGTTTAATCATATACTGGATATCGAAGGAATGTCCTCCTTCTGGCAAAGAATAAGTCATTTTGATCTTATTCCCAGAGACTTTTGATGTCAAATATCATCCCCTCAAAAACATTTCAAATCGAATAGCTGAATTATCACCGCTCATATCAAGTACAAATATAGATTATCATTGCCCTTCAGGAAACAACCAAGATGTATATTCAGTTCGGTCGTATTCTAAAAAAAACTGTTCTTTGATGTTTGCAAGTAAATTGAGAAATCGATGGATTTTATTAACAAGTAGCCAAAGCGCTTAATATTACATTGTCTTAAAAAGTAAATTGCTAAATGTTATGCTCGAAGGAAACAAACAAAATGAGTCTTATTTTGCATACATGTACGTCCTCTCCCCTCTCTGGGCCCAGTGATTGTCGGTGTCTTGATTCGGAGTTCTGTAGTTGCCTGTCTTTCTCTCTGTATCTGTTTCCATGGTCCCCTCTTTCACTGGGCCATTCTTCCGTCTTTTACCGTCTCTCACATGACTGCTAGACTCTCTCTTCCTCACTGCCGCGCAGCCTTCCATTCTGGCCACCCCGTCTTTAAGAAGTACTTAGCCCAAAGGAAGACCAGGTAGGAAGCAATCGTCTTGTAATCAAACCATTGTCGTCATCCAGTATCAGCATTATCAGTCAGCACGTGATGTTGAGGAGGATCGCGGGAGTTAAACACATATACAAACTCATTGCTTCATACATTATACATCATTCATCAAATTGTATACAATATTTAACTTTTAACAACAACACTTTATATCATACATTTCTTCAGACAATCATAATATCAACATAATATATGCTATAAGCAGAAATATTTCATTCAGTTTGTATTAGGTTTATCCCACATGCAATTGTAAATCAGTTGTGCAAAGCTACATGTGAGTATTCATTCACGTGTCCCCAATTCAATCAATTGCAAATCACAGTTTACTATTTTATATCCTCATTCACAATTATTTCTACTATATCAACACACTGAATTACTGCAATACACGTGGATCACAAATCATTGCAAGTCAAGTCAATGGATGCTTCATTTCCTCAAACATTCATAATATATTAATTTCAACATAAACGTATTAGCAGTAATAATCACAGTCATTTGTGTATCCTCATTCAGTTGAATCACAATAGTCTTTCCTCATGTGTACTGGTCAGGAAAAGTTCAAATTAAGGGCAATGGTGCAAATGTTATGTGTTCTAAGAATTCACAGATAACATTATATACATAACTACACAGTTCATATGTGTAAAACTGACACACCATAGATACAGATTTCACACTTGTGAGTCCATATGACTGGCTAATAGCCGTTTCCCCACCATATCCTCTCTTGGTTCTCCTGACCTAACCTTACAACAACTTTAACCTATAACCTTTGCAGTGTAAAATTTGTAGCATCCCATCCAACCGTCATAAATGTGTACTTTTAATCCCTTAACTCGTTAAACCATAGAATTAAAGCCTCTAGTAAATCACAGCCTTTGCGTTGTGTTTTTCTCTAAATGACTAGAAAGGGTTACAAATACTTCCAATCTTTGAAAACCTGAAAAACGTTTTTCCACCTGATGCCTATCCTTCTGCCTGATTAGATTTAGTTTGCCTATCCCTGGCCTTCAGTACCCAGGAAAATTCATCAGAGGCATGTAACCTATTTCGGATAGATTATCTGTAAATCAAGGCCATTCAAGTCTATGGATGGCCTGAGCTTCATCTCGTTCGATGACCCCGGGTTAACAGCATTATGACGTGCCCGTCTATTCGGTCTGAATAAAATAAACATTCAGAATATGATTTCTCTTCAAAGTATTTTTTTCACCAAACACGTTTTCTTATCAAGTTATTTCATCAATCAGTTTTTCCATTAAAGTAGATTTTCATAAAATTCTTTTTTTTTACACTTTTTTTCAAAGTTTAAATTATTTTCAAAATCAGCAACTGATCCCGCTATCCCATCTTAAAGCGCAACTCCCGGGTGATTTCGCTCCAACTTCGTTCATATATCTTCACAATGCTTAGCATGTACATTTCGAAGACGTAAAAATCGCATTGATAAGTTATAAGCGATCAATTCAATACACCTCTTTGCCATCCCAATCAAATATATTTCATGAAAATCGTAAAAGAAACCGAAAAACTGTACTGTTTACGTCGCTTTTTGACGTGTCGGCCATTTTGTTTTACGGAAAAGACCGGAAAAATCTCGATTGTTGCCGATGGAATGTGTGACGTCAACTGTGGAAAACACGGCCCGCAAAATGGCGTCTGTCGTATTATTAGCACTGACAGACAAATAAACACCGAGGGTTGTAGCGGCCATACCACTCGACAAATCCATGTAAAAACTTGCAAAATGTCTGTTAATAACTCTCTGAAGCAATAGTTGAAAGGAATAACCCCAACATTGACCATAAAATTTGATAACTATCTATTAACCAACCCGGAAATGAAACCCTTCAATAGAATCGTACAGCGAAACAATGCGATTTTCAGTTCAAATACATCTAGGAAAACATCGGTTTTTTTTTTACAAAAACAATTTCTAATGTATGTGGGTTTGTTTATCAGTGAAATTGCGTCTTTTGTTTCTGTCTTTTTGTAGTTTGATTTTGCAAAATACAGCACGATACCAAAGTCCGGGTTAGAAGGACTTCTTCCACAGAACACCGACAGGAAATACCAAATTATAAGAATGTTTAGGTTTTTTTTTACATTATACGTATAAATAAAGAAAAGTTATCAAAACAATATGTTATGAATTGCATTGCAATGTAACAGGTGGACGTGAAATCGTCCAGAATAATCCTTCAATAATTTTACAATTTCACTAAATATCTATAAATATCATATTACTTACCGATCATGTTACGATATATGCGAAGTCTTTATCTAATATATTATCAAAATAAAATTTAGATTGATTATATCTGCATTTTATAAGGGTTTTTATCAATAATTGATATTAAATATCAACGATTTCAGTCAATAATACTGTAGTTCAGAGTTTTGAAATTAAAAATAGTTCTTAAATTTTTCTCTATGTTAATAAGATGCTACTCTGCTGAAAGCTGGGAAATATAAAACAAACATTATTCAGATTTGTTTATTAAATGAATATCATACTTAATATTATTATAGAATTATTACAATATTAGAATTATATATTAATATCAACATTTTTGCAAAAAATAAATTCGAAATTCCTACGCAGAAAGTTTTGATTATGAATTTTTTCCTCAAGTCCCCTCCATGACACAACATGTTTATGCATGGAGGTAAATACTTAACAATGAATATTTTATTTATTATATAATTATAATTTTATGTTGGTGCCTTCTTATAGCTAAACGTCTGGGGATATGCACATAGCATTCACATGTTTTTTAATTTTCATTTGATTTTATTGCTGTTTTTCTCATTGTGGATTCTATTGAGCATTGCCTGTAAAAATAATATTAAAAATCGTTTTGGATTCTGAATGAATACATGCACATACACTAGATATTAATAGAATAAATTTGTTCCTTATATTCAATAAATATTTTGATAATTGTTTCAGACCTCTTGGTAAAAACATATATTTGTTAATAAATTAAATGATTTTGAATTTCTCATAAACAAGATAATTGACTGATGAAATGAAGTTATTTTGTATATACAATTAATACTTTTAATGTTAATTTTTTGGGGGATATCAGAGTATAGAAATAAATAAATAAATGTTTTCCAGAAAAGCCACTCCAAATATTTATACCTGTCATTATTACTTTGAGTGATTGCTCAAGAAAATATGACATATTTTAGTTCATAAATAAAACATATAAATCATTGTCCCAGAAATCACTGGATAAATATAAATTTTGTTCAGTCACATTTATTTCCAAAGGAATATTTCCATTTTATGTTTTACATAAAACTTTTCTTGAAGGATGGAATATTCTCTTCCAATAAACATTAATATATGTATTTATGAAAATTAAAACCATAATAAATACTTCCTTCATTGTTTGCATAAGCTTCAAAGTAAGTAAAAAATAGTAACTGTTTATTTTAGTAAGTGATGCCAGATCATGATTTTGAAATTGGACAACAAAATTTAAATTTGATAAATCATATTTACAACGTATATTGTCGTACACTGATGTAAATGGGGCTATAGTCCATATGCCGTTTATCAAGAAATGCATGAGGCGAAAACGAACCAAAGGCAACATACTGCAAACACGGAGAGCCACGTTTCGAAAGACGGCAGATAATATTTTTTTCAAGGCTAAATATTGAAATATTTTCCCACATGCAAAAGGAATTTTAATACGAAGATGGTAAATGAAAGATTCCATACACAAACAGATGATAATATATATAAGGAAAAAAGACACAACGACTAACTCACCAGAGGCAAACAGTGCAGCCCACAGGTTTTCCGAGTATGGCATTGTCAATATACCGGATAATTGACCGTAAAATTTGCCGAAATAATCATATAGCTTTTCCTTCACTTAGAATATCCTTTCAAACAGCAGATATTAAAATGTAATCACTAAAACTTAGTTTGAAGTGCCAATATCGACAAGAACATGATCACTGAAATAACACGTGGTGTTGTTTACGTTAGTAATGGCGGCCACGTCACTCTTGTTTTCCACAGTTGACGTAACTTCCGGTAAAATCTACGGAACAACACGATCGAGGCAGAAAGCTTACTATTATTTTTAAAATCGCAATTAATCACTTTTATGATTAGTTTAAAAATATAATGACCTCACGTAAATTCATAATATGAACTATATATTATGAAAACACGATCATAAATGTACAGTTTGGCTTGGATAAATTAGTCTAAATTATCCGGGAGTTACGCTTTAAGATGGGATATCCCAACTTAGAATAGTTCTTTATACACAGTTGGGATAGCCTCGAGAGTTATCCCATCTTAAGGTGGGATAGATCCGTAGTTATGATGCAACAGTTATCACAGTTATCGCTCTCAAACTGTTCATTTGTCTTACATCTCGACTTACAACTGCATATACACTGTAAGCTTATACATACCTATATAGCCATCATGATCATGAAAGACTGTTAATCAATAAATGGTAACGGTATGAGGTCAAGGAGAGAGAGAGAACAACATTGAACGTATTGCCACCTTGTTGTAAACGCCGTACACACTGGACGTGTAAAGCAGCTATTTGAACTAACCACCATGTCACAAACGTTCTTCCAGCGTTCCTAACACGTTCTGAAATTTAGCAAAGTTCGAGGCAGGTGTAGTGATATCTCGTTGAACGTGGTATTATCTCATTGGAAAGTCACATTGACGCACTCGGAGCCCAAAAACGCTGCGTATTGAACATGTTTTGAACACAAAGGTTTGAATTACTGACGGAAGCGACGGGGTAACCCACGGTTGTCGCCTTCGCAGCGAAACAGAAACTCTAGAGTACTTCAAACGTTGAAGCCAAGTTTTGGAAACGGCATGTTAACGTTCTTATAGTTTCTGGAATATATTGATCATCTTATGTCACACTTGACATGCGTTCTCATAGAGTATGCATAGAGTACCCCTGTCGCTCTCTCCTGCTCAAAACAAGCTCAGAACAGAGGTCAAGGTCGAAGTGAGTCCGTCCTTGATAGTATACACTGCGACACTGACTCGTTCTACAAGATCGAACTGCGTGATCTGATTTGATTTAAACAAATTTTATTCATGATGAAAAGGATGAGGAACAAGTTCTCCAACTTAGAATACCTTCTCCTGCGTGATCTATGTGGCGTTATGCTTTATTCTAGGACCCACTCGGAACGCCGGAAAAACTTTAACTTACTGTGACAAAGAGGTTAATATTACGTTTAACCCCTTAATGCTTCCAGAAAAATAATTGACGCTTACCCCGTGCCAGATAAATTTCTGCGTGACGTCAACGAAAATTGATATATTTTCGTAATTTTTGTCCGGCCAATCGCCAAATTACACACAATTGTTCACAGTTAAATTTGCTAATTACAGTAACAGATATAAAACATCTGTAAATATTTAGATGAATGACGACTGTAGATGCTGTCAAAAAGAAAGACGGTAAATACAGTAAACTACATGTTAGTATCCCGACCATCCAATGCTCTGAAAAAGTTTCCATTTGTATAAAATGTAAATTCTTTTACACTTTTCTCGAGAGAACATGCCAGTGATCAAGATGGTGTGGTGTATTCACTTCCTGAATGCAACAGATAGATCCGGAACTACTACAAGTTATCTTTTTGTAACCAATTTGTTAAACATTGTTTCTCATGACGTCATTGACAAACAATGCGCGTGAAAGGATAAAGAAGTCGATCGTGTGTTTGCATGACTAATGGATACTGTCTGAAATTCCATTCACCGATAGATAACTCTCTCATCTTAAATGTGATGCACATTTCAGATACATAAGCACGGAAATTACAATTGCAATCATCACTCTTCAAACTACAAGTGTTTTCGGCGAGATGGAAACTGAAAGTGACTATTTGCACCTTCTTACACAAGTATCAATTGATCATTACATAATGGACAAAATATATCCATAATCAAAGATTGGCAAAAATAACTTCACAGGTATTCATTTGATATAGTTTACTTTTGATGTTTATCCGGTTAATCAATCGGAACGCCCCTTTACGAGTTGGCATGATTTATTTTGTGCAAAAAATAAGGCGAGAAGATCGCGTAGTTTTATGTTCAGGCTTCTTTAGTATCTCGAGCCTATTCAAGTTTATTTGAATCCGTAACACTCATTTCTTAATTACCAAGAAGTCTGAAATATGAAACAGACCCACATCAACATCACTTGATTGTTAGCCACGCCCCAACGGCCCCAGGACACAAGACAGCAGGTTGTCTCCATGTATATAAAATGACTTGATAAAGAAACTCCACCACAATATATTATTGCATAAAATAAAACACAGTCAAATAATGGTAACAAATGTCGTTTTATTTCGTAAAACGATATCCTTGAAATCGTATTTCATACAAAGAATAACAATCAGCATTTACGACGACATAAGAGAGGCAAGTTTATCACATAGGGGTGCATTGTCCGGAATTTGATCACCAAGTTTGGTAGAATTCGGTAGTTTTTACAAAGTTTAGAGTTCTGTGGCGTAAACAAAGGTATCACAAAAGAGTCAGTATCGTGTGTGCCCTTCCCTGGACATGATGCACTCAATCACACGGCGTCGAACAGAGTGCACAAGTCTCCTAACGTCTAATTTAGGAATCCTACGCCATTCCTCTTGCAGGGCGACGGCCAAGGCGTTTCTTGTCAATGGGGGTTGTTAACGTTTTCGAATTCGACGTTCCAGTTGGTCCCAAAGGTGCTCAATGGGTGAGAGGTCCGGTGAGCGGGCAGGCCACGGCAGGACGTTCACGTTGTTGGCAGCAAGAAAGTCTCTGGTGATACGAGCAGTGTGGGCGTTGTCCTGCTGAAACATCGCTCGTTGGTTTTGTTGCATGAACGGCAGCACAACAGGTCTGAGGACGTTGTCGATGTAGCGACGGGCGATGAGATTTCCATTCAGGATAACAAGATCCGTCTTCTAGTCTCCATAAATGCCACCCCAGACCATCACACTACCGCCACCGTAAGGTTCCACCTCCTTGACGCAGCACGGGGCTGTACGTTCTCCCTGTCGTCTCTAAACTTTGACACGGTCGTCAGAACGGAACAGCTGGAACCTGCTTTCATCACTGAAGAGAACTCTCACCAACATTTCGTTGTTGCCACCTTGTTTCGTTGTACGTTCCTGGCACTGGTCTTGCAAGTAGTTGATTGCGTGCTAACGCTACGCATTTGAGGGCACGACGGGCACGTAGACCGTACCGGCGAAGTCGTCGGGGTATCCATCTGCTGACCGGATGTCCAAGTCCATTTGCAGCTGAGGATGCGACAGGGAGAAATCGATTCCGGAGGTGCAAGATGCGCAAATACCGGTCCTCCCGTGCAGTCGTAACCTTCGGTCTTCCATTCCGGGGCCTGTCCGCAGTACTGCCAGTTTGTCTGTGACGTGTGACAAGTCTGGCAATGGTACACTTGTTGCAGCTCATGATCCTTGCATAGCTCTGAGTTGCTCAAACCTGAATCATTCCTATGGCTCTCTCTCTCTTTCTGCAGCGCTTAATCGTGGCATGTTTTCTTCTTCAAATCGATTGTTTTAATGACAAACATCATTTCTGATCATCTTTTATACACACATTTCATACGGGTAACTTTGCACACGATTACAAACTTTTGGTCAATAAGTTAATTTTTCCCGAAAAGTACGCAAAAAAACGTGCAGTTTCGAACGCAGAACATAAAGGTTGTGTTCGTGCGACATGTGCAGAATGTTTTCAATCAATATTTGTCGTTGGTTGAAAATCAATAACAATTTGTATGTTGGTGAGGTTTCTTTTGCAAGTCAGTTTATGTATGTATATACTTTGAGGACTTCATTTTTATTCATTTCTGATTAAATTATATGGTAAATATTGAAAAATCGCTATCTAAAACATAGGACTTGAAAATATAAATTGAGAGGTTTGAAAAGAGAATATTACCTGACAAACAGAATGATAATAAAAAATTAAACAGAATCCCAACTTTATATAACGTTGATAAGAACTTTGAGATGTTTGATTTTTAATAGTTATCAAAAATGCATTAAAAAAGCTTTCCAGGAAGAAATATTTTATAAAGAATTCTCTATATTTCTGAAGAATCAAGTCACATGGCAAAAACTTGTTTCTCATCAATTGGGTAATTTTCACTTTTCAAACATTTCATTGGTTTAAAAGCAAATCAGAGACTCACAGGTGTGATTCCTGTACATGAAAATGTTCTTATTATATATTCATAGATTGTTGATAAGTAATGAGAATCAAGCGTACATTGTGACATAAATAAATATATGGAATAAGAAAACAGGCAAAATTTAATTATCTAGATTGTATTCAATTAATATACATCAAATGTAAATGTAAACTATTTACTGCAGTGTTATTCATTATGTTTAAACTGATGAATAGCTCTCAAGTCCAACTCATCGCATGAACCTGTATTCAGAACAGAAGCTGATATCTGTATGATGTCATCACATACATGGAAGCAGGGCTTACTGTCACCATACAAATAGATAAATAGCCTTATTAAAATATGAGTTTTCTCTTTCAAAACTGATATTCAAGAAAGGGGAATTTTTTTAGCTCTTTCATTATATACACCGATTATTAGGCAAGCTGCACTTAACCCCAAAATAAACCATTCATTTTTAGAATTCATATATATTCTTAATTTACTTTAGCTAAATGTTAAGTGTTATGGAAACAGGTCGAAAAACGTAACATTTCAGTTGTTCATCTCAGAAATTGATTAGGTACCTGATTTTCATGACTTTTGTTTAAAACTGAGAAAACACGTTTTTCTATGATCATTGTTTCGCACACTCATTATTGAAATTGAGTTAGCAAGCGATCAATTCACATGTGAGCCAGGTCATATAAAACCAATTTTAAAATGCCTAGATTGACCCCAGAACAGCGCGGAAATGCCTTGGGTATGAAGGACATGGATGCTTCAAATGTTCTTATTGCAAGAACATTCGGCCGTCATTGAAAAACCATCGAAAATTTGATGAAACGTTATAGGGACACGGGAACAACATTAGATAGATCGCGTACAGGTAGACCACGTGTGACGTCACGTCGGGAAGACCGATACTTAAGAACTCTCCATCTCCGAAATCGATTCCTGACAGCAGGGATTCGGGCCCGTCGACCTTATTGCGGCCCAACGTTGACACGTCAACATAGACTTAACCGATTATCTGGACAAGACGTGTACGAAGGTGGCAGCTTCGTGATTGGCGAAATGTTTTGTTCACCGATGAAAGTAGGTTTTGTTTATATAAACATGATGGCAGAGCCCGCGTTTATCGCCGTCAGGGTGAAAGAAACGCTCCAAATTTTGTTGCAGAGGTCCAGGCACACGGTGGGGGAAGTGTGATGGTTTGGGGCGGTATCCGAGGAGAAAACAAGTCGCCATTGGTGATCGTTATGGGTAACATGACTGCGCAAAGATACATTGATCAAGTTCTCCGTCCTGTTGTGTTGCCATTTCTTCAGAATCACCCGGGAACTTTTGTTTCAACATGATAACGCGCCTGCACATTCAGCAAGAGCAGTGTCAACATTCCTGGACAACAATAACGTCAACGTCTTGCCGTGTCCGTCACGTTCTCCTGATCTCTCTCCAATTGAACACATGTGGGATTGCCTAGGGAGGCGAATCAGGAATAGAGCAAACCCTACAGTCAAACTGAGGCAGCTGGAACAAGCCCTACAGGATGAATGGGGGTACATCCCTAACGCCACCGTCAGACGTCTCACGACATCAATGAGACCTCGAGTGTTTGGATGCATAACAGCTGAAGGTGGACATACGAAGTATTGATGACTATGGACTCCATATTCCATAACTTCATTAACATATGATCAGAAACTTCGATTTCTTAAAAAATGGAAATTAACATTTCACACCAGTGTTAATAAAACGTTTCCTGGCTGTACGATAAACGAGTTATTGCAAGACAAATGAAGTTAGATGATGTGCAAATTATTCAATATTAGATAAAATGTTGTTAGAATAGAAAACCGTGTCTTGATATTTTTCAATGAAAATTTGAATGAGTGGATAGTTTCTTTTGGGGTTTAGTGTATATCACTGTCCTATAATTTTTCTTTAAATCCACCTTCCACTTACATGTACCTTGTTTGCTCAATGCAATGTTTAAAGAACAAGGATGGCTTTGTAGTTGATTTTGGAATAATAGATATAACTCCAATAAAAATGTATGAATACCTATTATATTGTACAAAATTAATGATAAGAGCTTTATAAAGCAGACGACATTAATTAATATGTCATTATCCATTTATTAAATATATATTTAGTTCTAAGTTGGGAATGTCATGGAATGTACATTTAAGTACACCTAGGCACCTTAATGGCGTTTGGGTGTATGTACATTTTTTTTAGGCTGGCGCTAAAGGGGTTAACCATAATCTTATGATCACTATCTTTGCATTATGATTTTCATCATGGTTGGCATCTTTGTCGTGTCGTGTGTAGAATTTTGTATTGAGATCCCAATATTGATGTTTATTGTATGCCAAATCCATTGTAACCAATGCTGTAAAGTATCTGTAAGAGTATAATGCATATTATATATTTTGTTCATATTCGTAGACTTATATAGTCTAGTTAATTTTGTGTTCCTCAACTTTGTTAAACGATTGAATGTATCAGTAAAACACTGAAATAGAAAATCATATCGCTTTTAATATCTAAAGTATAATAAATATGTTTTATATAAAACAAGGATTGAAACACTAAAATAGGAAATCAAATCCCTTTAGATATTTGAAATATAATGGATATTTTTATATTAAACAATGATTGTAGACATATTTTTAGAAAGAAAACAAAATCTTGTTATATAAGGTTAGATTAATTCCAGATAGTCACGTGTTTTAGTCACGTGACCTGAACACTCGAGACTAGACAGTTATTTTCATAAGGACAACTTGGCACAACAACGTACACCAAATGAGAACTCCTTGTGAAAATCACTGTAATGATTTCTCATCTTGGGAAAGCAAATTCAGCCTGAAATTGCGTCAATAGTTTCTCTTTGTGATAATAAGATACAACTGATTTCCACTGAACGAAGTTATATTGATTGCTGATCTTCAGATCACAGTCTGGGCAACTGCAAACACACATAGTCAGATTACTTAATTGTGTTTACTTTGGATTGATCTGAAGAAATAAATAACTACATATAGGGTGTATGCTTTGCACTTATTAACTTAACTTGTAAATACTATTAGACACGCATTTCTTACGTTTCTGTGATTTCATTTAGATTACATTTTTTTCCTTATTTGGATCTATTCAGTATTCCAAATTATAAACCAATGGTCACATCTGCTTATATAGACAAAACGGTTCCGACTGGAATACATGTATATTCATAATTACTATTTTTTCGAGCGGCACACATGCCTGAACATAATCGTAGAGTAACAAGTCGTTCACAACATCATATGTACATGTATCAAACACAATGATACGATGACAGTCTATGGTTGTTGTATCGTTCATTAAATATAACCATTTCCGTTTAGTATTTAATGCCGCTTGTCAAGCCATTAATAATAAATCGGAAATTTGTTGTTTTTATCTCCAAAACAAAAAAATCAAGCTGGACAGAAATCGTTTTTAATGGAAAAATATATATCAACCTGTACCAGCTATGGATACAGCGGTCCGATATGCTAGCACTAAATAACAAGCTGCTCTCTGGATAAACAACTTGCATGGTCTAGTCGGAACCTTCCGATGTTAAGTAATACTAGTCTTATAGACAACAATTCTTCTGGTGAGAAGCCAGTATTTAAAATATCTAACTGTTTTCACCAAACTAAAATTCGGGATATCAATTCAATGAACGTATGACACAACGTTACAATAAGAATAATCAATTTAAAACTTCTTTGTAGTGTTTGTTTCCTTAAGATCCTTCTAGTTCGATAAGGAACGTGATGCAATGCCTTAAAAGCAAGAGCCATCAGGAGAGATGGCTTATCTCCCCAGCCCGACTGAAGTCGAATGATCAGTTTTAGCATATATTTGATATACTGATTGTGTAAATAATGTTGTATGCATACATGTAGCTAATTTTGTTGACTTTTAATAACCACCATAAGACTCGTATAGACCACATGTAGGTCTTTTTTATTAATTAGTAAATGCTTATGTTATACCATCGTCAAGTTCCTTATGTTCAGAATGTACAGAGAGAGGAAAACAACCATCCTGTTTGATTGAATATTATGTTTGATTAAAACATCTTCATTCCTTGGTGAGACACAGTTTAGAAATTAATGGTAATGTTGGATGAAGAATATCATTGCAATTCCTGCAATTTGAAAACACCAAAAGGCACATTTGTAAACATTTTCATTGAATATGCCCTTATGGTTTTCAAATTCTGCGCCGGAAACGCATTTTTAATTTGCGTTTCCATGGAAACCGGAATAAAAACAAATTCAAGAAAGTTGAAAATCCCAAAAGGCATAACTACATATCATGATTAGTCAAAATAATAAGTTTAATTAAGCTAGCACTAATGGATTTCAAATTCTGCTCCGGAAATGCATTTATAAATTTTGCGTGTCCATGGAAACTGGAAAAGTAAAGAAATCCGGAAAGTTGAATACCTTAAAAGGCAGAACTACATGCGATGATAAGTCAATATTCCAAGTTTCATTGGGAAAGCTGTAACGGTTTTCAAATTATGCTCCGGAAACAATGTGATCTCAGAGAGACGGGCGGACGAACGGACGGACGGACAGAAGGAGCAAACGACTATATTCTATGCCGGGAGGATATAGAGGATATCTGTCTTTTCTTGACTAATACCATGTTTATCTCATCGAGTGGGGTAGAAAGGCTATATTTTCACGAGTGGCGCAGCCACGAGTGAAAATATTTAACTTTTCTACCTCACGAGATGAGATAAACATGGTATTAGTCAAGAAAAGACAGATATTCTATTTATTATATGATGAAATCCTTCTAATTACGTCAAAAAAGGCCAATTTCCTGTTGAGCGACCGCTTGGAAGAGCCCGTCACCGCGGTAACAGTGTGACGTCATAGGAGAATTCATGACGTCAGACCATTGTTACATGACGTCAAATCTTGAACTTGACGTCACTAGAGTGGTGATAAAGTTTATCACCACTCAGTAGAGTGACGATAAAGGTTATCGAAACTGTATCCAGATAGAGGGTTTATTTCACTGATAGAACAGAGTCTCTCACCTTCAATCATATAATAAAATAAATTCATTACTCAAGACTAGTTTCTATTAGACAAACCATTAAAAGGCCATTTGTGCCCCCGATGGAGCCAATTAGATATAGTTAAGGATTTGACCGAAAAGTGTGTACGCTTTAGAAATAAAAATGGCCATTCGACAGGAAAGGTTCATGAAACTTAATAAACCTAAAACTTTATTAGCAGTCACAGAATGGATAATATTGTGGGTAAAAACTACAATTGGGTATGGAAGTACTAAAAATTCTAAACATCTGCTCCTATAATCACATAATAATCTCATATTTTAAAACTTGGAACAATAGATGTAACAAGGTTTGGCAACACGTAACATTTACTGAACGTGTCCCAGTTTCCCTGTCTACCCTTGATCATAAAAAGAACACATCAGGTATCCGACTTACTGTCCACGCCTAACTATACAATATAGTTCATGTTTAAGGAACGTGAATATAACAAAGGAGTGGATATCATGGTTGGTAGAAAACCGGGTCAAGACAAACCGTAAACTTTTCACCGTTAAGTGTATTGACAATACATTAGTTCAAAGCTGATTCCATGTAACTGTTCAGTTTATTTCTATAAACTCTACCATGGTATGTGAATATTTTCAAAGATTGGCCAACACGAGAATGTTAAGGTAAACACTATATATTTACCTGCACTCAAACGTAGGAATGGTGAATATAAAAACAAGTTTTAAAAATAATCAGAATTGACTTGACAAGTCCCAGGAAACCCTTCTTCACAAGCTTTGGTAATCAAGGTGGTTTTTATTTTGCATATTTTGCGTTTATCCGTGTAACAATTGCCAATCTACCACTCCAAAATATTATCCCAGTAAAATGTGTAAATGTATCATGTATTAAGAATTAAGATCACGCATTCGTCCCGTTAAGGTACATGTATGTTCAGAAGACTTGAATAAACAAATGGCAAATCGAGATCAGTTCATTTCAAAAGCCATATGTTGAACTGTGTTTTAAAATTATGTAGTCATGTAAATGTCATTCTTCCTGTCTCAACTTCAAAGTAATTTTTGTATTGACGTCATCACGAAAACCAGACCCTGAAAATAATTGAATCATTTAATTTCCCAAAAAAATCTACTTTTATTGATCAGTATAATTATAAAATCAATTAACAATCAAGCAAGCTGATGACGAAATGACAAAAATACGAATATCGAAATAAGTCACAATGAACGTATTTATATAATTTGATGAGAATGATGTGTTTTGCCACAAAACTTGAATTGCTTATAACAACATCAGTAGTTGCTGAAGTCACGATGTTACCTCGTATTTCCTAACGCCTTCCTTCGAAATAATGAAGCTATAATCCTTAAAGCATTGCGCTATCACATATACCACTTCTTACTAATATATAAATGCCCTTTGAAGACTTGATAACTTGAGTATTTACCACCCTTGTTGTTTCCTCGCATTCTGAATATATTTCAAAAATATGTTTGCTTTTACTAGATTCATTCCGATACCATAGTGCTGGCCATCGATACTCATCATACCATCTGTCATATCAAACGTGTCAAACACAGGAATGTTCCTCAACTTCAGATAAGGCTTCATCTTAGCATTAAATCGCTTCACCTTCTTATATGACTGATGAATGTATGTAGGCGACTTGAGAATACCCGGCGAATGTGGGGCTGCCCATAACAGTCTTGGTCGCGGTTTGATTGTCAATATCTTCTTAAGAAAGGGTTCAACAAATGTCTTTTTAACTACCGTTTCGTTGTAGTCATTATGTATTCCGGTTCCAGTCACAATGAATGATGTATTTTGCCATTGCATTGTCTTCTTAAACTCTTTCCAAAAGCGCCCTCCGTAATAGAAATATCCAGTAATGCTTACATCCCCATCACAAAGCTTAACATCAGTGTCAACATAAAATCGACAGGTTTTCCCAAGAAAAATATGCCAGTCACTGCAATTTTTTCTTTTGCCTGAAAGTGGAAAAAAATAAAAAATAACTCATTCATGTACCTATTCTCCAAATACTAGGGCATCATTGGGTCTAATCATTATTTGCATTTATACTTTCAATAAAACGGTAAAAATGGTATCTTTGGAGTAAAGAAAAGGAGAATTGTTTTTGTTTAAACCACTTTTCAAAATTCAAATACAACATAATTTCAAATCATTTGTAACTGATGATGATTTTGCTTGTGAAAATTCAAGCGACGTCTAGGTTAAGTATGTATACATGTAAGCACTAGAATGATTATGTTTTTGATTTCAAAACTTGAGAAAAGAAAGCTAAGCGGTTAGCTAGATCACAAAAAGCTACAGTTGTAATTTCTCTAAGGTTTTGTTATCCATTCTTAACCGAAGTTGAGTGCTTTATCTAACTTAGAAAACGTAATCATCAGAAGGTCCTAATAAGATTGAAACGAACAGATTAAGGATGGACGGATGGACAGACAGACTGATCAGCCGGGCGCTGACATATTCAGCGGTATTACAAACCGGTGGGATATTAATTCATAAACAACTGCTTGTATAGAATTTGCTGTTTCTATTTCCATACTGAACCTAAAACAATTTCGCTTAAAACGAAAACCAATCCTAATCGAATCTATCATAACAGACAGAGAGATATTTTATTTCAGTCTCACCTCACATAAAATACATGATAAAGTTTGGTTGTAAAAATAACATAAAAGTGAGCCACCAATTAAGGGTTATGAGAGACTATCATCAAAAAGTAAATAAGAAGTATTCATACATCCTAAAATATGATAAATATGATTTAAAATAAACATACAATCATAGAATAATCATGTTACACATGTAATTTATCTATCTAAGGTATGTTTCTTCTTTGTAATATAATGAAGCAGGTTTTGGCCGTACAATACACTCTGTGTTTGAAAAGTATGATAAGTTTGTCCATGTATCATCTGATTAAAATCATTTGATTATTGCGAATTTGATTAGGATTCACTGCAACCAAACTGACTTTCATTGACACAAACGTTGCGCTCAAATATTGACATAGCACTGTGTTTGTAAGAATTGTAATTGAAATGAACTTGATGATGTTATTACTATTTATTAGTCTGCCCTAATTATAAAATGAGACAAAACTATATAAAACTAAGATGTTCTAATAAACCAAAATATTTTCCCAAAATATATTTCTACAGTTGAAGATAATGGAATTATTTTTGATATACGAATATATGTTAAACACTTCCCGTCCCTATGAAAATCGTAGTATTTGTCACTTTTAAGATGTATGTATTTGTATTAAGTGTATAATTGGGCGATGACAACAAGGAATGATATAAGCACTTGGAAATGTTTTTTTAAAATGTAAATAGTAAAATTACGTGGTTACTTATCATTTTCAATAAGATTTGAATATCCATGACGACTGTTTAAATGCATAATTATATACTTGTAATAAATTATCACATTAAATCTCGGGTTGACTTCTCAGATGTAGATATCGCACTTTAAATCGCAATTATCGTTTGCATCAAAACCTATAGCAAAATTTTGGCCGCCTTAAATAAAAAACCTAACATAACAATGCTTTGATATGAATGTTGTAGATAAATGAACGGCGATTTATTTGGTGAAAATTAAATATAATAGAATTCGTAACAGGACACAACTTTGATGACATTCTAAGCATAAAATATTATAATCTCATACCTTCCGCTACATTAGTCCTCATAGCACCATCCTTCATGTTGCCAGTCACAAGCAGCAGGAGGGCCGTGTAGAGGTTACGGATCAGGGAGTCTCCAACAAAGGCAATGTTTAAACCCTTCAGAATGCGACAGGCTCTCTGTGGACTGTGGGTATCATACACACAGGCTGGGTTGGAGGGGATCCAGGAGGAGTACTCGGCATGCTTCATGTTCCTGATGTCGAAGCAGTTCTCACACTTACACTCCTCAACAGACCTTTGGGCACATCTGTAGTTGAAGCAGCAGGGTGTAGCACCTTGAGGGTCACAGACAGCCCTGTACCCACCCTGTGGACCCTTCATGCCAGGCTCATAGGTGCTTATATTACCACACAGACCGTCCGATCGCTGGTAGTTAGGGGGGAACTTGAAATCATGTCTCACACGTTTCAAGAATTGATACATGTGTTTGTTTTCGTCTGATGTCAAAGATCGTGTCTTCCAATGTCCTGATGTCATATCTCGCAGTACATTGCACTGTTTCGATTTAGAAGGAAACCTAAATAGTGTCTGAGGAACGGGAATGTCATCATTTTGCTGAGATGTATTAATAAATCCTTCATAGTTTCTAAGAGATATGAGAAGGACTCCGAGGCATGTTGCTGTAGACAGGAGGGCGACAGTATTTGTCAATTTCATTCTGAAAATAAAATGTTTGAACTGTTAAAAATAATTGCAGTGTGTTTATGAGACAATCCGTGGTCGACCGAAATGGTATAATTTGACTAAGGCGATCCTAGATTTTTATTTTTTTGTATTCCAGATATCTATTACAATTGTACATAATAACATTGGTATTCGGTAACGACAAGATCACGTACGAGAAACAGATACCAAGCAGAAGAAGTAAAATGTAGAAACAAAGTTTTGAAAATAATTCTTTAAGTCACAGTTATAATTTAGATCATCTCTATTGTTATAACTAATCCCCAAAAGGTTAGAATAGAATGCTAATTTCCCTTGAAATTCGTTTAACGTATACTATATCTTAAAAATGTGATAATGTTGGTTTATTTTCTTTTTAAACTTGCATCTATAGATACATGTATGATATTTGACAGAAAGTATCCTCTGACTTAAAGTTGGAGATCCGAGATCCGATATTGTAGATTTAAAATACTTGTGTGGTCAAGCTCAGTTCTAGTCATTGTTCAAGTTTCTGCAATGCCAAACATTATGAACTACAGACTCAGATACTGGTCCTAAGTAAATGCAAAGATAGATCAAGCCAATCAAATTTTTATGGATGCTCAACTTCTTTATTTGACAGTAGCGACGTTTCTGTTTGATCATTTTATCGTTTTCAACGAAACAATGAGGAGTGCAGCAATTATATACTAAGTTATGATCAATCAATTTGATCAAAATGCATGTATTCCCATTGCTTAGTTTCTTTAATTATTTAATTGTTACTAGTCAACCGAAAACAGTAGCTTTGTTCATCCATTTTTTTAAGAAAATAAATTCTTTAAACATAAGCATGTGAATTTCCAGGGAATTTTGTATGCCACGAGTTTTTGTCTGTCTTTAAAAAACAGTTTTCAAAATTAATAAAATTTAAAAACATATTCATTTTAAAAAAAATCACGAAAAAGTAGTTCATGTCATGTATTAACCATTCTTATGAAAAACGCAGGAAACATTTCGAACTTTGTGTTCATAGAAGTTTTTGATTTGAAATATTGTCATTGATCAGTATATTTCTATAAGTAGAAATTAACTGTAAATATAAATAAATGTTCATACTGTGGACAATCTGTTATGAAAAAAGGCTTCCATTTCCTATCATTATCCACAGGAAAGTAACTTTTCATCCATATTATTTTCAAAGCATCAAGAATATATAATTACTCATATTTAGCTCTCCTAAAGCATCTGGGTCACACATCACTGATCACTTTATTTTGTCAGGTCTGTTTTCCCAGAGAAAACTAAATACAATTAATTCTATTCAGTCAAGTCAAGTCAAGTTTATTGTATTCGAGGCCTCCGGCCCATATACAGTTTACAGAGTTTACATAAGGGTTGAATAAATGACAGTGTATAATTATTTGTTTAACAATTCATCTCTTAACTTACAAGCATATTTTATATACAAAGACAAATTTTTAATATTTTGTTCATCACATGATGATACTAATGACCTAAAGGCTACTTCCGGGGATTTTGACAGGTAATAATCAGGTAAAAATTTCTTTCTGATTTCATCATATTGTTTACAGATAAACATGAAATGGACTTCGTTTTCAACTGCATCTTTGCATAATGGACAGAGTCTTTGGTTTCTTTCTATTGACATCTTTCTTCCCTCATTTACCATTAACTTAATAATCCTAGTCTAAATTTAATCAGGCTACACCTTAAATCTTTACATTTAAGTATCGATAGATATTTTTCTGGCTGAAGTAGAATTTTAAATGTCCTATAACACTCATAGCGTGTGCTATTATTCAAACTCGATTGCCATTCCTGGTGAAACATGCTTAAAGCTCGATTACGAAATATTTTCATAAAAGCATCAATATTACCAACAGTTTGATTTAACCAGACAAAGCCAAAGCCATGAGAAAACAATAAATATCTAACGCTTGATGCCCAAGTTACTTTACCAATACTGTCTAAGTAAAACATCATATCATATGATAAACTTTGGAATACGATGATTAGGCATGAACAGAATTTTGAGCCAGTATTTCAGACATCTGATTTGCGAGTTGATGTAGAGAGGGTGTCTACCACATTCTCCATACACCATAACATTCGGTGTTGAAGGCCCAACTCCCAAAAACTTTTTACATGCTAGTAAATGAATTTTTTCTAAAGATTGAAAACGTTGGAAACCCCATATTTCTGACCCGTATAACAGAATTGGTTTAATTTGGGCATCAAAGATTTTAAAGAATAAAACAGGTGTTATTATTCCAAGTTTATAGGTTACCGAAATTAATTGAAAAAGAGATTTTTTAGCTCTTGTTGGTGGGTTGGGAAAAGTTAGAAAGAGAAAATGGAATTCAGAAATGGGGAATTACTTAGAGTTTATAATAGCAATATTCCAAGATTTGTGGTTCTTTTCGTCATTTTTTTAATGATTTCTTAATGTAGTTATTATTCGAAGGATTGTGTCCATTTCCTCTTCTCATGTCCATTATATAATGTTGTACGCTAATATAAAAATTACTATTTAAAAGGATATAGTTTACAATCAGTCCTTTATGGCAACATTGAAAGCTCACTAACTGTTAATCAAGATACCATAAAATCTGTACATTATTTCCTTCTTGAAACTGCGAGATTTAAGTAATAAAGTAAGTTTGTACTGGTGAGTTTTTAATGATGTTTTTGTATGTTTAACCGTGTTGGACATTTATGTTAATTAGTATTTACCTATATTTGGGTCTTGTATATATCAAACATGTAATTATATGATGTTTAAGAGAGACGCCTTAAAGCTCCAGTATCATACTTGCATGCGGTTCGGGATGAAATTTAGCAATTGAAAATATAAATACATCACTTGGTAGAAAAATCTTTCGTGGAATTTTGATATCAACAATAACATACTTATTTCGACGCCCAAAACACAGTACCCCCTGTAAAAAGGCCATAGCATTTAACGAACCCGCTTTCGGTGACGTAATCATTATGCGTGTAGGATTTACATCGATTACAGCCTAAACCGTCGAATTTACAAAACTGAACTGTACCTATCCGTCGAATAAAATTGAGTGATTTTGTACCGATCGGTCGAATCTTGGTGAGCAAGAGACACTGGGAGAATCTAAGTTATTTAATGAAGGGATGTACGGGTTGAGCGATATATGTAAACAATCACAAGATAACCAATAAGTTAATTTACATAGAAATATATTATTTGATTAATACTAAATCTCTAAGAGTCATTGTATTGTATATAAATATTGGTAGTATCTGGACAACAACCTGATTTTTAATTGACATGAGCATGTTGTTTGGTCTAAAATAGAAATAGTGCGGTACAAATGCCTCATTTAATATAAAATCGAAATGAAGATGATATGTTCGCATCATATTAACTTCAAGTGATCACAATAAAATGATTGAGAGTCAAAACACCCCTTTGTCTTATTTTAGAACGCTCCAACGTTGTGTTATCCAATTAACACTTAACACAGTACCGATCGGTCGAATTGATTTTTCTATTATATAAATAGAAAAGCGACGAGGAGGTATATCCGTTGGAAATTGAACAAGATTATGAAATATTAATCTGTGCAAAATCAGGGTCAATATAACAGTAAATATATATACACTGCACATTACTTTTGAAGTGTTCGACTTGTGTGCTTAATGTGTTCAAGCTGTCAGTTAAAACCCTTTTTCAATACTTCTTTCAATGGCCATTAAAGGTAGATTCTGGTCAAACATTTTCTATTCAACTGATAAAATCTTTCAAGCTATCGGACGCGACGAATCCTTGTCACAGAGCGTTAATTAATCCATACTAACATCTGTTTACCACTTTATAAATAAATACCAACTAATATTACCACAAATGCTATATTATCAAGAACGTTCTATGTCTGTTTTAGGAGATGCATTGATATAAGCACTTGCCGCCTGTTGGTAATTCGTTTTCCGTTTTATCTGAGTGTTGTGCATTATATGCTTTCTGAAAATAATAACTCTTTATGAAATCAAAACCCCTTACTAACTTTATTATTAAATGTCACAGAATATAACTGAAACGGAAGGCGAAAATTGTTTTAAAAAATAAGCTACTTATAGTCTTTTTCAAATCAAGATTGATTACAAAACTATTCATTGAGGTAAGCATTCGAAAACAGACTAGAAAATATAGACCATATACATGCATTTAAATAGCATTTATCCACTGAAAGATGTATTGCCTATGCCATGTCTATAGGAATAGTGTTTTTTCTGATTTGAATTTTTAACAGTCAAATATTGACATAATTATAAATTTCAATAGGAAGAAACGATTTGGTCTACTGTTAGAATGGATCATTAGTATGACTGCCATATAATCACACGGCTGGAACAGGTGCATCTACTAAAATGTTCTTAAATAAAAAATATTGTAGGAAACGGGCATTAGGCTTGCATGAACATATTTAGAGACGGTTACAATGTATCAATGTAGCAATAAGGGCAATGGCGCACTTTAATTTGTCTAACGCATTCATTATATCAAAAGAACTTGTAGCCACAGGAAGAAGTGTTAAGTGTTAAATTTGCATTATAGGTTTTATAACTACACTCAGGGGCAAAAGAAACGATACCAACTTTTCAAAAGAATACAAAACTAAATTCCGTCGTCAATGCACGCGACTATACGAACCCTTGTGATAGGCACATAAGTTGTGAAGAATTACTCACAATTTCAAACATCAGAGTACGATTGTTTTAATTGTAGGACTATTCAAATACACCAAGGGTCCTATAACAACTTAACAATGTTATTTTCTGACATAATCTTTGGAATGTAATAAAGAAGTAATGAAATGTATAAATTTTATAAAATAAATATTTTATCAATATACACAACCTTGATAGAAATTAATCTGTTCAGGCGTTTTGTTTGTAAGTCGTTTTAAAAAACAAGCAAAAGGGCCGCTTTCACTATGGTTTAGTTAAGGAGATTTTTAGTCGACGTTTTTTGAAAGGCTTGTTTTCCAAAGGCGTAAACAGATATAGCTTTAAATTTATAAAACTGGGTTAAGTTGGCTCTTGAATAAATAATCCTGTTATAGACATAACTATCACACATACCGTCATGCAATCAATACGGTATCGTTTCCTCTGAATGCATAACTGTCAACGTATAATCTCAACGCAAGACCTTTTATATTTTATAGACATTAAGTAGTATATTTGTTAATTGTAAATAAATAATTGAGATTTTGTACTTCATATCAACATGTCATGGAAATCAAGTAACTGGCTTAAATGCGATATTTTGGGAGGGAGATCATTTCATAATTTTCATAACATGTGGGCAACAACATTTCCCATCGATTAGGCACATAGAAGTTTTCTATCGTATTGAGAATGTTTTTGTTATTTTCGAAAAACTGAAAATTTTGTGAAATGTCGTGGTTCTGACGGTACGCGTCTTTACAGACTAGTGTGGTAGGTCGTTGCAAAGCTTAATGGGAGTGTAAAAAAGTTACCCTAGCGAATTTTTAATTTCGACCTGAGACTCGAGTTATCTGCCCTTGAAATTCGACATTTTTTTAAGAGTAATTTGTTCGTGTTAGTTCAAAAGGACAGAACTTATTTTACTTTGAGAGTTTTAGTTCAAAACTATTTCAGATAAAAACATATTATAAACGTTTTGCAAAGCACATGTAGTCAGTAAAGTAATAAAAAAAACAATAAGTAATGATAAACAAAAATTATGTATGTGACTAGTCTTTGAATATTGCGTTTTTTGGAAAATCCTTATTTTAAGCACATTTCAAAGATCCACAGTTTCTTTAGTCAGTAAGATATCTTTAAATTGATTGCACATGTTACGAACTATCTTTGGTATATCAAAATCTGCAGATTGTTCGAACAAGAACAAGGAATCTAGGAATATTTAAACATTCCTAAATTCTTTAAACAATCTACAGATTGTGAGGCCTGAACAATCTGATTGCACGGTACATACCTACACAAGTCATACTACACACGCGTCATTCCAAGCACAACTGTTGCTATGTTGTACTTTATCATAAAAATGTTTATAGTTAAGGAGCTAAAGAGACCAACATGGAGTAGGGGTAAAAAAATCTTCAATTTTAAGTGTTTTCAATAAAGTTCCAAAATTCTAAACTATTTAAGTTATCTAAACAAAACAAACATCTGTGTATGCGGATAATCAAGACCAATATTATTTTTGATATACCTTATCAGCAAAATATCAATAGTAAAATCGTTAGGTTTCATTTCATCACACAGGGGTCTGAAGCAGTCAATTTTACATTACAGCATTCAAACCTCTGCATCTCAAAAGCTGTTATAGATGATGCAACCAATTTGTTTCTGCTTCTAGGAATATTATTCTCTGAAGAATAATGTCATAGCTAACATTGGCCGCCATGATGGAACTTTTGACAACCCTTGAATATTGAATATCATATGAAATTTGGTCATTTTTATGATGAATAAGTGAATGTATACCTAGTTGCCAAAAATGCATGTGAAGGTCAAACACTGTGTGAAGGTCATAGCGGAAGTCATGAATACCTAAGTATTGACGCTTCAATCCTAGTTATGACAGTTATCAACGCAGTAATTTAACACTCTCAAGGTTAGAAATTACATGGAAAACGGGATTGACGACATACAATAGCATACCAACTTGTTCCATTTAAAATCCCCCCAAAGCTCACACCTAGCTAGGGGACAAGGCTGAACATAAGACACTAAACAAACAGACATTGTTTTATTCAAGTCTCGCCTCATCATGTTACTACATGTACTATGTACAGTCTATCGTCTTAATATCTTATCCTCTCATAGGACAATGCATATATGTTTCGCAAGTCAACAGAAGTGAGTAAAGGAAGGGACGTGTACCACCTCCCCCTAGTAAGAAAATGAAAATTACAAAAAGTTCAAAAGCACAAGCATAAGAGACAACCTCGCCCATTCCCTCCTCACTGAAGTATACGAATTGAGAGAATCTTCGTTTGAATATCTACACGGAAACGCTTTGATTTACAGAAGGTCACATCATCAACACTTGTGTGATGTTGAATTGGGGTTGATGAGTGATTGGCGTTTATTAGTGGTTCCCTAAGTATTTATCACTATCATGAATTAATATTAATATTGTGTAATGAATCTAAGACATAATTTGTACAAGTTCAACGAAATCTGTTTTAATATATAACCTACCACAATAAACGATTCATTTTGGCATTGACTGATAGGCATAACGATAATAAGTTTAAATTAAATTAATGAATTCAAGGGCTGCTTATCTCAAACGCTGATTAGGAACACAAACAAATTAAATAGTAATGTTTCAAATAGCATTTCGGCTGTGTGTTGTTACATTTGCCAAGGCCTATAACGATTACAATATGTCAATTTTAGAGGACAGATAACGATAAATGCGGGTAAAAAGGTTTAACTATACAAGAACATATGTCACATTATGTCAACCACATTTTGTGAAATATCGACTCTGTCTCATAATGATATTGATATTTGACAAACTGAAACAATTATTGTTTGGTAATGTAAGCAAATAAGAGCATTTTACTGTTATTAATAAAAAAGTAGCTAAATAATTATGAGTTCTTACACAGAGAAGAGACCAATCATTTTGAATAAAATCTAGTTACTGAAGGGTATGGGTATTGGTCCAAGAATTGACTTCACATTATTAAACGATAAATGAGAAAACTCATTAAAATATTTATACTTAAAAACGACCTACCCTTGCTTTGAATGTAAGTACTTTTCTCCTGCTAACCCCCGATATTCAGGTTACACAAAGCTCTTACCCTACTGAACTTGAACCATAACAACTGTATCCGGGTAAAGTCCGTTTGTTCGTATCATGATGGTGAAAACCAGATTGTCACGTGGTTTTAGGGCAATATGAAAGCGAGACTGACAGGGCGTTGGTTGTATTGTAAAACTCAGACAACGTGCACTATGGACCTCGGGATATATAGAGCGCGTGTTGTTTGTAAACGAACTGAATGAGTTTGTAACTGTGATAGATCATAAATATTAACATATATATCTGATATATGTTTTCATCTGATCATGTTTTTGAACCGTAAAAATCTGTTGGTGTAAAACAGTATTTGTAAATTTTCTAAACTGGTTGTGAGGTCTTCGATTCAACGTTAGTTTAATTTAACAGCTTCAGTTGAGCGTACAGTGATGCTAGCAATGTAATTGTAGAAGGCTGCCCTGACATGCCATAAAGCATCGGTCTTTCATCAATGGACATAGCAATGGACATTGAACAAGTCATCCTGCAGATCAGTCCTTCTCCATTGTAACATGTCAACGTTTTAAATGTCCACGGTAAGGGAGTAGACTTTGAAAGTTTGAAATGTATCAGGGAGGAAATGACATAAGCCGCCTCTAAATCAGTCAATGAAGTCCGATTTCCTATTTTAAGTATATCTACAAGCGTTGATAACAGTCACAACTATCGAGTGCCGGCTGATATATGCCTGTGTAAACAGCACTCCCTTTTGACTCTCAATGCAAAGCTGATGTAAAACTAATTCTACATAATGTACTTGTAGGGGAGTTGTTCAAAATATATTGTCAAAAACTACCATTTCTGCGAACATTGCTCGATCTATTACAATACAATATGTTTAAATATAAATCTGTTACAAGCGATATCACCTAAAGAACGAAGATTTTGATCATATGATGTGAATCGTAACAACTGTTGCATCCCAACTACGGATCTATCCCATCTTAAGATGGGATAACCCTCGAGGCTATCCCAACTATGGATAAAGCACTATTCAAAGTTGGGATATCCCATCTTAAGATGGGATAGCTGGATCAGTTTCTGATTTTGAAAATAATTTCAACTTTCAAAAAAAGTGTAGAATTTTTTTTTTTTATGAAAATCTACTTTTATGGAAAAAAAACTGATTGATGAAATAATTTGATAAGAAAACGTGTTTGATGAAAAAAATACTTTGAAGAGAAATCACATTTTGAATGTTTATTTTATTCAGACCGAATAGACGGGCACATAATGTTGTTAACCCGGGGTCATCGAACGAGATGAAGCTCAGGCCATCCATAGACTTGAATGGCCTTGGTTTACAGACCGGATTTGAGGGATAATCTATCCGAATTGGGTAACATGCCTCTGATGGATTTTACAGGGTACTGAGGGCCATGGATAGGCAAACTAAATCTAATCAGGCAGAAGGATGGGCATCAGGTGCATTTTAAGGTTTTGAAAGATTGGAAGTAAATATGTAACCCTTTCTAGTCATTTAGAGAAAAACACCACGCAAATGCTGTGATTTACTACAGGGTTTAATTCTATGTTTTAACGAGTTTAGGGATTAAAAGTATACATTTTTTACGGTTATGTAAATGAGCTCTCATGGGTGGTTTGTTCAAGGCAATACGGTTGTGAAGGGGAATGTTGTATTAATGAGACTATATATGGGATGCTACAAATTGAAATGATTACACTACTACAGGCTAGGTTAGGGTTGTTGTAAGGTTAGGTCAGGAGAACCCAGAGAGGATAGAGTGGGGAAACGGCTTATAGCCAGCCATATGGACTCACAAGTGTGAAATCTGTATCTATGGTGTGTCAATTTTACACACATGAACTGTGCAGTTATGTAATCTTATCTATGAATTCTTAGAACACATAACATTTGCACCATTGCACATTATTTGAACTTTTCCTGACCAGTTAACATGGGGAAAGACTCAACTGAATGAGGATACACAAATGACTGTGATTATTATTGCTAATACTTTTATGTTGAAAATAATATATTATGAATGTTTGAGGAAATGAAGCAATGATTTTGTGATCCACGTGTATTGCAGTATGCAGTGTGCTGATATAATAGAAATAATTGTGAATGAGGATATAAAATAGGTAAACTGTGATTTGCAATTGATTTAATTGGGTACACGCGAATGAATACTCACATGTAGCTTTTGCACAACTGATTTACTGATATTATTCATCAACTAAAAAGAAAATCATCGATGAACAAGTGAGAAACTTGCAATCTAAATTAGAAGAACTGGAAATGAAACTAGATCGAAATGAGGACAACCACACCAAGCAAAGTTTGACGAAATAAATGTTACTAAAAATGATCTAAAGGAAATTGCAGACCATAAAATAAACGGAATACTAATGAGATCTAAAGCAAATTGGATCGAAAAGGGAGAAAAACCAACCAAATACTTTTTAAAGCTAGAGTCTAGAAACTTTTTAAATAAATCAATTAATGTTATAGAAAAGAATGACGGTACGATTGTTTCAGAAAGTAAACATCTACTTGAAATAACAAAGTTTGTTTTACGAAAAACTATATACCGCACAGGAACAATCTGAAATTAATCTGTCCGAAATGCTCAAAAGGAAAAATATGAAGTATTAAATGATCTTGATAGATGTGATCTTGAAGGGGTATTGAAATTATTTGAGTTGTCGTTTGCTCTAAAAAACATGAAAAATGAAAAGAGCCCAGGGCCCGATGGTTTTACTACAGAATTTCTTAAATTCTTCTGGAAAGATTTAGGAACATTTCTCCTCAACTCTCTTAATTTTGGTTATGATACTGGCAATTTATCAATCTCACAAAAGCAGGGATTGATAACATGCATCCCGAAAGCAAATAAACCCAAGAAATTTTTGAAAAACTGGCACCAAATCTCTTTACTTAATATCTCGTGCCGCCGCAATTGCAAACAGAATTAAAAAGATAATACCACTTATTATAAATGAAGATCAAAAAGGCTATGTAAAAGGAAGATATATTGGCGAAGTAACAAGACTTGTATATGACCTAATGGAACATACCGAATCATGTCAGATACCAGGATTACTCCTACTTATTGATTCGAAAAAGCATTCGATTCAGTAGACAGAAATTACCTCAGAAAAGTCTTGACGTTTTTTAATTTTGGACCGAGTATTTCACGCTGGATAGAAACTTTATATAATGATATTAAATCAAGAGTCCTAGTAAATGGCTTCGCATCAACCCCGTTCAAAATAAGTCGAGGTTGCCGCCAGGGGGATCCGCTTGCGCCATATATATTTGTCTTATGTGTATAAATTTTGGGTATTATGACACGTAATAATAAGAATATCAAAGGAATCAAAATTGGAAATATAGAACATATTCTTTCACAATTTGCAGACGATACAACTCTCACATTAGATGGATCGGAAAAAACCCTCTACGCAGCTTTAAATACTTTAGAATTTTTCGCCCGCTTCTCAGGACTGAAAGTCAACATTGATAAAACAAAACTTATATGGATTGGTTAAAAAAAAAGATCCCGATACAAGATGTGTAAAGAATGGAATTTGGACTGATCACAAACACATTTCTCACTCTTTGGCATACATTTTGATATTGACCTAGACAAGATGGTTGATGATAACTACAACGAAAAGCTCTCATATTGACAGGCAAATGAATATTTGGTCAGCTCGAACATTGACCCCTTATGGCAGAAATACTGTGCTTAAATAGCTCCTACTTCCAAAACTTAACCATCTCTTTTCGTCCTTACCAAACTGGAAAAAGGTGTAATTGAAAGCCTACAAAAGAAATGTTTTAATTTCATATGGAAATATAAACCAGATAAGGTTAATAGAGCTGTAATAATGCTGAACCAGAACATGGGGGTATAAAAGCTCCAAATATCAGAAAGATTATTTCATCACAAAAACTAAAATGGATAACACGTATCAGTGGTAATGACCTTAAATGGACACATCTGTTTAAACACCTACTGAATATAAAAACTCCTTTTCTAATAACAGATAGCTGCTTCATTCAGAATAATAGTAATTCCCTCTTTATCAAACCCATTTTGGAAAGACATATAGAATGGTCGCACTTTATATCAATAAGCAAAAGACTATTTCGAATGAATATGACATACTCTCGCAATCACTGTGGAACAATGACAATATTTTGATATGCAGGCACCGTTTTGTATTATGATTTGTATGAAAAAGGTGTTGTTTTCGTTAATGATCCCCTACATGTAGATGGCAGACTGCTAACATGTGAAGAATTTTCGAATACATTTTCAATAAAGACCAATTTTCTAACTTATGAATCAGCGAAAAGAGCCATATTGGCATACAGCCGATCTCTAAAAATTACCAAATTTAACAGAAAACAGTTTGGTCCTATATATCCTTTTAACATATCACAAACAAACACCATACTTGAGGGTAAAAGATCGTATGCCTTTCTACTTGACTCAAAATTCGTTTGGCTTCCCAGCTTTTCAAAATGGGAAAGAATTCTACAATTTGAATTTGCTGACAATGATTGGAATATTATTGCAAATAAATGTTCAGGATGTACATATTTAAAATGGTTCCAAACAGAATCATTCATAATATTTTGCCAACAAGACACTTTCTCAACAGAATTGGATATATATCATCCCCACTTTGTCCATTTTGCCAAACGGAAATTGAAACAATTAACCACATGTTATGGGATTGTGAACCTATCTTCAATTCATGGAAAGAAATAGCATCATGGTTAAATTCTGCACAATTGCAATTTGAATTCACAAATAAGATTATAATATTAGGAATGAAAAGAAAGAACAATAATCCTGTAAATGCAATCATTCTTTTAGTCAAACAGTATATTCATAGATGCAGCATAAATGGTTTTAAACCAAAATTAGAATATGTGACAAATAAAATTGTACGTTACTATGGTTTATCAAAATTTGTGTTTTTGTCGACAGAAACTGAAGAAAAGTGTTTTAAATATTGGTCATGTCTGCACTTACTGTTCAAGAATAGTCATGTTTGAAAACAATGACTTGTTAAGAAATAGTCCTGTTTTGCTTAACTTATGTATTTATCAGCCAAATGTGGATTTATTTATTTGTACATATGTGCTGTTTGTGTATAATGTTTGATTTGCCTGTATCACGAATTATGGAAAATAAAAAATAAAAAAAAATAAAAAGAGATACTAGGGCAGGAAATCCGTTCTGGCAAAACCATGGCATTACTTCCAGTTTGGCATTATAACCAGGGACATTATTACAAGGGTTTGCTGTACATCATTCTTGCCTGATTTGTGACAAATGTAATTTTGATGCGTTGGATGTTGAATTCAATTTCCTCCTTGTGTGAACTTATTTCAAGAAAGTAGATAACAACATATACCTGATTAGTATGTTCAATGCCCAACTCAGCATAAATTTTAACAATTGATGTCATGTAAAACTGAAAGGATATTGAGACCACTTGCAATGTTTTTGGAAAGGAATATGTACTACAAATAATATGGTTCACATACCTGCTCAGATGTCATATGTCAATGTATAAACGTTACCATGGAAATGTATAATGTACCAAATATTGTACTCTGGGCAATGTGGCCTTCAATACAGGAATAAACTATATTATATACTATATAAACTCTATTATGTTTGTTAAAAGGAGAGAATCGAAGAGATGATTTTTATCGTGATATGATTTTGTTGTATTGTCTTCTAAATTATAAATATTAAACTCAGGGGAGCCATATATTTCCAATTTTATCATTTCAAAATTAGTCATAAACTTATGGTTAAAAACAGGTTAAAGGTAGCCGTAACAGTTGTATGATGAAAATGGAAAATAGAATTGGGTAACAGATGTTATGTTATGTTCAGTAGGATTTGGTAACATATGGTTAGAATAGATTCTCAATCAAATTTTCCCATGCCATTTAAACAACGCTTGCAAAATACATATCTAGAGACTGGCTCCACAAATTATCAGTTTCAAATAAATGTTTCTATTTCAGAATGTTTAACCAATCTATATGCAATGAAAATTATTTATCGTCGTTGAATGTTTTGAAATGTAATATTTCGCTTTCAAGTTTCGCTGCTCATCTCATGACTTATTAAGTGAAACCGGTAGATATATTGCTTTGGAAAAATAACATAGATTATGTAAAATGTGTAATTTAAGTGAAACTGAAGATGAGTATCATTTTCTTTGTGTACGCCAGCTTACATCGATTGAGATATATGTATATTGAAAAATAAATACTGTTCTAGAAAAATGCATGTCGAAAATCTGTACCATGCCTTTAAACGTAGAAGGTATGTACGCTCTACTGCCGTTTGTTCGTTTGATCACAATATGTACTATACGCCTCTGGCCTCTTTCAGTGCAAATAAAGATTGATTCGTCGTCAGTCGTCAAAAAAAAAAGATGTATAATGTATGTAGCAATGAGTTTGTATATGTGTTTAACTCCTGCGATCCTCCTCGACTTCACGTGCTGACTGATAATGCTGATACTGGACGAAGACAATGGTTTGATTACCAGACGATTGCTTCCTACCTGGTCTTCCTTTGGGCTGAGTACGTCTTAAAGACGGGGTGGCCAGATTGGAAGGCTGAGAGGGAGCGAGAAAGAGAGAGTCTAGCAGTCATGTAAGAGACTGTAGAAGACGGAAGGATGGCCCAGGGAAAGAGGGGACCGTGGAAACAGACAGAGAGAGAAAGACAGGCAACTACAGAACTCCGAATCAGACACCGACAATCACTGGGCCCAGAGAGGGGAGTACACTTCCTAGTTGGAAGAAAATCATGAAATTTGAAAATTGACTCCTTTTAATTTGATTGTTAACTCCTTAATGTTCAAAATATATCGAAATAAGACATAAATATATTAAACAGTATCATTGGAAAACACAATTGTATATAAATTGGTTGAATTATATACATTACAAAATACTACTCAATTATGTAACTTAGGTACACTGTAAATGTCTTTTCAACGCCATGAGAATTAGAAATATGAAACTTATCAGTTATAGATTGATTATGTGCATTATCCTTTCATTACCTGTTTGTGAATATTTGTAAAACTGAATACCACCAAACCCTTCCGGTTATATTATATTATGTTGTCATAACCCAAAGAAATGTCATAAAATGGAATTACAAAAATGAATTGAATTGATTACAACCTTATACACGCACATGTGTACTGTGGAAAAGTATACAGATTTTAGTAATGACAGATCTTTTGTTTTTGTTTTTATTGATGCACTTGTAGAAATCCTCTGGTCGTAGATTTACCAAGAAATTGTTGTTAACATATATATCTATTATCACATTCTCTAATATCCAAGGTTTTTTGTCCATCAAACTAAAACTGTTGGTGTTTAAAACAAGCTTTAAATATATTTTTCATAAATATTAACATACAGTAAATTAAATTTTCATTAAACTTTTTATGTTATCAAACACGTATCAAAGATATTCCATCAAAGTCGGTATTTCATAAAACAAATGAAGCATTCAATTAAAAATTGTCCTTTTAATTAAAAGCAATATTTTCATCAAAGAATTCATTCCATAAACTTTTAATCCAAATATACATTTCCGATAAACTCAATATTTCATAAACCACTTATCAATTTTTGTTATCAAAGTCAATATTTCATAAACCACTTATCAATTTTTGTTATCAAAGTCAATATTTCATAAACATATCCAATTATTTTGTCATCGAAATCAATATTTTATATACTGATTTCATCAATCATCAATTTTATCAAAATCAAAATGTAAAGATCTTAAACAAGCTTTCAAATTTATTTTTCATCGCAATTAACATTTCAAAAGGTATTTTTCTCTTCATAAACATATCCAATTATTTTGTCATCGAAATCAATATTTTATATACTGATTTCATCAATCATCAATTTTATCAAAATCAAAATGTAAAGATCTTAAACAAGCTTTCAAATTTATTTTTCATCGCAATTAACATTTCAAAAGGTATTTTTCTCTTCAAAGTCCTTTTTTCACCAAACTCAATACTTCAAGTACATGTAAAAGAAATCTATCAAAGTCTATCTTTTCATCAAAATTAACATTTCAAAATGTAAAGTTTTCTTTAATGTCATTTTCATCATCAAACTCAATGTTTGATCAAATACAAAACAAATAAATAAAAAAAAAGTCAATAGTTCATCAAACAAGTAAAGGAGGTCAATTAAAATCAATCTTATAATCAAAATTGACATTTTATATGGTAATTTCTCTTCAAAATCATTTTGTTATGCAAAGTAATTTTTTCATCTAATTTTGTCTCAAAGTTCATATTTTAAAACGTTATATTCTTTTTTCAAAATCAAAATTGATCCAGGTATCCCATCTTAAGATGGGATATCCCAACTTGGAATAGATCTTTATCCACAGTTGGGATAGCCGGAGAGCTATCCCATCTTTAGATGGGATAACATCTATAGTTGGGATGCAACAACAACTACCATCACGGCAGGTTATGTTGGGAAGTCTGTTACGAAGTGGGGCTATAACGGTTTCGTCTTCATTGGTGTAGTTAGCCCCAACACAGCCCGTTGTGTTTGCAAAATTTGAAATACCCAAACCATTTTTTCACACGTCTCACGTAAATAGTTCAGAAAAGCATTATAATGTCCATAAATTATTTTAACTTAACATGGAACTAACTATTCTGATTTTCTGAAACATTATTTTAACAATACCATGCCCGAGTAAAAGCTACCATTCTTAGACGTTAACAGCAAATCAGATCCTTTACAACCTTATGACATTGAGATATCACTATTCAGTTGTGTAGCTTTGTTAATTTTGTTTTATTAGTGAGTTAAACATATTTTAACGTCTTTGTCGATGTTAACCGGTAGCCTAGGAGAAACGGATAAGCTTAATTGAACTAACTTGATAATATTTCAATTTAAAAAAATACATGCTTGCTCACCCGGGTTAGAGAGGAAATATTGTTCTATAAAAAAGGTCCAATCAAAAATGATACAAAAAAGCTACCAGTCTTGCACGTTTTACCTTGTTTAAACAATTGTTACCGACTGAACCGATGTTAAACGGTGGCCTAGTGGAACAGCTTGCTTCATTGAACTTTCTCATTACGTTTTTCTCTTATAAAGCATAAAAACATGCTTTCTTACCCTAAATACGTCCTGTGCACAAGGTTCAATGTTGCATGATCTGTGTACATGTACGTCACACAACAATACGTGGATGTGCAACGCGCTAATTTATCACATCAGGCATTTTATTGAAGGATCCCCTTAACGACTGCAACCTGTTGCACTGATTATCATACCCTGCAGTCATTATATTAAGTCAGGTTTAAAAAACTTATTTTAATCAATATTTGGAGCAATAGGGACACATGTTGAAAAGACATTTAGAGAAGAAGGCCAGTTGGGAAGGAATCATACATATAAGAGACGTACATTTGGATATGAGAGAAAGTAAGAATGAGAAAAAGTAAGATATAAAAAAAGAGAGAGACAGAGAGCGAGAGATAAGGAAAGAAAGAAAGACAGAAAAAGTGAGGAGGAGAGGGAGAGAGAGGAAGGAGAACAAAATAGAAAGCGAGAGAGAGAGGTAGAGTGAGAGAGACAGCAATAGAAAAAGAGAGAAATAAAGATTGAGAGAGAGGAAAAGAGCGAGGCAGAGGGAGATAGAGAGATAAAGATAGAGAGCGAAAGAGACGGAGAGAAAGAACGACAGAATTGAATTTTTAAAATCTTGCGAATAAAATCTATTTCAGCCAGCTGAGGTGCGCTTATTGTAATGATGACCTATCACGATTCACACATGTTGACTATCATAAAGACGGAAATAATCCATGCATACAATAATTAAGTTAGCAAAGATAAAATCACTATTGCATTCATACAATGAACAACAATGATAGATAAATACTTTGAAGAACCCGTGAATACATTTTCAAAAAAGATTCTGAGAGAAATGACAACCGACATACCAGCACTTGCAAGGACTAGTTTAACCTATGCAACCACCTGAGAATGTATGTGTTATATCTGCGCTTAACCACAGTAAATAAACTAGACAGTTCAATGCATTCATATCTTTGTTTGACTTTCCCTTTCAGGTCTTATGTAAATATTTTGTTCACGATTGTCCCACTTGGAGAGAGGCTTTTCGTTTGTCCTCCCGTAAGCTTACCGTATTCTATCTGAAACAATACCACACATACACATGGGCAGTTTAAAGTAAACAAAAATCATTTCCAGTTTACAGAGAATATAATGCAGTGGAATACTGCACAGCTCCTCCCGACAACATTAAACGTGTACAACAAACAGGCAACTGACATCCTCTCTCTCTCTTTTTCCTTGGCTTTTGTTTTAACAGTGGAGCGCGGTGGTGTAATGGTTAGCGTGCTGGCTTGTCACGCCAAAGACCCGGGTTCGAATACGGGTGGACACCAAAGATTTGTGAACTGGGCGTTATACTGTACATGTGTTTTGTCCTTGGGCAAAGCACTTTATCCACATTGCACTCAGTCTACCCAGCTGTACATTTGGGTTCCTGAATACGGAAAGTATGGACCTATGTGGTCGCGCGGAGCGCTTATAGTAGCGGCTTTGAAAGTACAATTCCTTCAATAATGTACAGCAGTGAGCAGTGCTTGCACTTGATATTAGGTTTAAAATTGTCATTATTATTATTATTATTTACGAATCCACAGCAAGTGATCAACCCGGCATCTCGGGTTGTCAGGTTTGGATAATTGTTGGTAATACAGAGTTCACTCAATGCTTTCAGAATGACATATAGAACATGCAAACCTCCCAGTTTTAATCACAGGGGCGTGTAATGTCGAAAACAACAGAGTTAGGAGTTTATTCAGTCAACGATCCAGCACATACTACTATAAAACAAGTAAAGGGATGTAACGAAAGCAACACTTCATGTCCGTTTGAAAATATATTTCATAATAAAATCTTACCTACCATGTCATATATAGATTTAAAGGCAAAATATTTCCCTTCAAAACAAGCCATAAACAATAAAAATCGGTTGGATATTTTAAAAGATATGATTTTCAAAGTAAAAAAATGGCCCGCTCAACTTTCCAACCATATCCTGGTGCACTCGGAAAACTCGAAACAAAACAACTTTTAAATTATTATTGAATCGCCGAATCTTCCCGCAAAGCTCAGCTTGGGCTCGATCAGTAAAAATAACTTCCGATTCCGTCACAAAATTCAGTTACAAACAAACAATCATCGTAACTCCTTTGGCCGGCCGACCGACCGCCATGATTGACCATTCTCTCCCCATAAGGCAGATTCTGTTCTATTACGCCGAAATCCGTGGGTTCCGACAGTTTCCCTTGGCGGAAAAAAAATGAGCCACAATACATTTGAATATTTTTAGCAAATGACAACGCTTCATGCATGGGAAGGGTGGTTCATATCACAATGCTTTTGCCTTGATTCAGTAGCCAAACGATGATTTAAGAACAGCGTCGCTGATTGCACAACTAACTTTGATTGCCTCCAATCAGGCTTCTCCCATTCTATCCCACAAACTCGGCGTAATATAACAGAGGATAAATCAACATGATTTGATCTGCCTCTGTGGGGAGAGAATATGATTGACGGGTTCAGGCTATAACGGCTACCGGGCATAACGGCACCAGGCGAAAACGGCACCAATTTGTTCTGGTAAGATTTAACAGATCTAGAATGTTCGTTTGTTGTTCTTTTGGCGTGTGAACCGGCGAAACGTGCAGAACAAGCCTAAAATGCAGCTCGTGGAATACGTAATGGGTGAGATGTCAACTGCATCGTCGTCGTGAAAGACTGGCAATACTCAGTACGGATAAACCCATTTGTAGCGTGGCCTAAGGTTATATCAAATATATATATATATGAGTGAGCATTGGTTCGTTGGTAGAATGCCATTTAGATTTGTAGAATGTTGGACTATATGTATAAATGCACTGTGAAAAGCGACATTTTTCAGTTTCTTGAATCATACATTTATTAATGTGGGGCTCGTTGATTACTTCCAGGAACCGACGATTGACAAATGCAATCTTCCTTACAAAACACCTTTTGAAACAGCTTCACAGTCACACAAATGAAATGCCATTAGAGTACTTTTACATTGAATGGCACCCTTTATTGTAATCAATGCATCCATTTATCTATTAACTTCTTATAAACCGTTTATCTTTTAAATTAAACAGATCAAAGAATTGACAACAGAAAGGAGTATGGAAGGCATGAAAGTGACATAACCGGCAATGCTGTGTTTACGATATCAGAGGGTAATTGTTCATTTTTCCCAATAGATGTTACATATATGTTTTCTGAGGTATTAGAATATTGACATTTATTTCGGATCAACAATTGAAAAACCTTCACAACGGCTTCCAAATATACGATGTATGTTAGGAGAAATAAGCTACCTTCAGGTACTAACAAACTGTCAAGTAGTGAAAGTAAATTTTCAAATAAGGATGTCAAATGACTAAAAAAAGTATCGAACTTCTTGCAATATCCGACTTGAAACCAATAAACCTCAGAAATCTATCTTATGTGATGGGCGAGGGCACAGCCTGCAGAACATGCATATAACAGAAACTGTCTTAACATTGCTGTTCATTTTTATGCCCCCGAATCGGAGATTCCGGGGGTATATTGTTTTTCACCTGTCCGTCTGTCCGTCTGTCCGTTTGTCCACAAAAACTTTAACCTTGGTCATAACTTTTGATTGGTCAGAGCTAGGTCTTTGATACTTGACATATGGATCCCTTGTGATGAGACCTTTCAGATGACATCGTGACATTTGACCTTGTGACCTTGACCTTGACACAGCGAGCAGGATGCATCCGGGGGCATTCGTGTTTCACAAACACATCTTGTTGAAACAGCTATCATAGTAGCAAAAGTATTTATAGATTTAGAGATGAGAATATAGCAATTGTGGTCAGTTATTGGGCAATTTATCTACGTTGCCAATGGTTAAGAGTCGGCGTAAAGTGTAGAGTAAAGTGAATTTCATCACAGTACTACCAACGGTTCGCTAGTTCAAGCCGATGCTCGCAAGTTTCCCCGAAAGGCATAGTCACAATAACGTTGCGGGCTTTCCCTCTACAATGGTACTAGCAGCCGTAATATAAGTGAAGTACTTTTGAAAGGGCGTTAAGCCCCAAATCACCTCACCTCAAGAAAACATACTCTTTTCCAACTATTTAATTGAATACATCGATATTTTAAAGCCTCGTTGTTCAACATGTTTGATATATATATGTATACATGAAATACCGAGGGCTTTTAGTCGGAGCAGAGACATCTCATTACATTTTAATTTGACCGCTATCAATGATATTAATAACCGTTCATATTGCCACAAACCTTGATATCAAATACAAGAATTAGATTAAGTTACTTTTACTTTGAAATGTCCTTCAAACATTCATATAGAGTTACCTATTGGCTAAAGACTTATCCCAAAGGTTTTGAAATATGAAGAAGCTAATTCTATTGTAAGATAATACCATGAATATGAAAATTAATTAGTTTACTTGATATTTGTTAGAAAATGTGTAGATTCTGACTGGCAATGCCAAATGAATGTCAATGAAATTAATATTTTCCCTCTGTAATTCGAGTTTTGTTTAATCGTATAGCATGCAAACAATAAAATGCATAATTCATAAGATAATACCTCATCCAGAACACCTGTACGTTAAGGTAGACAAATAGATTAAATAACACAATCCCACTTTATAAGGCTTCAATATCAAAAGCCAAGTACATGAAGTTTTGAACAAATCAACTTTTCATAGAGGATATCTCAATATTCGTAATTCCCGATTAAAAGATTGGAAAACCTTAAAGGGACAGTAGCACGTTTTTTGATAATTTTATATTTTAAATATTGCACTGATAATTGTAAGTGAATTCTATATGTATTATTTTGACAGTCAAAAATCTCATTACACAAGCCAATCATCCATAGTCGGAGGACAAAGTATGAAGATTAACATAAAATCCATTGGCGGCCATTTTGTGTGAACACCTTTAATTCATTTTTTGTAAGAAAAAGGAAGCACATGGCTAAACTTTACGTTATATATTTGAATTATTAATGCTTCATTTAGTTTAAATATATTGTCTTTCAATAGGAACCATTAATTTTAATTTTCCTGACATCACCTTATATTCCTCCTAAAAACGTGCTACTGTCCCTTTAACGAATATATTATATGTAATGAGTAAGATGTCGTTAACGTAGTATGGAATAGTCAAAAAAATAATGTACTATGAATTACCAAAGTCGCATACTAAAGGAGAAAGTTTATATATATATGAGTTATTCTGATGATCACTATGTTCTGAAACCGGTTGGTAATGGACTTATATGAAGATCAATCTTCAGTTATATATAGAGAGCAGACAGAAAAGGAAACGAATTACAATGTACAAGACAAATTTTCCTATAGGACATAGTAAAAATACTGTGTATCCCTGTGGCAATGTTGAATAAATAGTTTGAAGACCATTCTGAATATTCTAGATTACTTTAAAACAATCAAATTCACTAGCAAAAGGTTGTTGCAAGTACTAGCATATTGTCAACCATTTCCAGCTATTTATGTACTTGCACAGAGTGTTCGTACGCCGGTTATTACAAAAGGCACTTAATCCAACATCAGGTTATAGACAGTGAGAGCAATATCTAGTGAGCGGTAAATGTGATTGAGTCATAAACTTCGTAGGTGCAGTAGAGTTAGATATTTTACAAGCACGGTCTAGCAATCCTTTGAGACCAGAACTCAGTTTAAAGCGAAGAACTACATTAAACAAAGAACAGCCAAAGAGTTTGACGTGATGAAGTGTATTAGATAGTGAACAGACAGAGCGATTGAAGTGATACAGTAGAAAAAGGAACAGAGTACTTTATTTATCCGTGTTTGGCTCAAAGTTCAATCACAGCCAATTTGGAAATATTTACGATGACGATGAAGATGAGCTTTTACAAGCACGTGTTAGAAGGAAATGATGGCGTTTATCAATTTCATGGACATTGGAATTCGAAGAAAATGATGAAAATGACGATTACCAGTTTGACATTGATACATCCGAGAGAGTGAAGACACTTAATTACTTCCCCTTGCTTATATGATACTATCCACATGTACATGAAACTGAATTTATTCAAAGAATAAGAGCTCCAACCTTTATTGCAATGCAGTTTTTCTTGATTAAGTAAAAACATTGTTCGATAACAATTATAAGACATTTGATATTCGCCCGAGTAAGATATTGCAGTGTAACATTAATACGACATGTTTAAACTAGTGTAATAACACAATTGAAGTATGACGTCACAGTAGTGTGTGGTTGTGACGGAGCGCTTCCACAATGACGTCCATGGCTGCGATGTCGAGGATATCTTCGTTTTAAACTGTAGCCGACTTTCCTTGATTTGAAGGGCAAGTAATAAACAGAATACTAAAGTCCCTTCCATTTCGCTCGTTTTATACACAATCTTTATCTCGTCTAATAAAAAAGTATTAAATGGAAGGTCCTGTACATCTGTATACGATTGGTTTATAGAGATATTACAGAATGGTAAACACGGTATTCTAATGTTCCCTGATATGATTGAAATATTGATGTACCTTTTTGCTGATGATGTCATATTACACAATGTTGCTTTCAATGTCAATTAGATATTAAGCTTTTTATACTTAGAAATGGGGATTAACTGAAAATATGGAAAAGTCAAACATAGTTATCTTTAGGAAGAGTGGAAGGGTATACAAAAATGTTGTGTGGTTTTCCAATGGTGTACAATGAATTATTTTAGTAGCTATAAATATTTGGGATTTCTAGTTACTTGTAATTTCAGTATGACAAAAACATTTGATGACCTTTCCTTACGAGCCAAGAAAGCCCTCACAAAAATAAGTGTTAACCTGAGGAAACTTGGAATCCTTTCGCCTGATTTATTCTTTGAAACATTCGATAGTCAAATACAACTAATGCTTTCGTATGCTTCAAATGTTTGGGGTTCTGAAAAATGCGAAAATGTTGAAGCAAAAAACTTATGTGTCTGAAAGATTTTCTTCAATGTCGGTCCACAAACACCTAATGTCATTGTGAACGGTGAATGTGGTCGATACCTACTATATATTTAATTCTGCTGTGCGTACTTTAAATTATTAGATGAAGATGTTATATAATTATGCATATCAAGCATTAGAAATTTTTTAATATGTCACTTCATTTGGATGATAAGGGTCATAAAACAGGCTTCAGAAATTAGAATTATAGGATATCTAACGAGCTTCCCCTTTCATATCAAGTTTATGTCCCTAGTGAAATAATTTTGCTTTGTCACGAGCCTTGGCGAGTGACAAAACAAATTATTTCACGAGGGACATAAACTTGATATGAAAGGGGAACGAGTTATGTATCCTATTTATTACCAACTTGCATTTCAGACGATTTATTGCTTTTTTAAATAACTTTTTATTATGCTTATAAAGAGACGAAACGGCGAATGAATATCAAACCACGTCACAGCCTCAAATATTATACTATTACGACGTCAAATATTCACATTTCTAAATTCTACCCTACGTTAATTCATATAGTTTCTGGTGAAATGTAAGTAATAAGCACTTTAGTCATGAACGAAGCGTACGTGAAAATAAAATCTCACTGCGCGAGAACAGTCAGAGTTATCTTTCTTTGATCAACGACATGTCACGGCGGCCGCCATTTGCCTGTATCTTTTCGTCAAATTGTGTAAACAACCGACTTCAAAGTAAGTTTAAGATCCTTATCATTGTTCAAACGCGTTTTGTTTTGAAGAAATGTTGTCTAAAGAATATTCAGTTGTCTTTATATTCTATAGATAACAAGCAATGTCTGTCTGTGTCATTTTGGAGCGACATGGATCAAATTAATGAAATTCGGTGATCAAATTGTGCTGAATTTAAACCGTTAAAATTGTGTTTATATGAGCCTTGAGATATATCAAGTAAGATGTTTTATTGTAATTCTTTTGTCCTCCGATGTATTCCTTAACAATTTGGTAAGGAAGATTTAAAAGATTAACTGAAAGTTTGAAGAATGACTCCGACTCACTCAGTGCCATTCGAATTTGTGAATGAAAACACGTTCGTTTTATGAATGAATAAAGTAGTCCGGACAATGTCAAAGTTCACCACAAGCCAATCAAATCACTTTGAGGTGTTATGACCTATATGTGTCATAACAAATTATTATGAAACCCCTTTACGAAGTACCACGTGGGTAATAAATATGTTTTTTCTCTCACGGATTTGCTTCCGTTTGGCTTTCGAAAGGTATAGGAGGCGGGGTACAATATATTAATATGTTTTAAATTCGGGAAAGAGAAATGTCCTTTCAAATTTGGAACTCAACATTTAATAACAGTACCAGATATGATACATATAGAGAAATTAAAAGGATACTTTTACCCTAAATACTTATTTTAAATGTGGATTTGAAATTTGTAAAAGCATTGTAAAATTATGATCGGTGCTATTACATTTGAGGTTAAGTGAGGTTAGATTATAGAAATTGATAGGTTGTCTAGAATTTGTCCAATTTGAAAGGAAGGAATAGAAGACGAATTTCATTTCATTTCTGTATGTACTTATTATAATGATTTAAGAAAACTATATCTGCCAAATATTGGAAATGGAAACATGTATGTAATACATATATGTTTAAAAAATTCTTACTAAAAAAAAAATACATTTTGAAATAATATAACCACTATGTTTTTTATGCCTATGAATAATGATGTGAAAAGTTAAATGAATCATCTAGTGATTTATTATCCTGTTCATGTACCTCTCGAAATTTGTGATGTTATATAACGTTTCGTTATTATATATGAAATATCTGTATTTAGGCTTAGGGGCCTATATACTTGAATAAAGTTAATGAAGATGATGATATCTGAAAATCATTGTGTTTCAGTAATATGCCGAAAGGAACATGACTTACCCGTACCAGAATTTGATCTGTTTGAAAATTCACAGTGAAATTTCTCATCTATCTGAAGATATTCAATTATCATCTGCCCTAGGCATCAAGTGTTATTAACACCGTTAGTATATTTTTATGTTTTTTATCACAAAAATCACGATATATTATGTGAACCTTGATGTAGAGGGCAGTTTGAGTTTCAGCTGTTTGAGTAGCAGTCTAATAAATATCAGTATTACCAAACAAGTTGATAATATAATGTCGTCAACATTGAACTTCTGTCAGTTTCAATATTTTCGTGTTCATGGTAAAGGTACTTTTAAAGGGGCAGTAGCACGTTTTTGAAAATTTTATATTTTCAATCGTTCACTGATGACTGTACCTTAATGCTAAATGTATTATTTTAGAAGTGTCAAAATATCTCATCACACAAACCAATCATCCATAGCCTGAGAACAAATAACAAAGATCCACATTGGCGGCCGTTTTTGTGTAATTTCCTTTAATTCATTTTGTGTAAGAAAAAAGGATCGCATGGCTTTAATTATATATTTCATTAATAAATGCTTCATTTAGTTTAAATACATTGTCTTTAATTTTCCTGACATTACCTTAAATCCCCTTTTTTGCCGGAGTCCTTGCGATTGGCTAGATAAGCTTACCTCAGAAACATATGACAAGATGAATGCGGTCACAGCGTTACAAAGAGGAAACACCGGTGGTTTTGAGTTCGAGACCCGATAGAGTCAATATGTTTTTAATTCTATTCCTCGATTTTCATCAGAGTGACTTTATACCCTTGTTGTTTCGTAAGCTCGATGCAAAATCACCTCAGATGGAGATGTTTATTCTCGACTCAATTATTTGGAAGAGATTTACATCGAATTATTTGACAAAATTAGTTCAGACTTCGCTCATATTCTTGAACCAAAACACACCATGTTCACAGAAGGATGATCTCCATCCCTTTGATCGGGAAGTGTCAATCGTAATGAAAGTCTGTCTCAGTTCAGTTCTGCAAATCGTAAGATCGTTAATCGTTCATATTGAATTAAGGTTGAGACCAAAAGGCAATGTTTGATTTACACCGTTGTTTTAGAAGTAACATGCTATTTGCTTGCTACTCACCCCATCATTTAAATATATTTTACAACTTAGATACTTAAATTTATATTTTTTAATTTGGTTATACTCATCTTTCAAATCTGACAGTTCGCAACGGTACACGACAGTGGACGACTGGAATGACATAGTTCCAAATCAGCTTACCCATTCTACTGAATTATCCGTATCCGTGACCTATTGAAGAAGAGATTGTTATTACGTCTCATCACGTTTGCCCTTGAGCATCAACCGTTATCTGTATTGATATGTTGGTCTCTCGTCAAACTAGAACTAAATCTTGTACAGCAAATTTGTGGCAAGAGTTTTAGTGTTAATAAGTCCTTTTCAAAAATCATCATCTTTGAATGTTTCACAATATCTGGAAAGATTGCTTCGTATTATTTACCTCATTTTGGTTATATGATATTGAATTTACAAATTTCCAGGAAATATGTCTGTATTCCTTTTAATTTGAAACCTAACCTTTTTAACCTTTCGTTTGCTTTTTAGTATATATTTACACCATATATATTTAAGTAACAAATACGTTGTATGCCGGAAAAAACGTACTTATACTACCAGTAAAAAGATATTTGGGTAAAGATATCTTCAAAATAGTTTATTTTGGTAACCGCTATATCATATACTTTGGTATCTACAAAACAATATTTGAATTTTGAAGTTTAAAGAAGAAATGTTTTTCAAATATTTGATCCTATTGTTTCGATTATCCATGGCGATTGTGTATAAGTAAGTTGAAAGATATGTTGCAAAAATTGACTCCTAAAACAAAACTCAGAAGTTTTTTAGGTGAAAATCAAGTACCATTAAAAAACAAAGCGATAACTTTCAATTCATCTATTTACAATTTTTCAATCTTTAGAGAAATGTCAAGTCATGACAGCATTTTAACATTTGAATGGGTCTTGCCATCTACAAACTCGTAAGCATGTGACATTTCGAAGAGACATGGCTTTATATATTGTGTCAGAATTGATTGAAAGAAGAGTAACTATTTGATTCCTCAAAACTGCTAATAAGAGCTTTTCCTTGTTTGACAGTAATCTCCGCTTGATTGACATGTTTTGCCTCCAGAACTAGAATCATTTTACAGAGTATTATTTCCTCAAACTATAATGCTGAGGAATATATGGATGACAACTTCTTTGTTCATTGTATGCGACGTTATATTCTCTTAAAGGTGGTTTTAAGCTGCGTTATTGTTTTTCTTAATTTACATATACTTATTTCGAAACAACAATAAAAGGATGTCTAAATCCCTGTGAGGCATAGAATGGTCCCTAACCTGAGCGCCTCATATGGATGCCGGTTGAATAATCCCAAGGGAGTTGAATTGGAAAAATGATTGGACGGTGAAAGAATGCCATTGACCAGGGGAAACAACAAGCGCCTTGAGCAACCCATCTTCCTACGCAGAGCCTAAAAGGCCAGTTTCCAAACTGTCATTTTATGCCTTGCTGCATAGCCTTGAGTTTTCTGTGCTTGCTCTCTAGTCTGTAGGGGCACTATAGCAGCACAGAAAAGTAGGGTCTCTGCAGCAAGGCATAAAATGACAGTTTGGAAACTGGCCTTTTAGCTTCGCGTAGGAAGATGTGAGCAACCACGAGTGGATGGATATGTGCGCTATATAAATATTCATATAATAATCTATAAATAGTCATACAGATAATGACGATTTGAGTCAACCTTTTAATGAATTGAGGTGTATAATTGTGAATTATACAATGGATATAATGTAAATAGATGAGGGTTTGTGAAATAAAACATGTAATACATCGGAGCCATTGACTTGACATAATGTGGTTGTATCCGTCCATTCTGGTAGCATTTGAAATAAGCTGATACACGAAAAACATTAAAGACAGACAGGTTGCAATCATAGACATCGCCGTCTGATGACACTAATAATATGTTCTTCTTGTTGCGTTATTTATTACTCTATACAATTTCAAATCTTTAAAATTGTAAATACATTCCAAGAATTTGTTCTGGACACGAGTTAAGGCATACAAAATACATTAACGAAAAGTAAAAGCGTGATGTGACGTCATACAGAACTTTAAGTATTCCTTTTGAAAATGCAAAGAGCCTTTTTTCATGATTTAAGGACGTGTTTTTCTCAAACATGGGTTTTAGAAGGACACGGGCTTTTTCATTCAGTAAAAAGGTGTAAAATCTGCCCTAAAGCAATTGCAATTTATCAAGTATAGTTACCAGTTTGTATCCATTGTGCAAGCTCTGATTAGAGATAGTGTCCCATTCAAGTGGTTATCGGTCCTTGTTGTGTAACATACCATTTATTTAGCTGTTGTGGCGTTGTCTACCTTTTCATGTCTATGATGTAAGAAACAAAAGAAATATAAATTCAGAACTATCCTTTCTCCCTTGAAGTTGGTACATACATGAATGGAAAAGTTTTGTCAGCCGTCAGAGGTTACCTTTTTATATTTTATGGTGGTTTGTTGTCTTTTTTTAGTATGTTGTTGACCATCATTGGGTTTAAGAATTATGCTTTTTGCGTTTACTTTTATCACGGAATCAACCTCTCAAATTCAATTTAACTCACTCACAAGAACGTGGTATTAGTTTTAAATCGAATCAACGCTGTAAAAGGCCCTTATTGGAAAATTTGATTCATTCACGAAGTGAGATTTAACTACTTATTGATTCTCCCAAGTGTTGCCACAAAATACCAGTAATCAGGCCGTAAACGAATTTAAGTCATCCTGAAAACATGACCAAAATGAATCCGCATGGACATGGTACTCCACAATGTGATATTGCATAATCAGCCACTAATTTGCTTAGAAATACAAAAATGGTAATCATGGTTGAAACACGATGAATATTCACACAAGCAGATCATTAGCGTTTGATAAAAGAACACACTTTTGCTTTCAGGACGTAAAACTGGTCGATGAAAGTGTAATCAAACTGGCAGAAAATGTTTTTCTGTCCTATAATAAAATTATTGTTGAAGTTTAATGATTAGCCAGTCACGTTCACACTTGACAAGCAATTGAATAATTGGTTAAAACAGACAGAAATGCGTGATCATGTGTTAGTTAACGAAGGTCTAAATGTTTTTTTGATTGTATCCAAACGTATATGGGAAAACATATCGTCAGTGATCTTTGTCATTAAGTTCAAATCACAGTGCCTTCTGATATATATTTGAAGAAAACAGATTAAATTCCCTTTAACGAGTGCCATTTTAATGATTAATACAATTCATGTATGGCTTGTGTTATCGCATTACAGTTCATTATATAATGGCTATTGACGACTATTCTCGTATATTGGCGTTTGTACTGCTTATTGGCATACATATAATAGTATTAGCTTTTCATATATCAGGATTTCATAACATCCATCACGCTTGCTCGTGGAAAGCGAAACACATTTGTTATTAAGTGATGCATCATGTTTGAAACTTACGAGCAAAACCCATCCTGATGGTAACACATGAAAAATGGACATCGAAGATAATAAGGCTGTTAATCAAATAAATGTACGTATGGTGTCAAATATGATATGTCCAAAACCTTTTAATAATCATACAAGTGATACAAGGATATGATATTTCGAGCAACAGAAGAACACAAGCATTATTTGTATGACTTTTGTTCAATGACGTCCAAACAACAACATGTCAATGTATCTAAATGAACTGGCATTGTACTATTCAGTAATTATTCAGCAGAGTGTGAACTCACAAATAAATTTTTCCGAGTAAATAAAAATAACGTGGTTCACGTGAAATACGTCCAGTGTTAAAATGAAATTGACCCATTCTTCAGGAGTGGAGGTGAACCACTCTAGACACCATTCTCACTTTTTTACTCATTTTCAACAACCTTATATTCGTCTCATATTGATATTGCCATTAAAAATGGAAAACAGTTTTAACAATAACCATGTGTATATGAAATAATGACCTCGACCTCGTGAATATCTGTGATAACCATCTCGCTGATCGCTCGATGGTTATCACAGATATTCACTCAGTCAGCGGTCATTATTTCAACCATATAAGACAAATATAAACTGTCTGTTCTTTAATGGGAAATGCGTTTTATCAGTTGCAGGTAACTTTGGAACAGGAAGTTAACTCCTTGACTAGATAAGTGAATGGTTAATAGCAATTATCAATCAAACTACAGCAGGTGAAATTGGATGATTTATACTGAATTAATTAAACGCTGTGAATAGACTTTTCAATCCTTATTTGGTAATTCATTTATTCATATAATTACAGATATGTCCTTTAATATCGATTTAACTACATCGTTGCTACAAATAAACCAAATACCATTTATCTGACTTTAAATTAACTTCACCAAGGAAACCTGACTCGTTACTTTCCGAAAAAATCGGGAAAGTGATCTTACATGAGCAACCATTGATTTTCTACCAAATTAGTAATGACTGTGGAAATGAAGATGAATATTCACACACACAGAGATACATTCATATACGGCATACAACTTTAACACCATTTTGATTTCAGGACGTGAACAATTTAAAGGTTTTACAATGAAGAGAATGTCTTTCTCGCCCGAAATTGAATTATTTTGAGCGCAAACGATTTGCTTTTCACATTACCACTTGATAGAATATAGCTTGGCATTAATTGAATTGAACAGTGGAGTTGTAATACCAGCCACCACTGTATGATCACGTAAGAATTACACACACCATTCTGCCTTTAAGGTTGTTTTCATTCAGATGTTAATGACAGATAATAATAAATTACAATAATGTAAATCACGATGCCAGCAGAGAATGTGAAAATGTGACTCGTCTTTATTTTATAAAGAAAATATATCGAAATTTTCATTCTTTTCTACGATACAACCCTTCGGTGTTCTCGGTGATATACAATTCTGTTCAACATATCATAAACTGATACCTCTACATGTATGTATACATATCTAAGCATTCTGTTGGAAAGCTACATTCTAGATGTGCAAATCAGACATAAAGAACCTATAAAAATCTAGTACAGAACGTCATACGTGTGCATTTGGGTCGTTTGTATTGAACGAGTAGATGTCATGGACGCGAAAGAACAACGAGTTCTGTATTTATTATATACTCTCTTTTTAACATTTTTAAAAGTAATTTTGAATTGCTTAAATAATCCAAGACGTCGCACTGCGCATTGATACATAATGCAAAGAAGGCGATTACCAATGACACGCTCGACTGATGATTAAATACTTTTAATTGCTTAAATAATCCGAGACTTCGCACTGCGCATTGATACATAATGCAAAGAAGGCGATTACCCATGACACGCTCGACTGATGATTTAATACCTCATTTATCTGTTTATTTTCTCATTACTTAAGACTTAAACGTAAGAGGCTATTTTCTCAAGTGTGGAAACTAAATACAGTGATAAAAGTTTATCCTTAGTAATTATTTATAAAGTTCTGAATATGATAAACGTAAGTTCAGGATTCCGAGCGACGGGATCCTTTCAAACGACGTCACCATGGAAATGACGTCATAATCGTTGTAGGCTATGACGTCATAAGGGCAAAGTGTCGCTGGCGATGAGTTTTGTTAAGGATTTCCTTTTTTATGTTTTGCAGTTTCTTTACTAACGATAACACTAGTTTCGCACTATATTATTCTTCAATATCACATTAAAAAGTAAAATGCATTGAGATATGTCAAATTTGGTGTTCTAATTAGGAAAATGATTGTTACGTACGGAACGTTGCGAGAATTGCCAAAGCGTGCAAAAAGTAGAACTGGCAATCGTGCAATACGGTATTTGCCGTGCAATACGGAATTTGAAGATATATTCCGTATTGCACCCTTGTATTACTATCTTAAGATTACATGAGTATATAATAAAACTTCGTACTCGTTTATATTTACACTCCACGCCAAATTGTGAATATCAAGATCCATAAATCAAATTACATTTCTTTAGATTGTTTTTAAACGGTTGAACACGTTTGCGTTTACAAAGTTTGCATGAAGGCAAAACACAACATATTCTGAAAGTTCTAAACAATACAATCTCCAAAGTTACAAAATTCAAACATATTTTCTGGAAACAAATATATGGCTTGAGTAATCAGGGTTGTTATAATTTATATACAAAACAATAACTTGGGAAAATTCATGCAGAAAAGCATATCAATGTACAGAACCGGAGAGCAAATCCTACAGCATAATCATTGGGAACAAACTTTTAACAACTTTTTGGAAAAATGTAAAGATGACTTTTATGTGTGTCGTAAATCCACTTCAATGTTTCACTGTAGGCGCCAATGATCTATCTTCCCAACTGTGTATAACCAGACACATTCGAAAGAAACGAATCCCTTGCATGACAAGAAAACATAAAATGATTCTACTTCAAACTGTACTCCAGGAAGGACACAATAAATTTGTTAATAGAAAGTTTTGAAACAAAAAGTTAACTGTCATGAAAACTGCACACAAGGGAAGTTTTGAGCTAATGTCACTGGTTTGAAAGTAAATTTGGGGAAATTGATTAACGACAAATCCTTGAAATGTTGCAATTCAACTAATCTACATATTTTTGTCAAGATCTGGGAACACTTGAATGTGAAAAACCCAGTAACAGATTCAATTATAAGTGACAGTTATATGTACCCAATGGAGATGTCAATATTATCAAGAGTCAAGATTTAGCCGCTATCCTTCTCCAAGCTACCACATACATGTAATATACTTACAGACCCTTCGCTGGGGTAAATACATGTCATTGATGCGCGCTTTATAGGATAACTGGATATTTTTTGTGGGGCTAGTGACATTAAAAGCAACCTGTATCAGAGGATATTGAATAACATATATAACATTGATTATACGATTGAAATATTGACATACATTTTAATGTTGCAGGGTCTCAAGAAAAAAGTTTTTGACACATTAGGAATGGGTTGTAAAAGACTTTACCGGACCTCAAACAATTGTGTCAATTCGAACTGCGACTTCAGAAACTCATCTTACACGCAGAACGTATCCATGACATTATGGGGGCAGTAGCACGTTTTTTGAAAATGTTATATTTTAAATATTTCACTGAAAATTGTAAGTTATTGCTACATGTATGATATTGACAGTGTCAACAATCTCATTACACAAGCCAATCATCCATAGTCAGAGGACAAAGTATGAAGATTCACATAAAATCCATTGGCGGCCATTTTTTGTGAACACCTTTGATTCATTTTGTGTAAGAAAAATGAATCGCATGGCTAAACTTGTTGTTATATATTTGAATTATTGCTGCTCCATTTAGTTTTAAGGCATTGTCCTTCAATTGGAACCATTTTTTCATTTTCCTTACATCACCTTATGTTCCCCCTAAAACGTGCTATTGCCCCTTTAAATTCTACATACATGATTGTTTGCCACCTTGTTCTAATATTAACGTTTTACGTACATGATAAAATATATGGCGCCTCCTATGACAAGAACTGAACGGTTCCTTTATGTAACCATTTATCGTAAAAATTAAAAATACAATAAATGCTTTTATTTGTAGTTATAGACATTTTCTTCCTTTTTGTAAATCATTTATTGTCATGTAGTCATATATTCTTAACATTGATTAATTATTGTTGCTACCAAATGCATGTAGTGCGCGTTAATGACCCTGAATGATCCGGTAAACATCACACGTGAGACTTTAATATCATTTTTAAAATATCAATTACTGTATCAGTGCGCAAAAGCAATACATTTATTGATCTTTTGTCACTAATGAGACCTTTATAATTGACAGGACCACCAATGCTCTATCATAGCGCAAAAGAAATACATTAATTTATCATTCGAAATCGTCACTAAAAAGACGTTTATTTCTTACAAAAATAACAAGTATTCTATAATAGCACGAATGCAATACATTTATTGATCGTTTTGAGCATCACAATGAGATTTTCCTTTTTTTGCAAAGATCACAAGTACTGTATTACATCGCAAAAGCAATACATTCATTGATCATATTGAAACGACGCAATAAGATTTTTTCTATTTCATTCATTGATCATTTTGAAAAAAAGAACATTCATATACTTATATCTATATAGTAAGGTTTCAAAATATCTTTGGTGTTGTCAATAAAAAAGTTATTTTATTAAAAGTGTGTTTCATTTATGGTATCAAGGTATTGTTGTAGTGAATCGAAGTCACTGTCACACTTGTACTCCGACTCAATATATTGATGTTAAATTTGCCTTGTTTGAAAGACGAGAAATTTGGTATATTCAATCTATTAATTTTGCCATCTTATCGAAAGAAATGCTACTTCAAGCATTTTTTCAAATTTAGATAGTTGTATTGTCTTGTCTTCTCAACTTCCCTGAAACTTTTGAGTGTCATTGATTTATATTGAAACAATATGTACACCCCATGTGAAATTGGTTGAATGTCTGTTTGTAAAAGGATTAGCTTGTTATGGGTACAAAGATAGACGATAAATTGATTTTCTCATACACTAGTCTCATGGATTATTTAATGGTATTGTAAAGACTTTCTTCATCTCCGAAACGAGGAAGAACAGTTTTTCGTCTGAATACAGCTTAATCAAAACCTTCTATCCCAAGAAAGAAACGCATAGGAGATTTTGAGAAAACTGGGCAAGTGTGAAAACAAATAAAACTTAACAATTATAATATTTCCTTCCAAAACGTAATTGTTTAATAACTGTTTACAGAGTACATGCATGATAATTTGTAAGCTATGTTTGTGCTTAAGAAGCATTGAACTGTCTGAAGTGTTCATATTTCCAAAGTTAGTTCCCACAAAGACTGGAAAGGTCAAACAACCTTTAAGAAACCCAGCTGTTGTACATTTATGTGATATGTTATTGATTTATGATTATTACCTACTAGCCAAATTGAAACATGTGACTGGAGGTTACATTTCGTTAAATTTGTATTTGACATCTTGATAATGATCACCCACAGGCTCAAAAACAACATTAAGAATTCAAGCCATTAACCACCACGACGAGACTGTTAAGCCTTGCCACAGAATGGCATTGCTGTTTTGTCTTATCTTATCAATCAATATTACAGTGAGGATAATATATAAACAAGAAAAGCCTTTAAAAAGGCATGCTTGGTGCCACATAGGCAGATGAAGGAGATTGTGATTTGTCGAAAAATTTGGGTGATAATATATACAACACTGGATAACAGCAGTAATATTAACACGAGTATTACTCAAAGTTAATTTCACAAAATTAATTTCTATCAACACGAATTGCTGAAAGTTATGAATATTTTTTACATTCATCAACGATTCTTGGTATATTCTATTTATCATTCAAATTCACTCTTTTTGAGATCTCAGAGAAAAAATGTAAATCTCTGAACACAACAACACTAGATTTTCAAGACAGTGATGTGACGGTGACAGTTTATGATGGTATGGCATTGTGATGTTGTAACTTGAAGTAAAAGCACTGCATGGGTTGCCATGTAGCGTTGACAATGACAGGAAATTGTGCAAAACGTACTGCCAAAACCATATCTCCTTGTCATGCTGGCTAATTATTAACTGTAGTATTACAGATAATAAACAAAATACTTTCCGATGATCTGACGGGATTTCAACCCAGCTCCGCTGAGCTAAGCCGTGGCCTATAGTAACCGTATGGAACCAGCGATGTAGGTCATATTCTAAATATAGCACGAGTCAATTTCAATCGCTCTGATAATAAATACATGTTTTCAACGTAAACATTTATTGACATCGTTAAGTATGACTTGTCACGTGGTCGTAAGTGATCTACCTATTAGTAAACATAAGTCTTTTTTCGATGTCACCATCGTTCTTACACAAACAATAAAATTAAATCGCGTGGGTTAAAAAAAAGTGGATTCTGCGATTATTGAATGCGAAATAATGCTCTTATCTGGAACAAATGCAGACTCTTCATCTTTTTGATTGAGTCTGTTAACATTTATCAGCGTCTTTAATAGAAAATATTGTTTCTCTTTTAACATGACATTTCAAGCGAAATCATATTCCACAGTTTAATGTGCCAAATATTTTGTATTACCCACATGGTGACGTAATGCAATTTTTGCTACAGCTCTGTTCATTGGTCTTTTGATTTGGATACAACACATGTGATTGGCGCGGCTTCCCTTTGAAAATATCAAGAGTAATATAGAGAGAATTCAGAAAAGTTTTAGGAGAATCAAATCATAATACTTGGTGCCCTTTGGGGCACCAAGCAATAAGTATATTATATTTCAATCAAGAGTAAATTGATATTTTCCATAACTAACGAGATCACTGACCGGCAACTCAGACCTTTAAATTTAGAAGCTTCTTAGCCGATTGCAAATTTGTACTGTATAGAAAATGCTGTGATACTCTGAAATAAGTGTATTTTAATTAAGTTTGTGCATTAATCGATGAGTTGTTATAAGAACAGGTATTCCCAATAAAACCTAAGGAAGCAAAACGTGCTCATGTTGTTGAAACTCATATTGTTTTCTCTACAAAGAATTAGGACACACAATAATTAAAAGGTGTCCTATTATTTTGACTTTTTATCAGTCGACATATTTATAGGTTCCATTCATTAGCAGGATATTATAGTAGCAAATGTATCACCAAGCAGAAACATTTTGTCGAATAACTATTTACGAAAATATTGGGTTTTTGAAAGATGAATCCTCTTGACAAATACATTTCATTGATTTCAATTTCTAGCAATCAATGATATAACATCAATGCTATCCTAAAAGCAGCCTTTAGTTGATCTAAAAACCCAGTTAATTTTGAAAAGTCCTCCTGAGAATTGAGTGGCATATTCTCAAATTGAACTGCCAAATCTCCCATGGCGTTGATATTAGATGACTTAAATAGATGATCTGAAATTGCATCCAATGCAAAAGACATAAAACTGTCAAGACTAGCAAATGAACTCGAAAGCAATATCATATCCTTTAAGGGTGTGTGACTGTTAGTCAATGTGAATTAAAAGTTTCTAAGAAACTATTTTAGATCTGCAACAAAGCCTGGAACTTTGACGTTGAATAACCGGTGATAATTTGATAGCTTCCGCATGAATTGTCATATGTTCTGTTCAATACAAAGGATGGTAAATATTTGAACGATCATTGGGGCCTACAATCAAACACTTGATTATATGATTAAACTTCATCTAATTTGATTATTATTCACCCAGGATCCGTTCACCTTGAGTGGACACGGGTTCTATCGACTTTTAACTTCTTAAGTATAGGTGCAAAAATACTTTTTGTCTGCATTTAGTTGATAGTTGCTCTTTCACTTAAGTACACACTTAAGTATCAACCTCTTACATTATTAAAGTAGGTCTGGCCATACACTTCCTATTTTTGTTTTGTAACAGCAGTAGTTGGAAGTTTATTTGATTTTGAAAGTGTCCAAGTATGTTTCGAGCTTTTTCAATAAAATATTCAAGTTTTAAGTGTTTATGATGCAGTGATTAGGATCATAGATGGTCAATCCAATGACAAGAAATTTGATGATTGAAGAAACTGAAATCATCACAATGATTATAGATATTTGCGGTTCACTGCTTTCACAATCTGTTTTTACATGTTTCTATTGGGTCGAGTTAGTAATTGATGTTTCCTGGAAGTCATGCAATGTAAATAACTTGTTTTGCGGGACACATCATTCTTCTCGATTTCAAACAAACCAAAGCTCCTACAAAATGATTTGGAGGGGTCTAATATTTACTTGCTGTTTCTATTTGCCCTCATTTCAGATAGACTGGCCAACAAAGGTAACACACGTCATGTACATCAACGAAACTTTATCCAAGGGTGTCTTAGTCTTGAGCAGACAGACACCTTTAAGATCAGCAGTGGGTAATTTTGAAATAGAAAATGGAATACGTTTATTGTCCATAATGCGTCTGCTGAACCAGATTAAAATTTCATATATTACATGTACATCAGTAACATTTCATGATTTGATTTTCTGTAACAGTTTATGCAAACAAAGTGGTTTGCAAAGGTAACACGATGGTAGTCATCAAAGATGTTTTTGTCCTTTGTTGAAGCCTAAAACTGTACTGATGTGAAATGAAAAACAATAACACCATCATTCTTTCAGAGATTCTTAAATATTTTATCATTCTTGTTACTGAAAGTCACGTCATAGTCGACAGACTTTAACTTAACTACTGCCAGTGATAAGAATTCAATAATGAGTTTTGGACACTAGATTGTGTAATTGTGTGGAAATACACACACATTAAGAGTCTCTTGGGTGTGTTTCCATTACATGATCAATGGGGGAAAGTATCAGCAAGTGTTTAGATTATTTCCATTCACAAAAAACAATGTTTCCAAAGAGACCATTTTTTATGAGTAAGACAAATAATCCGTTGGATTTTACATTAGATGAATAAATAATGCTTTTTCCATAGATTACGTCAAAATACTATTAGGTCAAACGCCAGTTTATGACTTTTATTTTGTATATCTCCAGAGAATGTAGATGATCATATGGAATAACATTTACAAACATATTAACATTATAGAAATATTAATCAACATGTAATACATTTTCGCTTTCAATGATGGCGAAATATTCTTGCAATATTTTTGCTTTCTTCTTAATGAAAGCAACCCTTGTAATTGTAAGAAATCGTTCGAAACTTCAGCGGATTTTCATTATTGCACTTTTTCAATGTCTATTTATTACCTCAGAATATGTTTGCTGAACTTAATAAATTATGTAAAACACGGTAGCTCTGACCTTAAAGTTTTTTTTGTAAAATGTTGGCGAAAATAATTCTTGTAATATACTTTCACAGTAGACGTTTCCATTGTGTTTTCTCTTACAGTATTTAAGTGGAATAATACTATTATACAAGTAGTAATTTCTAACCCATTTCGAAATCCATAAACACGCTGATTGTCGATAACTTCTCCTTTATTGGCAGAGTTAGCTCTCAAAATGATTGTGGAATCATTCATAACATTGATTTTAGAAGGCAGCGAAGAAACTTAATCCTGAAGGTATAAGTCTAATGCACAGGACATGGAATTGTCAATACAAGCAAATCATATCAAGGTCATATGCCCTATGAATTTGTGTCATTCCATGTCAGTAAAAGAGTCTGCAACCAAAATTAGGCTAGGGTCTTTTACTTGGAATGCTTTTGTGCTAAAAGTAGGCAAGATAAGAGAAAAATAGCCTCAACAACACAGTCAATCTCATCTTTCAACAGAAAATGCATGATTTGCCTTCTCATAAACGTCATTTGAGAGAAAGACATATTGTATATGATGTGCAATATATTAATATATATTAAAACGTAGTGCAAAAGCTAACATTTTTATTTTGTTGCGGAAGCGGTCGGTGTTAAATGATTCACAACATTTCAACAAAAAATTAAAACTTGTATAAATGAAATCCTTTATGTGTTAAAAATATGTTTTTCAAGTTGGCTGTATATGTTTACTCCACGCCAAGCTTATGTTTATTATTGACTGCACAGCTTTGACGAGCTATTTGATACCTAAATATTGATTTTGTTCTTGAGTCGATGTCACTTTCTGGCAAAAATTGGGAGTGACTTGATGGTTTCTAACGATTGTCAACGTATTGAAAGACTCTACGATTTCTTTGTGCTAAATCCGTTTGTCAGCAAGTCTGACCAAATGGATTGTTCTCCTTGAGTGTATGGGCAAGAGGGAAGACATTTTATCATCTAATGATGCAAATGACGTGTTTAGAACTTTCCGTTCTGGTAACCGTTTCATGATTAGCATGACGTGAGAAACATAAAGTTCTTTTTCCCCTTGTTTCTAAAGGACGCATTTCCTTTGTTGATAAAAAATAATTTTGAGACAAAAAGTTAAGTGACTGTCATGGAGGATGCACTCAAAGGAAGTAAGTAGGTTTTAGGAAATATTGTTGGCACACACCTGTAAAATTTTGGAATATTGTGAAGGGATTTGCCTGCTTAACGATGAATATTATTGTTTGTCGATTTATTACTCATGAAAACATATTCTTTGAACTTTTACTGTGTGAAACAGACATGTATAATATTTGTTTGGGAAAAGTTCACGTCACATAATTAAAAATATTTAAAAAACTCATTCGTGACAAACACAGAAATGTTTGCAAAGAATATACAAAATTTAAATGATGCTGTGTTTGCAACGTACATGTATGTGCTATCAATATTGAATTTAAACAGTTAATCACAGTTTTAAAAAAATACCTTGTTCAATTGTTAAAAATAAAGAAAAATGTTCTGTCTTACTTGCCTCTTTTTGATGATATTTTTCATAAAAGCAGAATGTTAAATTACATTTTCTTGCATTCTTCAAACAGCAAAATAGAGTGTTCTGTGACACAAATCACTTAGACGGCACATTGTTATGCCCTTAACTGTTTGCCTGTTTCATCAAGTTAAGAGTTACAAGGCATTGACGAAGAGATTTTCAGTATGCAGAAGACAAAGATAAATTACGTTAATCCTTTAAATGAAAATTTAAGGATGATATCAAAGGGATAGTTTTAAGTTTCCAAATCGTTTCCTCCACTAATAACAAGAACATCTTTTAAGACATATTCGGAAAGGTTTTCCATGTTCGTTTTTAAATTTAATCAGTAGACAAAGGATTATTTTCTGTTCATACTACTTAAGTAAAGGAAAATTGCCAAGCACGAGTGTTTTGACATTTACATGATCTCATGTGAATAGTTGTGTGCAAGCAAATGGTAATCGATTATCCAATTTTGATATCCATCAAAACAGTTTCTGTTTGAAGCAGGAATGCGAGTTCTCAAATGGACAGCCAAACCATTAATACATTTGATATTAGATGACCTTTAAACATATTGTGAACTTGCATAAATGACTTTCTAATTCAAAAGAAATGAATCTGTCAAAATTATCAAATAATATTGCAAGCAATATAACATATTTGAACATTTAAAATGTTTTTGAAAAAAGTATTTTGAAAAAACAACCAATTCAAGTTTTAAATTTGGGAAATCGCTTGTGATTGGTAGAAATGAAGCAATGTCGTGTTGCATGTTATATAAGTGTAACGATAACAAATACAGGTTTCGTTTGCTATTAGCAAATACTGGCGGGTGAAATTGCAAAATTAATGCAATTAACTCAATGCAATGCTAGAAGTGTTTTTTGGTGATTCAGTGCGTATGCAAGCAGATTTTTGTACTTCCTTTTAGCAGATATATTTTTGTTTTGTAAACAGCTTGTAGTAATAATGTTTTGCTACATGTATTGTCAAGTTATGTATATATTGTATTGTGAAAGGGTAACAATAAAAACATTTCCATCAAACATGGTTAAACATGGTCTTAAACAAAACAAAAAGTCCTTTTAGCGAGTGAAATAGTTACTTGCTTCGATTTGCCCTTTTGTCCAACATTTTTCGACAATGATCGATTAGTGTTGCAATTATCGTGAACAATTCTGTAAATGTACAATGTTATAAAGCGAGTTGGTAACATCTGTACTGCTTATAAATAACTGGAAGGGATTGAGTTTACTTTTCTTACAATATACGGGTTTCTTTCTTTCTTTTACCATACCACTCTCTGTGAATAATGATCTTCACAACTCCAAACAGCCTTTTATTTCAAACATCTTCATTGATGTCACATGAAGATTAAATTGTCACACTTCTTTTCTTATTGGCAATGTATTTACTTTCTCCTATCAACTAATGTATAATGCCACCATGTCCTACAGTGATTTAAGTACAGATCCTCTTGGGGCATTCTCATTGATGTAATTTTAGGATTATTACATTATTTTACTTTTTCAATTTGCAAATGTTAAGTCATATTTCTTTTTCATTTAAACATTCTTGTGGGATTTTTGTAAATAGAAAATTCTAGAATTATTGCACTTTTTAAAGTTTAAATATTTTATATTTTTAATTGGTGTTTTTCATAACAATATGCAGTGAAAATTTGCTTTGAATAAATTATATCAATACGAAAATATCTCACTTTATGAATTTATAAATATCTATTTATGAAAACATGTCAATATACCTTCCTGATTATTGTTTCACTTCATATTTTTACGACATCAAAATATCATACACATATCATACATCTACCTTTTGCATGATATATACTTCTCAAACTAAGAAACGCATATCTGAAAAAAGATTCAAACATTTAGTATTAGGGATGGTGGCCACAGTTTGGAATGCATTTTTGAACATGTATTGTCAAAAGAAAGTGAAACCTGTCAGAGTAAATGACGTGTGTAAAAGGGTCATGGTCACCTAGCAGTCAATATCTTAAACGACCTCAAATAGTGTCAATTCGTCCTTGATATTCGCGTCCCATAGAATGGTAAAAAGTCCTGTTCTAATATTCTTCCCAAAAGCTCCCTAGCATGTTACATAATTAACCAAGACAGAAAGTCAAATCCCAGAGGGGCGTGGTCATCCAAAGTCATCATTACACAGGACCACCAAGCTGTATTCAATCCCGCTAGAACTTATGTCAAAACCTTCTCAATGTACCCCAGAAACACTTTGGACATTGTTGAAATCCTTGGCTGTACTTACAGCTCTCGAACTGGTTCATGACATTGTTGTTTTGAACTTCAGTTTGTGGAGCCACCACTTTATGTCAAAATTCACAAATGTCTTTTAATTTTCAAATCAACAGAACCCCCGGTTTTGATTAATTATATATTTTTAATGTGTTTGCAACAGAAAGTACATTTATCTTTTCAATTTCGTGCTTTATTGACTTATTTAAAAAAGTAGACTTAATTGAATCCTTGAAATATATTTTCAATAACAAATGTTTCAAGCTCGGAAATGTAGAAAACTTTTGGTTGTAGAAAATCATTAGTTGTAAAAACTCCAGTCATACTGATTAGATGTAAACCTCTAATTCATTTAACAAATGTTACATTAAAAACATTGGCTCTTTTTATTGTTTGAGCAGTATATTTCAAATCATTTTGGGTGCACGTATGATAGCTATTGACATAGCATAGATATGACTTACATGTTTGCAAGAATGGAATAACACTTGTCAATTCATAACCATCATTAAATATATTATGAGTGTTTAAGGAATAATAACCACGATTTCCCCCCTTCATGTTTCAAATTTGTCCTCAGAAGTGTACAATATCACATTAACAAACATAACAATGACTTCCTACTACATGATTTAACTTTATCCTCACGGAGTTTTACATTATATATACATTTAAACGGAGAAATGGTTTCTCTCGTGAAGAAAGGTTGTATATAAGAAAGAGTAAACATCGCAGACCCACATACTTATCCTTTTAAAGACAATTGAATCAGTTCGAACCACTTACATGACAATAGCCAAATAAAGATCGTAATATATTAAAGAAGGTTGGTAGAGACTGTTTGAACAATCCGATCATATGTTTGCTCTTTCTATCTATATGTAAGAATATACAATTATTAATCTAGATCAGATTCGTTTCGTTTTGTTTGGATGCGATGCGATGCGATGCGATGTAACAGTTGTTTCTCACAAGGAAAGGCAATATTGTCTCACAGGTAGGCATGGTTTGACATTTTTACTAATTCGTTATTGATGTTGTACTTCACAACAACGAAACTTACAAATTTCACCTGTTTATATTTTTATCATTATCATTTTACATATTTTATCACACCCCTTCAAGCAAAAATAATCTGATTACAGAACATTTTACGATTCAGATACCACTGTATACATTTTGAAACATCTTTCCATTGTAGTGATGAAAGAGGGATTCTTTATTTCTTCAAGTAAAAAACCAAAGATTACAAAATTAGAATTACAAATACATTATAAATTGATATGTAAAATATTTACATAATAACTAATTTTATGGATACACAATATTCAATCAGTGTAACAGTCCAGTAGATGTGGTTTTAGCTCATAAGCTTACAAGAATACGTTCATACAATAAGGAATCTTGCAAAGAATAATGAGCTTGGTTTTTGGCTCCGAAGTGAAATGACAGCATTTCGTCTTCTTGCATTAAAAATTATAAGTATATAGTATATAAGTATAGTTAAGAAATGGTTTCTTTGTTGCATTAATGTTTCCCAGTTGAGAAGTATATGAAAATCATAGGCAAAGGCGTTATTATTACAAAGAGTGCACTCCTTTGATATTATTAGGAAATTTTGACACAGAATTTCAAGTTAAATCTATATTCAGGGTATTTTTATGCTAGTTGCCATAGAATATGGTAAGACTGTGCACTATGAATTATTGTATAAAACAACATGTTCGATAGATAGACAGATTGCAATAGCAAAATTTGCTCTTCATAATGATGTACATAACTCTTTACAAATCTTCTCCAAAGACGTTTAGGCGGTATTGTTCTTTGAGCAATGTATTTTTTAACTTAGTTATACAAATTATATTTTTCAGATATTGCTATGAGCAGTAAATTGACAGTAAATCGTATCTGGTTTCAAGTTTTATTTGAGATCTAAACAATCAGCAAAATCAATAAATGTTAATTAATTGTTGGGTATTTGATAGTTGCAATAAGTGTTAATAAATTCAATTGAAAATGTTGAACATAGCTCCTACTGCCGTTTGCATAAACGATTACTATAAGAAATACTTTGTGACAGAGAAATCTGTCTGAACTGTTAAACTGGAATATATGTCTACATAACTAAGTTAATTGCGTTAATTTTGCAATTCACCCGTCAGTTTTTGCTATTAGAAAACGAAACCTGTATTTGTTATTGTTACACTTATATAACATATAACATGACATTGCTTCATGTCTACCAATCACAAGCGATTCCCCAAATTTAAAACTTAAATTGGTTGTTGTTTCAAAATACTTTCTTCTAAAACACTTTAAGTGACATTGAATAACCGTCAAGTTTTCAAATATGCGATATTGCTTGCAGTAGGATTTGATAATTTTGACAGATTCAATTATTTTGCATTAGAAAGTCATTTATACAATTTCACGTTTTATATAAAGTCATCTTATATCAAATGTATTATTGGTTTGGCTGTCCATTCGAGAACTAGCATTCTTGACTCAAACAGGAAGGATTTCAATGGATATCAAAATTGAATAATCCATTACCATTTGCTTACACAAATCCAATCACATATGATCATGTTAAATGTCAAACACTCGTGCTTGGCGATTTTCCTTTACTGAATTAGCAGGAACGGGAAAGAATCCTTTGTCTACTGATTAAATTCATCACAACATGGAAAACCTTTTCGATTATGTCTTAAACGGTGGAGGCTCAGTGGAGGAAACGGTCTGGAAACTTAAAACTATCACCTTCATATCATTACTAAATTTTCATTTAAATGATTAATGTAATTTGTGTTTAATTAGTTATTTGAACTTTTCTAAAACAAATATCAAACATGACTGTTTTACACAAAGAAAGTTCAAAGAATATGTTTCATGATTAATTTATCCACAAACAATAATATTGATTGCTAAACGGGCACATCCATTCACACACAAAATCCACAAATTTACAGCTGCGTGCCAAAAGAATTTCATAAAAGGTTTTCACATTCAGCACATTCCTTCCTTTGAGTGCATCTTCCCTGACAGTAATTTTACCTTTTGTCCAAAACTCTTTTTATATCAACAAAGTTAATTTTAGAAGTGCCGTTTGAATAAAGAAGTTTATGTTTCTCACGTCATGCTAATCATGAAACAGTTACGTTACTAGAAGGGAACAGTTCGTAAACACTTCTTTTGCATCATTAGATGATGGAAATGTCTTCCATCTTGCCCATACACTCAAGGAGAACACTTCATTCGGTCAGACTTGAAGAAACAAAATATTAAAGAATATATGAATCACCAAACAGTAAGTCAGACGCAGAGTGTTTAACTATTTTCGATTTCTCCTCTCCAGAATTTAGGTGTAAATGCTTAGTTAGCAAATCAAACAAATACTTACAAAAGGATTTAGCAAAATGAAATCGTAGACTCTTGCACTACGTTGACATTCGTTAGAAACCATCCACTCATTTTTTCTTTAAGATTAAATCCAATTTTTGCCTGACCAATTTATTTTGAGAAAGGTAGAGAAAGTGACATCGACTCAAGAAAAAAACAATTGATAGGTATCAAATAGCTTGTCAATGTTTTGCAGTTATTAAGTAACATAAGCTTGACAAGGAGTAAACACATCAAAACCAACCTTATAAGAATATGTTTAACATGTAAAGGATTTCGTTTATACAAGTTTTCATTTTTTTTTAAATGTTAAGAATTATTAACACCCCTTCTGCAACAAAATAATAAATGTAAGCCCCTGCACTTGGTTTTGGTAACATATTGCACACTAAATAATATAGTTTTCTTTCTCTTAAATGACCAAAGTTTATGAGAAGGCAAATTAGCCATTTACTTTGACAATGAGGTCATTCCTTTCCTATCTTGCCTACTTTTGATTTGCTTTCTGATTTGCTTGTATTTACAGTTCTATCTCTTTTACATTAAAGTACCTTTAGGATTAAATTTCTTTGGCGCTATCGAAACTCAGCGTTATTCAATTTGAGAACATGTAACTCGTTTCTATAAAGGAGAACCGTATTTATGGATTTTGAAATGGGTTAGAAATTTCAATTAGTATTCCAATTGAATACTGTAAGACAATAAGCAATTGTAACGTCTACCATGATGGTGTATTACAAATAGGTTTTTTTTTAATCAAACAGATTATTTGTCTTCCTCATCAAAATATTGTGTCTTCTGAAGCACTGGTTTGGTGATTGGAAATAATCTAAACAGTTACTGATACTTTAACCCTTTGATCATGTGATGGAAACACACCCCAGAGGCCCCTAATGTCTGTTTATTTCCACATGATAACACAATCTAGTGCCTGTTCAAAATCCATTATTGAATTTTCATCACTTAGCATCACTAAAGATATAGTCTGTCGACTGTGACGCGACCTATTAGAAACAAGAATAAAAAATATTTTAGAATCGCTTAAAGAAAATTGGTGTTATTGTTTTTCCTTTGACATTTGTACAAAACATCTTAATGACTACCATTGTTTTACCTTTGTAAAGTGCTGTGTTTTGCATAAACTGTTAATTACGAAATGTTTCCAATAATATCGATAGTATATATCATATATGAAAATTTGCTCTGATTAAGCAATCGCATTATGGAGAATAATCATATTTTCTATTTCAAACTACTGATCTAAAAAAGGATTATTTGTCTGCTCAAGGGTAAAGTTTTGTTGATTTACATAACGTTTGTAACCTCTGTTCCCCAGTGTATCTGACATCAGATCAAATAGAAGCAGCAAGTAAATTTCAGTCTCCTCAATATCATTTTGTAGGAGCTTTGGTTTGTTTGAAATCGATCATGAGCAGAATGTGTTCCTCATCAACTTCCCTGCAAGACAAGTTATTTGCATTGCATGCCTTTCAGGCATCACCAGTCATTACTTCTAAATATTTACAAACAGAAACATGTATCAGTAAATATTGTGCAAGCAGTGAACGCAAATATCTATTATCATTGTGTTGGTTTCTGTTACTTCAATCACCAATCTTTTTTGTCACCGGATTAACCATCTATGACCCTACAACTGTAAATTTTAGTTATTGTAATATTGTTTTTACACGTTTCTCTCGAGACAAATAAAACAGACTGAAAGGCACTAAATATTTCTTGTAGATGAAAAATGATTTGACGAGAAAGGAAACTGTTACATATACCGTTATTTTAAACTATATAAAGATGAGATTAAACATGTTTTTAATTTTTTGGTAAGAACTAGATTATATCATAAATTAGTCAATGTCAAGGTTCAACGCTTAGTTTTGTCGCAGTTCTGAAAGTTTCTTAGAAACACTACAATACACACTCTTAACTGTCAAACATCCATAAAGGATAGGATATTGCTTCCGAATTGAAATGCTAGTTTTTACAGTTTTATGTCTTTTGCATTGAAATCTCGCTAGGATGCAATTTCAAGTTATCTATCAAAGTCATCTTATATCAACGTTATTAAAAGATTCAGCAGTTCTATTTGAGAATATGTCACTCAATGTTCAGGAGGAATTTTGGAATATAGCTTTGAAGAAAGTCTATTGAGGGCGTTCAATTTGCAGCAATTCTGCCTTGGCATCCCTTTTGTGAAGAAAGTGGACCTAGTTGATTTACAGAATAGCTTCTCAAACTCCTCTGAACCATCAATAAAGCAAATATTTAAGTCTTGTAATTGAACCGCACACCAATGTGCAGATTGAATTTGTTAAACTTTCAAATGAAATTACTAGTAAAATGTTCCCGACGTTTAACAATACAAACACCAGTCATATGAGATGAATTTGAGATAAGTTGCTTCACCAGACTTTTATTCTTAAATTCTAACTTTGGATTTCATAATGACAATGTAGATGATTGTGTAGTTTGAATTCTCTCAAACCATGGCAATAATTGGCATTCTCTTCCATTGAGATCAACACAGGGATGTGTTGTATATTGTCTATGACTATGAAAGACGCATTCTCGATTATTCAGAGTTTACGTTCCGATAATATCTCCACTAACCTCTGGAATGTTAAACACGACGATGAAAGTTAGTTAGAATGTTTCGGCTTCGGTTGAACTACTTTGATGCACACTTTCTTTTAAAAGAATTATTCAACATGACCAAAAGGTGCAAGATATTGCACTCTGGTGGACATTCTTATTTCAGCCAAAAGTAAATTGTAAATTTACTGTTCCAATCCAACATGCGAGAATGGTTCCATTTCCGAATAAGATGGTTCCATTTCCGACTCTTAGTCGTTATAAATAAAAACCTTTGTTTCATGCAAAAAGAAACGAAATATAAAATTGTAAACAATTTTTGCTGTTTGTTCCGGTTTTTCAAACTTTAAGCTCACACACATGCATGGTATCTTAATGAATGTTTTCCAAAAACACTTCAAATTCTTCTTAACCATACATGAAGTTTAAAAAAAATTCTGCCTGTTCTCTGAAACAGTGAATTGTCATTTAACAATGACCTTTGTGAAAGAAATGATATCTTTTTGGTTTCACACTAGCCGAATTTTCTCCAATTCACCTTTGCCTTCTTTTGGGATAGTATATTTTAACATTCTATATGAAGAAGGGAAACTGTGCTTCCACGTTTCAGAGATGAAGAACTCCTTTACAATGCCATTTAATAATCCATGAGAATAGTGTATGGGAAAATCAATTTATCGTCTACCTTTATACCCATAACAAGCAATTCATTTTACAATAGACATTCAACCAATTTGAAAGCGGGTGTAAGTATTGTTTCTATAAAAATCAATAACACTAAAAAATGTAAGGGAAGTCCAGAAGACAAAAACAACACTGCTATCGGATCTAAATTTGAAAACAATGCTTGAGGTCGTTGTTGAAATAAGATGAAAAAATTAATAGTTTGGATTTGCTCAATATCTCGTCTTTCGAAAGGTAAGTTTGACCTTGGTTCGTGAATGTGATTTGAAAATATTGTTTGACCTGAGATGAAATATTAATTTGAAACCAAATCAGTAGCTCGTTTGTAAACATCAATATATCGAGAAAGATTATAATGTAGTGTGAAAGTGACTTCACTTCACTTCAACAATAACTAGATGACATGAATGAAACACACTTTTCCTAAAATAACTTTTCATTAACAAAAATATTGTATCAACATAATTATGTGGATGTTTTTATCTTTTCGTCAAAATGATCAATAAATGTACATTGTATTGCTTTTGAGACGTAATACATTACTTGTTTTTTTTTGTAAATGGAAAGGTCTCATTTGTGATTATTCAAAATGATCAACAAATAAATCGCGTCCATGTCATAATACAGTTCTTATGATTTGTAAAATATAAAAGTCCCATTAGTGCCGATTAAAATCAGTAAATTGACCTCTCGTTTGGAAAACATATTTTACTGTCACTTTGAATTGAATTCGTTATAGGGTAGTGTCAGATCTGGGGGAAAAGATTTCTGTAAATTAGTTAAATAGTTAAAATTTAAAACTTTCCAGGATTTGTCATTAATCAATTTCCACCCAAGAAAGTTTCCAACCAACAACATTAGATCAAAACTTCCCTTGGGTGCAGTTTTCATGACAGTTCGTTAACTTTTTGTCTCAAAACTACTTTTTATTAACAAATTTATTGTGTCCTTCCTGGAGTAGGTTTCACAGTAGAAGCTTTTTATGTTTTCTTGTCATGCGATGGTTTATTTGCCTCCGAATGTGTCTGGTAAGATACAGTTAGAAAGAAAGATCATTGGAACATAAAGTGAAACAATAAAGTGAATTAGACACACAATCACACTTTATAAATTTGTTCTCATTGATTATGTTAAACAATGTGTTGTGAAAGTAAAAAAAGGCCAAAACAAGAAAAGAATAATATAGAAATTAGAAAAAAATGAAGAAAGAGAACTCAGTTTTTAATTTGAAAGTATTTTGAACTTTTGTTTGTTTCAAAACTATGACCTTTTGAGACTTCTGATCTCTGGAATTTACACAGAGAGTAGGAATCGCTCTTCAGTTCTGTTAAGAATATGTATTTGTTTCCAGAACAAAATATAAACATACTCTAACTTGGGATCTTGTATTTATTAAGACAGCGTAATCATCGGCTGGGAAAACCCCACCTGGGTTAGGGGCCATGAAACTTGCATGGGTGTGACGTATTAAACAGACTATACAGAGTAACGCATCATTATTTCAACAGAAATACCACCTATATCATTGTTTTATCACCATTGATGTGGATATCTTTTTTGCACCAAATGCTTAGTAATGTTACATCGTCAAATGATTTATCTAACTGAATGAAAAACATTGTCTAAAAATTGTTTTTTTTCCCCTGTGGTATTGTTAAGATAGATGTATAGATAACGAGGCTGATTCTGTTTATGACGTCACAAAAAAGGGGCGTGACCAGTCATGCATTCACTGGTTTGTGGCCAGATAGGTCTAAGCGGCCCATCAAAAGTGGCTTACAAAAACGGCTTTCATTACCAAACTGAACACATTTGAGTAGCGACCTTTGACGCACTATACAATATTGTAATCTGACTTTCATATATTCCAAAGAAAATAGTGAAATACGTTTGTGGTAACGTGAACTTTAAACCATAAATCTCAATTTCAATATTATCTTAATTTTACATTAGTTAATTATATTGAAAACAAATAAACAGTGACAAATATGGCCTTTTGATGTTTTCAATAGCTTCTATCTTTGATTAATTTCATCCGTTCATGAATGTACAGTGAGTTAACTAATTATCGATTTCTCTATAGGCTTCCTTCAGAATAACAACAATCAGGTTTTAAATGAATTTAAATGATGCAGGAAACGTGACAATTGAGAATCAACATTGGAACTGTGATATTGCATAATCAGCCACTGATTTTCGAAAAATACAAAGTCGGTAATCATTGTGAAAATATTCAAACACTCATATAAAAACAGTTTAAAAGGAACACAAGTTTGCTTTCACATAATCAATGAAACTGGTATTAAACGGGAGAGAATGCGTATCAATCCTGTATTCAAATTTAACTGTTGAAGTGAAATGATTAGCAAGTCCCGTTTACAGATGGTAGAACTGAATAAAAGTTTGAAATATAGGAATGTGTGATCGTGTGTTGAGAACACAATGAAAATGTGTTTTGAGTGGTTCCCATTTGAGGAGCAATGAATAAAAGTAACGTCATTAACCTATGCAATAATGCAAATGTTAATGTCTTTACATATGCATGTATGGTTTGGGGTCATAGAAGATCAGCAGATCATTGTAGTAGATAATTACTTTCAGACCTATTGATAGAAATTTTGAATTTTTTCCTTTCTGTCTGATTATGCACAGCGTGAGATTTGATACATCATTAAGACTTAACTTTTATCAATATAATGTCAGGGTAAAGAAATAGTGGTTATTGTTATTTTCTGTTTATTTTAATTACCTCGTCCATGCTAAAAAGAACACAAACGGAAATATAACAAAATTGAAAACTTTACAACACAGAAAACCAGATTGCTAAAACATTTTTGGACGTTAAACCCACAAATCGCCCTAACCCTTATGCAGTTTGCAATGATGGATGAGAACGAATTCTAGAATTTCACAAATACAACTATACATTGTACAAACCAGTTGCAATCATTATCAGACGTAATTGAAATAGATTGATGAGAATATAAAACTCAAGGAAACCTTTTCAATTACCTCTGTCAATTGTTCGTGACATTTTGATGTGTTGCTAAAGATCGGAAAATCAAGTGAATTGAATGTTTGAGACCTATACTCGGCTTCTTCAACACTCACACAAATATACACAGAACTATTTAAAAATATCTATCTCTTTGATTGGAAATCGAATTAAGTGTCTTTCTCCTTTTCCCTTTGTAAATTGGACATGTATTACTGAACAAATCAGTCACTCTGCAAATTCAGTTGAAATAGTTTGAACTTAAGAAACTGAATCATTACAAGTGCTTGCTGGCGAGCTTACTCTGTAAGAGTGAAAACTTTTTGTTGTGACCTTGAAACTTATTTGGTTCATTTCTATCGAGTTTGCATTACGATTTGTTATGTCATTGTCATTGTTGTAAGTGATCATTTGAAAGTATATTTGGGGCTTTATTGAAACTATGTCTGCCTTGAGTATAGAAGAATGAATGAAATCAAAGAAGCTACATGAATTTCCTGTTGTTAAAGTAACAAAGAGAGAGCTACATATATCAACAGAGAAAATATCATTGCAAGTCAAGTACTTAAGATTTCTATCATATCAGAAAGTCAAACTGAATATGTCTTTTTATGACTTCATTAGTCATTTTGAATAATTGGAAAGCAAAGAATTAATTATCTATTAAGTCCGAGTTTTACTCTGTTTTCATGTAGCACAAGTTCAATTGTTTTCATTGCTAACTTCATTTTATTAATGTCCTTTCCCCTGTAACGTCTTATGCTGAATGTGATCGATTGTATTGGAAACAATGCTGGCAAACAAACTTATCTGTTTGTAAAAGGATTTGCGTGTTAAACAGTATCACCTGTGAAGTAAAACTTACTTTGGTTCCACATAACATGACACTGAACCATAGTACTAAACCCATAGTTGAGAATAACACTATCAAGCAAAGGTTAACAAGAACAAATATGAATAACGAGTAAATTAAGGTAAGTAAATTATGTGCTATTGGTAGGATTTGCAGTACCTTACCAGCTGTCTGAAGTGTTGCTATTTCTAACATTATTCTACACTGAAGCTTGATTCGTCATACATCCTCATGCAGAATGTTTTATGATCCAATCCACTTACACTACTCATTGTTACAACAGTTAGGGGTCTGCCTGTCTCCAAAAGTGCCAAAAAGAGTTAGAAGGAAGAAAAATTGAATTCATCATTTAACTATTGTTGTAAACCAAAACACATGCCATTTAATGTATCTGATACATATGCAAACTATTGTAAATATATTACAGAAAGTACACATCATGTACTTATATCGTTTTGAACTTGGACAATTGATTTCTATGAATATACAGAATCATATTCTTGTGATAATTAGAATGTTGACAACATTGTTAACGTAACATTTAAACTTTGTTGTAATTGGATTATTCCAGCTAACAACACAACATTACATTGACCTGTTTAAAAGTAATTCAAATGTTATTATCTCTGCCCAAACGGTGATAAACATAACTCACTCCACTCACTCAATGTTCACTTCAGTTTTTCTCAGCTCAGTCTTCGCGCACCAAGCATTGTCGTTACAGATCGTCACTATGTTTTAACACTTCATGGTGAATGAAGAATTATAGATGATATGTTTTGTTTTGAGAATGATTTCACTTATCTCTCATCGAGTTACGGGGTAGAGCCAGTATTTTCACCAGTGACTCAGCCACAAGGGAAGATATAGTCAAACTCAGTGACCAGAACACTTTTTCTTTAAAGCTCAGTCTCTCACCGCTTAGCATGTAATAAATATGCATTTACAGTCTTTTTTTTAGCTGAAAAACAAGGAAATAGCAACCTGCAGCTGAACAGTTCATAAGGAATGGAAAGCATTAACAATTGTTTTCTTAGGAGATAGATTGTTTAATCTAATGCGACTTAATCCCGCTGATGTCACATACATGCTTTTGAAAACATTCAGAAATATATTCATTTAAGGTTAAAACATAGTTAGGCGGAATATCGAAGTAGGAAAACGTAAAATCAGTCTTAAAGTATCTTGTCAAATAACATCTAACTTTATTTCGTTTGATATTGAAAACGCGCCAATATATTTCGGAATTCATGATGAAGTGGTCTCCTATATGAAGGTAAAGTGGCTTTTTCCCGACTCAATTCTTAATAACGTGCAACTGCAGGCAGATTGATATCCAATGCCAAAGTAATAAATCTGTCAAAACTAGCAAATAGACTCGAAAGCAATGTGTTATCCTTTATAAAAATATTAAGATATATTGGACTATGCTGTTGTGGATAAAGCTTTAATTGTTCTGTTGAAAATGCAAGAGGGCACTTTAAAATGAACCTTTTTATGAACTTATAACTTGGAAGCTGCTATTGAAATATTTCAGAAGCGGGCATGCGCTCAATTCATATAAAGTTAAATGTTAACTGTCAAGACAGCTTACATTGGCAAACTTCATCCTACTCTAATATGCTGCAAAAGAAAGAGAATCGCATCTTGCTTTATTCGAAGTCCAATTCTAAGGGATAAAAAGTGTATATTAAATTTTATAAAGGCAGATGAGTAGCCAGGACGTTTCATTTTGCTTATTGTTCATAATCTACTTTTAATGTATTAAGGAACACTTCAAACACTTCAAGCAAAGAAATGTTTTTTTGAACATTTTAACTAATTTAATTAGATATGATTAAATGTTCACGTTATGTGTCTCAGTTCACCCAGCTGTGAATGGGTACCCTGTGAGGCATAGAATGGTCCCTAACCTGAGCGCCATATATGGATGCCGGTTGAATACTCCAAAGAGTTGAATTGGAAAAAATGATCGAACGGTGAAAGAATGCCTTTGACCAGGGGAAACAATGTAAGCGCCTCGAGCAACCACGAGTGGATGGATATGTGCGCTATATAAATATTCATATAATAATAATAAGTTATACAGAATAAAGTATCATAACCACTGTCCATTTTTATCCGATTTGAAAATTACCTACGCTGCAAAACATATATATCCGATATAAATTGATATGATTTTCCAATGATTCAACATGACAGATCATTTCCTTATTTAACATTGGAACAAACTAGATGTTAATTTTACTTGCATGTACATGTATACCAACAAATTATTTTTTTGTTGAATCATGTACAGGCAAACGTTATTAGTTCTTTCATGTCAAACATTTCTTCTGGACTTGGATAATGGTTTCATTATATGCATTCCTTTCCATCATAGCTTTTTAACAAGTTATTGTCATTTTTTTAGGCGATTTCATCTGTGCATGCACATGTATCTTATCTTTTCATTGTGATTCTATGTCATATGATAGGCAAGAATTAACATTATTGAAGTTTATGTTTATGTTTGATAAATGGGTATACAAAAAGGGCACATTATACCTCAGTCATAATTTATTTTCGTCAAATTCCATCTACAAAAATAAGGGTAACATTGACATTTAGATAGCTCCTTCCGAAGTCATACATTTAACATTACTTATTTTTGTCAGACTTTATAGATTCTTTTTGAAAGCCAAATTTATAATTTGACAGATTATGAAGGGTTAACAATTTAATAATTGCCAATTTGAATATATTCTGCTCAATCAATACCACCACGAAGAAAAAGGAGCTAATATGGGAATGATAAATGGGTGACGATCAAAGCCATTTTTATGATACTTAAGCCATTTTGTTTTATATGTAGCAGAACAAAGCCTATAACATTCCCATTGCAGGTATTGTGGAATGTACGGTTGGTTTAGACCAGATATTTTGTTCGCATATTTGACTTCTTATCAAAATACTTTGGTTACGTTTCTCTACGATTTTGCCTTTAAAAAACTGATTTATCGTCAGAGTATCTACTTTGGTATACTTTAAAGGGGCTATAGCACGTGTTGGGGGGAATATGAGGTGATGTCAGGAAAATGAAAATTAACGGTTCTAATGAAAGACAATGTATTTAAACTAAATGGAGCAGTAATAATTCAAATATATAATGTAAAGTTTAGCCATGCGATTTCTTTTTCTTACACAAAATGAATTAAAGGTGTTCACACAAAAATGGCTGCCAATTGATTTTATGTGAATCTTAATAATTTGTTCTCTGACTATGGCTGATTGGTTTGTGTAATGAGATTTTTGACACTATCAAAGTAATACATTTAGCATTAAAGTACAATTATCAGTGAAAAATTTAAAATATAAAATTGTCAAAAAACGTGCTACTGCCCCTTTAACCATAAACTTACGTTATTTGTTGTATTAACGTTGTTGCGTACAATGAAATAATTTCAGATTGCATCCAATATTATTTTTAATGTATCAACGAAATTCGTCAAAATGGCTTTCTCTGAACATTTGTGAAAGAGAATTTGTTTAAATGATTCAACTATCAACCACACATAAAAATGGATGGTGAATCCCACAAACATGGAATGATAATGGACGTAAGTGACAATCACAGTGATAGATATAGATGGCGGTTTACTGTTTGTGTAAGCCCAATTTGGCATGTTACATGTTTTTCTCTGCCCATGGTTAGTTTGTTGACAGCTTGTTGTATTGATGAGTGTTGACTGAAAGTCGCGTTTTTTTATTAGAGAATGTCAAAACGGTTTCCAAGCATTATTTTCCTGCATCAAATCAAATTAACTGCTATTGGTTGAATTATCAGTACTACATGAAGTGTCTGAAATGATACATTTCAAAGTATAAGACAGTAATGTAATATTCATTTTTAAGCGAGTCCAAAAAGTCAAATCACCTATGCGTTTCTATTTGTGAAAGACTATCTTCTAATTGTATCCCAAAGGTTTGTCTCTAAAATTTGTATTGTCACACAATGTCATACAAAGTTATTAACAAAGGTAGTCATTGGGATGTTATGGACATATTTTGTTTGTTTAAACTTTTACTGAAAATTGATTTGATTTGATTCCATATAAAAACTAAACACTTTGCACTAATGTTTGTATGTCTTATTGCTTAGTTTAATAGCACAGTGTCAGCTCACTTTGGGTTTTGGGTTCTGGGTTCTGGATGGAAGTGTTGGTATACATGTACATGTAGGTAATAGGTAAAATCCAATTTTAAATTAGGAAATGATCCGTCATGTTGAATCATTGGAAAGTCATATCATTTCATATGAGGTTTATATGTTTTGCAGTGTGGGTAATAATCAAATCGGATAAAAAACTGATAGTGGTTATGACACTGTATCCTAGATAACATGAACATTTAATCACAAAATTCAATATCTACTTACATTACTTACATACTTACAATGTTCAAGAAATCATTCCTTTGCTTAAATTTATTTAACTTAATGAATTGTTTGAAGTGTTCCTTCACTGTACATTTTCATGCAACACAACAACCTATCCTGCTGTGTTATGACTCATGCTTTTAAACAATGTATTGCTACAAATGCTGCTTGCCAGTCCCCACACGTGTCTGCAAGAGGTAAAGCGAGAAACGATCTCCATGGATACTAATTATAAAAGGTATTTCAATAATTCGTTAAAAGACTCAAAGTCAAGGAATTGTGTCAATAATCATTACAATTAGCAGTAGTTGCATTTTCAACTGAAGCATGTTTTCAATATTCAAAATATAGCCACAAAACGAACGATGCTTATGTTGGTGAAAACACACAGCGCAATAGTACCGCCTTACACTTAGATTCCAATGATGTGTCAACAACTTTTTTTCTGTGAATATAAGAGCATTGATAACATTGGTATCCTGACATCGGTCTGACATGGCCTCCATCAATTTCCCTAACATCATATACAGTTGTCATCCTTTAACTTCACAAAACATATTTAACATGCTTGTCACAAATAATACGAATTCATTACATATTGCTCTATTAAAAACATTAAAAGTAGATTATGAACGATAAACAAAATGAAACGTTTTGCGATAGAACGATTGTTCTGGTTAATCGTCTTCCTCCTCAAAACTTAATCTACACTTTTTATCTGTTAAAATTGGACTTCGAATAAGTCGAGATGTGAGTCTATTTCCTTAGCAGGATATTAGAGTCGGGTGAAGTGGGCCAAGAAAAGCTGTGTTGGCAGTTAACATTTAACTTTATATGAATTATATGCCCATATTCTGAAATATTGCAATAGCAGCATCCAAGAATTAATTTATTACAAAAGTTCATTTTGTAGGGCTGTCTTAAATGATCTCACAGAAAAAAAACACATCCTCAACATCATAGTCCGATATATCTTAATAGTTTACACTTCTATAAAGGATATGACATTGCTTTCGAGTCTATTTGCTAGTTTTCACAGATTTATTACTTTTGCAATGAATATCAATCTGCCTGCAGTTACAGTTTATCAAAAATTGACCTGAGAAAATGACAATTTACCTTCATACAGGAGATCACTTCATAACGAATTCCAAAATATCTTGGCGCGTTTGTAATATCAAACGAAATTAAGTTAAAAGGTTATCTGCCAGGTTACTTTTAGACTGATTTTACGTTTTCCTACTTCAATATTCTGTAAAATTATGTTCTTATTTATTAAGAAAATATCTTTTGATTATGTTTTCAAAAAACGTATTATATCAACATGATATTAAGTCGAATAAGATTAAAAAATCTATCTGCTGAAAAATACCCATTGTAAATACTCTAAGATTGAATAGCTGCAGGTTGCTATTTCATTGTCTTTCAACTTGGGAAAGACTGTACATATATATTCCTGTTCATTCCCAATGAAGTGTTTATTTTCTTGACTAAAAAGGTTTCTTTCTCCTTGTAATTTGCAAAACATAGTGTCTATGCGCGAAGGTTGATAAGTGAGCTGAGGAAAACTGGAGTGAACATGTGAGTGAGTGTGAGGGAGTTAATTTTAGCGCCGTTTGGGCAATATCTCTGCCATAAGCAGCGATACTAATATTGAAATGTACCAATTAAAGAGGTCAATGAAAGTGTTGTTAGCTTGAATAATCCAATTTCACCGGACTTTCAATATTACGTTAACACTGTTGTCGAAATTCTAATATCCCAAAAAGACGATTCTGTAAATTCATAGAAATCAATTGTCCAAGCTCAAAACGATATAAGTACATGATGTGTACTTGCTGTAATATTTTAACAAGACTTTGTATATTTTACTGATACAATAAATGCCATATGTTTTGGTTTACAACAATAGTTTAATGATGAATTCCTTTTTTTTCATCCTTCTTACGTTCACTACTATTCCTTAAATTTGGAATTATGTTCTTAAGTTTACAACAACAGTTTAACGGTGGAGTCCTTAGTCATCGTAATTTTCATGATTCATGTCGGTCATTTAACTTTTTCACTCATATACGAGGTGCAGTTTTTTCATCGTTTCAAAATGAGTGTTAAACTTTCCTGTGCATGGTAGTTTACAAAAACACATGGTAAGAACTACTTCTATGGCATGAATTGTTACATATGAATTACATATGTTCAAGACCTTCTACATTTAACTCTTGTAGACACTTGTGGAGACAGGCAGACCTCTAACTGTTGTAGCAATGAGCAGTGTAAGTGGATAGGATCATAAAACATTCTGCATGAGGATGTATAGTGAATCAAGCTTCAGTGTGAAATAATGTTAGAAATAGCAACACTTCAGACAGTTTGTTAAGTACTGCAGACTTTAGCAAAAGCAAATCTTTTTAGACTTTTAGCAAATAGCAAATTTACTTACCTAAATTTACTTTATATTCATATGTGTTTTGTGAACCTTTGACTGCCAGTGTTACTTTCGAATATGGATTTGTTACTATGTATCAGTGTCATGTTATGTGGAACCATGACTATTATTAGTTAGTGCTATTTTGAAAACCCAATTTCCTATGACTGGAAAAGTTACAAATTCTTTCACATTTCCAATGAATTAACATTATGTACCAACATTGAACATTTTGCTTTAATGAATTACCGTAAGTGAAGGATTGGGTACCTCAGTTTAATGAGTATGGCAAAGTATGGAACTTCTCGACCATGCCATGAGACTACTGTGAGAGGAAACTCAATTAAACATCGACGATAACACTGTTTAACAAGCAAATCCTTTTACAAGCAGGCAAGTTTGCGTGTCAGTATTGTTTCCAATACAATCGATCACATTCAGCACAAGACGGTACGGGGGAAAAGACATTAAGAAAATGAAGTTTGCAATAAAACAAGAAATGAATTTGTGCTAGATGACTAACAGACTAAAACCTGGACTCACTAGAGAACTATTTCTTTTCTCTTCAATTATTTAAAAATGACTAATCAAGTCATAGAAAGACATATTCAGTTTGACTTTTTGATATGATAGAAATCTTAAGTATTTGACTTGCAATGACATTTTCTCTGTAAAAACATGTAGCTCTCTTTGTTACTTTAACAACAACATGAAACGTACCTTGTTCAATTCATTCTTCTAACTGCAAGGCAGTCGTGTTGTTTCAATTAAGTCCGAAACATACTTTCAAATGATCACTTACAATAATAACAACAACTGAATATGAAATCACAATATATGAAATGAAAACTCGATAGAAATGACCAAAATAAGTTTCACGGTCACAACAAAGAGTTCTCAATCTTTCAGAGTTAGCTCATCAGCCAGTATTTGTGTTAATTCAGTTAATGTTTCTTCTGCTCGATCAATTGCAATTGAATTTGCAGGGTGACAGATCTGTTTAGTAAGACAAGTCAAATTTACAAAAGGAAAATGAGAAAGACATTTAATTCGATTTCAACACAAAAGATAGATATTTATTAAATAGTTATGTGTAAAATTTGTGTGAGTTTGAAGAACCTGAGTATAGATCTCAAACATTCAATTCACTTGATTTTCCAATCTTTAGCAACACATCAAAATGTCATAAACAGCTGACAGTGGTAATTGAATAAGCTCAAACTAATTCAATTACGTCTGATGTCAAAACCTGATAACGAGTGCAAATGATTTGTGCAATAAAAAGTTGCATTTGTGAAATCTATGGGATTCGTTATTATTCATCAATGTAAACTGCGTTAGGGCTCGGGCAATTTGTAGTTTTATCGACCAAAATCGTTGAAGCAATAAGCTTTTGTGTGTTGTAATTATGTTTAATTTGGTTAAAATTCCGTTTGCATTCTTTTTTGCATGCATGAGGTAAGTACTATAAATAGATAACAACAATAATCCGTATTCCCTTACCTTGACATATATTGATAAAATTCAACTCTTGCTTATCCTTAAATCCCAATCACTACATAATTAGCATGAAAATATTTAACATTTCTATATCAACCGGTCTGATCAGCAATATCTTCTACAACGTGTTGCAGATTTTGATACTAAAATTCTGTTTGATCAATGTTCAATTTCTTCTATGACCCTAAACTATGCATGCACATGAAAATACATTAACATTTCCATTATTGCATAGGTCAATGACGTTACTCTTATTCATTGCTCCTCTAATGGGAACCACTCAAAACACATTTTCATTGTGTTCTCAACACATGCTTACACATTCTTATCTTTTTAAACCCATCAATAAGTTCTCCCAACTGTAAACGTGACCTGCTAACCATTCGACTTCAACAGCATTTGATTGAAAGATTGATAAACGTTGTTTACCACATAATACCAGTTTCATTGATTATGTGAAAGCAAACTTGTGTTCCACTTTAAACGGTATTTATAATGTGTGTTTGAATATTTTCACAATGATTACCAACTTTGTATTTCTTAGAAAATCAGTGGCTGAATATGCAATAGCACATTGATGAGTTCCAAGAACATGTGGATTCACATTTGTCACGTTTCCAGCATCATTTGAATTCATTTGAAAAATGATTGTTCATATTTTGTAGCCAGCATATGGAGAAATCGATAATAAGTTGACTCTCTGTACATTCATGAATAGATGAAATAAGTCGACCATATTTTGCAGTGTTCATTGTTCTTTTATATAATTATCTAATGTAACCTTGATTAAAATAATTTTGAAATGGAGATTTATGGTTTGAAATACCTTTATGAAAGTATCAAATATAAGCAGGATAAAATCCAAAACGTTGTTGTTCTGATCTAGAAAATATATTTCATTATTTGAAGATGATCAAAGAGACATCACCGGCATTACACTTCTTAAAAGTGTTACATTACTTTATCTGTTGATAACAACCTAACACACTAATTGTAAACAAAGGTCCTAAAGATAAAGACTGAAATGAACAAGTACAAAGTAAAAAGAGTGGAGTTACTTAAACCCTCCTTCACCAATTTACGAAATTGTCATAATCAATAAAAGTATAAGGTAGATGGTATGGCTAATCTTCTTGGACAGTTCGTTCGCTCGGAAATTCGTGTTGATTCTGTTATGACCGAATGACAATTTTTATGATACATTTTAGCTCTAACACAAAGAAAATATTTCTTTTTTTTATTACAGAGCTCCCTGTTACATGACAAGGGAAAATATATTTTACCTGTTGCCAGGCAATCTATTACATTCATAAAAGGTAGGTCCTAAACGAACCTACACAGTTCAATAGAGCAATTCTAGTCAATGTCCCTGAACTTTAAGATAAAGAGTTGTCATACTTAAATGACACCAATTAATTTCAGTTAACAATTACCATCAACGCCACAGCTTGACAGGTTTCAGCAACTTGATCTACTGACAATAAAAGCGTGGATACTTGTATAATTATCATATTCTATGACATGCTCAAAGAGCTACCTTCATCTTTAACACATATTCATGAAACAATTTAAAAAACATGTTCTTGTTCTTGCTAGAAAGTTACAATTGTAGGGAAAATAGGAGCATTACATCAAAGTTCTCTTTGGTTGCAGAAACAGTGACAGGTGGTTATGTTTTTGTCATGTTCTTACCACCAAACGTTGAGTGTCTCATCTGGAGTGTTTAGTTTGTCGTTTTATTGTTCTGTTTTCTTTCCGTTAAGGGATCACAAATTAATAAGGCACCTAAAATGAAACAGTTGAACTAGAAACCCTTTTTTCACACGAACATTGTTTCTTTTATCAATGTTAAAGAAACCAATGTAACTTTTTAGAGACATAATTCTTTGAAATACGTGTGAAAAGGCAGGAAATTAAGAGAATATGTTAGGTTGTATAGGAGAGGTTATCTTGTAAGAGATGATAATTGATCATGATTTGATATTGTTTATGATAGTGTGACAGTGCCAAAATTTGACATTCATCAAACTAATTATTGTTTCAAAACTGACTCCCTCAAAGTGAAATTTCATCACAGGACGGCGTTCTCAGCATCCCTCGCCATGCATATCAAAGCACTAGGCCGCCTCATGTTGAGAACATCTGCCATTCCTTATCTGGACATTCCCTGACATCCATTAATATTAATTTATGTAATCATTCTGTAATTTGACCCTCAGTGTCCATCTATTTGCAATCCTTAAATATTCGTGCATGTTCCCTAACTGGCAGACAGACTCGGAGGTCAGCTACGGCAGGACATTCTTCCCGACTGCTCTCGCCTGTGGACGCCATCTTGTTTGTACAACTTCTGGTGAAAATCCCCCGCAGAAAATACAGAAGAAAAACCAAAAGTCTTCTTGTTTGTCATCCTTTTTAAACAGGCTTGCCAAGGGAAAAGTGGAAAAACACATATTGTGTAGTTCAAGTGATGTTAATAGGATATATAATTTGTTTTTACCCATGTCAAACTGTCTGTGCATTCATTTATATTTTGAACATCTTCCAAAACCGATTTAGCAAGACGTGCTGATAAATCAAAATGCAATTTTTAATTCACACTTGAAAAAGGTTAAAGCGTGCAAGTATGATCAAAAGACGTCTTTCTTCTCAATCCTGTAAACTAATGACTCTTGGCGCTGTAAGGTGTTAACAAGAGATGATCTGAAAGTAGGTGAAAACTAACCCTTGCCACTGTCGAACTGGGTTATCCATCATGACTAGCTTCATCAAAATAAATATCTCTACGAAGCAATATCCTAATGACACTTGATGCTGCAGGGCAGATGGAACGTCAAGCACTGAAGGGAGATCCTCACTCGTTGCCGGATTATTGTTAAGGCAGATTGGTATACTGACGGTAATTCTTCATCTCTTGTCAACTTAAGGACTTCAACAGATTTGAAATATTAGAGAGACGTACGTGCTTTCAGTGTTACCTTAGAATTAAGATATTGTTTAACGTCGCTTGAGCACTCCACGTATTTTTTGGCATTTCCTTGAACCTATCGAATGTATATGGAGATTAAGGTGAAGCAAACTTGGTACCATCTTATGAAAGATGTTGAATTTCTTAGACTTTGATAAATGTTGGTGGGGATATAAATAACGTGCCTTACAGCTGACGTATTTCCAATGATTATTAACCACAAAAGCCCCCTGCCTATGATTATCTAATACCAAGGAAATGTTCACTGATTATTTTGTGTTATCATGAACCCTAGGTCATGCCAATAACTTAATTGATATTAATCAAAGCCTTACTAAATGACATTGTTGTCTCCTAGTTCAAGATGATGATGCAAAACAACTTTGATAAATAAATATTTCCAAAATATGATAAAGCGGCTTACTCTTGAACAACTTTTTTCATACTTTTTCACTTTTTCCTTCTTCAATATTATGCACAATTATACAAGTAAATAATTTCTGAATATTTCATGAACAAGTTCCTCACATCAACGTAATATCAAGTGGAACTAATTTGAGAAATCTATTTTCTGATGAATGAATGTAAATGCAAATTACTATTCATTCCTCATGACCTGTTAATTGTCTTGAACAGGTTGCTTTTTTCTTGTTGATAACTGAGCTGAGAAAACTGCATTGCAATTACAGTGTTTATTAGTTCAATGTAATGAAGTGCTATTGGGTGGAATAGTCCAATTATAGAGGAGTTTAACTACTAATATCGTTAACAGTGCTGTATCACAATAATAATCACAAAAAGACGATTCTGTCAATTCATAGATATTAATTGTTCAATGATATGACAAATTCAAAATGATATAAGCATAATCATGTTTACATTTTGCAACAAACATTTTATCATGGTCCTTGAGGGGATGCTGTACTGCATGCATCGATGCCAACAATATCATCCATATTGAGTAATATGTGATGTCTAACTTACTGAAAACATTATAAACTAGTGTTGTTTAAGAACCAATGATTCCTTAAATTTGGAATTATGTTCTTAAGTTTACAACAGTTTAACGATAGAGTCCTTAGTCATCGTGATTTTCATGATTCATGTCGGTCATATAACTTTTCACTCATATACGAGGTGCATTTTTTTCATCGTTTCAAAATGAGTGTTAAACTTTCCTGTGCATGGTAGTTTACAAAAACACATGGTAAGAACTACGCTATCGCATGAATTGTTACATAAGAATTACATATGTTCAAGACCTTCTAACGTTAACTCTTGTAGACACACGTGGAGACAGGCAGACCCTTAACTGTTGTAACAACGAGCAGTCTAAGTGAATTGGATCATAAAACATTCTGCATGAGGATGTATGGCGAATCAAGCTTAAGTATGAAATGATGTTAGAAATGTTAGGAGGGCTTCAGACAGATTGTTAGGTACTGCAAACTTAACCAATGGTAAATGATTTATTTTCCCTAATTTATTTGATATGCATGGCACATATTAATCTTTTGATCATTTGTTTGCAAGTATTACTATCGAATGTGGGTTTGTAACTATGTGTCTCTATCATGTTAAAAGTTCGCTAATGGCTGTTGAGAGCACAGAAAACATGTTTTGAGAAGCCAATTTCCAATCACTGAGGAAGTTACAAATTCGTTCACGCTTTCCAATTAATCAACATAATGTTCTAAAACGGAACATTTTCTTTAATTTATTACTCTAAGTAAAGAATTGCGTAGCTAAGTTAAATGAGCGTGACAAAATATGAGACTTCTGCAGAATTCAATCAGACTACTGTAAGAGCAAACTCAATTTTATGTCAACGATGATACCTTTTAACAAGCAAATCCTTTTACAAATAGACAAGTTTGCGTGTAACATTCAGCACAAGACAGTAAAATAACAACAAGGAGTGAAATTGTGATAGATGAAAACGGACTAGTACCCGGAAACAAACGAGAATTATTTCTTTGATTTTCTGTTATTAAAAAATGACTTATAAGTTCCCTAAATGACATATTTATTGATATACAGTTATGTAGAGCATGTTTGAATTTTTGGTTTGAGTATTTGACTGCAATAAAATTTTCTCTGTTAATACATGTAGCACCCTTTTTTACTTTACCAACAACATGAAATACATGTAGCTTGTTAAATTCAATTCATTCGTCTATACACAAGGCACTCGAGTAGTTTAATTAACCCCCAAACATACTTTCAAATGATTACTTACACCAGTGGCAATGACGTTCAAAACGCAATGAAAACTCTGTAGAAATTAAATGTGACCCAAATAAGTTTCAAGATCAAAACAAAGGGTTTTCACTCTTTCAGAGATAGCTCGCCTGCAAAAAATTGTGTTGATTCTGTTACTGTCTGTTATGCTCAATCTATTTCAATTGAATTTACAGGATGACAGATGTGTTTAGTAAGACATCTCCAATTTATGAAAGCAAAATGAGAAAGAAATTTAATTCAATTTTCAATCAAAGATATACATATTTATCAGATAGTTCTGAGTTTGGGTCTCAAATATTCAATTGACTTGATTTTCCAATCTTCAGCAACACATCAAAATGTCACGAACAATCGACAGTGGTAATTGAATAAGCTTCCTCGAGTGTTTCTATTCACATTAAACAAATTCAATTACATCCGATGTGTCAAAACCTGATAAGGATTGCAACTGGTTTGTACCTATACAACAAATAGTTGCGTTTGTGAAATTTATGGGATTTGTTATTATTCATCTGAGTTAGGATTAGGGCAATTGTGGTTATTTCGTCAAAAAATGTTTCAGCAATCAGGTTTTCTGTGTTGTAAAGAGTTTTAATTTGGTTAAGTTTCCGTTTTCGTTCTTTTTTGCATGGACGAGGTAATTGGATAATAACAATGATCCCTATTCCCTTATCTTGACAAAAATTGATAAAAGTTAACTTTTAAATCTCACGCACTGCAAAATCAGACAAAAAGGTAAATATGCAATAGTCTAATATCAATCGGTCTGAACTTCATTATCTACTACAATGTATTATAGATTTTGATACTAAAAATCTGTTTAATGGATCTTCAATTTCTTCTATGACCCCAAACCATACATGCACATGTAAAGACATTAACATTTTCATTATTTGCATTTTGCTTTTACTTTTATTCGTTGCTTCTCTAATGGGAACAACTCAAAACACATTTTGATTGTGTTCTCAACACATGATGACACATTCTAATCTTTTGAAAGCCATCATTAAATTCTTCCAATTTAAACAAGACTTGCTAATCATTTCACTTCAACAATAATTTGATTACAGGATTGATACACATTCTCTCCCATATAGTACCAGTTTCATTGATTACTTGAAAGTAAAAGTGTGTTCCTTTTTAAACTGTATGAGTGTGTGAATATATATATTTTCCTAATGATAACCGACTTTGTATTTCTTGGAAAGCCAGTGGCTGATTATGCAATATCACATTGTTGAGTTCTAAGAACATGTGGATTAACATTTGTCACGTCTCCAACATCATTTGAATTCATTTAAACCCTGTGTATTTATTGTGTAGCAAGCGTATAGAGAAATCAATATTTAGTTATCTCTCTGTACATCCATGAATGGATGAAATGATTCAAAGATAGAAGCCATTGAAAATATCAAAAGATCCTATTTTGCAGCTTTCATTAGGTTTCAATAGAATTATCTAATGTAACCTTAATTAAAATAGTGTTGAAATTGAGATTTATTGTTTAAAAGAAGTAAATGAAAGTATCAATCATAAGCAGGATGATGTTCAAAACGTTGTCGTTCTGATCTAAAAGATATTTCTTTATTCGAAGATGCACAAAGATACATCAGTGGCCTTACAATTTAAAAAAGATAACGTGTATTAAATTTAACTGTTCGTCTCTCTGTATATCTGACATTAAGTTTGTGAAACCTTGGTTTCGATTGGTTACAAATGCGAGTTTTATACTTGTACATAAGTCCCAGTCTTTATCGTTTTGGTTGTAAGGACGGATCTTTTACCAAAATATTATCCAATACAGGATTAGTTATTAGAATTTTAAAATGTGGTTTGTGCCCGTTAGTGGGCCTAAGCGTAATTGAAGGGTCCGAATAAGGATAACTAGAACATCAATAAAATGCAACCTATTCCTTGAAAATGATTGAAAAGAAGATATTCTGACAGCTGAAATAATTTACTAAAAATCATCTATTTCCTTGAAACCTTGAGATTTTAGTTGCTTTTTGAAAAGCAAAGAGACAAGTGTGTTTGCAAGAGTTTTATAATTTACCTTTTTTGACGGAAACACAACAACAAATCAACAGTTCCATTTTGACAGGTTCCCTCTGACGTAATGTCATGTGGTATGTAACGTGTCCTACAATTGGTTGATTCAGTCTAAATCATTTCCAACAATTTGTCAAAGTTCCAAGTAATTGATTTATAATGAATTTTGTTCTGTTTTTGGATAGAAACTATACTTTAGACTTACCTAATGATGTTTATTTTCTATCAAAATCATTTTGCAATTCAAAGGACTTATGACAGTCAATGAGAATGTTTTTGAGATAATTATTACAACAATTCGAATTCGGCCCGGGAGCATGTTGTACACAGAAATGGATTTTAAAGGGATTAACTTTGTCAAAAGTACCTACCATGACATGCTTTATGATAGAAATGGTTAAAATAATCAAGGTCGGTGAGATATTTCTATCCATAATGTCAGGAACGATTTTAAAACCTGATGTGACATGATTGAAAACCGGACTTAGTGATCAGTAAGTTGCTGATGTGTCATTGAAAAAGCCAAGTAAATTTTGCCCATTTGTCAAGTCATACTTTCCATCTGCAACTAACTTTCGTCAAGCCAAGGCTCTGCTGTTCTACTCTTAGGTCGTTAAGTCCTTTGGTTCATTAACAAAAGACGCAAATATTTCTTACTATATTATATGCATCCTGAAATAAACATCAACTTCCAATTTGATGATGTTATTGCCAAACATACCATGAAGTTTACAGCAGATTTGATAGCTTAGTAAACAAAAATATCACCCAAATGACAGGAAATCAATATGCAGCCTTTTCTTGTCACTGGGAACAGGTTAAAGCATGATATTTGTGATCAAGGGACATGTTTCTACTCTTTCTTTAAAATAGTGACTCTTGACACTGTAAGGCATAAAGAGATGATCTGAAAGTAGTTGGAAACTAATCCTTGCCACTGTCGATCTGGGTCCTATAGTTCATTGATAGAGAAGGTAATACTTCTTTTTATTCGCTATAAGCAACCTGGAAAAACAGCAACTTCCGTTCGAAATTTTGTTATAATGTTAATGCTATGAATAGCATAAAGTATACAGCAGAGAGTTTTAGTAAAACGAAATAACACTTACATGTACATGCTGATAAATCAAAATGCAATTTTTAATTCACACTTGGAAAAGGTTAAAGCGTGCAAGTATGGTCAAAAGACATCTTTCTTCTCAATCCTGTAAACTAATGACTCTTGGAGCTGAATCAATCAATCTTTTATTCAGTAGAAAGGCCTTTGGCCCACGTAGAAAATGAACATATAAAATAAGGTACAGAATTGCATGTTGTCAATCAAAATTTTCCCGTAAGATTAAAGCATCTTTAACAAAATTGGAGATAGATAATACATATGACAAATTACTGCTTTGGAGATTACGAATCATTATTTCTTCATTAATGTACAAAGGTAGATTTTCAAAATATTTTACATGCATATCATGATACACTGGACATTTATAAGGCGTTAACAAGAGATGTTCTGGAAGTAGGTGAAAACTAATCCTTGCCACTCTCGAACTGGGTTATCCATCATGACTAGCTCCATCAAAATAAATATCTCTACGAAGCAATATTCTAATGACACTTGATGCTGCAGGGCAGATGGCGCGTCAAGCACTGAATGGAGATCCTCAGTGGTTGTCGGATTATTGTTAAGACAGATTGGTATACTGACATGTAATTCTCATCTCTTGTCAGCTTAGGACTCCATCAGATTTGAAATATTAGAGAGAAATACGTTCTTTCAGTTTAACTTTAGAATCGAGATATTTATTGACGCCGCTTGAGCACTACACAGATTTAGGGCGTTTCTGTGAATCTATTGAATATATATCAAGAATAAGGTGACGCAAACTCGGTATTCATACCATCTTAGGAATATGTTGAATGTATTAGACTTTGGTGAGGATATGAATAACTTGTCACACAGCTGCATGTCCAATGAGTATTAACCCCAGAGGGCCCCTTCCTATAATCATCTAATACCAAGGTCACTATTTTTTCACTATGAAGGTCATGCCAATAAGAAAATGACAGATTGACAGTTGTCCAATTAGAGGCTTCATTATCTGATCTGACCAAAACGTATTCAACGATAGTGACGTCATAATTCTGTATTACTTTTTGCGATTAGCTGAACGGGTGCAATGTCCCATACCGCCTGCCGCTTTTAGTTTAAAATTCATTCATTAAATTCAAAATCAATATTCACCTTTCAAAATCAGTAACGCCCAAATATATATTGCCAAAATATAGTTTTTGCATAGAGTTATCAAATGCTACCTTTTGTCAACACAGAGTTTTGAAAGTTTGATTGAAAGCAGAAGTTAAGAAACAAACGGGAGAGTTAAGATGCATATTCAGTTTGAATATCATAATTTCTTTAAATAGATGAGCATACAAGCACATGTCAAGAACGTTAAGCAAGGAGGTCGAACCGTCGAAATGCCACGTCACTGTCATCATGATCAACCTTGACAAGTTGAGGATCTTTCGACATCGCTGCGTCGTTATTTTATTTGGTAAAATACTAGCTATAGCTAATGTCTTGGTTTTGAAAATTCAGTCGATACACTGTACAAAAAAAAAGATGTTTTAAGATAAGGATTTTATTAAGATCTGAAGATGTCCGTAAGGAATGCGGAACTATGTCTTCGAAATTGCAAACAATAAGGTACTTAACCAGTGTATTATTACGCATTGTGTCGCGCATGGTTTGATCTTAGTTTCAACGGAATATCACTTCTTTTCGAAAATATTTAAACTCAATATCTTCAAAGTTTTGGTTTATACATTGCTTTGCCCGTGAATAAATTAAAACAATTGAAGATATCTCGTTGAAATATTTATAATATTCAAGACTCATTCGTTATGTATTCCATATATATACATGGTTAAAGCGGTATGCTCTTGAACAAGTATTTGTTTACTCAAAAACACCTCACCTATCAAATGAAAGGCTCCTATATTTGAAACACAGATACTGGTAACGATAAAAGTGACTTTTAATTTTCAATATATCGGCAATCGTCGTATCTTACGTAATTATTTTGTTCCTGATAAATTTCTACACGAATTATAAAAATCAGGTGAGTGAAAAGAGAATACTTCTTTATGTCAACCATAAGCGAAGATGTCATCATTTTCGAAATGTTATTCTTAGATTAACATTATAGTCTTAGAATTACATGATTCCGTTACCTCAAAAGTGGTTCAGAGAATAGTAACACCACTTGTGATTTTCAGGATATCTGCCAACCTGAAACCATCTTCCTACGCAGAGCCTAAAAGGCAAGTTTCCAAACTGTCAGTTTTATGCCTTGCTGCATAGCCTTGAGTTTTCTGTGCTTGCTCTCTAGTCTGTAGGGGCACTATAGCAGCACAGAAAAGTAAATTCTCTGCAACAAGGCATAAAATGACAGTTTGGAAACTGGCCCTTTAGGCTCTGCGTAAGAAGATGACCTGAAACCAGTGTAACAAGAATATTGTCAGTCAGAATCTTCTCAATGTGAATAGATTTATATCAACTGTTTTTATACAAGGTCAAACTATTGTCAGTATGTACAAATATGGAACTGTTGATCTGAATTTATTTAGATTGAAAGAAACTCAACTGGAACCCTAAAACCATTTGACATTTTTACACTATATGCATTGTTGTGTATGGTTTGTCCACCAAACAAAGGAATAATCAACAGAATGCATGTAGTGATTACATTAAAAATGTATTTTTTTTTTGACAATTGTATTCATTGTAGTCAAGTTTTCATCAAGTGATATATAAATCCTACATCAAAGAGCGCACACAACCAAGCTGTCGGCTTCTAATCAATTACAGCCTATACTCTACATATAGTCGTCTCCTGGGAGATCGAAGTATTTCTGATTTACGTTTCTAAACTCATTATTTGTCTGCAGAGATTCACTGCTGGACTTTCTGTCCTCTTTGAACCCCATTAGAGTCAACATCATGCTATCTGTCGCATCACAGGGGACAGTTACTGAAACTTAATCATACACAACCGACACTTGTGATGTGATCTACTACTCATGATTTGATAAGAATCATAGATATACTACTCGAAAGAAGTTAAAGTTCAAACCTATATTTCCTCATGAGATCTTGATTAAGGAAGAACAATTGCTTGGCTATATGCACTGTAGACTCTGTAGCAGTCAAAGAGTGAAATTTTCCCTCTACACTCTGTAGCCACAACGAGAACCTACGCCTTATTTGAGATTACACCCCTTGGGCGGTTATATCCCTTCTCTTTTCAATTGGTTTTAACTCACAACTACCTTCTTATAGGTATTTACCCTTTACACCCCTTGGGAAGTTATTGCCTTTATTTTAGTTGAATGTTATATGGCGTGAGCTCCATCCGCGTAGGTTGGTTATAGCATAACCACCTTGGTCGGTTATAAGATTGTAAACAATCGCAAACATTTGAAGGTAAAATTTGGAGTTTTAATCAAACAAGAAAGTTAAGATTTACAATCAACGAAAGTGGGATTCGAACCAGGGACCTCTATGTTGTCACGCAGCGCTCTTACCTGTTGAGCTACCGATGATCCATGCTAGTTGATGTACATTTTTGTGTGTCATGTTTGGCTTTTCATTTTTCCCTATAAATATATATTAATATTGCAATAAAACCTTTTTTAATGTAAGGAATCAGGTCTTTCGTTCTAAAACCCTAAGCAGGGGGTATTGTAAGTAGTCTAAAATAGTATTCTTATAAAGACATATCAAACCCGCAAAATGGATCACTAAAACGTTTTTCAATTATTTGTATGTCAACCAATTTAGTTAAACACCGTAATTAAAAAGTTTTTATTGTAAGAAATCAAGCGTTTATTTCTATAACCATAATCTGGTGGTATTTTAATTATTTTTTCTAATCAAGACATGATAAACCCGCGAATGATATCAGTAAAACGTTTTAAAATTAATTGCATATAAACAAATGAGGATGAAACCATTGAAGGAGTCTTCCGCGGGAGTGTAAGTCAAATAATAACCCGTTTGCCTCGGGTTATGGAAATAACCTCTGCTCGGGCTACGCCCTCGAGAGGTTATTTTCCATAACCCCTCGGTACCGGGTTATTATTTACTACTTACACCCCTTGGGCGGTTATATCCCTTCTCTTTTCAATTGGTTTTAACTCACAACTACCTTCTTATAGGTATTTACCCTTTACACCCCTTGGGAAGTTATTGCCTTTATTTTAGTTGAATGTTATATGGCGTGAGCTCCATCCGCGTAGGTTGGTTATAGCATAAAATACAGCAGTGACGTCACTCCATTGTGTCAATCGTACATTATCCTTCAGGAATCTACTGCAACTAAATGGGAAGTAAAGATTTGAGAGACAATCCCTTCGACGTTCTCATTATTAGTTGGCATAATTTGATTACGTAACATTTAATTTCATTTTCATTGAAAAACAAAATAACACGTTGAGATTAAGCAATTTTATTGAACACACAACGTGGACAATTTCCATTGAAAATGTAACCTTGTCAAGCGTTGTTCTCTAAATACATCTAATGTATATCGCAGCGCCTCTGGTATCCATCGTCAGCCACAATCATGGTATTTTGTGTTAGTCTGCCGTTGTTAGGACGAAATTGATTCCAAGAAGATTCAGCATTGTTTTCAGTATCTTCTGATGATTCTCTCTCACAAGTATATTCCTGGTCAAAATAATAGTTTCCTTCTCTATGTAGAATATCTTAGAGATATCCAATCAAACAACATTTCACACAGTTGTCGATGTCAAAATTCCGAGTAATACTATCGTTCACTTTTCGAATGAATCTCCTGAGAATGACATTCTTCTCCTCTTCAGTTATTTCTTTTAACGTTTTCTTGAAAGAACGTCTCTTTCATTGCATTGGTAGGTTTTCCTACTTCGTCCCAGTTTTTGCATGTTTATACAGTCCATTGTTCCCGTCTTTGTTCTCTTGGAAAATCTGGAAAACAAACAAAATTATTATCAACTCTTGTTCAGAAAATGTTTGAACTCTGCACTAACCTTGTTTAGTTTGGTTGACAATTTAGCAAAAGTAGAGTGACAGCATTCCTGTAGTTCAGTCCCTTTAAAATATCCTAAATATATGATACTAAACTTAGAGTTTGAATAATATGCAACATGAAAATTAAAATCATTTAGAATCACTTGCTTGTAAAGAGACTTATTCATGTTTATCAAATAAAACATAACACTAACGTTAATCATCTGTATAGTAGATAGAAATAAACTTACCGTCTTCAACAGGTCATGTTGGTTTCACTCGTTGGCACAGCAAACCGCCCGTTGCTCCCTTCGAATTCATTTGGACCATGAGATGATATTCGCTCGTCATTCGATGAAATAATTTAGTTTTCGGCGTACATACATGTGCATGAAAACGATTTGCCCCTTTCTGTGTGGCTTGTGTTGAAACATCATCGTCTGATGAAATATTATCAAATTGAAGATACTCGGACGTTGTTCCCTCCAGAAGCACCAACTTACCGCACATAATGTCAAGGTATAACAATTACAACGTCCCTTTTATACTAAACCAAAACGATCACTCTCGTCTAGAACCATTTGCACGTGCATTAAGAATGTACTGGCTATATAGTTGCGTCGCACGTGCATTAGGAGTGTTCTGGCACGGTGGTTATGACGCGTACAGTTTTCACGTGCATTAAGAATGTACTGGTATATCAGATTTGGGCATCTCAAAGGTTTTTAAGGAAACTTTTTATTGAACCATGCCTCTTGTTTGATTGAATTTCTGTTAAATTAGAGTATTATCACATGGAGCCAATGTTGAATGTTATAAAAACCTAGGCTGTATTTTAAGTCAGATAACATACGCGTAACCGTCCATTCGAGAAAAACAATGAACTCGCCGCTTCGCGGCTCGTACATTCTTTTTCACGAATGGACGGTTACTTGTATGTTATCCTTAATATAACCACCTTGGTCGGTTATAAGATTGTAAACAATCGCAAACATTTGAAGGTAAAATTTGGAGTTTTAATCAAACAAGAAAGTTAAGATTTACAATCAACGAAAGTGGGATTCGAACCAGGGACCTCTATGTTGTCACGCAGCGCTCTTACCTGTTGAGCTACCGATGATCCATGCTAGTTGATGTACATTTTTGTGTGTCATGTTTGGCTTTTCATTTTTCCCTATAAATATATATTAATATTGCAATAAAACCTTTTTTAATGTAAGGAATCAGGTCTTTCGTTCTAAAACCCTAAGCAGGGGGTATTGTAAGTAGTCTAAAATAGTATTCTTATAAAGACATATCAAACCCGCAAAATGGATCACTAAAACGTTTTTCAATTGTTTGTATGTCAACCAATTTAGTTAAACACCGTAATTAAAAAGTTTTTATTGTAAGAAATCAAGCGTTTATTTCTATAACCATAATCTGGTGGTATTTTAATTATTTTTTCTAATCAAGACATGATAAACCCGCGAATGATATCAGTAAAACGTTTTAAAATTAATTGCATATAAACAAATGAGGATGAAACCATTGAAGGAGTCTTCCGCGGGAGTGTAAGTCAAATAATAACCCGTTTGCCTCGGGTTATGGAAATAACCTCTGCTCGGGCTACGCCCTCGAGAGGTTATTTTCCATAACCCCTCGGTACCGGGTTATTATTTACTACTTAATCAGTATATGATGGATATGTTTCTTTTTTGTCCGTTGGCAATACAATCAATAAAGACAGCGTGACTTTCAGTAAACAGCATCATTACTACAAGCAATCAGCAATTGCCAAACAAAACATGTATTTGGAAACGGCGCAGTATCCATTACTGGATTAGAATCCAATAATGTCCATTATCATCCAATTTTCATGAGGTTCATCATTGAAGTTTCTAAAAACAGCATGTGTTTGAAAGCATTTGTGAATACAATTGTCTGTACAACTACGAAAATCCTTTAATCGAACTGATGCAATCCTTTATGATATGATTATCATTGAAAAATGAGTTTTAATTCTGTATTTACTGCATATAAAGGAAACGTACGCTTATTGTGGATACATAGATTGAATTAGTAAGAAACGGTAACAACAGTTATAACATGCAATTACAGAACTATTTGGTTAAAACACGATGTTCACATCGCTTGAAGATGTTGATCTAATTTAAACGCCACTTAATGGGAGATAACCTGTACCCAAAGAAATAATTCAGCTACAAGCAAACTAAGTGTTTGTTAGCTAATAGAATATAACCTGTACCTTCAGATGAATAAAGCATTAAGAAAAATGAAAGTTAGAGATTAGGATTAAGCACTCAAAGTAAAACTCACACATGACTATGTTTTTTTATGTTGGATCATTAACCATTTCCAAGTGTTGTCAAAGAAATGTTTACGGACATTCTAGAACATTGAATAAAAAGTCGAAGGAAATTCTATAGTTGATTTATCTTCTATATTTGACAACAGCGACGTTTCGGTATAGATGCTTGCAAATGATATTAGGACCTATACCGAAACGTTGCTTCTGTCAAATAAATATAGATTTAAACCAGTGATTTTCCAATCGACACAACAACAAAATTTGACATTACATACACTCCGACTAGCACCTAGGTGTCCGGCAATGAAGATAAAGAATTAAGCTGTAGCAGTGTTGATCAAATTAAATGGAGCCATGCAGTTCTGATGAAAACCTAACACTGTGACACTATTCCAATCAGATGTAATTTCACTTAACAATTCCGACAACTATTCAGATAAATGCAGGGAAGAAACATTTAAGAAGTCTATTTTAAAAGGATAAATCAAATTAACTGATTGCGTGAACAAAAATGTTTAATTTTGTTTGGATAAAGCTACTTTGGACACTGTATGCCATAAACCTGTGAATCAACTAATGATCGATAATAAGTTCTGGTTAAGATTGTCCTTCAAATCAACTCAATGTTTACTCAATCTTCATTGAAATTCATTCAAATGGCATTTTCACTTTAGCTGCCTGTGTACGTGTTTAAAACAGATATCTTTTGCTATGTACATTTACAAGTTTTCTATGTGTTGCTTTTAAAGGGGCAGTAGCACGTTTTTTGATAATTTTATATTTTAAAATTTTCACTGATAATTATAAGTTAACGCTAGATGTATTGTTTTGACAGTGTCAAAAATCTTATTACACAATCCAATCGTCCATAGTCAGAGGACAAAGTATGAAGATTCTCATAAAATCCATTGGCGGCCATTTTATTGTGAACACCTTTAATTCATATTGTTAAGAAAAAGGAATCGCAAAGCTAAACTTTACGTTATATATTTGAGTTAGTACTGCTCCATTTAGTTTAAATACATTGTCTTTCAATTGGAACCATTAATTTTCATTTTCCCGACATCACCTTATATTCCCCCTAAAAACGTGCTACTGCCCCTTTAAAGGAAAGCATATACGTTTGCATCTTAGAAGTATGATTGTGACAACCCTATTCCAAACCATTTGCAAGTTCCTTGACATTTAATATGTTCTTCTAAGACACAAACAAGCCTACATTGTCATAAAGTAAATAAAGCATAAACCTCGAAAGATTCATGCACTTGCTTTTGCACATACAATCCAAACAGAAACATCTATTGAAATGATGCTTTTACCCTCATCTGTTAGTCGTGACTTTTAGAGCAGTGATGCCTTGACTAAATGAAGGTCAAGCGAAAAATGCCATGAACCAATTTGATGTCGTTGATGGAACAAAGGACGCCAATGATATCTAATGTTTGCTCATCCGAGGTACTACGTTTATTTGACAATAAATTGTTTTCTATTTTGTTGTCGGCGACTCTTAAACAAAAAGTATTAGGCTCAGTTTCGTTGTTTGTTTGAGTAGTATTGATTTGTACCGAAATGTCAAAGCAAAATTCCGACCGAAATATCTTTCTTACAGCAAGTTTGCTTGCAAATGTGAAATAATATCATCCTCAAATGACATCAATTACAATGTCTCAAGAGGAAGTGTCCTGAAATCTTCACGGGAAAAGAAAACCGGCCAGTTTTTTGACGGCATCATGGGAGACTATGATAAATCTCCACCTGAACATATAACGTTTGTTTACAAAGAAAAGTAAGTTCCATTGTTCTCGCCAAACACTAAAGGAGTTTTGTTTAAAAAAATTGACTCCAAATTGACATTAATTGGAAAGTCGCTGTAAATAGAATAAAAATGTAAAAGTATTTAAACAGTACACATTTGTATTCAATACTAGGCTAGCGAGTAAAGATAGTTAAGATAGTACTTCCCAGTGACATATGCACGACATTATTTGACTCGTGTTAAATGCTGATCAGGAGCTTTGTCTTGTTTGACACTAATGATGAGATGATGTATATGTTTCCCCGTAAGCTCTACAATCAATTAACAGAGCTTAACTTCACAAAACTCTCATCATAACGTATTGCTATCAACAAGGAGACATTGTATTTGCAAATATTACATTCACAACATTTCATTACGCAACATGCCATAGTGGGCTTAATCAATCATGCGCGCAGACATATATTTTTTAAGGGATTAATTAGATCTAATATCAAGTATTCTTTTTAGACATTTTCTTGCAGAGACATAACTTGTTTCATTGTTGAGACAAAAACGTTCAGGCATTTAAAGTTTGAGGTTTGATTGAGTTCCATGAAATATATACAAAACGCTTTAAACTAATTTTTAGCTCATCTGGCCTGTAAGGCCCGATGGGCTTATGGCATGGCATGGTGTCCGGCGTCCGTCCGTCCGTCCGTAAACTTTGTGGAATTTCGACTTCTTCTCCAGAACCATAAGGCCTAGAAAGCTGAAACTTTGTGTACAGACTCCTTGGCTAGTGAGGATTATAAATTGTAGCTTCGGTAGCCCTGTGACCCCAAATAAGGGCCACAGGGGCCACGCCCTAAAAACCTATTTTCATCTTCTTCTCCAGAACCAAAAGGCTAAGAAAGCTGAAAGTTTGTGTACAGACTCCTTGGCTAGTGAGGATTATAAATTGTAGCTTCGGTAGCCCTGTGACCCCAAATAAGGGCCACAGGGGCCACGCCCTAAAAGCCTATTTTCATCTTCTTCTCCAGAACCATGAGGCCTAGAAAGGCAACAGGAACGTCCTTCAAATCTATTTTCATCTTCTTCATCTTCAAACAGCAAAAGCGTATCTTCAGTAACTGATACAACCATACAGGCCTGCACGTTTTCTGGTGCTGCACTGGTGCTTTGACAAAGCAGCTGCGATGCTCTGGAACACGCTTCCAATAAATCTGGGAGAACCTGCAACAATAAATAGCTTCAAAGAAAGTCTCAACACATCTATTTAACATTGCTTCCATACAGTGATGTGTTCTCCTTGTGAAGCGCTTTAGAGTGATCATTACATACCTGATATAATTCCAGGAACAAATTGCTTTAAAACGCAACTTTAGCCTTGTCAGAAAAAAGTTTATCCACGTTCAAATATAAAAAATCACCGAAACTGTTTCATCTTTACAAAATAATGACTTTTTGGTTTTCATGAAGACAGAAGACAACAAAGTGAAAGAACCAGAAAAGCATAATAACTTGTATCAATGAATTATCATTTTCTGCGAAGACCACTTTTGAATTCTTGTAATTGAATTTACCTGCAACACGAGATATTCTACATCCCAGTTGATATGCAGTATATAAGAAGACTACATTTATTACATTAACTACACGAAGCATGAGATACTAATTGTCATCATTTATCTTTGTTTTCTTTCTTTTGATTCTATAGATGAGTGAAAAGGGTGGAACGTTTAAAACCCTCGATCTTTTCATTCAGACCTTGCGGTTGGAATGATAGGAGCTCAAAAACCATCTCAGTTCTAGAGATCCCCTGGAATGAGTGGTTCTCCCTGCTCCAGGATTTTGTTTAAATTAAGCAATAATTTAGTAAGTTAAATCGCTCTTTGAATGGTGAGAGAGGTTGTAGTGGTGGGATACAGGCTATAGTTGACTTATCATGTGTTGATGTCCAGAGTAAAAATAGGAAATGCTTTCTTGGCAAGACCAGTCTTGACTATTAACTTTAAACTTAACCTCATCTGCCAAAGCCATAGCCCAAAATCAGAAAAACTGCATTAATATTAACTTATTTCAAAATTCATTAAACAGTGAGTGAAAGTGAGTTCTTATGAGTGACAGGACCTTTCAGACTCTTAAATGAATATCTCAATCACTTGCATTGCATGATATTTGATGACTATTATATCATAACTCGAAATTGCCTTCTGAAGAGTTTTTATTGCGAATGAAATAAAACTGCCATGAAAGCTCATCAACTCGTATGCATCATAATTTCCTTTAGGCATGTGTGACAGGAAGTCAATGCAGCTTAATGTTTTTTTGTGGAAATCAAACTGAAATGATTTCACAGAGTGGATCTTCGAGTTTGCGATGATATAAGAATAACTGATTTTTACCAGCACACTTTATGATACCAAAGAGTAATAATTTTATCTGCTTATTGTTTTGGGCTCTTAAGTTATCTTTTGTCTGCTTGCATAAACTCATTATTTGATTAAGCTGTTACCGAGACGTTTGATCGATATTCATGATTATTTTTGTTATATGTTTTCATGCTAAAGAACAGTAAACCTTTTATAAACAAATATATTCTGCTAATCCAATAACATGGACAGGGTTTGATTTTCTTCAGAAGTACATACTGGATGGGGTTTTATGTATCCTTCACATATTTAAAATATAATATCATTCATTTATTAAATTGGAATTAAATTGGAAGAAAATTGCCACACTATTTACATCAGATAAATACTTGAATACTAAAAATCGTCGTCTCAAATCGGATCATAAAATAAAAAAATAAAATCAAACCTGTGTTTTCATCGTCATAGCTGTTCTTTTTATGTTCATTAATGACAATTCCCATGGCAAATGGAACGAAGATAAACGTACTTGAATTCAATCTAAATGATGGATATTGTAGGCCCACTGTTGCATGTACCATTTATGTAATCTATACAAATACATGGTCTGTTTGCTGAAAGCTTGAAGTAATGATGAGTGTTTAGTGAAAGTCATGCTATGTTTATTGATTGTATCGCTCGGTGGTAACAAGGGTAACATATCCATCATCTCCTGATTAATGGCAAACAAGACAAAGCTCATATTTGGCGTTTCAGCGAAGTTAAATATTTACTTTGTCTTTCTATTTTCTCCGTTCCTGTTCTGTGTGTGTGTTTAGTGAAGTAATGGTATGTATATTAATGTATGGCTAGATTGAAACAAGCTGAACATTTCAATCATCTAATAGTTAATGTCAAACAAGTCAAACCTTCACCTTTACATTTCAGAGAAGCAACATATTCAGGAACTAAACATTTGACAAGGGAACGATTTCTCAATTGTGTAAAAAGAATAAGATTTGCTTTGAATATGACCTTTAACCCATTTCGAGCAATATAAATAAATCACACTTAAAAAGCCTGTTTTAAAGTAGTCTCGGTCTACTGCCAAGCAGCAAAACATACACATCAAACAACAGACCTACAGAATTGACACGATTAGACATATTTATAAGACGATTATATTTCTTCAGATGAGGACATTTTCAAAAGTAATATTCAATTTTCAATGAGACATATTCAAAGAGAGTACAGTTAGTTGGCGCCTGAAATGAGAAGAGAAGTCCTTTACATCAAACATGCCATATCCTTAATCATTGTGCTTACATTGTCTAGGAAAATAAGAAAATACATCGATTATCAGAAGCATCCCTCTCAAATTATAAAGTTTAGCATGTATTCAATTAAAGATCATTTCTCAAACCAGTTGTAGAAGTCATTATTGAGAGCTGAGGCTTCATGCTATCTAAAAAATGTGAGCAAGTTTTGTTAATATCCATAATTACCTAAACTAATTGTTCTGTTATCAAGAAAACACTGATATGGGTTTAATCTACTTTCTTTTCAATTTATTGTAATTTGTCAAACCATCAGGGATTTATGTATATTTATGTGAAAAAAATAATCATGATTTACGGTTTCAAGGAAATTGCAACGATAGTGGTCTTTTAAAACTTCCCCAAAAATCAGTTAATGTTAAAGTGCTTCCATGCAGCGAACAAAAACTGGCGTTTTGTCCAATAAATTTCGCATTTTCTGGTAACTCTGATTTTATATGACTTTCACATAATGACTTGAAATTGCGTACTGATGAGTTTTCGATTCAGTTGAAATAGAACTGTCAGGAAAGTAAATCAACTCAAAAGCAATATCATTTCCTTTATAAATGTGTGACAGGTAGTCAATTTTGTTTAAAAGATCTTCTTGGAAAAAACTTTTCAATCTACTGAACTGAAAAGTAAGAGCAGAAGACGAGATGGATGAGTTTGATTTAACCTTGTCATAGTTATCCCCTGCATATCGTTGGATATATATGTTAGTTTTCGTACTCTACATGTTAAGTATAGATTCGAAAGTTTTCTTTCATAGCCTTTTTGTTGGCCAATATACAAAAGTAATGATTTAATGTATTTTGTATCATTTGAAGTATTGGGTGAAACACTGATAAATAATTGGAAGTTTCAGTGAAACACAAATTTGCAATTTTGATTCGGGATGACATCTCACTAACTATATGGTCTAGCTTATTGAAACTTGAACAATCATCATGTATATATGCCTTCTTCAAAAGTTGGGGCTGTTCTACAAAACACAAATTACAATACACTTCCCAGGGCAAACAAAATGATCTACAATGAGTTTGTGTTGAACGAATTCATAACTACGTATTTGTTTGATTATTTCCAACTTTATATTTTGTTACGGGTTGAGGTGAATCCAATGGTTTATTGACTTCGGAACAGTTATGTTCACCGAGGCGACATTGGATTCACCGATAACTGAAGTCAACAACTGTTTTATTATATGATTTATGAAAGTTTCAGTTATTTTGAAAATTATTCAATTATCTTAAGTTTTTTGGAAGCAACTCTTTACGGCGCTCCTCATAGTGGCGATCTATTTTAGCTCCAGGTCATTGGATTGTTATGTTGACCTCGCGTGACGTTTCCCGCGGTCAACATTAGGTTTGATCATTGTCGGTGACCACCTTCCTCGACCAATCAGAAGACGGATCACTCGTCCATCATATACTAAATCTATATATAATTTACATATCTCCGCCGGTACAAGACAGGGTAAGTTAATAACATATTTATCAACTTATGTTCAAGGACATTTTCTCATTCGGAGGTCAATAAACAACGGTCGTTATAGTTTCAGGGAAAAAGTAATATATGAAGATCTGTACGTAAATCAACTAAACGTAGTTATCAAGTAAATTATGCATATCATTTACAGATATAAATCCAAAATTACATTTTATGAAAAATGATAAATTGATGCATTAGTGATCTTTTGACCACTTAACTGATTGCATAATGGTTGAAGTGTATATACACATGCAAGAGATGATTTTATTCAATGCATCACTATAACTAATGATATTAATAAATGATGATCTTCTACACCTAAAGTATATTGGGGTAAAAACACATTCATTGTCAATTTATTTTTTCATTGAAACGTGTATTAAATGAGAAGTCGATATCTTTTACAACTTAATGACGTGGAATCTCTGAACATGGATTAAAATTGAATTTCTGTTCAAAGTAAAAAAGTCCTGTTTCTGTCCTTAATTATTTCCATTAAGCTGGGTTGTTTTACGATCTGCACATCGACAAATTCATAATCTAGTTGTTCGTCTCTTCCAATGTAATTCGAAGAAGCAAGACAGGTCTTTTTCACTGGTTGCTCAGTACGATTGACTTTGTAAACAAATGTTGACTGAGTGTCAAAATAGTCATGCTCTGAAAACATCTGTGTCTTTGTCTGCGCAGCGCAAGGTGTTTCAATATATTGTTACTGTAAGATAAGAAACGTTTACCTCTTACTCACTGAACAGTTGCGTGTACATTCATATCTTCTTGTTTAAAGGGGCAGTAGCACGTATTTAGAGGAAATATAAGGTGATGTCACGAAAATGAAAATTAATGGTTCCAATTGAAAGACAATGTATTAAAACTTAATGGAGCAGTAATAATTCAAATATATAACGTAAAGTTTAGTCATGCGATTCCTTTTTCTTTCACAAAATGAATTAAAGGTGTTCACACAAAATGGCCGCCAATAGATTTTATTTAAATCTTCATACTTTGTCCTCTGACTATGGATGATTGGCCTGTGTTATGAGATTTTTGACACTGTCAAAATAATACATTTAGTATTAACTTACAATTATCAGTGAAAATTTTAAAGTATAAAATTATCAAAAAACGTGCTACTGCCCCTTTAACGTTATCATTATCTTCCTCAGCTCCACATTATCTTTTCTCTGTTTATTGTATTAAACGCATTCACAAATAACTGGAAAATGTGTCAACATTGTAATTGTCAACATGAAGCTCGGGAGTGGTAACCTACAAAAACAATCGACAAAACGTCATTTGGAGAAAAAAACCTATTGAGGCCATTTGATAACTCAACCTTATGACTCAATGTCTACTATTTTTAGTCCATTTTACTTGATATTTTAGATTAGAGTTTTGTATAATAAGCTTCTTATTTGACATTGTTTTGATATAATTGATATCATAATTTACTATCAAGCAAGTCATTGGACCCTTTAAAGCTTGTCGTTTTATAGTCACAATTTTGAGATTTTATGGACGCCTCTATTTATTAGGTATGTATCAAACAAATTCCTAGATTTTAGTATGTCCTCTCGACATAATCACAAAGTCACGGTACCTGGATACTGATGGAAACGAAAACCTTCTTTGCTTGAAATTGAACATTTAAAAGATATGTGCATGTGGAATAATGTGTAGTTCCTTGTTTTGAGATATAATTCAACTCCAATCAAAAGTATAGCCAGCCGTTTGCAGTTAAAACGGATATTTTATTGATGCTTTTGTATCTCGATGCGCCGTTTACACACATTAACATGCATATACATACACATACATGTACGTAGATGTAAAATGTGAAAAGGTAACTTCCATATAAAAGGGGAAATGGTTCTTTGAGATTTAATTTAAAAGACTTCAAAAATAATATTCGAGTCACCGAGTTGAAGTTTGTCTCTCCGGCCCCAAAACATACAGACTGTAAAATCATATATTTTCGCTGGGCATTATTTTCGCGCATTTATCAAAAGGGACATATTCGCGCGGTGTATTTTTCAAGCAAATCATTCCAACAAAATATTATTTTATATCTCTTCCTACGAAAGTCATGTAAAAATCATTTATCTCATTTATAAAGCGACCCTCTTCCAGCACGAGAAAGAAACCGCTCGCGATCGGCAAAGGACATATGTTTGTAATGAACATTACATTCGATTACTTACAGTGTTTTATTAATATTTTAAGGCAATGCCATTTTCATCTTAGTTAAAAGCGATATGATTGCATTTGTTTGTGTTATTTTGTCAAAAGTTGCTCCACTTGAACCGATTTACACATCATTTGCATCTAGATATCTTAACAAACGTTCAATGAACGTAGCGGCAAGTATGTTTGAAATTTTGTAATTTTCAGTTCGGCCAAGTGACTCCTTTTTCTTACACAAATTGAATTAAAGGTGTTCACACAAAAATGGCTGTCAGTGGATTTTATGTCAATTTTTATAATTTGTTCTCTGACTTTGGATGACTGGTTTGTGTAATGAGATTTTTGATATTTTCAAAGTTACACATTTAGCACTAACTTACAAAAATCAGTGAACATTTTAAATATAAAACTTTCAAAAAACGTGCTACTCCCCCTTTAAGTAACAATATAATCAAACTATATGAAGCAGAAATAAAACAAATATAATAATGTTAAGCATGTGATTCCTTTTTCTTATACAAAATGATTAATAGTTGATCACACAAACATGGCGGCCAATGGACTTTATGTGAATCTTTATACTTTGTTCTCAGATTATGGAATATTGGTTTGTGTTAGATGATTTTTGACACTTTCAAAATAATACATTTAACATTAACGTACAAATGTTATTGAAAAATTGACAATTTTGAAAAAACGTGTTACATGTACTTCCTCTTTGAAATATGTGCAAAATGATAATTTTCCAAAAAGAACAATAATCATGCATGTATATCTGTTGTGGAAAATAAAAATATTGTTTTGATCATTTTGTTAGTTTTGTTTGTTTACCGAGTCTGTCCAAATTAGAAAACAGTAAGATACTTTTTTATCTGCAGCAGTTATGGAACTAAAATTCTTTTAGGAAAGAACCTAACCATGGACCGGAGCAATCATTATATATAGTTTTTATCTAGTCCAATTATTAACTTAAATATCAACGTTTACATGATAATGATCTATTTTGGATTTGTTAACATTTTACAGCTCAACACAATGCAAGAAACAGGTTAAACATCTTAGATTTCCTAACCGAGGTGTGTCCCTTTGAACATGACGCGTCAAAATAATTATTTTAAACGATCATTTTTGACATTCTTAATGCTAAAAACCGCTGACAATATAGACAATTGGACAAAAACTTTAATAAGCATTGTTTTAAATTTGAAAATAGATGTTGTAAAAGTTTGTAGTGCAGTTAATGATTAGAAGAATACAAAGAAGCGTACTGCCAGAACCACGAAATTTCACAAACTTTTTTGATAGTAGAATAAATCTATTATTATGGCCGAAAAGGGCATAATCAATGCGACATGATGTTACCTACGTTGTTATGAAAGTTTTATGAAATTAAGACCCATAGTTACCGAGATATTTACAACTAGTATAAAACTACATGTAGTTTACAAGCTATCATCAGTGGAAATTTCACAAATTCGGTACAAATTTAGTAAATCTTTGGTCAAACTGACTGCAACGTGTTTGCAGTTGAACCGTAATATCAAATGCAGTTTAAAGTTCTAAACTATAGATATAACAATAGACTTTGATGTGATGATGTTAATATATGTGTAAATGATACAACAACGTCCCTTCGTGTATATGGCTACAACACCCCTTCTGTTTGGGAATAACACGGTGATGCAGTTTGTGAAAGGAAGTGATGAGAAGCACGTGCAATAGGTCTATATCGTCAACTATAATCCATGCACGTCAGGGTCGACAAATGCTTGATAAGGGTATTACTGATTTCAGTAAACATTCCCAGTATTGCATCAAATTCAATGACACGGTGCCGCGTCTACCTCAAGATGATCGATATAGTTTTATTTGCATGTTACAACCTGGGATGTATAGCACTATGCGCTTGTACGACTACTTGGTGTTAACAACCGACCGTGTGTCTGTGGAATCAGTACAACTCTCACAGCCCAAGAAAAGGCAAATTTATAGGATATATACTACTCGTTACGTCATGACATCAAGACAACCATCTCAGTGTAACGCGTCTCAGAATTAGGTTCAAAACTTACTTACATACCTACACTTACTGCCCCCACCAATACGGCTTAACTCCCCTACAGCCATATTTTGTCAATGATAAACTTCTCTTATGAAATATAATTCAAATTATCTTCGACCTGGCATATTTCTAGTGCGTCTGCTTCTTAGTTAAGATAAGGTTAATGTTTAGAACGTGACCATATTTAGCGATTAAAGATCCCCGGAACCTAAGAACTGTAATCAATATAAACCACGGACCCAGTACCCAATATCTCAGCTGTCTAGAGACAGTAGTTTCAGAAGAAATATTGAAAATGAATAGTTATGCCACCAAAAACTCACTCGAACTCTCAGGCCTGATGTTTTAAAATGTTGTTTATACAGTCATGTATGTATGTTAACGTGAACATTCTCTTATATTTCTAAACCGATATAGTCTGACTATTTCATCAATAAAATTTCAATGCGGAACTATAATCTCACAATAATGATAGTATATGTTATTTAACTAACGAGTTGTCGCCACAACTGGCAGATCTTACCTTCTAAGCATAAACAAACTAATCTGAATCGCTCTATTCATAGCTATCAACCCACTTGTATGATTACAATGAATACGTTTTTCACTATGATATAAATGTATCTGTTATGTTTTTGTTGTTGTTGTTGTTGTTGTTTTTGTTTTTGTTGTTGTTGTTGTTGTTGTTGTTGTTGTTGTTGTTGTTGTTGTTGTTGTTTGTTTGTTGAATAAAAATTACATTTAGGCAAAAGAAAAAAAACATGACATAAAATTGTATCGTTGTTATATGTAGTAAGGTTTATTTATCTACAACGAACTATTGGTATGTCATTAGTCCTTATCTCTTCAACTAGCGGAGTGGCAGGACCATAAACAGATGCTGGTCAGATACTACTCCGAGTTCTTCATCTTAACAAACTCTGAAAATAATTAAGACATGTTAATCATGTGAAAGTCGATTCAGATTTTTGTAATTATAAATAACCATTCAAGATAAACAAAATATACAGCTAGAGACTATGATGATATATAATCTTGTATCAATTTATCAATATTTTTAGAAAATTAGTGCATATTTAATCATTAACACTTTCTCAAATCAAAGGGACTTGTTTTAAAAATGATGTGATTATCTCATCGGATGTGTAAGGAAAGCATAACATCAGCAAGGGTGCCAAAAAATAAGTTTTATCACCACTCTAATGACATAAATTTACCATGAACAAATAATCCCATGACGATATGGGACAAAGCTAACAAATCTAAACGACAGTTTAGAGACTGTTATTCAAAAGCAGTAAACTTATATAGCGCCCTGGGATTGTCAACACTGCTAGCAGCGAACAAACAAACATAAATAGTTCATACCTTTATAATCAACTCTTCCGTCACCATCAATATCTGCTTCGCTTTTAATCTCATTCACCTCTTCTGTTGTCAACGGATCACCTAAAATTACCATGACCCGAGTCACCTCAGATTCATCGATGACCCCATTGCCGTCCATGTCCCACACCTTGATAACTTGTAGGAGAGCCTCATCCGTGGAAGCGTCTGTCATCCTCCTCCCCATCAATGTTAGAAACTCTTTGATGTCTAATTTCTCATTGCCTGTACATACATGTATATCAAATGATGACAATTTTGGAAATTCATAATTTTTTACATATACATGTACAAGGAAGTCATTTTCTTGATAAGTCGTAAATATGATTACAAAAGAATTTAATTAAAATAATCGATTCATTAATTCTTCATCATTTAAATCTAAAAAATGAATAAAAAACAAGTGAGAAGATATAATCCTTTTGCCAGTTAGAAGTACATCTAAGAAAGTGTCACAATAAAAAACGTTTACATTATTGATACAAGGATAGATATATAAACAAATATTTTACAAAAAGAGAATTAATGAGCAAACATATCTATTAAGAAGTCATCTGGACGACGACAATAACCACATTGAATACCGTTTGCGCGTCAGCACATAGTATCGACCAAACAATCAAACTTTAGTCAAGTTAATTTGAAGGGGCACTGATTATTTACTTCAAGCTTCATTTAGGACCTTATCATAATTACGGGTCATCTTATAGCTTAATAGGATAAGTGTTTTCTTGTTTATTTGTCTTGTTCAGTTTATTTCTATATGTTTGTGTCAGAGATGAGAACAAACAATGGATAGAGAAGAAGAGGATGTACGAGACATTTGTTAGGGATATGAACATGGTCATAGATTGCTCGCGGCGTCTCAGGGCTTCACAAATGTAAATATTGCCCCTCCTTCACGTAACAGTCACCTGAAGAAGGGGAAAGAAGTAGCATTTTAACGTCGAGGGAGTCACAAGAAAAAGGAGAAAGAAGTGCCGAAACGCCGTGAGAAATCAATAAAAAAGTTGTCAACCATAACGTTTGACATATAATGTAACACAAACGTCTTACTGACACTAAAAAATATCAAAAAGATACACTGTGCAAAAGTATAACAAATATTTGCATCAATGTAAAATTATCATAGTTTCTTTGAAACTTCAGAGCAATTCAATTTCAAAAGACAGTTCCCAAATATTTGTTCCAAATAGCTACCTCGACAACTTCACTTTTGATAATTTTTCCACTACCCGCTGATTCCTATAGTTTTTATTTCGAAAATTTAAAACTGTTTCTCTGCATATAAATAATGATAATATGAATAATTAATGTTCAAAACATGTTCACGACGCTACAGTAGATGTACAACTTAGAAAATTGCATAGAAAATGTATCAATATTAAATATTTAAATTTGGTAAGTAAGACACATTATAGTGTTTATACACCCTCTCCACTTTGATAGGAAAAAGCTGATATTGTGTATCAATTGATTTCATTAGAGTAAATACATTCAACTTACAGTCGGTATCCACTTCATTGATAATATTCTTTATCTCTGTCTGAGTATGTGTCTGTCCTAGTGACTTTAAGACAGCTTCAAGTTCATCGGTTGTGATGTCATCATCCACGTCCACATCAAACGTTTTAAACGTTTCTTCGAATACTTAATTTTCAAAAATCAAAAATTATAAATGATAATATGAATATAACATATTTTATACATAATGGCATCATGATTCTAAATGATAAATGTCTCTGGTGATAATATGGACAAGACCAAAGAAATATCAACATTCAGCTCACTTTATACAGATTCATTCTAAAAGGTTGTTCACTTATGTTCGTATCTTAGAGCAAACGAATATCGTGTGAGGCATCAATATTTTCAAAAGATTAACACAATGTTGTGTTTCAGCTTAAAACATGACCATTCAATGTGCGGTTTCATGATCTTTCTGCATACCATACAGTTAACAGGGAGTGAAAGACAGCACCCTTTACAAACCAAGGCTGAGAAACTTTTGATGTTCCTTGTATAAATGATATATAGCGTCAAACGTAAATCATGCAGTTTCTTGTATAGACTTTCAATGTCTTAGGGTTATTACTTTTCCATAGAGGCGTACTGGTCATTTTACATAATTGTTCGTTGTCCAATATGAACTTGATGGCCAGATGGAATAAATACGATTTTAAAAGAGACATTTGAGATCAGCTCACGTAAATCATCTGTATCCTGAAGTTGTTTTTCATCCATAACTATCTATAACTATTACCTTTAAAAATACTGTATGTACGTTATGTAAATAGATCCTGGTGACCGTGAAAGTGAACTGACGATGTTGGATTACCTGCAATCTGAACAGCTGTGAGCAAGACATTCTGCAATAAACGGAGATATGGTATCAGGTGAATGGTATTAAAACATGCATTGAAATCTGATTTCTGTCAAAAAGTGGATATTAATACAATTTTTGAGTTGATCATTGTTTGAATGTCTCAATTGAATTCGTAGGCCAACATAACTGTGAATTTCTTTTTTAAAATCAAATAATACATAATACTGTTCTTGGTAGAAGGAAATAGGTTCATTTATATCAATTGAATATATCAAGGTGAAGTTGATAGATAACTTGAAGGAAATATTTTTCAAGAAATTGATCCTAAACTCAATTTCATTGAAATAATCATGTATAATATTTGTAAATTATATTATGTATACTAAATCCATCCAACAACCACAAAATAAAATGAAGAAATATTGAGTGTTATTCTGTGATTTATAACAGTTTGGTTGTTAATTTATCTTTTGAGCCTTTGATGAAGTGATTTCTGCTGATATATTAAACATTCTCTACCTTGAAATGACCAGCCCCTTCATAAATCAGGGAATTTTCCCAAACCAATTCATGTTAAAATAATTGACTGTTGTGATGGGTTTAAATGTGGCTTTCAGTCATTTTTATTTTATTTTTATCCAAAGTTGTGTTATAAGAAATAACCTTTACTGACACATTCAATAATTAATGATCAAAATCAATCTCCCTCATCAAGATGTTATCGATAAGACATAATCCTCGGACATTATTTTGAAAAAGGAAAGTTTGTCCGTTGGCAAATCACGAGGACAAACATCCTTTATGTCTTAACTGATTTATAAACCGCCAACTACTTATAACTATATTGTACAGCTCTATGACCAAGTACGTCAAAGTACAAGAAAGAACAAAAGTGAGCGTAAATATTAAACCATTCAAACTCAGGCTTTTGTAATTTGAAGGCTTAACGTAGCGGCTTGATCAGCACTGTCCATAAGTGGACAAAGCGAAGGGCTCAGCGCGCTGAACTGTTCAACATGACATGTCGCAATAAATATGAGTAGATTGTAAATTAAGATTTGTGGTATATTTCATGATAGTCAGTTGACACTCTGACTTTACCCAACAAATAATCAATTATATCAACGTTATATCACTAACTGAAAAATAAAAATCAATTGTATAATTTCTACTACTTTCGAAATTGTAATATAGGTGTATGCAATGAAAGTCTTCATCTTCGTCAGTAAATATGTTATCGATGCATTACAATGACGTCACACTATACTGTAAAACAATATCATTATGGAAAACGAAAAATATTAATTAGAATATAATCTAACCGTCTAAGTGTCATCCAGTTATCAAAGATATGTGAATTGATTAAAAATATAAAAAAAGCTTTTAAAATTTCAATAAAAAGCTTCAAAATGAAATAGATAAATACCACGTTTTCTCTACTTGTTGCCTGGCATTCTGTTACCGATCTGGCCTCAGTCTCTGTCTTGATGTCTGGTATAATTGGTGACTCTGAAAATTTATTGTGTTCAAAGTGAGATAGGGTATGATGTTTGAATCAAATATATACATTTATATATAACTTTTAAATGGTGTAATAGTGCTTTTCAGTTCAGCTTTCTGAAAATGATCATCTTTACTTATGATCCAAAACCGGACATTATTGGGAGCATATTTTGTCATCACTTCTTATGGACAATATTAAAGATAATTTTATCAAAGGCTACTTATATCACATTGAATATGCCAAAAATATGAAGTATTGATACAGATTTAATTGTTCAACTACTTCATTCATCAAAGAGGAGACAAGAAGTTCAATAACATTTTATTTCTGGGTGATACAGGTTGAATCTTATGGGAAGTTGTTCGCTTAACTTCCATGAAGGGAACAAGGACATTTTCGACAGTTTACAACTTGTGAAAAGCTATGCATACAAGTGCATTGGCAATTATTTAATTCCTAGAGGAAACCGATGTTCAGTGAAATTACGACTGTATTTACAAATCCTTACATAACAAATGCTATTCAAACTGGATTTCAAACTAAGTGCAATTATCATGTATGAAGGTATTTGCTTTGTTTGACTCACTCAACATTTATAAATTCTCATATCATTAGCAGCACACATGATAATAGGCTTTCGAAAAATTCTGAAGCCCAAATGCTTCTCATTTTAGTGTAATGATTAATTGCAGAAGTAAGAAACCCTATTTATTTTCAAGCTAACTCTATCCAGTCAAAGGGCATTAGCACGTTTTAGAGGGAATATAAGCTGATGTCGGGTAAATGAAAATAAATTGTACCAATTGAAAGACAATGAATTTATACTTAAATGGGCAGTTATAATTCAAATATATAATGTAAAGTTTAGCCATGCGTTTCCTTTTTCTTACACAAAATGTATTAAAGGTGTTCACACAAAATGGCCGCCCATTGATTTTAGGTGAATCTTCATACTTTGTCCTCTGACTATGGATAACTGGTTTGTGTTATATGGTTTTTGACAATATCAAAATAATACATTAAAATAAAAAATGATAAAAAAAACATGTGCTACTGCCCCTTTAAGGTTTCTGACCATATATCTATACATGTACATGTTAACATGTATGTAGATAGAGAGTTTCACAGAAATGTCTTACAAATAACAGAGGCTTTTTCAAAGGGATCATGTTTATGACGTCATAGAATTGTGAAACCATTGCTTTATGCAGTAAGCCAATTGTGAGGTCCCAAGGAAGACTCCAAGGATCTTCTTGACCCACTTTTGGATGGTGAATATTGAATCCTAATATGTTCATCTTAACAATCTCTCATTGATTCATATATTCTGTCACAATCTCCCCCCAAAACAAAGATTTTATAAGAACAAACCCATTATGAACAGTTATTCAATTGATGTTTCGCTGCTCTAAATATAGATAAACTTAAATTAAATTAACACCTTACAATTTCAATATTTTGCAAGTAAAATGCATACCTTTTGCAACAGTGGTTGATATATGGACAAGAGATAACGTCAGAATCACAAGAGCCCTCATTCTCTGTTGCTACCTGTAGTTCAGTTTTCTGATTGATAGATCGTCCTGAAAATAAAATCACGAAGAGCAAAAACCCAAAATATCTAAAATCTAATGGTCTATGAAAATTGTCAAATGTACGTACCTCCAGGTGATGAATTGTTACAACAGAGTAAATGTGTTAAATGCTTATTTATAGTCGTAGCACAAATAAAATCCGTATTTTGCACAAGCAACAGCTTGTTCATTTTCTTTTGATATTTAATACAAATTAATTATTAATGAAGGCAAACTGATCAAGCTCTGGTAGTGTTTGTTTCAAACAAAGCTCATAAAATTATTTCGCCAACCGTAAATCTAAATTCAATGAAAAGTTTATTAAATCCGATGAACAGGTTTTAATTATGGGTTAAACATATCAAGGAAATTGTGTATATTGATTAAATGTAAATGATGAAGAATAATCAATTGACAGGGTTCTTTCAATTAATATTATTAAAATATCTAGATCTGTTCTTTACTGTTCAATACTTCTTCAATAAAATGACTTGATATAAAATCTTACATAAAAAGAAACGTCCCCTTTTGTTTTTTCACACACATCGCAAATCACGAAAGATAATTAAAAAATGACACCATTCTTATATATGCCAAGGCACTACCTGAGGAAACACATCGCTTAAACCCACAATATACAGTGGATAAGGTACAAAAATATCGTTTTGTTATATTTTTTTTCGAGAATAAAATCTAGAGGGGACGTTTCTTTTGGATTTTAGTTTATATACAAACATTTGTTTAGCGCCAATATATAATCCAGCTGCTAAGGGGTTTATTTCTCTAGATAATGTCAAACAGTAATATCGATAATTGTTGCAATGTAAACTCCAAGGGAAGCAAACTGCTTTGTGAACAGGGACACATCAGTTCAAGTCTCACAATAAGCGTATTGATAAACTGGTCTTGGATTGGTGAATATTCCTGGCCTATTCTGCAGATTGTGATATACCCAGAGATGGTTCAGAACATCTCGACGTACACATGTTGCCAACATCTGGTCCTTTACCAACGTAGAATTAACAGGCGCTTATAGCAGAGCCGATCTACAAAGTATTATTACCCTGCAGGAGTAGTATATTCGGTGCCGCCGACCTAGGAGCTCCGCACCACCGTATGTAAAGCTGGGTGAACTGAGTGCAATGTGGATTAAGTGTCTTGACCAGAGACACAACACAGAATGAGACCGAAGATTACACAGGGTCGTGTACTGGAAACAGGGACTGTGACACAACTGAGAGAGTTTGAACAGATATTCGACTTCAAATGTTTGCACCCAATAAAAAAAAGCGGGTTGAACTAGGCACTTCATGCTTGCTAGGCTAAGCCTATTCATTGTCTAAATGGAGCAGTGATAATTAAAATATATAACGTAAGGTTTATCTTTGCGATTCTTACACAAAATGAATGAAAGGTGTTTACACAAAATGGCCGCCCATGGACTTTAGGTGAATCTTTATACTTTGTCCTCTGACTATGGATAATTGGTTTGTGTTACGAGATTTTTAACTCTATCAAAAAATACATTTATCTTTAACTTTCAATTATCAGTGAAAAATTTACAATATATAATTATCAAAAAACGTGCTGCTCCTCCTTTAACGTTAAGGCGAGAATGCGTCTCACGAACACAACTAGTACTGCGACAGTGCCAATGATGCACTACAGAGTTGTTCACTGAGAGTATAAAAGTTGTGAACTTGTATCGGTTGTAAGAAGATGAACATTACTTACAGATAACATATAGTATGACATCGGCTGTCTGAGTCGTGAGTATGCATGTTTGTATTTGTTTGTACTTATTGTACTTGTGTTGTTGAAATGTTTGACAATTATTATTATATTATTTTTAATGTTGATTGTATTTCATCAATGTTCAGCTTAACAAGAAGAATTGAGTTTATTGGTACATGTATGTTGAATTATCAGTTGAAATGTGGACATATGCATTCACTTTATGGACAGATGTGTGACTTTATCACTTCGTCACCTCAAAGGGTTGCTTATACTTACAGAAATGAGCTCAAGACTGAATGCTTTCTCGCTTGAATAAATTTTTGTTATCATTTACAGAGTTTGCGAACTCAGGAGAAGTAACTGGGGAGGAAGATGAAAGACGCTTCCAAGGATGAGGCTCTCCTACACGTTTTCAAGGTGTCGGACATGGACGCCAATGGGGTCATCAATAAATCTGAGGTGTCTCGTGTCATGGACAATTGTGGTGAACATTTGACAACGATAATGAGGAACTCGGAGAAGTAACTAGCAAGCAACTGTTAATGATCTTGCTTCTCTGAATTTTTTGCGCCAAAGTTAATTGTGTAAATCCTAAGTATAATTATTAGTAATTATTTTTTACGCGTTCGACTTTAAATTAAATTTAGAGCTGTAATGATTCCGTTATATGCCGCTGATTTCCAAACACAGCATGTTTATCTCCTAATTCAATGAAAAGTTTATTTAATCCAATGATTGTATATTATGAATTTATTTGTTGAGCATGTCGAGGAACTGTTTTGTATAGATTAAATGAAGTGACTTATATGAATTGATAGATTTAATGTAAAATGAATAACATTCTCCCCCACAGAGGCAGATCAAGTCATAAAATATTGATTGAACCACTGTTCCAAACTTCCAAATAGCCAAATTTGTTGGCTGGAATGGGAAACACCTGATTGGATGTAAATAATTTTCCTTTCAATATAGAATTCTCTTAACATGATGTCATTTTATTCCTTGAAAAGGTATTAGGGGCTACAGATTCAGCAGGTCCCAATTTGGTATCCTTTTATATTTTGTAAGTATGTTATAGTTACAAGCATAGTTAATGATATGCATCGGAAAACGGTAGGGACACTTTGTCCGAGAGGCCTGTACGAGTGACAAAGTGTTCCTGCCGTTATCCGATGCATGCCATTAACAATGCTAGTAGCTGACTTACATCTCATTTGATCCGAGTACAATCAACCACAAAATTAATAGTTTTAAATACAATTTTTATTTTCAATAACCTTCCAAGGTCCCCTTCACTGATTTATGAATGAAGTGTGTAGTACTATAAAGGATGTATGAGCACGTGCTTCTTGCGTGTCAAAGCGCAAGGCACGAAGTAAATGTTTTGGGCTTGCAAACTTCGTGCATTCCATGAACATGCACGCCTGCTTCAAGACAAAGTTGCACAGGTTGTCCATTTCGTTTTTGATTTTGAAGGTCTAAGACGCGTCATAAGAATCCTCATAGACAGCTGAATTTTGACCGTGGTTTCCCTAGGAATTCCAATAAAAAGGTACTTTAGTCATTCTCATAACAAGTGTTATGGCTTCTCTATGAAATAAATCAATTGCGTAACATTATTAAATTATTTTGGATATATTTAAACATAAAAAAGTTGCAGTAGTTGTAATTATAGTGTTTAGTTCTTGGTTTTGTTATTTCTTGGGCAAACTTAAGTCTACAGTGTTATTAGGTGATTTGAATATTTTGATTCAAGTAAAACGTGTAAGTATAATGATTGTTTTCAAGATTGTTTTATTTGATTATTGATACTTTCAGTTTCCCTTCTATGTCTGTGTTGTTTAATTGTTTCAAACCATGTGTAGAAAAGGTTTACAAAAGTGTCCTTGCATCAGATGTCAGGACTCTTGGGCCAATGAGTTCCCGATATCGATAATGAACAGTTCATTTTTGAATAGTTGCAATGGACGACGAGGTCTAATTGGGATAACGTAGTATATATACAACTTTTAAATAAGATGAAAATAGATTTAAAGGTTATGACCCCAGTGACAAAATCTCACATAAATAACTAGAACCCAACAGGTACTTACAAATCATGCAAGAGAAATTATCTATCAAAGTGTAATAAAACTCAAGAGAAATGCAATTCCTTTAAACAATCGAAAAAGCAATAACTCAGTACAAGAGTAATGCGCGTACAACATGACACAACAGGGGATCGATTTCATCATTTAGAAGTTGCACCAGTGCATGTGAAAATTGCTGAGTGCAACCTACAGTGTATTTTGTATGTCAGGTAGCACTTAGTGCAGATAACAGTTTTCTCCAAAAAAATGTTGAAAATCTCTTTCAGAACATAAACGTTTTCACAGTCATATTCAAACCATTCAGAAAAAAAAGGCACATGATCTTTACACATTGAAAAACTTAAAATAAAAACACCTATGAGAAATTAAATTTCCATTTATCTTTATGTATTTTCAAACATACCTACCATTTGTTCAGGGTATAAGCTGACTGTCAAAAAGTAGGACTGGAAAAATATCATTAACATCTCTGTCAGCAGGAATAGTCCATTTACTATGTAGGGATTAGCAAGTGATAAATCTTTTCAAACTTTTAATGATTAGATTTTGAAAAAAACATTTGAATTCTAACATCAGACATGCTAAAGTCTACTGCCTTAAAAGGGGAAATGTAATTAACTGTCAAAACAAACCGTCACCCCTACACAATAATGGATTTTTCCCATCACAAGTTTTGAACTAGGGTAAAGCCATTTCCTGTTTCATACTGACAAACACGTTGGTCAGTTGTTTTGATTTATATATGATTTACTTACATGCTACGATGTTCAACTTCTACTTTTTAAGTCCAGAAAAAATAAAAGATTTCCTCTATGTATCATGTAAGCTTGTTTGACACAAAAATCATTGGATGTTATGGTGGGTATATGACATCATTTTCGCAAACCATGGGGAACTGAAAACTATGGTTCATCCAACTTGTGTTGAGTGCAACCAAGTTATTCTTTCAGGTTGCAGAGGTGCAATCTATTTAAATAAATGAAATCGACCCCTGCCGGAAAAGTGAGACGGTGACATTTTTTTTGAAGTTTTAAAATCAGGCTGACAGACAGACACATTTTGTTATTAATCAAAATGCAAATGAAAAGACCAGCATGATCAATGTTGCAGAAAAATTACACTTCTGTAAAACCTTCTCGATTCACACCAAAGTCTTACACTATAATTCTCACAAGGAGTCTGTACACAAAGTTTCAGCTTTCTAACCCTTGTGCTTCTGGAGAAGTCGAAAATGCACAAAGTATAAAGACCTCTTGACGGACGGTCGCCGGAAACAATGGCATGTCAAAAAAATGAAAAAAATCAAACAGACACACAGAGTTTATTAATACATCAACTGTTAACCTATGTCAAATGAAACCAAGAAAAATCAATAAGCAAATACTGAACAAGTTAAATCACTAGGACAAGCCTGAGGATACTTTGCACATTAAGATATCCTTTAATAATCATGAAACGTTTGGCTACTAAAATCTGTTTAACCAGTAACATCAAATTGATGGACTTGGTAGAAGATGTTACAAAACAATTTGAGCATTATTTATATTATGGGTACCTTCAGGGTAAGGGAGACCTGCATGACATGGCCCATAGCCTCTCTAGCCTTTTTCAAGGTCAAATTGCTTCACTGACACAAGTCTGCTCTTTTTTAAGATTGTAGGAACGTTCTGCCGTCGAGGCAGCGTCACTGGATATCATCATCTATCGTCCTCCTGTACGCAATTTTTCAATCTCCTGCCAAAGCTCTATTCTTGCCGTTAACGCTGCTTTGTATATGTAGTAAGCGACCCGGTAGCTGACGTATCTGTCTTGAACGGTGTATCAACTAGTGTTAGTCCCTTGCTCGCCCTATCTGTTATCTTATTGTCCCAGCTGACAATAGTTAGCCTGGTGACGGTAATATTTATAAATGCTTCTCATCCGTTTGGAGAGGTGAGCGTGACTTGCTCCCAAACTACTCATTACACAAATTCTCGCTCGATGAATTTCATTCATATAGATCATCATCTCACGTCTTCAGAATTGTACAGTGAACCCAATGTAGCACAATAGTCGGTTTTTTGTAGTTTACTTCTTTTCGTTTTCTAAAGGACTTAACATTTTTCTCTCAAATTAGAAAAAAACCTCACATATTCCAATTTGTTTTTGGATTATTGTATCAAATACTTTGGGTTAGGAAGATTCAAAACACTAAAATATGTCAAGAAAGTAAATTTCAAACAATGTATTTAGAAATGTTTCCTATCGTTTCTTTTGCAGAATTGTCTCTTATTATTCTAAAATATATACAAGAAAGGTATTTTTTAATAAAAGTATTTGCGTTGATCTAACAACTTGATTGTTTTTGAAAGAAAAGACAATCGAAATTTATCACGTCATTTTCATTCAAATAACAATGATGAGCTATACTTAAAGCCTTAACATGTATGATTTAGAATGTCTATCGATATCAGATTATATTGTTTGTATTTGTCTTATATAAAGGCTTTGAGTACTACCAAGCACGTAACTAGTTCTTGTGCGTTCTAATCAACCACTTCAAAAATAAATTGACGAGAAAAATGTAAAGATAAATCAACTACCTTATCTATTCCAGTTCTAATGTCAATCTCACCTAGTTTTCTGTAATCGGATGGCCAGTAAGACACATAAACCTTTTCTCCATTACATGATATTTGCCTGATTGGCGCCGCCAAAGATATAACCTTTGAACTTCTCCCATCCGATAGTTTTCTTAACTCATTGCCATCGTTATAATACAGACACCTATCTGCTTTGTTGAATGACACTGCAGTGTACATGGACATGTTTGACTTCATTATAGTTTCTGTGATTCTACCCCAATGTGTTCTGTTGAGTGATATAACAAGCACTTGCGATGGATGACACGCATACAGAATATTCTTGTAAGGGTCTATGGTGATACCCAAAATCGATGTATTCACTCTCAAACCTTTGATCCTTTGCTTTTTCCCAAATATCGTCATTCTGTAGAATTCATTTTTATCTGTGGTAAAATACACACTGTAAGGGGTCGTCATATCTTCTGCAATTAAAGCAATCACGGTCAAGCGATCGGTCTTTTGCAATATGATCTTATTTTTATACTTCTCTAAACCATAGGTCTCTATGACAGATGGGATGTGTGACACAACAATGATTGTTTTGCAACTCTTAACATATGCCAGTGCAGTGACAAATTTGGACTCGATGTAGGAGTATGGTGTCACTGATTGGTTGAACATGTTTAGCTGAAAATAATAAGTGAAGTCTTCCCAGTGAAGATCTGTCATAATCAATCGAACATTTCTTTCAACTGAGACGATTGACGAGTAAGCAACTGAAAGGAAATTGAAGACTAAATTTAACAATTTGACTTGAGACAGCTGGTGTGTTATTTCTTTTTATGTCAAGAAAACAGCAAGTGTCAAATGGAATAAGGATTCATTTAAATTGTAGAGAACAATCTTCATACAATGATATATCGACGCTGTTAATGTTTATGTAATGATATAAACATTTGCAATATGTATAACAATATCAATGACACCTTTTATAAAAGGTTGTCATTACTATTTGGTACTTTAACTTAAGATTTTACTTCAATTTACAATTCTTTTATGCAGAAAAGTCATACATACCTGACTGTTTTAAGCAAAATATCCCCTGCGTCCTCGTTGAAACAATCTTCGAACATTTACTATATTGATTCATGTTTTGAAAATCGCACATCTGAAAACAAAATGATAAACATAAGAATAAAGCTGTTATAAGCGGTATACATAAACGGAATAATAAAATGATAAAAAACATTGTTTTTTGTACAGCTTGTTAAATGAAATTCATAAGTTAAAGATCAACTTTTGTTTAAACGTGAAAATTCACCAGACCCAATTGACAATGGTAGTTGGTTGAAGTATTTGCAAATCAGGATTCACAGACTGAGGTTGAAACGCCTTTCAGGAATAGGTCATAGTATTTAATACACAAAATAGATGTCTATAAAACAATTTTCAAGGGGCTATAGAGAGCAATAACTATAAGAAAGAAACAAGGTATTTTGTTTCATGTATTTCAAATCTCATTTCCGAAATTCTTATTTTCGAATCAAGACAGGACTTTAAAGAAGTGACGACAACGTTGATTGAAGTTACATTCATACATGAACATCATTTATAGGAAATAAGAAAAATAGAGGAACCTCCTAATTACCATCCTCGATAACCCAGCGCTTTCGTTCCGATAAATCTACACTACAAGCCCAGGAAAACTTTACGGGGTTTTACCTCAAACCCAAATACCTCCCTTTGCAATGACTCGGCTAAACGCTTGTTTTCATCCGATTTATTTCAAATTGGATCACTTCTAAAACCAGTTTTCTACCTCTAACTATACCTTTCTTTCCGTCGCTTCCCTCATCATATTCGTTCCGTTTCTCCCTGATATGTCTACTCTATTTTGGATGGCACCATCCACGTGTTAAATAGCTGAAAAATTCCTGACAACACGTTAAACCCAAACTCACTCACTCACTTGATGTCGCGAACAGTTGAGTTGTTTACGCACTTGGTGTCTGCGTTTCGTTTCTGATTGGATAACATGTACGTAAAGGGAGGTAATTGGGTTTGAGGTAAAACCCCGTAAAGTTTTCCAGGGTTTGTAGTGTAGATTTATCGGAACGAAAGCGCTGGATTATCGAGGATGCCTAATTACTTGTGTATGGTTTAAATTGTTGACGTTTGAAGGCCAGTTCGATTCTCCATTTCCGGTGGTTGATAAGCACTTCATCAAGGGTACCTGGTAACCACATAGCCCTGACTCTACATTATTACAACATTGTCTCTTGCACAACTCTGGACCAATCGGCTGGTTGATCCAACAATAGACGTTTCCAAACCAGAGATGTAAACTGATGACGAAGGGAACCACGAACATGTTGATCAGGAATGCTGCTCTCCTTCACTAATGTTGAGTCTAGGGAGTGAAAATGTAGGATAATATTTGACTTGCCTGATTAAAATGACTTTCGACAAAAAGAATCATTTGAATCTCATAATAAAATAAACGTGTGTAAAGAAAAGATGTTACCTGATTGACGAAGGGAGCCATAAATATGTTGATGGGGCCTTCAATGCTCTTTTACACACATTGTTCTGTGTCTATGAAGTTAACACACATAAATCAGCCTTCCTTTTGAATTCCGCATTTTCCATAATATATAAAAAAATTCATTCTAGAATGTTTTATTTACCGCACATGCGCAGTCGTCATTTTTCATTGCGGCGAAATTTGCGAATGACGTCATCTATGTGTTCCCTTTTTGTTGGACAGATTTTATGTTTTTTTAAATTTTAGCCGTTGAGTACATATCGATAAGAAGTATCCTGTTCACAGGGGGTGTTATGTTCCTGAGTCAGGAAGCAGAGTTTCCCCAATCTGCTAGCCTTCACCTATTGGTTTCCCCCCACCGCGTGTTTGTCACAGTCAAATAAAAGTGTGCTACTTGCTTACCCTTGGATACATTTCAATGATCTAATTTAACATTTTGACACCATTTGGTTACATTTGAGGTCTTATTTCTTGGAACCCGAGAGATCATTTTCTTGTTGATAGCTTTGTTTGCATAACCAATTTACTCTGTGTTTGGAAGCAGTGAATTGCAGGGTAATTTCTAAAGTTTGATTTTTATTCTTTAACCCTTGTGAACATTCTGATATCTACCGTGTTTAACTCATTCTTTCCTAGGGTAAAGGTAATGTTATAAGGATATGTAGCACAAGCCCCAGTTGGAATGCCCTGTTCTATAGAGTATATGACCAATACCCATGCCTCAAGTGCTTCAGCTTCATGTTTACTTGTGCATTTTCCTGATTATGAACCACAGAGGCACCTCAATCACACCCGTGCAAGCCTCTGTTCTTATTAGCATCGTACATGAGGTAGAAATCTGATTGGAGGCAGTCCAAGTTGTGAAATCAGCAACGCCGTTCTAAAATTAATCATTCGCAAAGCATCAGCCATTTTCCGTATGTTTCAGCATACAAGTATCTATCGACTACATTTAACATCATGGGGAGATAACTCTCCCCTATACAAAACATCGCTTTATACTATCTAATTAGTTTTTGTCAGGTTAACTTGTAAACCAAATAAGAAATTACACAGTTATAAAACAGTTACTATCTTATTAAAAAAAAACAATCCATATCTGATTTTTAAAGTATTTCCCCCTCAAACTGTGAATGAAGAAAATTAAAGGCATAATATTTTCTATGTCACTACACGCCCGTTAAAGGATGCTCCCAGTGAAAAGTAACCAAGACGTGTTTAATTGGGAGATATCTTGAGTTGCAACTTTTTGTCGCTAGGCCAATCTGCCGGAACCCCGGGATCTTGGCTTATAAGATGAGAGGCTTGCTCGGACTGAACTACCTCTGTGGAGAGAGAATGGAATAAACCGAAAATGTCTGTTTTAATCCATATCAAGAAACTAAGATATTATTGTAATACGAATTTACCAAAGTTAAGTTCTTATGGCGAATGCGAACAAAATAACAATTGCAGGAATATACCCTAGAAGTTGAAGACAATATTGACAGGTTGAGTTTACATAAGGCCAAGACTTATTGGACATGCCCGTGTATCGATTCGTGAGCAGAAAGAAATTATTATTTTTCTTCCAAAAAACAATTAAGCTGCATTTTCAACTATAAAATCATTAGTCGATATTTATCATTAAATCAACAATGGACACTCAATCTCTCCTTTTGAACTAAAACATATCTCGCTGTCGCCATTTAGGCCTAATCTATTATTCTTTCAAAACAAATTTTGTTGAAACGAAATTTTGAATTATAATTGCCAGCAAATAAGAAAAATAACCACTTTTAACATCTAAATTTTCTCCTTACGGAGCCTGCTAGCGGGTGCCTCTCTTATAAGTAAAGCTGCTCCTATATACATATGTCATGTGCACTTTTTGATGAGGGCTTCTTCTTGTTGGAAAATATTGATTAACGCATGCAGATACAAAGAACTTGTGTATCTAAGAAAACATGATATTGTTTTCTTCTATTGGACAAAGTATATGAGAAATGATAAAGCTTACCTTTAATGAATAGCTGCTTCCAATTTCACTATTAATTCATTAAGTCAATCCTAGTAACTTATGTTTATAAAGTCAGTGTAGAGAAGGCTTTACCATATAAGGTTATATTATGCTGTGCTGACTATGGGTGATACATTGTGTATTTGAATATGCTAGAATTCAATCTTGATATGAAAATTGTTTGCCTTCAGATAATCATGGCTATTAAGACATGTTTATCTTGTTTTATAATATATATATACGTTTGAAACCAACGTCTAGGCACAGAATCGATGTGAAGTGACATGTATATCTCCAAAACCATTTGAATTATAGGAATTTGAAAAGAATAGTACATTCTTGAAATATTTCTGCCACGCTGATTTACACCAATCTTTGATTTTGTGTCACTGATTTAAGCTCATAACCGTTATCTTCGTTGATCACAGTGGTGTAGTGGTTATTATGCTGACCTTTCACGCCAGAGACCCGGGTTCGAATTCCGATGGAGTATTTGTGACCTGGGTCTCATCATATGTTACGTCCCTTGGCTAGATTCTTTATATGCATTGGAATGTTGATATAGCCTCTGTTGTCATTAGCAGAGTTTGTGGTTTAGAATGGGACATGCTAGATTGGAGGCAATCAAAGTTAGTTGTGCAATAAGCCACAATGTTCTAAAATCTTGGCGACTGAATCATTGCAAAAGCATTGTTATATGACCAACTCTTTTATTGTGAGGAGCGTTGTCACTTGCTAATAAATTTCATTGAGTTATGGTGCAATGTCCTCCCGATACAGGGAAACTGCCGGAACCCACAGATTTAGTCTAATAAGAACAGAGGCTCGATCAACTTGATCTGCCTCTGCGGGGAGAGAATGGTGTATGATAGGATTGGCTTAACTAATAAAATAACGATTTATGAATACAAAACACAAGTCTGTGTATTTTTACACATAAAACACCAGATAAAGCCTTTTCTGGAAATAATATAAACATTAACGATATGATATTCGTTTTATTTTGTTTAGCTCATACATTTATTGGGGGGGGGGGGGGGGAAGAAATGAAATTAATAATAACATAAAACGATCAATTAAATGTACAACAACTTGATTTTATAATAACTCATAATCATTTTATACATGTAAATGTATGTTATTTCTTAGCATCATTGCTTAGTGAATATTAGCTGCAACATTTGAGTTAATATGCATCTAGACAATGTGAAAAGGAAGAAAATTAAAAACTGTTGGATGGACAATATCGAATTATTTTCATATACTTATTACGTAAAGTTTCAAAAGTTTTTCATACAAGAAGATAATAATATTTTCGTCTTTCACTACATTACTATCACAAAAGTTTCTTATTCTGTCTTCTCATTTGATATTCATAAATCTTCGATATTTAATTAACCAGTCGTTAGAAGAACAACGAAGACGAGCTGATGATATTCTGAATTTCCTAACATAACACTTGATAAATAACGTTCAAAATTGTGTAATAATTTTATTTTGAAAATGTCGAAATTATTTCTAACAAATATTTCAATCTTCAGATTTACTTCAGAAACATTGCTCATACCTGATTAAATGAAATCCATAGAAAAAGTCGTTTCTTGAAATGAAACTGTTTACACTCTGTTTATGATTTCTTTTTCATAACAGTCATGTAGATATAGACTTTTACCCAATTTTAATTGTCAAAACGACCAGTTATGGAAAATTATGCTCAAACATCATTTATGTTATACTTCTCGCTACTGAATCTGCAATCTAAATTGGGTGAAATGTCATTTGGTTATTGTTTCATGACGTCAATAAACAAGAGACCTAATCAATATATTATATAACGTTTGGGTTTCCAAATTTAAATCACTTTTACCCAATAATCAATTTCGATAATAAAATGTGTTACTTTAGTATCACTTTACGTCACTTAGTAACGTTGATTGTCGTGTAACAGAGGTCGGTCTTTGAGGTGAAGAAAAAACTGGGTTTTTTTTGTGTTTTAAGGTTGTCATCTCTTCACATATTCTGTCTGTATCGGGTTACCAAAAAATGAAGGAGGATTTCCGATGCTTGTAACAATAGGGAAAGGGGATTCGCATTTTTTCTGTTTCGCTGTTTGCCGTTTTAGGTGTTTTTTCACTAAGGAGGTAACTGACTTTTAGCCTTTGTGAAAAATGAAATATTTTTTTCACAAAAAGAGCATATCAACTGAACATCAAAAAGGTTGTTTCAATAGAATTTATTGCTTTGACTAATTTACATTTAACGTTTAATGATATAAGAAATTAGGATATTATGTCACCTCATCGAATTTGAGAAAACATATTAAAAGTTAATGGAAGAGATATTTTTTCTATATTTTTCCAAAAAATGAGGGGATGCGATTAGAATTCTTTGTTGTCTTTTTAAATATCTTACTGATAAACACAACATGAAATAACTTTTACAAATGTATCTATGAAATGTATCAAGAATAATTTACATTGATCAAATCAATTATCAATCATCTTTCCTTTGTTAATGACTACTTTCAGCTTTCAATTTATTTTTGGATTGGTCATTCACTGCGCACTGTAAATTTATGACATTCAATATGTATCATTGGTGATATTACACCTTTGAGGGTAATTGAACGTTAGATATAACACCTTTGTGTATTCAAATATGTCAGTATACAATCTTGATACTGTTTTCAGAATTGACAATATCCTAAAATTGTTATCTATCATTACATTTTAACATTCCTTTGTAAGGGGATATCCCCATAAACCAACCTATCATAAACAAAATTGACGTCAATCAAAAATGGCACATTCTCACAATATCAAATAAATGATAATTTTTGTAAATTCTTTCTTGTTGATTTGTTGACAAAATTTTATGTTTTTTTTTAAATGATGTGTGCATAAAATCTACAAAAAATGGAACTGTACTAGTCTCAGAGGAAATTAACCGACATGTGAGAAACTGATAAACAGCTGTCAATAAACCCTTGAATTCAAGTCTGACTTTGTAACTGAGATACATTGCACCAATCATGTTTAAATCTCTTCCAATAGCGATTACAATTGATATCTATCTTGCGTACCCAAGGACATTTAACTGGCAGATCAAATAGGTTATTTTTGTCATCCATGTAATAAAGAAGTAAATTGAAATTAATTTCTAGATGATAGTTTCAACTTAAACATTAATATTATTCACGATATAATGATTCATCAACATACAGGGGACCTGATTCCAACGTTAATGGGTGTCAACGTTTGAGCCAATTTTGTTTATTACTATTACTAAATGAACGAGCTGCAGGTTCAAAACCACTGATGGAACATTGAAACAATATGACTCTGTCTTTAATATTTTTTATTTGACCATCAGTTAATTTGTTAGATCCACGAAGAAAATGAGATCGAATTTCAAAGTTCTGAAACAAAAGCTTAACGTTGAAAATAATAAACTTACATATCTGAGATATTATTGAAAATATATCAATATATACAACTTAATTTTATAGATAAGCTCATGTTAATGTAAATTGCATGTCATAACCAGCTTGTGTGGGTTTGTATCGAAAGCTGCTTTAGCATAGCAAACGTATTTGCTCAATCAGTGCATCTGCTGTGTATTCGGACAATGTATATTTCATTGATGATTAAACAAACAGTTATAAGGACCAAGCCTTTAGTTCATATTTTTAAGCTATTATTAAATGGGCAGTAGCACGTTTTTTGACAATTTTATATTTCAAATTTTCACTCGTAATTGTAAGTTAATGCTAAATGTATTATTTTGACAGTGTCAAAAATCTCATTACACAAGCCAATCATCCAAAGTCTGAGGACAAAGTATGAAGATTCACATAAAATCCGTTGGCGGCCATTTTGTGTGAACACCTTTAATTCATTTTGTGTAAGAAAAAGCAATCGCATGGCTAAACTTTACGTTATATATCTGAATTATTACTGCTCCTTTTAGTTTAAATACATTGTCTTTCAATTGGAACCATTCATTTTCATTTTCCTGACATCACCTTTTATTCCCCCTGATAACATGCCACTGCCCCTTTAATAGGTATTATCAACAAACTTAACATAGATCTTAATAACACCATTTTAGTTTTTCTCACAAGCTATGGTATGTGCAATGCGATCAATCATCCATTGGTCAACTGATTTTATCTTGACAGCTGTGGTTAATATTTGATTACCACATTTCTCATTGATTTCAATGGCCATTATTTGTGCATCACTTAATCAAATTATTCACTTGGGTCCCATTACATTTGAAAATTTAAACTGAATTTTAACCTACACGAGATATAACTTGTTATTTTCATTCATGGTTCATGATCTGAATTAAGTTCGTTGGTACATGATCATATATTGACCATTTTTCTCATGCATCCATGTTAGTAGTATGTATTACTTTATATATGAAAACCCTTGTGCGCTAGTACCGTATGTATTCTAAAAAGAAAACATAGCTTACACGATTTGTAAGGAAAACAAGAAGGGAGCAAATATGCATTTTAAAATCATTTCAGTGATTATCACCATTTACCTCCTATATATAACGAGTTGTAAAAGCAAAAAATGGAGTCCTGTAGGCCCAGAACTGTGTAGAGAATTATGTTGCAGCATATATGGCAATGCACACTGCATGTATAGTGATTCCAAATTGCAATGTGAAGTAACTGACGATTCACAGGTGGATGTTGATGCACAGTTGATAATCTTCAACGTCACAAAGGTAATGTTTATTTTACACTTTGTTGTTGTCAATGTCAAAATTGTTTTTTCAATCAAATTCCCATTGGTATGGCCATTGTAGGCACGCAAACAAATTGTCTTACAAGTGAAAACCTTGATAAAGGCAGTAGGTAAAAGATATATATTCTTATGTGTAAGATAAAAAGTTTATCCTACGAAAGTAAAAACAGCAACATGAATATGAAATAAAATAAACATTTGCAAGATGTAAACTACTCGGCAAAAAAAGTTATCACTCAATTAAAATGTCTGTCATTAAATAACGAAAAGCGCTAGAAGGTTGAAATAAAGTCATTCAAGTATGTCAACCTATCTCTAAAACATAAAACAACAGAAAATGATATTTGACATAAACCGTAGTGCGTAAATGTAAATCTCTGAACACAACAACACTAGATTTTCAAGACAGTGATGTGACAGTGACAGTTTATGATGTTATGGCATTGTGATGTTGTTACTTGAAGTAAAAGCAAAACGTACTGCCAAAACCATATCTCCTTGTCATGCTGGTTAATTATTAACTGTAGTATTATAGATTATGAGATAATAAACAAAATACTTTCCGATGATCTGACAGGATTTCAACCCGGCTCCGCTGAGCTAAGCCGCGGCCTTATAGTAACCGTATGGAACCAGCGATGTAGGTCATATTCTAAATATAGCACGAGTCAATTTCAGTAGCTCTGATGATAAATACATGTTTTCAACGTAAACATTTAGTGACATCGTTAAGTATGACTTGTCACGTGGACGTAAGTGATCTACCTATTAGTAAACATAAGTCTTTTTTCAATGTCACCATCGTTCTTACACAAACATTACTTTTAAATCGCCAGGCGAGCCCAGCGTGAAATTAAATCGCGTGAGTTATACAAAAGTGGATTCTGCGATTATTGAATGCGAAATAATGCTCTTATCTGGAACAAATGCAGACTCTTCATCAAATGAAGATGTTTTTGATTGAGTCTGCTAACATTTATCAGCGTCTTTAATAGAAAATATTGTTTCTCTTTTAACATGACATTTAAAGCGAAATCATATTCCACAGTTTAATGTGCCAAATATGTTGTATTACCCACATGGTGACGTAATACATTTTTTGCTACAGCTCTGTTCATTGGTCTTTTGATTTGGATACAACACATGTGATTGGCGCGGCTTCCCTTTGAAAATATCAAGAGTAATATAGAGAGAATTCAGAAAAGTTTTAGGAGAATCAAATCATAATACTTGGTGCCCTTTGGGGCACCAAGCAATAACGTGTTTTAAGTGCATTCACATCTTTACCTAGGTCATGCGATTCTCACTCTCTCTGTTTATAGTCTACATTTAGATCTAGTTCAGTTCCACTGCTGATGAGTGTATCAAAGCAGGGCCAAAATTGCTCCCTTGCAATCAAATCAAACTATTAATATTTTTCTTTTGGATTTCAGCTTATATGACATTTTAATTTGTGTTTGGGGTTGCTCAACAATTACTCCATCTTACTATCACACTCAAAACCAGTCTCCATTCTGAACAATACAAACCGTAAATATGATAATTATGATCATAGAGTGTAAGTCAGTTGAAATCATTTCTGTTGCAATTTGTGGTGGGTACTCTGATAAAATTACTGGACTATATCTCATAGAGCATATTGATCTCTGTTTCAAATTTTGACAGGAATGCTTTTATGGAACCCATTTAAAAGCACGATGCCAAAAGAACTGGAGAATCTTCTATACAAGAACAAAGGATCTTCAATGTGAATCTTCCAAGAGTAAGTCAATTTTATTATCTTCAATTACAGTAAAACCATTTTTGGAAGTTTAAATAGAAGTATCGTCAATTATTTGTTGCCTACAAGTAACTCTTTAATTTGAAAATGCTATGCTTCATTAATATATTCATAGATATTTCAATAACACAATAACAATGTACATATGCGTTTGCATTAGAATTTCTCAGTATATATAACAATCAAGACACTTCAGTCTAAAAAAATCAGTCAAGCAGCTGCCAATGAATTTATGAAGTTATATTGATGGAAAAACATAACTAATATTCTGCTGCATAATTCAAAAGTAATATTTAATCTTCTGTTGTTTGTTTTTATTCATTTTAATCTTTTGTAATCAATTGTGTCGTACGATTTGCTTGTTTAATAAGATTGTAGTGCTTTTTCAAAATCAACCTTATAAATGCATGCCTAAGGAGTATCTAATTCCTTTCTATAAATGATTTATTGTATAATTACAGGAAAGGAGTTGCAGTACCGTCGTTTGATCATGGCAGATTTGAAGTACAAAGAAAAGACCACCTTCACGCAGCTAAATCTTTCTCAAAACGTTGGAACTGAATATGAATTTATAAACGGAATGTTTGTTATAGAAATGGTATATCTCAAACGTTTAGATAAGCTTGTAATTGCACAAGGTATTCCAACGAAAATCTTAATGTATCCCTTGGACAAGTTTGAAAGTGTCACTCTTCTATCAGAGGATCAAGGTGTTTACATAACAGCACTAACTGCTGATGAGTATCATATGGAACTATACTTCGTTACTGTTACTAAAGAATTATGCAAAATGAAATTACTCGGAAAAAAGAAAATAATTCTTACAATGAAAACCGCCGTATCATCAATTGCTGTCGATTCATCAAAAAGAAATGTTTTTTTGGCATGTGGAAAGAAGTTGTTTCTCGTCTCTCTTGTGATCAATAAAATTGCCCTATATCAAAGTTTGATTATGGGAAAGTTTGGTTTGGTGCATTTTGAAAACACGAAAAGAATGTTATATTTCACGGATAACCGTAACTTAATGCTCATATCCTTTCCATACAAAGATAAATCTAAAAGGAATTATAAACTCCTTTTAAATCTTAAACCAACAGTTATTGCTATTGATGGAGAGACTTTATATGCATCGTTTAAGTCTCGATGGTTAGTCACGTTTAATGCCAACGGCATATTGAAAAACATAGATATGTCAAAGTTTTTCAAAGACAACTTTACATTTTGTCTGTCGCGTTGATAGCATGAAAACAATGCATTAGAACAATTCATTGTTCATAATTATTTTGCAGAATTGTCAACTTATTTAATTAAATGAAAAATGCCTGTTTGAAATCGATGTAAAGTTCATGCACCTCTCTGTTTATGTTCTTACGGAAATAACAATAGAAGGTATTGTCAACATAAACACTAAAATTCATTACATGTATAAACACTTAATCGTCGAACTTCTCTTGTAGACAAATTATTTGACAGTTCATATGAAGAAGTGATTTAAATAGTTACAGCTGCATATCTTAAGTTTGTTCACTTGCTTGTGTATGTTAGTGCAAATATCATGTAATTTGGGTTTCGTTTTGACGTTCATAAAATAACTCCAGGACCACTTACAAAGGATCATCAATCGACCATGTGTTAAATAACCATTTTTAACAATATTTCGGGATCGTCTCATCACTGGTGCTAGATGCCGGTATTTGGCATGGTTAGATAGACCGATGGGGTCATATTTGTAAAATTCGAATTTTCTTAAATTTCGATTAAAATAATCCATGTAAACTTTGTAGGTAAAAATCAGCACGGTTACATTGCCCCTTAGTGCAAAGAAAACAATATAAGTAAGATCTAAAGCTGTTGATCGCTTATGAAGGGTTTTGTAGAGAAAAATAGAAAACGGTGTTTTCGAAATTTCGACCCCTGGTCACTTCAATGACCTGCCAAATTTGTCACGGTTATCTGTTAGGTATGACATGCGAATATGTTAATGCAAAATGAATCTTATCTTATGCAGTGAAATTTCAACATTATTGGTTTCGTTTTCGCAATGCTAAGATGTGTCAAAGACATTACAAATTATATGATATTTGCACTAGAATACAATAAGTGAACAAACTTAAGATACGCAGCTGTATATATTATCCTAGTGCAACTGTTACTGTAATTTTTACTGTAATTAACGATATTTTAAATAAATATATCAGTTTTATCATAAAAAAGAATGATTGTGTATCTACAAACAATATCTATTTTGAAAATATTTATATTTTTTTATAGTATTTCAATATTAGGATTGCATCATCATGTTATGACCTCACAACTCTTTGACATCACTATGAAAGGGGTACGGGATGGTTAAGTCAGCAAGAGCGCCGGTCTCACGTTGCTGAGGTCCGGAGTTCGAATACCATCCAGGCCAAGGTGTAAAATCCATAGATTTTATCTCTTTCAGAACTCTATAAGTGTCACCCTGGATCCCTAGCGTGTAGTGCAACAACTGCGCAGTTAAAAGATCCCACGAATTCATGTCAGTGGCTGAATGGTGGACACATGAACACGTGCATACGCCGAGCTGTCAGTTATCATCGTTAGCAGTGTTGGACAAACTGCTGTGACTATGTGTCTCAGTTCATCCAGCTGTGAATGGGTATCCTTTGAGGCATAGAATGGTCCTTGACCTGAGCGCCATATATATGGATGCCAGTTGAATATTCTTCAGGGAGTTGAATTGGAAGTGAACGGTGAAATAATGCCATTGACCAGAAACAATGTTAGCGCCTTGAGAAACCCATCATTCTACATCAGCGTATATGTCTCCGAGTAAGGCTCCAACCTATCCCCTGATATCTTCCTATAGTTTTCTGCAGTATCGCTGACGGGTGGTTACTCAGCGCTATTTATAGCCTGTCTGTTTTCAGTCAAACTATTTCGAACTCCATACACTGTTGTCTAATGTTGTCGCACGTGGAAATCTAAGAAAGTGCGATTTGGAGGTTAGTGGGAGCCTGCAATGAGAATCAAATTTATTATCTTATAGCACTCCCAATGCTTAATTTGAATCACGAGGTGAGCACGCGGAACGAAGCCAAGAAATCAGTTTGCTGAAAGAGCATCATTTGATTGGCTTGCTATACATAGTGATACGGCAAAATACTATTGGAGGATATCAGGGGATAGGTTGTAGCCTTACATATACGCTGATGTAGCAGGATGTAAGAAAGAAGGAGTGGAAGGATATGCGCGCTATATAAATATTCATGTAATAATATTTGCATGCGCTCATGTCAAGTTATTGAAAATGCTAATGTCGCCACAGTGCTGTTCCCACTGTTCAACATATCTAATGGCAGTTTATAAGTATGAGATCCAGTCTCATTTAATTCCAGGTAACTGATGAAAAATGATTTTGGATGATGAAAACTCACATCCTCGTGTCTTCTTATATATTTTATATCATTGTTAAAGGTTTCAAAAGCAAGTAACATTTTCTTCTTTGGTTGAAAAATAAAAACATTAATATCACCATAGTTATCCAGTTCATCTTTTCCAGTATATATAGACAGTTACACGTGTCATTTTCTACCAGATGCCTCACCTGTCACATGAGATCTTTCAAATAGCAAAGGATTCATATTTATGATATTTCACATGTCATATGCAACAAAGGATTTATGCGTTATCTGTATCAATTACATCACAAGCCTTCTGCATCAGAAGCTTTCATGTGTTCCAAATATAAAAAAGGAACATGTATATTCTTTCATGCAGCCAAAGTTGTTGATGTTAATATTCTCTTGACCTTGCGGCTAAACACATGGATCAAACACCATCATTTTCTACAAACTGTTGAAACCGAATATGACTATTATGGACATTATTTATTTACATTGTATATATTTGTACATTAATTGGATAACTCACAAACACAATGCATATTTTAGGCTAAAAGGCTTTTGAGACTGTTTCTCAATTTACAGAGATTATCAACAAATTATGGGTACGACTGTAAATGAAAACCAGTGTGCGAAGTTGCTTAATCGATCAATACTTCGAGAGGGGTTAATAGAAGCTTTTGAGCAAAGTACGTTTGAAAAGAAATAAATGCCGCATTCCAATTACTACCATGTGCAAGAGATTTAAACCAGCACTTGGGGAAATCAGAGAGTTATTAGCAATACAAGGATGACACATATTCATCTAAAACATGACCTTTATCGATTTAGACATTCGGTTTAGTTAAATATTTACTATGAGTTCCTTCATTTCTTGCCGGTAGTATACACAGATATAAGATGTCCATGCATCTCGGATACAAATGATTAGTATAAACATTAAATAATGGACTGCAAGTGATTAAAGATAAAACTTCAAGGCGCTCTTTGATTAAGTGGATGAAGTGCAGTGGGCCAACATTACCAAAGTTCTTTCCTATTCAGTTAAAGACGCAGTCCTATTGCCTATCTATCAGCTTTCATCCACAATCTTGAATTTTTAACCCAACAAGAAATCAAATATGCTCCATTATTCATACTTATTACCAAATTTAAGCAACGATAAATTGGTTGATTAAATAAGAAAATATATTACAAAATTATTCAAAGTTCAAAGTATTTATGTAAAAATGATGTGGCCAAGAATAGAAAGTTGACAAACACTATAGTTGAATATAAACACCATAATTACATAGTACTTAACACATTTAATGAAAGATACCAAAGGTATACATTGAATATTTTGTAAGGGTCTTTACACAATAAAATAGATGCAAGAAGTGATTAATTTACATACAAATTTATTTTTAAACTTCTCCCTGCTGCAGGCCGCAAATGGAGCCGGGACTTAAATTACTAATTGACACGACATTGAAATTTGACCCTTTGACAATAAAGTTTTCCGTTATCAAGAAGTGACGAATTAAAAATATCGAACGTATTTTCAATAAGAAAAGCGACGTGCAGGTGCGTGTTTTTTCTTACTAACAGCACATTTACCTATCTTGTTGAATGTGGCAATATTCGTTTCAAAGTGCTTTTAAAATACTCAAGAGTTATATCATTCTGTTCGGAAAATAATATCCTATTACTCTTTGAAGTTCCGAAATAAAATCTTTCTTCGTCATAAAACTATAGAGAAAATAAGACTTTGTCGTCAAATGTAAACATCAAACGATCGTTTTTTGAAAAACATTTGTAAAATTATCAGCGTAATTAACTTACGTTTTTCAGAATCTCATAATCCTAAAAAATTGCATAAACACATATGATGCAATTCCTTGTCAAATGTTGTTCATAAAAATTGCAAATATTCCGAAATAATGTAAAAAACATCACATCGAGTATCGATTTGTTTCAACAGTCACATGGGTAGCTTCGCGTCAAATGATGGCATAACAGCTGGTAACGGTTTTTCAGCGAGGTCAATGTCATAATTTTTTCCTTCATTTTTCAAACGGTTCGGAGTGGAAAATAAAAAGGAATATCAATAAATAGAATTAATCAAATCAACACAATTACAATGTAGTTTTACCACTTTAGTCTAAGAAAAATTAATTGTCGTAATATTTATGCCGCAGCACTTAGTTTATCGACTAATATTGACTTGCATTATTCGCATGATGTCAAATAGTCGTCATGAAGAACTTAAAAGACGATGTCGTATGCCAATAAAATATGAGTGAGTAATTTGACTGTTTTGAATCGTATTTGATATGTATGAAATCTATATGACATTTCTTGCTCAAATATATAAAAATTAAACCGTAATCGTATTTGATTTTCAAGCGAGATGTGTTTTTCCCCAACACGTTGGCCTTGCCATTTGAGCAAATCGAGCATAGCGCAGTCTTGATCCCGCCGACAGTCGATGTTGCATAATTGGAATCGTTAATTTCAAATTAATAATTCGCTTAAATATAAAAAATTTGTACGAATAGGATTGTTAAGACATCCATGTCCATTATTTCAAGTTTTATTTTGTTTGTCAATAGAATTATTATTCGTATTAACAATTTCACAAAAACAATTCTCGTAACTAAAATGGCACTGCCATGTCGCTAATATGACGCCATGAATGGGGGGTATCTCATAATTATAGGATATCTAACGAGCTTCCCCTTTCATATCAAGTTTATGTCCCTAGTGAAATAATTTTGCTTTGTCACGAGCCTTGGTGAGTGACAAAACAAAATTATTTCACGAGGGACATAAACTTGATATGAAAGGTGAAAGAGTTATGTATCCTATTTATTACCAACTTGCATTTCAGACGATTTATTGCTTTTTTAAATAACTTTTTATTATGCCTATAAAGAGACGAAACGGCGGATGAATATCAAACCACGTCACAGCCTCAATTATTATACTATTACGACGTTAAATATTCACATTTCTAAATTCTACCCTACGTTAATTCCTAGTGTCTGGTGAAATGTAAGTAATAAGCACTTTTGTCATGAACGAAGCGTACGTGAAAATAAAATCTCACTGCGCGAAAACAGTCAGAGTTATCTTTCTTTGATCAACGACAGGTCATGGGGGCCGCCATTTGCCTGTATCTTTTCGTCAAAATGTGTAAACAACCGTTTTCAAAGTAAGTTAAAGATGCTTTTTATTGTTCAAACACGATTTGTTTTGAAGAAATGTTGTCTAAAGAATATTCAGTTGTCTTAATATTCTATAGATAACAAGCAATGTCTGTCTGTGTCATTTTTGAGCAACATGGATCAAATTAATGTAATTCGGTGATCAAATTGTGCTGAATGTAAACCCTTTTGTGTTTATATGAGCCTTGAGATATTGTATTGTATTTATTGTAATTCTTTTGTCCTCCGATTTATTCGTTAACAATTCGGTAAGGAAGATTTACAAAATATACTGAAAGTTTGAAGAATGACTCCGACTCACTCAGTTCCATTCGAATTTGTGAATGAAAACACGTTCGTTTTATAAATGAATAAAGTAGTCCGGACAATGTCAAAGTTCACTGCAAGCCAATCAAATCACTTTGAGGTGTTGTGACCCATATGTGTCATAACAAATTGTTATGAAACCCCTTTACGAAATACCACGTGGGTAATAAAAAAGCTTTGCAGTAGTAAACTAAATGGTGTCTTATAATCGAAAAAAATCTAGAATTGTAGCAAAAAATACATTTAAGACACCAAAAATGTTTTTTTTTTTTTTAATGTTCCAGAATTATTGTATAAATACGATTAGAAAATATGGACTACGTGATTATAATGTAAATCGCTATGTTGTTTTGATATGTACCCCGCCGTAGCAAAGGAAATCTAAATCCAAGTTAAAATGTATTTTGCATCTATTCTACAATGAATTTCCGTAAAACCTTTAACAGTCATTCGTAGAAATGTATTTCATTCTTGGTTTTAAGTGGAAAATTTATAGGATGACACTGATCTCAAAATATCTCGATTTAAACAGCATTGTCATCGTTCAACATTTTCGCGATCTTGCTAGATGTTACGATCTTTTTTTATCCATCATTAGTGACGATATCAATAAGAGATGGACGTATATTTGTATGTAAACAACAATATTTAATACTCATATTTGGGACATAGAAAGGCAAATCGATTACTTAAACTTTGGTGTAATTTTGAAAATGATTGATACGTTATAATTATTTGTAAAAACATCAACACGGAAGTAAATGTCATCGTTTAGTAAACATATTGACTGCTTGAAATTACGTTAAAAATTATCATTTCAACTAACATCGTTTGTAACAAGCTCTTAAGAAAGTCGCATATGTGCAGAAAAAAAATGTTTTGGTGCAGAATTTATTTTGGAATTAACTGATTATTTTCTTAAGGAATATTTATTGACAAAATTTATTTTTAAAATTAAGTAAAAAATCATGACTTGTGTAATTTTTCATTTTTTATTCATTGTCATGTGGAGATAAAGCTAATTGAAGAAAATTATTAGATTATTTTGGGGAAATAAAAACTATATCAAGTAAGAAAATCGATTTATTTACAAGAATATATTCTATTTTTTCAAATTCTGTGTTTTAGAAAGGAGAGAGAAGCTAAATATGATAGAATCCTATTTGACGTCATTGTTAAAATTTTACACCAAGCAAAAAGTTCAGAACAATCCAGCAGGCTAAAGATTAAAATACAATAATAATCCTTAAATACATTTACATTTGTTAATCACATAAGATCAGTTTGTGGGGTAGGATACTAATGACAAGACTTTGGAATATATTTATTTCCTCTGTTAGTAATGTATTGGCATCAGATTAAAGTAATTAAATAATTATATCAATGGCTTCATTCCCCAAAAAGTGTCCCCAGCATAACTGTATTCTAAGCATCTCATTTATAAGTAATATGAATAACACGATATAGAGAAGTTAATACCTGTCTACATACTCAAATACTGTACTGAAATCAATGAATGTAGAATAGTAGCAATGTTTTGATTTTCTTATATATTTCTTGCATAGTAATTTCCCCTTAAAGATGCTGTTTCATACTTGCATGCGGTTCAGGCTGAAATTTAGCTATTGAGAAAAGAAATACATCACTGTGTAGAAAAATCTTTCGTCGAAATTTTGATATCATAATTAGATTGTTTAATCAACAATAACATACTTATTTCGACGCTCAAAGCACAGTACCCCTTGTAGAAAGGGCATAGCATTTAACGAACCCGCTTTCGGTGACGTAATCATTTCGCGTGTAGGATTTACACCGTATTTACTATCGTATTTGCGTTCGATGGGTATCAACTTTGGCAGCAACGAATACCTTATTCGAAGAAAAAGAAAAGAAAATCTAGTCGTGCGCGACAAAGACGGTTTTCAAGCGTATATTTAGAGACCGGAAGTTGTGAGATGGCCACACTTGATTCGCCTTTATGTTGGCTGCCGTTTCCGTAATTTTGGTAAATTATCTCATTTTTAATTAATTTTGGTCCGATTTTCCCTAGGTTGGTCGCAAAAATTTTCTAAAAATACAACGAATACATTAAAAATACTTTTAAAAATATTGCAAGTATGAAACAGCATCTTTAAACAAGCCCGTGATTCGCAAAATAACTTATTACATTCAATTTTGCAGCCTACTTCCACGATTGACTTTTAAGACTTTGTCAAAGACATTAAGAAGACAAATTCACCTATAGGCGCTAGTGTTATTGGTATATCTCGACTTATAAAGCAGGAAGTTTTTTAATGTAAATAATTAATATGTAATGCGAGAGATTACCCTCTTTCTGTGGATTTTATCATTTATTGTCCATAGTTCCCAAAGCATCATCATATCAAGATTGAATTCCAACATTCTGAAATACATTTAAGTAATTTCATCAATTTTAGTTACTCTTAAATGTGTAATAAATTCAAAGGTGAAGAATTCATATTAAGAATACATAGTTTCTATTGAAAGTTTGTTCCAAACGGTCATTACTTTGAAAAAGCTGAAAGGATAGCTTGATTCTATAGAGGTCTGGTTATTGTGCTTTAATTTACTTGATATTCTAATTCTTTATCTCAAACAAAACAAAGTATATTATCTTATTTTTTTATAGATGCTTCATGATTATTGTGTTTTCTTGTATTGCAATTATAATATTGCCTTGTTAGGGTGGATAGAGGGATTGACAGAAAATATTAATTACAAAATCTTAAATCCATGTCAAACGAGATGCAGAACTAATGATGAATTGGAAATGAATGTAACCACTATGAGACTTCCATTAATAGATTCAAGTTTCGAAACTTTTTATTTCCCCTCAACTATTCATTCTTATTATTTTCAATATTCTTATTTTTTGCAGTTTGTTCTTTAACAACTTAAAACTTATCAATAATCGCGAGAAATGGAACCATTAAAATCATGAAATTAATTCTTAAAAAGAGAGTATTTTAATGCTTTGAACCTCGCAAATCATGAGTATCTCTTTATAATTTTACAAAATTAAGTCTTTGTGAAATGAAATTAAAATTGTCCTTTTGCAAAAAATAAATTGAATCAGATAGCTTAAAAACACCATTTTAGTTTTTCTCACAAGCTATGGTATGTGCAATGCGATCAATCATCCATTGGTCAACTGATTTTATCTTGACAGCTGTGGTTAATAATTGATTACCACATTTCTCATTGATTTCAATGGCTATTATTTGTGCATCACTTAATCAAATTATTCACTTGAGTCCCATTACATTTGAAAATTTAAACTGAATTTTAACCTACACGAGATATAACTTGTAATTTTCATTCATGGTTCATGACCTGAATTAAGTTCGTTGGTACATGATCATATATTAACAATTTTTTCATTCATTCATGTTAGTAATATGTATTACTTTATATATGAAAACCCTTGTGCGCTAGTACCGTGTGTATTCTAAAAAGAAAACATAGCTTACACGATTTGTAAACAATAAGGGAGAAAATATGCATTTTAAAATCATTTCAGTGGTTATCACCATTCACCTCCTATATATAACGAGTTGTAAAAGCAAAAAATGGAGTCCTGTAGGCCCAGAACTGTGTAGAGAATTATGTTGCAGCATATATGGCAATGCACACTGCATGTATAGTGATTCCAAATTGCAGTGTGAAGTAACTGACGATACACAGGTGGATGTTGATGCGCAGTTGATAATCTTCAACGTCACAAAGGTAATCTTTATTTTACACTTTGTTGTTGTCAATGTCAAAATTGCCATTAGACAGTTTTTTCAATCAAATTCCCATTGGTATGGCCATCGGAGGCACTCAAACAAATTGTCTTACAAGTGAAAACCTTGATAAAGGCAGTAGGTAAAAGATAATAATTCTGATGTGTAAGATAAAAAGTTGATCCTACGAATGTAAAAACAGCAACATGAATATGAAATTCAAAATATGAAGTATAAATTAAACATTTTGAAAGATGTATCTTGAGGAAGCTAAAGATATCTGTGCCCAAATAATAATGAAAATGACTCAATTTTAAAGAAGTTCTTGATGGCTACAATATCGAAAGTCGACTCCATCGTTAATTAGAAGATTAATAACGTGTTTTAAGTGCATTTACATATTTAGCTAGGTCATGCGATTCTCCCTTTCTTGCATTTCCAAAATGTGGGATAACAATTTCATCACATGTTCAAACTTCAAAGTTAAAATCCTTCCAGTGTTTATAGTCTACATTTAGATCTAGTTCAGTTCCACTGCTGATGAGTATATCAAAGCAGGGCCAAAATTGCTCCCTTGCAATCAAATCAAACTATTAATATTTTTCTTTTGGATTTCAGCTTATATGAAATTTTAATTTGTGTTTGGGGTTACTCAACAATTACTCCATCTTACTATCACACTCAAAACCAGTCTCCATTCTGAACAATACAAACCGTAGATATGATAATTATGATCATAGAGTGTAAATCAGTTGAAATCATTTCTGTTGCAATTTGTGGTGGGTACTCTGATAAAATTACTGGACTACATCTCATAGCGCATATTGATCTCTGTTTCAAATTTTGACAGGAATGCTTTTATGGAACCCATTTTAAAGCACGATGCCAAAAGAACTGGAGAATCTTCTATACAAGAACAAAGGATCTTCAATGTGAATCTTCCAAGAGTAAGTGAAGTTTTCATCTTCAGTTACAGTAAAACCATTTTTGGAAGTAAAAATAGAAGTGTCCTCAATTATTTGTTGCCTACAAGTTACTCTTTAATTTGAAAATGCTATGCTTCATTAATATCTTCATAGATATTTCAATAACACAATAACAATGTATATATGCGTTTGCATTAGAATTTCTAAGTATATATAACAATCAAGACACTTCAGTCTAAATAAAACAGCCAACCAGCTGCCAATGAATTTATGAAGTCATATTGATGGAAAAACATAGATAATATTTAGCTGCAATATGCAAAAGTTGTTTTCTTTTACTCATTTTAATCTTTTGTTATCAATTGTGCCGTATGATTTGCTTGTTTAATACAATTGTAGTGCTTTTTCAAAATTAACCTTATAAATGCATGCCTAAGGAGTATCAAATTCCTTTCTATAAATGGTTTATTGTATAATTACAGGAAAGGAGTTGCAGTACCGTCGTTTGATCATTGCAGATGTGAAGTACAAAGAAAAGACCACCTTCACGCAGCTAAATCTTACTCAAAACGTTGGAACTGAATATGAATTTATAAACGGAATGTTTGTTATAGAAATGGTATACCTCAAAAGATTAGATAAGCTATTAATTGCACAAGGTCTTCCAACGAAAATCCTAATGTATCCCTTGGATGAGTTCGGAAGTGTCACTCTTCTATCAGAGTATCAAGGTGTTTACATAACAGCACTAACTGCTGATGAGTATCATATGGAACTATACTTCGTTACTGTTACTAAAGAATTATGCAAAATGAAATTATTCGGAAAAAAGAAAATAATTCTTACAATGACAATCGCCGTATCATCGATTGCTGTCGATTCATCAAATAGAAATCTTTTTTTGGCATGTGGAAAAAAGTTGTTTCTCGTCTCTCTTGTAAACAATACAATTTCCCTATATCAAAGTTTGATTATGGGAGAGTTTGGTTTGGTGCATTTTGAAAACACTAATAGAATGTTATATTTCACGGATAACCGTAACTTAATGCGCATATCCTTTCCATACAAAGAGAAATCTAAAAGGAATTATAAACGCATTTTAGATCTCAAACCAACAGTTATTGCTATTGATGGAGAGACTTTATATGCATCGTTTAAGTCTCGATGGTTAGTCACGTTTAATGCCAACGGCATATTGAAAAACATAGATATGTCAAAGTTTTTCAAAGACAACTTTACATTTTGTCTGTCGCCTTGATAGCATGAGAACAATGCATTAGAATAATTCATTGTTAATAATCATTTTGCAGAATTGTCAACTTATTTGATTAAACGCAAAATGCCTGTTTGAAATCGATGTAAAGTTCATGCACCTCTCTGTTTATGTTCTTACGGAATTAACAATAGAGGGTTTTGTTAACTTAAACACTAAAATTAATTACATGAATAAACACTTAATCGTCGAACTTCTCTTGTAGACAATTTATTTGACAGTTTATATGAAGAAGTGATTCAAATAGTTATATGTTATCCTATTGCAAATGTTACTGTAATTTCTACTGTAATTAACGATATTTGAATAAATATGTCAGTTTTATCACCCAAAAGAATGATTGGGTATATGAGCAAGCGATATTTACAAACAATATATATTTTGAAAATATTAAAAATATGCCACTTTTATAATATTGAAATATTAGGATTGCATCATCATGTTATGACGTCACAATTCTTAGACATCACTATGAAAGGGGTACTAGATGGTTTAGTCAGCAAGAGCGCCGGTCTCACGTTGCTGAGGTCCGGGGTTCGAATACCATCCAGGCCAAGGTGTAAAAACCTAGATTTCACCTCTGTCAGAACTGTATAAATGTCACCCTGGAACCCTACCGCAACAAAACCTGCACTTAAAAGATCCCACGAATTCATGTCAGTGGCTGAATGGTGGACACATGGATACGTGCATACGCCGAACTGTCGGTTATCAGCGTTCAGCAGTGTTGGGCAAACTGCTGTGACTATGTGTCTCAGTTCACCCAGCTGTGAATGGGTACCCTGTGAGGCATAGAATAGTCCTTAACCTGAGCGCCACATATGGATGCCGGTTGAATACTTTTCAGGGAGTTGAATTGGAAAAACGGTGAAAGAATGCCATTGACCAGGGAAACGATGTAAGCGCCTTGAGCAACCACGAGTGGATGGATATGCGCGCTATATAAATATTCATATAATAATATGTGCATGTTGTCACGTCAAGTTTATGGTAATGCTGATGTCGACACAGTGCTGTTCCCAATGTTCAACATGTCTAATTGCAGTTTATAAGTAAGAGATCCAGTCTCATTTAATTCCTGATGAAAAATGATTTTGGATGATAAAAAATCACATCCTCGTGTCTTCTTATATATTTTATATCATTGTTTAAGGTTTCAAAAGCATCATTTACATGTTCTTCTTTGGTTGAAAATTAAAACATTACTATCACCATATTTATCCAGTTCATCTTTACCAGTTACTTAGATAGACAGTTACACGTGTCATTTTCTACCAGATGCCTCACCTGTCACATGAGATCTTTCAAAAAGCAACTGAAAGGATTCATATTTATGAGATATTTCACAAGACATATGCAACAAAGAATTTATTGGTTATCTGTATCAAATACATCACATGCCTTCAGAAGCTTTCACGTGTTCCAAATATAATCAGAGCCTTGTGGCTTATACAAGTACATGTATATTATTTCATGCAGCCTAAGTTGTTGATGTTAATATTCTCTTGACCTTGCGGCTAAACACATGGATCAAACACCATCATTTTATACAAACTGTTGAAACAGAATATGACTAACATGGACATTATTTATTTATATTGTATATATTTGTACATTAATTGGAAAACTCACAAACACAATGCATATTTTAGGCTAAAAGGCTTCTGAGACTGTTTCTCAATTTACAGAGATTATCAACAAATTATGGGTACGACTGTAAGTGAAAACCAGTGTGCGAAGTTGCTTAATCGTTCAATACTTTGAGAGGGGTTAATAGAAGCTTTTGAGCAAAGTACGTTTGAAAAGAAATAAATGCCGCATTCCAATTACTACCATGTGCAAGAGATTTAAACCAGCACTTGGGGAAATCAGAGAGTTATTAGCAATACAAGGATGACACATATTCATCTAAAACATGACCTTTATCGATTTAGACATTCGGTTGAGTTAAATATCTACTATGAGTTCCTTCATTTCTTGCCGGTAGTATACACAGATATCAGATGTCCATGCATCTCGGATACAAATGATTCGCATGAACATTTAATAATGGACTGTAATGATAAAAAATAAAACTTCAAGACGCTCTTTGATTAAGTGGATGAAGTGCAGTGGGCCAACATAACTAAAGTTCTTTCCTATTCAGTTAAAGACGCAGTCCTATTGCCTATCTATCAGCTTTCATCCACCATCTTGAATTTTTAACCCAACAAGAAATCAAATATGCTCCATAATTCATACTTATTACCAAATTTAAGCAACGATAAATTGGATGATTAAATAAGAAAATATATTACAAAATTATTCGAAGTTCAAAGTATTTATGTAAAAATGATGTGGCCAAGAATAGAAAGTTGACAAACACTATAGTTAACACATTTAATGAAAGATACCAAATTTATACATTGAATATTTTGTAAGGGTCTTTACAAAATAAAATAGATGCACGACGTGATTAATTTACAAACAGAGTTATCTTTAAAATACAATAATAGTCCTTAAATAAATTTACATTTGTTAATCACATAAGTTGCATTTTTGGGGTAGGAAACCGATGACAAGACTTTGAAATAGATTCATTTCCTCTGTTAGTAATGTATTGGCATCACATTAAAGTAATTAAATAATAATATTTATATCAATGGTTCATTCCCAAACAAGTGTCATCAGTATAACTGTATTCTAAGCATCCCATTTATTAATGATATAAATAATAATATATCTAGAGAAGGTAATATCTGTCTACATACTCAAATGCTGTACTGAAATCAATGAATGTAGAATAGTAGCAATGTTTTGATTTTCTTATATATTTCTTGCATAGTAATTTCCCCTAAAACAAGCCCGTGATTCGCAAAATAACTTATTACATTCAATTTTGCAGCCTTCGATTGACTTTTCAGACTTTGTCAAAGACATTAAGAAGAGAGATTGACCTACAGCTGCTAGGGTTATTGGTATATCTCGACTTGTAAAGCAGGACGTTTTTTAATTTAAATAATTAAGATGTAACGTGAGAGATTAACCTCTTTCTGTGGATTTTATAATTTATTGTCCATAGTTCCCTAAGCATCATCATATCAAGATTAAATTCCAACATTCTGAAATACATTTAAGTGATATCATCAATTTCAGTTACCCTCAAATGTGTAATAAATCCAAAGGTGAAGAATTCATATTAAGAATACATAGTTTCTATTGAAAGTTTGTTCCAAACGGTCATTACTTTGTAAAAGCTGAAAGGATTGCTTGATTCTAAAAAGGTGTGGTTATTGTGCTTTAATTTACTTGATATTTTATTGTTTTATTTAAAACAAATAAAAGTAGATTTTCTTTTTTTTCATAGATTTTTAATGATTATTGTGTTTTCTTGTATTTCAATTATAATATTGCCTTGTTTGGATAGAGGGATTGACAAAAACTATTAGTTACAAAATCTTAAATTCATGTCAAACGAGATGCAGAACTAATGATGAATCGGAGATGAACGTAACAACTCTGAGACTTCCATTGATAGATTCAAGTCTAAAAAACTTTTTATTTCTCACAGCTATTCATTCTTATTATTTTTAATATTCTTATTTTTTGCAGTTTGTTCTCTACCAACTGAAAACTTATCAATAATCACAAGAAATGGAATCATTAAAATCATGAAATTGATTCTTATAAAGAGAGTATTTTAATGCAATGAACCTCGCAAATCAGGTGTTTGTATTTTTTGTTTTACAAAGTTAAGTCTCGATAAAATGTAAAAAGAAAATTTGATCACACATAATGTTGTTTTCCTTCACAGACTCAAACTAAGTGTAAAAAGGCAGCGATAAGAGCAGCAGGCCAGGTCAACATGTTTGTGGTTTCCCTTGTCATCAGTTTACATCTCTGGTTTGGAAACGTGTACTGTTGGATCAACCAGCCAATTGGTCCAGAGTTGTGCAAGAGGCAATGTTGTAATAATGTCGGGTCAGGGCTATGTGGTTACCAGTTCACCTTGATGAAGTGCTTACAAAAATCTGGAAATGTAGAATGGGCCTCAGACATCACAAGACTAAACTTTATTCAGGTAAGTTGGTATTTATATTAACCTTCTCATTCTTACCATGAATTATAATCATGTTTGACTATCATTTAATTCTTTAAACATCATCAGTTTAAACCATTTGCTGATAAATAGCAGCTTTGTAATTTCGTATTTTTTATGATGACCATGTATTAAAGTTTGGTTTAGTAAACGTTGATGTTGGATTCAAGTATACTATCTGATCTTGAGCATTGATCAGCTTTTTGTTTTATAGGTGAAATTATTTTTCCTCTTTAAATTTTCCGTGAATATTTTGTTGTTTAACGAAGGACCTTGAAATACCCTGTTTTGATTCAAAATTTAGATTTTTGGAAATGAGATTTTAGGATATTTTAAGAAATTCAAATAGCTTTTCTTCAACTTACTTTCTTTTTAAATTACAACTTACCTATTACTTATTACTCGCTATTGCTTATTGCTTATTGCTTATCTAAAATAAAGTTTGTGTTTTTATTACCATTACATTGTACTTTAAAGCATTTGAACTTTATGAACTCAATCTTTGAAAATATAATATTGCTTTGAAGTGAACAAGGATTTTTCCAACATGATTGTTACACCAACTATCATTGTCAACCCAAAGTGTATGTTGCCTTTACTAAGATGCTTAATTAAAACTCATTATTTTCATTGATCAATCTGTACAGAATACAATTGTTTTTATTCTGTCCTAGTGTTTCGAAAAATCTGTTACAAGATTACTTTTGTTTGTATCATTCTTGTTTCAGATGTGCGATTTTCAAATCATCAACCAACATAATAAATGTTCTAAGATTGTTACAACAAGAACGAAGGAAACAATTTGCATCAAAGAGTCAAGTATGTATGTGTTTTCTCTTTTTCTGTATAAAACAGATTTTTTATTCAAAGCTAAATTCAAGTTTTAGTGTTGAATACTGTACAAAGTTGCCTAGTTTGACGGTTTCTGAATAATTTCGTGATTAATGTGTAATACATGTGTTTGATCATGGTAATATCTAAATAAAACTTTTTCTTTCAAATTCTTAACCAGTTATTTACACATTATATTGCTCTGGCAGAAAAAAAAATTTAACACTAGTTTCTTGAAGTCAACTTTCCCATTCGCCCTTATCATAATCAGTTTCAGCATCATTTCAGTCCCTGATTCACTATTTTGTTTCAGGTGGAACAAATGTTCGACTGATTATGACAGATCTTCACAAAAAAAACTTCACTGGTTATATTCAGATGAATATGTTTAACCAATCAGTGACAGGCTACGATTTCATTGAAAGCAAATCTGTCACCGCAATGGCATATGTTAAGAGTTTGAATAAAATCATTGTTGTGAGAGAGCTTCCCTCTTTCATTGAAAGTTATATTTTAGACAAGTATGATAGTACACTATTAATGGAAAAGAAGGTTCGGTTGAACGTTATTGCTTTGGTTGCAGAAGATATGTTGAACCCTTACAAGCTGTATTTTACAACAGACAAAAATGAATTACACAAAATGACGCTCACAGGGAGCAGACAACGGATTGTTGGCGTCAGAGTGAATAAAGCGATTTTCAGTATCACCATAGACCCTTACAAGAAGATTCTGTATGCCTGTCAGCGCTCACAAGTGCTTAAGGTACCCCTCAACAGCAGTCCTGGGTTCAGAAAATCAATAACTATAATGAGGTCGAAGACGTCAGTCTACACTGCAGCGTCATTCAACAAAGCAGATAGGTGTCTGTATTATAATGATGACCATGAACTCAGAAAACTATCGGGTAGGATAAGTTCAAATGTGCTTTCTTTGGCTAAGCCAATCAGGCAAATATCAGTTCACGGAGAAAAGGTTTATGTGTCTTACAGGCCATATGATTACAGTAAACTGAGTGTCATTGACATAAGAACTGGACGACATAATTTAGTTGATTTGTCGGCACATTTTTCTCATCAATTCAGTTTTACATTATGTGATTAGAACACTCGTAGAAATGGGGTTATTTTGTAGCAAATGTTTGAAGAACATATGGCTATAAATTGCATAAAGCAAGTCCATCAATTTTACGATACTGCTTAAATAGATCATTTTCATGATTACATGTATTATATCTGAAAATGCAATGTCTTTGGAGACTTGTCCTATTGATTTCCAGTTGATTGAAAGGATTGATGGAAGCAAAATGAATTACAGTGTATGCTAATATAAAAACATTTGTTAAGTTTCTGTTAAATGATTATTTTACTGGTTTAAATTCTATATGTATGTGTGTCTTGTTGCATTTTTTTCACTATCGTTACCCATTTTAAAAGGACATGTAAATTAAAGTAAATGGATTCATCGGTTGTGGTCTATTGAATATTACAATACAAGAATTATTTCAGTTCATCTGTATCAGTTAATTCACATGTCATGTGTACCAGATGTTTCGCATTTTCATATGAGGCGGATTATTCACATGTCTTGTGTATGATAAACCTTATGTCATCTCTGTATTGTCATATTCTATGCTTTATATCCTAAGATTGGGTAAAATATATCCGTGCGATGGTTTGTTGCGGGGAGCCCATATAACCATATTTGCATAGGTCATCCTCGACAGAATGTTGTAACTTCAAATCACAGATTTGTAGCCAACCGTAAGACAGTCAATATTACACATTAAAACCTTCAAAGTTGGTTAACATTAGCTAAGATATGATATATAGGTAAACTTTCTGGCTGCGGTTTTCCATCTTTGTTATCCATTTTTAAACTGACATATGTACCGGAATGAAAATGTTTTTGTATGTTGTGTTCTAATAAATAGTGAAAAACTTATTTTATTGTTTCTTAATATAAGCGAACAAAATGACAGACGAAGGGGGAATCGAGAAGAGAGAGAGGGAAAGTAGCTATGTTGTAGAAAGTATGACTTGCCAAAGATTAATCCTGACCTCAACCCTATAGAGCAGATTTCAGATGGACTATGCAGGTTACCTGATGCAGAACGTTAATCGTACCGATAGCTTTTACATTGCATTGTTCTGAACATTGTTGTCAGATAAAGGACTATAACTTTCATCCTCATTTCATAAAAAATAAAGGAGATCATCAGTTAGAGAAAAACAAGTTGTTGTCACTAACGTAACCATGTCCACCGCCGCTAGAGAGAAATTGACTAAAACGGATTGCCGGTTGATGTCTCATAGTTACCCTTAAAACGATGTCAAGGTTACCAAAACCAACTGGTGTCTGCATATCTAATAAACAATGACAATGAAGACTGAAACAAAGGTTTTTGATGATATCGGGCTAAAAAAGGTTAATGTATTGGTCAAACTCCTGTTGTGATCTTGAAAATTAGGCAAATGTAACCAAAACAAAAAATAAACTGGTGTCTGCATAACCACCCAATGAAGATGGATACCAAATTTGAAGGCTCTTGGTGCAAGATTTTGTGTCATATCAGGATAAGTATGTTTCCCTGTTGTGACCTTGAAAATTAGGTTAAGGTCATGAATACCAATTGGTGTCTGCATATCCACCCAATAAAGACTTAGTTTGAAGGCTCTAGGTGGAAGTGTTTGTGAAATATCGCGCTAACAAGGCTTTACACACTGGTCAAAATCCTGTCGTGATTTGAAAATTAGGTCAAGGTCACCAAAACCTACTGGTGTCTGCATATCTACCCAATGCAGACTGATACCAAGTTTGAAGGCTTTAGGTGCAAGGGTTTGTGAAATATTGCGCTAACAAGAAGCGGGACGGACGGGCGGAAGGACGGACGTACGGAGCTGAATACTAAACTCATCGGCAAAATAAACTTATCACTTTTGAACTGAAAACATAGAAAAATATTTTATTTAAATATTGACAGTAACCATTGCAATAAAAGCACATTATCCCTATATTTGTGTATATTAACTTGTAAAGAACAAATGTTGATGCATTATGGGGGAAAATGAAAAAAGGTGAAAATCACGTGACTTTGCCATTCGTGCCAAGTCACGTGACACAAATGTCAAACCAGAGCTCATTATGGATCACGACCATCACCCCTTTAGAAAGAACACCTACACCCCATCAAAAGTCGGATCACAAAACTGGGAGAAGCATTTGAAAGTTGACAAATACTGTGCACGGATACCAACTTTTGAAGAATTGCCATAGTTCCTAAATTTTTATTTACAATTTGTCTTCTCAATTTAGATATAAGATATCAAGATATTGGACAATCCCAAAACAGCAAAAACTATGGTACTTTTACCATATGAAAACTTCTACCCGTTTGCATTTGACCATCGTCAACACTTTCTTTAAGTGACGTCATGAACGTCAAATGCTATAAGTGTGTATTGCGTTTTGGACGTACGTACTAGGAGACCAAGGACAAGTGAATTCAGAGCTCTTCGATTCCTCAATGGTCCTACATTAACCACTAAACTTTGATTTATTGCAAATGCTAAATGGTAAGAATATACTTAATTTGTAAAGATGTACAGCTATTTAAAGGTCATATGCCCTGTCACTGATTGAAGAACACGCAGTCTTTCACAAAACATGCTTCAGTCAAATCTGACTCACCAATCTATGAACAAGCCACGATTAAGGGTAAACAGGAATACCGAAAGAGTCATTAGGTGACGTCACACAATGCTTCTATGTTTGGTTTAATTATTGTTATTTTTGTGTGCTTACACTTGTCTTGAGCATATTTAAGTCTGACCCGATGTTTCCTTTCCAATATTCATGATTTTAGAGTGAAAAAATTATCAAAATGATGGTTTATAATTTTTTTTTTTGACCCCTTCTCGTTTAAAATGTTTTGAGCGCACTACTGATTATGTCAAATACTATTTTCTGTTTTTCAATGTTTTTGGGACTGGTTGATATACTATACTGACTTTATTTCAACCTTTTAGCACTTTTCGTTATTTAATGAGAGTAATTTTAATTGAGTGATAAGTTTCTTTTGCCGATTAGTTTATATCCCCTGCTTCGCACTTCTTGCGACGGGGGACAACAAGTTTGTGACACTGTTTATACATTTCTTTGTAACATGATCATTTTAGTACATTTTGAAATGGTAAACATGTCTTTATAAAATATTTCATAGTCAATCATTATTTTGTAAATGGGTGATATTTATAGTAACTATTTAAATGACAGATTTTGGCATTTTTAGGCATGGAGTCAGAGCGGGATCTTTTGCTATCGTTTATTCTTACTTCAGCCTATCATTTCAAAGGAATTTTACTGAAGTGCAGGAATGTTGCAAATTATACAAAGATTCTGTGTAAACGAGGCTGGTTCGTGGTCACATGAGAACAAAAATACTTGAAAATGTATGTAGTTCCTTTTTAAATGCAATCGATGATTGTCACTTGTCTTTTTCATTAAATTGTAAGGTTTGTTCACAGTTTGAGATTACAATGCTGTGCAAATCTGACCAAGATCTACCATAACCCAAATCATGCCATTCTCACAACAGCAAGTCTAAAAAGCATAATAGTGTAGATAAAAAATTTCTAACAGCAGAGTATAAGTTATAACACTTAATTTTATTTTGTAAATTTTACTTAATCAATTTATTGGTTTGCATTTATAGTCAATATATCACGTTATGAACTATATTCTTATTATTGTAAAAGTCTGAGGTATAATTCTTTATCACAGATCTAGAGGGAGTTTCGACCCAAATAATGATTTTGTTTATACTCTTATGATAATCAAGTGCAATGATAAATCTGCTCCTGTGGAATCGTAACATGTCACTGATTGCCTTACCCACTTTGTATGAACGTTTCAATATTTTGACAGAACTAGACACAGACTTAGTGTCGAGTTTACTTTTGCATAAAACAGCGTTTGTTTATCAACTACTGTAAATAAGATAAATCTATCAAATTATGTTCTCCATAATCGATAGGTGAATAGGGCACACGAATTATATCCTGATAGACACTAATATATGACTGGTTAGTTTTGCCAAAAAATAAACTTTGAACTGTTTGACCCTGATGTTTTCTTCAGTTCACTATCATAAAGATTATTTAGCTCACGCCCATCGTTAGAATACAGCGATCTATCTGCATTGTTGAAGAACACAGCCTTGTACTTTATCAGGGTTTTGAGTATTCGGCATCCTCCGACAACAAGCAGAAACATTTGCGTATAAACGTACAATCTTGCCGAATAGTCAGATTCCTTCATGCCACCAAAAATCTCACATCTGTAGATTAAATGACACCAGAAAGTATAAACATGCAATGAACATTGAAACATTTTAGTTTCTACAGTGAACTGAAATGCAAGATAATGCAGTCAATGTAGAAATGTTGAAACGAGAGACATCAATTTAACTCTTGAACATTTAAAAAAAGGATATAATTCTTCAAATAAGCCATAACAAAACATTACTGTGGTACAATAAGGATTGAATGGGTAAAACTTAAGCGAACAGCAAATTTCATATAGCTGCACTTAGTTCAAAATTAATATAACAAACTTTTGTAAATTGTGTTGAATAGTCTCTGTACCATTCAATTTCGTATATACAAGAGAAAAATACCAAACTGCCTCATGTGGAATGGAGATAAAAAAGGTATAAAAAATGGATTTCCTGTTACCAATGGACAAACAGACTACTGAACATTCTTCTTTGAAACTACATTAATATCTGAAAGTGAGTGGCGTGCAAATGTTCCATGCAAAATATGTTGTTCATAAGACAATATCAGAATCGAGACATTACAAATGATCCCAAATTTTTTTACACTAGAACCTGTTATCGCCAGTGTTGATTAGAATATAAATTCACTGTTATGAATGAGCAATCCCAAATTACCTGGGTATACTTAAATTTTGTAACGTCGGAGTTCAATTCTCCATTCTCGGGTGGTGGGCAAGCACTTCATCAATGATAACTAGTAACCAGACAACTCTTTATCAACTGCATAACACCACTGCCTTTTGCACAATTCTGGACCGATTGGCTGGTTGATCCAACAATAGACGTTTCCAAACCGGAGATGTAATCTGATGACAAGGGAAACACAAACATGTTGATCTGGAAGACAAGAGTAATTCTATGGATGAACAACTTCTTTATTGGATGGTGGCGACGTTTCGGTATAAATTCTTATACCGTTATCAAGCATATGGTGAAAATGAGGAATACAGCAATTTATACAGTTTGGTGGCGACGTTTCGATATAGATTCTTATACCGTTATCAAGCATATGTTGATCTGGCCTGCTAATCTGCGATCTGCCTTGTACTTTAACCTTGAGTCTATGACATGAATGTTAAAATATTGACAGATAAATAAAATTATGGACAGAAAAGTATACTACTATACTACTAATTATTTCTGCTCAAAGGCGCTTTTGCTTTTGCTCGATCATTGGATACTAGTATGCATGTCACATACGGGGCAGCATACAAGTGCAGTCATGTGACGCACAGCGTCAATGTCACTCTCAATCCTTCTGTGGTACCCATTTACAGCTGGGTGGACTGAGACACACAGTCACAGTATTTTGTCCAAGTCTACTGTACGTTGCTGAACCACTGTGTATAACCGTACACCGGAACTAGTGAGGTGTACGGCGGAGAAATGTTGCTAGCGAGGAGCCGAAATCGAAAGTTAGGTAATATTTTACTTCATAGCTTTCAAATAATCAACATCATGTGGTAATTTTAGCACACATACTTAGTAAAATGTATGTGCTTGTCATTCTGTATCCAAGGGACAGTAACAATGACAGTTGCGAGTATGCTGTTGTTTGTAACATATTTGCTATCTCCGACTATGAACAGGATATGACATTAAATAGTTTTGTCTCGGATAGCTATTGACATGATAATAACATAGAAAAAGTTGGTGAAACGGCGATGATTTCTTTTTAAGCGATCCCGTTTGCGATCACGCTCCTCGCTAGCAACATTTCTCCCCCGAACACCTCGCTAGTTCCGGTGTACGGTTATACACAGTGTGAGCCCGCAACTAGGTGTTTGCACATTTCATGTGGCTACCATCTGGTCATTTACAAACGGATTCGTGGGTTCTTTTAAGTGCACTTGGTTGTGAACTGTACACTATGGATTGTGACAACACTGAAAGAAAGCTGACTCCAAGGTATTTTACACCTGGTCACAGGCAGGGCTCGAACCCGGCACATCAGGCTTCCTGGCCTGGTGATTTTACCGACTCGGCCACCGCGCCCCCAAAAGCATGTCACAATGGTTTTTTTCTTGTTAATCTATTAATATATGAATAAAGAAACAATGTAGAAACATAATATATGTTGTTTCTTTCAAGGATGAATATATTTTTCTTACAGTAAATCGACAATTAAAAAACATCAACTTAATCACCTTATTTTTTCTAAATGGCTCATTGGACCAAGTTTTTACCATCATTATTATACAGCTGCGTATCTTAAGCCTGTTCTCTTACTTTCGTATTCTAGTGCAAATATCATTTAATTTGTAACATCTTTGAGACATAATATCATTGTGAAAACAAAACCGATTATGATGAAATTTAACTGTATAAGTTAAGATTCAGTTTGCGTTGACATATTCGTATGTCATACCTAGCAGATAGCTGTAACAAATTTGGCAGGTCATTGAAGTGACAAGGGGTCAAAATTTCGAAAACAATATTTTCTAATTTGCTCCACAAAATCCTTCATAAGTGATTTATTAATTCAGATCTTATTCATATTCGTTCGTTTGCGCTAAGGCAACGTAATGTGCTGATTTTTCCCTTCAAAATTTATATGGATGATTTTAATCAAAATTTAAGAAAATCCGAATTTCACAAATATGACCCCATCTGTCTATTTAAAAATGCCAAATATCGACACTCAGCACCAGTGACAAGACGATCCCGAAATATTGTTTGGGAATGGTGATTTTACACATGGACAATTGATAATCTTCTGTAAGTGGCCCTGGAGTTATTTTATGAAAACGAAACCCAAATTACATGATATTGCACTAAAATGACCAGCAGGTGAACAAACTTGTGGTATGCAAGGTAATTACAAAATTCATGGAATGACGACAACCATCACAGTAATCATTAAGAGTCTAACATTCTCTAAACATATAAATGCAAACAATAGTGTACTAGAAACAAATTAAATTCAAAATGAGCCATGGAAATATTACTCAATAAAGAATGATGGATGTCGTCACAATACAACTGCAGTATGAAGTCAACGACAGGCTCTGAGGTCGCCTTGTTCTGAATTCTATCTTGATTTTATGGTATCAAAATTGTTCCAAACATTTGAATATCCATGGCCTCTTACCGATTTTGAAACAGATTTTCTCAGTGTGCAATTTGCCCTTTTATTGTTTCACTGTGCTGTATGATCAAACTATCTAAACTAATTTGTTGTGCTGCCATTTAGAGAGGCAGTAGCACGTTTTTAGGGGGTATATAAGCTGATGTCAGGAAAATGAAAATTAATGGTTCCAATTGAAAGACAATGTAGTCATACTCAATAAAGCAGTAATAATTCAAATATATAACGTTAAGTTTAGCCATGCAATTCCCTTTTCTTTCACAAAATGAATTAAAAGTGTTCACATAAAATGGCCGCCAATGGATTTTAGGTGAATCTTCATACTTTGTCCTCTGACTGTGGATGATTGGCTTGTGTAATGAGATTTTTGACACTGTCAAATTAACACATTTAGAATTAACTTGCAATTATCAGTGAAAATTTTGAAATATAGAATTATCAAAAAACGTGCTACTGCCCCTTTAAGATATAAATGGTAGCAGAACGTACTAGTAAATTAATGGATGTATACACTGTCATATGTCCTTTTTCCCCCTCTGTGAAAGTCCACTTTACTATGTGCTTGGTTTCTGAAATACGATTATTTTACCATCAAATTGTCCTAACAGTTTTGCTATGCGTTATAATAAATATGTGCTCATGCAACGCATATGGGAGAGTATATCACCTTTGCATTCTACGAATTCACCTTTCATTGAAAAAATGTCAACATTATCTAGACTTCAGAAGATATTTAAGAAGCTGTCATCACGTTTATTATCAACAAACAAACATAGATCAACATTTAGTCACCCTTTGATCTTTATAGCTGTAATAATGTATTGTCATAAACCTCATAGGCATTGATTTTTATGTTCATATTTGGTAAACTTAACTTAAATCAAATTATTCACTTTGGTCCCAATAAATTTTAACATTCCAACAGAATGTTATCTTACATGAGATTTAATCTTTTGTTTCCATTCATGATTCATAAAGTGATAAAGGTGTTCGGTAAATGAACAGCCAAAATTGATTAAACCATGTCATACATTCCTTTGAGTTGAATATAAAGGATTCCTCTATATAAATATATTTAAATACATGACCTCAGAAGTAGATGTGATCCATTTTACTGACTAGTACTTTCAGTTCTTTTAACGAGCCTCTTCATACCATATATGTACAACCTTTGCTCTAGTACAGTTTTCTAAGATAAATGTGACCGATCATATCGGTATAGTCCGAAAGAACAGAATATGTGTTTTAGAATCAAATCAGTGATCTTCACCATCCAACTTCTATATATAACGAGATGGACATGTAAAGGCATACAATGGAGTCCTGTTGGGCCAGAACTGTGTAGAGAATTTTGTTGCAGCATATATGGCAATGTACCTTGCATGTATAGTGATTCCAAATTGCAGTGTGAAGTTAATGAAAATACACAGACGAATGTGGATACACAGAAGATGATCTTCAACGCCACAAAGGTAATGTTTAGTTTATACTTTGTTGTCGTTGATGTTAATATTTGCAAATATAGTTGTTCGTGACTGTCTATTGTTATTATCATCCTAGGCACTCAAACAAAATGTGTCCCAAGTAAAGACTTTGCACTTGAAAATAGAGTTAGATAAAAGTTAGAAATCTGACACATGTGATGTTAACGATGAAACGTTGGTATAAAGGATATAAAAAACAACAAGATATTCAAAATATGAAATAGAAAATAAAGCGACTTTTTATTCAGTTAAGCATGTCTTGAAAGTTGTATCCTGAAGAAGTTCAAGGTATGCACCCAAAGAGAGAATAAGTGAAGTCCTGTTGAATTGTTTGATGGCTTAAATACCACAAAACCAACATAAGAACAACAACAACCAAATGTCTACATAACTACACACATCAGCAAACGTAGCATATCGCATATTGTAATGACTATTACAAAACAAACAAATCAGTGACAATCATTCAATCACTTAAAATCTGAAAAGGTTGTTCCTACCTGTTGGCATTTGGTATCTGTGTTGAACAATGCTACAGTTCGTAACTCACATGTCAAAATTGTTTCTTAGTGCCTATTTTCATAACAATAATCCATGACATAACTTTTTTATTTTTACCGAAACAAATACCAGATTTGTTTGCAGTTTCCATGTCAAGGACAGTCATATTTTCTAGATAACAACTTTATTGCAAACACTACAACTTGCTTTAATCATCTAATTTGTTGTGAGATTGTAGTACTTAAAATAAGATGGTTACAGCCTACAATTAAATCAAAGTCAGTTTAACCTTAATTAATATCCCACTATTAGATCCAATTGTCAGAAATGTTTCATTTTCATAATGTAGGCTCAGAACAATAGGGAAAAGACAAATCCAAAATGTTATACCATTACGACCAGTAGTTTTCGAGATATTGATATGTTCCCATATTGGACCACTGCCTCATCAATGATCCACTTACAGTGAAAGATACCAATCAGTAGTAACTTCTTTCTTTTTCCAGTCCACGTACCATGGTGGTCGGTACAATGTAGAAAAGTTTTTATTCCTAGTAATATGGTTCATAGAAGATAACAATGTATAAAAAAGTATAATCAGGAAGTTTTCTATCATTCTCTTTACTCAACATATGAAAACTTTACTGTTCCTGACACTTTTGACAAACCGTACATGTTTTGTGCATCAAAATGTCAAATGGCATTTAGTCAGAAAAGAGTGTCTTGAAAGTTTGAACCGAAGACATAATCACAAGCTCTGCATATGGACCATAATTTGGAGAGAAGTCGATCACATTTCTTCTCCGGCAACAACAATAGTTGGATAATTGTTAAAGAATGACTTGACTTTGATTCATATTCTTGTTATGAAAAAAAAACCTGACTATGGCGTTAAGTTTGTGTTCAGCGATACTTCATTGATTTCAATGAAGTATACGCCTTTTATTTTGAAACGTTTATATTTCAAGAGATTTATTTCCATGGTGTAAACAGACGAAAACAATGTTGAGTACATTACCGGTAGGTGAACTTTAACAACAAAAAATGTTTTTACATCAAAGTATTGTTAAACAATGTATTTCATCCATTCAAATATAACAATGTGTTTAAATCCTAGAGTGTCTATGATTTCAGCTCTGTAGTCCATTTCTGAATTTACATGTTTTAAAGGGGGCAGGGGATGACAGGAAAATAAAAATAAATGTTCCAATTGAAAGACAATGTATTAAAACTAAATAAAGCAATAATAAAGCAAATATATAATGTAAAGTTAAGCCATGCAATTTCCTTTCTTACAAAACATGATAAAACGGTGTTCACACAAAAATGGCTGCCAATGGATTTGAAGTGAATTTTTATAATTTGTTCTCTGACTATGGATGATTGGTTTGTGTAATGAGATTTTTGACAATATCAAAGTAATACATTGCGCATTATCTTACAGTTGTCTGTGAAAAAATGAAAATATAAAATAAACATAAAATAAAAAACGTGCTACTGCCCCTTTAATGCTTAAACAATTAAAGGAAACACCATCTTAACTCTTGCTTAAAGTAATAAACAAAGGACATGGACCCTCTACGCACAGCATATGACAGAAATTGGTAAGTTTTTGATTCACTTTTTATCTATCAAGTTAAGACACATATATGCATACTTTTACCAAACTGTCTTTTACAAACTATCTTCTGTTTCGTGTAACATATTATTATTCCTGATGGGCTTAAACACTTGGTTTCACACTGGACCTAAGCAAACGATGTGTGAAAACACTTGCATAGGGTTCTTGTGACAAGTACTTAAAAAAGGCAATCCTGTTATTGAAATGTCTCATAGATTATGTTTTAGCTAGCAAAGATACTCGAAATACAGTACATGTCAAATAAATGTATTTTACACTTTATATAAAATCAGAATGTTACATTTCTATCACTTGTCATCAATAATACGAAAATATCTGTAATCTTTTAAGTTTTCTTTTTAAGGGGAAACATGTTACATCAACTGAAATTGCTTAAACGACATTCCGGAAACCACAATCCTGTAGTCATGTGTTACCAAAACGATGGAAAACAAGTGAAAGTCACCAAAAGACCAAGAAGCACACCCTGTCAACCTAATGAACCTTAAAATAAATAAATAGACCGCATTTGTCATGTTTTTTATTCCTTTAGTAACATTAACAATTGTGTTCGTCTCAATGTTCCCACATGGGAACAATGAACTTTAACGAAATTTTTCTACGCTCTATTTTTCTTTTCTAACAAACTATTTTGGGTTTTAGTATAGCACCATCATTTGTCATTCAAACAAAATTAACTAAATTATTATTTTTTTAATATCATATATACCCTTCTTAGTTTTTGTCTAAAATACTGATTTTCAACCATTTTTGAGACATCACAATTTCACAGAAACAAAGTACACAAGTTTTCCCTCCCTACCAAATTGTAGTTTTTTTTATGTCAATATCAACATGACAAAAGCAAAACATAATTTTGTTGAAAGGAAAAAAGTTACCTGAGTTTGAAGGACATGTTCCCAAATGGGAACACTTGGAGGAAAAAGGTTAAAATCATTATGTTTATTTGCTAAAGAGGGAAGCAAAGACCAAGGTACTCATGAATGCTTAAAACATTCTATTATTCAAGACAAACAAAATTCCATTTGATTTGGTGTTTCATAGCAATCGAAAATTCAACTTTCGTTTTGTTCAGTATGAATAAATCTCTTGTGCTTAAAGGGGCAGTAGCACGTTTTTTGATAATTTTCTTTAATTTATTTGTCACTGATAACTGTAGGTTAATGCTAAATGTATTATTTTGACAGTGTCAGAAATATCATTACACAAGCCAATCATCCATAGTCAGAGGACAAAGTAAGAAGTTTCACATAAAATCCATTGGCGGCCATTTTGTGTGAACACCTTTAATTCATTTTGTGTAAGAAAAAGGAATCGCATGGCTAAACTTTACGTTATATACTTGAATTATTACTGCTCCATTTAGTTAAAATACATTGTCTTTCAATTGGAACCATTAATTTTCATTTTCCTGACATCATCCTATATTCCCCCTAAAACGTGCTACTGCCCCTTTAAATGATCCTTTAAAAGTATCTAACAACACCTGAATTTGTATTGCTATCTTTTTTGGGGACAGGAATGTGTGTTTGGAACCTTTTTGAAAGAACGATGCAAAAAGCAATGGAGGATCATCTCTACAAAAAGAAAGGATCTTCAGTGCCTCTCATCAAAGAGTTAGTGAAGCTTTGCATATGTAATAATTGTTAACCTGACGATGAAAGTACAAAGTTTCTGAATTGTCGTAATTTGTTGCTGAAAGACACTACATTGTGCTTCATTACTTGATATGGTAAATATTTGATAATACAGTCTTCCTATGATTCTGGCAATATTTTTGTTATCAACATAAACATTCAGACTATAAATTCTAAAGAAATTATGAGTCCACATTTGTTAGTGGAATTGGCATTCATAGTCTGAATAAATGTAAACAAAATGTTTGTTAGGTAACTTCTGTTGTCTTCTTCTCTCATCCTAATCATCGTCATTTTGTCACATAAGGTGTTTTGTTCCAAAAAATGTAGCCATATTTCGTAACCTATAAATACATGCAAAGGGATTAATGATTGCCAATAAATGGTGTATTGTATAATTGCAGGGAAGGAGATGGAGTACCATCGTTTGATGATGGTAGATGTAAATACCAACAAAAAGACAGCCTTCGCCCAACTGAATTTAACTCAAAATGCCACAACTGAATATGAATTTATAATCGGCTTATTGGTAATGCAAATGGTATATCTGAAAAGATTAAATAAGCTATTAATTGCAGAAGGGCTTCCGACGAAAATTAAATTGTATCCCTTGGACACGTTTGAAAGTGTCACTCTTCTATCAGAGGATCAAGGTGTTTACATAACAGCACTTACTGCTGATGACTATCATATGGAGCTATACTTCGCTACTGGTCGTAACCAATTATGCAAAATGAAAGTATTTGGAAAAATAAAAGTCATTCTTTCAATGAATTATGACAAAGTATCATCGATTACAGTTGATTCTTTAAAAAGAAATATTTTTCTGGCAAGTGGAAAGAAGTTGCTCCTTTTCTTTATTGTTAACCATAAATTTACAATATTTGACAGTTTGAAACGTGGAACGTTTGGTTTGGTACATTTTGAAAATACTGAAAGAGCATTGTATTTCACGAACAATCGTAACCTTATGCGTATATCATTTCCATACAAAAAGAAATCCAAAAGGATACCCCTTTTGCCCATCAAACCAACTAATATTGCTATTGATGGAAACACTTTATATGCATCATATTTTTCTAAAATATCAAGATGGTTAGTAATCTTCGATGTCAATGGTGTAATTAAATACATAGATATGTCAAACTTCTTTGAAGACAATTTTATACTTTGTTTGACTCCTTAATATAACAAAACAATGCTTTAGAACAATTCATTATAAATATATTCTTTTATTGCCATGTTTCATCAAAGACAAAAGATCTGTTCGAAGTTGACTTGATCTATATGTAGTTTTCTGTTAATGTTGTGACACCGTATACAGACAGTTACAGGAATGATTCAATAAATATTCCCTTAAAGGAGATAGCCAGTGATAGTATTGAACTTTGGTATGCTCTTTCAGACAATGTATTGCACGTTTAACGGACATGATGACTTTTCATTTTATGTCACCCTACTTGATTTCAAATGTCACTATTACACATTTATATTTTAATTACGAAGTTTGAATAAACGTGTTGGTTTTGTCATCCAAGACTGGTTTAAACCGAAAAAAATTATCTTGTGAGACCAAGTTATATCTACAGGAATTATCTACAAAATTATCCAAAAATATAATTGTCACAATCTTCATCGCTAAGAACGCTGATGAGAATGTTATGACGTCATTTTTATTACGAAACAAAGGTTTGATATCTTACTACTATGTTCTCACTGTTCAATATGAGTAATGACTGTTTAAGGCTAGGTGATCAATGCTCAATTGATTACTGTGAACTGATGAAGAACTACTTTGAAGGATACAAAATCTCATCTAGGTGTAGTCTGATATATATATATCGTTTGATAAAAGGGACGCCTAATACATTTCCTTTATTCATTAACTAATGATCGTGTATTTGACATATCAAGACACTTGGGTCAGATTTCCTAAAATTAATAAAAAATGAATATTACATTGTGTATATGTGTGTTAACATCTCTTTTTCTTCGACTTTGTTACAAACATGATTAAAATAAAATGTAGAATGATGACAGTATCATTCTTCGTTAAAGTTTGAGTTTTTCTTCTTAGATTGAAAAAAATAGTATGAACTATAATCATGGTTATGCGGTGCAGCTGTTTTAGTTACTTGACATGTCATATTTACAGATATTTCAATGGTCATATAAAACAAAGGATCCACTCGTTATCTGTATCAAATACATCACATGCTGTGGACGGATCATGTGTTTCACACATAATCAGTGCGTGGCTGTTCATATATATAAATTGACTACCTTAATCGGGCAGTAGCACGTTTTTAGAGGGAATATAAGGTGGTGTCAGGTAAATGAAAATAAATGGTTCCAATTGAAAGACAATGTATTAAAACTAAATGGAGCAGTTATAATTCAAATATAACGTAAAGTTTAGCAATGCGATTCCCCTTTCTTACACAAATTGAATTAAAGGTGTTCACGCAAAATGGCCGCCAATGGATTTTATGTGAATCTTCATACATGTACTCTGTCCTCTGACTATGGATGATTGGCAAATCAAAATAATACATTTAACATTAACTTACTATTATCAATCACAAATTTAAAATATAAAATTATCAAAAAACGTGCTACTGCCCAGATAACCTTGAATTGTAATGCAGCCCAAGTTGACGTTGATTTTTTACCGCGTCAGCAATAAACTATATCATCTGATCTTTGTCAGATATCGATATGAACTATTGCGTCGTTTGTCATGGTGATTGTTTGACCTTAAAGTGGAATTGTATTATGATAAAGGAAAGGAGGGAATCTGAGGTACAGGGATTTGGTATTTATTTTCTTTTATTTTCCCATCCCAATGAAACATTAACCTAATCTATTTACCATCCCAAATTCGGACTCTTGGATATTGTATTAGTTTCTCATTCCACGGTGCAGACTATAACGAGAAACTATAAAAGCAATTCATTACATTTATCATAGTAGGATCACAGCTGACGAATCAATAGCGGATCTTAAACATTAATTTGTAAAACAGTTTTTAAAAAGTCTTTGAGAGAAAACATCTGCATGTATACAAGAATTTAGTATATTCGACATTAAGGTATATGTCTATTTTATATATGTCTAAAATCTATTTTTCCTAGGAAAATATTTGAAATAAGGTAAGCAGAAATATCTCTGTGTTCGACTATGAACCGTTGTTTATGGAAAGAACATAATTAAATGGGATATATGAATATAAAAATTATGATTTACTTCCTACCCTACCACTACAATGTTATTGACATCTATCTATTCAACTGCAAAAGACTCTTCTTGAGTTGATGCAGTCACATACACCAAATTTTATGAATAGAGATATTGTATTGGAAAGGCCTAACAATTGTATAAATGTATATGAACTGAGTTCAATGAATTAGGAAAAACAAATTAAATATCTTGGAAGTCACAGAGCGTCTCTCCTACCGCAACCTCCTACTGCATCAAAAATGCATATTTAAATGCAAATTTGAATCTATCCATAACCTGAACATGGGCTTTTAAATACTACATTTTAACTTCAATTTCACTTTCTAGATATAGAATAAACTATCTTTCCATGAAAATGACCATGCCATAATGAACTGATATATTCTTGGCAAAGTTGATGCTTTTCACTGGCACATCTTTACCAGTAATAAAAAAATTTCATCAACCTGTAAGTTTTAAAAGCCATAGGTTTACAGATTTTTTACTACAATTCTCGTACAAAGTAATTATTTTTTTCCATGATTTTCAAACAAAAACTTGACAGATGCGTCTTGATTCTCCGTTTATGAAAAAATATATCTATTTTTACTGGATATATACACAAAGAATTTAATTAAGCACCCCCTATTTTGTAAAATGATTTACATATCTCTTGGACTATTTTGATAAATTTGATATATTGACCACTCCAGATAGAACAATTGCTTTAATATGGATGTTTTAATGAAACTAAAAACCTAGCAATAAATAATGAAAATAACATTTCTGATCACTAGTTGACATTCATACACAAAAACGTCTTTTAACATACATGATAAGAGGTTAGCAGGACATTGAATTTTCAGTACTTTTTTATCAAAAATTTCTAAAATACCTACAATCTTAAAAAATCTCAGAGTAGGTTTGAGATTCTTCGAGTTGAACAAACCCTTCTTCTCCCTTTAGATACGCCATTATCTTAAACAGTGGCCAATTAATGTCTTTGTGATGTTCTGTTGAAATTTGATATTTGAAATGTTTTTGATTTTGAAGGTTCATACTGCTTTAACGACGAACTTTTGCTATCAGGCGGTTTACTAAAAGTCAACAATTCAGTCAGACTTCAAAATGATAATAATCAAATAGCAGCAAAGAATTTTGACTTTCATTTTCAATTTTAGATAAACATGCGTCTCCCGATATATTGCAACTCCATGCAAAAGATACAATATTGAAACATTCTGTTTGTTGAATTACTTTATAAATGTGGAAAAAATATAGCCCCCAAACGTTTTTGCAATCAAAAAAGTGAATATCCTCTTATGTTCATTCAGACAACGTTTCAAATCGTTTGCACCATTACATTCTTATAATGACGAGAAATACCAATGTGACGTTATTGTTAAATTTTTACACCTTTGATGCTCCCAGCAAATACTTCAAAATAATCCAGCAGGCAGAAGGTTAAAATTGTGTTATCTCTAAGTAAAGTTTCATTACACTAAGAAACCAAAGCAAATATTGTTAGTCATAATGTGAGTAACTTCATGTTTTCAAGTCACCTGGTCAAACTTTAGTATCAGTTTTAAAAGTAAAAAGTCACTTATGTCACCAAAAACCTTTAAAATAGCAAATTTTGAGGAAAACAAACTCAGTTAAAATGGCCTAAAAGTAACTGTAATGACACCTTGAACGCATAGAGAAGTACATGTATCAACGGATTGAGTGATGATAATCCCAAATTTATATGAAAATCTAATAATTAAAACCTTTTTGTAAGTAATTGACAATACTTTATGGAAATAGGGATACTATCTGAACGACCCGTGACTGCCAAAATCTGCAGGTCAGGTTAGAAAGACAACTGTTGACTTTGATATGACCATATGTTATTATTAGACAATGGTTTAATTGGACAGTCTTCAAACCCTAAAGAGTATTATAGATTTAATACTTATATAGTCAAGAAATCCTTTTTTGATTCACAGATTATGCTTCTCTAAATCACTAATCAATAATAATTAGAAATTGGCTTTGCGTTTATCCCAAGAACGTCACAAATCAACTAATGATGTACAAATATGTGACAGAAATATGATTGGGTAATTTAGCATTAATTTGCATTCATCAGGGCTGTTATGAAATAGTTTGTGAATTATCGTATTGACCTTGTTTCTAAAGTAATGCTTATTGCATATACAATTTGAAAAATGTTAAATTTTGTAGATGAAAACTCGAGAAATACGCCTTTTTCGAGAGATCTTATCGTTTATAGTCCAAAGTTCCTAAAGCATTATCAAGATTGAATTCAGGCATTCCAGAACACACATAAGTGATATAGTTGGCTCTCATAACTCCCAAATGTATAATAAATACATAGGTTAGGAATATGTAGTTTCAAATGAACAAATGTTCAAAACGGTCAATGATTTCTAAAAGCTGAAAGGAGTGTTAAATTCTTAAAAAAGGTTATTATATTTAACTTACTATTTCAATCATTTAATTAAAAAAGACAAATGTAATTATTTCATTTTTCAAAGAGGCTGCATATTTTTTTGTCTTTACATGTATTGATATTTCGATAGGGTTGAAATGTTTGTATTGTTATATGTGCAGTTTCTGTAGTTGTTACTTTACCAACTGAAAAGTTTTCATAGCATTAATTGTAAGGGGGGAAATATTTAAACCATTTATTTAAAATATATCAAGAAGAACACTTACGCAAATTAGCTCTTTTCAAACTAAGGAAAATCATGAGTTACGTTTAGTCTTGGTATGATGAGATTTCAATAATCTTTGTCGCCCAAAATCAATTAATGAGGCACAAACAAAAATCTAATATCTACATGTATCCTCATAGACTCAAGCTTCTAGTACAAGGCTGCGAGAAGAGCAGCAGGTCATATCAACATGTTTGTGGTTCCCCTTGTCATCAGTTTACATCTCTGGTTTGGAAACGTCTATTGTTGGATCAACCAGCCGATTGGTCCAGAGTTGTGCAAGAGGCAATGTTGTAATAATGTCGGGTCAGGGCTATGTGGCTACCAGGTGTCCTTGATGAAGTGCCTATCAACCACCGGAAATGGAGAACCAAAAGCAGACATCACAAGATTAAACTATACCCAGGTTGGTATCTTAATTAACGTTCACGTTCTTAATAGTAAATTTCTAATTATGAATTGAATTCTTTACAGGTAATCAGATTAAACCATCGAGAGGTAAACGGGACTTCGTTCATCTTTATTCTTGATGTTCATGTATTAAAGTTTTGATTTAACTACATTGATGTCTATGGTTTTAAGTATACTCTTGTGATATTTTCAGCGTCCATAAGCTTGTTATCTTATCGATGATATAAATTTGCAATGTGCACTTGTGCACGTGAGTTGTTATGTTCTTTTTATTTCTATGTCAATCGAAGGACCTTAAAATACCTAGTGTTGATTTGAAATTTATAATTTTGGAAATGAGAATTTTTAAAACATTAAAATAAAAAAATTTCAAATTTCTTTTTTACTTACAACTCACATATTACACATTATTGCCTATCGTCCCTTGTTTAAACAAATTAATGAACGGTTTTTATTACCATGACATTTTACTGTAAGGCGTGAGAACATAGATTTTCCAATATAATTGTTATACCCACTAATATGGACAAATAAAGGTTGTAGTTTCTTTTCTCTACATGCTTGATAAATACTCTGATTTTATTGATCAAACTGGTTTTAGTCGTTCTAGTATCTCACAAACGTTTAACGTTAATAACAAGTTTAATTAATGTGTATAATTTTGTTTTCAGATGTGCAATTTTCAAATCATCAATCACAATGGTAAATGTTCAAAGATTGTTAGGACACGGAAGAAGGGAACAATTTGCATTAAACAGTCAAGTATGTTTGGGTATTTTTTATCATTATCCAAAATTTAATTGCCGTTTATGACATCATAAAATAGTATTCGTCTTTACTGTGCAAAGTTGCTTGTCCCAATAGTTAGTGAGTTTCTGAGTATGTTGATGATTGATGTGAAATAAATGAACTCGATGACCATGATAATATATAAAAATATGATAATATAAAAGTTATTTTTTGAAGAAATGAATGAAGAAGTTTATTGAGTTTGTTTTCAAACCATAAACCGATTTTTTTTACGTTAACTGTTGCTCTGGCAGACAAATAATAGAACACCAGTTTCTTCCAATCTTATTAAAACTAGCTGTATTGTTATCGTCTCCAAAGTCCTTACATTACATCTAGCTACTAACCCACCTGGTCCATGTCGCGCATGCGCGAAAATCAACCAATGGAAAAAGAACTGGCTGATCTCTTTGAATCGGCCGTCGTTAGGATTTACATTGCATTTTACACATTATGAGCATAAATATCAATGATTTAATGTATGACTTATTGGAAATAAACATTACAGCTAGTTTTAACTAGATTGACAGATTCTAACAGATTGTATTAACTAGATTGTCCGATTCAAGGGGATCAGCCAGTTCTTTTTCCATTGGTTGATTTCCGCGCAAGCGTGACACGGACCAGGTGGGTTAGCAGCTAGATGTAACGTAAGGACTTACGGGACGATAACATTACAGCTAGTTTTAACTAGATTGAGTTTCTTCAAGTCAACTATCACATTTGCCCTTACCATAATCAGTCTTTAATATCATTTCAGTTCCTGATTCGTCAGTGGTTTCAAGTGGAAGAAATGTTCGATTGATTATAACAGATCTTCACAAGAGAGACTTTAGGAATTATATTCAGATAAACATGAACAACCGATCAGTGACAGGCTACGACTTCATCGAGACAAGATTGGTCACTGCACTGGCATATGTGAAGAGTTTCAATAGACTCATTGTTGTGACGGAGGTTCCCTCTTTCATTGATAGTTATAGTTTAGACAAGTATGATAATAGAAGAAGAGTATTATTGGAACAGACCGATGGGTTGACTGTTACTGCTTTGGTTGCAGAAGATTTGTTGAAACCTTACAAGTTGTACTTTACAACAGACAAAAATGAATTACACAAAATGACGCTCACAGGGAGCAGACAAAGGATACTTGGCATCAGAGTGAATAAAGCAATTTCCAGTATCACAATAGACCCTTACAAGAAGATTCTGTATGCCTGTCAACGCTCACAAGTGCTTATGGTACCCCTCAACAGCAGTCTTGGGTTCAGAAAGTCAGAAACTATAATGAGGTCAAAGACGTCAGTCTACACTGCAGTGTCATTCAACAAAGCAGATAGATATCTGTATTATAATGATGACCGTGTACTATATCGAAAACTATCGGATGGGAGAAGTTCAAATGTGCTTTCTTTGGCTGAGCCAATCAGGCAAATATCAGTTCACGGAGAAAAGGTTTATGTGTCATACAGGCCATATGATTACAGTAAACTGAGTGTCATTGACATAAGAACTGGAGCACATCAGTTAATTGAATTGTCGGCACATTTTTCTCATCAATTCATTTTTACAATGGTTTATTAGAATGCAATTTGTTTTGAATGTTTTTGGCATTTCTCACAGCTGGTTTATAAACGAAAATTAAATTTAAACAATGACATTCTGTTTTTGAAAGGAAGCAATATTTGTAAAAGCCTCTTTCTCTTTGAATTAACATTTAGGCATACTTGAATCATCATGATGTTATAAACGTAGATGGCGATTCGTTTAAATAAGACCTTTGTTGAATATTTTATAAAACCCCATACAAACATTGCGCAAAAGAAACGATACTCAACGTAAAATCCAATATGTTTTCCTGTATGTTTATCTTAACATGTGTAACCTAACCAAAAGGTGTTATTGTTTTTTAATGTTTGGTTTTATTTCCATTTAAGAAAAAAAGAAGATGTTAAGTCCTGTAGAACATAAGAGATTTGCTGTTTGACTTTGTAGAACTGAGGACCACTATGCCACGTTGAGTCACTGTACAGTAAAGATCACATGCGATGATCCACAAATGATATTGTTTGGGCGTAGAGAGAGAGTATATTGGCGTGCAAGTGACGCTGAAATCGTATCAGTAATATCTGTCTGTGTCTCTTGTTGTGTTTTTCCACTATTGTTATTCATTTTGAAAATGGCATTTACAACAAGGTAAATGTATTTCTCCGTTGTGGTCCAATAAAAAATAGAAAATTTGAACTAGGTTTTCTTGATTATTTCAATATAAGATAAAATTTGGAATATCAACTGCTACAAGGAAATTTGTACTAAAGGCGATCAGTTCAACTGTATCGTTTTTTTTACATGTCAGTAATGAAATGTTTATGGTTTTGTGAATAAACGCCTTTTTATTTGAAAAGCTTTTAGGACAATTCCTATAAGGTTCTACTATCGCTCTAACAACAAATGCAAGCTGACAGCTCTGTTACACTATGATCCATGTTCCATCTAAGAGTTATAAAGATTAACCATCAATCATCGTAAGTCCATAAAAGAAGAAAGCAATATCGTACGTGAAGGTATTTGTTGATGTCTAGTAACACTGATTTGAAAATATCAAACGAGTTTTGATTAAATGAGCATGATAAACAAACTTTTATGCAAATGCACTGCCATAAGTACTCTTGCCTTATAGAAAATATATATTGGTTATATGACCACCTCAAATTTACATCGTTATGACTTTCATCATCATGGAGATAACGGAGATCTTGGAGAAGAGAGGAGTGGAGATTAGGACCTTCGAATTTGAATCCTGATATCAACCCTATTGAGCACATGTCGGATGGACTTTCTATTTCACCTGGTTAAAATGTTGCAGCAATTCCCAAGTAACTTGTACATGATTGTCTTTTACTATACATTGTTGTGACTCTTCATTGGTGGATAAAGGACTATTGCCTTCAACCTTTTTTCAGTAATTAAACTTACATGGACAATAAGTCTAAGCAGTTACATGTAAATTTAAATAAAATTATCACTTCCCATGAATGAAGTAATAAATATATATATTTGAGAATGAGGTTTGATGATTCTGTAGTACTCTTTCTCCAATGTGCATGTTTCCATCAACGTAATTGTACAATAAAGTTTGGATTTGCTTATGTGTTAATGTGTATAGATTGTAAGACCTCTGCAACATCACTGTGCGTTCCTATGACAGTTTCTGTAAGTAGATGTAAAGCAAGTTGGCTACCCGCTACTAGGTACAAATTCCCATAAGTATTTCATAAACCAGTTCTAAAGAGCACTATACAAGAATATCCATATGCAAACCGCTACAGATACATATTTCTAAAATGGGGGAAATTTCCAACAGAGCGCAGAGACAGGGGAATATCACAAACTTTGATTCCGATGATGTAACTTGAAAATCGCAGTTTTAACCTTGTATTTGTAGTCGGTATGGACAAATCCATTCACATTTAAGTGAAATTTTTCTTTAACAAAAGCAGTGTAAAGAAGAAAAGCAAAACAAAATTTCAAATGTTTTAATAATAGCACATCTAGACAAAAAATATTGAAGAAATTTAAAGTCAACAGAGGCTCATAAACATATACCTGTATCTCCTTAATTACACGCCGGGCGTCTATTATTTTCAAAAGTTCTACACAATAGGCGTTTATTTGAGGCAGGTTTCTATTCAAGGCAGGCGTCTATTTCATAAAAAGTGAAACCGTTCAGACTTTTTTTTTTAAATCAGATAATTCAACGAAAAAGAAGCGTTTTTATATATTAAACTTGGCTTACTCGGCGTTAATTAAGTCAGGCGTTTACTATTTTCAGAAAGCCTTATGCAAGGGCGTCTATTCGAGGCAGGCGCGTGTATTTAAGGCAGGCGTGTAATTAAGGAAATACGGTAAGTTAATTTGATAGTTTTTACTTAAGAATTCTATTCCTTTCCACTAATTGTCAATCTCAGTCCTCAGTGCGTTATATTCTAAATCGTTCTGTTGCAAAAGAGACGACAACAAGACTAGGTCTTACTTGATTATTTTAGGAAATTGTTCGCTTTGAAACTATTTTCGGTCATTTAACATATATTTCTTCATGCTTTTGGAATTGCACATCTGAAGATGAAGTCATACAATAAGTTATAAACATGGAATGGAAATTACATATTTACGAACATATACATTAACATATAAGTTATTTCAGTTCCACTATTTTGTGAAAGGACGTGCAAACAGTGTCGATGTAGACAATGAAGAACAGAACAACATCATGTTGTAACATGACCAATCAAACACAGCCAATAATTGTGATGGATGGAAGAGTAATAATGTTGAATAGTCCCTTTTAAAGTGACACAGAGTATCTTTCTTAAAATTGTATTTGGTTTTGATAAGCTACAAAATATCTTATATGCTGATTGAAGTTCATACCTCATCAATGGACTTGAAAATATATCCATTTATGCATAATATCTCTAAAATGCTTGATTTTATGGAAAAATCAAGAAAACACCTCAAATACGTTTAATATTCGAAATTATGCATCCAATTAATCTACCTATTAGTTACAATACCTAATGAACACTATCGAATCGAATATATCTTCCTGTCAGCTTATGACAAGGTTTACAAAATTACGTTTGGCGAATTTGCACGCGCCACTCGAGCCACATTGTCCGGTTTTCGATCAAAATACCGACTTTGAATGGCCGTATTTTCGCTCTAATGATTGACCTTAAACTTGTTATTTTCAGTAACAGTAAGTGTTTCCCGATGTAATAACATCGATTTCAAAAGTTGACATATGTGATCCTATCAACATACTCTGTGTCTCAAATTTCGTATCTGCAAGAGAAAGCTCACAGACTGCGTGATTTCTTAAAATCGCATTCTGTAGTCATATGTCTAAATATTGACTAATTGTCAATCTAAATTGTCAGTGCGTTATTTTATCATCTTATTGTTGCAAAAGTCTAATCTACATGTATTACTCTGTATCATATATGAAGTGTTGACTGCAGTCGGGGATCATAAAGTCTTCCACACATTGACTGCCACAGAGTAGTGACTTAGCGTAAATGATTAAATGCTATTTTACAAAACAATAAAATGTACATTTCTGTGATGATCAGAACTTTATTATACATCCATTAGCTCTACAAACCTTCTTATTCGAAGGGATATGTTCAATATTAGGGAGAGAATATAGAACGGAGTCAAAACCGACCAAATTTCCTGTACAACATCAATCAGGTCATTTTTGTTTTGATTTTACGTACTCTTCGCTGTATTATAATTTTGATATTTCTCCGCACATTTTCCGTTGATAATAGGGCTTTGAGCTGGCCACATGATCGTTGTTAAATGATTGCATAGTGAATCTTGATGTATGGGGTGTCACATTATCCTCCTGAAATGCCAACGAGCCTTGAGGAAAAACAGGCCAAAAATGTTCCTCGAAAATATCTACATATTTCCGAAACATGTATATTCATGAAATTTCAAATGTCTTTTGATAAGGTTCCATGGTTGTGTGCATCAAAAAGTCTGGTTATCTTACCAAGAGTTCTTCTGCGGTTACTTTTCACAATCCGTAAAAGTTGTCACCCAGAACATCAGTCCACTTCGTGCAGTGTTATCTTTCGAGCCGCGTTCTATTTTAGTTTTGGAACTTAGCAATCGTACATCTGTTAATGTCTAACAACGCAGCAATTTTTCGACCACTAACTCCATCATTTTATAATTGTATGATTATTTTGTTCACGTCGTCACTCAATTCGCACCTTGGTGCCACGATAAAGCAGACGACAAAAATACTGATGGACCATAACTTCAAAACATCCGGTGGATAAGTATTCGGTGCATACCCAAAATAGCTACCCATGCAATACTCTCACCTTCATTGATAATATTCCAAAAATGATTCAACTTTAAAAAATTCGAAAATATATAATAAATTTGTCATATCGAGATAGTTATGAGCAATTTTTTAAATTCATATAATTTATATTGTTTAAGATTGTATCAAATCTAAAACAAATTGTGTACAAATCACAGTTTGTCTTTATAAGATATGCCAGTGCATCGTGTTAATGATTGCCGCACACACGTCAGTATTGAGGGGGCATTTTTTTAGCTTTAGACTTACCTAGAGAGAGACTGAGTGTCGTGCTTTCTCTTTCAAAGATAAAATTCTTGTTTTGCTAATGAAGCAATGTAAACACAAATTGCATACGAAAACGTGAAGACAAATCTATCAACTTATGTTTTAGAGTTGTTATGTCAATCTCACTTAGTTTACTATAACTGTCAGATATGTAGGACACATAGATTCTTTCCCCATTCATCAATATTTGACTTATAGGTTGTGCCAAAGAAATAACCTTTGAACTGTTTAAACCTGATGGTTTCTGTAGTTCACTGTCATCGAGTTTCCTTATCTCACGACCATCGTTATAATAAAGCGATCTATCTGCATTGTTAAAGAACACAGCGTTGTACTTAGCCGTGTCTGACTTTATCAGGGTTTTTAGAATTCTTCCCCTTCCGACAACCAGCAGACCCTTTCCACTACATACGTACAATCTATCTTTGGAGGGGTGGCTGGTGATGCTATAAATTCCAATAGACCTGGTAAGACTAACAACCCTTTTCTTACTCCCAGTTACCGTCATTTTGTATATAATATTGTATGCTCCCGTGAAAGCTGAGAAATACAACTTGTAATTGACCATGTCATCATCAGCAACAAATGCAGTCACCTTCAATCTTTCACGTTTCTTAACTAAAATCTTGTTTTTGTGATAGTCTGAGCTATGAATCCGTATCTGAGAGGGGGAATCGGCCACATAAATGATTTGGTTGATACTCTTAAGATAAGCCAGTGCAGTAACACGTCTAATGCGGACAGTATCGTAACGTGTCACGGATTCGTTTGACATGTTCAGCTGAAGAAAATGAGAATAGTCGTATTTGAGACGATGTGACATAATCAAGCTAACGTTTCTCCCATTTGAATCGATAACGGGATCTGGAGCTGAAGCAGAAATTGAAGATTGATTATGATAAAGGCATCACTGAAAGAAAATGTTGTACTTAGCTTATGATAATGACATCCGTGTAACAATATTTTGTAGATAGATTATAATAATGACAACAGTTTAACAATATTTTGTAGATAGATTAATTTTGTAGACAGACTATTATAGAAGCAACCGTGTTACTATATTTTGTAACCACCTGAGCAAGAAAAAGTTTTGTTTACACGTTAAAGTAAGAAACTCTTTTAAAATTACAAATTATGTCATGTCATTCAATCAAGTAAAATACTCAGTCTGATTAAAATCGACTGTGATTCGAGGTAAAAAAGTTTTAAAATATTGTCTCTAGTGGGGTTTGAACTTCAACCAGCCCGGCTTTCCTCTCATTCACAGTCTGAAGGCACCCCTATTACCCGCATGTTCTGACGCAAGCTCATCTAGACAATCGCAAGTTAAGGGGCGCAGTAAAAGCTTCGGTATCATGCAGGGGCAGGTAACTCCAGTGTACCATTCGTTATACCTAATCGCCGCTAAACGCTATATAAAAACGAGAAGGTGATTGGATAGCTTTTGACTGGGTCTGTCTGCGCTAAACTGGTCATAGGAACATACGATAGAGGTGGGTGCATTCAGACCGAGACGGAGAGGATGTTCTGGCTGGTTCGAGCCCCGATAGAGACAATATTTTTGATATTTTATTCCTCGGAGTACGGTCGATTTTAAGCAGACTGGTTAAATACTCAGACACCGACAAAGTAATGTGATGGACCGCTTACTCGTTATTTTTATATCTAGACATCATGACACTTCTTAAAAACAGTATTTGATATTATACTTTGATTTTTATTACTGAAATAACGCAGCTAGTGGCTGACATATCGTCCAAGCGGCTTAAAACAATGACTCACTCACTATTACTGATATACATGTACGTAACACGAGTACACAAAAAGATTTGCACATACTTGACTGATTTTTGCAAATGGTTCCCATTGTCTTCGTTGAAATGATCTTCGAACATTTAACAAATTTCTTCATGCTTTGAAACTCGCACATCTGCAAATGAAGTTATACCATAAGGTCTTAACATGGAATGGACAGTACATATTCATTACATTTACATACAATTTAATATTTGAGTTATTTTAGTTCCCGTAGTTTGTGAAAGGAAGTGGATGACAGTGTCGATGTAGAAAATGTAGAACAAATTAACATAATGTTGTAACTTGAACATTCAAACAAAGTCATTAATTGTATTGAAGGTAAGACTCGTTATGTTACAAAATCCCTATTAAATCAGAAGAACTTCGTATCTGCAAGAGATAACTCACAGACTGCGAGATGTCTTGAAATCCAATTTCTGAATTAGTACTCACAAAAGTCGAAACATTGATTTTATTTTCAAATATGTAATAGGCAAAAGATAAACAGGAAAATAAAAATGGTCAAATGGACAGTCGCAGTTTTTAACATCGAAGTTTTAGACATCGAATCATAAGAAGATACAAAATAGTCTTTCATTGGGAATACACAAAACATTTCAAAAGTGTCTGAAGTGAAAATGTATGATGCAAAGATTTTATCAAAAGGCACATGTCCTCATCGAGTCGTTGCAAATGAACACAAACATAATGTAGGTAAATGCTTAAATCTGTTGACGCCAATGTTAATTAAACGCGATCATCATTCGGAATGAGAAGGTCAATAAAAATACCAAGTTACCTTGGTAAAGTTTAATATTGTGACGTCTGAGGTTGATTCTCCATTTCCGGTGGTTGATAAGCACTTCATCAAGGATACCTGGTAGCCACAAAGCGCTGACCCTACATTATTACAACATTGCTTCTTGCACAACTCTGGACCAATCGGCTGGTTGATCCAACAATAAACGTTTCCAAACCAGAGATGTAAACTGAAGACAAGGGGAACCACCAACATGTTGATCTGGCCTGCTGCTCTCCTTACTGCCTGTTAAAGTCTAAGAAGAAGAAATTAAATCCTTGAAAAATAAATAAGATGTTGGGCTGACTAAAACGTATGTCATTACAATCGAAATCATGAGACAGCTATATATATATTAATAAATGTAGACATATAGATTATGTATTTTCTTTCAAGGATAAATATTTGTTTCTTCGTAAAAATTTGGACTATGAAATTATAGCAATATGCTGCATTCTGGTTGGACGTGACAAGAACATGTGAACATGTTTCATTAAAACCCAAAGGGTACCAAATCCCATTTTGGCGTTTACCTGAATTCTTCCTGCTGATTGGCCAAAACAGGACATGTGAACGTGAGTAGTTAAGTAACAATGTATTATAGCGCAGTGATGGAACAACAATAACATACTTTAATTTGTTTCACGACTATCATAATCTATACAAAATATTGTTACACGGTTGTCAATACCATTATCTATCTTCAAAATATTGCAAGACGGTTGTCATTATCATAATCTATCTACAACATATTACTTTATTTTTAATTAATTTTCCCTTTAATTTTAAAGCAAGAATTCGTAAAATATAAATTCTAACATGACACGAAAACTAGTTTGAAAATACTGCGTTCTGATTGGTTACTCATAAACATTTTGGAGTAATTATTTCGCCGATAATCACCTCTAAATATTTACGACCGCTTCACATTCCTCCGCGCACGAGAAAACAATCTGCACTCACAACTTTCTGTTTACACATGACATGTTGGCGACGACACTTTAAATTTCAATATCAGAAACTTGTCGACATTTTGAAACACCTACAAATTTTAATCGAATAACCAGTTTTTTTGTTCCTGTTTGAAGTGTTTCTTACTGCTTCGCGATGTAAATTAATCACAGTCCACAGATCTAAAAACAAAATCAACGATCGCAACACCTCTCATACAGCGATTCGTCAAATGAACGGAAGCGACTTTATTCTTTAATTTCGCTGAATGCTGTCACTGCCCCTACCTCTTATGTACAAGTGACCACTTTTCCTGTCACAGTCTCCCCAACCATGACACAAAATATAAATTTCTTGACAGCTTCCACTAAGTTTGAAACAGTTCACCGACACGTAGTGAACAACTATTTTCAGAGTAACGTCCCTTGATTTGGTCAGTCCTTGTCGCTCTTGTAGGGGTGATGGGTCGACCCATGGATTTAGGTAAAAATTCGTAACTTTGACGACATTGAAAACTGTTTTCTATTGATAATATGCTCAATAGATTACAGATGAGTCTATTTAAAAACGTGTTTTCTGTATGTAATGACATTTTAATTGTTATGTGTTCTTTATGAAAGTGGACTGTACCGTTGTTTTGCAAGTGAGTGGAACCGGTCTGCACCGGTTTGACCTAATCACATTGCTTTTGCGCAAGTCAAAATAGTTCAACCTATTTTGACTAATTAGTCATGTTAGAATGGTGATAAATCCATTCTGTTTTTTATTTTGGGGTTGTATGTCGTGCATTCTTTACCCCTAAATAAACATTTCAAACCTCGCAAGCTCGGTTTGAAATTATATTTAGGGGTAAAGAATGCACGACATACAACCCCAAAATAAAAAACAGAATGGATTTATCCCCTAATTTCATTATGTTTCTGTCCACATTTTATAACATATTTGAAACTCGTAAGTTCAACTTTTGTATAACTGACTTATGGATAACCACATCATGAAATTCATTCCTTAAATAAATCGACAATCAAAATTGAATCAATAAACTAATTCGCCCTACCTTTTGTGTATGGCTGTCACTTTTTTCAGTTTAAAATGGACATTTAACTGTGTGTACACATTCTTTACATAAAGTCTTTACCGGTTATATTATACCTGTGAGGGTATTCGTTAATGATAAGCATCACTCGTGTCATTCAATCTTAAAATCTAATGCCTGGAATACTCAAGACCACAAATGATGAAATCTATAGAATGATGACGACCTTTACAGCGATTATTAACATCTTTAAACATGCAAACGCAAACAAACGTGTCCTAGAAGAAACATAATTCGAAATGGACATTGGAAATCTCGCGAACAAGGCCTTTACCATGAGTTTTATTATACATCAGAGGGCACTTTAAAGTCATAAAGTATATTACTTGATGTGATAAAGGTTTGGGCACCGCGAAAGATACAATCAATAGAGAAGATTGCTCTCATTAAAGTATTCTGTTACATTTTCAACATATTTCTAAAGATATTTTGCTACAGCCAATGCTCTAGGACCGATTAGGAAATGACACATATCATTCTATACCGAAGTGAAATCAAGACGCTCGAAATTTTTCCCTTGGCATCAAATCTAAAACAACTACATTTCATCAAGAACACATAGTAAATTTATGACGTTCAATATTGATCAATATTTATTGCACCAAAATGTTTAGATCAAATGTTTCATTTGATTCTACAGAATCTACATTATGATAAAGGAAAACTATTAACTGTTATACGAAATATAATGGAAGGGTAATGTATAAAAAACAAAATTAAATGATGTTGGTCGAAAATGCACTTGGTTATACTAATATTACAGTTACATATTTTTATAGGGGAACGAATGATTTAATTTGTTTCCGAGTTATGTTTTGCTGCTGTTTCTTATACGTACACGTAATATAGGTAAAAAGTTTAGAAACAGAATTTATACTTGCATGACCCAAACATGTTACATTTTTGGTATTATTTTACAAAATGTGGCACATTGACCAGTTGTGTTTCTTTAAAATAATTTAATTAAAATGAATTTACATGTAGACAATAGTTCTTTTCTTTACATTAAGTAAAGTATTTTTCGACTGATGATTCAATGCCTTGTCGGCTTTAGATAATGACGTCAGAAATTTGTAATATTTTAAATCAATGGTCAGAACGATAATGAAACAACCTTTGATGTTTATATTATTTTGCACCTCAGTTTATGTTTGCATGACTAAAAACTTTGTAAAACGAGAGTGGCATTTGTAAAGTGCCGATCGATATATTTTACTGAATTTAACCGTTTATTAAGCAGTGCAAGTAATGTAACACCGAAAACAACCGAGAAATAATTTGTTAAAATAGTTTCCTAACTTGATTAATTGAGGCCAACCAACCTAGACACAAAAAGTGCGTCCGTGATTCGCTATAGCAAGAGACATAACTCTAGGTTACAAATTATCGCCGGTGAGGGAGCTGTTGGCAAAGCAGTTAAGCCAAAGGTCGACAGCAAGGGTTAGATAGCCAGGTCCGCGACTGGCGGTTAGTCTTTGCGTACGGGATGTCTTTTTCTATGATATTGTTGATACATCTTATGATAAATAGGATGACATAAAAATGACTATCAAATTATTTAATTTTTTTTAAATGTTGTTTCGTTATCCTTACTTATTTAAAATACGCTGTTAATGTATTAGATGTATTTGATAAAGTCATAGAAGAGGCCTTAAAATATCCAAAAGTCATTTCTACGAACGGTTCTTATAACACGCTAGTTAATAAAGTTTTATTTCTTCAATCCTTTGCAAATTATGTTGAGTCTAGAGAAAATTGATATTGCTGTGAAAAATCTACAGCATGTACGGTGATTTACATGTTTCAACAGTTCTAATGTTATAACAGTTTTAATGGACGAGAACAAGTGAATAATAGTGTTAGAAGTGAACGTAAAAGAATCACCAGAAACGTATATTTAATCTTACAGTTAAGAACTTAGAATCAGCTCATTTTATGATTCTACCTTTAAAAGGGACAGCGTAAGTGGTTTAAATTAATCAAAGACGTGTCTTTATTTGGTAAATTTGGTTGAATTACCTTATACGGGATTCCATTTACCCAGTCCTTTGGGAAGGGTAATGGAACCAGTCAAGCCAGGGAAGGTTGTGGTCAATTGGACCACGTTTTACTTAATTTATCCTTTGTTGTTGCTTATGTCTCGGACAATGAATAAGCCTCTGACACGATGTTAATTTTCATATCGGCTTTTGTCATTTTGGGTTCTTTTTCTTGCAGATATCAAGTTGTGAACATTTGCAAATGGGTTCCCTAAGTGTTACAATTGATCCCGACAGTGGGGCTTTTGAAACACGTAGGGTAAATTGTTAGGTATTTTTTCAAAGTCCAATTAAACCTTAGACTGTTCAAAAACATAATCTTCATCAACTTCATATTTTATTCAATTTTACTCTTGTTTGGTATTACCTATTCTGTGATAACTCATGTATGAATTAGTTCCTTATTTTGCATTATTGAACATATTTTACTTACATCTTCAAAATCCAACGTTGCAGTGCTATCTAGAACGATTTGGTTTGAGGGATCAGTACAATCCCTCCTGGGAGAATCATGAATGATTCTTCAATCACGTGACGTTTTTCATTTCCTTGAATGACGCACCCTATAGAGTTGGTTGTCACGTGACCCGGAAATGCCTATGTGCTTCTCATAATTCAGCTTGTCAACTGTCTCCGAAATGAAACTTGTAAAATTATAGCCGTTAATATATGTTAGATTTATTCTTAATGCTAGGAGTTATATGAAGGTTATTTTCTGAAGGTTCTGCTAGGTTCTAAATGTGTTGTCATTTCATCATGTCCTATCTTTCCTAAATTCGAAGTTAGTCATAATTTCTTTAAATATGAAAAAGAAAGATTTTTTTTATTTAAAACTAAAGTAGATATATTATGATTTTGATGATGAATTTCACAAATCTAGATATTGAACATGCAGACATTGATTATCCCCATGAACTTTATTTGGCATTAAATCGAGAAATTAATCAATTATCCATGAGGTCGTTCAGAGCAAATTCATTTTAGGTCCTCAGAGAACACAATAAAGTAGCATTTATGTCCAGTGATGCGGTCAAGGAGATAGCTGGTCCATCAAGATGGTCACCTCAGTCCACTGCACTTCATCAAGATGGTGATAGACTTACTGAAGGTCTCTTGGATCTTTTGAAGACCAAACCTGTAGCAATGATGATAGTTGTTTGTTTGTTTTTCTTATATTTTAATGATATTTATGTATTAGATGTCCTTGGATTTAACTATTACACCCTTATATATAGCTCTTAAGACTATGTATCTAAATTGCTATTTCTAACGATGTAATCTAAAAATAACAACAGTATGTTGCTGTGTTTGGAACTACATCAATATGGTAAAGCTAACATAAGTTGACGAATTAACTTTTTTATCAATAGGAATTAAGTTTGAATGAATATCTCGCACACCTCCAATGGTTATAAATATATGCATGCTTTATTTTTTTACCACTCAACTTAATATGAAAACGGGTTCAGGAAAACAAAATCACACATTTCAAATTTTAAACTATTTATCTTTTATCTCAAAATATAACCATTGGCACTAAACAAGACATAATGGCCCCTGATGAAATACTAGTACAACGTCACTGCATAAAATAAAGTCGGCATTTCAGTAGATATGCTATCATAAATAAGCATGTTATAATCTGTGCACTTTGCATACTTGTTTCCATATCGAACCCACTTCTAAAGGGTCGCTCACGGACATCTATGGACCCTGCTTTACGTTGTATTTCCCTCTTTCATGTATAGACGTCCTTACAAGGTCTAGCTTTTACAAAAGTACAATACAATTATTATAAAGCGTTGCATTAATTAGTTTTAATTAACATTAAGATAAACTAATTGTCGACTGCCCGTGGTTACGTAGAGCAACAAATGGAATTATATATATTGGACAAAATAAGTATGGAATATTTAATACTTATGATTAATATCTTATTAGGAGGTCATTGAAGAAATATATTAGTTTTCATAATTTCAATATAACTCTAGTTAATATCCATAATTATTTTGTCCAGTATACAGTTACAAACATCGAGACTTGCAAACAGTCTACCTCCAGACGTGGTCACTTTGGTCAGTGACCAGAGACGCCATGTTGAGTGGACTGTCCAGAGAATATTGCTTCTGGTCACGTGAACGGAGTAATGTGATATTCCAACAATATCAGGATGTAATTGGAGGGCTACTTTCATCAGACTGGACTGTCCGCTCTTCAAGGGCTTCCCGATTGATGGTCACTGTGATATATTGCTTGGATAAGGTCAATCTAATGTTCATATCCGCTCACCGGCATGGGGAAATAATATAAGGCGGAAAAGACGTCAAAATATTCCTTGATAACTTCTAAATGCCTCTCAGAGACGTAATTCGTTGATTAGAATAACAATTACGAAAATTATAAAACGAACTTATTGTTACTACAGTTGTTTTTAAAAATCTTTTCCAAAAATTCCAGATAAGAAAATGTTACAACGGAAAGATACTTAACAAATTTTGGAGTCTTGAAAGGGACAGTAGCACGTTTTTAGGGGGAATATAAGGTGATGTCATGAAAATGAAAATTAATGGTTCCAAATGAAAGACAATGTATTTAAAATAAATGGAGCAGTAACAATTCAAATATAAAATGTAAACTTTAGCCATGCGATTCCTTTTTCTTACACAAAATGAATTAAAGGTGTTCACACAAAAATGGCCGCCAATGGATTTTGTGTAAATCTTCATACTTTGTCCTCTGACTATGGGTGATTGACTTGTGTGATGCGATTTTTTACACTGTCAAAATAATTCATTTAACATTAACTTACAATAATCAGTGAAAATTTTAAAATATAAAATTATCAAAAAACGTGCTACTGCCCCTTTAAATTACTTCAACAAGGACTTGTTAAGCTACCTTTTTATTTAAAAGAGACAACGTATAGTCGTATATTTGTTCTTCCATGAAAAGTGAGTATCAATGACAAAAGACATGTTTTGTGTTATTATGATTATTTATCAATACTTAAAAGAAGCATGTCCTGAGATGTACTCAATGAAGATGCAAGAGGATGCGATATTTGTCGATCTGTTTTATACAGTGACTACTGTAAAATACTTGATGAATTCAGATATGTAATAATGCAATAAAAACCTTCCTCTAAACCTTACCTAAGAATAACAATGGTTTGATCCATATAAGCATGACTTGTGTGTTACTCGGAGTATTCAGTATCAACGGAAATAGTAGTTGAAAGTTGAAATGTTTATATTATGAGCTAGTGACATTGTTGGTTTTCAATGTTTGTGTTTATGCTCACGGAAAAGTCTTAGTATATCATTATTGAGGAAGTTTGTTTTTAAATGTATGAAACGCACACGAAAATGCGGGATAGTTTTACGTATTTTGACACGCTGGAACTAGAATTCCTTAATATTCACTTATGAGGGGTACCCATCCATGCACCCCATATGGAACCGCATATGTTTTCCATATCCTTAGTGTGACATATCCTCCATTTAACAAATGAATCATCCACGAAAGCTTGTTTTACATGTTTTACCACATGATTTCCATAATGTTTATTCCCACAGTTTATTACAAATCCTCCGAAATAACATGCGCTTCTGTCTGATTGAGGTGTTCGGAGCTTCTTCCCGGCAGATCGATCACACTCCTAAAGCATGTTAATCATGTCCCGACTTCCAGCAGAGGAGGGCTATCCCTCAGTCGCTGCATGAAATACCTCAATTTCCATCACGGCTGGAATTGAGATCATTCACTTTTTAATGAAGTCAAAAAGTTAACTCATGTGTCATGTCTTGATTACAAGTCAATATCGCATTAAGCATCCTCTCTTATTTCTTTTTTTTTCACAGACAAGGGCATAAGTGATGGCTTTTATGACTTTATAAAGAAAGAAATTTGTGATCATCATGTGAATCTTGGTGTGAGTGTTCTATTTCCTATTTCATATTTCTATTTGGGTATAGTGTCAACACAATGTAGTAACACAACACATCCCCCAAATCAAACCTTTTTTATCCAGCATTAAAACTATCATTCTCTCCCAACAGAGGCAGATCAAGTCATGTTAATTTAGCCTCTGTTATATTACGACGAGTTTGTGGGATGGAATGGGAGATGCCTGATTGGAGGCAATCAAAATTAGTTGTGCAATCAGCGACGCTGTTCTTAAATCATCATTTTGACTACTGAAACAAGGCAAAAGCAATTTGATATGAACCATCCTTTCCATGAGAGAAGCCTTGATAAAGAAATTCAATTGTATTGAGATGAAAGTTTTTTTCCGCCAGGGGAAAGTGCCGGAACCCACGGATTTCGCCGTAATAGAACAGAGGCTAACTCAACATGACTTGATCTGCCTCTGTGGGGAGAGAATGTAAAACTATTCCAGTTTCAAATTAATTTGTTGTCAGTCAGAATCATAATTTAGCACTTAAAGGGGCAGTAGCACGTTTTTAGGGGGAATATGAGGTGATGTCAGGAAAATGAAAATTAATAGTTCCAATTGAAAGACAGTGTATTTAAACTAAATGGAGCAGTAATAATTCAAATATTTAACATAAAGTTTAGCCATGCGATTCCTGTTTCTTACAGAAAATGAATTAAAGGTGTTCACACAAAAATGGCGGCCTATGTATTTTATGTGAATCTTCATACTTTGTCCTCCGACTATGGATGATAGACTTGTGTAATGACATTTTTGACACTGTCAAAATAATACATTTAACATTAACTTACAAATATCGCTGAAAATTTTTAAATATAAAATTATCAAAAAACGTGCTACTGCCCCTTTAAACATAAAATAACAAATGTTGATTTCCAAAAGTTAATATTTAAGGCAGTAAAATTTATAAATCGTTGTAAAATGTAATGTAATAATGGTTAACTTAACGTAACCTCATCTCATTTGACTGATAATTTAGTAAAAAAGAACTGTACGTAATCACAATGTTAGAACAAGCGAGATAAAGATAACGATGTTATGGTTCTACGAATCAATTACCATATCTTCTGTAAGCTGCCTCACATTAGAATTACGAATTACAAGTCCTAAATGCGAATTACAAGTTACAAGATTTACTTTATCATTGAGGATCAGTCAACTTGTGACCCCATGGTTGTAATCAATGGTTGAACAGAGTTTATTAATGACTTCCACCTCTACTTGTTATTCTTCAGCCACGCTGGCTCCATGAAGCCCATTACAACTCTGATCGATTACAGGACGTGCAAATAACCTGATTATTGAATACCTTAGGGCTTTGATAGAATTTTGGACCTTTTCAATACCGTACAAAATTCTTGGCAGATTATTCTTTTTTCACAATAGTGTTTTAATTTTGATTTTGAAATGGCTAATTGAAACGATTTATTAAGTCTCCCTGTGGGATCCCACTAATATCTTTCGATTTTGATAATCAAATTTTCTCTCAAATTTCTCAAATTTTCAGTTTACATTAACATCTTTCGTTGATTAAACATGTTACTTAAAATTTAAGTAAGGTCATTGCATCGGTTATTAAATGACATTTCTCAATTCTGTGGTTACATAGAAAAATAACAAAGGTTTCAAATATTTTCAGTTCTGTTTATTTGACTTGTATACACACATAAGAAAATGCCAGAGCAAATGACTCCAATATGACTTCCAAGAAAGCGGTTGATTATAAGGTGTTAAACGACACAGATTAACTCGGAGGTAGTCTAATGGAGCATTATGCAATGAACTGCATAGGAATTGGATCAGGGTTAAAACCTAGACCATATGACAGACTGATCATAGGTATCTGATTTAATTAAAATAGATAGTCAGGCTGTATGAAGTCAATGAATTGAGATAAACTGAAATTATGATTTTGCACAAATAACATTAACTTGTAAGCTTAGCTTGTATTTTTTCTTATACTAAAATATTCCATCATCATGATACATCTACTTCTATCGTCTTTGCTGGCTAACATCGGGCCGGATTTTGTAAGTTAAATGATCGATATCAAATCAGCTGTTCATTGAAGAAATATATTCGTATTCCATATTTCAAAAGGTTCATAAACCTCTAATTTATTTTCGTCAAAATAAAAAAGCTTCATTTAAAAAATACTTCTATCTAACATTAACTTTAAATATCTATTACATTCCAACTTATCATTAGCTCTCTAAAAATAAAAAACTAAGAAAGTCCTAAGAACTATGCAAACATGCTATCACATGACTAGAATCCACAAAAAGTAATATTGATTCAGACTATCGGTGTGGTTATAGCTACTGTGTATAATAAGGTGTATTATTGGCACTGTAACCGATTACCGGTAAACATATGATAATGTCATAACGCATGTTTGTTTGTATAATCGACTTCACTATACATTCCGCAGTAGAGTACGTAAAAAATTGAAAGAATTCATAAGCGAATCTACCTTTATCTATACGTACACATAACAGATTTGCTCATAGTAATTATTATTAAACGTTTAAACTTGTTTTGAACCAGTGTCTTGGTCAAAATATGGAGATCGATCATCAACTGGATAATATCCTTTAAGTTTTCATAAGAGAATTTCTCCCATTAACTAATTACAATTGCGATCAACCTATGGAATAAGGAAACAGTAATTATTTTCCCTCTCGCACAACCAGTTTTTGGGTCACAAATGGTGATCGAATACGATCTGATGAATATCATTCACGTTGCATGTCAATAAAAGAATTTTTGTTAACATATACTTAATAACAATCGCGATAAATCTAAGGAATAAATAAGACACATTACTTATTTCCAGCTCGCGCAAAGGTCTACGACTATTAACCCAAGGACATCCGTGGTCCACGCGAACAAGGTAACATTACTTTTGAACGGTGCTGTACACGTAGGTGAATGCATGGAGTGGAAGAAGTTGAGTGTGACCTTTATACACAAATTACTATGGGCTTGTCAAAATGTCAGTGTTTCACCACTTTCCTGAATCACAAGGAACGTTGAGTGGCCCGCCCATGTGCTACTGATAACTTGTGTGACCGGAAAACAAACATGCATCAGCTTGATGACTGGGTACTTAGTTTGAGTTTATGAGCCCTTGATGTTACATCTGTTTGGAAATTTGATGATCTTATATTAATCATTAATTTGATGGGAGCGTCTTAAGGTTTAACACAGCCTCGTTTTAAATTATTTCGTTAAGTTTAATTTAAGAAAACAATTTCAACAAAATATCAAAATGTCCTTTTCACCTTTCTAAGTCTTACATTATTATTTTTGAAAATTGAATTAGATGATACAGTTAATCATAACTACATTCTGATGACTAAATCAGACATATTTGGTAGATAAGCTGGTTAATAATATATGTATATCATAAGTAGTAAAGGCGTTACTTTAAAAATAAATATCAAGAAACTAAATAAATCGATTGTCAAATATCACATAAATTGAATTACGATCAGATTAAGAAGCACTTTTTATAATACTTATCAGGACCCTATGTCTTTGCAACACTTCGGATTCTTCATCAAGACCTTATTGTGCCATGTAACAAAGGCTCTTATCTAAGGTAAGCATTTTTTACAGTTAGCCATATTCATTGCCTTGTAAGTTACAGGAGAAAGTGACGCATATGACAGTTTGAGTGACAGATATACACACGGAAGTGACCGCTAACGGTAGCACAAGGTGATAATGTCTTTGTGACAAAGAATATCTTTCAAATGGATATATAAATAAATTACATTTTTGTATCATGATAGATATTTCAAATTCTTTCATTGTTATTCATCATTTATTAATAACCTTAAATTAAGTTCTAAAACAAAAGCTGTGTTATGAATAGCTAGATGATTTAGATAACATTGAATTATAAAAATAACTCCATCTAAGGATGAAAATAATAACAAAGGAACATTTTTTCCACCAATTTCATAAGACTTTACATCTTATATAAATATCAAAGTTGAGGTGTCATGAAACTTATCGATCAGAATTCTTCAAAAGATAACATATTTATGTTCTACCTTTGTAAAAGTTCAAACCCCTGTGCAATGATAAGCAATTAACCGATTTGTTACATTTTAGGTCAACACATATCTATATCGATTAATAGCACCAAACATAACTGTTAAACTGAACAATACTGAAGGATTTCACAGTAATAAAGCTAAGTTCGTTGGTTAAATAATCCGATGTAGAAGCAGGTAGTTCCTGGGTATAGTGGGTAGTGGTCCTCTATGTATCACGTGACAGTGTGACGGAGACTGTACAACACGAACAACACACAGACTTCTTCAGAATGTTAAGAAGGATGTTCACAGTTATGAAATATGTATACACAACTAGAAGGTCATCGACACATCAGGGGCAGCACTGTTAATGTCAAGCCTTCCCTTGTCCGCCATTGCGCCCTGGTACTGTCTTTTCATTGAATATCTGCCGCAAAATTATGTCGTTGTGAATCTTTCACAAGTAAAAACGTTGATCAAATTCTGAGAAATTTTGTTCAATAAACTTCCATACAAATTTAGAAAATTGAGCTAGGAGTATTTCAAAGTGCACACAAAAATAATGTTCCATATCACTTGTGGCACAAGATAGAATGATAGAAATGTTGGAAAGAGAAGTAACAGCGATTTACCACGAAGCGAAACGAATCTCAAGACTATGAATCTTCAAAGGAATTGCCCCAAAGCAGTATCCTCAGCTTTGGTTTCGAAGACGTTACGATCCTGAGCCTGTACCTAAGGTTGTCCGAGGTAGCCGCTGGGTTGCTATGTTCCCTTCCTAGCCTGTTGTAGCACAGCTTGAGAAGAGAGATCGACGTGTTCTTCTCAAGAACATCCAACAACTTCGAAAAGCCATCGTTTGTGATGCCACACATGTTGAGGCCGACGTGATGCAGAGAAGAGCTTCGCTCTAGACAGGGAGCAAGCTTCATCACACCCGAGTCCGAAATGAAGTTAACACTGAGGTCAATCTTTCTCAACTTCTTGCTGGTAGCAAGGAGTTCAGCTATGGCTCCGCAGCCATCTGCAGTAATGCCACAGTTCTCGAGGCTAATGTCAGTGACGGTGCTCTCTGGGATAAAACGACTTAGAATCTCAACTCCTGCATCACCCACATAGTTTCTACTGAGGTCCAGTTCTGTCAGTGACCTATTCCGACTCAGTCCATCCATCAACGTGCAGCACCCGGGCCAGGAGATGTTGTTACTCCTCAGCCGTAGCTTCTGCAGGGTGGAATTCGACTTAAGCATGTCTCTAAAGAACTCACAACTCTTGTCTCCAATGTCTAAGAAGCTCATGTCTATTTCTATCAGGGTTTTGTTGCCTGTGAGGGAGGAAGTTATAGCCTGACATCCGCTCAGCTCAATACCAGTGGAAGAGAGATTAAGTTGACGAAGAAACGTGTTTTCTTTTAACGTTTCGGCAAGAGCTGCGGCACTCATAGCATCAACATTGTTGAGTCGGATATCTAGAGAGGTAATACCTTTGTTGAGACGTAGAGCTTTAGATAATACAGTAATGTCTGATCCACATAGTTGAGTTTTTCCGATTCGTAATTCCAAAACACAGTCATAGGTTTCCACAACCTTAGCTAAAGCTTTTGCTCTATTGCCACTAAGGCTGTAACCAGTGACACAAACATTCATCATGACGTCATACTGATCGTTTATTCCATTACTGATGTCACTACCGGTATCCCAGGAAATCGTTGAGATCCTTGACAATCTCTTACTCAGTCCATGATCATTTCTTGCTCTCTCAAGTTCTACCAAAGGCTTGAGAGTGCCTCTATCAGGATTGTAATATCCCACCTCGAAACAAATTGTCTTTTCATCAGCAAGGATTGGATTATCATCCTCAGTATGGCATGGAATATCGTGAACTAACTGATCAACGTCTTTCATCACACTGAGAAGTTGCACTATGTCCTTGTAGTTTCCACACTGTCTGAGAACACCACAGAAAGACACAAACTGAGAGTAGGTCCCTTCCCCTACAACATTAGCAAGACTCTCACAGATGAGTCTCCTATCAGGGTGGTCTCTGTACGCCATGACGTCATTATCTGTCAACACGTTAGCTTCATGAAACTGCTTCAACAGTGGGAAGGGGTCTAACCTCTGACACAACAAGTCCATGATACTCTGCATGATCAGTTTCTGACGGGAGACGTCCTGGTTCCTCTCACTTGATTTCCTCCTCGACCGAACAGGCTTCTTTGGGGTAAGATCTGGTGTGACTATTTTAATTTTGTTGTGGGAATTGTGACTAGAGGTCTGAGGGGTGTGGTTGCCAAGCGACGTGAGGACATCTTTCCTTTCCCCGTCCTCTTTAATGTTATTGTTCTCATTATCTGGCGCAACTATTACGGGTTTGATTTTTCCGTTCTCCTGTTTCACACAAATATTTTTCTTATTCATAGCTTCAAACTCTGACGACGTACTCTTCGGTTGAGCCATGACCACTGAATTTCTTGCCGAACCTCCGTCCACAGAACTACGAGGATGGTTGATGCTCGAAGAACGAAATAAAAACAGGCGAGGAGGTTTCGGCGGCGGTTTGAGGCTATTGCTCCGACTCAGTCCCGCCTTCTCAACCACATCCGGGAGAGTTCCATTCAAGGGAGTTAAGCAGTCATCAAAACCATCAGCATCACCATTTGCAGACGTGCTCCATTCTACCTTGATAATGTCTTTCCGGTCACGTGGTTTCCGGTCAACATGGCGCGTCGACAGCTTCCGCCAGAACTTCCATGGCGGTGTGTGGGGGCGTTGCGGCTCCGAATCGGAATCTGAAAACATAAGAAAAGGACATATATAATATTTTTAATTAAATGATATATTTTAATAGAATTATATAATTGTAAAGAAACGATTTGTTGTTTAATAATTGCAATCATCATCCAAAACTGTGTTCCACAGGAGATATCGCTTGTCATAAGCATTTTGCATCATCACTAATGACATCACAATACTATGACGTCATAGACACAACGGCGTTTCAATGCTTTGACGTCATAAAAACGATGACATCAGAATGCTATGCCATCTCTGGTTTTGGAGTTTTGGGCTATGCATTATTCAAAGATGTACATTTTTCATCCAAATGTAATGAAAAATGATTCTGGATGATAAATAGAATCTGTCCTCTGATATTAAATATATCAACACTCGTTGATAAAAGTAAAATATCCTCGGCAAGCCTCGGATATAAGTTACTTTTGATATCAGAAGACACTTGGGGGAGTTTCTCTAAATATATCGAAACAATACCTTTTGGTCGTTATAGCAATTTTAATGTTATAAGTGTTACAAATACAAAAATCATTTTTTTAAGAATTCTAACATTTCAAAATCTCATGTAAAAATATTCATTCAAGACGAACAGTGTAAGATAGAGAAGATAATTTAACCACCCCTGTCAACAACTAACAATACATCTGCGAGACATACTGTCTATTTTAGTCAGCTCACTCAGCGACCCAGACAACGTTAATCCATGGTACACAAATTTGCAATGCAAACTCTTAAAGGGCAAGGAGGGTTATAAACCGTAGAAACACAAATGGTTCTTTTGACATTCCCACGTTACTCATTTGATCTGCAAACCTCTATATCGATTGTACAATTCATCGATTTTGCTAAAAGACAACATAATCCATATAAAAACGAATGGATATTTCAGTCTGGCCCCTAACGTGTAATGGTCTCAGAATTAATTTCCATCTCATTATTGTAACTGACATAGATGGCTTGTGATGACATCATAATTGACCAATCAACATAACCGAATGGGTCAATGTGACCTGATAAACAATGTTAAGTTATTACTAGACGAACTCACAGTTTGTGAATGAAATAAGAAATAGATTATGATATTCATCATTAAAATAGCAATTTTGCCAAAATGAGAATGATATGACAGTAATGTTGCTATAAAAGAGAGGATCACTGTTTGATAGAGAATGATGAAAATATCATAAGGAGACACTTATCAAGGCTATGGTCAGGAAACATGATTGAGATACTACAGATTCCGCACCAATACAGCAAGTGTTGGGTATCGATCCGGTTTATGCATGAAGCAGTGTTAGGCTCTTACCCACTTCATGAAGCAATTGTATTGTAATGCCTCAAATCAAGCAGATTCAGTCTCATTAAGCTGGTTGATCGATAGATCAGAGACGTACTCAGTTCTTTTTTTAAATCTTGAAATGATAAACTCATTAAGATAGCAAATCCACGTGAGCTACATTTTTTCCTTGTGACAAAGCCTTAAGTGCTTACTGGCATTTGGGTCAAATTAATTTGTGGACTGCTTATTGAAATCTTATATAACATACATATGATTTTGTAACACTGTCTGAAATATGCGAAAAATGAAATACTTTTAAAATATCTAACTTTTATTCAATCAAATCACATGTCTGTCGAAAATAAATCACACTAAAGCATAAAGCATTCCATACATCGTTAACCCGGTATCTCTGTATGAGGAAACAAATAATCGATCGTTGCTAAACGGTGAACAATGATTGTAATTTAGAGCTTATAACACGATTATGATAAGAGGAAGAAGGAAAATGTACGCTGTTCCTAAATGTATTAAACTTTTAGGAATATTTGATAATACCTTCAAGGCACGTCTTGTAAAAAATAAACTCAAGCGTAAACACTGTTCTTAACTTAGTCAGTACTCTTATTGTACAGGGTATATATATATCATGAACGTTACGCTCTATATACTGTAATAAGTATAAACCTACACATCTAGTGGGCAAGCTTACCATTAATATGAATCAGCACTTTATAACACACTACGTCAACTTTGTTAATACATCGTTAAATATTCGAGCCATATATTATTTCTCGATACAAGGATTGACTTATTATATCATAAAAGTAATTGTTAGTACCACAGCGTATAAGCATCAATCATTTAGCATTTAGTTTAGCATTTATCTACTTACCAACTTTCAGAATAAGTAAATCGCTACAGGTTCACGTCTAGAAGTTCATTCGGGAAATAACCTTCCAAGCGTAGGTAAACCCCAGTGCATGTTTAAAGTAAGACTCTCGCCACACGCCTGTCAACTAGACTAGTCACGTGACTTCACAACTCCCTGCCTGAAATTGACATTCTTTCCACGTATACATGTCATATCAACATGTCACAAAGGGAAATACTTGTAGTGTCACATGACCCCCACGTGTTGTGTCGTAAACATAATAACCCCTTTGATAATGATATAATGAACTTATAGATTTGACCTTATGGGAATATAAAACTGCCTGGTCACATGTGTATTTGACATTCTGTGGATTTGAGTGATTATCTGTTGTCCGCATGCATGGAAATACATTGTGTAGTTAGTATCTTGAAGAAATGAATTATAAGTATATATGTAACTTATATGTTAAATTAATCTGAACGCATGTTATTCTACATGTATTAATCATTTATGTTGCAAATAACTAAACAGTATAGTTCGATTGAGACACCTCAAGTATGAGAATATCTTATTTCTTAAATCACATTTAAATTATATTTAAAAGAGTCTTTCCGCTGTTTTCAATGATAAACATAAACAGTGATTAGATAAGAAGTCGATATCATCATTTAATTAGGTTTTGTTATACAAGAGATATGATACTATCTAGTTCAATGTTGAGATACTATTACTGTGAAACATATTTTTGCAATTCCATTAGCCAATACATTCCAAACAACTAACTGTAACGTTAAACTCGCATTACACGCTTGTCTTTCTTAATAACCTAAACTACATACTATTTCACGGACAACTAATCATAGATAATGAGAAGACCTCAGGCGTCTACATAACTAAGAGACACGAAAAACTAGTCAATTACTGCAAACGTTTGTCTGAATTAGATTAGGCAAATAGTCTTAAGGGAAGATGATGGACAGAATAGAATAATTTTTTTGCTCGGACGACCGTGAATCACATCAGAAGTCAGTTCTTTCTTTTGTCACGCTGTGTTAAATTGAAAAATGCAACGATTTGTTTCACTTAATCATTCAACAGAGGAATTATGTCAGTGAGGTCATGAGAGGTCAAGTTCGGCAGCGGTTAAGAGTTCAGTTGTTGCTGCATGTTTTAAATGATTAATGAAGTTGTGTTGTTATTGCGTCCAGATAATCTTATTTTCAAGTTCAATTCTTCAAATGTTATGTTGAATTATAAGATTTGGAAAAAACTAAGTTAAGTTAGATAACAATTTAAACAAATGTTTATCCCAGGAATATAGTCATGAATATAATAACAAATTTATTACTATTAACATTATTTTCATCATCATCACCGCCATATGAACGAAAAGGTTTTTATCAATAATTCGCGAGAAACTAAGACATAAACAATGTTACAAAAATTTACTATCTAAATGGCATGCATTCTAATAAATCTTAAAAGTTCATTTAAAGAAAGGGAACATGTTCAATAAAAGTTGATAATAAAATCAAGTATTATTTAAATTCTATGTATTGCTTTGATCTATATGAAAAATATATACAAAAACAATCGTCAAAATCCGCTCGGTGTCAGATTCGAGCTTCAGAAATCAATATTGAAGAACGGAAGGCTTTGGATTAACTCTGCACACCACTAATCACGAAAAGGCGTGTTGTGAGCTGTCACAATTGCCAACCGGAAGATGACTTGTTGTTATTGAAAGATCGATGCACATAAATCGTATCTAGAACTCAGTTCTGAGTTGATTAGAATATGTCTTAGGAACAAGTTCAAGAATTGTTGACAACCTCTTGCAGGGCAATACAGTTTTTCTTAGTTTCTGAGAATGGTTTTCATCTTTTGGTCAGGAAACCGAACAACATTTGAGCCAAAACTAAAAAGAATTGGTACTCTGGAATTGTAACCCCACCAGGCACTTATGTACCACATCCATACCAAATTTGAAGTTTCTGAGTCAATATAGTTTTCAAGTTAGGGGAGCGCCCGCTATTCCCGACTTCGTCATAATTTTGTCTATACGGAAATTAAAAATGGGTCCATTTTTATTTCTTAACAATCAACATAAAATAAATTCCCATTCAAAACATTTACATACTATTTTCAGCACAGAAAGGCAATTGTAGGTAGGGGAAGGTGTTGGTGCAAGGGAATTCAAGCCCTTACATTCTGGCAAAAGGAGTGAGTGAATGAATTGGGGTTTAACTTGTTGTCAGCAATTTTTCAGATATTTAAAACATGGATGTTGCCATCCAAATGAGAGTAGACAGATCAGGGAGGAAGGGATCGGAAGAATGAGGGAAAAGACGGAACGAATATGGTACAGAAGACCACAAAAACAATTCAATATGTCAGTTGTATCCATGAGGAACATCATGGACGTCATTAAAATGCAAGGAGGCAATGCATTGTAAGTAATAAATGACCTAGCGTCTCCTGCATCAGTCGCCATTAGCAGATCCTTCTTATGGACACTTTCTCATACCTTTCAATAGATACTACTTATTCTATGACACCTCAATATAGAAACATGGCAAGCTAAATGCCATTGTAATGTCTGATTTACAAGGCTGCGGTTACAAAGTGCAATCATTCTATGAATAGAACGCTTTGGTCCAGTCAATATGGCTCCGGTATGTTCAATAATGCATGATTGTTCCAAGGCTTAGAGCATTTGTCAGTCTCCCAGGGATTCCATGGATTTTATGCAGTTTGATAGAATATTCGTTGTTATGCATGTTAGCATAATGACCACATATTTTCTTTAAAGTATCGTGATTTGTAGAGCAATGTTGAAGCTTCATCATTTTCAAAGTGAGTGAGTTATTGTTTTACTCCTCTTGGGTAATAATTCAGCAATCATTATTGAAAATTAGTTATCAGGTATCCTGAATTGGCGATTCGAAACAATCCAACAAATTAAGCTAATAAACATCCCGATTTCGTATAAAGATTGTCTAACGTCCAAATTGTGATTCATATTATGCTTGAAACACGAATGGTCAGGATGAGTGTTTAGCATTTTGTTGAGTATATCTTTCACATTTCGGGTAAACATGAGTTTCATAAGGTTTTTGTAAACATTGCTGAAGATGGAAGGATCCATATATGGCCAATGCACACATCATCGTGAATTAGCCAATATTCACTGCCTTCATCACAGTATTGACTAGTTTCAATATCTTCTGGTCTCTTAGACAAACGTCATTTCCTTACCTAGACCCAGAGCTACTCTCACTATTGAACTGACGTAGACATCTAATGGAGCTTTCATTCTATCCTCCTGCAATTAATGCTAGAACTGGCACCAATGGTCAACCTACGTTATAAGTCTATTTGACCTTTAGAAAGTGCCTATAAGGTCTGACCTACTTCTTTGATATAAGACGGAACCAAAGGGCAGAGACTTAGTATAGAGCACGAACCAAAGTAAAGCCTTTGGAACCATCATCGCCTGGATATCACGTTCTGAGATAGAGACAGTATCAAAGAATTAAATGGTAAATCAAATTAGTTCCAAATCCTCAATAAACGCTTGTAGCTCGTGGTATCGATTCTGTGTTTGTTACATTGTATGACATTCACAGACAAGGAAGAGATATCATTAAGACTCACGAACATATTATTTTGTCTATTTGGCACTTTTGCAGACGTCAGGTCTTGGGTTTATCCAGAGGAAAAGGCTGAGAAGTTAAGGAACTTTCGGTTGGTCACCATCTATTACTGCTGTCTGACAATTCGCTCTCGTGATTAGGTTAGGTGTGCGTGATGAAATTTTGACGTATGAAGGAACTTTTCAAAGAAATTGCTCCCTCAACACTATTTCCCAACAAATTGAGTTATGGTTTTATTCAAATGTGATATAACGAATTTATAGTCAGAAGTGTTTCCATCTCTGAATACTGGTATTATATGTTGAATATTTATAGAGCACATTCTAAAACTGTATATTTATGCATAAGAGGTCGTCAGGGAAATAGATGGAAAGGTATCCCCGATGGAAATATAAATTCATGAACATTTCATAACATATCAGTTGTTGGCAAAAGCGTTTTATCCAACCATACGTGCTTATTATTATATCTAATAAAATGAACAGACAAGTTTTGAAGACAAAACAGGAAAACTGAAAACAATACTTCAGCATAATCGCAGGAGGCATGACATTTGATGTACATGTACTTGTTGAAATCCAACTTGTGCCATTTCAATACACATAATTTCTAGCTCATGTCAAGAATGGAGTGTTGATTTGGAGTAATTCTGTAAAAACCGTACCAAATGTTACAATCATGTAACGTACACGTTCAAACAAGTGCTGATTCACTTCCATAGCATAGAATTATTCTATCCATTAAAACCATTAAAAAGTGTTTAAATTATTCAGGCTTTCACACTGTCAAGACAGGTCCCTTTTGAGACAGAGAATAAATTTAGTTCAGCCTTGAATTACATTAGCACAACCCAAGCGTAAAGGTGCAGGCGTGATGTAATGCCAGAGTAGTTATTCTTTTAAAAAATAAAAATGGCGGCGGTTTCTGTTGCGTGCACGTGTTCGGATAATCATGGGGGAGTTAATAATTAATTTCTTTGGTTTGAAACGCTTAAAGCGATCGATTACAGCGCAGTGGGGACGGTTAGAGCGAATAACGGCTATGTGTTTCATTGGAAGCAGACACAATGTCCTCAAATTACAATAAGGACAATTATTAAAGGGTGCAAGAAAATCGGTTATCAGAGAACCCAGTCATCTTTACAAGAACAGGCAAAAATATCACTAATGACTCCTGTCTGAGATTTCTCAATTATTTCATTTTTTAACATCTTTTAGCGTTTTGATGAGGATATTTTGTTACAATGGCAGAATAATTGATAACGTATGAATTGGCAATGTGGTTTGAGAAATGATAGTAGCGTCTTCGTGCTAAAATAGTTGTATTGTCCGTGTCCGACAAGGCGGTAATCACCAGTAAAGAGTAAGGCAATAATTATCAATCAATTTGGCCTCCATCCCCGTTTTCCACCGCACGACTGCTATAAATTTGGTTTGTTTAGAACGGTCCAACAATGAAGACAATTATATGGCTGAAGCCCCGTCTAAATTTCAATTATCTCCCACTGCACGTTTTTATGGTGTGAAGCGCTCTGCAAATATCGATCTTGATAATAAAAATTCACTTGAACTATGACACAACATTTGATTAAATAGTCAATTTAGATTTCAACAGATGTTTTTCTCCATTCGAAATTCGACTGAATGAAGATGCAGGGTGGTATTCTGCACTAAACAGGGGTTCGAAAGTGAATGGCTATACCACCTACGACGAATTACATGTTAAGATAATCGACATTTCAATGCTGTTGTCAAGGTTATTGTCCATACTTTAGTAATTCTAGGAATCTCGTGTTTTGTGCTCCAATCCTTACGAAAGTTTCAAAAGATGTCTTTCGTGGAGGATGACCTCTAAAAATCAACTCAGAAGATAATGAAAAAGCTTAACGTGACAAAGGAAGAATTAATTCAAGCTTCCACACAAAATTGTCTCAGGGGAGGTAACCATACTAATTACACATCAACCGGTGCCCGCTAAACACGTGGGTCCAAGACTGTTGCTATGTGCCCGCATAGTAACAAACTGAAGAATTTATGCACGTGGGACCTTGCTCGTGCTTCGATCCAGTGGTCAAGGCTCAAGTGATCGGTCAAACGAAGACCAGTGGCCTCAAAGGTAATCGCCATGCCAGCTGCAATCTTCTACACGCAAGTGTCAATTTGAGACCGGTCAAACGAGTGTTTGGCGTCACCGTAATTGCGCTGAGAAAATTTCTAACCAGTATGCAAGAGTTAATGAAGGAGGTACACGTGGTTATATCAGCAATTTCAGTTCCGAGTCCGTCAAATGGACCACATGACTATACACACATTGATTTTGAATAGAAACCTTACTACAGCAGGTATTATGATGTTGAAACACGACAACTACCTGGCTGATCAAAGCATGCATTCCATAGAACTCATGTTGATGGAAATGGTTAAGTATGAAAATCAATGAATAATTACGACCTTATGAATTAGAATAAATTATCAGATTAGCGAATTCCCCCCGTTCTGCATCTATCTTGGGTGCTAAAGACAAGGCACATTACAAGAATGCCATGTGCATTACGACTGACATGATCAATAAAACAACTCTGAAAGATAAGCTTGATATGGATTATCTGAGTTTTGAATGACACATGTGAAATCGACGAGATTGAAACTGACAGAGATAAATCGATACTAATAAATTGTTGGCAGGCTCTCTCGTTTAAAGAAATCTCGTCCAAATTGCTTTCCTCTTCGAATCAAGACTTTGCATCTTAAGCGAAAGACAATTACTTTCCACCTACGCATTTGAGAGATGTGTCAAGTAGATATTGCGAAATATGTTTATATCTTTACGATTCATAAATATCGATTTCTTGTTTTCAGAATATCATTCACTGAGTCCTTGAAGGATCTGTGAAGAGTCAGGGTAGAATATATTGTAGTTTAATCTTATATTTCATTTCCTATGTAACTGTTAGTTTACGACTCGACACTTTGAGTGGCCAGGTCCGCCATATTGAAGTGACCAAATGACCATACTTTCAAATTGGCTGTTCAGAGCTTTGACCCTTACAATCAATCACCATAAAACACGATATTGAGATATACCAGAAAACAAAACAGTCATCAAATGATAGATCCATTAGAAACCATGTTACGACCAACCACAATCCCTAACCATCATTACATATGCAAGTGAACATTCCAATAATGAAAGACAAAAACAAGCAAATACCTAGATCTGTGTCCGGCCTTTCGAAAATATGACATGGATCCCTGTCCCACAATGGTTTAGCACATAAAAACCTCTCCACATTGTATAATATAGAGCAGGCACTCATGATCCTCAGCCCGGTGTATGGCTGACGATGTCTTCTCAAAGACAAGGCCTGGCTCCGTCCATTGATCGCTGCAGTGGACTGTACGCAGAGCTAGGATGGCGCTGGAAGCAGCGAGCTGATGATTATGTAGATCAGTTCTACTACCTTCCCCTGCTCTGCTATTGTCCTCGCTCTCACTGACTCATGTTGCATAGTAATCTACAGGTCGCCTGTAGCTCATGGGACGGTCTGTGGCAGGGGTGTTGTTTTGGTCCATCCTTAATTGGGTTATTTTGGCAAGAAGTTGGATTAAGGGGGCCATGGGAATTGAATATTATTTGGCAAATCGTGATGGAATTGCTTTTGAAATTGGATTCTTGCATGATGTGTTGTCGAGTAGTTTATTTGTTATCTTTATATTGTGTTTTATTTAGATAACTTACAAATGTCATATCATGTCTAAAACATCTTATTCTGAAACAACGACTTTGTAGCAATGTAACAAAAAGAAAAACATTTGTTTTCGGTCGTTAGTTTTGAATGAGCATTTTTAAATTTGATACACGATATGAAAACGATATTCGTACTCCTAGAAGATCCTTTATAATTATAGCTATTTCTTATTAACCAAGAGAGATTTATCTCAAACTTTACATAAATTAAGTTAACATACCTCTGAGCAAAAAGTTGTTTTTAGATAAAAACTACGCATTTTATGATTTCATTCCTAAAGTATTCCTGTAAAATTGCTACTTTCTATTTTTGATCAGTTGAAAGTTTGAACGTCATTGACAACTGCACTAAAAACTGCATTAGCCAGAGCCTTTACCAAAAATGTTCTAAATTTACACAAGTCTTGCCGCATCAAAGCAATTCAAAATCCCATCTGAACAGTCTCTGCAGGTTTTAATGGTATTCTTGAATTAACGAATGTCTCCTGTGGCCTATTCGACGGAGACTCTGCATGGTGTCATCACCCTCAAGATCCCTTGGACTCGAAGGTGTTCCAAAGACAATGCCTCAGATAATGCTAAGACGAAGAGTTATTATATATCAGGGTGGGAATAATTATCTCCCAAAGGATAAGTTTGATTTAGGAGCTTCGGGAACACCCTCTTATACGTAGTATGAGTTACGAGGAGATCAAGAGCTATAGTTACATTTTGAACAATGCTCAATAGAAGTATTTAAGACAATGTGCCACCTCTAATCAGTGTCTGAAAAATAATAATCCTTAAAAACGATGTTTCATTAAATTTAAGAAAGGAGCCTCGGGGAATAGGTTCTTTCACTACAGATAAAGACTTGCTTTTCAACAGGTAGTGATACCGGGGGCTGACATATGTTATTCACTACAGTCTGGGTGTTATACTAGGACAATATCAACAGTGTAGATACGACACTTATATCTTGCAGAAAGGGTGAGATGGGGGAGATTTATAGACGTTGGTCGTACATCTTAAATCCACGAAGATAATTCTTAAGCAATTAGACAATAACCGTTGCAACATCTCTAAACCATTACCTGTTTGAAGAAGCCTACTGCTGATTTGTTTATTTATCAAATTCATACTTGTTTTATTATCTATCAATAACTGAAAACAAACAGTAAACCAAATATTCATCTCGTTCTTAAAAAGGCAGTAGCACGTTTTAGGGGGAATATAAGGTGATGTCAGGAAAATTAAAATTAATGGAAATGGCCGCCAATGGATTTTATGTGAATCTTCATACTCTGTCCTCTGACAATGGATGATTGGCTTGTGTAATGAGATTTTTGACACTGTCAAAATGATACATTTAGCATGACACTGTACCTTAAAATTATTAGTGAAAAAAATGAAATATAAAATTATCAAAAAACGTGCTACTGTCCCTTTAAAGAGATCGATGTTCAATCAATGACCGACTAAATCTTGTCTGAATATGCTTGATTCATATAACTTCTATACGTGATTTGTCATGGCTGTCAGAGATCTGTGCTAAGTGTTTGAAAGGAATGAGCTATTTGTTCATCAAATATATTGATTTGATATCATGCATGACCGCCCTATACACCAAATGGTTTTCGTCATCTTGAACCAAACCATCAGATACAGACATTTGCCTAAAACTTTTGGCATATATGCACGTGACTTTTCCCTTAAGGGATTCATTCAAAAATGTTTTCCCTAACTTGGATTTGAACCAGGCCGCTCAGATCTAAAAAGGCTGAGCACGTATTCGCTTGACTTAAAACACTTGACGTGGCGGCTCCCATATTGTTCCGTTTGAAGATATTGATTAGTCATTGATTTAATTAGGATCAAAAGACCGCTGTTAGCTGTGTTAGTTGTGTGTCGTGTTTGGTGATGTTTTCACGTTGTGTTGATTGTTGATGTAGGATCACTACTGATTTGATTAAACATGTCCTTTCTTAATTTTCATTTAATTAGCAAAATGCATAATTTGTACATGCACAGCAATATCTGTAAAGCGAAACTTTTGCTTGATTGTTGACAAAAACCATACCAAGATGGCATGATTTTTTTCTGAAATTTTAATCACAATTCATATAACTATGAAACTTGGTTAACCAAGAAAATTCGAAAGTTCTCAATATTCGACCAATGACGTAAGCGCTGTCTCTCAGACTGATCTTGTAAGCCCCAAATATAGATTCACGTGAATAACATATAAAGTCATACAATTATCCAAATTTTATACATGAATCATAACATTTAAAAAAAATTAAAATTTCAAATTTCACATCACCGTTAGACAAGAGACCCCTTAGCATCTAAAACATGCGCAAGCGTTATAAAATTGGTTCAGACTGAATAATCGATTGCAATGAGATCAATAAACTACAAGTGCGACCACTCTGCAACATGCACGTGCATGCATGTGGTAGATCGGTTTTTGAAGTTACCTTGTTGCTAGGATTATAATGAATCAAAAAAGGATTGCGTGCTTCGAGGAGTACGTTCTTTAGTGATAGTGTGGCAATGTAGATTATGTATTTTATGCAAAGACAACTAAATTGAAAATTCATTGAATTTCTTGCTTGTATGCAAATGTTACCAACATCTTAAGCGTTTGTACTCTCTGCATCATTTCTATTCAAACCCAGAAAATGGTATAAAGATCTATACCAAAACGTCGCTAATGTCAAATAAAGAAGTTGTTCATCCATATAATTACTCTTGTCTTCCATAAAATCAATGTTCTCATGTCAATTGAAAATCAAGATGTTGCCAATAACTTATCGATTAAATACGCAATGCCATGCCTCTTAAAGATTTATTGTTACGCCAAAAAATCAGTTGTTTGTTTACAATGTAAATTATCTTATTATTGATTATCTTGTTATCATCATCAGGTATCGCTCTTGTAGACTGAGCCTTTGGCCTCCACTGCAAAGAAATAAAGATTGATTGATTGATATTGTGGCATTAAAACATTCAAAAGTTGCCATGACCGTGAAAATAGTACGAACAATGTTAGTTTTATGCTGTGGCACAATAACCATTGATAAATTCCATCAAATAGTATAAGAATTCGGTTTGAGAACCTTGTTCACGCCATTATAGAAATGCAACGATATTGTGTATTGAAACGTTTTGAAAATAGAATCTCTTTCCTAAATTATTTCGAATAAATGTATTAACACAGCTGCAAAATGCTCTCTTTATGCCTTTTATTACGTTCTTGCATTTAAGAAAAAACACAAACGTAACGGTCATACTGAGAAATTTGATCAAAATATAGGAATGCTTAAATTACGGAGTCTGTTTTTCGCTTCACTATAGGAAACCGGTTGAATTGTTCCTTAAGCTTCATGTTTATAAAACGCTCATTTAAGTCTTTATCAAAATTTACCAACTTTAAAAACTATGATCTACTTTGGATTTCAATGATAAGCTTAAAACATTTCCAGAAAAAGGTCGCATGCAAAAGCGCTCTCCAAATACATCAACAAGTATTGCTCTTTAACACATCGTTACAGTAAGAAGGCTTTCGAAAGAGGACTAGCTAATAGTGTTGACATTCTTGCGCCTAAGTAATCTGTCCTCAACACTGAGTAAATAACCTTGTTAAAACTGTCGTTAAAGGCGACAATGTGCCTAAGAAAACTGTTGTTTCAGCAAGATGAAATCTAAAACATTTAAAATACAGATGGAAAGGTCAAATGATTAACAGGGTGACATTTCAGATATAGGTCAATCGCCTTGAACGAGATTGATATCACACGTGTTGAAATTCAAATGGACATGATAATAAACAATTCTAATCAGGATATGGAATTGACCTTTGTAAAATGTTTTATCAAACAGTTATCAAAGATAATTTGCAATGGAATTCCACTTAATGACTAAACATTTGGAGCCATCACCCTATAAATTGAATGGGAGATATGGAAAATGTCAATTAATTTTTCGTTTGATCGCGAATTAAAAAGGTTTCTATGAACAACAAATGAAACCTATTATTCGTCACAATTTGTTTGGTGTTTTCTGATATCAAAATGTGTTATTAATGTTACTTGACTATTAATCCTATACGTGCATGGAAATGAAATATTTATATATTATATTTGATTAAATATTAATAGTTGTATGTTATGATAATAATATGACCGTATTAAAAGTGTGAAGCGACTGACTTTTAAAGTGTATAATTGAAGAAATCGAAACTAAAATTGGTGCAATATTTACACATTCCATTTGAAAAAAATCAACTTTAGTATCATTCTAGTAATAAAGAAGTTGCCAATCAATAAGATTCTTTTCTTTTATGCCCCAAGAGGCCTATGAAAGAAATGAACTCTACTGCCATTCGAGTAGTCATATGGTAAAGATGTATCTACGATTGACCGTAATATGATAACACATATAAGAATGCAAAGTCTTTTTTTCCATTTCCCTACACGTTTTCTTGATAGCATCTAATTTACATACATACATCACCCAAATGATATCATTAAAGTAAACATGTAATTAGAAGAGCAGCTATGCAATTCCAAAATGTCTTCCACAGATTTAAAAAAAAAAAGAGTAAATGATGCCTTCAGGCTTAATCTATAATATTTCTCATTATCATTTGTGACACTCGACGCCATATACTATATATGACAGTAACGAGTGAGGTTAATTGCATTTGTACGTAGTGGTCTCATAAAGATAGCATTTTCACTTCTATTTTACCCAAAGTCGAAATATGTTAACATATTGAAAATAACGTTTTTGGAAAGGTAAATGTCACCCAGGCTTCAGTCCACAAAACAGACATTTTAGTTTTGCTCAGAAACTTCAGTGTCAATCTATGCTATGCATTAAAGATATTGCTAACGAAAAGAGGTGTATACTCGCAAGGAATCCATCAACCCACAACTTTTAGCAATAAGTAACCCCTAAAGCATAAGAAATAAAGAGGTAGTAAAATGCCATATGACAATACTGACATAATGTTGTGCAATATATACGGTCCTTTTACATTTATTTGATTTTGGTTTATTGTTATAATTTATGTTTATTGTTGAATTTTGAACAGTGCATTTTATAAATATACATGTACAGTGTGTATGTATCATCATAAAAAATGAAGATGGTAGATGTTCTTCGCAGTATTCAGTGTACCAACTGTTTATATTGATCTTTAAGAAGAAATATATTGCATGAAACCGAAACCTTAGTTTCCATGGCAACCGATTCTCATATACGAAATGTATCAAAGTACATTATAATGTGATATATTAAACGTTTTCAGTGACTATTGATCTTTACCTCGTACTTTAAAACATGATCCATCGCCCACATACTAAAGAGTGACTATATTAATTGATGTTTAAAGGGGAAGTAGCACGTTTTAGGGGGAAAAAAGGTGATGTCAGGAAAATGAAAATACATGGTCCCGATTAAACACAATGTAAACTAAATGAAGCAGTAATAAATCAAATATATAATGTTAAGGTCCGTCATGCGATTCCTTTTTCTTTCACAAAATGAATTAAAGGTGTTCAAAGAAATATGGACGCCAATGGACTTTATGTGAATCTTCATTATTTGTCATCTGACTATGGATGATTGGTATATGTGTGATGATATTTTTGACTCTTTCAAAATCATACATTTAGCATTAACGTACATGTACTATAATCATTTAAAATAAATTAAAACCGTCCCTTAAAATGTTATAAATGGAATGAAAGGCTAACCTAATATTGTCTTTAACTCTTAACTTTTAATTAGTTAGTCAATATTGCAAATTTGGATAAAAGAACCTATAAGAAATTGAAACTTCATCATTTAGCCACAGGAACAAATGATAAAACATTTATTGACATTTCCATCTTTTTAAAAATGTTCAAAACCTTAAAAGGACCTAAAAGAAAGTGTCTGACCCAAACCAATGAACTTGATGTGAAATACATTTAAATATTCATACGCAACAAACATGTACACATACCCAGTACACCGACCTTAAAAATCACAAGAAGCTAAATTCTGTTGTATGACATGAATAAGTATTATTTCCCAAAATATCTTAAAAACTGTTTTCACAAAAACTGTTCCCTAACGCCACATGAGTCATCTCATGTTTGACTCCATTAGTACTAACTCAATGAAAATCACTTGCTTTAATACGCTCCCGGTTTCTCGCTGGTTTCACTTTCCATATTATGCGTAACCGAACCGTTCATGGGCGTTTAAGCCAACAAGTCGCTTTCTAAATTGGAGGGACTCTCATTTGGAACAAAGACAAATGAACCTTTTATTACATTATGCGAGTCACACTCAGAAGGCAGTCTGATGCTATTAGGATCACGGGTATAGCGTAAAGAGGCGTGGCATTATGGTTACCGTTGTCCCATCGGTTGTCTTACTGAACTCCCGTTGTCATCTTATGACAACCACATTTATTTCGGGATTTCTTTTGTCCTATTTGGAACGCCCCGAACAATTATTAACGAATCATGGATGTCACGTCCCACATTCAGAATGACGTAAATTTATGAATGAGACCATTATTTTTAGAAACAATGTAACAGATGCATTTGATATGATGTTGTGAATATATCTTAGGTTGAAACCAACATATGTATGAATTATGATATAGACAAAATTATATAATAAATGTTCTATGAAAAGTTAATATGATATGTTATAAATATATATTTATATGAATGAATTATGAACTCTCTTCAAATTTTCACAAGAGTAATTGATAGACGATTCTATAGTATTGAAATAACGTGACAATACTTTTTGGGGGCTCGGATAATGTGGTTTCAGGAGGATTTTAAGGTGCTTCATACATTTCAGTACACATGTACGTAAAGAGGCGATGCTTCTATATAAAAGCTTTGGTATTGAAAGTAACTGCTATAATATATTGCATTTTAGTTAAAAACTACTAACTTGCAGTGAATCAATTTGATAAATAATGACGGTTGTCATTTACATTTCTATCATAACATAGGAATTTCATGAATTTTATTCATTCTTGATTGATGTGTGAAATTGAACACCGGCATGTCAATCAATGCTGGTAGCCCTGTCCATTACACACAGCGTCTGCCTGCTGTTGAGTGTCTCTCCCTCGTGGTTTGAAAACAGATCCATTCTTAATTACATCACTCACTTCATTACACTCCAATTTCCTTGATGCATCAATCTGAGGCTACCTGACAACTGTTCGTATAGAATAACAAAGGAAACCATTATGTAGGTTCAAACATACTTAATTACAAATTGAACAGTTTCAATATTTCAACAGAAATATAATACAAATTTGTATTATCTTCGTTATATATGCATCTAATCGAAAGGTTTTGCGGTAAAACGAAATTGTCTAACTCCATTTTACTTATTTACAAATAATAAACAAACTAAATATGATAATAAATATATGATAATATTTTTTAATTAATTCTAACAATTGTATTACAACCAAATTCGTAATCATTATGTCACATATTTCAAAACTGTAATAAAAAGCTCAATCAATAAGGTTTTTATGTAATGATCAATCAACTTAAATCAAGATTGACTCTCAAGTACGCTGCGTGATCATTGTGTAATGGCACGAGCATGTTAGCATGAGGTCAGCTCCTGAAATGACTGTCTGTCTGACTGTGATGTCTAACATACGCTGATCTGAGTCTAACATTGTCTGATGGACTGATCCACCAATAAAGTCCAACAGAGCAACTATTTTCATTGGCAGTCATTTGCAGTATCAATTACAGACCACTGTTGTTCCTCTGTGAGTCATATCCTGCAGCATGGACTAGGCATTGCATGTGTGGTTTGGTTGGTTAAAAACATTTCATTTCAATCGCTTAACCAATTAGTTACATCGGTAGTATCTTAATCTGTCCCTTTTTTAAAGACCCATGCAAGTCTACATTATTGAGGACAGTCTAGATCACTGCTGTTTCAGATAATGAACAGCCTCGGCTGGCTCCTTTCGCATTACTAAAATGTTGCATTTAGATATATTTTCATTTCCAAGACTAAAATGTAGTCTAGAAATATCTTAATTGGGATACATGAATCCCTTAATAACATACAAAGTTGTTTTAATTTTTGCTCAGAGTTTTCAATATAAGTTTTAATTTAGCTGTTTAACGATGTGTTGCTAGAATGACAATTGACACGTTCGAATGACTGAATATTACTGTAAGTTTTATGAAAAAGAATGTGTCATATTGCTAATTAAGTGCTTTGAAATACCTCTACAGTATAGCATGTTGTCATATACCTTTACAGTGAATTATAATATTGAAAACAATGTATTATTGGTTTTCATCGGTGAACGAAGTTTTTCAATGCAATGACCAAATCTCAAATATTGCCATTTTTAAAGAGCGTTTTGCAATTACATTGTTAAGTATTTCGGTCTCCTTATGGCACGAAACACGCATTTACAGAATGCGGAAATATTTTTCTCTGTGCCTTTCAAAATCTCAACCATTCGTTGTCACATGCTTATTCCATTTGTAAAATACAACAACTGTATAAACCTAAATGAATGACGAATTTACTAAAAATATGCACATTGTATGGAATGGTTCTGATATCCGATAACGCTTCCAATAAACTCCACTGGGAATTAGTCAAAGACTAAAACGACTTTCTTCTCCGCTGATAAATGGAAGTTCATGACAGTTATGATGCCTCTGTTGATACTTAATTCATAAACACAGAGCACAAATCTAATTCTAGAAATGGGAAATACTGACATTGATATTTTATTACATTGGGAGTCGGCTTCGTGGATTTGATTATTTGATTATAAGAACATGAATGGTGAATGATGAAGGTTAGTGCAGGCAGTGAAAATACGAGGGATACACTTGTACTGTACAAGGCAACGGACATCGATACAAAGATCAAAATGCATGTGCTTGAAATTAATTCTGAAACACTGATACAGACTTAACAATTGATGAGTTTGTGAAAAATTTGTGTGTTACAATAACCTAAAAACATGAAATGTTGATAAAAGAAAATGGGTTAAGTTTTTAAAACAAATTGTGTCTTTGAATATCGTACAGACATGTCATTTAATTTATGATGTCAATCATCTTCATGATGGCCTATATATTTTCATCACTCGCATCGACCATCGGAATTTAATCACTGTGACCCAGGGTATATAAACAATAACAGGTATTGGAAACCATAACCTAAAACATTGTACATAAGTTTGAAAAATATCCACAGAACCTACCTTTACGAAGACGACGTCGACGATTTAAAAACCTCATCAGAGATAAAAACTGACGCCTTCGTAACGTCCTTACTATCTCCACATACAATGTTCACAAAACAGCCAGGTATATACACTCATGAAGTGAGATACCACAAAGCTTTTCCTTACAAAGGCGTGTGAAAATAAACCTGTCGTAAGGCTGGTAACAGCTGAATGACTTGCTGTTGACACCTATAGCATGTCGATGTACTCTGTAGGTCATTAAAACACTGGGCGTTTGGTGCTCAACATAGACTCAATATGTTGTCAATTTCACTTCATTGAATGTGTATTAATCATCAATGACTCATCGTATTCACACATTCAACCTATATACGCATAGATCTGTATCAGTATAAATGTAAACTAAAAAGGAAAATCAGGTTTTCCCGTTCAAATGGTTCCTCGCGATGTATCATTCATTCGGTGAATTAATTACCTTCGTCGTGTTTGTGTTGGACAATATTAACTTCCTTGACTGACATCATAATCAAATCAAAGTTTTCAAATTTGAGAAAAGAAATCAATAGAATAATATTACTTGTAGGACACAATTGATTTGTATTTTCAGTGAACAGCACATACATATTAATAAAACTCATTGCATACGACTTCGATCACATCGACCACTTTCGTGATAAATATGACTGTTTAGTATACAATGTACTTTAACGAAATTAATTCGATAGAAACCGAAACGATCGTCTTTCTCTCATCAACACAGCGCTAAGAATGCAGAATCTATTAATTGCATTGTTTAATGTCAGACAAGGTAAGATAAGAAGTAGGCCCCCGTTTTTAGATTGAAATCTATTTTGGGGGGTCGTCGGCCGAATCCCGATATAAGAGAAAAGCTTCTGTTTGATAATGGATTAAAGTAAAAGGGCAGAGTACCAAGACCCACTAGGCCACATTGAAACCATATGTCTTCATGACAAGTTTTAATGTTTTAGAATTAACCAGGAGAAACTAAAACAAACATGCTTTCGCCCTAACGCCTGCTTTTCACGACGTGGCTTTGTTTGTTTATACACTGGCTAGACACTGTTATGGCTGGAAACATTCAGGCACTCTACCGCCGAGCCTGCTTACCTCGGAAAACGGAAAGTAACGATTGATTCGGAAAACATCGTCAAACGGCAAATCGGGAGGTATAATGATGCAACCTTCAATCAATTCATCGATATTACAATGTTTTTTAAAGAAATTTATATTAGTTTTTTTATCAATCATTCCGATTTTGAAAAACACTTTTAAATAGAAAATAATCATTTTGACATGAAACAGAATTTTTAGCCAATCCAATTTTATCGATCAAACTGGAAAATGACATTTAATTTTTCTTAATCATAAATACCTTTTTCTTCCGATCAGAGAAAAGCTTACCGCACACATATACATATCAATTCCACGAAAAACCCATTACTTTAGTGACTCATGTTAAAAATACGGATATAATCCCGCTCGATCTCAGTAATATATGGTTAGCAAATGAAACCCTACTCTACCTAGAACATTCTCAATAGAGAAGGCTACACTTTAAATCTACCAGATCTAGATTTCCTTAATGATCAAGTAGGGTCTTATTGCTTTGGGGTCCAGAGACCCCAAAGTTATGTAACATTTGATATTGAAAACTAATGGCAGAAGGTTCTCTCTATAATACTCTTGGAAACTTCAAAGAGAAGTTTCAGCCAATGATATTTGTCTTAAGCATATTCTGGTATTTCGACGACCAATGGACAGAGCTGTTGCAAATTTATACCCACGTGACCATGTGGGTGGTACGAAATAATTGGCAAGCTTTAATTCGGAAACTGATTATTATAATAATGTTATGATGTAAAATATATCGTAAATTTTCAAAAATATATGGATGAGCGTTTACACCCTTAAAAATATCAATTTTGCATGTGCATGTGAGCTGTTTTGTAGTTATTCGGTGTATTTTTTTGCATTCCACATTCGGAAACGACATTCCATTTTTGTATCAACTAGGAATTCGGTTCCTTCAATTTTACGCTAACGCTAAATGTCCCGCCTTGTCAATGACTGATCGTTCACTCAATGCAATTTCAAAACATAACGTTATGGGTGATTTGTTTACGATTAAAGGTGTCTTTCGAAGAAAGTATCGACATTTTCGACAGGGTCTAAAATATGATAAATTATCACCCAAAACTGTGTTTCACAGGAGATATCGCTTTGAAAGTTGTAATTTTTCAGAAGAAGGAAACATTGTACTTGAATCACTCCCACCATGTGAGGTGTTAGATATTTCTAAAGATGATGTGTTAACGTCTTTTGCATAAAGCCTGTGGACCTGATAATTTGCTAGGTGTAGTTCTAAAAGAGTGCAAGTTGCAACTGGCTGATATTTTCTAAAAGTTTTGTCAACTATCATTAAGTTTCCATCATGTTCCCACTCTTTGGAAAACATCAAAATTATCCCATTGCCAAAAAAGAAAAACAAGCCTCGGATATTTGTTACTTTTATCAACTTGTGTTGATATATTTGATATCAGAAGACACATGGGTGAGATTCTCTATATATTCTTTAATGTCATCCTATAATATAATGAAAATAATGATCTTGTAGCTGAGATCTTTTCTAAAAATTTTAGCAACTTTCGGCTGTAATACGATCAACACTCACTTAAGGAAAATTATTCTTGCAACATGTAATTAACCTGAAAGTCAATGGGAAATTCGTCCGGTTTAAACTAAATTTGCGGGTATTGGAAAACAATGTATCCCGAAAAGTTTACTAGCGCAACAATTTCTCTATTAATTAATCACTGACTCTTGTATTAAACTCACCGTCAGCTATCTTTTAAATTAAAGCAACATAGATTTGAATTGCCATATTAATGTTTAGAAATTTTATATCATAACAATTTATATCATAATTGAGATAGGAGACGTATCTATCATTGGGTGGAATTTAAGCGGAACGAACGAGATGTTGTACTATGTACATAGTGTACTGATAACTATCACAACAAAGAGCAAAAAATATGCGTCTCCGATTTGAACAATTTATTCAAGTAAAAGACCCCGTCCCCGTCCCCGTCCCCGTCCTCGTCTTCCCTAACCTAAATCTCCTGGTTCTATATAGTGATACATAACCGGGTGCCCCAAAGCTTGCCTTTTTAAAGGCTTTTCTTGTTTCTTATCAGCTAGGGCATCTCGCTAAACAGTGTATACTTGAATCTCCCGAGGTCAAGGCTAAAGCATTTATATTACATACAAAAATCACAGTTTTACCGCATAAATCGCTGTTGTGATTGATGCTAGGAATTCGAAACCTAAAATGTGCACACAAAATGCTACGGTCACTATGATAACACTTTTGGAAATGTAGAACACCAGGTTATCATGACACCAATTGTAAAGCATGTTATTACCTTCCAATAGAACCCATCAGTCCTGATTCACATAAAAATTTAAAGAATGCGTTTCCTCTAGATCGAAGTGTAAAATATATATAGTAATGCAATGCTTGGAAAAAAATACTTTTTAACAAGCGATCCTTATAGGCAATATACGTTGTCAAAACTTTCTTTTAATATTCACATACGAGACCTAAAGGGGCAGCAGCACGATATAAGATATAAGATGATGTCAGGAAAATGAAAGTAATTGGTTCCAATTGGATCGTTGGTTTTTGTGTTATGATAATTTTGACACTATCAAAATAATTAATTTGACATTAACGTATAATTATCAATGAAAATAACCTTTCACGTTCACTGTTCACGTTTCAAATGCATTCATTCAAACACGTTGTCTCTTGTCACAAAATGTAAATGGTGATATTCAAATATGTTGAAATATAAGATACATGCATGTACTTCTTACCATTATTGATTCATTCATTTAAAGTGTTTTTCGGTTTTAATAGTATCCGAATAGGTACTAATGTAAACAGACTTCTTCGCATGTGCAACTTTAGCTACCTCATAGTTTTCACAATACCCTATGTAAACGTATTCTTTTGTGCGCGTGTCCTTTCACACGGGATCTTTGCATCTTGAGCTTTTTGTAAGTCATGTGATTTCCGGTATAAGGTCACATATTTACATCCGGTTTTAGGAAGTCCTTGAAAGTTTGAAATATTAGCAAACAACATTAAAGTTGCCCAATCCATGCATATGTGATACAAAACATTTTTATGAAATACAAAAACATATTACTGTAAACAGATTGTATGATTGGAACACCGTAGTCCTTATCAACACATGTATCATTCACTGAGTATTTAAATGCATATCGTTATATCTACTGAAGACGGCTTTTTTATGTTTAAGCACAATTTCAAAGGTGTCAAAATGTAAATTTGATATAAGTCATCGATTTAGTAGACAGACATTGTTTGCTCTATCATATACGATAGTCAAGGGGATTTTTAATCTCTGAACAAAATAATTATATAAAAATATTAATCTATTTATGAAAGAAAAGGAGCCGCTGACAAACGGCTATTTCAGATTATTGCAGATCTAGACTTGCTTTAAAGGGATAGTAGCACGTTTTTAGGGGTAATATAAGGGGATGGCAGGTAAATTAGAATTAGAAATTCCAATTGAAAGACAATTTATTTAAACTAAATGGAGCAGTGATAATTCAAATATATAACGTAAAGTTTAGTTATGCAATTGCTTTTTCATACACAAAATGAATTAAAGATGTTCACACAAAATGGCCGTCAATGGATTTTACGTGAAACTTCATACTTTGTCCTCTGACTATGGGTGATTGGCTTGTGTAGTAAGATTTTTGACACTGTCAAATCAATAATTTAGCATTAACTTACAATTATTAATGGAAATTTTAAAATATAAAAAAATGTGCTACTGTCCTTGTAAGATATCATAAACTACACTTTGGGTGTTAGACACACGAATACCCTACAATCGGCACACGTTTATGAAAATCACATTGAAAAACGATAAAGATTTGCTTCCACAACAGAATAACAGGACCTCCTCTCACAGACAGACTCAATGACGTGTCATGACGAGAAAAGATAAAACATGTTGTTAAAACAACACATGCATGTAACTGCTGCTGTTGTCGGTCTTCAATGCAACATTCTTCAGATTCAAGCTAATTGTCTAAACATTCCCACGAGTCTTCTACAAAGCAAGAATTCAGAGATCTGGGTAGAAGTCTGTTTCTGACAGATGTAAGATAGGAGCATGCACGTACTAGGGACGTATCTTATCAACATGTCAATGGCAGTATTGTAGGCTACGTCAACATCCTCACATTGAATGGATGTAAGAGCAGGTTGATCAAGTCAGACAAGGCAAATCTCAGTCTGATGATATGTAAGCTCTTTATACATATTCCGTTTAAATAGTTGCTTCCTCTTTATAGAAATATGGTGAGTCCATCAGTAGTTTGGTATTTAGACTAATATTCTGTCTCAATTCTATAAAACGATTATTTTGTTTATAATAGACTAGCTTTTTAGGTAGCCTCGGATCGGGAGTTGGTTTTGATAAGGACAAACAGTATCAACTTTACAGTCTGAATGTTAGGCTATGTGGGGATTTCAGCACAGGTTTACATTCTAACGATATCGTATGAAATCAGTATACTTCACCAATATTCAATAGGAAAGCCCGCAACATGAAACACTTGCTTCCACGTGAAACCTAGAGCACATACTAAATCCTTACATCTTATGCACACAAAAAAGAGAGATGAAAACTTATAATTTAATTCTCGTCTCTCAGAAACGTTAAACATAACGATCATTCAGGGTATTTACTGTCCTAATGCAAACAATAGATCTCTTAATTGGTTCTTGCCACCTTTTTTTATGTCAATCCTGTCCATATTTTTCAGTAACGTATTATGACATAACAACATTGTCATCTTACCTTAAGTTTAAAATTAAAGTTATTGCGTCTCAAAACTTTTCGAGAAGTGGACGACATGGGATTTATTCCCATAAACCACTATGCACACTACTTATATATTATTTATGAGTAACCTGCATTGAAACCAAGATGTATATGCACACTTATTTACGCCGTGTACACCTCAATAGATGTACAAAAATAAAGTGAATAGAACTAGAAACTATTAAATTCTCTACTAAAGCCACTCTTTATAGTTCAGACAAGTCGAAAAACTTGTTTGGGGATTTTGCATGGCGTTGACCAAGGCACCAAGGGGGTTAAAGTTTACACCCTTTTAACACCATGTTTTATAGGATTCGCATCGTTTATTACGCAGTGATGCATGTTTTTCCTCGTGACATTTACTAGGCCGAGGACGGACATCGGGGAAGGTAGGTGATTGTCCTCTCTCTAGTCGTACTTCATATCATCTTCTTCTTTTGATTTCAAAATTGATAAGTCGTATAAAAACTTTTTAAGATAAGAAAGATGCCTTAGCGCATCATAGTTACATGAGCGTTCTCGAAAGAATTCGGTATTTATAACGCACAACAGCTTAGCATATTGAACGTTTCAATGGTATATTGTTGCTAATATATGACTCACTACTCTTAAACTTCGAAATATATACTCGACAAAAAAGTCATGGATATTGTAATTTTTATAATCAATATTCTGTCAGGTGTTCAAGAAAGATATCTATCATTATTCTTAATTTCACAATTTTCGTTTATCACTAATTTCTTATTTCCTATATATGAATACGGACATAGTTTATAAATAATCTACAGATATTTGCCTTTATCGATGTTCGTTTAGAGATCCTGACACTTTGAAAGGCAAATTACTAAAATCCAACGATATTTGACTAAAATTTGACGCGGCATAATATGCGCCCATGCACGAAGGTACAGTCACAATTCAAGCAATTATTACAATGCATAATCATGGAATATTTTAGAGAATATTGTGTTGGCATCGTTTTGGTTATATATAGTTAAGATGTGCTATGCTATAAATCATAAATATTCATGTACCAGCATGATACTTACATGCACTAGCCACCGGGACGCCTGACTGATTTCATGTTATTTCGTTTCACTAGCAGATATAGCTATTAAATATGAACGTTTCAGGGAACTAACGATTGCTACATGAAGACATCGGTTTTGTTTTTTAATGGGTTGTATTTTTATATTGACATATCTGGTTATAATACGTATAGTAGGGTTTCTTATAGTATGTATGGGTATTAATCTAAAATCTTGTGAAATAACTGCTTAAATGGTGTTTCACACAAGAGCTAAAATACGTCACATCTATCCTTAAGTATTTGCCCTAATATGTATCTAAAGAAATGTTTATTACAGAAAAATCATTGAACTCTGAAATCTAACATGCACGTATATGGCACTGATTTCCAAAATATTACTGATATGAAAATGACAGTGATATGATATAGAAGTTCTCTATTTCTGATTCAACATTCATCAGATAACAATGTCTGACATATATAGAGAACGAGTAGCAGTACATTATCAGGAGATAAATGTACGGTTTTGAGAAGATTGGTCAGTCTTGTCCAACCGGATCAAACCGTACCTTTATCTCATTTAATGTACGTACTGCTACGAGTTCTCTATCTATCTTAGAGCACAGTCAAATATTTGGGCCATGACAAAAACGTCGTATTTGATTTCATTAAATCTGCTTATTTCATGAAAATAAAAAAATATACAAATTGTGTTTTTTTTTATAATATGTATGTATGTTCTCTTTGTTTTGTATTTATTTAAGTTTGTGATCCAATGATAGGCGTATGATAACCTGACAAGTGTATAGCTATCGGAACATAATTATACACCACGTGACCACAATACATTCATATGATTGGACGAAAGCATTTGACTGTTCTCTAAGTTGTTAACAAACACTCGTTTTACTTTCAGATGGATGCACTTGAAAAACTAAACGAACACTTCCTATCTTGTAACATCTGCACAGAGATCTTCAAAGATCCTTGAACAATCGGCTGCTACCACACCTTCTGTAGGGAGTGCCTGACTAAATACACGAAAACTCGAAGTGATGCCCTTAATGCCCAATCTATTCTCTGTCCTACTTGTAACCAGATGACAAAGGTTCCTCGACCTCAAGAACCAGTAGACATATGGTGCCAACAGTTCAAGCCGAGTTTCCTTGTACAAGGTCTTCTGGACACCTTCACGTCGCAGGAACTATCACCTCAAGAAAGTGCAAGTCAGGGTAAGCTATACACTGTTTTAGTCCTTTTGCTACTTATTTACTTACTCACTTACTTACGTACGTTAAAAAAGTACTTTTCCCTTGTATTCTGTCCCAAGGTTTGTGTTTCCGTAAAGAAATATAAAACATGTGATTATAACGATTGCAATAAGTATAAACTCTAACTATTGTATATAACGAATTAATTGTCACATCATAATTTTCACGAAGAGAAACACATGGAACGTTTATCTTTCATAAATAAATTAGGTTTTATACATTTCAGTTATCTACTGTTGTTTGATATGCCATCAATTTGAGAAGACAACTCCAGCCACTTCGGTTTGCACTGACTGTGATTTCACGCTGTGTTACAGTTGTGCCACGAAACATGATCAAAATAACCCATCAGGCCACAAGATCATCCCCTTGGACAACCACTACAAACCAGCTGAGATTCGTCAAGTCTTGTGCAGCGAACATAACAATGTGGTTGAATACTGTTGCAAAAATTGCATGAAGGCAATCTGTCAAAAATGCCGCACAATGTACCACAAAAGATGTCACTCCGTGGTACCAATGGAGTCAATGATTCCTCAAATGAAAGAAGTTCTTCAACGAAGCCACACCAAGATCAACTCCGAGTGCCATACTATCAGCAAAACAATAGCAGACCGGAAAGGACAACTGGAGAAGATCGGTGAACAGAAATCAAGTTTGCAGGCTGATATTGAAAGAGCCAGTGGTGAAATCATAGCTTTTGTAAAACAACAGGAAAGGAGGCTACTTGAAGAGCTTGATGAAATGGTTGAACATCAAGCTGATTGGATAAAGGGAGATATAAAATCTTGGGAAATTGATCAACAGACTTATGAACAATATGGCGATTTCATAAAGCATGTTCTATCGTCAAAAAGTCCAATGGATCTGTACAATGTTTTCGTGGTATGTCGTACAGGAGACATTACTGGAGATAGAGTGAGGCACCAAAGGGGAGATGAGATCGAAAGGAAAGTGACGTTCAAGAAGGACTTTGACATGCCTCAACTCGTCAAATCACTCAAACTAGGCCATTTGAGCATGATTGATGAAGATTTCTATGAGCACTGTGTACCAGAGTTCCAGCGAACCCTTGATATCGAAGGCGACAAAATGACTCCTTACCCAACAGACGTCGTTGTCCTAGATGTGGAAGGAACAACAACCCTTGTCGTAACTGACTGTAAAAACAACAGTGTGAAGTTCTACTATAAGAAGGATGGAGAGACGAATTGTAAACCACTGAAACTCAAGCATCAACCGAGAAGTGTGACCAAGTTGGAAGAGAACAAGTTAGTCATATCCTTCCTATCCCACAACAGCTTTGTCCTCGTCAAGGTCACTCCTGACCCGATCCTCCTATCAACAATTCAGACACAGAAGAAGTACAAATGCCTCGCAGCTATCAATGACACAACCCTGGCAGCAGGTTCTAAAGACCCTCCAAGCATCGACATCCTGGATCTGTCAGGGAAAGTTCTGAGATCAGTGCTCTCATCAACCTCAGCCAAGAAGATTCTGCAGAACCCTCTGTTCATGTGTACAACAAAACTAGGTAACATCGTAGTAACAGACTGGGAGTATGAATCTGTGATGTGCGTCACTCAGGAGGGTAAGGTGGTCTTCACCCACAAGCTGACAGGAACCTGGGGAGGGGGATGCGGAGGTGTGACAGCAACAGACACTGGTACTGTGTTTGTAGTGGACTACATCGGCAACAAGATCATCCAGCTCTCAGAGACTCGCGGATATGTCCGTGATCTGCTCACCTCAAAGGGCGGCATTGACGGACCTCAGGGAATCTGCTTCTACAAAAATAAACTCTATGTGACGGAGTGGAATAGAAATATAAAGGTGTTCAGGCTAGCTGCACCTTGACAACAAGATGACAAATGTCCCCAATAAGTGGGAATTGAATATCAAATTTTGAAAATGTATAAATGCAATCATTGACAGATATACTTGACTATTGCTTTGGATAGAATGCATTCCTTACTACCTACACTGCGATATTGTCCTTCCTTTTGATTTCTGTATATACGATTTTGTGTGAATAAATACACCTATGAATAATGAAATCGCCCTTTTTATCGTTGTTGAATAACCCTATGATATTTATGTTATTTGATTCAAATATTAATTCACTCAATTTTAAAATTTTGTATATGTTATCATGGTGAAGATACAGCACATATGATTACAAGGTCGAGTATCAAACAATTGTAAATTGGCATGGCTCACTTTGTTCACATTTTGTAAATATGTCAAGCACACAGTTTCGATTTAATATGTCAAGTTGAAGTTCACTCCTTGATTTTACAGTGCTTCAGTCACTATTATTTTTGGTGATGAGACATGATATGTAGCATGATAGACTCATAGATTTTTGTTAACCAAAGAATTCCATTATGCTTCTCATCTAAAAAATGTTTCTATGTTGCCAATAAATAGCATTGGACGTTTATTTCTGAGGAAGAATCATTCCAACCAGCCCTTGTTACAACCAGCAAATGGAATTATTTCTATTCATTGGTCATTTGACTGTATTGAGATTTTCGCAAAGGGTACAGTGTATTTAATTTGAAGGCAAAGCATTTTACATGATGAGGTCATAACTGATAAAAAAACATAATCCTTTTGTGGAACCACCAATAACTTGATTCATTGCTATTAGCTTAAACGTCTGTGTCTCGAAAACGAAGCTCAACTCCAAAATACAGATGAAAAACAATTAGAATGAAGACGGCAATTTGAAAACTGTTTTGGGGAAATGTCCTCAACGTGAGAATGAATCTTTCGCATGAGTATTAACTATGGATGTTCATCATTATTTTAAACTGGCATTTGATACTGAAGGAACCTTTTGATCCTTTTGATCAAGTTGAGTCTGTAAAATACAATGATACACAGTTCATAACGATCATGGAAAATACGCTGTTGTAACTTGTTAATAGAGTGGTTGTAAATTGTGCATAAATACTATTTAAACATACTATCATGTTTGTATGTAAACGCGAATACATAGTTACTGGTATAGCAATCATACATTTTGACTCAAGTCCATATATAAATGAAATGTTTAACTTACCACCAGATCTAAGTCTCCGTAGAAAAGATAATGTTCGTGTTAATCTGGATGTCGAATTTCTTCTCTCCATATTGCACTAGATATTCCTTCCAAGTTGTAAATCCTATGTTCCCGAGGACTTATATCCTTGTCTATAAACGTTCCCTGTGACGACTCAGTCAACCTAGATCATTATGATCTAAAACTGCCTAACGCCTGAGGAGCCACTCCCTGCCGCTCTTGTCATTCAGATAAAGAAACACATGTTCAGCAAGTCTTAAGATAGAAGAATAAAATCTAAAGCTCTCACTGTCAAACTGTTACGACTGTTTACAGGAGAATAAAAAGGAATATCCGTATAACAGATCTACAGTAGGACTAGATCACGATCAGTGAAGTGTGACGTTTAGGTGCACCTAGTTTCGCTTTGAACTTTCCCCCAGGCACATCGATGTATATTCTCCATTCACCTTTGAGTGTGCACTACAACATGTACATGTGTCACTCAGCTTCGCCTTCAATATTCTCCATTCGCAACTTTGGCACCTCGAGATCCATGGTTACACATTTGCAGATAAATTTATTCCTTGTGGAATTTCTTATAATTGCACAGGATTCACTGGTCCTGGTATTTACTGCTTGGAAAACACTGCCGTTTGAAATATAAGTCAATGGGCGGTACAGGAAACGCTACTATCGGTGTCGCATTATTGCCGTTAATTCTACACTTAAGTAAATAATTGACGAATATAACGACTCTGGCTTCGAAGACTTCACCATTACATCACAAACGACATATGACAGTGCACTTGAATTGAAACATGTATGACACATGACCAAAGCAAATCCTTCAGGGGTCCTTGTTGTTTTTTTAAATCACTGTAAGGTTTGCAAACTAAAACACTTATGGTACAATCCAACTTATATTCTTCCTCTTGATAGTCGTCCAAAAGAACATTGACATTAATAAAACAGGACAAACGTATCAACCTTGCAAAAGTCCAACTTCACACATGAACGCTCACATCTCACTGATAGCTGCTCAAATGACACTGGTCGGTGTATCAAGCTTGTCTTAGTCATAGGTCAAGTCTTAATGGCGCAAACCTGTCGAAACCATCTTCATAGTTCATGAGCGGATCGTATGTCAAGTTCCCACCAAAACATCTAATTATACTAATGTTGGCTTATAGTGACCTCTATTGCCCTCCTCAGATAGCCGTCTCTCCACTTGTAGGTAGTTATAAGCCACTCTGGACTAAAAACCTCTCTTGATCTTGATAAGACGTTTCATCGGTAGGCAGCAGAGGGTGGGTCGGTGAGTGGTTCACAGATGCACGTGGTTCACATGTGCCAACTTCCGATGACTGGGTTTGAACCCTCCGGGGATGGTCGGAAAATAGCTAAAGTAGATTCAATGAAAACATTGCAATCTGGTTGGAATCAATATTGTTAAATAGGAAACAAATCTGAAGTAGTTTTTGTTTGGCATGATCCCTTGAAGGAAAACGAGGAACCTCCGAAGAATTATTTCTTCCTTGAGATATATAAATAGGTAACTACGAGACCCGAAGAGCGATAATTTTGTCACTTACAAAAATACCCAGTTATTTTTCTGTTAGGATTAACCACTATCAGGTTAGCTTTACGAAAAGTAATGTAAATACTCAATAACTGTTAATCAATAAGTAAACATTGAAACGATAGTTTACTTTCAGCGTGGACATAAACTCACATTGCCCTTATGCAAAGGGAATAAAGTCACGTAGATAACTTAAAAGGTTTTACAACTATTGTCAATGGTGTTAACAAAGGTAAAGTAAAAAGCTATCTCCTTCTTCATAACGACAACATTTGAAAACAATCAACATCCTAGCTGTGCTCAACTTGAGGAGATTATTACCATAATGTTTAACAGGTTAATCTAATGTTAATTAATCCTGACATCGCTTCTGGGTAAGAGAAATTGGCTGTGACACGTCTATGAGAAAACTTCCTGGATTACAAATGGGATCACGTCGACCTTGTAATAACGTTGTAGATATTCGCAGAACGGCGCCGTCAATCTGCAACCGGATCTACTGTAATACTTGACATATATTCTGCACTTAATTACACGGAGACAGTAACCATTACATGACCTTATATCCTGACTTTAGCATGTGTATTGCTGAATCAGCGAATCATCTAGAACATGACTAATCAATATGGCTATATAGTGTATTGTGCTTGTCGACTTCTAGGTTATTCTTTTTCAACATTTTACCCGCAACAAAGCTTTCTGTTTGGTATACATAAATGAATACTAACCACTGTCGTTAAAATCAATATCCATTGTTTCGTTCGCTGAACACGAATCCACTTACAAGACGCCACAAAAAATAGAGCCATTGGCTCTGTTGCTCATCAGGCATCATATCAAGTTTGCTTAATACAGGCAAGATGAGCTAAAAATGAAACTGATGTTACCTATTGCAAGAAAACCTATAAAAATATTACAAAACAAATGTATTATTATTCAACACTTTTTAGATCGCCAAAATCAGACACTGAAAGAGGTCCACACTAAAATATCCAAGGAGAAATAAATTTGCCATAGACTGTCATCTAATGGAGAAAAATAGGTTTTTAAGATTGTGACCCCTGTGACCCTATTTGGGGTCATGGGGTCACAAAAACCTACAGTTTTGAATCCCAATTGGCCAAGGAGTCTACATGCAGTCTTTCAGCTCAATAGACCTTTAGGAGCTAAAGATGATGAAAATAGGTTTTTAAGGTTGTGACCCCTGTGACCCTATTTGGGGTCATGGGGTCACGAAATCTACAATTTAGAATCCCCATTGGCCAAGGAGTCTGCACATATAATTTCAGCTCTCAAGACCTTTTAGAACTGGAGAAGAAGATGAAAATAGGTTTTTAAGGTTGTGACCTCTGTGACCCTATTTGGGGTCACAGGTTCACCAAAGTTACAAATTAGAATCCCCATTGTCCAAGGAGTCTGCACATATCACTATCAACTCTCTAGTCCTTTTAGAACTGGAGAAGAAGATGAAAATAGGTTTTTAAGGTTGTGACCCCTGTGACCTTATTTGGGGTCATGGAGTCACGAAATCTACAATTTAGAATCCCAATTGGCCAAGGATTCTGCACATATCGTTTTTAACTCTCTAGTCCTTTTAGAACTGGAGAAGAAGATGAAAATAGGTTTTTAAGGTTGTGACCCCTGTGACCCTATTTGGGGTCACAGGGTCACCAAAGTTACAAATTAGAATCCCCATTGTCCAAGGAGTCTGCACATATAATTTTTAACTCTCTACTCCTTTTGGAACTGGAGAAGAAGATGAAAATAGGTATTTAAGGTTGTGACCCCTGTGACTCTATTTGGGGTCACAGGGTCACCAAAGTTACAAATTGGAATCCCCATTGGCCAAGGAGTCTGCACATATAATTTTTAACTCTCTAGTCCTTCTGGAACTGGAGAAGAAGATGAAAATAGGTTTTTAAAGTTGTGACCCCTGTGACCCTATTTGGGGTCACAGGGTCACCAAAGTTACAAATTAGAATCTCCATTGTCCAAGGAGTCTGCACATATAATTTTTAACTCTCTACTCCTTTTGGAACTGGAGAAGAAGATGAAAATAGGTATTTAAGGTTGTGACCCCTGTGACCCTATTTGGGGTCACAGGGTGACCAAAGTTACAAATTGGAATCCCCATTGGCCAAGGAGTCTGCACATATAATTTTTAACTCTCTACTCCTTTTGGAACTGGAGAAGAAGATGAAAATAGGTATTTAAGGTTGTGACCCCTGTGACTCTATTTGGGGTCACAGGGTCACCAAAGTTACAAATTGGAATCCCCATTGGCCAAGGAGTCTGCACATATAATTTTTAACTCTCTAGTCCTTCTGGAACTGGAGAAGAAGATGAAAATAGGTTTTTAAAGTTGTGACCCCTGTGACCCTATTTGGGGTCACAGGGTCACCAAAGTTACAAATTAGAATCTCCATTGTCCAAGGAGTCTGCACATATAATTTTTAACTCTCTACTCCTTTTGGAACTGGAGAAGAAGATGAAAATAGGTATTTAAGGTTGTGACCCCTGTGACCCTATTTGGGGTCACAGGGTGACCAAAGTTACAAATTGGAATCCCCATTGGCCAAGGAGTCTGCACATATCATTTTTAACTCTCTAGTCCTTTTGGAACTGGAGAAGAAGATGAAAATAGGTATTTAAGGTTGTGACTCCTGTGACTCTATTTAGGGTCACAGGGTCACCAAAGTTACAAATTGGAATCCCCATTGGCCAAGGAGTCTGCACATATAATTTTTAACTCTCTAGTCCTTCTGGAACTGGAGAAGAAGATGAAAATAGGTTTTTAAAGTTGTGACCCCTGTGACCCTATTTGGGGTCACAGGGTCACCAAAGTTACAAATAAGAATCCCCATTGTCCAAGGAGTCTGCACATATAATTTTTAACTCTCTACTCCTTTTGGAACTGGAGAAGAAGATGAAAATAGGTATTTAAGGTTGTGACCCCTGTGACTCTATTTGGGGTCACAGGGTCACCAAAGTTACAAATTGGAATCCCCATTGGCCAAGGAGTCTGCACATATAATTTTTAACTCTCTAGTCCTTCTGGAACTGGAGAAGAAGATGAAAATAGGTTTTTAAAGTTGTGACCCCTGTGACCCTATTTGGGGTCACAGGGTCACCAAAGTTACAAATTAGAATCTCCATTGTCCAAGGAGTCTGCACATATAATTTTTAACTCTCTACTCCTTTTGGAACTGGAGAAGAAGATGAAAATAGGTATTTAAGGTTGTGACCCCTGTGACTCTATTTGGGGTCACAGGGTCACCAAAGTTACAAATTGGAATCCCCATTGGCCAAGGAGTCTGCACATATAATTTTTAACTCTCTAGTCCTTCTGGAACTGGAGAAGAAGATGAAAATAGGTTTTTAAAGTTGTGACCCCTGTGACCCTATTTGGGGTCACAGGGTCACCAAAGTTACAAATTAGAATCTCCATTGTCCAAGGAGTCTGCACATATAATTTTTAACTCTCTACTCCTTTTGGAACTGGAGAAGAAGATGAAAATAGGTATTTAAGGTTGTGACCCCTGTGACCCTATTTGGGGTCACAGGGTGACCAAAGTTACAAATTGGAATCCCCATTGGCCAAGGAGTCTGCACATATAATTTTTAACTCTCTACTCCTTTTGGAACTGGAGAAGAAGATGAAAATAGGTATTTAAGGTTGTGACCCCTGTGACTCTATTTGGGGTCACAGGGTCACCAAAGTTACAAATTGGAATCCCCATTGGCCAAGGAGTCTGCACATATAATTTTTAACTCTCTAGTCCTTCTGGAACTGGAGAAGAAGATGAAAATAGGTATTTAAAGTTGTGACCCCTGTGACCCTATTTGGGGTCACAGGGTCACCAAAGTTACAAATTAGAATCTCCATTGTCCAAGGAGTCTGCACATATAATTTTTAACTCTCTACTCCTTTTGGAACTGGAGAAGAAGATGAAAATAGGTATTTAAGGTTGTGACCCCTGTGACCCTATTTGGGGTCACAGGGTGACCAAAGTTACAAATTGGAATCCCCATTGGCCAAGGAGTCTGCACATATCATTTTTAACTCTCTAGTCCTTTTGGAACTGGAGAAGAAGATGAAAATAGGTATTTAAGGTTGTGACTCCTGTGACTCTATTTAGGGTCACAGGGTCACCAAAGTTACAAATTGGAATCCCCATTGGCCAAGGAGTCTGCACATATAATTTTTAACTCTCTAGTCCTTCTGGAACTGGAGAAGAAGATGAAAATAGGTTTTTAAAGTTGTGACCCCTGTGACCCTATTTGGGGTCACAGGGTCACCAAAGTTACAAATAAGAATCCCCATTGTCCAAGGAGTCTGCACATATAATTTTTAACTCTCTACTCCTTTTGGAACTGGAGAAGAAGATGAAAATAGGTATTTAAGGTTGTGACCCCTGTGACCTTATTTGGGGTCATGGAGTCACGAAATCTACAATTTAGAATCCCAATTGGCCAAGGATTCTGCACATATCGTTTTTAACTCTCTAGTCCTTTTAGAACTGGAGAAGAAGATGAAAATAGGTTTTTAAGGTTGTGACCCCTGTGACCCTATTTGGGGTCACAGGGTCACCAAAGTTACAAATTAGAATCCCCATTGTCCAAGGAGTCTGCACATATAATTTTTAACTCTCTACTCCTTTTGGAACTGGAGAAGAAGATGAAAATAGGTATTTAAGGTTGTGACCCCTGTGACTCTATTTGGGGTCACAGGGTCACCAAAGTTACAAATTGGAATCCCCATTGGCCAAGGAGTCTGCACATATAATTTTTAACTCTCTAGTCCTTCTGGAACTGGAGAAGAAGATGAAAATAGGTTTTTAAAGTTGTGACCCCTGTGACCCTATTTGGGGTCACAGGGTCACCAAAGTTACAAATTAGAATCTCCATTGTCCAAGGAGTCTGCACATATAATTTTTAACTCTCTACTCCTTTTGGAACTGGAGAAGAAGATGAAAATAGGTATTTAAGGTTGTGACCCCTGTGACCCTATTTGGGGTCACAGGGTCACCAAAGTTACAAATTGGAATCCCCATTGGCCAAGGAGTCTGCACATATCATTTTTAACTCTCTAGTCCTTTTGGAACTGGAGAAGAAGATGAAAATAGGTATTTAAGGTTGTGACTCCTGTGACTCTATTTAGGGTCACAGGGTCACCAAAGTTACAAATTGGAATCCCCATTGGCCAAGGAGTCTGCACATATAATTTTTAACTCTCTAGTCCTTCTGGAACTGGAGAAGAAGATGAAAATAGGTTTTTAAAGTTGTGACCCCTGTGACCCTATTTGGGGTCACAGGGTCACCAAAGTTACAAATAAGAATCCCCATTGTCCAAGGAGTCTGCACATATAATTTTTAACTCTCTACTCCTTTTGGAACTGGAGAAGAAGATGAAAATAGGTATTTAAGGTTGTGACCCCTGTGACTCTATTTGGGGTCACAGGGTCACCAAAGTTACAAATTGGAATCCCCATTGGCCAAGGAGTCTGCACATATAATTTTTAACTCTCTACTCCTTTTGGAACTGGAGAAGAAGATGAAAATAGGTATTTAAGGTTGTGACCCCTGTGACCCTATTTGGGGTCACAGGGTCACCAAAGTTACAAATTGGAATCCCCATTGGCCAAGGAGTCTGCACATATAATTTTTAACTCTCTAGTCCTTTTGGAACTGGAGAAGAAGATGAAAATAGGTATTTAAGGTTGTGACCCCTGTGACTCTATTTGGGGTCACAGGGTCACCAAAGTTACAAATTGAAATCCCCATATGCTAAGGTACTTGTACACAAAATTTCAGCTCTCTAATGTGTATGGTTCATGAGGAGAAGTCGAAAGTGTCAAAAGTTTACGGACGGACGGACGACGGACGGACGCCGGACGACGGACCATGCCATAAGCCCATCTGGACTTTCAGTCCTGATGAGCTAAAAAAGGATCTATAATATTTTCCACATATTTTAATCAGAATTTTACGGGATTCGGGATAATCTCAGGTACAATATTACATTAACTTCAAAAGAATTGCAACGACTTTGTGTATAGCTTCTTTGATAGGCATATTCCAAGTTGCAATAGCAATAAAGAAGAGGGATATGTGGATGACAACTTCTTTATTCATTGTATGCGACGTTTCGAAGAGGTTCTTATGTCATATCAAGCGGAGGTGAACGAAACGTCGCATACAATGAATAAAGAAGTTGTCATCCATATATTACTCTCCCCTGACTTTGTGTTAGGTCATAAGGTTACGTGCTAAATTCGCTTCGATGTCTCAGTAAAAGTTTTGAACGCATGGCAAACTTTCCTGTCAAAACCCTTGAGGACATTGCTCGTACCTGAATATCTTTTATAGCTTTCTTTTGGGAAATATTTAATGTAGGCTGTCGTTAGTCTGTCGTCCAGACCCTAGAGCAGAAATATTTAATTAACGACCAACCAACTCTACTAAAGTATAGCAAGTATAGGTTACCAAGATTTATCCATTTTGTTATAATTCATGAATGGTTTGAAATATTGTCCATATTGAAAACACAATACTTCTGAGATTATGTATTAGTCTGAGGCTGTCGTAAATATAAAGAATTCTTACCTACATAATCTTTTATGCTAATTTTTATTTTTGGTAGAAAATAGATTTTTATAAAGAAAAAATAAAACTTGTTTAGATACAAACTTAACTTCAATCCACAAACCATTTTAAAAAACAGGTAGTCATAAACAAACAAGTTTCTGCATCTAACATCCCTGCAATGAATATTCATTAGAACCAGTTGCTGTAATTCACCTCAGCTTTAAGTACTGTTTCCGGTCGTAAATGTTAACAAGAGCTTTACTTTTTGTAATTATCCGGTTTGCAATTCATGCCGGCGCAAATATAGTTTGTTGATTCGTATTGAAACAGTGGCTGGAAAATAAACATTTAAGATAATATCTCAAGTAGTAATTTCAGGATGAATAGTCACCGATCGTAATGAAATTGATTTTGTTTAGGTTTACAAGGCTTCAAGGAAAAAGATTTAGTTATTCGGCGATTAAAACAAAGGACAACAAAATACTTTGATAGTAGATATGGTCTATCTACAGAGTACAACACGATCCCTGAGGGGGGGGGGGGGGGACGTAATGTCTGCCGAACTTTATACAATGGTATAATATTCCATTTCAATTCACCGCAATTACTAAGGTTCAGCAACAGCGGACACGCTTATAGCCTGACGGGTGACCAAGTTTGTGGCTAGATAATGAGTGAGGTTAAGGCTTGGGTCTCTCCTCCATGTAGAGACATGACAAAATATTATTCTAAAGGATGTCAACCTCGGAAAGTAGTTCTCTTGTGCTTCGAATCCATGAAGCACTATCGCGGGTACCTTGTATCATATTCTTAACAAAATAATAAGCAACTAGGTTTACAATACAGACATTTTATAGTTCGTGTAGATTAAATTTTTGTCTCTTATATGAAAATATATCTTTAATGCAATTATTAGAAAGGAGTCCACTAAAGCTGTTTTATGTGATTTAGACTTGCTACAATTAATTAGACGTGTTTAAGTCTTACATATATTTTGTTAAACATACTATATTTCATACAATTTCCGAACTGATTATTTCATATTAAATATTGAGATGGTACTTAACTTTAATTTCTATCGTTATTAGGGTAATATGTCGTACCTCACTTGAAACATGCAATTTGCACGGGTATCAAACGAAATATTATTACTTATCTAAAAATAAAATAAAATCCACTCACAAATATACAAGTATACATTAAAACTCAAAAGCGATTTTCCTTAACACAGGACAAAGCAATATACACGTGTAGTACAATCACGTTTTACACATGATGCTCAAAGGAACAAAGAATTGCACAAGCACCTATAACAATAGCTCTCCGTCCCGGAAGCGTTTGATTCCACTCGCCATCTGAATACCATCATTGTCTGCTACCTTCCCTGCTGTCATGCTTCTGATGAGTTCCACCTGGGAGATATATCCACGTTAAGGGCTAGCAAGATAACAACCATGCCCGTACCGTGTATAGATAGACATGAAGACCTCCCTGCCTCAAATCTCTGTGAGGTTGAGACTTACATATGTAATGTAACCTGCGAACTGCTTCATCACTTTCAAGTATATTTCTTTTTGCTAAATATTTAGACTGAAGGATGACAAAGGTGTGTTGATGTTGATTTCAGGTGGAAAAGGTCATCAAAGAGTCACGTTATCTGTTATTGGTACTGACTTTGGCATCGGTGCTTGTTATTTGAAAATGCCGAGCAATAATAAACTAATCTTTGTTCTTTCATATCAACATATGTTATGTATTTCTTGCACTTACAAGTGCCCACTACAAGAGTACTCCATAAAGAGAGTTTATATCATTATGTTGATCGTAATGCAGTTTATAACACATAACTAGAGGGGAAGAGTATGCATTGATAAGATAAATCTCTTAGGCGGGGTTGATTATTAAGATCTTACTTTTTGTCCTTGATTCATATAGCAAAGAACTTTGATATAAATTGACGTGCTAATAATAATACTTGACAGAGAAAAGTGGATAACGTCTAATTACAAAATCATCATTACAAAGCTTTTTAAAGGTATAAATTCCTACATGTTGCAAATGTTTGCCAACCCGATTATATGTACACCATTTTCAGTTTTCAGTTATTTTATGTTATGAAACATGCCTTTGCATATCTAATCATGATCATCAGTTGATATAATTTCAAATCTAATCATTCTGGGGGTCACACGCGAACCTAGATACAGATACAGTCCAACATGATCACTTATTCAACGTTTTAACAAACACTGTCCAAATATGTGAAGAGGCAGTAAGATGTTTCCGTGCACCTTGTATAAACATAGTGCAATTATTTTCTCACCAAACCCTTTGCAATGTCTGATAACAACTGTGCAAATACCTTATCAAATAAAGAAAAGCACCCGAAGCCAATTAGTTCTCGATAGAGGTGTAAATTCGTGTTTGATAGCTCAGTGCCTACAAATAATGAAATAGTGATTGCAGATTGAAGGTGCAATTGTTAAACGATTTACCTCGGAACGAGATTGGCTAATATTGGTAATCAATGCCTTAGGCTACTGATACGAGGTGTTACTAGATTGATAAGACATGCAGGCTTGTCACAGTGTTACTTTCTTTCCATGGTACACTGATTGATCTCATATCCTGAAAATCAATTACAACTCAACATTGCCCTTAACCTTTCTCTTAGTCACCTGTAATGGTTGATTTATATATAATACCTACTTCATCCTTGATAGAATCACAATATTATAAAGCAAGATAAATGTTACTTGTTTCAGGTGATTTTCAAACCTACGCATCAAGCCTGTGTCAAGACGTTGATGAGTGAAAAAGGATAGAATTTACGTTGCCATTATTATTACTCAAATTGGTAATACCTTTCTGAGTTCGACAAATTTGGACATCACTGCCAAATCGAAAAGCCACCTTTTCTTTTCAATCGATCCTTATTTCAGCTCAATCTAACTTCATAGGTTTTCATTGTTTTCCATCATACTATTCATAATACTTCTTCCTGCACGTTGGATGAATTGTTTATCATAGTAATGATCCATATCAGCAACACAAATATGCTTTTAGTTCTAATCATACCACATCCGGCTGATACTGCCATTACCACTAATGACAAGGGACAAAGTAAACAACCACGGGTCATCCCATTTTCAGTTAGGTTTACTTCATTCAACATAGAACTGCCATTAATCTGAATATTGCTTCAATGAATCTCCATATTTAAACAGCATTCTATTCTTGTTACATAAGGGTACAAGTGGCACTTTCAGGAATTGCTGTTCTGAACGATTTCTGTGTGATTGGTATAACGAAAACAGGAACCATGTCATCTTTGTATTTCCTCGATTGCAGAGAATATACATGTCAGCACTAAACGAAGAGTATACAAGGCAGTGAAATAAGTTTTGCTAAGAAAGAATTATTTTATTGATACGATACGAATTAAATACTGTCCGGCTGAAAAAGATGTATATACATTGACATAAATCCATTTTCCAGCCTTGGTGTAAACTTTATTTGACCTCATTTTAGATTTTTGGTTAGTGGCAAATTAGGAGCTGCACTTATCCAACATTCTTTTTTTTCTTGATAAGGTATCAAATATTTGCTTTTATACTTAAATTTAATTCTAATAATATCCAATTAATTTACATAATTGAACGTCATATCATGCTTTACTATTCAGATAATGGACTAAGGTTCATAACGAGTTCACACCAAGAGATTCTACTAACAAAGTCTGATGCAGCTGCCGAATAAAGGGCTTCATTTCCGTTCCATAGAACAAGTGTGATTACACGCACATGCACTGTGTGCATAATCATTAACGGACTGACAGGAATCCATTCCAAGATCTCATCTGTTGAACCGCTGGGTCGAAGTTCAACTCCCATCCGGGTTAATGAGTTATTGGTGGTGACATAGCTTTCTGATATGTCTTTGTAATGACGCTGGCCCAACGTGTGCACTATTCATGAATCTAATTCTATGGTTATGATTTTTATTAGAATAGTGACGATAAATAAGGGAATAGCATATGATGACGTGAGTGAGTGAGTTTGAGGTTAACGAAGCTTGGGAAACATGTCAGCCTTTAGCAGTGGGGCTTCATAATCTAATACATGGATTTATATATGATTCGTAATAACATTCTAAATATATTAGTTATATAAATCGTATACTATCATTTTATTCAAAGGATAGCAAGTGTCTTCAGGTTGATACAATACCTCATAAGATTTTTTCTATTTAAAAACAAACGACATGAACTATATCACAACTATATATGTCTCGTCACGAGAAGTTGAAATCAAAGCAAATCCGTTCTTATATCTGGAGAAATTGACACCCTTTGAGTCATGGAGATATGAAAAAACTTCCGTGACACATAATAACAATGTGTTTGACCGCAGTACACGACAAAGGAAAATCAGTTTTGTTGTTTATATGAGCACGATACCATTTGCTGCAATGTTTAACCCCTACTGTTATCTGAGATATAAGTTTCAGTGTACGTGACAATCGCTTATATAGTGGTACACAGTCTTTGACAAACCTGTAAGTTTTGATTATTAATTACCACGAAAATTACTTATTCAACTATTCGAAAACTTAGCTTTTAATTGATAATTTCAGAAATAGTTTGTATCTTTCTTTAAAATGAAAGTATTAATAAAGTTTGGTATATTGAACAACAACTTAACACAGAGTGGCTCTTTAATTGATACATCAATTACTATTATAACTAATTACTAATAATCAGATAAATCGTAAAGATCTTCTGAAAAGCATCATAAAGACACAATGGAACAGAAAGAAACTGGTAATTAGCAACGAACTCTATAACCTTTACTGTACAGAACCTTAAAAGAACAATACTCGCATGTGTAAAACTGTTTGAAATACCTAACTATACACTACACACAAATATTGTAAATATGGATCTGTCAGCAGTACGTCATAGCGGTATCTCGTTAGTACCTCTGATTGGCTGTATATTCACACTAACGATGTTTACATTTCATCGCGAACAACAAAACCATACTTGCGCCTAGTTTACCCCTCAAAAGAATAACACAATATAATAATATATAACACAAAGAAAATAAAGAGTGAAAATTTGATTTTGCAAATATGATACCTTGAATTATTCCATAGTATTTTTTAAATCAAAACTGTGTATGCAGTTAAGTTATGCAATGTAAAAACATCGAACCATTGATTGACCATAATTGAATTAATTATTATCATAAGAACAATTTCAACATTTTAACAATAGCGAAAGCTAATATTCACTACATTTGTAATATAAACCTTAAGGTTTGCTATCTCAATGGAATGCTATTTCGCCATCAACATTCCTATACAATGGTTCAACTTCACACGAGCATCCTACTTTGAGGTTTCATCATACAAAAACAATTTATCTCTTTCCAGCTGCAACCACTAACCCAAAATAACACTTATCAAAGTCCATTTATCGACAACCTTTGGTAAAGTTCATAAAACCACAAATCCCGATTTGCCACGTGTTGAAACAATATCGCGCTAATAACTCTACTTCCTCAATTACCAGCTCACTTCCGGTTGAAATCGGTCTTGTAGTCGTAATCTACTTAAACTGTAGACAAACAGAATTTATGAAGTACAGAAGGCCAAAGCGTTCAAACAATTGATCCTAAATTCCAGTTACGTAAACTACTAGTAAATGTTGCCACGGTATTCTCACTTTGTTTTTACAGATTGGTGCCCTTGTTACCATGAAAGATGTTATAAACGGCACTGTGACATCAAAGTTTAGCGGATGTTTGTATAGACATCTGTCTCGATGGCTGTTAACAAAGGATCCTCCGATATTCTTGCACAGTTTACACTACCAGCATGTATGATAACCTGGTTATAATGTTATCTTTTTACAAACTCTCGATGAAAAAGAAACGTTATTTCATGGACAAATTATACAACATATCCATTATACAAGGTTTACTTATGCAATAGCATCTAAGATATGATATTTGGGACTTACAATATTTGGCATCGGGACCATTACCTAATAACATATTAAAATGCATAAAAAACAAAGCCTTAAACATGACTTTAATTGTCTACACAAGTTTGAGCATGATTCAGGTAGTATTACCAGAACAACATACTCGTATTTCTTAATTAGCTTGTCCTTAGGCTAAATTTGTCTTTTCATCATTATCAAACAGTTTAAAGAAAGTTAAATCCATCTGACACGCTTCAGGTAGCTGAATACTTGATTCATTAGACGTTAATACCCAATCAAAATGTTTCAAAGACCATGAGTTAGGTAGTTGATTTGGCATTTGACACTAAGACAGTGGAACTACTACGTAGCCTTTGGGCAAGGGAATGCTCACAAAAGCTCTCGCGGGCGTTTTGGCATAACAAGTACACGATGAGAGAACTCGAAAGTTATTTATTCATATTTGATAAAATAGTGTGAGAAACTCTAAGTAATCATTTGACAGTGGTATATTCAGTTTTTGGATTAGTGGTACCACAGAATATAACTTAGACTCTACCAAAGCCATTTAACATTTAATTAAAGACGATAAACATCATCTAGGGTTACAGAAGGTCAAAATAAGTTCATTATCAACTCTTCAAATACGAAAACTGATTAGATCTATAACACTTGGTATGTGGCAAGGATTAACGTTTGTCGCTGCGACCGCCACTATTTGCATGTCACTAGTCCTCGTCGTCGTTGGCTTGTAGTAATCAATGAATGTTACAATTGACTGGAGGAACGTTGACGAAAAACAGGGGGATTAGTTGAAGGGGGAGGGGAGGGGGTATTTGAAATTGATATCGTGACCTCATCGTATTAAGACATGTCACGTGACTGCATCATTGCAAATAAATCTGGCTTTTGCTTTGTCTTGCGGCAATCCATGTTGGCATTAGAAGAATGGACCTTTCATTACAGTGCTATGACACCAGTAGAATAACGCATGGGCATGCATTAGCCTTGGTTTCATAGGGTTTTATGAGCAGAGATATTAAGTATGCTCAATCAATAAAGCATATGAGTATGTGAATTGATTGAAGCTATAGTAAATATTCAAGCAATAATATTTGATAAAGACATCAGTTGAAAGAACAACATTACTGCCAAATTACACGTTAGTACATAGACGTAAAATTGCCACTGTTGCAGGGATTTTTTTCCACTTTAAAAAAACCGTTCCTCTGGAAGTACTGCAGATTAATATTACATTTCAATCACTATCACAATCACGTCCTTATGAACAGTTCAAAGCATTTTCATTGCACATGTGCACCGCACACAAAGCCACGTGGGTATGTTAAATCTGCGTTGCGTTGTCAAATGCACATTGCTGTCAAGATGATAAATAATGCACTCTGCCTTGATTAATTACACCAGCAGAAACACATAGACTGTCAGTCAGGCTCCAAGATACTCATTTGTATCAGTGATAGAAAGATGATCTGAAAAAACCCATCATTCAAGAAATATTATAAACTTCCTGCGCTTAATATTCATTAAAAGGCAATGCACCATGTTGTCTTTAATTTCTACCTGTAATTGTTAAAATCTTGAACATGTTATATAACTTGCAAAATATATTTATAAATTTTATTCAGAGGATAATCATCTCATTAATCAACCCTATTATCCGTAGTCGTAGGATTAGGTATGACATATTTAACGTCACTGCATGCGGTCATTTCGATGTGAACGCCTTTTGTTGATGTAAAGGTAAGAAAACTGACTCCCGAACATTATACGTGCGTATATATAATATATTTCTAAAGTATTTTTGCAATCTGTCAAAATCATGTTATTCCTCTATGAAAGCAGTGCCTATGATAATGAAATAAACTATTGTCTTCCTTTCCATTTGAGAGAATTCTAGATGATAGTAAGGCTTGCAAGACTGTGTGCAGGTCTCTCAATAAATACATTTTAATACAGGGCAAATCAGGACTAAAGAGAACGTGTAGATTCTATCATTACTATCTCGTATTAAATCAAGGCATAAAGCAAGTCCTTAAGCAACTATTGTGACGTCATCTCGAGTCTGGTTCCCTCCAGACATGGAACCTAATTGCACTAGGGGCCAGATGTGATGAGTTACAGGATGTGTGGAGGTTACAGCAGGCTGATATCTCTAGTTACATTATAACTGACACTCGTTATTAGACATTAAATACTTTCACTAGAGTTCATGAAGTGTACATGAAATTGTTTATATTCTATCAGGCGGCGGTATGATTATTAGATCATATCAGAGGAAAGATAAACTTGTAATTAAATATGAAAACAGATGCGCAAATTGGTAATTTAACGTTTATTTTATCAATCGCAAATAACTAAGTTGTATAAAATAATATTATGGTCACCTCATATTAGAGATGATTAGATGGTTTAATGCATAAAACAAACTAGATATTTAGGGGCAATACATCCCTACATTTATGCAAAGCAATATACTGAAACGATGAGTATCATCAACATATATAATAACGGAATTTATAATGCAATTTATGAAGGAAGTTTAAAGGTTGTATACGATTTACCAGCGTGATTGTTTGTTTATATTCTACATCATGAGAAATGACGTTTCATGGTATTTATAAAGGTGGAACATGGACAAAACACAGTGTGGTACATACATACCATAATATACAGCATTGCAGTAAATATATTGCCATAGATGTACATTGATATATATATGTATATACCATTAAATTTTACCTACATTCCATGCTACGATCCGTTCTTTCCTTCTTCTTTTTTCGTTCGATGCATGTATTATCTTCACACATTTAATATACTAGAGAAGATTATAAATGTATCACACTTCATGAGTCAGATGATTATGATAAGATGCGGACATTCCCTATGAAAGAATTTCTATTCAATAGACGCATGCATCAAGTATCGTTTACATACGATATATACAATAGATGAAACCGCCGCCTATGAAAGGTACTTTGAAGTTGATGGTATACAATCTGGTGTTCACAAGACTTCGCGTGTGAGTGTTTACTTTTTGAAATCAGTGAAAAAGATCTCCGGGTCATTTAAAACATTCACATCCACTGTGCATGAAGTTCAGTTGTACCTACCCCTTGTTAAATTACCTGTGCGTACGTATCACACCTGTCACTAGGGGGTCGTCTCATAAGTTAAAATTCAGTTGTCAAGTCGTTACTTCATAATTTGGACAAGCGTCATCTGCAGTCCGTGTAAAAATAAGTTTATAAATAATTAGATAATTACTTAATGAAGATTATATATAACTGTTTGTTTTATTACATTTAATAGACATCATGCAAATCGGGTTTGTGCTTTTTATGGCGATTTGAAACTAAAGGAACTTTTTGAAAGGACGTAGTATCAAATTATTTACCGGTAAATGATAAAATGTTAAAACAACAAAACATAATTGAACTTCCCTTAAAGGCATCCTGCCAAATAAATAACACATACTAAAATCTTGGTATCTGAATAAAGATGCAAATAAAATGCTAACTTATGAAAGGGTAACTGTAGCTATATATAGAAATAAAACGTCAGATGATTATCTCGAAAATAAACATAATCCTACTTTACCGCTCAACGAAGAACGTGATTAAGTGCACCTTGAAATGATCCCAACTAACACACAATTGTTAAACTAAAAAGCATATTCAGATTTGTTTTGCTTTTATTCCGTGTGCCAAAACATACTGAACTTGTTTTCAATACCTCTAACACGTGGCAGAGAAGAGAAACTTGATCCGCTTGGAATGTATTTCGTGTTCTGAAATCCGAGCCTCCTCTGCTCGCACTGAACCGTAGGCTGCATATATGCCAACAAAGTGAAATGGATTTCTTTTCAAGATTGACAGGTTGTTTATTTCACATGGAAAATCCTTCAAGAAAAGTTTGGGAAAGATTTAAAAACACAGTGCATGTGTATATAAGTGTTATCTTAAAATTGCAGACATTGCTTTAAGACATTTTAAATCTGGCTTTTGAAATTCGTTGATAATTATGTAAGACTAGTGAATATATATATTTTGTTAAAAGGTTACATTATACAAGTAAGAAACAGCAGGTCACAAACCCATTATAACGGAGTACTAAAACTCAATCAACAGTAGTCAATTGATCACCATAATTGCAGCTTAGATATCAAATAAAAGAATTATTCATTCATTATTTCATTCATCAAATATTTTGCTCATATCCATGAATCATTTCAAACAGAAACAAGGAAGTTAATGTTTGATACTGAAAGTTGTGTCTTGTGTCACAATCTAATTATAAGTTTGTGTAAATGATAGACATGATCGTCAATTTGTGAATAGGATATCATGCATATATTTTTGTTACTAACACAAAGATAATATGAACCATGTCGCATCCTGTATTATAAAAATGAAGAAAGGAAAGCGCAACTAAAGGTAGCTTCCCTGTTTGAAATGAAATTATCGAAACATCAACTGTCCAAAAAAGCACTTCCGTCTAAAGGCGCAAGCTTTCTGCATTTCTATACCGTAATACATTTCCCTTCAATTTGTACAAATACATCATGGTCGAACACATAAAGAGTTTCTATAATACCATGATTGTATAGTTCACTCATTCATGATCCTTCCATTCATACAATCATTTTTACTCACCGCAACGTTTTCTCCCTCCGCATAACATCATACAGGTAAATCCTCAATGAACAAAACGCGGAATTCCGGGTATGTGTCCACTAAATCTGAACCATAGCAACAGTTCGGAGAAAGTCGGAACTATCAACACATCCCACTGATCACTAGAGCCTGTGACAAGCGGTGAGTCATTCAAGGCTCGCGGGGGACAGTTAGGGGGATACCTTGGCGTTCACTCAATACACGGGGAGGAAACTGCAAGCAGGGGATCTGTATAGACCGCAGCTGACGTATAGGGAATCAGAGCGCGAAAGGTCAGAGGTCACTCCTGTTGGACCCGTAAGGTCACGGCGGTGATGCAGTGACAAGACAACCACGTGGACCAGTTGTTACCGGAGCAATGTTTGTATACAAGAGAGATGAGCCGCCTTTCAGTTTACTTTGAGCATACGCGTCAAATCTCACAGCTCGGTTTGTCGTCTGCTCACGCCCTGAATGTCAGAAAGCGCGGGAACTATCGTGTGCAGTTTGTAAGTGGTACAACACATGTGCAGTAAATGCAAGGGCGGGGTCTGCTCGGGAATGGGATTAATTTTTACTTCAATGAACATCGGTTTCAGCGTTTATATTGTTTTCAGAATATTCCCCTAATCTTGTAAAGATGAATGAGATCGCAAGACTGAGAATTTATTCATCACATTTCATGCATATGAATATTTATTGTTCAGTTTCATGTCAAATCAGAAATAATCTCTCTTGATCGCTTTTATACCTATTTATTTTCATATAAAGGACATACGGCTGAATGGTATAAAATTTATGTTGATCTGTAACAAATAAATCTACTGAATAACAGGAATGATTAATTTGATTACTTTACGTACAAGATATCATAAGCTGCTAAACAACCCCTGCTTTAATCAAAACAGCACTTGGTAAAAATGACAACATTCACATTGACAGAGCGCAAACAAGACATGCATACAATGTATAAGAGATACCGCGCATACTAGTGCTAGAGCCAGTACAAGAGATAGAGACAAGTACAACAGATAGGATAGATACCGTCAGTCACCTGTCCCTTCAGTCTAAGTAAACCTAGCCTCACTATTATCCGTTACACTGCTATACTGAGTCTAGAAAGGCTTGGTTGAGAGTCGCGTCAGCCCACGTGACCAAGTTGACCAATCAGAACTGATCTTACCAAGCCACAATAGTGTGCCTTCGCACGTATAACGTTGGAGGGTCATAGGTCGCAGAAAGGTCGGCTGACGCGACCCTCAACCAGACCTTTCTAGACTCAGTATAGCAGTGTAACGGATAATAGTGAGGCTAGGTTTACTTAGACTGCCTGTCCCTTCAATCATTAAGTAGAGAAGGAACTCAGTTTGGGGAATCCCGCTGTGGAATTCCCATGACATGATACACCCTAGCCTTCCCTATGTTATATTGACCCTACGCCTGAGGTTTTTGGGATATGTTATCCACTGTTAACATCTGTTCGCTCAGTTCGTACTCTAGGGATTCACACTCGGTCTTCACTCATCTCCTGTGTCCAATCGATCGGTGTACCCACACGCCCTCATATCCCTCCCTAACGAGGACTTACCCTTAAATAACCTCCCAGCCCCCCTTCCCCTTCCCTTTCCCTTTGCTCCCATCATATTTTCTGTCCAAGGTCGTATGTGTATATGTTCTTTGAGTGTCTCATAAGCCATTTGTGGCTCGACGCAATGTTTTATGATGTGTACCATGTTTTGTATATAAATGTAATGATGCGTGTGACACTTTAATAAGAAATATACTACTACTACTACTACTACTACTACTACTACTACTACTACTCCTACTGTATAGTACACGTTTAGCCTGTCCATCTGAATTCAGTTTCGAGTCACACCCTCAACCCCACCTTCTGCATCCCCCCCCCCCCCCTCTTGTTCGTAGGCACCGGTACTCTGTCAGGTAATGTCTCCAAATCAACGTCTTCAGTCTCTAATAATCTTTCTTTTCATTCACCTGTTTAAGTGAAATACCTAAACTGTAGGTAATGATATTTTGACCTGATCAGAGACTCTTGCCGGAGGCGCCCTTCTAATATTCATGTCATATCAGCTTTGAGTATAAGTTAAAATTTAAAGGGGCGGTACCACGTTTTTTGTCAATTCCATTTTTTAGATTTTTCACTGTAAATTGAATGTTAATGTTAAATGTAAAATTTCGACAGTGTCAAAAATCTCATTCGACAAGCCAATCATCCATAGTCAGAGGACAAAGTATGAAGATTCACACAAAATCCATTGGCGGCCATTTTATGTGAACACCTTTAATTCATTTTGTGTAAGAAAAAGGAATCGCGTGGCTAAACTTTACGTTATATATTTGAATTATTACTGCTCCATTTAGTTTAAATACATTGTCTTTCAATTGGAACCATTAAGTTTCATTTTCTTGACATCGATATCACCTTATACTCCCCCTTTAAGTCTTTGAAATATCTGAAATAAGTACTGTACCTTTAACCATGATATTTTTGTATGTTGCCTTCGATTTCCGTGTATAAAGGGAATGAGACTTAAAATATAAATAGCGCTTAAATGATACACAGCCACGAAGCACAACTTACATTTGTATCAATGTAACTCAGAAAATAACCCCCACCACTCGTCACGTTTTTCCTCCCCTTAAATATTTACAGATGCCCTTCTTCCAAACCGCTCTTAACTTCTTCCCTATCTCCCTAGTTGCCCTTCTCTCAAACATTTCCACTCTTGGAATTCACCCCCCCCCCCCCCCCCCCCCCCCAGGCTTCTGTCGACAGGTGCGTGGCTGTCCCGTGGGGTTAGGTACGTTAACAAGTTGAATGGGAAGGCGCAATCGTGTTGATTTATTGGAGATAATGAGATTGTCTGTTAACACTGACCGACCAATTTGTGCTCATTCATTTGTCAGTATATTGCGTAAAGGCGTGTGCTTATTTGGCGGGAAAACCATATGTTTCTCATTGTGCATGTGCATCATCTCAGAAGAGATACTATTTTGATATACCAAGGATTTTATAGCATGAGCTAAGAAAATCCTTGGGTATTGGAACATTGCAAATATGTATACACTTGAGTGTTGAACAATGGACATTTCTCATGAGGGACATAAAATATATAGTTTTTAAAAAAGTCCTGCCAGTTAGAAACTGATGACTGATTCTTATAGAGGCAGGAAATGATGCAATCGTCAACAGAAAGTTAATACTGGTAAACACTGGTTGACCTAAATGACACTTCCCACGGCCACGCCCACTTGAAAACATAACATATGACACTAGACCGTCAAATTGTCTCCCTATTCATTATTACTGAGCACTTCTTTGCTGGACAGAAAACTATTCTAAAAAGTACTTCTTCGTAAATAGACAAATAATATAACCTAAGTCCAAAAATGGAAGGTATCCTCTCCTTTGAATAATTAACACTTTAGATATTTGCAGAGCTTATTTATAAGAGTGATTTCAAATCATATGAAAATGATATAATTTCAATTAACGAATGAGTTATTGCTTAAAAAGATATCTCCTATGTACAAAGAGTTTTACAGATTCTAAAAATATTTGTCACGATTCAAACACTTAAAGCAAAAAACTTGTCGTTCTTTACACTGAATCATATCTTCTTTCAATTGCTTGGTTGTTAACATTAACTGCACATGCCTGTAGATAAAAGTAACAAAATCATACATGTACGTATAAATACCTATATATTTTAGGCACGTTTGTACAAATTTGTCCATCACAATAAGGCATTGTATGATCGTTTCAAGTTGCAAATATCAACTAACTGTCAGCCTCGGAAAACAGTTCCTGATTATACGTATATATACCATGTAAGATATTTAAAGAAATGGATGTTTCTTTATTCGGATTCAAATCTTAACTTGATTTTCCCAAACATTATTATTATTTGGTCAACCATTGTTAAATACAATCTGTTAGTGACTGTCTCCCAGACCCTAAAGAAAAAATATTTAATTGATGACCAACCCAGTCTATAGAAAAGTATAGCAAGTCTAGATCGCTCAGCTTTCAAAGCATCCTCTGGGCTCCATTTTGTTATAATACATGATTTGTTTTAACATATTGTCAATATTGAAAAAATACTTCTGAGACTAAATGTTAGTCTTTGTGACTTATTGTCAATGGTGTATGTTTATACTTTGATACAGTTACATGTACACATCTTCGAGAATCGCGAATTATCATGACAAAGTCATATGCTGGCTTGTTCCTCTAACCCAGAGGTCGGGGCTCGGTATGCAAACATATGGTATCAGGTCCCCTGTAATTGGTTGGGTTCCTTTGTGAAAGAACACATTTATATATGCAGGCCGAAATGCATTATGTAAATAGTGTCGTAGAGAGTTGGGTGTGAAATAATTTAGGGTCACCATGACCCGGGGTTGCATTGATCAAGGAATTTGCATTGATCAAAAAGATATACATATGGCTTAAACCTTGACAACTAACGTTCAAACAAACTCATTTTAAGTCGGTTATGATTTAGGCACGCTTCCACGAAAGCCATTTTACGATATAATGGTTGGTTTCATCAAGAAACATTCTGAAGGGATAGGGAACTTCATTGGTCCGCCTTCAAACCTTATTACTTGAAATTATCATATTTCAAAGGTCAAAATTCAGCCTGTGAGCTACAAAATATCTTTCAGCAGAATATTGAAAATGTCATCTAAAGGGAGATAACTTCTGAGCTAATGCTCAATGACATTTCACCAACTGTTTCTTAATACACTGCGTAATAACCTCTCAGTCCCTAATAATCATAATAAAAAAATATTTTTTTTTTTTTATCTCGATATAAAAAAATATCTGAATACGAATTCGGAATTTAAAGGATGGTTAAACATATAATAATTGGCAAAGTAAGCATATATATGAATGATTCAAATAATATGTATCTAAATGCTAATTGCTAAATGCTATGAATACCATCAACCAATCTGTACATAATCATCCAATCTGAAAATAGTAATTCAATCACAACAAAAGACAAACAATAAATACATTGCCTACCTGGATGTTTTTCTGGTCCTATGACTTGAAAATAAGGTTTGTTCCCCTCGTCCTTTAGATCCCCCGCCTCCCCCGCACACGAAAACGTCCCTCCCATGGTAGTCAGGGGGAGGCGGGGTACTCACGGAATATCATCCCTCGTGTTATCCTGAAGTGAAAGAGGTCACTTGAGTCACATGTTGAACTTAAATAGTCAATGGAAGAGTTTGCAATTTTTTTAATTACTGAAGAGCTTTTTATTCCTTGTCCTAATAATTCAATGCATTTCCAATTATGTCGGCCCTTCTAAAGGCGCAAATCTTTAATCTGCAAATTGAGGTTTCTAAATGACATGTCTAGATTTGTTTGATTCAATATTATAATATAAATAAATAAATGATATTGTTAGGAAATCTTTTACTGAGTAGGTTCACTATGTTACCAGCGAGGGCGTTCATGAACAATATAATATACGTCATAAATTGAAGATCAACCGTTGACACTTTCGATTTCGAAAATAGTTAATAATTCAAGGCTTTCATAACTGATGACATCTTGTATGTTTTAACAAGTTATCAGTTTGAGTTTGGTGCATGATGACAATACTCAAGAATAAAATTCATGATGTCCGTAAGACTTTCCTCACTGATGCAGTAATCCTGAAAGTAAATATAGCCGTCCGTGACGTTTGACATTAATCAAGTATTAAATACATGTACTCCGTATTGATAAACGGTTAGGTAATTGTAGGTATAATACAATATGTAATGCAATCGTAACTTCGTAACATCGTAACTGATGACAATAGTAAAGTCCATAATTGAAGTAGTCTGCTAAATGTTTAGTCACCTATGGAGTAATGTTGTATGTATTCGAGTTATCCGAAAAACCTTGGTTTTAGAAAAATGAAATAAAGTCAATAATTTCCGTTATCCGAAAATTCACTTCAGTATGCACACTCTGATTAACCCTCTTGCTGCTAAATGACTGTCAATGGTCCCTATCGAGGGTTAATGTCGCTATCAACTTATCCTTGAACCTCACGCCAGGAGAATCTGAAGGATTTGAGGTATTTGCATAACCTTATTGCGTCCATGGTCCTACATTTAGGTATTTATTTGCCTCTTAAACAATCCTCGGCTTATAAGAACAGCATGTTTGTAACTGACGAGTTGTGTTTCTTCTCTCAATGAACAAAAGTGTTTTTGTAACATCAACGAGATTGCGGTACAGGAGCATTCCCAAGTTGGTCTGAAAGAGCTTTCAACCAATAGGATGTAAGTAACTGATACCTTTGTTCTTACCACATGCTTTGAGAAAAATATTTTTTGTTATTTTTCAATCCTTGGAGGATTTAAATTTAAATCGCCTTGAGCATCGCCTTCACGTCACAAAGGTAAAATCCAAACACTCAAACACATTGACGTCGCAATCATTTCACAAACACAATCGATATTACAATCAACGCCATACAATCTATATAAATATTCCAAATATTCCAAATGAATTGATATTTTTCACAAATTCCAAGAACATGGCAGAAGCCACCACACATGCATCCAGTGTCACAGAGTAGAGACATTCAGTACTCCCAGCACACAACCTCGCGTCCCCTCAAACTAACCCAGGACCCTGGTCCCAGTGGACAACAGCTTGTGAAATGAAGGACACATTCAATTCATTAAGACTTCCATTACATGCATGGATTATGGCGGGTAATCGATGACAGCGTTGCAAGTGGGGACAGCGTCCTCAAACATTGACCCTCTCAGAACACCCCCCCCCCAAACTAAATCCCCTCACATCCTTAGTCTTCAAAACTAGAGGTAATTGACAATGTCGTTTGTGAAATATTTGACACTTTTTGCATGGCTTAGATTAAGGTTTGGAGAGTGATTGATTAAAGAGATGCTTTGACATTTGAGAAATATGAGGTGATTGCAATATTCTTTACAAACATGCTGTTGTTGTTTAATATCTCTGATATTTGTCAGATTAGGGCATTAATAAAACTATTTATTCGGTTTTGTGAGATATTTGATTATCAGTTATTATTTTGTTTGCAGTTATTGAATCATTGGTATTTTGTGAATACTTCTAAGACAAGTCAGCGTCCTTATAATGTTGACTGTTGACATTGGCGATATGACTTTAAAATAAATCAATTATTATTATTATTGAAAAATAAAACAAATAGAACAACAATGTTTTACAATCAACGAAACACAAGCGTACAACCATCGAGAATAATACATATTTTGCATAATTTTCCTGTAATAATATGGCACTTCTAATTTCATCCATGTCTTTGTGTTGCTGTTTCTTTGTGGTTCTTTATTACAAGACAAGCAACAATGTTCATGAAAGTTCCATTTATCACTGTGAAGCAAGTATTTCTCATGTGAACTATATCACACTTTTTACTGCTAGAACTCATTTATCAGAAAGACAACGTTGTTCAGTACTGACAGATAAGCATATTCACACCCACTCAATCAGCTGACTGACATCTACAAGCTATGTACAACATGTGCGGCTTGTAACAGATGTCACGGATTGAAATGTACATGACATTGACACCTGTGTGTGTATCGCGGAATTGATCTGATGGAAAATTGATTGATAAAACATTCATATTTAGGATAGAAATCGTTTCTCGAGAAAGACTTAAATTAGGAATATACAACTTCTGTTAAAGAATGTGTTTCCCCGAAGGACTGTTTTCGTTACAGATTAAACGATATATGAAATGCGATTGCGATTTTGTGGTTGTCATGTTCACATTAAAGCTTCAATCAATGAGATAATAATGACAATGCAATGGGTTTTTCAATAAGAGGTTAGTGTAAGAAGTAAAGTCAATTGAAATCGATAGCTTTTGCAGATATTATCTAAAGCTTGACAAACAAACAAAAACGAAAATGCCTGTTATCTAACAGTTGTTTGTTTTATTTCATCAAAATACCATCGATCATGAACTCTTAGGAGTTCGAATTATTTTCATAAATGAATTCCATGCAAATTTTGTTCATACAGTTGGAACATATCCATAACGAAAACGGACGAAATTGATGGCTTAGAATAAAATCATTCACAAAGGAGATATTGACTATTATGATTTTATGAGTGACAAAAATCCATTTTATGAAATACCTCCGGGTTATTCCCTCAAAGGCGGAACATCTGATATGATAATGAAACGAAATCTGCCGACTAGTTTTTGTCTTAATGCCCCTAGTGACCGTCCAATGACCCGTTCTTTAAGTGTCCAGTTTTATTCCATGGTGTCTGCAGTTGAGATATTGACGCCAATATCAGTTGTTTTGCGATAGAAGCTTAACACCGCCTGAACATTAATGAGTGACTATTTGTCTTGGTATCAGGTTTTAAGTGCTAATGTCTAAGGCAAAGGATAATGAAAGGTTTCTTGATAATGATTTGACCAAAATATTGATCAATAATGAGCGAGAAAGTAAATAATCATTCTTAAGCTGAGATTATATGAGCTAGTACTTCATACGCTGTTAGCCATGTGTATTGGAAGTATCAGCTTAAAGAGCCACTCCGTGATTAACTTCATATTTTGTTTTGCTTTGATACGATCGGAAAATGCATAATTCATTAAATAAATTGAAAAATCTAACTTTTTTCACCTTAAATGACAATTAAATGATTAATACTTATTTTCAAAAACAGTCATATATATTACAGGAAGCCAACTTTACATGTCCAATTTATATGGATACTAGTTATATACACTATCAAACATTTCAGCGCGTAACAATCATTATGAATGTTTTCATAGTCTGTCAGCAAGACCCTAAAATAAATAAAAAACCTATGCAAGTCTATAATAGGGCTTGAAAGCTCAATTTTAGAAAAATCTGAAAATGAAGAAATCTCAATCTCCTTTTCATTATATTTATTCATTTTTTTTTCAAATTTCAGTTTATTGGAAAACATTCATTTCAGGGTCTAATGGTTATACTAATGTTATCGATAAGTTTTAAAATTACTCGATGGCATTGTGTTATTTTAAAGGATTGACATCTAATCCCATATTACCGCAACCAGATGCATGCATTTGTGCAATCGCATTAACTATCGAGACTATGACTTTGTACATTTTGGAATGTTGTCAATGATGTATTTAAATACATATATCATATTAGCCGACATATGTCGTCTTCCTATGTGAAAATAATAACACAATGAATAAAATAAACGTTGAACAATCTTAAAATTACTTAAAATTTTGTTAAAAATACATTTACCTATCTGTACTCTTGGACCCCTTAACCCCTAAAATATATATCATTATAATAGGGAGGTTGCAATCATTGAGGGTTAGCTCTGACCTAGAAAACAACACATTGCTAGAAGAATAAGTACAGAGTTACACATAATGGCCCTTATTTACAGCAGTAAATGTAGTAAAGAGACCATACCTGTCCCATAACTGTGGTTTTACGCGACATGGAATAAACGGCTCAGACTAACCTTCTGTGGTTTGACATTATAGGTTACAGTTAGGTAATTTGAGCTTTTCTTGTATTGAAATTGTCAAACTTGATATGTCGAAGCATTGCTCTTAAAGGGGAAATAACAAGCTTTTTAAGTTTTTTATATTTTAAATTTTTCACTGATATTTGTACGATAATGCTAATTGTATCACTTTGATAGTGTAAACAATCTTCTTACACAAACCAATAATATATTGTGGGCAATTTTTGTGTGAACACCTTTAATTCATTTTATGCAAGAAAAAGGAATCGCATGGCTGAACTGTATATGCTATATTTGATTTATTACTGCTTCATTTAGTTTAAATACATTGTCTCTCAATTGGAACCATTTATTTTCATTGTTCTGATATCACCTTATATTCCCCTTAAAACGTGCTACTGCCTTTGGAAATGATTTGTGACATTGAGGATCGCCGATGGAAGGATTTGTTTTATTGGTGTGCTTTTTTCTTTAATGTGACAGTAAATACTTTGATCTCATGTGCATCTTAACGATAGACCAGTAGTTTGAGTTCACGTAGTCTGTCAGCTAGACCCAACAATCTGATAAAAGCCTAAGCAAGCCTATAGGAGGACCTGATAACCCAATTTGAGTCAAGCTTTGTCACGGTCTCCTTTATATTTAATCGTATTACCGTTTTACAATTTTAATCTATTGCCCATTCCATTTCAGAATCACAGTGTTAGACTTTTGTTTGAGGAAATCTTATATTGTGGCCTGACTAATATGAGAAAAATACATTAACTCAATTCAAAAGATATCTGATGCATTTCAATATTTGAAAATTAACTGAAACAAATAAACAAATAAATTTTGTACCTGAGGTAACAGATTTAATTCTAGCTCGTCCAGATTTTCTTAACAGGCTTAAGGCTAATCGTCTTTGGTTTTCTCTCGGACGGATACGTGGCTCGATACATTTATAAACTTTAGAAATAGAATCCCATACATGTAGATAAAGGTTTTATTGATATATAGTAACGAAAATGAAATCAATCCTTACAATGAGTTATTTCCTAAAATTTTAAATGATAATTCAATCTTTCAATATATTGCTACTCAATTTATCGTTATTTTCGCCATGATTTCTAGAGATGGATATACATGTTTATGAAGTTGAATATATACCATGATAGATAACCAGTAAAGATTGCTGACCGCTGGTTTATTATCAGGGCCTTCCTTATCAATAAACATCATGAGATCAACCACATGCATTAACAGGATTCACGTGTCAAAAATATCAGTATAATTGACTTGTTTTCCAACATAATTCATCAAGATGAAATGATATTCGTTGCTATTCATCATCGCTGATATTATCTGAAAATGATTTATGACATTGTGGATGGCCCATGGAAATCCATATCCATATAGTTTATTGGTGTATTGTCTTCTTCTTTCTTCTAGCAATTCAGTCTCTCTTGGAAATATTTCGTATTGTCTGAAATAACCGGAAATGCTTTTGATAAATGAAATTCAGCTTTCAATCGATTTTTTAACATACCTTCCTATAAAACACATTGAAACATTACTGTTTTTTAATAGTAATGAGCGACCATGGAGCCACCCGTCATTCAAATATAACCATTAAAGAATTTATGTTCAAGTGTTCCAACAATTTTTAGATATCCAAATGTATTTTCTTAACAAGGTTTAAACCATCTAACGACTTTATAAGGATAACGGTGTCCTTTATCTTTGATAGTACTCCCGACTCTTGATCTGAAAAGCTTTAGTGATTATGTTGCCATCAGTACATAAATAACGTACACCATCAATCATAGTTCTAGGCAAACAGACCCCGACACGTTTGGTTGATATTTAAGAAGGAACCAACAAATCATACAATATGGCCGGAGGAAAGCGGACAAGCTGACCAGCGTTTGGACAAGCTGCGGCCATCACTGGTCATGTTAAGTGATGTTTACAGACATGTTCATTGGGAGTGTAAAGGCTGTGTGGACTATAGTAATCCATTGACCAAACACGTGGGTCAACAGTGGGCAGTTAGAAACATTCTTTGTGATTAAAAGCAGGCTGACCATTGGTCTTAGAATCAATAGCAGCTTGACCAGTACAAGGTCATGACCTCGAGACGTCTAATGTCGGTTATTTATTTATGTTCTCTTTGCTAGACTAAAATTTAATCAGTGATATATTTTGTTAGAAATTATATTTTTGGATTATTTTGAATGTTTTTGGTCTCCCTTTGTTTCAGTGATCTATAGACTTGCTGAGTTGGGGCCTCGATTTATTAAAGATTTTCATTCAATAAATAGTCATGGAGGAGTGCTAGTCAATATCATATCGTGTAAAAGCTAATGATAAACACGTGGCAAAGAATAAGAAACGATATATAATGATATACATACCATGACGGTATTACATATAGTACAGACAATTTCGTAAAATTCATATTTTTTCTTGAAGCCATGACCCTTACAGACATCTTCTGATACACTAGTATGTGATGGAAAACTAAATAGGATAAACATACCTTTGACAGAAGTAAACAACATCCATATTCGTAATTTTCATATTTGTCTTACAGTCAGTACCACGTGACTTGTATACATTGCTCGTTGAACGTGTATATTATCAACAACAGTGAAACAGTTGGGATAACAATAAGTAGGACATATTGCTTTGTGTCCCTGTCTGTGGCTTATCTACCTGTCGCTCGTGGTCAATTTGCACGTAATTCGCCGATAAATAAATCCAGTTTGTATCCCAGATAACTGTAATCAATAATATGAACACGGGCAGTAGTCTAAAACTTATTTTCGTCTCCTTAGATAAAAGGAAAAATGAGAAATCAACCAGGTAAATGTTTCTTGAGTAACAAGTCAGACAATGATGTCAGACTCTTTGTTTTTGGTGTATGTTCATAAAAGTCATTTGAGTTTATGTTTTCATAACTTAAAAAACATATTGTTTTTCTGTGGTTAATTGAATTTCATGTCCTTTAGGTTGTGGCAAATATATGAAAATATATAAGTTTGCATCAGAAATATATTGTGCACAGGTTTAATCAATGTGAACAAAAAGATCACACATTTCTGCAAATATTGCAAATTGAAGAATTTCTAAAATCGATTAACACTCGATAAATGACCCAAAGACTATAATACTCTCTTATAGAAACCACAAAACCACTAACAGCTAATTTTCAAAAGAGCACAACAAGTAAAATCACTTACTCCATTTACTATTCTACTTGTAAAGCCTACCCTTACGAAACCACTAAGACGTTTGATCCCCTCTAACAAATGGACCAGAAGGGTTGGTATGTACTTCAGCAGATTACCCTATTATCAAGCCAGGACTCCACCCACCGGCTGTTATAAGCACCCTGCATAGTGATATTGACATGATTAGAAAGCTATATACACCGTTAATGGAAGGGGAAGGACTAACAAGTCTGTGCAATGTACATTGTAAACATGACATTGGGTTGATAACAGCTACCTTGTCATGGTAGGTCCTGCCAGGCTTTCCTGAATATTATAATACACATATACTTATCATCATATATTCAAACTTAATTTATATTCCTATTTATTATGATATTATATTGAGTGCATACGGAAATACTGTAACATCATTTTCATGTAACAACATTGGATTAAAATCTGAACATGATGTTTGAAAGTGATTTCATCTTCTTAATTTGTTAAGATTTCTATTAACTATCAAACATGACCTTTAAACGAGAGATGATCATACGTATAATATTAAGATAAGAGTGATCGCTAGCCTAAGACTTAGACTCTGAAATTCAATTGTCTATAAATCTGAAATTTAATTAAAACAATTAAAGGATTTTTTTCTTCATTTTCAGTCTATCAAGTCTTATAACCTTGGTTAGGCTATTATGCAATTTAAAGGTCTGGATAATAGATTAAGTAAAAACTTATTTTGCGTTATGCCAGTTTAAACTGAACGTAAGAGGTCAACTGGTCGGTCTTATATCAGGTAGAAGAATGTATATGCAGAGGCTCTGTTCACCCATATCTTTTATTCGGAGAAGACCATGATTGTATTTTTATAGGAGAGGACGGCTATCATGATTTATGACAGATTTAAAGAGTTGATGCAAGAGGTCATCTGGGTAGAAATATATCAGGTTCACATATACATTTTATTTTACACTCACTCATACCCACTGCAAGCAACATACCATTACATATATCAAAAACAATTTCTACACCTTAATTCTTGAACCATAGCGACATGTGTTATCGAACTACTACAAGTAGTAAACCCTCATTGATTTACAGGGTTACTTGTCCTCGTCAATGCGTTTCTTGTTCAGGAAAAGCTAGGTCGCAATAAGATTATGTAAGCAAATAAGGTATTACTATGAACTTTGGAAGCTCATCGGTAGTTAACTCTTGATACGATTAACTGAAATTTTTTGTTGCAATACTAGCATCTTGTTATTGTGTTAAACGTTTGAAAAAAATGTATATGGCTAACGGTTATCATAGTTACGCCATGTGCAAAATACACTTTTTCAAAATGATTTTCATTTATGAAATTTTATATTCACATCGTATATTACACAATAGTGTATACTACTAAATCGTTTAAGAATGATCATCGATACTTCGCTAATGTACAATATATGCATGACCAACTTTTATATCGATAATCAAAAACACATATGATAATCATCAATAGATTTTAGTTACAATGCTAAGCATCGTTCAGTCATGCGGAAATATGCGTATACCGAGGACAAACCAAGCGTGACGGTCAGTGTTGACAGGTCACCCTAACTGAAAGGTACACAAAATCATAACAAAACATGTCAGAAATACATAACATCACATCAGAATCCCACATGTGTAATCAATTTCAGGCACGCGCCATAACGTATTGACAGCTATGAATGACATAGACGTAACACAACGAGTGCATAACTTTCATAACTATAACATACACGCTATGTATGTTAACAACACCTACCTGTTGTTGATTGTCATCCCAGGTAGCACTGACAGGTAATCCCAGAGAGGTAACCAGTTACTGTTTCAGGTATTCCGTGATCGAAATGAACGCAGTTTCCAGCCTGTTTAACCAGCCGTCCGACTCAGCTATGTTACAGGGACGATTGTCACTACTTCTTGCTGATTGCAGGTAAAAATAGGTAAATCGATGGCCCAGTTTTCAGGTGAGTTGTGATATCAGCACATGCAGCCGCTATAACCTAAGTACATTAATCATTAACATAGGTAATCGATAATCAATCAAGATCAAACGGCTTACGTCATTGGTAAAGTTTGTCCTTATAGCGAGGAGGTCTGGTAAACAAATCTGGCACTTGAAGTTCGGGGAGATATAAATCCTCATCCGAGACTAAAGCGAAAAGGGATTATCGTGTAAAATCTGCGAGGGGTTTGACAGGGTTGTTCACTTGCTACGGAGCTATTTCCTCTCTCGGTGCATGTGTTAATTTCTCATATCCGCTCCCAACCTGTCTAACAGTTAACCTTCCAAACGTACTCTAATAAGGTGTGCTGTAACAGTGTCATTGGAGTTTGAAAATGTCACAGCTCAGCCGCATACATACACTACATAGATGATGTGGACCAAGACTATAGGACTTGCTATACCAGGTTGTCAAACTGAAATTTCATTTTAGACTCATTGAAAATGTATGGTTATCTCTTATCTAAAGCTTTACAAACAAACAAAAACGAAAATGCCTGTTATCTAACAGTATTTGTTTTATTTCATCAAAATACCATCGATCATGAACTCATAGTGGTTGGAATTATTTTCATCAATTAACTGTGAATTTCATGCCAATTTCGTTCATACAGTTGGAACATATCCATAACGAATACAGACGAAATTGCTGGCTTAGAATAAAATCATTCACAAAGGAGATATTGACTATATTATGAATTAATGAGTGACAAAAATCCATTTTATGAAATTCCTCCGGGTTATTCCCTCAAAGGCGGAACATCTGATATGATAATAAAACGGAATCTGTCGACTAGTTTTTGTCTTAATGCCCCTAGTGACCGTCCAATGACCCGTTCTTTAAGTGTCCAGTTTTATTCCATGGTGTCTGCAGTTGAGATATTGACGCCAATATCAGTTGTTTTGCGATAGAAGCTTAACACCATCTGAACATTAGTGAGTGACTATTTGTCTTGGGCTCAGGTTTTAAGTGCCAATGTCTAAGGCAAAGGATAATGAAAGGTTTCTTGATAATGATTTCATCAAAATATTGATCAATAATGAGTGAGAAAGTAAATAATCATTCTTAAGCTGAGATTATATGAGGTAGTACTTGTTAGCCATTAGCCATTAGCCGTGTATGTTGGAAGTATCAACTTAAAGAGCCACTCCGTGATTAACTTCATATTTTGTTTTGCTTTGAAACGATCGGAACGATCATTAAATAAATTGAAAATTCTCACTTTTTTCACCTTAAATGACAATAAAATGATAAATACTTACTTTCAATGCTGATCTTGAAACAGTCATATATATTTCAGGAAGCCAACTGTACATGTCCAATTTATATGGATACTAGTTATATAAACATTTCAAACATTTCAGCGCGTAACAATCATTATGAATGATTCATAGTCTGTCAGCCAGACCCTAAAATAAATAAAAAGCCTATGCAAGTCTATAATAGGGCTTGAAAGCTCAATTTTAGAAAAATCTGAAAATGAAGAAATCTCAATCTCCTTTTCATTATATTTATTAAATTTTTTTTTTCAAATTTCAGTTTAATGGAAAAAAATCATTTCAGAGTCTAATTGTTATACTAATGTTATCGATAAGTTTTAAAATTACTGGATGGCATTGTGTTATTTTAAAGGATTGACATCTAATCCCATATTACCGCAACCAGATGCATGCATTTGTGCAATCGCATTAACTATCGAGACTATGACTTTCTACATTTTGGAATGTTGTCAATGATGTATTTAAAGACATATATCATATTAGCCGACATATGTCGTCTTCCTATGTGAAAATAATAACACAATGAATAAAATAAACGTTGAACAATCTTAAAATTACTTAAATGTTTGTTAACAATACATTTACCTATCTGTACTCTTGGACCCCTTAACCCCTAAAATATATATCATTATAATAGGGAGGTTGCAATCATTGAGGGTTAGCTCTGACCTAGAAAACAACACATTGCTAGAAGAATAAGTACAGAGTTTCACATAATGGCCCTTATTTACAGCAGTAAATGTAGTAAAGAGACCATACCTGTCCCATAACTGTGGTTTTACGCGACATGGAATAAACGGCTCAGACTAACCTTCTGTGGTTTGACATTATAGGTTACAGTTAGGTAATTTGAGCTTTTCTTGTATTGAAATTGTCAAACTTGATATGTCGAAGCATTGCTCTTAAAGGGGAAATAACAAGCTTTTTTAGTTTTTTATATTTTAAATTTTTCACTGATATTTGTACGTTAATGCTAATTGTATCACTTTGATAGTGTAAACAATCTTCTTACACAAACCAATAATATATTGTGGGTAATTTTTGTGTGAACACCTTTAATTCATTTTATGCAAGAAAAAGGAATCGCATGGCTGAACTGTATATGCTATATTTGATTTATTACTGCTTCATTTAGTTTAAATACATTGTCTCTCAATTGGAACCATTTATTTTCATTTTTCTGATATCACCTTATATTCCCCCTAAAATCGTTCCACTGCCTTTCGAAATGATTTATGACATTGTGGATGGCCGATGGAAGGATTTATTTTATTGGTGTGCTTTCTTCTTTAATGTGACAGTAAATACTTTGATCTCATGTGCATCTTAACCATAGACCAGTTGTTTGAGTTCACGTAGTCTGTCAGCCAGACCAAACAATCTGATAAACACCTAAGCAAGTCTATAAGAAGACCTGATAACTCAAATCGAGTCAAGCTTTGTCACGGTCTCCTTTATATTTAATCGTATTTCTGTTTTACAATTTTAATCTATTACCCATTTCATTTTAGAGTCACAGTGTTAGACTTTTGTTTGAGGAAATCTTATATTGTGGCCTGACTTATATGAGAAAATTACATTAACTCGATTCAAAAGATATCTGATGCTTTCCAATATTTGAAAATTAACTGAAATAAATAAACAAATAAATGTTGTACTTGAGGTCACAGATTTAATGCTAGCTCGTCCAGATTCCCTTTAAAGGTTTAAGACCAGTCGCCTTTGATTTTCTCTCGTTGTCTCGATACATTCATAAATTTTAGTAAAGAATCTAATAGATACAGGTTTTATTGATATATAGTAACGAAAATGAAATCGATCCTCAGAATGAGTTATTTCCTAAATTTTAAATGATAATTCAATCTTTCAATATATTGCTACTCAATTTATCGTTATTTTCGCCCTGATTTCTAGAAATGGATACACATGTATATGAAGTTGAACATCTACAATGATAGATAACAAGTAAGGATTGCTGACCGCTGGTTTATTATCAGGGCCTTCCTTATCAATAAACATCATCAGAGCAACCACATGCATTAACATGATTCACGTGTCAAAAATATCAGTGTAATTGACTTGTTTTCCAACATATTTCATCAAGATGAAATGATATTCGTTGCTATTCATCATCGCTGATATTATCTGAAAATGATTTATGACATTGTGGATGTCCCATGGAAATCCATATCCATATAGTTTATTGGTGTATTGTCTTCTTCTTTCTTCTAGCAATTCAGTCTCTCTTGGAAATATTTCGTATTGTCTGAAATAACCGGAAATGCTTTTGATAAATGAAATTCAGCTTTCAATCGATTTTTTAACATACCTTCCTATAAAACACATTGAAACATTACTGTTTTTTTAATTGTAATGAGCGACCATGGAGCCACCCGTCATTCAAATATAACCATTAAAGAATTTATGTTCAAGTGTTCCAACAATTTTTAGATATCCAAATGTATTTTCTTAACAAGGTTTAAACCATCTAACGACTTTATAAGGATAACGGTGTCCTTTATCTTTGATAGTACTCCCGACTCTTGATCTGAAAAGCTTTAGTGATTATGTTGCCATCAGTACATAAATAACGTACACCATCAATCATAGTTCTAGGCAAACAGACCCCGACACGTTTGGTTGATATTTTAGAAGGAACCAACAAATCATACAATATGGCCGGAGGAAAGCGGACAAGCTGACCAGCGTTTGGACAAGCTGCGGCCATCACTGGTCATGTTAAGTGATGTTTACAGACATGGTCATTGGGAGTGTAAAGGCTGTGTGGACTATAGTAATCCATTGCCCAAACACGTGGGTCAACAGTGGTCAGTTAGAAACATTCTTTGTGATTAAAAGCAGGCTGACCATTGGTCTTAGAATCAATAGCAGCTTGACCAGTACAAGGTCATGACCTCGAGACGTCTGATGGTTGTTATTTATTATGTTCTCTTTGCTAGACTAAAATTTAATCAGTGATATATTTTGTTAGAAATTATATTTTTGGATTATTTTGAATGTTTTTGGTCTCCCTTTGTTTCAGTGATCTATAGACTTGCTGAATTGGGGCCTCGATTTATTAAAGATTTTCATTCAATAAATAGTCATGGAGGAGTGCTAGTCAATATCATATCGTGTAAAAGCTAATGATAAACACGTGGCAAAGAATAAGAAACGATATATAATGATATACATACCATGACGGTATTAAATATAGTACAGACAATTTCGTAAAATTCATATTTTTTCTTGAAGCCATGACCCTTACAGACATCTTCTGATACATATGTGATGGAAAACTAAATAGGATAAACATACCTTTGACAGAAGTAAACAACATCCATATTCGTAATTTTCATATTTGTCTTACAGTCAGTTCCACGTGACTTGTATACATTGCTCGTTGAACGTGTACATTATCAACAACAGTGAAACAGTTGGGATAACAATAAGTAGGACATATTGCTTTGTGTCCCCGTCCGTGGCTTATCTACCTGTCGCTCGTGGTCAATTTGCACGTAATTCGCCGATAAATAAATCCAGTTTGTATCCCAGATAACTGTAATCAATTATGAACACGGGCAGTAGTCTAAAACTTATTTTCGTCTCCTTAGATAAAAGGAAAAATGAGAAATCAACCAGGTAAATGTTTCTTGAGTAACAAGTCAGACAATGATGTCAGACTCTTTGTTTTTGGTGTATGTTCATAAAAGTCATTTGAGTTTATGTTTTCATAACTTAAAAAACATATTGTTATTCTGTGGTTAATTAAATTTCATGTCCTTTAGATTGTGGCAAATATATGAAAATATATAAGTTTGCATCAGAAATATATTTTGCACAGTTTAAATCAATGTGAACAACAAGATCACACATTTCTGCAAATATTGCAAATTGAAGAATTTCTAAAATCTATTAACACTCGATAAATGACCCAAAGACTATATACTCTCTTATAGAAACCACAACCTCACTAACAGCTAATTTTCAAAAGAGCACAACAAGTAAAATCACTTACTACATTTACTATACTACTTGTAAAGCCTACCCTTACGAAACCACTAAGACGTTTGATCCCCTCTAACAAATGGACCAGAAGGGTTGGTATGTACTTCAGCAGATTACCCTATTATCAAGCCAGGACTCCACCCACCGGCTGTTATAAGCACCCTGCATAGTGATATTGACATGATTAGAAAGCTATATACACCGTTAATGGAAGGGGAAGGACTAACAAGTCTGTGCAATGTACATTGTAAACATGACATTGGGTTGATAACAGCTACCATGTCGTAGTAGGCCATGCCAGGCTTTCCTGAATATTATAATGCTCATACACTTAGCATTATATATTTAAAACTTAATGTATATTCCTATTTATTATGATATTATATTGAGTGCATACGGAAATACTGTAACATCATTTTCATGTAACAACATTGGATTAAAATCTGAACATGATGTTTGAAAGTGATTTCATCTTCTTAATTTGTTAAGATTTCTATTAACTATCAAACATGACCTTTAAACGAGAGATGATCATACGTATAATATTAAGATAAGAGTGATCGCTAGCCTAAGACTTAGACTCTGAAATTCAATTGTCTATAAATCTGAAATTTAATTAAAACAATTAAAGGATTTTTTTCTTCATTTTCAGTCTATCAAGTCTTATAACCTTGGTTAGGCTATTATGCAATTTAAAGGTCTGGATAATAGATTAAGTAAAAACTTATTTTGCGTTATGCCAGTTTAAACTGAACGTAAGAGGTCAACTGGTCGGTCTTATATCAGGTAGAAGAATGTATATGCAGAGGCTCTGTTCACCCTTATCTTTTATTCGGAGAAGACCATGATTGTATTTTTATAGGAGAGGACGGTTATCATGATTTATGACAGATTTAAAGAGTTGATGCAAGAGGTCATCTGGGTAGAAATATATCAGGTTCACATATACATTTTATTTTACACTCACTCATACCCACTGCAAGCAACATACCATTACATATATCAAAAACAATTTCTACACCTTAATTCTTGAACCATAGCGACATGTGTTATCGAACTACTACAAGTAGTAAACCCTCATTGATTTACAGGTTTACTTGTCCTCGTCAATGCGTGTCTCTTTCAGGAAAAGCTAGGTCGCAATAAGATTATGTAAGGAAATATGGTATTACTATGAACTTTAGAAGCTCATCGGTAGTTAACTCTTGATACGATTAACTGAAAAACTGTGTTGCAATTCTAGCATCTTGAATATTGTTATTGCCTCTAAGGTTACAAAAAAGTGTACGTGGCTAAAAATGGTTTATATTAGTTGCGCCATATGCAGAACACGCTTTTGTAAAATAATTGCCATTCATGAAATTATATATTCACATCATATATTACACAATAGTGTATGATAGTAAACCGTTTAAGAATGATCATCGATACTTCGCTATTGTATAACAAAATGTTGAATATGCATTAAGAATGGTTAAATCGATAACCACCAACACATATGATAATGATAAATAGAGTTTGGTTACAATGCTAAGCATCGTTCAGTCATGCGGAAATATGCGTATACCGAGGACAAACCAAGCGTGACGGTCAGTGTTGACAGGTCACCTTAACTGAAAGGTACACAAAATCATAACAAAACATGTCAGAAATACATAACATCACATCAGAATCCCACATGTGTAATCAATTTCAGGCACGCGCCATAACGTATTGACAGCTATGAATGACATAGGCGTAACACAACGAGCGCATAACTTTCATAACTATAACATACACGCTATGTATGTTAACAACACCTACCTGTTGTTGATTGTCATCCCAGGTAGCACTGACAGGTAATCCCAGAGAGGTAACCAGTTACTGTTTCAGGTATTCCGTGATCGAAATGAACGCAGTTTCCAGCCTGTTTAACCAGCCGTCCGACTCAGCTATGTTACAGGGACGATTGTCACTACTTCTTGCTGATTGCAGGTAAAAATAGGTAAATCGATGGCCCAGTTATGTGATATCGGCACATGCAGCCGCTATAACCTAAGTAAATTAATCATTAACAAAGGTAATCGATAATCAATCAAGATCAAAGGCTTACGTCATTAATAAAGTTTGTCCTTATAGCGAGGAGGTCTGGTAAACAAATCTGGCACTTGAAGTTCGGGGAGATATAAATCCTCATCCGAGACTAAAGCGAAAAGGGATTATCGTGTAAAATCTGCGAGGGGTTTGACAGGGTTGTTCACTTGCTCCGTAACTATTTCCTCTCTCGGTGCATGTGTTAATTTCTCATATCCGCTCCCAACCTGTCTAACAGTTAACCTTCCAAACGTACTCTAATAAGGTGTGCTGTAACAGTGTCATTGGAGTTTGAAAATGTCACAGCTCAGCCGCATACATACACTACATAGATGATGTAGACCAAGACTATAGGACTTGCTATACCAGGTTGTCAAACTGAAATTTCATTTTAGACTCATTGTAAATGTATGGTTATCTCTCATGATTAACATATGATAAGATCACCCTTCATAATAACAAATCAAATCGAGATTTTTGCAATTATTTTAAGCATTTGTTATTTATCATGACCTGGACCTATCATTAATATAGTGTCCTCGTCGAAATGAACAAACTACATGATGTAAACTTTTGTTTCTCTTTCTTTCCCTCCTTCAGGTTTGCTGTATCTACATGTCCAATACGGTTCCCACGAATCAGAAGGAAATCATAATGCAAATTATCAATCTGGGATACATATCACATTTCAGGATATTAATTAAACATTAAACTAAGGATTGACGATTGTTTCGTGTTGATATGGATTAGTGAAGTTAACACACCGATGGATTTATTCGTGACCATAGCAACATAGATGACATGCAAATGTTTTTTATAATATGCTGAACAATCAATTTCATACAATGTTCCACTGACTAAGTATTGCATCAGTGTCAATTGAGTTTTGTAATGTCTCACGAGCAACACACACACTAAAATTAATAATCTACATCAATTGCATTTTCGACCCAAAAAGAATGGTTATTATGAATTTTCAGGTTTGGATAACCCATGTTACCGACATTCTTATCATAGATTAAACCGACATTACAACTAAGATGTGAATGATATATGCTTGATTTCGTTTCTATACATGATATAAATGATAATTGAAGCAAATTTCTATGACTTATATCACAGTGAATTGTGCAATGCATTTCTCAAATGCACAAACAACAACATACTTTGTTTACAAAAAACAAACGGTAAATAAAATTGCGTTTAAGTTTAACTTTCCTTCATATATATAGGAAATAGTCACAAGCCGTCTTCTTTATAAATAACTTTTTTTAATTTAAAAAGGGATTTCAAAGAATGTGAGTCAGTCTAGTGAGTCACGTGATCGCCTGATACGGGGACATTATGACCTCTTCGATCGCTGCGCTTGATTGGTAGGTCAACGTGCTCTATAGGTTAATATCACGATCATTTGACCTTTATCATGTTGTCATTTTGGGTATACCTTTTATTATCACTGAATCTTGGCAATAATTATAAGTGATATAAATATTTTCTTTTTAGAGAACCTTGAAGTCGTTATTAATTATGACCAACTCTGTTATTGAACGTATGGAATGAATTTATCATTTGATTAAAGTGTTATCAATAAATGTTGTTTAAAACGTTCAATTTAATTCAAGAAATAATGTAAATGGATTTTGTTTTGAACTTGCGTAAATAGTTCTGTTACTCGTGGTAAAAACAACGAAGATCCGGAAAAAACATGCTTTTCAAATATGTTGGATTGAACCAAAACTAAACTATATCCAAATCAAGTAAGCACATATATTTTAAGCTTCTCCGTTCAAATATAGACGTTTGCTTTAAAAACTTTCACTCTATCCCACAGAGGAGGCTTTACCTTCCTGATCTAAACTCTAGATCTGTTATGATATGAGCAGTTGTCGGGATTTAAGCACATTAACCTTACAGAAAAGTATTCAACACGAACCCAAGGAAAACATTTTCGCATGGAAAATTTACTTATTAACACCAAAGCGTATGTAATAATTCAATCGCAAAATCACGTAGCTGTGGTATGTCAAAAAGACTCAGAATGAGAAATGCATAATCTGAAATATTCTTATTTCCTAAAGCATATGAATATGTCTGGGGAATGCTTACTTTTGAAACAACGTCGCTGCATGCACTTTTTTGATTGAATCCATGCACTATGGTTTCTCCCTCCTTAGCCTGAGACCTGCTATTAGTACAGAGGTCAGGATATTATGACTTGAGCTGCCGCTTCTGTGAAAAAAATGAAGTTTCATAAATAAACCTTCCTTTTTGCAAGCATACATACATACTTAATTCTTAACCATGTATAATTATTCATTGGACATTGTCATCTGTATCCTTGGTTACAAAGATGTCTATTGTTTAAATATACATTATTCAAATACTCGCCAATAAAGATGACACAATGAAGAGTAGTTCTTTAACCAATACCATAAAGACAGTGAAGTCATGAAGAATAGAAATTATTGATTAATTTTATTGAAACAAAGAATGTAAGGAGACAAAGTATTTTCCATTTCTTTGTGCAACTTAACCACTCTGCAGTGTAAGCAAATGTTCACTCTATTGACATGGATATCATTTGGTGCAAAAGAATAAATGAATTTACCAGAAAGGTTAATTTCAATATAATGACTTACTGCAAACGCTTAGTTATACAAATGTTATTTTTACCAAACATTCAAAAACATATCATTTCAACTTTTGAATGTCAGATTCTGAACTAAAGTCTTTCAATGGAATATAACTGTAAGCTTTTGAAGGTTGGATTGTAGATTTTAAGCATTCAAGAATATATTACTTTCGGTTTTTAAATATCAAATGCTAGTTTATTTTCATTCAAGATCAATCACTCTCATCATATTCTAGAAGATATGCAATCAAGAAAATATCACCTCCACTTATTTAAAATCAGATTCTAGATTATAATATTATGCATTCACAAATATTTCACTTTCATCGTTTGACCATCAGATTTTCGATTACGATGAAGTATGAGACATGCAAATGTATAGTAAATGATTGTTGAAAACAACCATTGCACTAATCTAATATCAGTACATGGCGTTAAAAATGAATCTTTACCCTTATCGATGTACCTTTGTGTCAAACTACTGTCTTGCAGAACCTTGATAAATGCTAATACAGGGACCGACGTGACACAATAACCTATGTCGCTGATTAAAGCAATATTTAATACAAATGTCCCTTTTATGCTTCATACACCTAATGAAGCTAATATACCTGGATTTACATCAGCTAAATGAGCCAGGTAGTGAGTTTTATTGTATTCCAATATTTCCGTTCTGCCGTGACCTCTTGTAATGCTCGTGCTGGTACTTAGCCCCAGAAACATCAATAAATACTGAGGACCAGATAAATGGAAACACGTGTGCAGTGGAGCGTGCTGGGAATAAGCATGGCTCATTAATTAGTCGCACTTAAACTCATGGTCGTCTTTTCAAATGACATTCAGTCCATGTATTTAGATGAGAAATTATGAAAAATCCTAAGCTGATATCCTCACAAGCAAATAGTAAGCTTACAGTTTCGTCATTGTCATAGAGATGATCAACTCGATCTGAATAAATTTAGATTGATAGTTCAATATTTGTTAATATGAGGATGTATGTCTTTACTTATATTATGTTGACAAAAAACACAGATCTAAATACAATTGTATCATAATGCGCATATACATAATGCAAGTATCCATGTATATATTTTGGGCTTGAGGCCTGTTACTAAATAAAAATGTCTGTCAATCTGTCTTAATATCTGTATGACCTAATTTAAAAACTATTGATCTAAATTTTTATTTTAGACTGGGATCAACTAGAAAAGACTAGAACAGGGTCATCAACTAGCATTTTAATCAATCTCGATGAAATCATTTATTGACATTATGCGTAACTTAATGTAAAGTAATACCATAACACTTTGATGAACTTTCATGAAAAGCACGTCCAAAGATTTTTAAAAAATCAATTCCTGTAGGAAAACAAAGTAGTTCCTGTTTCATTATACCTTGTATGTATATTGAATATATGCCAAGATTCTTGTTGGAATCAAGCGAGAAGTGTTATAAAAAAAACTTAATGGGGTTGCAGCGTTTGTGTGGCTTGACGTGGAAACGATGTGTATTGCATTGGTTAGAATAGATATTTTAATTGCACAGCAATCATTAATGCATGGGAATCTGACAATCTGTATGCAATAGTTGATATTAAATGATTGAGAAATAATAGCGATTGGGTAACAGGGTCAAGGTTGTATATCCCTATACGAAGAAATGTATATCCAGTTCGTAATTATTTTCGTTAATATTAATCTACGGTCAGGTCCGTACTTGGGATCGAGATTATACATCCGCTTCATTTCATATAGTGAATGTCAAGTTAACTTGAGTTACCTCCCTTGATAATCACAAGTCATTAGGAACATGTACATGTGGACTAAAATTTAGTCTATGAAATATTTAAATTAATTAATGTACCTTCATTTATATTTCTTGTTTTTCATTTTATATTCATGCGTATTCAGTCAATCTAGACTTGCAGAATTAAGACCTAGACTGTATAAAGTCTCCTATATAATACAAACTTTAAGTCATGAGCCGGGACTAAATGTACATTTTGTAGTAACAAGACTTTGATATGTACATGTATGTTTCCAAACATGATACGAATCAGTTATTTTCACTTTCTAATCATATCTTTAACTTTTGTAAATGTTTTAAAGATTAACGATAATTTTAACATCTAAAACTCATGCCAAGTTTTTTATTTTCTAATTCTTGCATACAATGAAAGTTGTCGTATGAGGATACGTTTTTGTAAACATGTACAGTGTCCCAAGACCATAAACAAATTTACGACAATGCATGCTGTCGAGGACAATTTGAAAAATAAGGTCTACACAAGTCCCAATCTATTTAATACTAGCTGAATGTAATATCATATCTTCCTGTTAAAATATAGTCCGCTTTTACACTTTAAATTTCATTTATTTTGTACAATTAAAAGCAGGCTATTGTGATAAAATTGCTTCAATTTTGTCCTAATATAGGACTCGGGACACTTAAATAATATAGGTAGTTCTGATTAGATATTCACCAGCTAAACACATATTTCAAAAGAGCGATTAAAATAATCCCGCTACAATAAAAAGATGGGATGTCATCGACTCTAATCTTTATTGGAGAGGATTATGTCACATAAAAAAATCAATAGCCACTATCACAATAAAATTTATGAAGCTTCTGACAGGGGATTTGAACCCGGTAATTATAGCTCCAGGGCGTGCAGTCTTATATATAAACGAAACTTCCTGGACGGAAAGAGTTACTCGCCCCTGAACAGCGCCACCACGTCATGCCTTCTTTTCTCAAAATGGCGTCCACCGGCAAGATGCTTGTAGTGATTGCTCTGTTTATGCTCCCAATTGTGACTTACGGTAAGATTTTTAGCTTTGAAAAAGTGTCCAGTAATTCATTTTTGTAAACGTTAGACAGGGAATAAATATTTATGTAAAATCGAAGTCCTGTGTTTACAATATCTACTAACTACTGTTCTGTAAACGTGGCACGCTTTCAGTGTTTCACAGATGAGAGGATCATTGATCGAGAACTCGCATCATTTAACAATAACATTTTACAAACCATTTAACTTTCTAAAGTTTATTGAATGAATTATTGTTTATATTCCAGATCAGCATTCATAAAAATTTATGATTCTTTTATTTAGCCTAACCATAACTAACATCAAGTTGATTGTTCATCATATGTTCTTGAATTTATAAAGAATATGTATCGCTCAAGAGTCGAAGAGTGTTGATTGCTGTGCATCATTGTATGCAATATATTAGTTTATACAGCATGGTTTAGAAAGCTGATTTATTTCAATAAATGTTTTAATTTGCATTGTTAATATTTTCTTACCTGGTAACTGTTAAACAATTTAATTTGTCATGATGATTGCAAGGAACAGTCATGAATTCTGCAACCAAAGTATGGCTTATTTTATATTTATGATGCCTGTATTGTTGATTCAGGGACCTTTCAAGTAAGGTGAAAAGGATGATGACCTGATAACTACAAGTCTGATTATATTAATTTTTTTTAATTTTTTTTGTCTAAATGCCTACATTTATAAAGGCCTGATTGGTTGCAGGTGACAAGTGCCTTGGTCCGTCCATCACAACAGAGACCTACACAACGACTGAGATCACAGTCTCTACAGAAACAGTCTTTATAGCTCAATTTGCTCTAACATGTAAAAATGGTTTAAAGGTAATTTAGATAATTGTCTAGTTTAGTTATTGTCATTCAAGACATTTTGCTTGTTATCTTGAAAATATGAAAATATCAGTTATTAACCTACATCTTTATTTGCTGGGTCTTTTTATCCCCCGCAACAACGAAGTTGCGGGGGGTATTAAAATGGGTACCGTCCGTCCGTCCATCCGTTACACTTTGTGTCCGGCTCATAACTTTCTAACTAATCAACCGTTTCAATTCAAATTTGTCATGGACATGAAGAAACATGTAATAATGTGTCATGAGAAATTTTTTTCTGAAAATCTGCATAAAATATTAGGATTTTGGAGAAAAAGTGTTACAAATCCCGTCCGACCCACAACTTCTAAACTAATCATCACATATTGATAAAATTTGATATGGAGATATATAATCATCTGAAGGTGTGTCATGAAGAACAATTTTGAAAATAATTTTATAAAATTTTGCCTCTTTGGGCAAAAAATGAGGACTCTGTTGGAAAACTGTTACAAGTCCTGTCCGGTTCATAACTTCTAAACTAATCATCACATATTGATAAAATTTGATATGGAGATATATAATCATCTGAAGGTGTGTCATGAAGAACAATTTTGAAAATAATTTTATAAAATTTTGCCTTTTTGGGCAAAAAATGAGGACTCTGTTGGAAAACTGTTACAAGTCCTGTCCGGTTCATAACTTCTAAACTAATCATCACATATTGATCAAATTTGATATGGAGATACATTATCATATGAAGGTGTGTCATGAAGAACAATTTTGAAAATATTTTGATAAAATTTGGCCTTTTTTGGTAAAAAAATGAGGACTCTGTTGGAAAACTGTTACAAGTCCTGTCCGGCTCATAACTTCTAAACTAATCATCACATATTGATCAAATTTGATATGGAGATACATTATCATATGAAGGTGTGTCATGAAGAACAATTTTGAAAATAATTTTATAAAATTTTGCCTTTTTGGGCAAAAAATGAGGACTCTGTTGGAAAACTGTTACAAGTCCTGTCCGGCTCATAACTTCTAAACTTATCATTACATATTGATCAAATTTGATATGGAGATACATTATCATATGAAGGTGTGTCATGAAGAACAATTTTGAAAATATTTTGATAAAATTTGACCTTTTTGGGTAAAAAATGAGGACTCTGTTTGAAAACTGTTACAAGTCCTGTCCGGCTCATAACTTCTAAACTTATCATCACATATTGATCAAATTTGATATGGAGATACATTATCATATGAAGGTGTGTCATGGAGAACAATTTTGAAAATATTTATATAAAATTTGGCCTTTTTTGGCAAAAATGAGGACTCTGTTGGAAAACTGTTACAAGTCCTGTCCGGCTCATAACTTCTAAACTTATCATCACATATTGATCAAATTTGTTATGGAGATACAAAATCATATGTTGGTGTGTCATGAAGATCAGTTTTGAAAATATATTTGTTTAAATATGATCAAATTGATCTTGGAGATCCAAATACATAATACATAAATTCATTCGTTTGATTTTAATTTTGTCAGTTAACTCGTATTATGCCCAACAGTGAACATAAAGTTGGTATGATTTAGTTTTTTTATTAGAATAGTTTCTTTCATATCCTGGAAAAATTGTGTTATTTTGTGCGACAAAAATTAATCAGCAATATGATAAGGAAAACCTATACATATTGTGCAATTTGCGGGGGATATAGCTCGACCATGTCAGCTGCTTGTTTAAGATGACTCCCAAGTCTGATTGTGAAAAATGGCACTTAAAGATATTCTCAAGTTTCTACCATAACAATATTTTGTCATTTTTTTAGCGGCATAAAGTAATGTGTTGCCTTGAAACTATTACCCATGTTTGCTGTTTATCTATCATACATCAATATGTTACAGAAATACCATAGTTCCACAGCGTTACTTAAAATGATAAAATCCAAAATACTTTCTTCCAGAATATGAATCTTTATGCCGAAATGGCTGGTCATCTTATTCCTGCTACCAGGACCAGTGATGGAAGCAAATATCAGGTACAAATTACAAATAATTTTTCTTGAAATTTGATTTTTTTAGTCCATTTGTGTGAAATAATCAAGAATGTCAATAATAAAGATACATAATTTTAATGCAATATGTATCCTTTTCATTATTATCCCTGAAATAATAATCCTTTGTCTTTGACTTAAATCAATACCAATCTGTCCATAAAACAAGCATGAATTGTCTCCTAAATGAATTAATCGGAATCCAAACATAAAACAATTTCTCTAAATAATTTTGTTTTGATCATGAAGCTAGCAGTGAACAAGAAGTTACTTTTAAATCTTTATTTTCATGTCAATAAAATTAGAGCTGTGTCCATAGTATACTATACGTATCACGATTTAAAAAAACATACACTCCGATAAGATACATGTCACGATACACAGGGTATTTTTAAGGAAAAAAGAACTTTGACAAACATCTTGAATTTTCAGCTTCAATAAGCAAATTAAAAGTGAGGGATAGGTATGATGATAGACATTATAATTATGACAATATTTGTGTCATCAGATTAAGTACTGCAATTTTAAGTGTAGCGATATATCATCACAAGTCTATTAAAAACTTTACTCTATTACATTAAATTGTCCAATGTGTTTTCAGATAAGTGTAACAGATGAGCATAAAAACCTTCCCTCCGGAAGCTACGATGTCAGGGTCTTTGATGAGGAAGGCTATGCACAGCTGAGAAAGGTTGGTCACAATAGTCAATGTACTGATGTAAATATTGACATAATGATTGTTGATATATTTATATTCAAAGAATTAAGAATGATAATAGCTGTACAAATGGATTCTAGAGAATGGCAGATTACTCAATAGCATATACTCAGCAAGTGACCAATCTTTATTTCTTTTGTTAAAGAAGGGCTGCATAACCTTTTTTAAATATATTTTTCAAAAGATATTGGTCAAATAACTATATAACATAAATATTAGGCCAAAACAGCAGCGATACACAGTTTCTCAATGAAGCTACAGCTAAGTAAACATTGCGTAACAAGGCGTCTGCTTGTCGCCGTCCAGCGACAAACCAAAACAAGGCTGAGAGGCCACGGGCAGGGGATACCGGAAGTGACGTGGCAGTAGGCGAAACGTTCGTCTGCTTATATGGAAAATGATAGGCGAAATCCGCAGTTCTGCCTTTTCAAAGCGATTAATAGTATGTTATATCATTGTGTTGCTGTCAACTGTCCTAGAATATCTCCTGATGAAGTCTCCGTAGACAAATTCCCATCATATTGATGGTTTCACGCCAAATTGACCCGTAGTGTTAGGTCAAACAGAGCAATGTGACAATCTACATCGAACTCACGTGTTCCGATCACTACACCGATTTTTTGCTTCGAGCTCGCATTTTCACTGAATGAACAGTTTGGCATGCAGAGAAAAGGGAGATTAGTAAAATATAAAACATAGCACAAAGTTTTGGGCTGATTTATAGTAATAATCCGAATATACAATGCTCACATTTAGATTTGAACGTTGTGTAAAAAGGTTGAATAAACAATGACATTGGTCTGCAGGTGTTACTTACTCTCTTTAGATCAGATACTCACTTATTACACAATTACTTTACTGTCTATCGTATTTCCTGTCTGTTTCCTAATTAGATGATATCAAATGATGACTATAGCAGGTAGGTTATATAATGCACAATCATCAACACCTGGCTATTTTATGACATCAGCTAATTAGGTAACATCAATAGCAATTGTATTCCTTAACATCCCTTTTTTCTCCGATTGGTAAATCATAACCTATTAACCTGAAATAAGGAATACCGTTTTTGCTCTATCTGATAATTATTTTGGATAAGGTTCATTTAATAAATCTTCATTCTGTTTGGCCATGTATCGAGTATTGATGTGGAAAATATCTCCTCTATGTACAAGAGTGAAAACATTAAGATTTTCAGTGAAATGCCCTATTAAAATAATGTTTTAAACAAGACATTAGTGATCATCCAATACATGTCTTTCATTGAGAATTGTAAATTGTCCATCACTAAATGAAATAACTAAGAAAAACGTATATATTTTTTATCCTGTTACAAAATGAAGTCAAGGCAATTCTAAAAAAATTGTTTAAATGTAAAAAAAAATAGTATTGTATAATTACATCCTTTCTGCTGTGCTACTAAAGTAATATTCAATAACAACCAACAACTGTGCACGAAGATAAAACAGTTCACACGGGAGCAATTGTTTACATATACATCCGGGTTCTCACGTGCAGTCTTATGACAACATTGCGCAAAGCGAGACCATCTAGGCCTACATGCTGTAGCATTATGCGCACAACTTCGTTTTTAATCAGGGTCTTACGTTTTCATCAATACAAATTGCCAGTTGAATAAATAAACTACCGATTTATTGAAGGTTTGAGATGTGTGGATGTTGTTTAGGGTGTTTAATCGACGGTTAAACATCGAGCTGTACTGTTAGCTTGTGTTGTTTTACATAACGAGGGCACACAGGGGGGTATCACATCGCCTACTAACACGTCACGAGGCAGTCACGCTTCAGTGCGTTTTATTCTGTTCGCCGGCCTAATTAGGCGGTGTTCTTTATACAGTCGTAATTAAGCCGTTTCTAGGTCGATTTCAGAAATTTAAAGTTGAGTCCATGTGAAATTGTTATCACTATTTCATGAATCCCGAAAGTTGCCATATAGCATTTCAGTCCCTCTTTAAGAAGCTTATAGGTTTGCCATTCAGAAAGGTTAATGTCAAAATAGCCAAACAAGAAAAAATTTGTGTCTGACAAGGTCACAATAGTCAGGAAAGATAATTTTGAGCTCATGAACTTAATTCAGTTGTTTTGAGATCCTACTATAGTTTTATTCATAAATGACCATCCAGGAACCTAAATCCATACATTTCAGTGGGTTTTTAAAATCACTGCTGCCATCCCTGAATACCAAAATCAATTGGGCTTTTGCACATTAATACTTTTCTGTATTTAACTGTAAAGATGTCAAAGAATACAGCATACTAAGAGTTCTGTATGTTTCCAGGCCCAGAGGAGTGGAGAAAGTGCTGACAGTGTGAAGCCTCTTGTATCTACAACCATCAGACACGGGGTATGTGCAGTTATCTCCCTTTGAACAACATTCTATAATGATTTATATTCTTTTACATTGGTTTCAATAAAGTATGTGCAGTTATCTCCCTTTTGAACACCATTCTGTAACGATTGATGGTAGAAAATCTTTCCTCTTTTAAATTGGTGTTAAAGGAGTCATTCACACCGTTCTAGTTCAGACATTAGATATGTGTATGAATATGATGCTATTTGACATATAATTCTGGTAATTGTTTAAGGTTTCAGCTTTTGTAATCCATCATGATATACTTATCTTTGAGTGAGAAATTGTAACATTCCTTGCCATAAAGAATTTACTTCCCTCAGTATTGAAATAATGGATTTGAGTATGACAGAATAATGAAAAAAACAACAACAAATTTTGCAGGCGTGTTAGAAATAGTTTCATTGAAGAAGTGTCCTTCCTAATGCTCATGAACATAGAACAAATAACCAAAATCTGAAAATCTTTTTAATGAAGTAGAAAAGTTTTCCAATAAATATTTTTAATTTTGTCAGTAAAAATTATCTTGGTATAAGGCAACATGTCACATGGTCTAGATTTCTCCCTGCAATGACTGCCCACCATGTAATACAAATGTATCAGTAAATGAATTGTGATGATGTTATATCTGTGTTGTGTTTTCTATCTAATCTCTTCTGTTGCAGGGAGTATGGAAGGGAGCGTACCTACAGACGGAGATGGTAGCTGCTCTGGTCGCTATACTTGTATGGTGGCTCGCCTACACCGCAAAAAGTAACCTTCAAGGATAAACTCATTCCATCATTGTATACACATGTCTCTCTCACTTTAGAAATAAAAATTTTATATTTAAATTTTAAACATTGGTGCTGTTTTCTCTTTTCCACGCTGAAGATGTTATACTAGTTTGTAGCTAAATGGATGGAATTATCATGAAAACTCCCTCTTGTTATCAGAATTATTTTTTTCTGAAATGCCCTGAAAAACAGCGTACGTTATCCTTATAATAATACCACTAGGCATATTTGTCGTGTATTGATGCGAGTAGGCTGGTTATCTTTCGTAGGAGTGATTTAGACCATATTGTCTGTGTCTATATATTCATATTCTCCCCTCTGTCATTACAGTAATTTATTTCCATGTTGTTTATTGCTGCTTCTGCAATATTTCACAGTTATGTCAAAATACTCCTGTGATAATTTCAACACAGAGATATGTCATCTTTGTTTTATCAAATGTCATCACATCATTGGGAAGTGACCAAAAGAAAGGGATTGTGACCTATTGTGATACTCATATGGACACTGTATGAACATAGAACATGACTGATATTGTTACCACTGCAAAGAATGCATATATTGGAATATAACTTGACCTACATGGAACTGAATGGAAGGTGAGAGTATGTTGGAAAAAACATTTATTATCATAGTTATACCAGTTCACACCTATTCAGACAAATTAAATTGTAATGTTATTTTCTATATCACGTGATGGGAAAAATACGGTTACAATCCTAGGACTTATTAGAACATATGACTTTTCACTATTTTCGTCAAAGAAAGGCGGTCAAACTACAGGCGGGGGTATGTGAGCTGCGCTCACTTTTGCCTTGTTTCATTTGAGACACTTAAAGCGGATTCAACGTTTAATGCTTTATTGAGATAAATTATTTTACCATTCCCACAGCATCATGTTTCATTTTTGAATACATGTATAGGGGGTGCGTTATTATCCCCCGCAACAACGAAGTTGCGGGGGGTATTAAAATGGGTTCCGTCCGTCCGTCCGTTACACTATGTGTCCGGCTCATAACTCGTAACAATTTTTTGAATATCTACATAAAAATTTATTCTTCATGACACACCTTCATATGATTATGTATCTCCATATCAAATTTGATCAATATTTGAGGATTAGTTTAGAAGTTGTGAGCCGGACGGGACTTGTAACAGATTTCTTACAAATTTACCACTTTTTCTCCAAAATCCTATTTTGAAAATATTTTTATAAAATTTGGCCTTTTTTGGCAAAAAATGAGGACACTGTTGGAAAACTGTTACAAGTCCTGTCCGGCTATTATTATTTATGATTTTATTTTTGTCAGTTTACTCAAATTATGCCCAACAGTGAACATAAAGTTGGTATCATTTTTTTTATTATTAGAACAGTTTCTATATATCCTGGAACAATTGTGTTATTTTAAAAATTAATCAGCAATATTATAAGCTGCTTGTTTTTGACCGGTCGTATACATGAAGTGTTGTCTATTCCGGATCCAAACCTTACTACAATATATGTTTTTTGCCGTTATCAAAACATCATTACGTTTGGGACAATCATGACACATACAACGAGGTTGTGAGTGGATCCTAAGTCTTTAAACACATTCGTACTAAAACCTTGTACATTTTCTTTTTAAGATACAAATTAAGGTTTATCATCACTTTTGTATAATGAATACTCATTCCATCAACAGCAATGAAAGTTACGACTCGGTGCATTCATGGTAGTTGATGATAATAATTAGGGTATTTAAATAGCTCCCTGAGCTATTGCCCTGCTTTTACCAAAGCAGCCGATAAGCGCTTGAAGGTCACCTCCAACACAACTTTTACCAGGTACCCAATTAATACTGCTGGCACATTTTGAATAAAATCTCTTCCCTAAGACGACACCGCAACATATTTAACTCATGTGCAGTCAGTATGGGACAGGGAATGACCCTTCAAACTCTCAGTTCATTCAGCAATGAGTCTGGTAACCCACCCATCCGGCGAGTCACGCAAGATGTTGCTGAACCACACTGATAGCAATCAACTGAGCTTCGCACAGGACTACATGCCACCACATTGATAATCACAATTAAGCAGAAACACGTACAAATGCGTGATGAAATAGAAAGTACATTAATAATCAAGACTATGTCATTTTGGTTGCTCACGGACCACGATTACCACGCCTGTGTCCCAGTTCATATTTCCAGTGTCTCTGTAAGGCGGTCCTTCTCCCTCGTTATAAGACTGGTTGTCCCAGATAAAGGGCTCAGCTCGACTGGGTCAGTCACAGTATCTCGACAAACACAGAATGGGGAACGTTTTGACCCGAGTGAGCTTGATAGATTTCAATGACAGAGCCTCTGTGTTAAAAACTATCACCATCTCCACACTGCTTTATGTAACATTCAGACTGATACGTTCAATTGTCTTATTTCGGCGCTGGTTCAAGTTTTACAATGATGTTCAAGGCGTCAAAAACTACTCCTGGATGTACGGCAATCTACATGTGGTATGTTTTTGTTGTGTGGTATGTCATAATTCAACGGATATGAATAGGCCCCGTCTTAAGATGAGCTCAGTGTGAACTATTAGGCATGTAACCCCCCATTCGGATAAACCATGATGCATTTCATAATAAAAGAAGATGCTGTGATAATTATGAAGCATTGTTAAGATGAAGAAACTAGAAACCAGTAATCCAGCTTAGTGAAATCTTCTGCCTTGTATATTTGTATACGGTTGGTTAAATATTAAAAGGTCTCTGATTGTTGTATGAGCAAAAGCCTCTACCGTAAAGATAATTCAAATGTAAGGGCTAAGCACCCTAGCTAGCTTTTATTGTATTTTAACCACGCGGTAAACTAGGATCTCTCGAAGGGACTATTCAAACTGTTTTTACTTGGTATACAAGCATTTTGGTTTATGTCTTATGTCAATGATTCCCTATTTAGTTCATTTTATACAATGTATTATGAACCAATAAGGGTGTATGTTTATCGAAGTCGATACAAGTACCCGTAGAGGTATGTAGTACATATGTAGAGACTATTGCATTTTAAAAAGTTAAAGTTCGATAGTATAAGATATATTTGATTTTGTTTTGGAGTCGCCAAACAACTAACACATGTTTTGAAAAGCAAAAGCATGATTCTCGGATACCCATATAGATTCCGGGTTGTATGTCCCAGATTTTGACCTATTGTGACCTTAACTAGGCCCCATATCTTTGCACGCTCTTATCGTTACAGCATGTTGATGTATAAAATGCATACATGCTCTTCATCGCTGCAAACGAATTTAATTCCACATGAAGTTTAAAGTATTTAATTTCATGCAAGTGCGTATTCCTGTTCTTAGCAAGACGTTTGAATTGGAGAATATATATTATATATAATTAGGATAGTATCACAATGCAGTAACTTGTGCGTTAAATCTAATGATAGTTATTTATGATTTAAACATATTTATTTCCATAAATGGATCCGGATTGGCAAACAAGCTGACGCTTATGTCAATGCCGCTCCGGGATACAAAATACATAAAATGTAATGATGAATGTACAATAAATCATATTACATGTCTGAAAGAATAATACACCAATCATTTCTAGTTGTCAAAATGTCATTTGAAACTATTTTGGATCAAATCTGCCACTTAAATTTATAAACATGTGCACGGAATTTATAAGTTCTTTGTTTACACTGTCTGAAGAGTTTTGATTTCCGAAAAGAACTGATTTTAGGTCAAATCCATTAGTGTAGAAATACATAGTTTGTCGTATATCGTTGAAAATAGGACATACGAAAAAGTAATGAATAGAGTCTTCATAATCATGGCCACAGGGACAGGATGTGGTTTCAGATATAAAGCGTTGGTATTTGTGTGCATTTAGATCACTGCATTCAAGTCGAAGACGACAATGAATGATTTGGCAAACTCTGCTTCCACTGTTTAGATCAAAATGGCAGTAGGTATTTTTATTATTTAGAAGTGCATTTTTGAATCTTGAAAGGGACTGTATTTCTCTCTGTTCAGAAGGCAATGAATTCCATAATGTAACAGTATTTGGAAGAAAAGACCGTGCATAATTCGCAGTTTTAGAGTTGATAGTTTGAAGATTCGTGTTATTGCCTAAATTATAATCAGAGACATCCGATAAACTAGGGGGTACAAGATTACTAAGATAACTCGGCGTTATGTTATTGATCATTTTATAAAACATCGTCATTTTTTATAGTTATAGTTATAGATAGTTATTTATCATTACCAAAGCCAATTATAAGTGAGTTGAAATTAACCATTATGCATACACATACGTAGATATGTAAATATGTACAGTGGAACACGGATATAGCGAACTCGGATATAGCGAACACTCGGATATAGCGAACAAATTTGTATATAGATATTCGGCGAATCTGCATATGAAGTGCAGAGACAGCTGTTCGGATACGACATCAAAAGTTTGTTCAGTCAGTCTTGCCGGTGTCCTAGATTTTGACCTCGTGTGACATGAGGACTATCCAATAGATTATTTTGTAAACGAAATTGCAGAGCCCAGTGGGTAGCTGTACTAGAAACGTGCACAGTTATAACGCGACGTAACGTCTTATCAATGATTTTGTAATATCATAATGACTCAACTATAAAATCAATGCAAACTCAAATTTTGACTTCACGTCTATGAAGGGACAGCAGCATTTCATTTTCAAATTTTCACTGATAATTGGACGTTAATGCTATATTTATAATTATTTTAATAGCGTCAAACTAATCGTGCATAGTCAGAGAACAAATTATAAAGATTCACATAAAATCCATTGGCAGCCATTTTTGTGTGAACACCTTTAAGAAAATGAAATCGCATGGCTGAATTTTACATTATATATTTTATCTATATCTGCTTCATTTAGTTTAAATAATTGTCTTTCAATTGAAACCATTTATTTTAATTTTCCTGACTTCACCTTATATTTCCCATAAAAACGTGCTACTGTCCCTTTAAACACTCACGGGCAAAAGAAACGATACCATATACAATGAAAGATATATAGTTTAAGCCACGATTGGTAATTACGCCGGAAACAGGGTTACTTCATGTCTTCAGCAGCAACCTGAACTAAGTTATGAATTTTAAAACAATATCTGGTCATGTTTTTAAACAATACGCCTTTCATAATTTGTCTGTTTAGGTCATCTGGCCTCTAAGGTCCGATGGTCTTGTGGCATGGTATAGTGTCCGGCGTAATTTTAGCTTTGGTGGCCCTGTGGTCCCTAATAAGGGTCACAGGGGCCACGCCCTTAAACCATATTTTAATCTTCTTCTCCAGAAGCATAAGGCCGAGAAAGCTGAAACTTTGTGTACAGATTCCTTGACTAGTGAGGATTATACATTGTAGCTTTTGTGACCCTGTGACCTCTACTAAGGGGGGAACCACATTGGCCATAACCTTAAGCAAAATCAAATGTAAAACCTGATGAGCTACAGAGCCAATGGCTCTATTTTTTAATATCATTTTAACCAGACGAGATAAGATGATAGTGAAAACTGGCTTCTTTGCTTGTTGTCTAACGTTATACAGTTAATATGCTTAAACAAAATGATTTCCATGATTTGTTATATTAATTCCATGAGTATATATATTGATCACATCTTCTGTTTATGCAATTTCACCATTTCATAACGTTTAAAGTTAAATTCCATACGTTATGGCCAAAAAGCATATTGAAAAAACACTTTTGGAAAGTTGGCATCGTTGCTTATGAGTGTACATTCCCACGATCACGGCTTGATTGACGCCCAAACAATTAAAATATTGATAGTTATTCCACAAACCAGAGGGCCATTAGCGAATAAACTGAAGTACAAAAGAAAGTACACACTCACAGATTTTCATATTATTTCATATTCATTTACAAAGTAGCATTTTTTTATGCTCTATACTAATGTTACGAACGGAAACAATGAAATTATATCGTCAAAACGCATCCGAGGCAAGTCAGTTCAGGTAAAAGTGATTTTTTTTAAAATCACGATTTTTTTCAATTTCTACATGACTTTGGGGCGCTAAAAGTATAAAAACCACTGAATTCTACCATTCACTACGAGTGTTCCGAAAAAAGCACGAGAAAATGACACGTTTAACAGCAGCAAAGCGAGAAAGAGTCGTTGGAAAGTCTGAAGTTGGAGTTTCAAACAGTCAAATTGCCAGAAGGTTTGGCTACACCAGACAAACGGTCATTCGACTCCTTCAACGTCATAACCAGACTGGCCAGACATCGGACCGTCCAAGAAGTGGAAGACCGAGGGTGACGACCCCCGCTGAAGACCGTTATCTGCATCTGCGCATTAGATTCGTCACAATGGCGTCAACGGCATCGACGGCGTTAGGATACCACATCAGCAGAAACACTGTCATGAGACGTCTTCGGGCTGCCGGTATTCGGGCTTACCGACCGTTCCTCGGAATGACCCTGACTCGCGAACATCGCCTGGACCGTCTACACTGGGCAAGGAGAGTGAGACGCTGGCAACGTCGTGATTGGGCGAAATTGATCTTCAGGGACGAAAGTCGATTCAACCTCTTCACAGCAGACGGCAGAGTGAGGATTTACAGGCGTAGAGGCGAGAGACAGGCTGCAGCGTGTGTCCAAGACGTGGTACCCTATGGCGGTGCCAGCGTCATGGTCTGGGGCGGGATCTGCGGCGACCAGAAGACCGATTTGGTGACAATTCGTCAGACCCTTACAGCCCAGAGATACAGGGATCAAGTGGTGCAGCCTGTATTTGTCCCCTTCATACAGAGGCAGCACCAAGGGATGATTTACCAACACGATAACGTCAGACCACAAACTGCCAGGATCACCATGGACTTCCTCAACCAACAAAACATCCAGGTTTTGCCTTGGCCATCACGCTCCCCTGATTTATCCCCCATCGAGCATCTTTGGGACCATTTAGGAAGACGACTTAGACGTCGCCCAGAGCAACCAGTCAACCTACAACAGCTGGAACAGGCACTACATGAACAGTGGCAACGTATCCCTAATAACGTCATCCGACGTCTGACTTTCTCAATGAGGAAACGTGTCTTTGCTTGCATTAACAGTAATGGAGTCACACCCGATACTAACTCCTCATTTATGGACATCAGACCACGGAATGTTGCAGAAACAATGAGTGCAAATTTCAAATTATACCCCTAGTGGACACTATGAGAAGTAGAGAAGTGGTGTGTGAAGTGAGAAGTAAATACCGGTCCTTGCCATGTTTGAAAATGGTTCACTATTAATATTATACCTTTGAAATGCTGGAAATTTTGTCTTGTTGTCTTTTATTAACAAATTACTTGGGTGTGTACTTTCTTTTGTACTTCAGTTTATGTCTTACATATGAAATAATACATTATATCAAGGTATACAAATCAGGACATTATTCGATAACAAAATGTTATGATAATGATAATATACAACGAAAATGATCATGATGATACAGATCACAGGAACTTGAGTCTTCTGTCTGTCTATGGTCGGAGTACCTTCTCTGTTCACTTGTGCATAGTGTCGCAGTTCTTCCTGAACATCTCACATCCTATAGTAGATGGGACCTTAAACTTTTTTCAAATCAAATACGCCAATACAACAATTATCGATAGTTTTAAATAAAGATATACACAGTCAAATTCACAAGTTCAATTAACAAGGATACTATTTATATAACCTATCAAATATATCATTTTGACTATCTCAATCAGTTACCAACATAACGTTTGATTGATTGACGTGCGGTCCGATAATAATTACGACTTTAAAGGGGCAGTAGCACGTTTTTAGGGAGAACATAAGGTGATGTCAGGAAAATGAAAATTAATGATTCCAATTGAAAGACAATGTATTTAAACTAAATGGAGCAGTAATGATTCAAATGTATAACGTAAAGTTAAGCTATGCGATTCCTTTTTCTTACACAAAATGAATTAAATGTGTTCACACAAAATGGCCGCCAATGAATTTTATGTCAATCGTCATACCTTGTCCTCTGACTATTGATGATTGGCTTGTGTAATGAAATTTTTGACACTGTCAAAATAATACATTTAACATTAACTTACAATTATCAGTGAAAATCCTAAAATATAAAATTACCAATAACGTGCTACTGCCCCTTTAAACCTTCCAATAGTCACTATACAACGTTGATTAAAAGACACTGTTTGGCAATATGTGACCCCCAACTCATGGTGTGGCTCTTTATACTTTTTGTATCGATTGATTGACTAATCAAGGTTTTATTTTCAGTTTCCGAGAGATTTCGAAGTGCGATCAGTACAAGAGGTTGAATGGATGAAAAAATACCCCAAATATTACCGTCTGTGGTTTGGACCCTTGAACCCCGTTATAAGGGTCTATCACCCTGATACCATCAAACCTGTCGTCAAAACAGCAGGTAAATTCTTTGAAAAAGATTTTCAAAATTGAAATACAAGAAGGCTAGGCTTGAAAAAAAACCATATATTGTAAAACATAATCATGATAATGATAAGTAATGGAGTAAATGACCCGAATATTGTTTTATTCAGAAGATTTAGAGTTCATTGCCGTAGGCTGTTTTCTGAAAGATATCATTGAAGGAATAAATTACATACAGAATATTTTTCTATTTTTCAGCAATGTATCTTCCTCATGTCATTATATTTCTCTTTGCTTATATTTTCATAATATTTTGTTGTATAGTTACTCTGAACTTGATGAATGTGATTCCGTTCTTGGACCTCTTTGGCCCTGTTCGTAGTCTTAGCCTTTATGATATTGTAGATAATGATGTCAGATATATTCGACTATTTACTATGCAGTTAATATGATATAACTTTCAAGAGAATAATGTTGATATGACCTGTTGCTACTTTACAGTAATTAACTTTCATAAATAAGGGAGCGCATGCATAGCATATTTCTGTCAAATTCAAACCTTATAAATTGTTATTGACGTAACAAACCAAGGTCATTTGAAACGTTTGGTTGCTTCACTCGCGGAAATAGCGAAATCTGAAGGGGTTATGTATCCATAAGATCATCGCCCTACAAACATTCTGGCAAAACAATCGCACGATTAGTTCTCTATTTTGAACGTAACATATTTTTCTTAAATGTTTGATTTTTGAAATCGTAAATAATGTTATTTTTAAGCGTAGGTTCATCAGTTTGTTTCCAAGCAGTCCAACCATTATTGTAAAGTCCAAAACGGATTAAACTAAACACGTTAATATTAATTTCTCAAGATGCTTGAAGTTGTACATTTAAAAGAGGATGGTTTTGAATGATCAAACAATAATTTTTTTCTATCGCAGAACCCAAGCCGACAGGTCCAGGAGCAACGTATGGAGCTCTAATACCCTGGCTGGGGGAGGGTCTGCTTGTAGCGGGGGGCCAACGGTGGGCCAGGTCACGTCGTCTCCTCACTCCCGCCTTCCACTTCGAGATACTCAAACCATATGTGGACGTCACCAATAGGGCGCTCGACGTCATGTTTGTAAGACTTTGATATATCACAAACTTTTTAAATATAAGGTACCTTTAAGTGTATTTTGCAAGGTTTGAATCCCCACTCCCTTCATACAAGAATGAATGAATGTTTTTCATCAGGGTTGGTCATTAATTTTTTAATTATTGAGAAAACATGCATGCCAAATCTATGCCAAATTTTTCGTGGTCAGAAGACAACAATTCCGATACAAGAATGCATATATCTGATAACAAACAATATTTATGTTTTTCATCAGGGTTGAACAAAAAATTATTATTGATTAAACATGCTTGTCAAATCTAAAATCCCTTCGTTGAAATTACCTACTATTAACTCGACATGACAGAGCAAGATAGACGAGCACGTCAAGGCTGGAACCAGTTTCGACCTCTTCAACATGGTTGCTCTGTTCTCCTTCGACACCCTGCTGCAGTGCGCCATGTCTGTCAACGAAAACATTCAGCTTCAGGGGTTAGTAAATTTATTACATTTTATTTTCCCAATCTATGTAATCAACGTATATATTTGCTGAAATAGAGAAGAAGTTCTATGGGTTTCTTAAGGGGCGGGGCAATACGCAGTGGTTAGCGCGTTCGGCCAAGGATGAAGAGGTCTTGGTTTCACATCCCTCTAGGGGCTCGGCAGTTGAGAACTGTTCAGTAAGGTTAGCGTGCAATGCTTCACTGAATTTCAGCGCAGTACCACCCTTGGTTGGCTAGTCCCAGTCGGTGCTAGCAGGTTTCGCTGTAATGCAAATTTCGGGCTTTCTCCTTGCAATGATAGGCCTACTACTAGCCGTGGTAGCAAGTAATATTGGCATGATTTGAGTGTGGAAATAATTTTTTTTAACTTAGCTATTCAGAACTGATGTACATAACTATCTGCCTATACCCCATTTGGACATGTTTACTTTCAATGTGAAATGTCAAGGTCACGAGATAAAAAATCCTTGTAAACTCGATAACTTAAAAAGTGTTTGTGCTTTGAAGCTTTAACTTGGTATATATAAACGTTGGAGAAGTACAGAAAGTTGAAACGGTTTCCGCTACAATCCATCAAGGTCACAGCAAGGTCGCGACATACGCATGGTTTAGTGATAATGCTTTATTTTAACCATCAACACTTTTAATCATTACATGATTGTTTTACCAAATGAAAAGTGTTCATTCATCAACTGTGTGACCTTAATTGACAACGGTCAAGGTCACGAGATATAAGTTATTGCAATGTACACAATATTTTTGAGTATTGCTACATGTGTTACTCTTTACACCTATGGGGAATTATTTAGCCATGTTTACATTCAAGGTCATAGGTCAAGGTCACGAGTTATAAAATCACTTAAAATGCCTTGTTCACTCGATAACTTGAAAAGTTATTGTGCTGTGAAGCTCTAGTTTGGTATGTATCATTTTTGGGGTAGTACACAATTTTGAAATGTTTCTGTTACAATTCATCAAAGGTCAAGGTCACATCTTTTGATAATTATAAATTGTTATTCCCAATGAAAAGTGATCACTGATTATTGACCTTCAAGATCACCAGATAAGAGTTCGATTTTGAAAAAGAAATTGATTTTTAGTTTTAAAAATAACGATTTTAATCTCCCCGGGAGCTCTTTTAACATGTTCACATTTAAGATCAAAGTTCCAGATCAATTGTTTTGTTATATACATTGTATTTGTAGCAAATGCCCGTTTTACTGAGGTGTTGAAGAAGGCGGAACAGGGGAAGGCGAAACCCTCAGTTCGGGACTGCTCTGCTTTTGCGGTGTTCTGCAAACGCTAATCTAAATTTAGTTATAAAAAATAGCACGAGGTCTACTATTAAATTGTGTACATGGACATTGTTCTTATGATATATTGGATTATTTTCAGATATGGTCATCCCTATGTGAAGGCAGTGAATGAAATTTTGGATCTTCTTGTGGAAAAGGCAAGGTAAAGATTAATTTATTCACATTTAATTGATCTTTTCGAGCATTCTCTCCAACCAGAGGTATGCCTATTCATCTTGATTCAAAGTTTCAGTAAATGAAAACACTTCCCGTAAGGAAAGGATGTTGACATTGACGCCCTTACCATTATACAGTAGCATAAACGATAACCTTTGAATCACATCACTGATTCCACAACAATTTTTGATTGCCTCCAATCAGGCTTCTCCCATTCCAGCCCACAAACTTGGCTTATGAAATCAGAGGTTGGATTAGTATTTTTGGAGCTATCTGTTATGGGAGAGAATGCTTAATGAGCAAACCACAGTGTTTTAACTATATTTTTGTCTCGACATCGTCTCCTTCTCTGCAAGATGCTATCTATCCTATGCTCACCATCTTTTGGAAACACCTTTAACTATTTCTTACATAATAAGGAAACATTGTATACCAGATATCCGCCTCATCGTTTCGACTTCATCTACTACCGATCAGCCAACGGCAAGTTGTTCAAGAAAAACTGCGACTATGTACACGAGTGGGCGGAGAAGATCATCAGCAAGAGACAAGAGACACTGGTGAGAGCACCTGCTTGATATACATAATACATAGAGATTATTACCCGAGGAAGTGTATTTGACTTTTACTAAACGAGTGTGAATTTTGTATTAACTGAGCAAGAGCAAGGGTTATACACAAATGTGCACGAGTTTTGTTAAAGTCATATGACACACTTTCGAGTGTAATAATTTCTTTATTACCGATTCTTTTCATTTTCTACAATCTTAGAAATCCAAGAAAGGGACCAGTCGGCTACAGTGACTCCATGACCAATGGTTTTATGACGTCACAGACGTATCTATACGGCTAGTCGCGCCACAACAAAAGTTGCTTGGCAAATCGGATATGTGCACGTGTGCTCATATTGAAAATATGTCACTAATTATTTAAAACCATATGGGTAATAAATCTAGATAAGAACCAATACCATGATGACAACCATTGGATTTGCAAAGGGATTATGGATGATTCAAATGTACACAAACTTCAAATCGAGATATCCTCTCGAGAATGGTTGATAAACATTGATGCCAGTAAAATGAACTCTTTGAGTGCTATTCTAAATTGATTGTATGAAGAAACACAAATGAATTTTTTTGTCTGAACAACATATTATTTTCTCAGTAGCGGCGTCACGGTATAGATCCTGATATCGTTAAACGCTACCAAGAAAATCAGAAGTTGTTCATCCATAGAAATTCCTTTGTCTTTCCTTATATACTCAACTTTTAGAATAACACCCTTTCGTCAGAAACGATCATAGGCCCAACATGATTATGTCTCTCGGCAGATATTACATAGAGAGTGTGATACCATTTCTGTTAAAGGACATACGTAGTGACGTTTTGACCATCTTCCTTTTACATTGGATGTCCCTTAAGGACTCACTGATTAATTTATGTTAATAATTTTCATCCATGACCCCCCAGGAGAGGGAGGGACCCCCCAAGTCTCGCTACCTGGACTTCCTGGATATCCTGCTGAGTGCTCGAGACGCGGAAGGGAAGGGACTGACTCCTCTCGAGATCAGGAATGAAGTGGACACGTTCCTCTTTGAGGGTGAGTGGAAATAGATCCGATATCTTGGATTCAACAAATCATACAACATCTTCATGGGGTCGGTATTGAAGTTTAAACTATCTTATAAAGCTGTTAAATAAAAATACTTATTCCGGCGACTATAGGACTAAGACTTTTCTCGAGATCAGGAGTGAAGTGGACACATTCCTCTTTGAGTTTGAGGTTGAGTGTATAATGCTCCGACATGTAATCTATCTTTCATTAGATTACATGAAAGATATAAAAACCAGGGTTACTATGTCATATTTTGAGAGATCATATTTGCATCGAACCAGGTTCGTAAGACTTGTGAGAGTCAACTGCATTTTACATTATTGAGAATACTCAATCTCAAAATCGCACGATTCCAGGCCACGACACGACGACGAGTGGAATGTCCTGGACGATCCACACTCTGGCCTCCAGACCGGACATACAAACTCGTGTCCAGGAGGAACTGGACACTGTCCTTGCTGACCGGGAGTCTAAACATATCACGTGGTAGGTCAGCTGAAGTGCTCCTCTTTATGTAAAACTAATCAGTTCAAAGTAACGTTATGTCGAACAATAGCAATGTCTTGTCACAATGCTATAATGTTTGTATTTTATCGTTTAAGGCAATATGCTAACCAATAAGCTGCAACTATCAAAGATTAAAAAAGTGGAAAAATTACATTTCGACCCTAACTAATTCTTTCATTGTACAGACTTTAAGTTCTGTTGATAAATGAGATTTCTCTCAAGTTTGTAACACATTATTTTAAATTTATTTAATTCAATAGAAAAAAAATAGAATCATTCATAACCCAACAAATGTCAAATACAGTTTACTCTCTCTGTTAAAGGGACGACATCTCAAAGCTTGAGTATCTGAACCTCTGTGTAAAGGAAGGGAATCGCTTCCACTCGCCTGTCCCAAACATCAGCAGATATCTAACAAAACCAATGGTGATTGACGGCAAGGAGTTCCCAGCAGGAACTGCCGTTAGTCTGGCTATCTGGAGTCTCCATCACAATCCAGATGTGTGGGAAAATCCAGACAAATATGATCCAGATCGGTTTTTGCCTGACAATATGCGGGATAAAGATCATTATGCTTACATCCCCTTCTCAGCCGGACCAAGGTTAGTTTATATTGACAGAAATTTGAACATCTTTTACAATATATTTGTAAGGATCTTTATGAATGTTCTCAATGTGCTCAATAGCAAACTTCAAGATTGTAAGGGGTCATTTTTCATTCAATATGCAAAATGACCCATGGCCCCTTCGTTTACCACCTTTGTAAAACATTTTGGCTTTTATATATTTCTCGCATTTCTCTTTTTTCTAACGTTACTTAGGGAAACAAACGTGTATATGCAATACTGTAAGTGTTACTGTTTCCATATCAAAAGAATTAGATATAAAGAACCACATTATATTAACAATGAATTGAATATGAACAACATGTTTATATGTATGTACATTGAAATACATCGATAATGCACAGCGTAATATCGATTTAGAATATTCAATTGAATTAATTTCTTTTAGGTTTAGATTAAACTAACTTCCCTCATGCAATTGAAGAACACCCTAATTTGAAAACATATCTCAACTGATATACATTTTACATATGATGTGTTGATCTTTTCAGGAATTGCATTGGCCAACATTTTGCACTGAATGAAGAGAAGGTTACAATAGGGAGAATCTTTGAAAGGTAGGACGTCAATTGCCTGGCTCTAGTTTCACACCTGTGAACATCAATCAAGTATTTAGTAAATACATTCTGAATAGAGACCTTTATCCTGAGTAGTAGTTTTCGCTTGGAACTTATACTTGGCAATGATAATTTATGTATATATGAATAATTTTGAAACCATAAGTATTATTTGATGTCCCCATTTACCATCTGATAAAGTTTTAATGATAAATACCTAACTCTAACTTATTTTGTCCAGTTTATTTAAATGAAGCTTTTAATAGATAATGATCTTTTTTTCTAAAAGATATCACCTTGAACCTGACCCAAGCAGAAAAGTTGCCCGGAAGATGGCAGCAGTGATGAAATCCACTGAGGGATTGTGGGTGTTTGCCAAACATAGGCATTAGGTGTTGGGAAGAAAGAACTTTAATTCAGTTCTGTAGGTTCTCGACACACATGAATCAACAATGATTTTACAGTTCACATGGCATTAAGCAGAACTTTTAATTCATACCCGATGGCTGTCATTGTCAAGAGCCAAATCAACAAATATTGACATGAAAAGTTTAATCATTGTTTGTGTTTTTATTTCATATAGAAAAACTAGTTTATTTTACATATACATTTTATTAAGGTACTGGACTTAATTTTTTCGTCCGCTATTTCACACCTCACAAATAACGTAAACGCTATTGGTTTCTTTCCATTTAATGCTGCATCTATGTAAATGGTATTGTATTGATTCTAAGTATGCATGGATGTCTCCTTAGTTTCTACATGCGCTCTCTATATGCGATAGCCAAGAAAAAAGAAACTCCTCCAGATTTTCAATTGGTTCCATATGATCAATATCATATCAATATTGCAATTATAGAGATGTGAAAAAGATTTTATGAGAGGCAATGTTTGTTATTCGAATAAAAAAGTGCAAAATCATTGTTCAATGATCAATTAACAAACTAACAAAATATAAAAAGGTTAAAATATAACTATATCAAATATACTATATTATATATATATATAAATTATTTTGAATATTATACTTTAATGATTTATGAATGTGGAATAGCTGTATCATGTATGTATACTCCTATTGGCAAGGAATCCATTTTGTGTTGATTGTTCTAAGCCATAACAGCTTTCCGTCTGGTTTGGTTCGTCGACACCACTCTGGTTAGCCATGATATGGTCAACCAACCTTGATAAATCCGTTCATAACCACAAAAGTTATTTTTTACTTTTTTTAATTTCCATGTTCCCTGTCTGTGATCTGGAATCTACAAATGCAATACATTGTGTATTTGGAAGTGTATAATTCTTCTTGATTGAGCACATATGTGATTTAAGGCAACGTTTTTTTCCCAAATATTAATTTATTCTTCAATTTCTTCAAGTTTGAATTTTACCTTTAATCCATTTGCTGTAAATTAGGAATGTACGCCTTTCAAATGATATATGGTATATTTGTAAATATCATTTTGCTCAATTGATGTTTTTTGTTGCTGAATTGTTGATGATATTCCAATTTAATGACCCAAAGTTTATTGTTTGTAGATTTCTTTAATAAATTATTGCAAACTTTTGTTGATATTACAGCTGTTTTAACAAGAGGTTAACCTGTATTTATTATTAGGATACATATATTTATCAAAACCATGTAAAGGTATTCAATATGACTGATAATATTTCTTTCTTATAAACAAAAAAACCCCGGATTGCTACATGACTTACGCTTTTCTCATAACATAGGCTGCATTTGCGTATTTGGCAATGACAAAAACGACCCATTAGAGTAAAAAGGTAACACCAAAAACATTTATAATTACATTGACCAATAATATGAAAGGATGGTAAACAGAGGCGGCCGTAAAGTATCAAACAACCCGAACTGGGACCTGTGTCAAAGGATGACATATGGTCTCCATCAGCGCTGTCGTAATGGCTCAGTAGTCAGAGCGTAGGGTTTACCATTCGGGAGTGTGAACTCGGGGGGTTCAGGTCCGCATATACCAAAACATTTGCAGTGGAAAGAATGGATTTGTGTTATGTTTCAAAAATGATAGTCAGTTGACACTTTGACTATAACAAAACATTATCAATTATCAATAGTTGGAAAATAATTATTTTAAGAGGGATATATATATATAGAGAGAGAGAATTGTTTATTAAAGTGTCATCAGTCATACAGACAGACATTCACATGGAAAATAACATATTTCAAAGTATAACATACAGTCAAATGTGACCTATGAGACACTATAGACAATATGATCAATATTAAAATATGCATTGTAAACGTAATACATACATACGTATACACATAGAATACATATAGAATAATAAAATCCTGCCTTGCAGGGCGATTATGTTGATAGAAACCTGCATCAGAGGGACATTACTCGAATAATTCCCTTGCCATGTGAGTTAATAAATATAAAGACTTCATAGAACAATGGAGTGACGTCACTAAAGGTTTATGAGTCTGTAAATAGACATTTAGCGGATTAGTTTCATGAATACTGATTTTTTTCAGTAATGGGAATTATAATTTACAGATTTGGTGACCGTGTGACCCCTCGTCAGAGTCCCAAAGTTCTCACCCTAAAATCCAATTAATGTGAAGAAGTTAAAAGTTCTAGAGAGCTGAAATCTTCTATAGGGTGTTTTTCAACTTCATCAAAACCATCTATCCTTTTATCTAAAGTGTTACCTGTTAAGAAAGATGAATATCTTTTGGAAAAGAAGAATTATTTAACAGTTTTAACAAAGGAAAATTCATTCAAATACACTTTCACTACCTTCAATAGAATCCTGGTTTTTCGTCATCACACCCTTGTTGAGTATTACTGAAAAAGGAAAGACAATACATGTATTGCTTTTTCTTTTTGTGAAGTGAACTGATCATATCGTAAGTACCTGCATTCAAATGAAGGTCACTGATTACAACAGTATGAACCTTTGAATATCGAATTTTGGGCAAGGACAATTAGGTAAATGGTGCCATATTGTTTCAGTATTTACTGTACTCACTACTTTGAATTAAAAACAATTGAATAATTTACTGATGGAACCCAAAAAGACCAATGAGTAGTCACAAATCGTGTGATAATGACGAAATTAAAACAATATTTTGGTTCCTTATTAGGCTTGAAAGGATGTTTTGATCTGTGAACGTCAACTTGATAAAAATTTACCTCTGAGACAGTTTATCACCAACACCGTGTACAAGAGCAAACGTTATTTTTGGTAAAAAACTCAGTAGCATTTCAGTCGTTATTTATTCTGATGTCAACATGACACTTTTTTTTCTTTTGAGAAAATGGTCACAGATTTAAATTATGTTTATGTTTGATTTAGTCATATTATCCAGCACTCGGAACTAATATTTTAGTCTAAATGTAGGGGATACTCAATTTTTGACTGAGTGTGTACTACATGAAGTTTTGTCATTTGCAATTTATACATTACCCTGGGTAATATATATTTATTGTTTTAACCATTCACATAAAATATGATGAGGCATAGGTAGATCAAACTTGTGGTTGGATCTTTTAGTGTTCAAGCACATTTTTACCAAAACCTTTATCCATTTCTTAAATTTTAAGAAACAAAAACATATATGTCATATCTTTTAAAAATCGAATACTCATTCCAACACAAAAATGATAATCAAGACAACATCATTTGGACTCAGGGACAAAGCTTAACACACACTTTATACCTGCAGTCCCTATTGTAAGGCGGTCTCGTTATAAGGCGGGTTGTCCCAGATAAAGGGCTCAGCTCGACTGGGTCAGTCACAGTATCTCGACAAACACAGAATGGGGAACGTTTTGACTCGAGTGAACTTGTTAGATTTCAATGACAGAGCCTCTGTGTTAAAAACTATCACCATCTCCACACTGCTTTATGTAACATTCAGAGTGATACGTTCAATTGTCTTATTTCGGCGCTGGTTCAAGTTTTACAATGAGGTTCAAGGCGTCAAAAACTACTCCTGGATGTACGGCAATCTACATGTGGTATGTTTTTGTTTTCTTGTTGAGTCTTATGTCATAAATAATGGGCTGGCCTTTTTGAACAATTATGATTGCTCAATTATTTCCTCAAAACAAGTATGAAGATGTTTAGCTCAGTGTGAGATATTTAGCCTGTAATGCTCACTCTGATAACCTCAGTACATCCTAATAAATTAGATGCTTTGTAATTATTCAAGCATAGTTTTTATGAAGACATAGTTTGAAACCAGCAATCCATCTCAGTGAAACCCTCTTCATTCTATAATATATATATATATATATATATAACAAACCATACATATATATATATATATATATATATATATATATGTGTGTGTGTATGGTTTGTTGATAATGTATTATACTGTGATGTTGTTTGAACAGTAGCTTCTATCATGAAGACCATTTTAGCAAGAAATAAAAGGGCTAACCGACCTTAGCCTTTACTGTATTTTCAAGTAAAACGTTGGCTAGGGTCTCTCGAAAGTGACTATTATAATTAGTTAACTTCGCATACAAGCTTTGAGGGGTTTGGCAAAGTAGCCCCTATCATGAAGCGTATCCCTATGAAGTCAAATGTTACTACATGTATATACTTATATAGCAATGAAATAGGTGAAATAAGTACCCGTAGAAGAATGAAATGAGTCTGTAGATAATATCGCATTTTATTTACAACGGCAACAGTTTGACATTATAAGATACATGTATATTTGATTTGATTTGGAGTCACCAAACTACTTATAATGTTTTGAATAACAAACGCCAGGTAATCAGGCACGTGTATAGACCACGAGATGTAGGTCCCAGATTTTGACCTATGATGACCTTAGATACTAGATAGACCCATGTCTATTTGCACTTATCGTTACAGTGTGTTGTACAAACTGCATGAATGCATAATGCTCTTCAACTCTACACACGTTGGTAGAATAACTATCTATTGATATTGTAAGAACGACGAGCTTAACAAAACACCCCAAATTATCTATTGAGCTAACTACAATGTAAAGAGATAAAAGTAAATATTCACAATGAATTAAATTGAAAACTCAAATTATTTCATTCCATGTCTCATATTCCCGTTCTTAGCAAGATGTTGGAATTGTAGTATGCTTATAATATTTAAAATAAAAGTAAGAAGCATTCTACGAAGCTAGATATTCTATATAATATTTCGAATTTCAGTGATACATTATTATTGACTGTTAAACTTATACAATACTCCCATGTACGATAACGCTATGACAAATATAATACAACCTTTTGTTTTCCTTTCCTGTCTGAAATTTAATTGGCATATTGCAATGCACAACTTTCATTTCGAATTGTAACAGTAGATAAATTATCATATGAACGCTCATACACAATAAAAAACATACATATAAATAACGTTCTCATTTTCAACAGTCAACACATAATAACTGTGAATATTATTACACGTTTGAGTGTTTGAAACTGGCGCGAATAAGGACTTTTAGAGAAAGATTTTAGTAGAAAGTGCAACGACAATAACTAGTTAGTCAAAATCATCTTATTATTAGTTTCTTGTCAATTATTAGAACAAGAACTAAAAACAGTCAAGTTTGGGTAGGTAGTCAAATTGATTTCCCATGTTAGATGTATTGAATTGTATATTATTGCCATGGTAAAAATGATGAGTTGTACATGTATGTTGAGAGAGATGCATTGTATCAAATTGACATGTTGAATGCCATGGTATAGTGATATTGTATCTTATTACGTGAGCGTAGTTTTCCGGCAGTCACGCGACAGACGACAGAAAGTGATATTGACTCGACCCCCGTGACCCCAAGTCCGACCAAAAGTGATATTGACTTGAGTTCTTCGTCCTCGGTCAATATTGTTTTCCTCGGGTCTATAAAGACAGGTATTGACCTCATCACCAGTCTATAATTGTATAGTATTATGATTAGGATAGAATTAACCTGCAGTAACTTGTGGTTGAATCTAATGATAGTTATTTATCATTTTCAGAACCAAGTATAAGTGAGCTGAAAGTAACCATTATGCATTCTCATACATATATAAATATATAAAACTATTCGGTGAAGTTTCATATGATTTTCAAATGCCGAGACAACCAACCGTGTACGATTCATAGGTTAGCTCCGGAAGCTATACTGGTATCCTAGATTTTGACCTATTTTGACTACAGGATTACTCAATTTGTTTTGTAAATCCAAACTCCAATGCACAGTGCGGCTATTATATTACGGTGTAGAGTAATAAGGTAATGTGGCGTCTTATCAATAATTTTGTAATATCAACATGACTCAACTAAGTTTATGCAAAGGCAACTTTGGACTTTAAATCTTCAAAAGTGACGAAAATTCTTACCCAAGTTAGCAATGATATGCAGGGTTCTAAAGTTTTTATAATGGTCATGGGAATTCAAGTTTTTTTATAAATAACTCTCATTTTGATTGGTTGACGGAACTTTTTCTAACCCATTCATGATAGCTTAGATCTTATATATCAGTTGAGAGATATAGTTGAACTATCATAAACCTTAATTTTGAAAGTCACAGGTTACTTCATCATATTAAATAGGAAATCAAACCTTACTGAAGTTTTATTTGCCGTAAATACAATATTAAATCTCGCTGATGCTCGGAGTTAATCACAATATTTAACTCAAAACAGATAATCTGTAATTCCTTGTAAAACCTCGTTGATTATTCTATATTATCATGTTCATAAATGACATAGAGTCTTTGAGTCTATTGTCTGTTTATTGTCTGATTACCTTCTCAGATCACTTAGAATAGAATGAAAAAATGTTGTTAAAAACTTACTTACTTAGTGAAGATGGTGATTTAAGGAGCGTATTCAGCGGAGCTGTTTCGCACTCTGACTTAAACATCTTGCAGTTTGCCCCCTTATATATAGTAGATGAAATATTTAACTGGTTATACACCAATACATCCATTTAACTACTGTTTTCAATGAAAACAACTTATAATATTCACGAAAGTCAAATTCTCACGTCCAATTCATATACCCTGTCAAACATTATCAACTCGCAATTTCAGTAAGTTACCAAAATAATTGATTGATTGACGCGGTTTGGTTTTCGATACTAATTCTTTAAACCTTCCTGTTGTCCCCATACAACGTCGATAAGGTTTAACGTGATACCATTCTGCAACTGTCGATACGTCTCAATCAAATGATTGTTTTAAAGTTTTGCATATGTGACCCCACAACTCATTTTATGGCTCTTTAACATTTTTATTGATTGACTGACTAAACAAGATTTTATTTTCAGTTTCCGAGAGATTTCGAAGTGCGATCAGTACAAGAGGTGGAATGGATGAAAAAATACCCCAAATACTACCGTCTGTGGTTTGGACCATTGAACCCTGTAATAAGGGTCTATCATCCTGATACCATCAAACCTGTCGTCAAAACAGCAGGTAGATTCATTAAGTTAATTTTCAAGATTGAAATAAAAGATGGCGGCACTTGAAAACATCCTAATATTGAGAAAAGTATGTGGAATCTGACCCGGGGATGATCTTTTTCGGAAAGCTAACAGTAGGTTGTTTTCTTAAAGTGACAGGTATCATTTAATGATTTGATTATATACAAAATATTTTTCTTTTTTGAGTGATGTTATTTCCTCATGTCATTATGTTTCTCTTTGCTTTTATTTTATAACATATCATTGGATAGAGTTACTCTGAACTTGATGAATGAGAGGACGGGATATGTATATCTTCTAGCGTAGGTTCATCAGTTTGTTTCAGTTGCATACCAACTATTATTGTAAGGTGCAGAAGGGTTCAATACTAACACTATATTTTATTTTTAGCATATTTGAAGATGTATTATTTCGTGTGGGTGGTTTGAAAATGATCTCAAAAAAATTATTTAGATTTTCTTTTTTCCTCAGAACCCAAGCCGACAGGTCCAGGAGCAACGTATGGAGCTCTGATACCCTGGCTGGGGGAGGGTCTGCTTGTAGCGGGGGGCCAACGGTGGGCCAGGTCACGTCGTCTCCTCACTCCAGCCTTCCACTTCGAAATACTCAAACCATATGTGGACGTCACCAATAGGGCGCTCGACGTCATGTTTGTAAGAATCTGCTACATTGGAACGTTTTAGTGCCTTTTAGTGTATTTGCAACTTGCAAATACTAGTCCATTTGTGGTCCATAATGGTTTGATTCTATTGATCATTTTTCGTGGTCAGAAGACAACAACCCCCATACAAGAATGCATATATCTAAATTTATGTTTTTCATCAGGGTTGAACAAAAAAATAATTATTGAGAAAACATACATGCCAAATCTTAAACCCCTTCGTTGAAGTCAACTACTATTAACTCGATATGACAGAGCAAGATAGACGAGCACGTCAAGGCTGGAACCAGTTTCGACCTCTTCAACATGGTTGCTCTGTTCTCCTTTGATACCCTGCTGCAGTGCGCCATGTCTGTCAACGAAAACATTCAGCTTCAGGGGTTAGTAAATCTATTCGTTGATACGTCTAACGTACATCAAAGCTGAAATATAGAATTTCTGTGGTTTTACAACGTTTTATTGCAAGATTGCGATATTTCGTAGATGCTAACACCGTTATATAGCTAGTGATACCTGACATGTTTTGAGAGCGAATATTAACATACATTGAATTAAGTTGTACAATTGTGTAGCTAAAGTAAAGAACAATGAAAACAATATTTACAGTATGTACATGCTGTACATGATTGACAGTTGTTTCAGTTCGCTTTTTGATCACACCAACTTCTAAAACCCCCTCAAAGTTGTTATATATATGCTGGTTTAACAGAATGTTTAAACAAATGTAAATGAAATTGAAATTTAAGACGTTGATAACACTCTCTACAACCTGAGTCACATATCTGTTCCAAGGAGATATACACTAAAAAGATTAAGCTTTCTAAAAATCATTTTTTTTATTATTTTATTTTTTTTCTAAAAATATTTGTTCTCACCAATTATACTTATATTTGAGCATGATGGTTTGACAATTTTTTTAAATATCCATACTAAACCTTTAACAAAGCACTTATCTATATCAAATTATCTTTATGATCATGAATCTCCCTGTATGATTGGTTTGAACATTTTCAGATATGGTCATCCCTATGTGAAGGCAGTGAATGAAATTTTGGATCTTATTGTGGAAAGGGCAAGGTAAAGATTCATGTGTCTTCATTTTTTTATGCTATCGCTATGGTATCCTTTTAGGCATTCTATACCTGCAAAGAAAGTTCAAATCATATTGATCCACACTCTATTCTCTATAAGCCTTAAAACAGTGTACAAAATATAGCCCGTCCGCCAGTCCTTGATTGGCTACTTTTTGTCAGGACTGGTTCCTTTTTGGTTAGGACTGGTAACTTTTAAATTTTGTTCTTTATTTTCCCCTTTGGAATTGACCAATTAATTTTCAGGACAGACTATACACTGCTTATAACCATGTTGACAGTAGGTTGAAAGGTACCTACCGGTAAAATTAGATTCACAACCTTTTGAAGATTACAATCAAACAACACTTCTCGCATGGAAAGGTTGGTGGTTGACCTCGAGGTCTTGGCCATGATCAGTAACCACAATGATTACTTTTGGACGACGTATTTATTTTAACAACAAACTTTGATTGATCCATTTGGACTCTTCCCATCTAGCCCACAAACTGAGCAAATGATAAAAGAGGTTGGAACAAGAATACCTGTGCTACCTTTCTGGAGAGAAGGTCTGTTGTTCTAACAATGCTCAAACGATACTCGTTATGTTTTTCTTCCATCATACGTAGGATGTTACCTATTCAATGATCACCGTTTTTGTAGCACCTTTCACTTCTTACATTATAATGTTAAAATATATGCAGATATCCGCCCCACCGCTACGACTTCATCTACTACCGGTCTGCCAACGGCAAGTTGTTCAAGAAGAACTGTGACTATGTACATGAGTGGTCGGAGAAGATTATCAGTAAGAGACAACAGACCCTGGTACGATCATAAATATTATATATACATCATTTAGCTAAAGATCATAACGATGATAACAACTATTGGAAAACCTATGGTTATATTTTGTCTCTTCAGACCTATTAATGTGACCCTAGGAGCTGACTTAGTGTAGCCTTGAGGCTAAATGTTAGTTGAGCATATATGTGTGGTCAACCTTTTGAACTGCAAAATGTGGAATCGGGTATTGCCTGATAGTTTTGTATTGGACTTGCCGGATGTCTAGATAAACATAATTTCTAGCTGCTGTCAATGCTAATGGATAGTAAAGATGGACACGATCAGATTGTGTGTCAGGTCCATGTCAGAGACGGAGAAAATTGTCAATGTCGCGGTACCGATAGTCTACAATGATAGTTATATGCTAGTGAAGATTAAATTTGTTTTTGCATTATATACCAGTTTTGGGGTAAACAGTTTTCTATTGTTCTCCCCCAGGAGAGGGAGGGACCCCCCAAGTCTCGCTACCTGGACTTCCTGGATATCCTGCTGAGTGCTCGAGACGCGGAAGGGAAGGGACTGACTCCTCTCGAGATCAGGAATGAAGTGGACACATTCCTCTTTGAGGGTGAGTGAATAATGATCAGGAATGAAGTGGACACGTTCCTCTTTGAGGGTGAGTGAATAATGATCAGGAATGAAGTGGACACATTCCTCTTTGAGGGTGAGTGAATGATGATCAGGAATGAAGTGGACACGTTCCTCTTTGAGGGTGAGTGAATAATGATCAGGAATGAAGTGGACACATTCCTCTTTGAGGGTGAGTGAATAATGATCAGGAATGAAGTGGACACGTTCCTTTTTGAGGGTGAGTGGATAATGATCAGGAATTAAGTGGACACATTCCTCTTTGAGGGTGAGTGAATAACGATCAGGAATGAAGTGGACACATTCCTCTTTGAGGGTGAGTGAATGATGATCAGGAATGGAGTGGACACATTCCTCTTTGAGGGTGAGTGAATAACGATCATGAATGAAGTGGACACATTCCTCTTTGATGGTGAGTGAATAACGATCAGGAATGAAGTGGACACATTCCTCTTTTAGGGTGAGGGAATAATGATCAGGAATGAAGTGGACACATTCCTCTTTGAGGGTAAGTTGATAATGATCAGGAATGAAGTGGACACATTCCTCTTTGAGGGTGTGTGGACATAGCGCCGATATCTTGGGATCGTACTTTACAAATATTAGATCATCTTCTTCATGGGATCGGTATTGAAGTATCTTTTTGTATAAACGGATTGGCACCAATAAATGATTCGGCAACAAGGAATGAAGTTGAAAACATTCCTATTTGGGGGTGAGTGGACATTTTTACATGATCATAATGGCATACTAATATAAACCAAATAGACTAAAAGGTCATATAAATTATTCCAGGATCAGGTATGAATTGGGACATTTACCTCTTTGTGGGTGAGTGGATATATCTACATGATTATAATGATATAATAATTTCAACGAATATATCGAAGAAAGGGTACCAATAAATAATTAGGGGGATCAGTTATGTAATGTAGACCTTCCTCTATAGCAACACATTCGGATATAGAGGCAAAGAATCCGTAACACTCCTGTAATATCGAACGTATATAAGTACCCAATATATCCTATCCTATGGTTTGCAAGGACTTTCATTCCTTCCCCAGCTTTCTCATCTAACAATAATGATTAGAATAAAACTTAATGAAGAAAAGAAAATACTCTAAATTTAAATTGAATAATGGTCATTAGGATATGATATCGCCACATGAAATGATATCAAAACGATGGTTTATATGTAGTATTAAATATTGGATACATCATTATTTGAATCAATTCAGGTTCATAATTAATGAGGGTACAATTCATTAGAGATTTTCGAGAAAAGTTAACCTAAAACTTGCCTGATTCCAGGCCACGACACGACAACGAGTGGAATCTCCTGGACACTCCACACTCTGGCCTCCAGACCGGACATACAAACTCGTGTCCAGGAGGAACTGGACACTGTCCTTGCTGACCGGGAGTCTAAACATATCACGTGGTAGGTCAGCTGATATGATCTTCTCATTGTATTATGACTCATACATCTAGTGAACGATGTCATTGTATAGTCAAAGTTCTTAGATTTATCTAAACTGTTTCTTATAAATTGTTTTAAAGCAAAATTCTAAACCAATTTACAACACTATATAATGCTGCACTTGACTTACTATCCGCCATTAAAATCAAACAAATTAAAGTCTAAATCTAAACATTTTGCAATATCAGTTGATGAATCACGAAATGATGATCGCTTCGAACTCACTTTGAATGCATTATATATTATTGTAACTTAAAATCTGGATTATCGAGGTTGATGAATGGATTGCCACTCAAACACTTATATTAGTATACTATTTTTCTTATTTTAAAATGTCAAATACAGTTTTCCTTATCCCTTAAAGGGATGACATCTCCAAGCTTGAGTATCTGAACCTGTGTGTGAAGGAAGGGAATCGCTTCCACTCGCCTGTCCCCAACATCAGCAGATATCTAACAAAACCAATGGTGATTGACGGCAAGGAGTTCCCCGCAGGCACTTCTGTTCGTCTCGCAATCTGGAGTCTCCATCACAATCCAGATGTGTGGGAAGATCCAGACAAATATGATCCAGATCGCTTCTTGCCTGACAACATGCAGGATAAAGATAATTATGCCTACATCCCTTTCTCAGCCGGACCAAGGTTAGTTAATATTTTTTACATTTAGCTATCTTATGGATGTTTTTGAATGTTCTCAATTTTGAATAGGCGATTTAACTAACAGCAATTGCAAACTTAAAAATTGTAAGGGGTAATTGTTTCATCCAATATGCAAAATGGCCCAATAACCTCTTCCCTTTAATATATATGGGTGGAATTCAAAATTGGTAGGATTTTCAATTTCTCATAATGGTCAAAATAAACTCCTCAAAAAGAATTATATTTTATTCAAATAAATTGGCAAACACTTGATTATGAGAAAATACAAACCGTCAGGCTCAAGTGTACCAATTAAGATTTTAGTGGAAACATAATTAATTAAACGAAAGGAAAATGTCCTGACCGTTACCGTTTCTTAATCAGAAAAAAGAATTTTAACTAAAATTTAGAAAAATCTTTCAACGATGGCATTTACATCTTTTACATTGTATAAATGACACTTGAAGGTAAAAACTGTTCTTATTAATCTTAAAAGTCCTTTTTTTGTATCTTTTCATTGTTTAACACAATTTAATAGCATTTTTCTCAGAACTTTTGTGTTTATAGTTTTCAATAGGTGAAATTATCTCAAATAAGCATCTGCTGCTAATCCGCGAACACGTTTAGATGACATCTACTTAAAGAAGAGAGCTTCGTGTATTATCATGAATTAATTAGAGAAGTCAATTAGCTCCAGTAACGGCTGGGACAGAACTGGTAACGGTCGGGACATGTATGGTAACGGGCTGGACATAAGTCTTCTTCAATTCAATTCACTATGGAGGCATAACATGAAAGATAAAAATAAATGATCATTAACCTTTATTGTTAACTCTATTTTGAACAAAAAGTGAAATGTGAATTAGAAAGGGTAAATTTTAGATTGTATTGCATATTTCATTCACTGCTATGGTAACGGTATGGACATTAGTTATGAAATCAACAACAAAACTTAAAAATAAATTTGTATTTTAAATATTAACAGATTATAGCTTGTAAAGAATACAAATACACATTGTCTTGATTTTGACACCTAATTATTATTGAAAGAAAAGTGTTTTTGGCAATCAAGTAAATGAGGGGTAACGGTCAGGACATTTTTGGTAACGGTCAGGACATCTGTGTAAAAACAAAGATTTTTTTTCCATTGTATAACTTGTTAAGAATAGAATTCTGAAAGATACTGCAACAACTATCAAACTGCACACTGTGACAAATGATTAAGCTACACAGGCAACTGCATTTATTGCTGATATTGTTCCATACAGTTTGCACATTTTGTCCAAACCGTTACCATAGTTTTCTTTGTCAATTATCTCATAAAAAATTAAGACATCTATCAGAAATATATGTAGTGGTTTCTGCTATTAATATTCAATAGATAACTAAAAATTCACTAACTAACCTCAGAAAATATTCTTCAAAAAGAAAATTTATTTGACATATGTCCATACCGTTACTATTTATTTGTCCTGACCGTTACTTCAAAACTTTTATTTTTAAACCATTTCATTAAAACTACTCTGAACAGTAAACTCCCAAGCCTAAACAATTTATGATCTTAAAATAATTTCATTATTAATATTTCTTAAAATATTTATGAATAACTTAGTTAGTTTCTCCAAATAAAAATGGGTTTGTCCTGACCGTTACCAGAACTGTCCTGACCGTTACTTTGTAAAAAGGTAACGGTCAGGACCGGTAATGGTCAGGACAATTTGTAAATAATTTAAAATAACACAATGAACGATCCCTTAAAGATGTCAAAGGACATGCCTTCCACATCTTCCAGTTCTGAGCAACAAAGCTCATTATTATTGAGACAAAGGGAGAATACAAATGCACAAAATCCAACGGTAACGGTCTGGACATTTAAGGGTGACACATCATATTTATACCTGCTTGTTGGTGTCATATTTCTGCAAAATGTACCGAATCCTTTTATTTCACTAACTGTCATATGCAAAGAGCATTTGTCAATCAGACACAGCAAATAGAATTCCAATCCAGTTCCAGGGGGAAATTATTGAAGGAAATATCTACATGGTAACGGTCAGGACACAAAATCTTAGGACAGGCATGTTTCAATTTGTAGAATTTTTATTTTTGAAATCAATACAAAATTAAATGCAGTTTGTACATGCATGATGAATGGTGATAAGAATAAAATATTTTTTTTTGTTTGGTTATGTTTATTTGTATGATATTTTGGCAAAGTTGTATGAGGACCATCACCTCAGGACAGAGTAAATATGCCAAATTTGACCCTAAAATGTTATTAAATTAAAAAATTTAAATGGAAAAATTAATGGTTGATCACGAAAATGTACTTGTCAATGGCTAAATATATTTTCTAGAACAAAAAAACCCTAAAAGACACACTATGTTTTTTAAAATTGGACTGGACAGAAAAACCTACCAATTTTGAATTCAACCCATATATCCATGTACATTCTTTCTACAGAATTTTGGCTTTTTACATTTTTCTCGATAAATACATTTTCTAACATTACTTGTCTGCAATGCAGTACCTATAAGTATTAATGTTTCAATTTTAAAAATATTTGATTTTTATGCAGAATTTTGTTGTTGTTGATTTTAATGAATTAATTATGAGAAATATGTGTATGTATCTGTCCTTTGAAATACATCGACAATGCACAGCGTAATATTGACTAAGATTACACTCTCTTTACTAATGCATTGGACGAGGTCAAGAATATCATAATTCAAATACATGTTTAAACTGATATTCTTTATTCATTAATGACAATTTCAAAATAATTTGTTAATATTTTCAGAAATTGCATTGGCCAACATTTTGCACTGAACGAAGAGAAGGTTACTATAGGGAGAATGCTGGAAAGGTTACTGATAACTTATTACCTCTTGTCCTCACCTGGCAGTCATAAATGTATCAATAAAATGATTATAAACACATTGTGAATAGAAAAGAAAACATGATCATTAGTAGTTTTCTCTTTTAATCTACACAGGACAAAAATGATAAGAGGTATATAAACCATTTTGAAACCACCGTATTATGCCATGTCCCCATTAGCCATCTGATAAAGTATCAATAATAAATAACAACTATCTCTAACTAGGTTTTCCAGTATATTTGAATGAAGCCTCGATAGATAATAATCTTATTTTGTTTCGTACAGATATCACCTTGAACCTGACCCAAGCAGAACAGTTGCCCGGAAGATGGCTGGTGTGATGAAATCCACTGAGGGATTGTTGGTGTTTGCCAAACATAGGCATTAGTTGATGGGAAGAAGAAGAGCTTTAATTCAGTTTTGTAGGTCCTGGACACACATGAAACAACAATGATCCACAGGACATTAAACAGACATTTAACCAACATAATATATAAACATGAAAAAATTATTGTTCGTGATGTTACTTCATTTAGGTAAACTTGATTTCTAAGTTACATATATTGTCAAGTCAAGTGTGTTTATTCTTGATTGTAGGGCTTAAGCCCATATGCATGTACATTCCAAAACATAAATTTCATTAAAGGGAATAGGAATAAGGTCTATTTGGAGAGTTGAATATGTTATTGGAGGTATAAAGTGATAAATGAACCAACGAAATAATTTTTAACTCAATCAAATAATGAGCAGGCGGCTTCTAAACTTCATGACCTATAAAAAAGTAAACAAAACTTGACCTTTGGCCTTGTGACGTCACGAAGGGAATACACTTCGTCGCCATTCAATATGGCGTCATAGAAATAAGCAGGAAGTTGTGTCAATATACTTTGAATTTGTGAAGAATGTGTTTTTTATATACACTACAAATAGTTATGATATACTATTTGTATGGCCATTGGATATAGATATGCATGATGATAGACAAATTCTTTCCGGGAAGCCCGAGATCGAGTTCATTCGCCGAGTGCGGAAGGCGTCCGAGTCGCAATGCCTTCTTGAAACTTTCACGGGAGAGTTGTACAGTAAATCCTGTTAAAAGTAGCATATATAGTTTTCTGGAGATCCCAATAGGTTAGGAGCTGATCAATTATTCTTAAATGTTAAATCAACTTGAGCGAAGTTTAATACAATGGAATATGTCTACTTTATTTTGATTTACCGTCCTGTCCGGTCTCGATCAGTGAATATGTTTTAGTGTCGTACGATATAAGCTTCTTTTTAAGAAACTATTTTGCGATTTTGTAATGCTGTACATGAATACGCTGCGTTGTAAAATCAAAAATATTTTTTTTTAACTAATAAATGAATTAAAATCTGATATCCTAATTTTTTTTGTATTTTGGAAGTATCAAAAACATTTTACTTTTCTCTTCATATGTGCAAGACGGTTTGAATGATATTTTTATTTGCGGGCTTTGTAGTCCGATTTTCAAAAGTATTTTTTTAAATCTGGTCACGAAGTAATTTTGGTATGAAAAGCTCTTTGATCATCATCTTGTAACTAAATACTTAATATTCATACATTTGTATTGATTGTCAAGAAATTCATATATTTTAATACATGTATCTCAATTTCTGCTAAAGTCATAGAGAATCTAATTCCATTTTCCATTTATATGCATACATGTATTGAGTATCGTTTGGAGAATATTGTTGATATATGCATGTACATCTGATCAGATTTCAAAATGCAAATATTCTTTTAATGCTTTTTAATCATTACTGGTGTTTGTACTGGTGATGAAGATTAGGTTGGACCACAACAGCTCCACCTTTACAACAGAAATATCATCTTCTTAATAAGGAAATTTAGTATAATAATATCAGTTTCATGTTTAAAATTTATATTGATCTTGTTCTCATTTTTTGAGTTTATCATTTAAAAGAGCTAATAAAAAGTTAATAAACACAATTTAAAGTTTAGTCCTTTTTTAGGTTAATCTCAGGAACAGACAGTGCAACAATATAAATTACTGGAGAATATTATTGTATTAATTAATTCATAGCTTAACATCTACAGATCATTCATGTGTAAGTTTTTGTTCAATGTTGGTGCACTCTAGAAAGAGTGTAAAAGTGAAGGAAATAGATTAAGTTACTACTTAGACAATCTTTCTTGTCAAGAAATAAAATCTCTTTATAACAGCATTATGATTTGAGTTCTGTTTATGTAGCACTTGACTTAATCTCTAGGTAAGAGGGGACAAGGGGTGGGTCTTCAGCCTCACACTTTTCCTGGTACTATAATTTGGTAACCTTGACCACCAAGACACCTGAAGTATATATTTCAATCAGGTGACATGTAGGCCTATACATAAATTACATTATGAGCAACAACTCAAACATGTCATGGATAATGGACAGACTTGAAAAAGATCCGAGATTGACTAAAAGTTAATATTTTTCTATAAAATAATGATTATTCAGACCATCCTTTAGTACTAGAGCATATAACAATAAAAGGTAAGGCTTTAAACCTACTTATGTTTTGAAAATTTATATTTTTGTAGCCTTTTTTTCATTTAAAGTTAGTGCAATGGAAATTAACTTCTGGTAAAACAACAGGGAAAATAATGTTTAGGTTTTCATTTAATAAAAAGATAGATAGAAATTCAAATTAAAGACATTTTTTTTAAACCTCAAAGACAGCATTATTTATTTTAGATGGATTATATCAAGGACAGGCTACAAGATTAATTTTCATTTATGGCTATGAACAAATAAATACACTTTCACACAAATATACAATATCTAATTAATTATTATTATTGGTAACAATTAATGTTTTATTGAAGTTCATTAATACATTTCTGCTTAATATTTAAGAGCTTTAATTTCATGGATCTAGGGTAAAAATATATGTCGGAAATTAATATTTAACAAATCTTTCAAGCTATTTTGCACAGTAGGATGAGAAGACCTATGGTATATAGTAACTATCAATCGAACTTTGAATACCTGAAGTAAGGCACTTTGTCAACAAATAAAAAGATAAATAAACAATATTTAACGGATAAATGTAAATACTGAAACAAAGGCAATTATCTTTAATAATATTGTTAAAGATTGTTTGCCGTAAATATTTAGTACAGAAATTGTCAAATAAATTCTCTAGAGCATATAACATCCAAAGGTAAGGCTTTTAACCTACTTATGTTTTGAAAATTTATATTTGTGTAGCCTTTTTTTCACTTAAAGTTAGTGCAATGGAAATTAACTTCTGGTAAAACAACAGGCAAAATAATTTCTAGGTTTTCATTTAATAAAAAGATAGATAGAAATTCAAATTAAAGAAATATTTCTTGTTTCAAACCTCAAAGACAGCATTATTTATTTTAGATGGACTATTTGTAGGACAGGCTACAAGATTAATTTTCAATTATGGCTATGAACAAATAAATACACTTTCACACAATTATACAATATCTAATTAATAATGATTATGGGTAACAACTAATGTTTTATTTAAGTTCATTAATACATTTTTGCTTAATATTTAAGAGCTTTAATTTCATGGATCTAGGGTAAAAATATATTTCGGAAATTAATATTTAACAAATCTTTCAAGCTTTTTTGCACAGTAGGATGAGAAGACCTATGGTATATAGTAACTATCAATCGAACTTTGAATACCTGAAGTAAGGCACTTTGTCAACAAATAAAAAGATAAATAAACAATATTTAACGGATAAATGTAAATACTGAAACCAAGGCAATTATCTTTAATAATAATGTTAAAGATTGTTTGCCGTAAATATTCGATAAAATATTTCCTATCATGTTTGCTATGATATAAGCTTTGTCTCATTCGTCCCGTTCATTCTGATGATCATCGGGCAAGGGAGGTAACTCTAATTTCACACCATAAAAAAAGTCATTTTCACACTTTTAAAGCATGTTAAAACTAATTGATATTGTAATTTAAATTATAATTTATATAATTGGTAATTAAAACGGTACAACTTAAAGTGACACAGAGTATCTTTCTTAAAATTTTATTTTGTTTTGATAAGCTACAAAATGTCTAATATGCTGATTGAAGTTCATATCTCATCACTGGTCCTGCAAAGATACCCATTTATGCATAATATCTCTTAAATGCTTGATTTTATGGAAAAATCAAGAAAACATCTCAAATACGTATAATATTCGAAATTAAGCATCCAATTAATCTACCTATTAGTTACAATACCCAATAAACACTATCGAATCGTATATATCTTCCTGTCAGCTTATGACAAGGTTTCAAAATTACGTTTGGCGAATTTGCGTGCGCCACTCGAGCCACATTGTCCGGTTTTCGATCAAAATCCCGACTTTGAATGGCCGTATTTTCGTTCTTATGTACTGATTTACCTTTAACTTGTTATTTTCAGTATCAGTTAGTGATTCCCAATGTAATAGCATCGATTTCAAAATTTGACATATGTGATCCTATCAACATACTCTGTGTCTCTTTAATTTGACAAAGACAAAATTCCTTCGAAATCGAACTTACAGTGCGATGTTGTTCCAACGTCGACCATTGTCTTCCGACGGCGTGATCGCTGTTCAAACTAAAGGACGATATGTCGTTACCGACTCCATTGAACAGGGTGTTAGCTTAGATTGAACTTTCAGAGGATAAATATATCCCCAATACTCTTTTCCACGGTTTGAAAGTAGGCAACGTTGACCAGTCTTGTCATCACTGACTTTCTACGTTGAACGTGTGTTGACGCCATGTTTGTCTCCCCTTCGTAATGTCACAATGTCACGTGACATCAAACTTGACCTTGTATTTGTACATTTCATTTTGCTCAATTGATGTTATTTTTTATTGCAGAATTGTTGATGATAAACCACAAGTTTTATTGATTGTAGATTTCTTATATAAATATTGCAAACCTTTGTTGATATTGCGGCTGTTTTAACAACAGGTTAATCTGTATATATGAACTTGTCTAACACTCAAACTGTATGTTGTAATTTGTAGTTTAACACAAACTGTTGAGAAGCAAGTCTAGATCTGTAATGAAATAGGTTTTCCATGATGATCCTTTCAAATATTAAATAAAGTAATCGTTACAGAGACTGTAACAGTTATCCTACACCCTCGCGATGTTGCAATTAAACCATTCATAATACTTACAAGGGTTCTAGAAGTCATTCAACCCGTTGTTAGATGTACATGTACGATTTTGATTGGACGGCGACGCACCGTGTCCATCTGACTTCAAATTACTCCTTATTCAAAGAAGCGACGTGTGTTTATTGTATGTCATCGTCATAATGGACAGTGTTAGTCTACTGAAGACTTTATGCCCCAAAAGCCTCCATTAGCACGTTGCCTTCAATGCTAAACAAGTGTTAATTAGCGAGTTGAAAACACATTTATAAAAGCAAGCTGAATAATCCCCTGTCATCAATTGTTTGTTTCGTGTATTTAGCACTAATTATTTTAATTACGCTAAATAATGAAGGTTAAGTTTTTACAGTAGTAATTTACCTTTTTATGAAGTGACATATAACATTTCGGTTACTGTCCTAAGTAGGGAAAGTTCCTTTGTTTAACATAGATTTGTCTGTTATCCTACGAGGAAGATGTGTCATAAAACCTAAATAAAAACGTAACGAAATTTGCTAGCATTTTAGCATATATTTTTTGTTTGACAGGGAATGGTATAAACAAACGTCAAGAACTATGTATTTGTCAAATGTAACCTAATAAATTTAGTCCATATTATACATAGCTATTTATGATATCATTTTATTTCGTTCCATAAGAAAACGTGCAACTGTGCCATAATTCTCTCAGAATAAATTTCAACTGATATCAAATCATAACAAAGGTTATCAGAAGAGCTGAATGTGCCATATGTATACTTAATATTTCATGGTTTTGTATTTAATACGTTAATTATCCAGAACCAAAAGTATGATAGTTTATAATACCTTCAAATGCATTTTTAATTTATCTTCAACGATCAACGATTGAAGTTTAACTTGCCATACCCTACTTATTTAAAGAAATTGCACAACTTGAGGTTTTGTTGTGAATACGACACATACATTAATGTATTATTCACGACTAACAGATCGTTCCGGTGATAATGGGCTTGCAAGTAATTAGGTATTCGTCCACACGTAATGCTTCAAAGTTTGTTCAAAGAAGTCGAGTCGAGGAGACCAGCTTTTGAAACACAAACTTTTAGAATGCTGAAGACGTCTTTCTTTTTGATTGGCTTGGAACAATTGAGTTTTGTTCTTTACACAATGAAGATTAACGATGATTACGAACCTATTTCTTTTAATAACTAAACACCATTACGATTAATGACACCTTACTGTTATTGTTCGAATAATTTGATATATGTAGTCACTTGTGAAAAAGTGAAGTTCACGGTTTATTGCAGCCAATATCCTACTCACAAGAATCTAAAGAACACTATATGTCCCAGCCCACGGTAAATGTTATGCATTTTATTAAATAAACACTGTCTATATTACATAATGGAATCAATTATTAAGAGTGATTCAGTTTCTGTATTGCGCTTTGATGTCAGAAACAAGACAGGGGTCGAACATGAAAGTCAGAGGCAGTCAAATGGCTCAGGTTCAAAACATTGTGGTCTTGTCTTTGGAGACTTTATCGCTTTGAAAGTGATTTCCCTGGTAGTGAAAAGCTTGATGAAGACTCTCTCCTATCAAAATGAGATTCCAAACATCCAAAATTAATAAAGTATTCAAAACATTATTTAAATTTTAGAAACTAGGAGCCCAATGTCAGGTATGTATGTGGGTATTAACAAAATTTCAAACAATACACTTCTCTTTGAGCTGCCGTCATTTAAATTTAGTGCATATGATATTACAACCTGAGTGTTCCCTAACTTCTTATGAGTAGTGTAGTTGATGTTAGAAATATTGTTATTTTGCTTTTATAAGAATACACTAACTATGGCAATTATGTAACCAAATAACCGTATACATAGTACTGTCTGTATATTCATCGTGAACTTTATGGAGACGGTTACGAGTTTATTAAAGTATATAATATATAATCTACAAAAATCTGTACATTTATGTTTATCTCCATTTTTTTGTATATTTGAAAAGGCGTTATTGAAGTATACAGAGGGAAAAGCGGGGACAATTGTAACAATATTTACAAGTTGTCACAAGTTGCTGCTTGTTTCCCATGCGTCAAATACGCCGCTTCTAAATTGTAATTGGTATCTCTAGCAAATGTCCTTTTTTCATTCGAAGTAATAACGTAATCACGTTTCAAATGTAAGGACCCGAACTGTCCAATAATGTTGGAAATATAACATTCGAAATTCCGTAAAGAGTGAAATTTCATTATTGTAAATGGTTCTTTAATTGTGCCTTGATGATTACTGTATAAGTGTATGAATCGAATATGACTGCGATGAAAATTTGAGGATTAAGACTCACGGAATATTACCATAAGCGATAGCTCACCGAGAGAAATTGCAAACATAAATTCATACTCGATCATCTTGTAAATGGCCCCTTTTTGACCCCTGTAAGCCCGTCCGGTGAAATCCTCGGTCACGGTTTAAGTGTCAAATTCAAAGGTTGTAGATACGGCACACTCGTTTTCAAGGTCAGCTGTACACCCTACTGACAAATGGACTAGCCCAAGATAGACTAAACACGTATTACCCTGCAGGTTCATTGTGACCATACATGAGGTATTGACAGGTCCAATCGACATCATGGAAAGTGTGCAAAGCGTGTTAACTCACATCAAATCCCTGAAAGGTGAAATAGACAGGGATGCGATTGTTCGTGCTTTATGTACGTCAACAGTGGTGTATATTTCATACAGGACTGTCAAGTTCTTCATTTCTTACCGGGAGTGGTTCAACTTTTTCAACAACTGTCAAGGGATTAAGGAGTACTCGTGGAGAAATGGAAATCTTGACCATGTAAGTATCCTGATTTATTCTACTACTTACATCGTTCTGTCAGGTAGGACTTCTTTATTAAAGGAATCTTTACGAAGAAATTAATGTTGTTGTTGATGCAAATGTAGCACGTCTGCTACACAAAGATGCTGTTTGAAAAGGATAGAGTCACAAGATATATACGCAATTTCATTGTAGACAACAATTGATTATTGATTTAAATGTTGCATGGCTTTCAAGTGTACGTATCACCTCGATGCACCCATCTCGAAAACCTTACCCCGATTTACATATTCTTTGACCCAGTAATGTTGAGCTGTGTATGTCATCTCCTATTGCGACCCTGTAATCGCAAATGCTAAGTTGCGATGAATTTGGTTGTATTCTTCATACAGAATTCACTACAACCCATCGACAGTCTTTAATGGTCCAGTGCAAGTTATATAATACATGTCAGTCTTTCAACCTAAATACAACTCACATAACCGTCGTAAGCCACATATGTCGACATGATCTTTAAAATCTAGACTTTTCTCAAGTCATGAAAATAAATTGATTTGAAGAAATAATTGCAACTTCTATATACATTTAATCATTAACATATTCGAGATTTTCACTTACAATAGATAAATGTATTTAAGTCAACGAACATGTTAAATTCAATGTTTAGTTTGTTATATATCTGTTCGGTTTATTCATGTAGACTTGACAAAATAATTTAGGGACAATTCTCAACTTAAACGTTTGTTATTAAATTGAGTGTTGCCCAAGCGGCGCTAAACAATAACTCACTCACTTGAATTGGGTATAACAAATATGTTTCGAAAATCGTTGTTTAATTCTAGCTGGTACAAATTAAGATTAGAACTTATAATAATGATAATACATATGTCGTCTCATTAAAAATTTGTTTCGTCGACTGTATCAATTAGATAAATATGAATATATGAATTTCATTTCAGTACCCTCATGACTTTGAGGAGAGAGCCAAAGTGGAGATAGAATGGATGAAGAGGTTCCCAAAATACTACCGCATTTGGTTCGGCCCATTCACTCCACATATTCGCTGTTACCATCCAGATACCCTCAGAGCTATAGTGAAATCTGCAGGTCAGTGATTTGATTTTACAATTCTGTAATACCCTACTTTCACACAGATACAAATTGCACCTTGAAATGTTTTAATTCCACAAAGGGCTAAAGTGAATTGTGGGGTTATCTTTATTTGACAATTCTTTAATTCTATACGTAATAGGTTATTGTGATCAACGTGTCAGTGGAGTGTATATTTACATCTTTAAATTCTATAATTATACCAAAACGACGGTAAGACATCTAGCCCTTAAGCATTGAATTGCATCTTATAAATTTCATAATTACATATAAATATAAATAATACATATGGCTTTAAGCACTATTTGATAAAATCTACATTTCTATGTTTTACATTAACTTCATGAAATTGATGAATGCTAATATGCTATCTCTATACATGAGTTACTTTGGTTAATTCATTCACACGTGTAATACAGTGAAAATCATTTTATCAGCAAATGTACATGTTTCCGTTAGAAAATTCATTATTTGGCATTTATTTGCAAATCAAGTCGTGCAGTTGGTTCCTAACATAGTCGCTGATTGGCTTCATTGTACAGATAACCTGACGCAACCTTTTCTAGCAATATTTCAATGAATTTGCAACCACTTCCGTCCGTCGTGACCATGTGATATCTCCAAAATCGGCAATATTATTTGGAGCAGAAGCAACAAACCACCAGCATCGTTGCATAAAATAAGCAAATATATATGGCATAACACCCCTTCACAATCATCATTATCGTCGTCGTTGTCATCGGCATAAGCGTCGTCATAATCTTAAAAAAATCCTTTTATGTCATCACCATAACCATGTCTATTACAATCAACATTACCCAAATAATTACACGCATAATAACATGTAAATCTCTCCACGGGACCCAACTATCAATATCGATGATCATCGAGGCGTCGAAGCGTCCATAAAATCAGTACATTTCCGCTTCCAGAGCCCAAGCCTTTAGGGAAGGGAGCGCCATACCAACCGTTACTACCCTGGCTGGGGGAGGGGCTGTTGATGGCCGGGGGTCAGAGATGGGCAAGGGCCAGACGACTTCTCACACCCGCATTTCACTTCGAGATTCTCAAACCATATGTTGAAATCACCAACGATGCAATCGATATAATGATGGTAGGATGGTGGTAACACGTTTTTATTCCTCGTTATTGTTAATATTGCACCTGCTATAAATCGTCGGTATCTGGTATTTGTTGATTGTATATATGTATCAATTGTACATATACAACTCAGTAACTTTTAAACAGTCCACAAGCAAATATAATCTTGTACACAAATGAAATTCCACACGTAAAATACCTATTCTACTGAGGATGAGTGATGCTGTTTATTATATTAGATAAACTAAGTATTCTTACAATTATCCTTGGGGAGACAAAGTGTGATATTTAAAAAAATCACATTTTGAAAGGAAGGGTAATGTAACGAAAGGACTAAATTGAAACTGAGGGATGAGAATAAAATGGGAACATTATAACTATCCAACTTTGCATCATCAATAGATGTAATGTTATCACTGTTTCATGTTAACGTTAAAACAAGTATTTTTTGTAAATAGCTTTCGCTTGATTTATACAAAATCATTAACTCGTTTAACAAAAATAGTATTAAATGAAAGGTAGTTTATTATCTTCTATTAGTTACATTATTTGTCATAAAAGGCTTCTTGAAAGTCTTTCGAATATTTAACAGAAGGGTTATGACACAGAATGACTCTCATTTCAATATTATTCAGAGCAAGATAGACAAGCACGTGGCTGCAGGAACCAGTTTCGACCTGTTCAGCATGATCAGCCTCTGTTCCTTCGATATCCTGCTGCGCTGTGCCATGTCTGTCAAGGAGAATGTGCAACAACTGGGGTATAGGATCTCAGTCAACTTGTGTTCCAAGTTTTAGTCGTCCTCAAACCTCCTTCTTTCTCTCAATATGCCTTTCTTTCCGCCTGTTCCTTCCCCCTTTCGACGCCTTTATCCCAGATCAGTCTACTCTTATTTGGATGGTAAAACTATTTGTTAAATAGCTTAATATATTGCAACACCTTCAAGAGCCACTCCGTGAGTTGTTCATTGTCACATAACACAAACTCTATTAATAGTGTCATCTGATCGGGAAGTATCGCTTGTTGCAAGAAAGTATCATGTTAAAGCTAATCGTCATTGTATAGTGACAATTGAAATGTTTGAAGTCGTGAATGTGATCGAAAACCGGAAAACGACGAATGCATCAATCAGTCAAACAGAATTTTGGAAACTATCGAAAGCATACAGAATAACAGTCACTAGTTGATATGTTATATTACTAGTATCCGTGTTACTTGGACGTGTGAATTTGCCTTACACGAACAAAAAGACCTTTTTTAGGTTTTCATTGAAAACAAGTTTTTATCGTCTATTGGCTATTTTGCGATGAATGTGTGAGAATTTTTGTATTTATATAATGAATTAAACCGTTTATGTTAGTATCAAAGGAAGATAGAATATTGTGAAAATATCGGAATGGCTTTTTAAATCCAAACTCACTGACTTGTGTTCTCCGCTTAGAGCGGAACAGCAACTCAATTCAGATGTTCACCTAGTGAAAGAGATGTTTTTTATTTTTTTGATTGCCGAAGTTATTCAAAAATTCATTTTTTCTCGGATAAGTGAAATGCTAAAACTTTAAAAATAATGAATTACAGTTAAAGTCCCCTGTGACGATTTTATGGCACTATTATGCTAATCGCAACGGCTCGTTGTAAGGTCATGTTCAGGACTAAATTATTCCCGTGTCACCTTAAACGCTATTATATAACTTTCAGGCAAATGATTTTTAGCTCACCTTTACAAAGTAAATGTGAGCTTATGTCATGGCGCTTCGTCCGTCGTCCGTCTGTCCGTCCGTCCGTCTGTCCGTCCGTCCGTCCGTCCGTCCGTCCGTAAACTTTCATGAAAAAGACTACTCCTCCTAAACGAATTCAGATATCATTCTGAAATTGTAGTATGTTATACCCATGGTGATTCCTCACAGAAAGGTAGACGTTTCAGTTTTGAGAATCCAAGATGGCCGCCATGACAGCCATATTGAATTTTCAATTAGATTTCATGAAAAAGACTACTCCTTCTAAACGAATACAGATATCATTCTGAAATTGTAGTATGTTATACCCATGGTGATTCCTCACAGAAAGGTAGACGTTTCAGTTTTGAGAATCCAAGATGGCAGCCATGACAGCCATATTGAATTTTCTATTAGATTTCACGAAAAAGACTACTCCTCCTAAACGAATTCAGATATCATTCTGAAATTGTAGTATGTTATACCCATGGTGATTCCTCACAGAAAGGTAGACGTTTCAGTTTAAAAAAATCCAAGATGGCCGCCATGACAGCCATATTGAATTTTCAATTAGATTTCATGAAAAAGACTACTCCTTCTAAACGAATACAGATATCATTCTGAAATTGTAGTATGTTATACCTATGGTAATTCCGCACAGAAAGGTAGACGTTTAAGTTTTGAGAATCCAATATGGCCGCCATGGCAGCCATATTGAATTTTCAATTAGATTTCATGACAAAGACTATTCCTCCTAAACCAATCTAGATATAATTTTTATATTGTAGTATGTTATACCTATAGTGATTCCGCACAGAAAGGTAGACGTTTCAGTTTTTAGAAACCAAGATGGCCGCAATAGCAGCCATTTTGACTTTTCAGCTGCAGATGTCAGATGACACATCATTATTATTAAATTTTAAGCTTTCATCAAGTGATCACTGGCACCATATAAATTCTCTAATTTGAACTTACTAATCATAATATTATCTTAAATATGGAATATTTAAGATTGTCGTGCACGTTGTTCTATATTTTTAAGTGTTTCTAAAAAAAATTAAGATGAAAGACAAACATAATTGATTAATTTGTTTAAAATCTTTATGGCAACTAGCTGCAAAAACCAAATCACATTAAACATGTTAAATTTTAAACAATGGTATCTCCCTTATATTCCTTTAAATACCACACATAAGGGGTCAACCAGAGTTCAGATATTCCACTATGCTGTCTAATACACATCCCAAGGCAGGCTGCTAGCATCACAGTGTCAGCTGCTAGTCTGTTGCATAATCAACCTGACCCAATTGATATGGTAGAGCATTATGCTATATGGCCATGGCCCATGTGTATGCAATAAAAGTTATGGACTTGTATTCTCATGACAGTGATATGTTCTTTCTAAGAATAACAACTTACACAATACTTGTCTACAATAAGCTTTGTGTTTAGCAATCTACATGATAAGTTGATGTGGAATAAATATTCAGATGAAAATCGAAAAGGGTTTAGTAAGAAAAGTAAGGAAATTTGATTTGTCATATCTCTCTGTTGATTTGACAATGCAAAAATGTTTACCATTATAGTACTGTATGAGTGTTAAATAAATTGATACTTTAATGAAAGACATCTCATGGTCACTTGACATGTAAATATTATGTGAACAAAATAAACGTGTCTTATGCATTGCTGTGTTTATGACTTTCCTCTCAATCAGTCATTCATTTTCCTTGAAAAATCTGTACTCTTGGGATTCTCAATATCCCATGCAGCATAACCATCAGTGAAATAATCTTGATATCATATTTATGATTCACTACAAAACAAATGTAAGTGCCCACCATCCTGTAAGTAATGAATGACATTTAAATGGATACACCTAAACCAATCAAGATATCATATTGAAATTAATACGGATGCCCACATAAAAGTAGCATTTTGAAGATTAAAAAGTACAAGATGGTCACCAATTCAGCCATAGATATAGAAAAAGGTAATACAAAAACCTACTGCTTGTTAACTTATCATGATTATATCATTCGTGTATTAATGTTTGTTCAAGCTCTATAGTCGTTTCCAAAAGAAGACTAGTATTTTAAAAGATAAAAAATCATGATGGCAACCATAATCAATTATATAAAAGATGGTTACATGTATAATTAAACCATTTTACCACATCATTCATTTTAAGGTGAGCTTCTGTACCCTCGGTACTTTTATTTAAAATTCCGAAGACCTTCAGAAACAAACTTGGTGAACATTAATGTAGACACTAAAAGAACTACTATACGAATTCGAGAACTAAAAATAATAAGGTTATCAAATCTAATTCAAAAGTTAATTCTGTGTTTTAGAGAAACCCATCCTTACGTAAAGGCAGTGAACGACATACTTGAAACAGCCGTTCAAAGAAATAGGTAGGTGTTCTAATTTCACACACATATATATATATAAACTGTGTAACTTATATCAAGGGCCATAAATCTTCATGAATGCAAACTATAGCAAACATGGCGTTTCCATTATGTCCATGATCTGCATACAATATGATAGAGACATAGAGCGTTTAAAAAGGATACATGATAAAAGTTAAAAGTAGCCTCAGGCTGAAAAGAAGGAATTTACGAAAGGCATATATACAATCATGTAACTACGATGCTTAGCAAATTTGAAAATTTCAAATATGACAGCTAGTTTAATTTTACTCACGACTCGTATTTTAAAATTTGTTGAATAATTTAGTTTGTGAACTTACACGTTTTAATATGATATAATATTTCAGGCATTTGTTGTCATATTTCGACATCATCTATTACAATACTCGAGCAGGGAGGGAGTTTAAGAAAAACTGCGACTACGTTCATAAAATCGCCGAGGAAATGATTGGAAAGAGACAGCAAACTTTGGTATGTTTGATATCCCTTTTCACCGACGATTCATAAAGCTGCATACCTTAGTTCACTAGCTAGTGTATCTTAGTGCAATTATGTAATTTAGGTTTCTTTTGTACGTCAATCAAATTAGCCAAAGGATCCCAAATTGATAATCTGTTAAAGAACCATTCTTAAACCAATTTTGGCGTTGTCTTGTCACTGTTACAAAATGTCAAAATTTGGCGCGGAAAAGTAGACACATGGGGTCATATTTTTGAAATTTTGATTTTCTTTATTTTCGATTTAGATATTCCATATACATCACCATTACAATGACTTATTACAAAGGAAACAAATGACTTGGGCCTAAAGCTTTTGATCACTTCGACCGCTAGTCACTTCAAGGATATGCACGTTTTTCATATGCCGTACCCTATTTTGTTTAATCTTATTTCTATGACGATTCCATCTTAAACTACGTTCTACATTTATAATGCATACTAATTGAACGGTCAACGAATATTGACGTAATCGATTGATTTTTCCTTTTCGATGCCCTAGAAGAGGGAAGGGCTCAATTGAGGGTCGTATACACTAATTGTTATATGTCTCAGCAAGTGAAGATCTTACCCATTTGTTAATACATAGCCTACCAGTTTAAGGGTTAACACATCTTTTACCATGACCCCCCAGGAGAGGGAGGGACCCCCCAAGTCTCGCTACCTAGACTTCCTGGATATCCTGCTGAGTGCTCGAGACGCGGAAGGGAAGGGACTGACTCCTCTCGAGATCAGGAATGAAGTGGACACATTCCTCTTTGAGGGTGAGTGGACCGATATGATGTGATCGCCCTTTATAAATGGTAGGACATCTTTTTCATGGGATCGGTAGTGAAGTAGAACTTTTTGTATAAACGAAATGGTACCATTGAATGATTCCGACGACAAGGAATGAAGTTGACACATTCCTCTTTGAGGGTTAAGTTGGCATGGCTACAGAGTCTGTAATAATGAAATCAAACCTTTTTAATGGACTCAACATTGAACATATTTATACATTTATTTTATCATACCTGTCCCTGAAATTAGTCATGTTTTCAATTAGGAGTAGTTTTAGTAAGATTTAGCAGAAACTGGATATGTTTTCGGGGAAGGTTCACAAACGCATTCATGTTCCTTTTTGACAGACATTTTTAGAATCTAAAACACATTCAATAGGCGATATGTATCTCAACCCCCCAAATTCCAGTCAAAACCTAGTATCTCATGTATAGGCCGACCCCCCTTCCTCGCAGCTCTATTTTGCTGACAGTAAGTCGATATGATGCCATGCATGCAGTTGCATTGAAACTAAAAGCTCATGAATCATCAAATGACACGTTCATTTTAAGACGTATATTATTTTTAAAAACTAGAACAGAAATTATAAGTGTTCACTAACGGTGTTTGTTGTTTGTTTTAATCATATTACATATTATTCTCGACAAATTATTGTTAACGAACGACAGTCAACAACCTTTGGTGCATGAAGTGTTTACTGGGAATGAGATATTTGTTACAAGCCTTTTCGTTGGCTACATTATGTAGGTCAACCAATCAGCAAATCGGTTTAAAAAAGATCTACGAAACATAAAACGTGGTCGTAATAATTTCATGACAACATATTGTCGATACAATATTTAATGTGTAAATATACCAGATTTTCTTACACGTTTTCTACATTTTATTTTTTCAAAATTAACATGCAGTTAATTGAAATATTTGTGTATATAAAAGTCGAAGAATAACGACCAGAAATATAACCATGAGCAAAAAATTATATAAGGAATGTTATTTGTCGTCACGAAATTACGATTGAAATTCAAAGTAATGTAAAACATCGTGCTTTCACGAGTGTATCTTTGACAAAGATTTGATTGGATTTCGATAAAATATGATTGATAAGTTTGGAAATATGTCTTTTTAATACTTTAAAATGGACAACAAGCCTTTTGAAGTGATAACTCTTGATAATATTTGAAAAACCGGGTTTCAATTGCCGATCGTGAATGCGAGTGAAGCCACATCGATCTGCCGAAATCTAACAGTACGTGATGGTTGCTTGAATATTTCATATTAATATATCTTTATATATTTTAAAACTTCTCTTTGTATATTTTCATTAAAAACAACAACACAACAAAAGTATTTTTATTTTACAAGTTCAATACAGAAATGACCTCGATGATTGTGCATGTTGCTTCCTGTGTAAACATCGACTCGCTAACTCGCTGGGCTGTACTCGTGCTTGGTCTCTTGATTTTTTCCTGTGCATCATATATCTCACTAGGCATAGGCCGACCCCCCTCTTTGACCTCCTAATTTCTGGTGTCAAATCCTCGGCTTATACCCGGTCATATACGGTATATATTGTGACATGTGACAACAATGTATGAAATTAATGTTATCTCTATCATTATTTTCCATCCCAAGTAGTATTGTACCAAATGATAACGTTAAAGACTGTATACTAGATATGTTGACAATTTCATGCCAGGCCACGACACGACAACGAGTGGAATCTCCTGGACGCTCCACACTCTGGCCTCCAGACCGGACATACAAACTCGTGTCCAGGAGGAACTGGACACTGTCCTTGCTGACCGGGAGTCTAAACATATCACGTGGTGGGTCAGCTGTTATTGTAATACATTCCACGATATTGTATTTTTTACATATTGAAATATTCAGCATCTCCACACGCTATAGTCTCTAACCAAGAACATGATTCATTAACTAGAGCATGTAAGACTAAACTAAGATCCCCTTTTTGACAGTGATGAGCAAATAAGCATATTATGTTCCTATTTCCACTTGAGTGTGTAAATGATCGTAAGTTACCTCTGTTTCGAGGTCTGAGCAAATATTAAGTACATGTAGTTTCTTGTGTGAAGGGATTTAAATACGAAAATGACAGAATCATCTATTCCAAAAGTGATATTTAAAAATAAGCTTTATTTTTCTCTTTACAAACGGACAAACGTAATATGATGGCTGTTTGTAAATTGACGTGTAAAAATGTTCAAGATGGGAAGAAAAAAACGAAAACAAATCTAGACTTTATGCCACTTTAACACTGCGAAGAACCTTACAAGGACAGAAAAGTAATGTTTATCTTTAAGTGCTTGTTATAGGCTACAGGAATAAAAAAACATTTTCCATTCTTTTCGCTTGTTAAAATCGTGATTAAGAGGCGTAATGCGAGGGTTTGTAACTGACGCGGGCGGAAACCAGAAACACATTTTTTTAGGCTATAGCATTTCCCCTCTTATTGCCAGGAACGACATACCAAAACTGGAGTACCTAAACCTGTGTCTGAGAGAGAGTATGAGGTACCACTCCCCCGTCCCCATGGTCAGTCGGAGGCTGGAGAACGAGATGGACATCGATGGTCAAGTGTTTCCAGTAGGGACAGTGGTCACTATAGCCATCTGGCTTGTCCACCACAACCCCGCCGTCTGGAAGGAACCCTTCAAATACGACCCAGATCGATTCCTTCCAGAGAATTTCAATCTCAAAGACAGCTATTCCTACATTCCATTTTCAGCAGGACCAAGGTAAATTGTCCTGAACTAAGATAGCATTACAGGGACAGTAGCACGTTTTTAGGGTGAATATAAGGTGATGTCCGGAAAATGAAAATTGATGATTCCAATTGAAATAATGTATTTTAACTAAGTGAAGCAGTAATTATTCAAATATATAATGTATAATCTAGTCATGCGATTCCTTTTTCTAACAAAAACTGAATTAAAGATGTTCACACAAAATGAATTTTATGTGAATCTTTATACTTTGCCCTCTGACTAAGGATGATTGATTTGTGTTATGGGATGTTTGACACTATCAAAATAATACATTAAGCATTACCATACAATTATCATTAAAAAATTGAAAATATAATTTTTTTTTAAAACGTGCTACTGTCCCTTTAAGGTATTGAATATATTAAAACCGTTTTAGGATAATTTGGCATAACTGCTTTATTTATAAATATACGATAAAAATTTTCAGAAAATGTGACACTTTCTTCATCGATCTTTTTGATGATATTGTTAGCATCTATGTAGGTTATCATATGAATTCCAAAAAACGGAAATGTCATTTAAAATCCCTGCTAAAGAATTAAGAACTAGGTTCATGACTATCATTTAAAAAATGCATGATATCTAGGTACAGTGGTCAGCCGTATATCGCAAACGAATTTGATCATTCCACCTTTCGCCTGAACTACAGAAATGATATCACACGTCAAATAAAGTTCATAATTTGGATGTCTTTAACTATGCCAATGCACATGAGATACTTTAAGTGGTATTGATATTTTTCAAACGATATGAGTTTTCATTCGTCAATCATTTGTTAAAGAAATTATCATTGGAATATGATAGTATACTTTATTCGATATTATGTACTTCGTTGCATGAATGATGGTTGTTTCTGTAAGAAGGTCGTTGGTTCATGTTCAATAAATACACAATGAACTATGATATTCAAACAATGTATTTAGGATAATTACATGATTTACATTTTATACAATTTCGCAAAATTGTGTAGAAGTATTCTGGATTGCGCATGCTAGATAATCAGTAATATTCTACTCATGGTTTAAGTGATATATTTTATTAAACGAACAATTGTTTACTGACATAATAGAATCAAACACCGAAAAATCGACGCAGCTTTTGTATATGTGAGAAACACAGCAGGGTTAAAAACGAAAATCACGTGTCAGATGGGTCAAGGTCTACAGTCTTGTCTTTAATAAACTTTGACTTTGGAGTGATATCCCCTGTAGTAAAAAGCTTGATAAGGACTTGGGAAATTGTCACTTTACAAATTCATGAAAAAACTCAGAATAGCAAAATTAATCCAGTTTTAATCTTCAGTGTTTAAAAATCAGTTATCCTTTGTCAGGTATACATGTACATAAACTTATAGGTGTGACGAAACTGATTGGAAAACTCAAATTGTTTTAATGTTTTACAGGAACTGCATTGGACAGCATTTCGCTCTGAACGAACAGAAGGTTATCATTGGTCGTGTGATGGAGAGGTGAGCTGTTTGTTGGTATACAACTCCTTCAGTAGTGAAGTTCCATGTGTCTTTGAAAGGTCTTGTTGGTTACAAATAATCTATAATTAAAGAATTTTGAGAAAACTTAGGTGCTGTTAGTGTACATCCTTTACAGACTTATCATTTCAAATATGCTCTCTGTTTAATTGTGTCATGTAATGTATGATTAGATTATTCTTAAGGCATTGCATCATATTCCTTATCGAATAGAAGGATCTGAAGGAAACAAACACTACAAAGATGTTTTCAATTGATTATTCTTATGGTAACGTTGTGTTTAACGTTCTTTGAATTGATATCCCGAATTTTAGTTTGCTGAAAACAGTTAGACATTTTAAATACTGGTTTCTCAACTGAAGAATTGTTGTCTATAAGAATAGTATTACTGAACATTGGAAGGTTCCGACTAGACGAATATTCTTTAATACGATGTTAACCATTATGTTGACCATGTATCTTTCAAATATTATTCATAACTATTTTAGCATATATTCGATCTTCAGAAGCTGTTACCTTTGATGTTTACAGGTATGAGCTGGTAGCGGACATGAGTCATAAGATACACCGGAGGGCTTCAGGTGTGATGAAGGCAAAAGATGGATTGTGGGTATACGCCAAGCACAGAAAAACAGCTGCAAAGTGATCAAAACTACAAAAAGAAGGAACCTGCAGTTATTAACCTGAATTCATCATTTCAAGAAGGCACGAAAGGCTGAAAAGGGCTGGATATAAATTTGGACGTGTAAAAAGATGTGATTGTAAAGTGTAAATTGTTACCAGAGATAATTCAATATTATACCGACAAAATGGGAATTAAATAATATGAAATTCGTTATGTATTCTTTGATCCAAGAAATATTTACTTACTTAGGCTTGTCACCCATTGTTGGTCTAGACCGTTCACTACCCTTCTTCACTGTCCTGGGACCGACTAGTATACGAGAACAAAACGGTATTGCTAGTAAGCAATTATGATGGGCAATCTTTGACGCCAACAAGTGAACAGAAATATTTCATGGAATACCAAACTGCCAGCACGATAATCGACGTACTTCACTCTAATCTTTGAATTACTCTTGCATATTTGTGAAGGAACAAGATATTTGTCAATGACATGGAAATAAAATATATACATTGAAGCCCACATTGGTAACTGTGGTTACTTTGTCGTTGATATCAACGTGATGTACAGGAAAACAATACTAACTTTGATGGAAACAAGAAATCGTTATATTCAGATTGATGTTTATTCAGAGCAAATCATTAGAAAACATTTGTGTCACGAGAAGTATACATCTCCGATGTTCAAAGACGTTGTTGCATTGTGCGCACAGTACATAGCATTATTACGTCACAATAAATTGACAACGACTTGTGTTGGGAAGAGTAAGTTTCGTCACGTGTTCATGAATAAAATATGATTTTTTTCAAAAGTAAATAAGTTTTATTGTTATCATTAGGTTTATATATCGGGAAAACTTTGAGCTTATCCTAACCATTTTTATAAACCTTTAAAGATGCTGTATCATACTTGCAAGCGGTTCAGGATGAAACTTAGCTATTGAGAAATGAAATACATCACTTTGTAGAAAAATGTTGATATCATATTTAGATTGTTTAATCAACAATAACATACTTATTTCGACGCTTCAAGCACAGTACCCCTTATAGAAAGGGCATGTCATTTAACGAACCCGCTTTCGGTGACGTAATCATTATGCTTGTAGGATTTACACCGTCTCTCAACTACCGTATTTGCGTTCGATGGGTATCAACTTTGACAGCAACGAATACCTAATTCGGAGAAAAAGAATATAAAATCTAGTGAGCGCGACAAAGACGGTTTTCAAGCGTACATTTAGAAACCGGAAGTTGTGAAATGGCCACACTTGATTCGCCCTTATGTCCACTGCCGTTTCGGTATTTTTTGGTAAATTATTTCCTATTTGATGAATTTTGGTCCGATTTTCGCAAGGTTGGTCGTTAAATTTTTCTAAACATACATTTATCTAATATCTTCAAATAATTATATTTACATGGATATGTGTAATAAAATATAGTTATAATTGTATTGTGTTGTATTGTATTGGGTAAGAAATATGCTAGACATCTAAGTCGAATAAGTTTGAAAACATTGAAATGTTTAAATTCAAATCTTTAAATATGTTAATGGTTTCTATAGATATCTTGAACAATTTGGATCTGCATTGTTTTGCATTATCATAAAAATGTGCAGACCATGTTTTGGTTTATTTTACATTTGCAAGAGGGATTTATAAATATTTTCATGATAAATAGTTAGGGTTTTTCTCAGACTGATAGAACAAAGGATTTAAGTGAATGGGGAAACCATTTACAGAACTTGCATAAATACAAGATGTAAAAATTGGGCTTTGAACAATAAAGCAGCAAGGCATAGATACTTTATTCAATATTTCAAAATTTTGAATAGAGTAATTTGATCCTAAAGGTGAAATCATTGTTTTCATTTTATTTATATGTATCATTTCTTAAAAATAGTTTCAAATTTTATCTGAAATAATTTGGCATACCTACATGTAGGTTAATTGATATAATGCATCCACATGAAAATATATATTTTACAATCCTGCTTACTAATTATTTAGGTTATAATGTAGGTTATTTTAACTGTCAATATGTTGTGGAATTTTTAATAATTTATAAAATTAAAATTTTTCAATATTCTGATTTTAATGTTAATAATTAAAATAAATTAAGTCTGTTTGACTTGTTATTGAATCAAATTATACTGCATTAATATAAACATTTCCAAACCAAAATAAACAAATTACATATAGTCTCCATCAGTTCCATGTTAATTATTGATAATTTTACACGGTAGATGAGTATCCTTGATGCTGTACAGCATCATAAAGAATACTTTAGTTTTGTATTTTAAAAATATTTTAAACTGTCAGGAACCAGATGACTGAACACTCAATGGAGATATTTGACAGGTAGATCTACATCTCTGTCCCTGAAATTGAAAAAATTATTGAGGCTCAATCGCTGTTGCTGGGCTAAATTCAGGAATAACTTGGACAACCAGATTTTAGTGGGCAATTTTTATATTGTTAGAAATTTGACCTCGATATGAAAATATACTGGAAAACATCACGTCGACTCTGTACAGTATGGCCCTTGAGTTGCTATTTATAGAATATGTATCGTAGCTTGTGAGATTTCTTCGGGGTCATATTTGCTCAGTGTCATTAAATAATTACATGTGAGTATCAAACCACCATAAAGGCAATGTTTAAATGCAATCAATCAAGGAAAATATCGGTAAATTCACTGGGCTTGACAAAAACAATGTTGAATTTTATCGTTGACCGTTGGCCTTCCTTCTGACGGTTGAGAGCCGTTCTCACTGTGTTCAAATAATTTCTGATAGTGATTTATTTCGAAATTCCTCAGTTTCATTATTAGTAGACCGTATTTTCACAATTTCAATCCTTTCTGAGACATGACACATCTGTAATTAGCCGTAGTCATCAACAAACTACTCTGAGTCGACAAAGCAAACCTCGGACACTTCCGCATGTTTGTCCGAGGTTTGTGGTTGCTAGGGACGGTTGCTAGGGGGCGGGACTTAATGGATCGGTCTATTTAGAATCCCCTTTGGCCTAGGAGTCGACACACAACTTTTCAGCTCTCTAGACCTTTTGTAACTGGAGAAGAAAATGAAAATAGGTTTTTAAGGTTTTGACCCCTGTGACCCCATTTGGGGTCATGGGGTAACCAAATCTACCATTTAGAATCCCCATTGGCCAAGGAGTCTACACACAACTTTTCAGCTCTCTAGACCTTTTGTAACTGGAGAAGAAGATGAAAATAGGTTTCTAAGGTTTTGACCCCTGTGACCCCATTTGGGGTCATGGGGTCATGAAATCTACAATTTAAAATCCCAAATGGGCAAAGAGTCTACACAAAAATTTTCAGCTCTCTAGACCTTTTGGAACTGGGGAAGAAGATGAAAATAGGTTTTTGAGGTTTTGACCCCTGTGACCCCATTTGGGGACATGAGGTAACCAAATCTACAATTGAGAATCCCCGTAGGCCAAGGAGTATACACACAACTTTTCAGCTCTCTAGACCTTTTGGAACTTGAGAAGAAGATGAAAATAGGTTTTTAAGGTTTTGACCCCTGTGACCCTATTTGGGGTCATGGGGTCATGGGGTCATGACATCTACAATTTACAATCCCCATTGGCCAAGGAGTCTACACACAACATTTCAGCTCTCTAGACCTTTTGCAACCGGAGAAGAAGATGAAAATAGGTTTTTAATTTTTTGACCCGTGTGACCCCATTTGGGGTCATGGGGTCATGAAATCTACAATTTAGAAACCCCATTGGCCAAGGAGTTTACACAAAACTTTTCAGCTCTCTAGACCTTTTGGAACTGGAGAAGAAGATGAAAATAGGTTTTTAAGTTTTTGACCCCTGTGACCCCATTTGGGGTCATGAGGTCATGAAATCTACAATTTAGAATCCACATTGGCCAAGGAGTCTCCACATCAAATTTCAACTCTCTTGAGTCATTGGTTCTGGAGAAGAAGTCGAAAATGTGAAAAGTTTAGGGATGGACGGATGGACGGACGGACGGATGGACGGACGCCGGACGCCATGCCATGCCATAAGCCCTGACTCTCAGCGGTCCTCCAGTGAGTTTTGAAAATTCATCCAAAGGAGTATTAGTATGAATATATGGTTTTTTTTCGTAAGATAGCAACTGTTTTCTTATTGTGTAAAATTTGTTTTGTGATATATCTTATTTAATTCAATTATTGAATGTAATGCTTATATAGTGAGAAAGAAAAAACGATGATTTTGCCGAAGCATACGGACATGACCGAGGCTTTGCAAATGACAACTTTGAAACGGCGTTGCTAATTGCAGAACTAACTTGAATTGCCTCTAATCAGATCTCTACCTTTCTATCCAATGTTTATGGCCTACTAGAACAGAGGCTTTCTCGGGTATGGCTAAGCTGTCTCTCTGAGAAGAGGATGAGTGGTACTGAGTGACACATATCAAGTTTTAATTGTATTTCTTATAATTATTCGGTATTTCATTGTGATAAACTTCTGTTTTGTTGTTGTGTTGAGGTTTTGCGAAACTACTACATAAGGCATTCGTGAAAGGCAATGCAACACGGTTCAATTTCAATTTAAAAAAATCCAATCGTTAATGTAGTATTACACTTCTTCAAAGGATTAACATCTCATTATACAGCCCGATTATCCAAGCAGTTGAATGGGAGACTGCATGTCACCATTTTAATTTATACAGCTCTTGGTTATTTGAGATGGGGAAATGTATTTGCATAGCTTTATCAAACCTGGTATGTATATCAAAAGAGGCGTTGCATTGTTAAAATAGAACATTTTGCAAAAGGTGACATATACCTTTCGTGAATTCAGATTTTTGCCTAATCGACTGGATATAGTGACTTTAAAATCAAGAAAGTTGTTCTTGAAGCAAAAGAATGTGCAAATGCACCCGCGCAGCTTAATCGGACCTGTTACGATCATCAAAAAGAGTCATTGCATTGATAAAATATTAACATCAAGATGACATTAGTAAACCCTTTCGTAATTAATATATTTGCCTATCACAACGTGTTATAGTGGCTTTAAAACCATTTAGCTTTAAACCTTATCCGTAAGTCTACTTACGTCTCCAGAGTAGTGCATGATGCTATCGTATGTGACGTCACGGTCGTCCACTTGTTCTCTGCCCACCTTAGCAAACTGAGTGTGCCAGCTCATCGGGATCTGGTTGAAGTTAACTGTCACGAACCTGTCCCTGTCGGGCCTCGCCTAATCGTGGATCCAGCCAACAGCGTCACCGATCTTGTGGATCACTATGCCTTTCTGGGAGGGTTAAATGTATTATTTGAGAAGTACGTGATGTTTAATTGTCGTACACACATTTCACCTAATGTATGGCAGAATGGTTGAAATAAATTTATTAAATTACATATCAATTTTCTCCCCTTTTTGTAAGATATAGGTTCATTTTACGATTTATTTATCAAACGTGTTATACTGTAAGGCAATTTCAATTGTAATCCAATCACAATTTATCAGAACCATAATATATATTTCTTTTAACCAAAATATACACGTAATCATAATATAATACTGTGGACAAGTGATTTTACTCACGCTTCTACAATCCGGCGCTAGAGCGATTGGTTGCTGCCCACCGATTTTCCCAAGTCGAGAGTAACATCTGATAAAGATAAACGTGTTTTAATGAACCTTTTAAGAGGGAAATTAGGCCTAAAAATACATTAAATGTTTCTGGTCTTTATATTCAGGCAATGATAATGCGATTACGCGTTTTTATTTAATTATTTTTATTATTGAACGTTATTAAAAAGAAATATAACCTTTGAAACCTGCGTCTTTGAAGGCGCTCATGGACAGAAACGAGTAACCGTTTAAGAGCCAGCGTTTCAATGGGTTTTAAGACCATGGGACTAAATTTCTTTTTTCCCCTTGTCAACATCTTGAAAAAAATGCGGGGTTTGAAACTGACGCGGGTGGAAACTAGAAACAAATTAGTTTTTTTTCTAGGCTTTAGGGTATTATATTCTGTCATCCTTGTTAACACCATGAGCTTCATGAAACTAATGTTACCTAAAACTTATTAAAAAGCAATCCTCTGATATACTTTTGGTCACATCGTTTTCCGTCGAGGCATATATCTACGATCTTATCAAAACACAATGCATTCAGATATATTTTAAGAGGACCACCAAATATACTACGCGACTTCAGTTTAGACTCACCATCAAATGATGCTATGAAAGTGTTGTATTGGTGGGGATGGTAAAATTGATTTATGCTTTCTCAAAACGCAACTTATCATCAAAGTGGCATGCGTTTGTCTTTAATGTATCCTGGTTAACACGTCCATCATGAAAGTTAACTGACAACTGCTCAGGAGAAGTCCATGGACTTTTGTGGAAAAGGCAATTTAATTTACGTCATTAGGATCCATTTGTAAGGAGGACAGTTTTCATTATTGGCGATCTAATGAAATCTTAAAACTTTATTTAAATCATTGTTACGGCGTTTGTTCAGACATTTAGAATGGAGTCATTAGTTCCTAAGATACAAGAGATAGAAAGTAGGACATTATACTTTTCACAAAGTTTAAACGTTGTCGTGTAGTATATGTTAGCTTACATTACAAAACAGGAGGAAATTATAACCTTTACAGCTTTTTTATATCTTATTATACAAATAATCTAAAATGTTAAACCTACCCTCCTCCATCTCTGAAGACGATGCGGTTTTTAGCACTCGGGAGTTCACGGAAAGTCAAACACGTGTAGTTGGCCCATTCAGCCATCGCCTCTCTGATTATATCCTTCTCTCTTCGACCTGAAAATCACGACCATTTAAATAAGAATCGTTCGTAGAAGAATACAGGTAAATAACGGCAGGGGGGACAAAACAATTCAAAGTTGAACATATCTGAACAGACAAACTTGAATGTGGAGCTTGCCATCTTTTCAATACAGTACCTGTTTGACCCACACATATCAAAACACACACATTTCAATGTCTATCTCTTCACTTTCATAATAATGTACATAAATGTCATTGAGACACATCATTATCAAACAATATCAAATTTGAGCGTTATTCATAATATCGAATTTGAAATTAAACAATTTGTTCAAATTATCAAAATGACTCACTAAAATCTGGTTCCGTGAACTCGTAGTTAACATAGCAATCCTTCCATAACAGGTTATCGTCGCTTGTTGTCTTCCGCTTGACACGTCCTTCTCTCTTGCTGCGCCTACAACAGGATAGAATGGGACATGAGATGAAGTGAACTTAATCAAGACCAGTTGTATCCTCAGATGTCCGACTTCGATCATTCTCTCCCCACAGAGGCAGCTCAGTCACACCCGAGTTAGCCTCTGTGGGGAGAGAATGTGCTTCGATAGAATAAGTGATTTTTTGAAGTGGAAATGATACAATATATCTAAGAAATGTTTTAATTGATGACATTTACTCGCCTCTCGTCTAACACAGCCAGTATTTGTTGATATCACGGTGCGTAAGGCCATCAATCAATTGTTGGTGTCGTCACTAACATAGGATGTTTAAGGGCTATTCAGATATAATTAAAGAGGTTATATAGATACTAATTACTCTTAAAAGTGCAATCTGCCTTTTTTCAGTCTGAGTCGACCTTTCTCCTGGGAACAAAAAAAGTATTGTCTCCATCGGTGTTCGAACTTAATACAGCCAGCATTTCCTCGCTGTCACGGTTCATGTGGAGGGGAGGCTCACATGTCAGCACATGTCCGATTCCAGTAACGACAATATTTTGATTTATTTTTCCCAGAACACGATAGAGTTTAATGAGTCTGTGCCTTGCCGAAACTCATGCAAATTGTTTATAAACTCAAGGAGAATACAACATTCCACTTATTTACTCAGTGTCATGTGACATCCCTCTTTATTCAAACAAAAAATGGAGTGTTCCGATGAAGACGGGTCTACCTACCCGCACTCCCGGAGTTCGCTGAGTGTCACGAGAAGGTCCATCTCCGTCATCACCATCAGCTCCCCGTCTCCCATGTCGTGCACCAGATCAAACATAGCGTCTAGTGGAGGAGGAGGAGACAGTGATCATTAAAGAAACTCTATTATCTATTTTGGTAAACTAAAACTGATATAATTTTGGAGAGTATTCCTTTATTCAATAGTAAGCGGATAGGTACAATAAGAAAGTTAGCTTTGTTTTATAATGTTATCTCTATTTTAATACTATTTTTCTAAAAAATTTTATATTAATATAATCAAAAGATAAAAAAGTTACACGAAGCCAACCTGTTTCAATGGTATTATTTTTATCTTTTGATTATGTAAAACTGTATACTGGTAAACTTTTCAGATTTTATATCAATACTAGTATTTTATAATATTTTCACTTGGATATAAACTTTAGATTCCTGATTGTACATTATTATATAAACTATGTTTGTGTATAATGTATATGTATCATGTGTATCTTCATATGCCGCTGCCCGCAACCTTGGTGTAAATAAAGTTCAGTTCAGTTTTGAACGAAAAGAGAGAAAATCGTTTAAAAAGTGACACGAAGGAATGCAGAGAAAATGAATGTTCCTATACAGTGTTCCAGATACTATGTCGTTAACTCAAGGTATCTATTTGTTTGCTCCTGAAAGGTTATAATTGCGTCATGTCCCTTAAACGCTTCCGTAGTTTATGAACGAAGTTGCAGGATCTGCACTCACGTGACTTAGCTGCTGCCAAAATGACCTGGTCCATCTTCATATCCTTATTAATAGTTGCGCAAAATGAAATCTGGAATAAAACAGAATATATAAGAAGAAATACAAACATGAGTCGTCATGTTAACTCAGGTATCACTATCAATGTAGTAGTTGCAGAGATCTAGTGGGTAGAATGAAATGTGATTTATAGGTGAAATAGCAATAATGATTGAATCAATAGCTAGGTAGTACGATTACAACGTGACATTACTCAAACTCGTATTGAAGGAACAACGTGTATCAGTGTAAGTATGAATATAATCAGAATCTTGTGAATAAAGACAGTAAGAGGTAATCATATTGCATAAATAAAACTTCAGCAGTAGCAATAAAACCAATGATAGAAATGTCAATAATAGTACTAGCAATACTGGAGTAGAAGTGTCAAATAGTAGAAAGCGTAATTGAATGAACATGAATAAACTACCCGTGGCAGTAATTGTGTGAAGTAGATGCTGTAGAAACAAAGACGATAAGTAATAATTTTATGAATACTTGTTCAAGGAGTAAAATAAGAAACAGCAAACGTATGTATAGAACTGTAGATGAAACAGTATTCGATTATAGGTAGTATAAATTACGACAACTGTATTTATAGAAATAAAGCAGTAAAGGGGTTTGTTTTCCATAATCAAAATCCCTGTTCTAGTAGTAGCAGTAATTGCAAGAGGGTACATTTTCGTAATAGCAGTAGACGAATCTGTATAAAGAGAAAGATTCGTTATCGCAGTAGAAGTATCAGTATGAAGAGAAATAATCATAAAAACAGTAGAAGTATTATTACTACTATCACTACTACTTCTACATCTACTACTGCTACTACTTGTACTACTTGTACTACTTACTACTACTGCTACTACTGCTGCTGCTACTACTACTATTACTACTACTACTACTACTAACTACTTCTACTAGTAGTAGTACCACTACTGCCACTGCTGCTACTACTACTACTCCTAGTACTACTAACTACTACTACGACTACTACTACTTCTACTACTAGTACTACTACTGCTACTGGTGCTGCTACTACTACTATTACTACTCCTACTACTACTAGTAGTACTTCTACATATTTGCATAGCGCCAATATCCAGCTCAGAGAGCGCTGCTCGAAGACGCATTGGCTTTCCCTCAATCATTGGATATCAGTCTTCACGGCACATCCTTTGCTTTATGGTACTTATCCTATTGACATCAAAACGAAAACCCAAAGGAAGATAATTGTATTAAGATACACAAGAAAGTAAACAAACAAAAGGTACGCAGCTATAATGGAAATATATGCATATCATAGCATAGAGTGAGCGCCAGTCATCTTCTCTGTGATTTTAAAGTAACTTCAATTGTCTATGAAGAGCAAGGTCTCCTTGGTAACACTTAGAAATCACTTGGACATAATACGTCGGATAAATGTAATCATTCATTAAAACCCAAATAATTGAAGTCACGGGAATAATACAAATATCTAGTCAAGTACGTATAACTGTCAACACCAGTTCCCACATAGACAGGATGATCTTGTGAGTCAGATCTATCAGCACTTTGTAAATCACGTACTTCCGGAAATGTAAACCTTTGACCTGACCAACTGGAAGTGTTTATAACTATAAGGTCCACATATCATTAATTATCAACTAGAGTGATAGAATTCATGTATAAAGTATTTGATTTGAAGTTCTGGATTTATTTGAAATCAATATGGATTTTGATCGGTAGACAGTAATAATAAGAGCGAAGACAAGGGACAGCAGAACATTGATCAGATGATGCCTTTTCTAACACAAAATGAGTTGAAGGTGTTCACACAAAAATGGCCGCCGATAGACTTCATGTGAATCTTTATATGTTCTCTGACAATAGTTGATGGGTTTGTGTAATGAGATTTTTTATACAATATGTCAAATATAAAAAATAATGCATTTAGCATTAATGCACAAAAATCAGTGAAAAAATGAAAATATAAAATTTAAAAAAACGTGCTATTGCCTCTGACATGTTTCTATTTTTCTTGTCTATAAGTATGACTTCTTCACAACAATCAGCGAAAAAATGAAAATATAAAATTTAAAAAAACGTGCTACTGCCTCTTACATGTTTCTATTTTTCTTGTCTATAAGTATGACTTCTTCACGATTCTTAATGTCAGGGGACTACTTACACCTGTCAACATACCACTTTATTACGTGTTCCGCGATCATTTACATGGAAATACACGAGACCATACGGAAGTAAAACGGTAGGAGGTTCCGATTTTCAAATACTGAAAATTTCTGCTCTTCTGACATATGTGGATTGATTGTAATCATAGCATGAACAGTTGATAAATTCATACTTTGGGAATGCGATAAATAAAATTCTACCATGAATGAGATGAATACTAGATTCTGATTGGTTCTCCTGGAAAATCAAACGTTCGGTTTCAATTCAAAATTTACTCGCTATCAATCCAGTATAACATGTCTCTGATTTTCAAACACACTAGGTTTATCTCCTAAATAAAACTATAGTTTTTAATCTATTAATAAACATTTGAAAAGATAAAGATTAAATTTTCTTTATCAGATATACTCATATTAAGATATTTTGTTGTATTGTTAAATAATGACATTCGTGTGAACTTCGATTATGTTAGGTGGCAAACCAATCGGCAATAATATGAACGAATCAATTAAGATTGCATAATTGTATAATGATGAGATTAACAATGTCTGTACGTAAACATGAGAAGAACTGGATAGCTAATTTGTTATTATCAACATCCTACAATATGATTTTTACAATAAAGAAGATCCAATCCAGAAATTCCTACTGTTCGGATTGTAAGTTACAGAACAAATTTTCTATAAATTAAAATATAATCGCTAACAATGATACAATACAATGTTTACCTGCAGTGAAAGGGCCACCAACAATGGATATAATATAAGCTTCATGTTGATATTCTGGCTGTCAGTGAATTTGATAAAGCTACTACTTGAGTATAGAAGATACTAAATATTCTCTCTTGGTTTATAAAGAGTTATATACTATGCGAACTTCCTGTTTGTCTTGCTATTGGTCGAGTCCTCTCCTAGTGCGACACTGTGTCACATGGAGCAGTTAGTCATGTCATTGGTCACTAGGTCATGCCTTCTATACTGAAAACTCGTTACGTCAATCAGTTAATTAAATCATCGTCCATACATAGGCATGGAAAATCAAGGGTTGAAATGTGCAACCAGGACTTAAAGAGACACAGAGTATGTTGATAGGATCACATATGTCAAATTTTGACATCGGGAAGCACTAACTGTTACTGAAAAAATAAGTTAAAGGTTAATCAGTTCATTAGAGCGAAAATACGATTCAAAGTCTGGATTTTGATCGAAAACCGGACAATGTGGCTCGAGTGGCGCGCGCAAATTTGCAATTGCCAAACGTAATTCTGAAAATTGTCATAAGCTGACAGGAAGATATATTCGATTCGATAGTGTATTAGGTAATATAACTAATAGGTAGATTAATTGGATGCATAATTTCGAATATTGAACGTCTTAGACGTTTTCTTGATTTTTCCATAAAACAAGCATTTTACAGATATTATGCATAAACGATTTATTTGCAAGTCCAGTGATGAGATATGAACTTCAATCAGCATATTAGATATTTTGTAGATATTTTGTAGCTTATTAAAACCAAATAAAATATTAAGAAAGACAAATAGGCACCCACACGTTTTTTCGAAAGGAAAAGCGCCCTGAAGGAAAAGAAACGATATGATTGAATCGAATCAATAATAATATAATGAGAACCATCATTTAGAAGGTTAGGGAAATGAAATTCATTCAGATAACTTTAAGAATTTTTTTGATGTTCATATCCATATAACTGTGTTACTTCCTTGTTCATTCCTTCAAGTCAACTGGTAAAGGTTTAGTATTGACGACGGTCAGCATTAACTTTAATGATTTCTTGAAATCGATGAGTATTACTGAACGAGTTGAACTCGAAAAGATCCCGAATTCATTCCCAAACCGACTATGTAAACAGCCTTTTCGTCAATAATTGACAACCACTGTTTAAAATAGGGATGCTCTTTCAATTGTCAATGGCTTCCTGTTTTTACAAGAGTTAATGTGATTTGATGTGGGAAAGACAAGTAAGCAACACTTATGATGCTTTTGATATTTCAAACCTAAATGTTATAACGTAGTTTTGGAAGTACAACCACACTCATATTTATGGAAATTCCGTACCCATACACACGCAAATGTAATTTCATAGAATAAAAACATGGACGTTTTTATTTGATGATTTGACTCACCAAATCATGGTGTGGTGAGGTGAGGTGATCTGGGATTTAACGCCGCCTTCAATAGTATTTCATTTATGCTGATGCTAGTATTATTGCAGGGAAAAGCCCGAAACACAATGTAGCTATGCATTGCGGTGAAACCTGCGAACAATGACTAGAACTAGCGAACCATTGTAGGTACTGCGCTGACATTTAGTGTAGCATTGCATCATAGAATCCACATTTCTTGTCAAGACTAATATTGTAGATTTTCCATGCCATTACTCTTTAGTTTTAATTTATGGGAATCTTATTTTTTATGCTTATGTTTAAGAAGGAAATAACAGCTTTTATTTAGAAAACACAGCTTCTTGTCGATATGCATATTGTTCATTACGCCAATAACGACTTTCGTTCACAAAATCCATTCTTATTGCGAATTCATCATAGATGCTTGTGTCAATCATCATCTTCCACTATTAACTATATACTGTAGGCCTAATGGTTATCCTGAACTCAGTTTGCTTACTTACATTACTTTATCAGCTTATCCATTGTGACCTGTTTGTCAGAGTGTACCTTACGACCAAACATTTGGAATTATTTTGAAGGGATTAAGTCGCAAATCAGTAAAACATAAGTTATTGCTTTTTTATATACAAGTATTGGTTGTTGCTTAAGCCGATTAAAGTCTGTTGCTAAAGAAGACGTGTTTTTCTTCTCTGCAGAACAATTCCAAACCTTTTTCGATCTATGACCGATTCTTGTAAAATTTAATGAAATATCTCTCCTGGTGAACATAACTGGTTATTTGGGTTCCTACAAATGGTAACATGGAGTGATATGCAATTTCTATATTACACAAAAACAAATGTGTGAAAGTGGTCACCTCTATATTGAAAAAAAAATGACGAATTAAAAGTGAAATGTAATAATAATTTCACAAAAGATTTAACGTTCAAGATCTCTTTTCTATCGAATCCATTTTGATATAAAGTACTTTTGGTATTGAAATGAAAGGATTGTGGAATCATTATGAATAGAATTCATACCCCCAAATAACAACACTCATTGGTTAAGGGTAGAAATATAGTAAATTTGTCAAAGATAGTTTTACGTTATGCGATCACAATTTGTCCTTTATCATTGCTGAGTGATAACTAACTCTTATCATTAAGCGGTTACTGGTTATCCATCTTGTTTAATTATCATTTGATTTCAATCTTTTCTATTTGTACTGATTGTCATTATTATCAAGAGATAACTGATTGATTGTCAATCCTGTTCAATGATAACCGATTATCCATAATTCTAAGTAATTACTAGTTGTCAATTTTGGTACCTGTTTACAATCTGTCTTTATTGCTGAGTGATAACGAGGTGTTCACCCTTTCAATGATTTCTGTTTGTCTCTATTTTATGTGAGAACTTCATGGTCACCCTATATATATATGTTGTTTATCCATATTCTAAGTAATAACGAGGTGTTCTCCCTTTTAATGATTTTTGTTAGTCCATATTTTATGTGATAACGTTGTGTGCGCCCTATCTATGATAACCGTTTGATCATATTTTATGTGATAAATTGATGTTCACGCTATTAATAATTTCTGTTTGTCAGATATTGTCATTATTGTCCCTACAATGAAATTTTCTTAATATGGTTTGGACATGCACCAAAATGGGCTCAAATGTACAAAAAAATAAATGCTATCTGCTGGTGCCAACCAATCTATTCACGGAGTTTTAGTTTTTGCATAATTGGCTTTAGATGCAACCTTAATGTACATTTGAGCATATATTGTCATTATTGTTCCTACGATGAAATGTTCTTAATATGGCTTGAATATGCACCAAAATGGGCTCAGATGTACACAAAAATAAATTCTATCTGCTGGTGCCAACCAATCTTCTCACAGATTTTTAGTTTTTTGTATAATTGGCTTTAGATGCGACCTTAATGTACAGTTGAGCAGATATTGTCATTATTGTCCCTACGATGAATTTTTCTTAATATGGTTTGGACATGCACCAAAATGGGCTCAAATGTACACAAAAATAAATGCTATCTGTTTTTGCCAACCATTCTTCTCACAGATTTTTAGTTTTTGTATAATTGGCTTTAGATGCGACCTTAAGGTACAGTTGAGCAGATATTGTCATTATTGTCCCTACGATGAAATTTTCTTAAACAACAAGAAACCTCATTATTTTTCCCATGTTTATTGGTAAATATGTACAGGAAACATTGTCAACTTCAAAAAACACCAAAAAACGTTTTCATCGGTCCTCTAATAACAAAGATATCGCCCTTCAAAGTGCGCAAATTTTAGGCTTCTCAATTTGACAGTCTAAAAAAAGATTCTACCGGATGAACGATATTGCCTTTACTGCGCATGCGAGAATGGGCGATGTGATGTGGCAGGTTATGATTGGCTGAGAGAAGTTTTACAGACTGTGTATTATTACATCATATACAGAACGGAAATGGACCTATTCAATGTAAATATAACAGACAATGGTGGTAAATAAACAGAATAAACATGTTTTAGCACGATTTAGAAGCTTCATCTGTCCGGCAAAAAAACAGAGTAGTAATTAAACAGTTATGGCACATCGTAACTGATTGTGTAATTACAGGCCTAGGGAGTCGCGCTTGGGATATTTCACACTCTATGACAATGTTGTTACAAGAATTAGGGGATGTTGTGTTAGAGATCAAGCATGTCTGCCCATCTATGACACGCCCAGTTGTCAAAGCACTAGTCATCCATTGGTCAACAATAAGACAAACTAGATCCAATCAAAAATTAAACATTTAGAATTTATCATATGCATTGCATCTGTCTTGAGATGAACACATTCGGTACAGACACATGAGATGGAGTATTTTGCGTTTACAGTGACTTCAATAAGGTAGGCTTTGGTCCCTACGATGACATTTTCTTAATATGGCTTGGATATACACCAAAATGGGCTCAATTGTACACAAAAATAATTGCTATCTTCTGGTGCCAACCAATCTTCTCAAAGAATTTTAGTTTTTGTATAATTGGCTTTATATGCGATCTTAATGTACAGTTGAGCATATATTGTCATTATTTTCCCTACGATGAAATTTTCTTAATATGGCTTGGATATGCACCAAAATGGGCTCAATTGTACACAAAAATAAATGCTATCTGCTGGTACCAACCAATGTTCTCCAAGATTTTTTAGTTTGTGTATAATTGGCTTTAGATGCGACCTTAATGTACAGTTGAGCAGATATTGTCATTGTTTTCCCTACGATGAAATTTTCTTAATATGGCTTGGATATGCACCAAAATGGGCTCAAATGTACACAAAAATAATTGCTATCAGCTGATGCCAACCAATGTTCTCCCAGATTTTTTAGTTTGTGTATAATTGGCTTTAGATGCGACCTTAATGTACAGTTGAGCAGATATTGTCATTATTTTCCCTACGATGAAATTTTCTTAATATGGCTTGGATATGCACCAAAATGGGCTCAAATGTACACAAAATAATTGCTATCAGCTGGTGCAAACCAATCTTCTCACAGATTTTTAGTTTTTGTATAATTGGCGTTAGATGAGACCTTAATGTACAGTTGAGAAGATATTGTCATTATTTTCCCTACGATGAAATTTTCTTAATATGGCCTGGATATGCACCAACATGGGCTCAAATGTACACACAAATAATTGCTATCTTCTGGTGCCAACCAATCTTCTCACAGATTTTTAGTTTTTGTATAATTGGCTTTAGATGCGACCTTAATGTACAGTTGAGCAGATATTGTCATTATTTTCCCTACGATGAAATTTTCTTAATATGGCTTGGATATGCACCAAAATGGGCTCAAATGTACACAAAAATAAATGCTATCTTCTGGTGCCAACCAATCTTCTCACAGATTTTTAGTTTTTGTATAATTGGCTTTAGATGAGACCATAATGTACAGTTGAGCAGATATTGTAATTATTGTCCCTGCGATGAAATTTTCTTAATATGGCTTGGATATGCACCAAAATGAGCTCAAATGTACACAAAAATAAATGCTATCTGCTGGGGCCAACCAATCTTCTCAAAGATTTTTTGTTTTTGTATAATTGGCTTTATATGCGATCCTAATGTACAGTTGAGCAGATATTGTCATCAATTTCCCTACGATGAAATTTTCTTAAAATGGCTTGGATATGCACCAAAATGGGCTCAAATGTACACAAAAATAAATGCTATCTGCTGGTGCCAACCAATCTTCTCAAAGATTTTTAGTTTTTGTATAATTGGCTTTATATGCGATCCTAATGTACAGTTGAGCAGATATTGTCATTTTTTTCCCTACGATGAAATGTTCTTAATATGGCTTGGATATGCACCAAAATGGGCTCAAATGTACACAAAAACAATTGCTATCTGCTTGTGCCAACCAATCTTCTCACAGAGTTTTAGTTTTTGTATAATTGACTTTAGATGCGACCTTAATGTACAGTTGAGCAGATATTGTCATTATTGTCCCTACGATGAAATTTTCTTAATATGGCTTGATTATGCACCATAATGGGCTCAAATGTACACAAAAATAAATGCTATCTGCTGGTGCCAACCAATCTTCTCACAGATTTTTAGTTTTTGTATAATTGGCTTTATATGAGACCTTAATGTACAGTTGAGCAGATATTGTCATTATTTTCCCCACGATGAAATTTTATTTATATGGCTTGGATATGCATTAAAATGGGCACAAATGTACACAAAAATAATTGCTATCTGCTGGTGCCAATCAATCATCTCACAGATTTTTAGATTTTGTAAAATTGGCTTTAGATGCGACCTTAATGTACAGTTGAGCAGATATTGTCATTATTGTCCCTACGATAACTTTTTCTTAATATGGCTTCGATATGCACCTAAATGGGCTCAAATGTACACAAAAATAATTGCTATCTTTTGGTGCCAACCAATCTTCTCACAGATTGTTAGTTTTTGTATAATTGGCTTTAGATGCGACCTTAATGTACAGTTGAGCATATATTGTCATTATTGTTCTTACGATGAAATTTTCTTAATATGGCTTGGATATGCACCAAAATGGGCTCAAATGTACACAAAAATAATTGCAATCTGCTGGTGCCAACCAATCTTCTCACAGATTTTTAGTTTTTGTATATTTGGCTTTATATGCGACCTTAATGTACAGTTGAGCAGATATTGTCATTATTTTCACTGCGATGAAATTTTCTTAATATGGCTTGGATATGCACCAAAATGGGCACAAATGTACACAAAGATAAATGCTATCTGCTGGTGCCAACCAATCTTCTCAAAGATTTTTAGTTTTTGTATAATTGGCTTTATATGCGACCTTAATGTACAGTTGAGCAGATATTGTCATTATTTTCCCTACGATGAAATTTTCTTAATATGGCCTGGATATGCACCAAAATGGGCTCAAATGTACACAAAAATAATTGCTATCAGCTGGTGCAAACCAATCTTCTCACAGAGTTTTAGTTCTTGTATAAGTAGCTTTAGATGAGACCTTAATGTACAGTTGAGCAGATATTGTCATTATTGTCCCTACGATAAAATTTTCTTAATATGGCTTGGATATGCACCAAAATGAGCTCAAATGTACACAAAAATAATTGCTATCTGCTGGTGCCAACCAATCTTCTCACAGAGTTTTAGTTTTTGTATAATTGGCTTTAGATGCGACCTTAATGTACAGTTGAGCAGATAATGTCATTATTGTCCCTACGATGAAATGTTCTTAATATGGCTTGGATATGCACCAAGATTGGCTCAAATGTACACAAAAATAAATGCTATCTGCTGAGGCCAACCAATGTTCTCACAGATTTTTAGTTTTTGTATAATTGGCATTAGTTGCGACCTTAATGTACAGTTGAGCAGATATTGTCATTATTTTCTCTACGATGAAATTTTCTTAATATGGCCTGGATATGCACCAAAATGGGCTCAAATGTACACAAAAATAAATGCTATCAGCTGGTGCAAACCAATCTTCTCACAGACTTTTAGTTTTTGTATAATTGGCTTTAGATGCGACCTTAATGTACAGTTGAGCAGATATTGTAATTATTGTCCCTGCGATGAAATTTTCTTAATATGGCTTGGATATGCACCAAAATGGGCACAAATGTACACAAAAATAAATGCTATCTGCTGGTTCCAACCAATCTTCTCACAGACTTTTAGTTTTTGTATAATTGGCTTTAGATGCGACCTTAATGTACAGTTGAGCAGATATTGTAATTATTGTCCCTGCGATGAAATTTTCTTAATATGGCTTGGATATGCACCAAAATGGGCACAAATGTACACAAAAATAAATGCTATCTGCTGGTTCCAACCAATCTTCTCACAGACTTTTAGTTTTTGTATAATTGGCTTTAGATGCGACCTTAATGTACAGTTGAGCAGATATTGTAATTATTGTCCCTGCGATGAAATTTTCTTAATATGGCTTGGATATGCACCAAAATGGACACAAATGTACACAAAAATAAATGCTATCAGCTGGTGCAAACCAATCTTCTCAAAGATTTTTAGTTTTTGTATAATTGGCTTTATATGCGATCTTAATGTACAGTTGAGCAGATATTGTCATTATTTTCCCTAAGATGAAATTTTATTAATATGGCTTGGATATGCATCAAAATGGGCTCAATTGAACACACAAATAAATGCTATCTTCTGGTGCCAACCAATCTTCTCAAATATTTTTAGTTTTTGTATAATTGGCTATATATGCGATCCTAGTGTACAGTTGAGGAGATATTGTCATTATTTTCCGTACGATGAAATTTTCTTAATATGGCCTGGATATGCACCAAAATGGGCTCAAATGTACACAAAAATAAATGCTATCAGCTGGTGCAAACTAATCTTCTCACAGAGTTTTAGTTCTTGTATAATTAGCTTTAGATGAGACCTTAATGTACAGTTGAGCAGATATTGTCATTATTGTCCCTACGATGAAATTTTCTTAATATGGCTTGTATATGCACCAAAATGAGCTCAAATGTACACAAAAATAATTGCTATCTGCTGGTGCCAACCAATCTTCTCAAAGATTTTTAGTTTTTGTATAATTGGCTTTATATGCGACCTTAATGTACAGTTGAGCAGATATTGTCATTATTTTCCCTACGATGAAATTTTCTTAATATGGCCTGGATATGCACCAAAATGGGCTCAAATGTACACAAAAATAATTGCTATCAGCTGGTGCCAACCAATCTTCTCATAGATTTTCAGTTTTTGTATAATTGGCTTTAGATGAGACCATAATGTACAGTTGAGCAGATATTGTAATTATTGTCCCTACGATGAAATTTTCTTAAAATGGATTGGATATGCACCAAAATGGGCTCAAATGTACACAAAAATAAATGCTATCTGCTGGTGCCAACCAATCTTCTCAAAGATTTTTAGTTTTTGTATAATTGGCTTTATATGCGATCCTAATGTACAGTTGAGCAGATATTGTCATTTTTTTTCCTACGATGAAATGTTCTTAATATGGCTTGGATATGCACCAAAATGGGCTCAAATGTACACAAAAACAATTGCTATCTGCTTGTGCCAACCCATCTTCTCACAGAGTTTTAGTTTTTGTATAATTGACTTTAGATGCGACCTTAATGTACAGTTGAGCAGATATTGTCATTATTGTCCCTACGATGAAATTTTCTTAATATTGCTTGGATATGCACCATAATGGGCTCAAATGTACACAAAAATAAATGCTATCTGCTGGTGCCAAGCAATCTTCTCACAGATTTTTAGTTTTTGTATAATTGGCTTTATATGAGACCTTAATGTACAGTTGAGCAGATATTGTCATTATTTTCCCCACGATGAACTTTTATTTATATGGCTTGGATATGCATTAAAATGGGCACAAATGTACACAAAAATAATTGCTATCTGCTGGTGCCAATCAATCATCTCACAGATTTTTAGATTTTGTAAAATTGGCTTTAGATGCGACCTTAATGTACAGTTGAGCAGATATTGTCATTATTGTCCCTACGATAACTTTTTATTATATGGCTTCGATATGCACCTAAATGGGCTCAAATGTACACAAAAATAATTGCTATCTTTTGGTGCCAACCAATCTTCTCACAGATTTTTAGTTTTTGTATAATTGGCTTTAGATGCGACCTTAATGTACAGTTGAGCATATATTGTCATTATTGTTCTTACGATGAAATTTTCTTAATGTGGCTTGGATATGCACCAAAATGGGCTCAAATGTACACAAAAATAATTGCAATCTGCTGGTGCCAACCAATCTTCTCACAGATTTTTAGTTTTTGTATATTTGGCTTTAGATGCGACCTTAATGTACAGTTGAGCAGATATTGTCATTATTTTCACTGCGATGAAATTTTCTTAATATGGCTTGGATATGCACCAAAATGGGCACAAATGTACACAAAGATAAATGCTATCTGCTGGTGCCAACCAATCTTCTCAAAGATTTTTAGTTTTTGTATAATTGGCTTTATATGCGACCTTAATGTACAGTTGAGCAGATATTGTCATTATTTTCCGTACGATGAAATTTTCTTAATATGGCCTGGATATGCACCAAAATGGGCTCAAATGTACACAAAAATAATTGCTATCAGCTGGTGCAAACCAATCTTCTCACAGAGTTTTAGTTCTTGTATAAGTAGCTTTAGATGAGACCTTAATGTACAGTTGAGCAGATATTGTCATTATTGTCCCTACGATAAAATTTTCTTAATATGGCTTGGATATGCACCAAAATGAGCTCAAATGTACACAAAAATAATTGCTATCTGCTGGTGCCAACCAATCTTCTCACAGAGTTTTAGTTTTTGTATAATTGGCTTTAGATGCGACCTTAATGTACAGTTGAGCAGATATTGTCATTATTGTCCCTACGATAACTTTTTATTATATGGCTTCGATATGCACCTAAATGGGCTCAAATGTACACAAAAATAATTGCTATCTTTTGGTGCCAACCAATCTTCTCACAGATTTTTAGTTTTTGTATAATTGGCTTTAGATGCGACCTTAATGTACAGTTGAGCATATATTGTCATTATTGTTCTTACGATGAAATTTTCTTAATGTGGCTTGGATATGCACCAAAATGGGCTCAAATGTACACAAAAATAATTGCAATCTGCTGGTGCCAACCAATGTTCTCACAGATTTTTAGTTTTTGTATAATTGGCATTAGTTGCGACCTTAATGTACAGTTGAGCAGATATTGTCATTATTTTCTCTACGATGAAATTTTCTTAATGTGGCCTGGATATGCACCAAAATGGGCTCAAATGTACACAAAAATAAATGCTATCAGCTGGTGCAACCAATCTTCTCACAGACTTTTAGTTTTTGTATAATTGGCTTTAGATGCGACCTTAATGTACAGTTGAGCAGATATTGTAATTATTGTCCCTGCGATGAAATTTTCTTAATATGGCTTGGATATGCACCATAATGGGCACAAATGTACACAAAAATAAATGCTATCTGCTGGTGCCAACCAATGTTCTCACAGAGTTTTAGTTCTTGTATAAGTAGCTTTAGATGAGACCTTAATGTACAGTTGAGCAGATATTGTCATTATTGTCCCTACGATAAAATTTTCTTAATATGGCTTGGATATGCACCAAAATGAGCTCAAATGTACACAAAAATAATTGCTATCTGCTGGTGCCAACCAATCTTCTCACAGAGTTTTAGTTTTTGTATAATTGGCTTTAGATGCGACCTTAATGTACAGTTGAGCAGATAATGTCATTATTGTCCCTACGATGAAATGTTCTTAATATGGCTTGGATATGCACCAAGATTGGCTCAAATGTACACAAAAATAAATGCTATCTGCTGGTGCCAACCAATGTTCTCACAGATTTTTAGTTTTTGTATAATTGGCTTTATATGCGATCTTAATGTACAGTTGAGCAGATATTGTCATTATTTTCCCTAAGATGAAATTTTATTAATATGGCTTGGATATGCATCAAAATGGGCTCAATTGAACACAAAAATAAATGCTATCTGCTGGTGCCAACCAATCTTCTCAAATATTTTTAGTTTTTGTATAATTGGCTATATATGCGATCCTAGTGTACAGTTGAGCAGATATTGTCATTATTTTCCGTACGATGAAATGTTCTTAATATGGCTTGGATATGCACCAAGATTGGCTCAAATGTACACAAAAATAAATGCTATCTGCTGGTGCCAACCAATGTTCTCACAGATTTTTAGTTTTTGTATAATTGGCATTAGTTGCGACCTTAATGTACAGTTGAGCAGATATTGTCATTATTTTCTCTACGATGAAATTTTCTTAATATGGCCTGGATATGCACCAAAATGGGCTCAAATGTACACAAAAATAAATGCTATCAGCTGGTGCAAACCAATCTTCTCACAGAGTTTTAGTTTTTGTATAATTAGCTTAAGATGAGACCTTAATGTACAGTTGAGCGGATATTGTCATTATTTTCCCTACGATGAAATTTTCTTAATATGGCTTGGATATGCACCAAAATGGGCTCAAATGTACACAAAAATAAATGCTATCTGCTGGTGCCAACCAATCTTCTCCCAGATTTTTTAGTTTGTGTATAATTGGCTTTAGATACGACCTTAATGTACAGTTGAGCAGATAATGTCATTATTTTCCCTACGATGAAAGTTTCTTAATATGGCTTGGATATGCACCAAAATAGGCTCAAATGTACACAAAAATAAATGCTATCTGCTGGTGCCAGCCAATCTTCTCACAGATTTTTAGTTTTAGTATGATTGGCTTTAGATGCGACCTTAATGTACAGTTGAGCAGATATTGTCATTATTGTCCCTACGATTTAATTGTCTTAATATGGCTTGGATATGCACCAAAATGGGTTCAATTGTACACAAAAATAAATGCTATCTGCTGGTGCCAACCACTCTTCTCACAGACTTTTAGTTTTTGTTTAATTGGCTTTAGATGCGACCTTAATGTACAGTTGAGCAGATATTGTAATTATTGTCCCTGCGATGAAATTTTCTTAATATGGCTTGGATATGCACCAAAATGGGCACAAATGTACACAAAAATAAATGCTATCTGCTGGTGCCAACCAATCTTCTCAAAGATTTTTAGTTTTTGTAGAATTGGCTTTATATGCGATCTTAATGTACAGTTGAGCAGATATTGTCATTATTTTCCCTAAGATGAAATTTTATTAATATGGCTTGGATATGCATCAAAATGGGCTCAATTGAACACAAAAATAAATGCTATCTGCTGGTGCCAACCAATCTTCTCAAATATTTTTAGTTTTTGTATAATTGGCTATATATGCGATCCTAGTGTACAGTTGAGCAGATATTGTCATTATTTTCCGTACGATGAAATTTTCTTAATATGGCCTGGATATGCACCAAAATGGGCTCAAATGTACACAAAAATAATTGCTATCAGCTGGTGCAAACTAATCTTCTCACAGAGTTTTAGTTCTTGTATAATTAGCTTTAGATGAGACCTTAATGTACAGTTGAGCAGATATTGTCATTATTGTCCCTACGATGAAATTTTCTTAATATGGCTTGGATATGCACCAAAATGAGCTCAAATGTACACAAAAATAAATGCTATCTGCTGGTGCCAACCAATCTTCTCACAGAGTTTTAGTTTTTGTATAATTGGCTTTATATGCGATCCTAATGTACAGTTGAGCAGATATTGTCATTATTTTCCCTACGATGAAATTTTCTTAATATGGCTCGGATATGCACCAAAATGGGCTCAAATGTACACACAAAAAAATGCTATCTTCTGGTGCCAACCAATCTTCTCACAGATTTTTAGTTTTTGTATAATAGGCTTTAGATGCGATCTTAATGTACAGTTGAGCAGATATTGTCATTATTTTCCCTACGATGAAATGTTCTTAATATGGCTTGGATATGCACCAAAATGGGCTCAAATGTACACAAAAATAAATGCTATCTGCTGGTGCCAACCAATGTTCTCACAGATTTTTAGTTTTTGTATAATTGGCATTAGTTGCGACCTTAATGTACAGTTGAGCAGATATTGTCATTATTTTCTCTACGATGAAATGTTCTTAATATGGCCTGGATATGCACCAAAATGGGCTCAAATGTACACAAAAATAAATGCTATCAGCTGGTGCAAACCAATCTTCTCACAGAGTTTTAGTTTTTGTATAATTAGCTTAAGATGAGACCTTAATGTACAGTTGAGCGGATATTGTCATTATTTTCCCTACGATGAAATTTTCTTAATATGGCTTGGATATGCACCAAAATGGGCTCAAATGTACACAAAAATAAATGCTATCTGCTGGTGCCAACCAATCTTCTCCCAGATTTTTTAGTTTGTGTATAATTGGCTTTAGATACGACCTTAATGTACAGTTGAGCAGATAATGTCATTATTTTCCCTACGATGAAAGTTTCTTAATATGGCTTGGATATGCACCAAAATAGGCTCAAATGTACACAAAAATAAATGCTATCTGCTGGTGCCAGCCAATCTTCTCACAGATTTTTAGTTTTAGTATGATTGGCTTTAGATGCGACCTTAATGTACAGTTGAGCAGATATTGTCATTATTGTCCCTACGATTTAATTGTCTTAATATGGCTTGGATATGCACCAAAATGGGTTCAATTGTACACAAAAATAAATGCTATCTGCTGGTGCCAACCACTCTTCTCACAGACTTTTAGTTTTTGTTTAATTGGCTTTAGATGCGACCTTAATGTACAGTTGAGCAGATATTGTAATTATTGTCCCTGCGATGAAATTTTCTTAATATGGCTTGGATATGCACCAAAATGGGCACAAATGTACACAAAAATAAATGCTATCTGCTGGTGCAAACCAATCTTCTCAAAGATTTTTAGTTTTTGTATAATTGGCTTTATATGCGATCCTAGTGTACAGTTGAGCAGATATTGTCATTATTGTCCCTACGATGAAATGTTCTTAATATGGCTTGGATATGCACCAAAATGGGCTCAATTGTACACAAAAATAAATGCTATCTGCTGGTGCAAACCAATCTTCTCAAAGATTTTTAGTTTTTGTATAATTGGCTTTATATGCGATCCTAATGTACAGTTGAGCAGATATTGTCATTATTTTCCCTACGATGAAATGTTTTTAATATGGCTTGGATATGCACCAAGATTGGCTCAAATGTACACAAAAATAAATGCTATCTGCTGGTGCCAACCAATGCTCTCACAGATTTTTAGTTTTTGTATAATTGGCATTAGTTGCGACCTTAATGTACAGTTGAGCAGATATTGTCATTATTTTCTCTACGATGAAATTTTCTTAATATGGCCTGGATATGCACCAAAATGGGCTCAAATGTACACAAAAATAAATGCTATCTGCTGGTGCAAACCAATCTTCTCACAGAGTTTTAGTTTTTGTATAATTAGCTTAAGATGAGACCTTAATGTACAGTTGAGCGGATATTGTCATTATTTTCCCTACGATGAAATTTTCTTAATATGGCTTGGATATGCACCAAAATGGGCTCAAATGTACACAAAAATAAATGCTATCTGCTGGTGCCAACCAATCTTCTCCCAGATTTTTTAGTTTGTGTATAATTGGCTTTAGATACGACCTTAATGTACAGTTGAGCAGATAATGTCATTATTTTCCCTACGATGAAAGTTTCTTAATATGGCTTGGATATGCACCAAAATAGGCTCAAATGTACACAAAAATAAATGCTATCTGCTGGTGCCAGCCAATCTTCTCACAGATTTTTAGTTTTAGTATGATTGGCTTTAGATGCGACCTTTATGTACAGTTGAGCAGATATTGTCATTATTGTCCCTACGATTTAATTGTCTTAATATGGCTTGGATATGCACCAAAATGGGTTCAATTGTACACAAAAATAAATGCTATCTGCTGGTGCCAACCAATCTTCTCACAGAGTTTTAGTTTTTGTATAATTGGCTTTAGATGCGACCTTAATGTACAGTTGAGCAGATATTGTCATTATTGTCCCTACGATGAAATGTTCTTAATATGGCTTGGATATGCACCAAGATTGGCTCAAATGTACACAAAAATAAATGCTATCTGCTGGTGCCAACCAATGTTCTCACAGATTTTTAGTTTTTGTATAATTGGCATTAGTTGCGACCTTAATGTACAGTTGAGCAGATATTGTCATTATTTTCTCTACGATGAAATTTTCTTAATATGGCCTGGATATGCACCAAAATGGGCTCAAATGTACACAAAAATAAATGCTATCAGCTGGTGCAAACCAATCTTCTCACAGAGTTTTAGTTTTTGTATAATTAGCTTAAGATGAGACCTTAATGTACAGTTGAGCGGATATTGTCATTATTTTCCCTACGATGAAATTTTCTTAATATGGCTTGGATATGCACCAAAATGGGCTCAAATGTACACAAAAATAAATGCTATCTGCTGGTGCCAACCAATCTTCTCCCAGATTTTTTAGTTTGTGTATAATTGGCTTTAGATACGACCTTAATGTACAGTTGAGCAGATAATGTCATTATTTTCCCTACGATGAAAGTTTCTTAATATGGCTTGGATATGCACCAAAAGAGGCTCAAATGTACACAAAAATAAATGCTATCTGCTGGTGCCAGCCAATCTTCTCACAGATTTTTAGTTTTAGTATGATTGGCTTTAGATGCGACCTTAATGTACAGTTGAGCAGATATTGTCATTATTGTCCCTACGATTTAATTGTCTTAATATGGCTTGGATATGCACCAAAATGGGTTCAATTGTACACAAAAATAAATGCTATCTGCTGGTGCCAACCACTCTTCTCACAGACTTTTAGTTTTTGTTTAATTGGCTTTAGATGCGACCTTAATGTACAGTTGAGCAGATATTGTAATTATTGTCCCTGCGATGAAATTTTCTTAATATGGCTTGGATATGCACCAAAATGGGCACAAATGTACACAAAAATAAATGCTATCTGCTGGTGCAAACCAATCTTCTCAAAGATTTTTAGTTTTTGTATAATTGGCTTTATATGCGATCCTAGTGTACAGTTGAGCAGATATTGTCATTATTGTCCCTACGATGAAATGTTCTTAATATGGCTTGGATATGCACCAAAATGGGCTCAATTGTACACAAAAATAAATTCTATCTGCTGGTGCCAACCAATCTTCTCAAAGATTTTTAGTTTTTGTATAATTGTCTCTATATGCGATCCTAATGTACAGTTGAGCAGATATTGTCATTATTTTCCCTACGATGAAATGTTTTTAATATGGCTTGGATATGCACCAAGATTGGCTCAAATGTACACAAAAATAAATGCTATCTGCTGGTGCCAACCAATGTTCTCACAGATTTTTAGTTTTTGTATAATTGGCATTAGTTGCGACCTTAATGTACAGTTGAGCAGATATTGTCATTATTTTCTCTACGATGAAATTTTCTTAATATGGCCTGGATATGCACCAAAATGGGCTCAAATGTACACAAAAATAAATGCTATCTGCTGGTGCAAACCAATCTTCTCACAGAGTTTTAGTTTTTGTATAATTAGCTTAAGATGAGACCTTAATGTACAGTTGAGCGGATATTGTCATTATTTTCCCTACGATGAAATTTTCTTAATATGGCTTGGATATGCACCAAAATGGGCTCAAATGTACACAAAAATAAATGCTATCTGCTGGTGCCAACCAATCTTCTCCCAGATTTTTTAGTTTGTGTATAATTGGCTTTAGATACGACCTTAATGTACAGTTGAGCAGATAATGTCATTATTTTCCCTACGATGAAAGTTTCTTAATATGGCTTGGATATGCACCAAAATAGGCTCAAATGTACACAAAAATAAATGCTATCTGCTGGTGCCAGCCAATCTTCTCACAGATTTTTAGTTTTAGTATGATTGGCTTTAGATGCGACCTTAATGTACAGTTGAGCAGATATTGTCATTATTGTCCCTACGATTTAATTGTCTTAATATGGCTTGGATATGCACCAAAATGGGTTCAATTGTACACAAAAATAAATGCTATCTGCTGGTGCCAACCACTCTTCTCACAGACTTTTAGTTTTTGTTTAATTGGCTTTAGATGCGACCTTAATGTACAGTTGAGCAGATATTGTAATTATTGTCCCTGCGATGAAATTTTCTTAATATGGCTTGGATATGCACCAAAATGGGCACAAATGTACACAAAAATAAATGCTATCTGCTGGTGCCAACCAATCTTCTCAAAGATTTTTAGTTTTTGTATAATTGGCTTTATATGCGATCTTAATGTACAGTTGAGCAGATATTGTCATTATTTTCCCTAAGATGAAATTTTATTAATATGGCTTGGATATGCATCAAAATGGGCTCAATTGAACACAAAAATAAATGCTATCTGCTGGTGCCAACCAATCTTCTCAAATATTTTTAGTTTTTGTATAATTGGCTATATATGCGATCCTAGTGTACAGTTGAGCAGATATTGTCATTATTTTCCGTACGATGAAATTTTCTTAATATGGCCTGGATATGCACCAAAATGGGCTCAAATGTACACAAAAATAATTGCTATCAGCTGGTGCAAACTAATCTTCTCACAGAGTTTTAGTTCTTGTATAATTAGCTTTAGATGAGACCTTAATGTACAGTTGAGCAGATATTGTCATTATTGTCCCTACGATGAAATTTTCTTAATATGGCTTGGATATGCACCAAAATGAGCTCAAATGTACACAAAAATAATTGCTATCTGCTGGTGCCAACCAATCTTCTCACAGAGTTTTAGTTTTTGTATAATTGGCTTTAGATGCGACCTTAATGTACAGTTGAGCAGATATTGTCATTATTGTCCCTACGATGAAATGTTCTTAATATGGCTTGGATATGCACCAAGATTGGCTCAAATGTACACAAAAATAAATGCTATCTGCTGGTGCCAACCAATGTTCTCACAGATTTTTAGTTTTTGTATAATTGGCATTAGTTGCGACCTTAATGTACAGTTGAGCAGATATTGTCATTATTTTCTCTACGATGAAATTTTCTTAATATGGCCTGGATATGCACCAAAATGGGCTCAAATGTACACAAAAATAAATGCTATCAGCTGGTGCAAACCAATCTTCTCACAGAGTTTTAGTTTTTGTATAATTAGCTTAAGATGAGACCTTAATGTACAGTTGAGCGGATATTGTCATTATTTTCCCTACGATGAAATGTTCTTAATATGGCTTGGATATGCACCAAGATTGGCTCAAATGTACACAAAAATAAATGCTATCTGCTGGTGCCAACCAATGTTCTCACAGATTTTTAGTTTTTGTATAATTGGCATTAGTTGCGACCTTAATGTACAGTTGAGCAGATATTGTCATTATTTTCTCTACGATGAAATTTTCTTAATATGGCCTGGATATGCACCAAAATGGGCTCAAATGTACACAAAAATAAATGCTATCAGCTGGTGCAAACCAATCTTCTCACAGAGTTTTAGTTTTTGTATAATTAGCTTAAGATGAGACCTTAATGTACAGTTGAGCGGATATTGTCATTATTTTCCCTACGATGAAATTTTCTTAATATGGCTTGGATATGCACCAAAATGGGCTCAAATGTACACAAAAATAAATGCTATCTGCTGGTGCCAACCAATCTTCTCCCAGATTTTTTAGTTTGTGTATAATTGGCTTTAGATACGACCTTAATGTACAGTTGAGCAGATAATGTCATTATTTTCCCTACGATGAAAGTTTCTTAATATGGCTTGGATATGCACCAAAATAGGCTCAAATGTACACAAAAATAAATGCTATCTGCTGGTGCCAGCCAATCTTCTCACAGATTTTTAGTTTTAGTATGATTGGCTTTAGATGCGACCTTAATGTACAGTTGAGCAGATATTGTCATTATTGTCCCTACGATTTAATTGTCTTAATATGGCTTGGATATGCACCAAAATGGGTTCAATTGTACACAAAAATAAATGCTATCTGCTGGTGCCAACCACTCTTCTCACAGACTTTTAGTTTTTGTTTAATTGGCTTTAGATGCGACCTTAATGTACAGTTGAGCAGATATTGTAATTATTGTCCCTGCGATGAAATTTTCTTAATATGGCTTGGATATGCACCAAAATGGGCACAAATGTACACAAAAATAAATGCTATCTGCTGGTGCAAACCAATCTTCTCAAAGATTTTTAGTTTTTGTATAATTGTCTTTATATGCGATCCTAATGTACAGTTGAGCAGATATTGTCATTATTTTCCCTACGATGAAATGTTTTTAATATGGCTTGGATATGCACCAAGATTGGCTCAAATGTACACAAAAATAAATGCTATCTGCTGGTGCCAACCAATGTTCTCACAGATTTTTAGTTTTTGTATAATTGGCATTAGTTGCGACCTTAATGTACAGTTGAGCAGATATTGTCATTATTTTCTCTACGATGAAATTTTCTTAATATGGCCTGGATATGCACCAAAATGGGCTCAAATGTACACAAAAATAAATGCTATCTGCTGGTGCAAACCAATCTTCTCACAGAGTTTTAGTTTTTGTATAATTAGCTTAAGATGAGACCTTAATGTACAGTTGAGCGGATATTGTCATTATTTTCCCTACGATGAAATTTTCTTAATATGGCTTGGATATGCACCAAAATGGGCTCAAATGTACACAAAAATAAATGCTATCTGCTGGTGCCAACCAATCTTCTCCCAGATTTTTTAGTTTGTGTATAATTGGCTTTAGATACGACCTTAATGTACAGTTGAGCAGATAATGTCATTATTTTCCCTACGATGAAAGTTTCTTAATATGGCTTGGATATGCACCAAAATAGGCTCAAATGTACACAAAAATAAATGCTATCTGCTGGTGCCAGCCAATCTTCTCACAGATTTTTAGTTTTAGTATGATTGGCTTTAGATGCGACCTTAATGTACAGTTGAGCAGATATTGTCATTATTGTCCCTACGATTTAATTGTCTTAATATGGCTTGGATATGCACCAAAATGGGTTCAATTGTACACAAAAATAAATGCTATCTGCTGGTGCCAACCACTCTTCTCACAGACTTTTAGTTTTTGTTTAATTGGCTTTAGATGCGACCTTAATGTACAGTTGAGCAGATATTGTAATTATTGTCCCTGCGATGAAATTTTCTTAATATGGCTTGGATATGCACCAAAATGGGCACAAATGTACACAAAAATAAATGCTATCTGCTGGTGCCAACCAATCTTCTCAAAGATTTTTAGTTTTTGTATAATTGGCTTTATATGCGATCTTAATGTACAGTTGAGCAGATATTGTCATTATTGTCCCTAAGATGAAATTTTATTAATATGGCTTGGATATGCATCAAAATGGGCTCAATTGAACACAAAAATAAATGCTATCTGCTGGTGCCAACCAATCTTCTCAAATATTTTTAGTTTTTGTATAATTGGCTATATATGCGATCCTAGTGTACAGTTGAGCAGATATTGTCATTATTTTCCGTACGATGAAATTTTCTTAATATGGCCTGGATATGCACCAAAATGGGCTCAAATGTAGACAAAAATAATTGCTATCAGCTGGTGCAAACTAATCTTCTCACAGAGTTTTAGTTCTTGTATAATTAGCTTTAGATGAGACCTTAATGTACAGTTGAGCAGATATTGTCATTATTGTCCCTACGATGAAATTTTCTTAATATGGCTTGGATATGCACCAAAATGAGCTCAAATGTACACAAAAATAATTGCTATCTGCTGGTGCCAACCAATCTTCTCACAGAGTTTTAGTTTTTGTATAATTGGCTTTAGATGCGACCTTAATGTACAGTTGAGCAGATATTGTCATTATTGTCCCTACGATGAAATGTTCTTAATATGGCTTGGATATGCACCAAGATTGGCTCAAATGTACACAAAAATAAATGCTATCTGCTGGTGCCAACCAATGTTCTCACAGATTTTTAGTTTTTGTATAATTGGCTTTAGATGCGACCTTAATGTACAGTTGAGCAGATATTGTCATTATTTTCTCTACGATGAAATTTTCTTAATATGGCCTGGATATGCACCAAAATGGGCTCAAATGTACACAAAAATAAATGCTATCAGCTGGTGCAAACCAATCTTCTCACAGAGTTTTAGTTTTTGTATAATTAGCTTAAGATGAGACCTTAATGTACAGTTGAGCGGATATTGTCATTATTTTCCCTACGATGAAATTTTCTTAATATGGCTTGGATATGCACCAAAATGGGCTCAAATGTACACAAAAATAAATGCTATCTGCTGGTGCCAACCAATCTTCTCCCAGATTTTTTAGTTTGTGTATAATTGGCTTTAGATACGACCTTAATGTACAGTTGAGCAGATAATGTCATTATTTTCCCTACGATGAAAGTTTCTTAATATGGCTTGGATATGCACCAAAATATGCTCAAATGTACACAAAAATAAATGCTATCTGCTGGTGCCAGCCAATCTTCTCACAGATTTTTAGTTTTAGTATGATTGGCTTTAGATGCGACCTTAATGTACAGTTGAGCAGATATTGTCATTATTGTCCCTACGATTTAATTGTCTTAATATGGCTTGGATATGCACCAAAATGGGTTCAAATGTACACAAAAATAAATGCTATCTGCTGGTGCCAACCACTCTTCTCACAGACTTTTAGTTTTTGTTTAATTGGCTTTAGATGCGACCTTAATGTACAGTTGAGCAGATATTGTAATTATTGTCCCTGCGATGAAATTTTCTTAATATGGCTTGGATATGCACCAAAATGGGCACAAATGTACACAAAAATAAATGCTATCTGCTGGTGCCAACCAATCTTCTCAAAGATTTTTAGTTTTTGTATAATTGGCTTTATATGCGATCCTAGTGTACAGTTGAGCAGATATTGTCATTATTGTCCCTACGATGAAATGTTCTTAATATGGCTTGGATATGCACCAAAATGGGCTCAATTGTACACAAAAATAAATTCTATCTGCTGGTGCCAACCAATCTTCTCAAAGATTTTTAGTTTTTGTATAATTGTCTTTATATGCGATCCTAATGTACAGTTGAGCAGATATTGTCATTATTTTCCCTACGATGAAATGTTTTTAATATGGCTTGGATATGCACCAAAATGGGCTCAAATGTACACAAAAATAATTGCTATCTGCTGGTGCCAACCAATCTTCTCACAGAGTTTTAGTTTTTGTATAATTGGCTTTATATGCGATCCTAATGTACAGTTGAGCAGATATTGTCATTATTGTCCCTACGATGAAATGTTCTTAATATGGCTTGGATATGCACCAAAATGGGCTCAATTGTACACAAAAATAAATTCTATCTGCTGGTGCCAACCAATCTTCTCAAAGATTTTTAGTTTTTGTATAATTGGCTTTATATGCGATCCTAATGTACAGTTGAGCAGATATTGTCATTATTTTCCCTACGATGAAATGTTTTTAATATGGCTTGGATATGCACCAAAATGGGCTCAAATGTACACAAAAATAATTGCTATCTGCTGGTGCCAACCAATCTTCTCACAGAGTTTTAGTTTTTGTATAATTGACTTTAGATGCGACCTTAATGTACAGTTGAGCAGATATTGTCATTATTGTCCCTACGATGAAATGTTCTTAATATGGCTTGGATATGCACCAAAATGGGCTCAATTGTACACAAAAATAAATTCTATCTCCTGGTGCCAACCAATGTTCTCATAGATTTTTAGTTTTTGTATAATTGGCTTTAGATGCGACCTTAATGTACAGTTGAGCAGATATTGTCATTATTGTCCCTACGATGAAATTTTCTTAATATTGCTTGGATATGCACCATAATGGGCTCAAATGTACACAAAAATAAATGCTATCTGCTGGTGCCAAGCAATCTTCTCACAGATTTTTAGTTTTTGTATAATTGGCTTTAGATGAGTCCTTAATGTACAGTTGAGCAGATATTGTCATTATTTTCCCCACGATGAAATTTTATTTATATGGCTTGGATATGCACCAAAATGGGCTCAATTGTACACAAAAATAAATTCTATCTCCTGGTGCCAACCAATGTTCTCATAGATTTTTAGTTTTTGTATAATTGGCTTTAGATGCGACCTTAATGTACAGTTGAGCAGATATTGTCATTATTGTCCCTACGATGAAATTTTATTAATATTGCTTGGATATGCACCATAATGGGCTCAAATGTACACAAAAATAAATGCTATCTGCTGGTGCCAAGCAATCTTCTCACAGATTTTTAGTTTTTGTATAATTGGCTTTAGATGAGTCCTTAATGTACAGTTGAGCAGATATTGTCATTATTTTCCCCACGATGAAATTTTATTTATATGGCTTGGATATGCACCTAAATGGGCTCAAATGTACACAAAAATTGTTGCTATCTTCTGGTGCCAACCAATCTTCTCACAGATTTTTAGTTTTTGTATAATTGGCTTTAGATGCGACCTTAATGTACAGTTGAGCAGATATTGTCATTATTGTCCCTACGATGAAATTTTATTAATATTGCTTGGATATGCACCATAATGGGCTCAAATGTACACAAAAATAAATGCTATCTGCTGGTGCCAAGCAATCTTCTCACAGATTTTTAGTTTTTGTATAATTGGCTTTAGATGAGTCCTTAATGTACAGTTGAGCAGATATTGTCATTATTTTCCCCACGATGAAATTTTATTTATATGGCTTGGATATGCACCTAAATGGGCTCAAATGTACACAAAAATAGTTGCTATCTTCTGGTGCCAACCAATCTTCTCACAGAGTTTTAGTTTTTGTATAATTGGCTTTAGATGCGACCTTAATGTACAGTTGAGCAGATATTGTCATTATTGTCCCTACGATGAAATTTTCTTAATATGGCTTGGATATGCACCAAAATGGGCTCCAATGTACACAAAAATAATTGCTATCAGCTGGTGCCAACCAATCTTCTCACAGATTGTTAGTTTTTGTATATTTGGCTTTAGATGCGACCTTAATGTACAGTTGAGCAGATATTGTCAGTATTTTCACTGCGATGAAATTTTCTTAATATGGCTTGGATATGCACCAAAATGGGCACAAATGTACACACAGATAAATGCTATCTGCTGGTGCCAACCAATCTTCTCACAGATTTTTTGTTTTTGTATACTTGGCTTTAGATGCGACCTCAATGTACAGTTGAGCAGATATTGTCATTATTTTCCCTACGATGAAATGTTCTTAATATGGCTTGGATATGCACCAAAATGGGCTCAAATGAACACAAAAATAAATGCTATCTGCTGGTGCCAACCAATGTTCTCACAGATTTTTAGTTTTTGTATAATTGGCTTTAGATGCGACCTTAATGTACAGTTGAGCAGATATTGTCATTATTGTCCCTACGATGAAATGTTCTTAATATGGCTTGGATATGCACCAAAATGGGCTCAATTGTACACAAAAATAAATTCTATCTCCTGGTGCCAACCAATGTTCTCATAGATTTTTAGTTTTTGTATAATTGGCTTTAGATGCGACCTTAATGTACAGTTGAGCAGATATTGTCATTATTGTCCCTACGATGAAATTTTATTAATATTGCTTGGATATGCACCATAATGGGCTCAAATGTACACAAAAATAAATGCTATCTGCTGGTGCCAAGCAATCTTCTCACAGATTTTTAGTTTTTGTATAATTGGCTTTAGATGAGTCCTTAATGTACAGTTGAGCAGATATTGTCATTATTTTCCCCACGATGAAATTTTATTTATATGGCTTGGATATGCACCAAAATGGGCTCAATTGTACACAAAAATAAATTCTATCTCCTGGTGCCAACCAATGTTCTCATAGATTTTTAGTTTTTGTATAATTGGCTTTAGATGCGACCTTAATGTACAGTTGAGCAGATATTGTCATTATTGTCCCTACGATGAAATTTTATTAATATTGCTTGGATATGCACCATAATGGGCTCAAATGTACACAAAAATAAATGCTATCTGCTGGTGCCAAGCAATCTTCTCACAGATTTTTAGTTTTTGTATAATTGGCTTTAGATGAGTCCTTAATGTACAGTTGAGCAGATATTGTCATTATTTTCCCCACGATGAAATTTTATTTATATGGCTTGGATATGCACCTAAATGGGCTCAAATGTACACAAAAATTGTTGCTATCTTCTGGTGCCAACCAATCTTCTCACAGATTTTTAGTTTTTGTATAATTGGCTTTAGATGCGACCTTAATGTACAGTTGAGCAGATATTGTCATTATTGTCCCTACGATGAAATTTTATTAATATTGCTTGGATATGCACCATAATGGGCTCAAATGTACACAAAAATAAATGCTATCTGCTGGTGCCAAGCAATCTTCTCACAGATTTTTAGTTTTTGTATAATTGGCTTTAGATGAGTCCTTAATGTACAGTTGAGCAGATATTGTCATTATTTTCCCCACGATGAAATTTTATTTATATGGCTTGGATATGCACCTAAATGGGCTCAAATGTACACAAAAATAGTTGCTATCTTCTGGTGCCAACCAATCTTCTCACAGAGTTTTAGTTTTTGTATAATTGGCTTTAGATGCGACCTTAATGTACAGTTGAGCAGATATTGTCATTATTGTCCCTACGATGAAATTTTCTTAATATGGCTTGGATATGCACCAAAATGGGCTCCAATGTACACAAAAATAATTGCTATCAGCTGGTGCCAACCAATCTTCTCACAGATTGTTAGTTTTTGTATATTTGGCTTTAGATGCGACCTTAATGTACAGTTGAGCAGATATTGTCAGTATTTTCACTGCGATGAAATTTTCTTAATATGGCTTGGATATGCACCAAAATGGGCACAAATGTACACAAAGATAAATGCTATCTGCTGGTGCCAACCAATCTTCTCACAGATTTTTTGTTTTTGTATACTTGGCTTTAGATGCGACCTCAATGTACAGTTGAGCAGATATTGTCATTATTTTCCCTACGATGAAATGTTCTTAATATGGCTTGGATATGCACCAAAATGGGCTCAAATGAACACAAAAATAAATGCTATCTGCTGGTGCCAACCAATGTTCTCACAGATTTTTAGTTTTTGTATAATTGGCTTTAGATGCGACCTTAATGTACAGTTGAGCAGATATTGTCATTATTGTCCCTACGATGAAATTTTATTAATATTGCTTGGATATGCACCATAATGGGCTCCAATGTACACAAAAATAAATGCTATCTGCTGGTGCCAAGCAATCTTCTCACAGATTTTTAGTTTTTGTATAATTGGCTTTAGATGAGTCCTTAATGTACAGTTGAGCAGATATTGTCATTATTTTCCCCACGATGAAATTTTATTTATATGGCTTGGATATGCACCTAAATGGGCTCAAATGTACACAAAAATAGTTGCTATCTTCTGGTGCCAACCAATCTTCTCACAGAGTTTTAGTTTTTGTATAATTGGCTTTAGATGCGACCTTAATGTACAGTTGAGCAGATATTGTCATTATTGTCCCTACGATGAAATTTTCTTAATATGGCTTGGATATGCACCAAAATGGGCTCCAATGTACACAAAAATAATTGCTATCTGCTGGTGCCAACCAATCTTCTCACAGATTGTTAGTTTTTGTATATTTGGCTTTAGATGCGACCTTAATGTACAGTTGAGCAGACATTGTCAGTATTTTCACTGCGATGAAATTTTCTTAATATGGCTTGGATATGCACCAAAATGGGCACAAATGTACACAAAGATAAATGCTATCTGCTGGTGCCAACCAATCTTCTCACAGATTTTTTGTTTTTGTATACTTGGCTTTAGATGCGACCTCAATGTACAGTTGAGCAGATATTGTCATTATTTTCCCTACGATGAAATGTTCTTAATATGGCTTGGATATGCACCAAAATGGGCTCAAATGAACACAAAAATAAATGCTATCTGCTGGTGCCAACCAATCTTCTCAAAAAATTTTAGTTTTTGTATAATTAGCTTTAGATGAGACCTTAATGTACAGTTGAGCAGATATTGTCATTATTTTCCCTACGATGAAATTTTCTTAATATGGCTTGGATATGCACCAAAATGGGCTCAAATGTACACACAAATAAATGCTATCAGCTGGTGCAAACCAATCTTCTCACAGATTTTTAGTTTTTGTATAATTGGCTTTATATGCGATCTTAATGTACAGTTGAGCAGATATTGTCATTATTTTCCCTAAGATGAAATTTTATTAATATGGCTTGGATATGCCTCAAAATGGGCTCAAATGTACACACAAATAATTGCTATCTTCTGGTGCCACCCAATCTTCTCAAAGATTTTTAGTTTTTGTATAATTGGCTTTATATGCGACCTAAATGTACAGTTGAGCAGATATTGTCATTATTTTCCCTACGATGAAATTTTCTTAACGTGGCTTGGATATGCACCAAAATGGGCTCAAATGTACACAAAAATAAATGCTATCAGCTGGTGAAAACAAATCTTCTCACAGATTTTTAGTTTTTGTATAATTGGCTTTAGATGCGACCTTAATGTACAGTTGAGCAGATATTGTCATTATTTTCCCTACGATGAAATTTTCTTAATATGGCTTGGATATGCACCAAAATGGGCTCAAATGTACACAAAAATAATTGCTATCTGCTGGTGCCAACCAATCTTCTCAAAGATTTTTAGTTTTTGTATAATTGGCTTTATACGCGATCTTTATGTACAGTTGAGCAGATATTGTCATTATTTTCCCTACGATGAAATTTTCTTAATATGGCTTGGATATGCACCAAAATGGGCTCAAATGTACACAAAAATAAATGCTATCAGCTGGTGCAAACCAATCTTCTCAGAGAGGTTTAGTTTTTGTATAATTAGCTTTAGATGAGACCTTAATGTACAGTTGAGCAGATATTGTCATTATTGTCCCTACGATGAAATTTTCTTAATATGGCTTGGATATGCACCAAAATGAGCTCAAATGTACACACAAATAATTGCTATCTTCTGGTGCCAACCAATCTTCTCACAGATTTTTAGATTTTGTATAATTGGCTTTAGATGCAATCTTAATGTACAGTTGAGCAGATATTGTCATTATTGTCCCTACGATGAAATGTTCTTAATATGGCTTGGATATGCACCAAAATGGGCTCAAATGTACACAAAAATAATTGCTATCTTCTGGTGCCAACCAATCTTCTCACAGATTTTTAGTTTTTGTATAATTGGCTTTAGATGCGACCTTAATGTACAGTTGAGCAGATATTGTCATTATTTTCCCTACGATGAAATTTTCTTAATATGGCTTGGATATGCACCAAAATGGGCTCAAATGTACACAAAAATAAATGCTATCTTCTGGTGCCAACCAATCTTCTCACAGATTTTTAGTTTTTGTATAATTGGCTTTAGATGCGATCTTAATGTACAGTTGAGCAGATATTGTCATTATTTTCCCTAAGATGAAATTTTATTAATATGGCTTGGATATGCATCAAAATGGGCTCAAATGTACACACAAATAATTGCTATCTTTTGGTGCCACCCAATCTTCTCAAAGATTTTTAGTTTTTGTATAATTGGCTTTATATGCGATCCTAGTGTACAGTTGAGCAGATATTGTCATCATTTTCCCTGCGATGAAATTTTCTTAATATGGCTTGGATATGCACCAAAATGGGCTCAAATGTACACAAAAATAAATGCTATCTGCTGGTGCCAACCAATCTTCTCAAAGATTTTTAGTTTTTGTATAATTGGCTTTATATGCGATCCTAGTGTACAGTTGAGCAGATATTGTCATCATTTTCCCTGCGATGAAATTTTCTTAATATGGCTTGGATATGCACCAAAATGGGCTCAAATGTACACAAAAATAATTGCTATCAGCTGGTGCAAACCAATCTTCTCAGAGACGTTTAGTTTTTGTATAATTAGCTTTAGATGAGACCTTAATGTACAGTTGAGCAGATATTGTCATTATTGTCCCTACGATGAAATGTTCTTAATATGGCTTGGATATGCACCAAAATGGGCTCAAATGTACACAAAAATAATTGCTATCTTCTGGTGCCAACCAATCTTCTCACAGATTTTTAGTTTTTGTATAATTGGCTTTAGATGCGACCTCAATGTACATTTGAGCAGATATTGTCATTATTTTCCCTACGATGAAATTTTCTTAATATGGCTTGGATATGCACCAAAATGGGCTCAAATGTACACAAAAATAAATGCTATCTTCTGGTGCCAACCAATCTTCTCACAGATTTTTAGTTTTTGTATAATTGGCTTTAGATGCGATCTTAATGTACAGTTGAGCAGATATTGTCATTATTTTCCCTAAGATGAAATTTTATTAATATGGCTTGGATATGCATCAAAATGAGCTCAAATGTACACACAAATAATTGCTATCTTTTGGTGCCACCCAATCTTCTCAAAGATTTTTAGTTTTTGTATAATTGGCTTTATATTCGACCTTAATGTACAGTTGAGCAGATATTGTCATTATTTTCCCTACGATGAAGTGTTCTTAATATGGCTTGGATATGCACCAAAATGGGCTCAAATGTACACACAAATAAATGCTATCAGCTGGTGAAAACAAATCTTCTCACAGATTTTTAGTTTTTGTATAATTGGCTTTAGATGCGACCTTAATGTACAGTTGAGCAGATATTGTCATTATTGTCCCTACGATGAAATGTTCTTAATATGGCTTGGATATGCACCAAAATGGGCTCAAATGTACACAAAAATAATTGCTATCTGCTGGTGCCAACCAATCTTCTCAAAGATTTTTAGTTTTTGTATAATTGGCTTTATATGCGATCTTAATGTACAGTTGAGCAGATATTGTCATTATTTTCCCTACGATGTAATTTTCTTAATATGGCTTGGATATGCACCAAAATGGGCTCAAATGTACACAAAAATAATTGCTATCTTCTGGTGCCAACCAATCTTCTCACAGATTTTTAGTTTTTGTATAATTGGCTTTAGATGCGACCTTAATGTACAGTTGAGCAGATATTGTCATTATTTTCCCTACGATGAAATTTTCTTAATATGGCTTGGATATGCACCAAAATGGGCTCAAATGTACACAAAAATAAATGCTATCAGCTGGTGCAAACCAATCTTCTCACAGAGTTTTAGTTTTTGTATAATTAGCTTTAGATGAGACCTTAATGTACAGTTGAGCAGATATTGTCATTATTGTCCCTACGATGAAATTTTCTTAATATGGCTTGGATATGCACCAAAATGGGCTCAAATGTACACAAAAATAATTGCTATCTTCTGGTGCCAACCAATCTTCTCACAGATTTTTAGTTTTTGTATAATTGGCTTTAGATGCGACCTTAATGTACAGTTGAGCAGATATTGTCATTATTTTCCCCTACGATGAAATTTTCTTAATATGGCTTGGATATGCACCAAAATGGGCTCAAATGTACACAAAAATAATTGCTATCTGCTGGTGCCAACCAATCTTCTCACAGAGTTTTAGTTTTAGTACAGTTGGCTTTAGATGCGACCTTAATGTACAGTTGAACAGATATTGTCATTATTTTCTCTACGATGAAACTTTCTTAATATGGCTTGGATATGCACCAAAATGGGCTCAAATGTACACCAAAAAAAATGCTATCAGCTGGTGAAAACCAATCTTCTCACAGATTTTTAGTTTGTGTATAATTGGCTTTAGATGCGACCTTAATGTACAGTTGAGCAGATATTGTCATTATTTTCCCTACGATGAAATTTTCTTAATATGGCTTGGATATGCACCAAAATGGGCTCTAATGTACACACAAATAATTGCTATCTGCTGGTGCCAGCCAATCTTCTCAAAGATTTTTAGTTTTTGTTTAATTGGCTTAATACGCGATCTTAATGTACAGTTGAGCAGATATTGTCATTATTTTCCCTACGATGAAATTTTCTTAATATGGCCTCGATATGCACCAAAATGGGCTCAAAAGTACACAAAAATAAATGCTATCTGCTGGTGCCAACCAATCTTCTTACAGATTTTTAGTTTTTGTATAATTGGCTTTAGATGCGACCTCAATGTACAGTTGAGCAGATATTGTCATTATTTTCCCTACGATGAAATTTTCTTAATATGGCTTGGATATGCACCAAAATGGGCTCAAATGTACACAAAAATAAATGCTATCAGCTGGTGCAAACCAATCTTCTCACAGAGTTTTAGTTTTTGTATAATTGGCTTTAGATGCGACCTTAATGTACAGTTGAGCAGATATTGTCATTATTTTCCCTACGATGAAATTTTCTTAATATGGCTTGGATATGCACCAAAATGGGCCCAAATGTACACAAAAATAAATGCTATCAGCTGGTGCAAACCAATCTTCTCACAGAGTTTTAGTTTTTGTATAATTAGCTTTAGATGAGACCTTTATGTACAGTTGAGCAGATATTGTCATTATTGTCCCTACGATGAAATTTTCTTAATATGGCTTGGATATGCTCTAAAATGGGCTCAAATGTACACAAAAATAATTGCTATCGGCTGGTGAAAACCAATCTTCTCACAGATTTTTAGATTTTGTATAATTGGCTTTAGATGCAATCTTAATGTACAGTTGAGCAGATATTGTCATTATTGTCCCTACGATGAAATTTTCTTAATATGGCTTGGATATGCACCAAAATGGGCTCAAATGTACACAAAAATAATTGAAATCTTCTGGTGCCAACCAATCTTCTCACAGATTTTTAGTTTTTGTATAATTGGCTTTAGATGCGACCTTTATGTACAGTTGAGCAGATATTGTCATTATTTTCCCTACGATGAAATTTTCTTAATATGGCTTGGATATGCACCAAAATGGGCTCAAATGTACACAAAAATAAATGCTATCAGCTGGTGCAAACCAATCTTCTCACAGAGTTTTAGTTTTTGTATAATTAGCTTTAGATGAGACCTTAATGTACAGTTGAGCAGATATTGTCATTATTGTCCCTACGATGAAATTTTCTTAATATGGCTTGGATATGCACCAAAATGGGCTCAAATGTACACAAAAATAATTGCTATCTTCTGGTGCCAACCAATCTTCTCACAGATTTTTAGTTTTTGTATAATTGGCTTTAGATGCGACCTTAATGTACAGTTGAGCAGATATTGTCATTATTTTCCCCTCGATGAAATTTTCTTAATATGGCTTGGATATGCACCAAAATGAGCTCAAATGTACACAAAAATAATTGCTATCTGCTGGTGCCAACCAATCTTCTCACAGAGTTTTAGTTTTAGTACAGTTGGCTTTAGATGCGACCTTAATGTACAGTTGAGCAGATATTGTCATTATTTTCTCTACGATGAAATTTTCTTAATATGGCTTGGATATGCACCAAAATAGGCTCAAATGTACACCAAAAAAAATGCTATCAGCTGGTGAAAACCAATCTTCTCACAGATTTTTAGTTTGTGTATAATTGGCTTTAGATGCGACCTTAATGTACAGTTGAGCAGATATTGTCATTATTTTCCCTACGATGAAATTTTCTTAATATGGCTTGGATATGCACCAAAATGGGCTCTAATGTACACACAAATAATTGCTATCTGCTGGTGCCAGCCAATCTTCTCAAAGATTTTTAGTTTTTGTATAATTGGCTTAATACGCGATCTTAATGTACAGTTGAGCAGATATTGTCATTATTTTCCCTACGATGAAATTTTCTTAATATGGCCTCGATATGCACCAAAATGGGCTCAAAAGTACACAAAAATAAATGCTATCTGCTGGTGCCAACCAATCTTCTTACAGATTTTTAGTTTTTGTATAATTGGCTTTAGATGCGACCTCAATGTACAGTTGAGCAGATATTGTCATTATTTTCCCTACGATGAAATTTTCTTAATATGGCTTGGATATGCACCAAAATGGGCTCAAATGTACACAAAAATAAATGCTATCAGCTGGTGCAAACCAATCTTCTCACAGAGTTTTAGTTTTTGTATAATTGGCTTTAGATGCGACCTCAATGTACAGTTGAGCAGATATTGTCATTATTTTCCCTACGATGAAATTTTCTTAATATGGCTTGGATATGCACCAAAATGGGCTCAAATGTACACAAAAATAATTGCTATCTTCTGGTGCCAACCAATCTTCTCACAGATTTTTAGTTTTTGTATAATTGGCTTTAGATGCGACCTTAATGTACAGTTGAGCAGATATTGTCATTATTTTCCCCTACGATGAAATTTTCTTAATATGGCTTGGATATGCACCAAAATGGGCTCAAATGTACACAAAAATAATTGCTATCTGCTGGTGCCAACCAATCTTCTCACAGAGTTTTAGTTTTAGTACAGTTGGCTTTAGATGCGACCTTAATGTACAGTTGAGCAGATATTGTCATTATTTTCTCTACGATGAAATTTTCTTAATATGGCTTGGATATGCACCAAAATGGGCTCAAATGTACACCAAAAAAAATGCTATCAGCTGGTGAAAACCAATCTTCTCACAGATTTTTAGTTTGTGTATAATTGGCTTTAGATGCGACCTTAATGTACAGTTGAGCAGATATTGTCATTATTTTCCCTACGATGAAATTTTCTTAATATGGCTTGGATATGCACCAAAATGGGCTCTAATGTACACACAAATAATTGCTATCTGCTGGTGCCAGCCAATCTTCTCAAAGATTTTTAGTTTTTGTATAATTGGCTTAATACGCGATCTTAATGTACAGTTGAGCAGATATTGTCATTATTTTCCCTACGATGAAATTTTCTTAATATGGCCTCGATATGCACCAAAATGGGCTCAAAAGTACACAAAAATAAATGCTATCTGCTGGTGCCAACCAATCTTCTTACAGATTTTTAGTTTTTGTATAATTGGCTTTAGATGCGACCTCAATGTACAGTTGAGCAGATATTGTCATTATTTTCCCTACGATGAAATTTTCTTAATATGGCTTGGATATGCACCAAAATGGGCTCAAATGTACACAAAAATAAATGCTATCAGCTGGTGCAAACCAATCTTCTCACAGAGTTTTAGTTTTTGTATAATTGGCTTTAGATGCGACCTTAATGTACAGTTGAGCAGATATTGTCATTATTTTCCCTACGATGAAATTTTCTTAATATGGCTTGGATATGCACCAAAATGGGCCCAAATGTACACAAAAATAAATGCTATCAGCTGGTGCAAACCAATCTTCTCACAGAGTTTTAGTTTTTGTATAATTAGCTTTAGATGAGACCTTTATGTACAGTTGAGCAGATATTGTCATTATTGTCCCTACGATGAAATTTTCTTAATATGGCTTGGATATGCTCTAAAATGGGCTCAAATGTACACAAAAATAATTGCTATCGGCTGGTGAAAACCAATCTTCTCACAGATTTTTTGTTTTTGTATAATTGGCTTAATACGCAATCTTAATGTACAGTTGAGCAGATATTGTCATTATTTTCCCTACGATGAAATTTTCTAAATATGGCCTCGATATGCACCAAAATGGGCTCAAATGTACACAAAAATGAATGCTATCAGCTGGTGCAAACCAATCTTCTCACAGAGTTTTAGTTTTTTTATAATTAGCTTTAGATGAGACCTTAATGTACAGTTGAGCAGATATTGTCATTATTGTCCCTACGATGAAATTTTCTTAATATGGCTTGGATATGCACCAAAATGGGCTCAAATGTTCAAAAAAATAATTGCTATCTTCTGGTGCCAACCAATCTTCTCACAGATTTTTAGTTTTTGTATAATTGGCTTTAGATGCGACCTTAATGTACAGTTGAGCAGATATTGTCATTATTTTCCCTACGATGAAATGTTCTTAATATGGCTTGGATATGCACCAAAATGGGCTCAAATGTACACACAAATAATTGCTATCTGCTGGTGCCAACCAATTTTCTCAAAGATTTTTAGTTTTTGTATAATTGGCTTTAGATGCGATCTTAATGTACAGTTGAGCAGATATTGTCATTATTTTCCCTACGATGAAATTGTCTTAATATGGCGTTGATATGCACCAAAATGGGCTCAAATGTGCACAAAAATAAATGCTATCTGCTGGTACCAACCAATCTTCTCACAGATTTTTAGTTTTCGTACAGTTGGCTTTAGATGCGATCTTAATGTACAGTTGAGCAGATATTGTCATTATTTTCCCTACGATGAAATTTTCTTAATATGGCTTGGATATGCACCAAAATGGGCTCAAATGTACACAAAAGTAAATGCTTTCAGCTGGTGAAAACCAATCTTCTCACAGAGTTTTAGTTTTTGTATAATTAGCTTTAGATGAGACCTTAATGTACAGTTGAGCAGATATTGTCATTATTTTCCCTACGATGAAATGTTCTTAATATGGCTTGGATATGCACTAAAATGGGCTCAAATGTACACAAAAATAAATGCTATCTGCTGGTGCCAACCAATCTTCTCAAAGATTTTTATTTTTTGTATAATTGGCTTTATATGCGATCTTAATGTACAGTTGAGCAGATATTGTCATTATTTTCCCTACGATGTAATTTTCTTAATATGGCTTGGATATGCACCAAAATGGGCTCAAATGTACACAAAAATAATTGCTATCTTCTGGTGCCAACCAATCTTCTCTCAGATTTTTAGATTTTGTATAATTGGCTTTAGATGCAATCTTAATGTACAGTTGAGCAGATATTGTCATTATTGTCCCTACGATTAAATTTTCTTAATATGGCTTGGATATGCACCAAAATGGGCTCAAATGTACACAAAAATAATTGCTATCTTCTGGTGCCAACCAATCTTCTCACAGATTTTTAGTTTTTGTATAATTGGCTTTAGATGCGACCTTAATGTACAGTTGAGCAGATATTGTCATTATTTTCCCTACGATGAAATTTTCTTAATATGGCTTGGATATGCACCAAAATGGGCTCAAATGTACACAAAAATAAATGCTATCAGCTGGTGCAAACCAATCTTTTCACAGAGTTTTAGTTTTTGTATAATTAGCTTTAGATGAGACCTTAATGTACAGTTGAGCAGATATTGTCATTATTGTCCCTACGATGAAATTGTCTTAATATGGCTTGGATATGCACCAAAATGGGCTCAAATGTACACAAAAATAATTGCTATCTTCTGGTGCCAACCAATCTTCTCACAGATTTTTAGTTTTTGTATAATTGGCTTTAGATGCGACCTTAATGTACAGTTGAGCAGATATTGTCATTATTTTCCCCTACGATGAAATGTTCTTAATATGGCTTGGATATGCACCAAAATGGGCTCAAATGTACACAAAAATAATTGCTATCTGCTGGTGCCAACCAATCTTCTCACAGAGTTTTAGTTTTAGTACAGTTGGCTTTAGATGCGACCTTAATGTACAGTTGAGCAGATATTGTCATTATTTTCTCTACGATGAAATTTTCTTAATATGGCTTGGATATGCACCAAAATGGGCTCAAATGTACACAAAAAAAAATGCTATCAGCTGGTGAAAACCAATCTTCTCACAGATTTTTAGTTTGTGTATAATTGGCTTTAGATGCGACCTTAATGTACAGTTGAGCAGATATTGTCATTATTTTCCCTACGATGAAATTTTCTTAATATGGCTTGGATATGCACCAAAATGGCCTCTAATGTACACACAAATAATTGCTATCTGCTGGTGCCAGCCAATCTTCTCAAAGATTTTTAGTTTTTGTATAATTGGCTTAATACGCGATCTTAATGTACAGTTGAGCAGATATTGTCATTATTTTCCCTACGATGAAATTTTCTTAATATGGCCTCGATATGCACCAAAATGGGCTCAAATGTACACAAAAATAAATGCTATCTGCTGGTGCCAACCAATCTTCTTACAGATTTTTAGTTTTTGTATAATTGGCTTTAGATGCGACCTCAATGTACAGTTGAGCAGATATTGTCATTATTTTCCCTACGATGAAATTTTCTTAATATGGCTTGGATATGCACCAAAATGGGCTCAAATGTACACAAAAATAAATGCTATCAGCTGGTGCAAACCAATCTTCTCACAGAGTTTTAGTTTTTGTATAATTGGCTTTAGATGCGACCTTAATGTACAGTTGAGCAGATATTGTCATTATTTTCCCTACGATGAAATTTTCTTAATATGGCTTGGATATGCACCAAAATGGGCCCAAATGTACACAAAAATAAATGCTATCAGCTGGTGCAAACCAATCTTCTCACAGAGTTTTAGTTTTTGTATAATTAGCTTTAGATGAGACCTTTATGTACAGTTGAGCAGATATTGTCATTATTGTCCCTACGATGAAATTTTCTTAATATGGCTTGGATATGTTCTAAAATGGGCTCAAATGTACACAAAAATAATTGCTATCGGCTGGTGAAAACCAATCTTCTCACAGATTTTTTGTTTTTGTATAATTGGCTTTAGATGCGACTTTAATGTACAGTTGAGCAGATCTTGTCATTATTTTCCCTACGATGAAATTTTCTTAATATGGCTTGGATATGCACCAAAATTGGCTCTAATGTACACAAAAATAATTACTATCTGCTGGTGCCAACCAATCTTATCACAGATTTTTAGTTTTTGTATAATTGGCTTAATACGCGATCTTAATGTACAGTTGAGCAGATATTGTCATTATTTTCCCTACGATGAAATTTTCTTAATATGGCCTCGATATGCACCAAAATGGGCTCAAATGTACACAAAAATGAATGCTATCAGCTGGTGCAAACCAATCTTCTCACAGAGTTTTAGTTTTTTTATAATTAGCTTTAGATGAGACCTTAATGTACAGTTGAGCAGATATTGTCATTATTGTCCCTACGATGAAATTTTCTTAATATGGCTTGGATATGCACCAAAATGGGCTCAAATGTTCAAAAAAATAATTGCTATCTTCTGGTGCCAACCAATCTTCTCACAGATTTTTAGTTTTTGTATAATTGGCTTTAGATGCGACCTTAATGTACAGTTGAGCAGATATTGTCATTATTTTCCCTACGATGAAATGTTCTTAATATGGCTTGGATATGCACCAAAATGGGCTCAAATGTACACACAAATAATTGCTATCTGCTGGTGCCAACCAATTTTCTCAAAGATTTTTAGTTTTTGTATAATTGGCTTTAGATGCGACCTAAATGTACAGTTGAGCAGATATTGTCATTATTTTCCCTACGATGAAATTGTCTTAATATGGCGTTGATATGCACCAAAATGGGGCTCAAATGTGCACAAAAATAAATGCTATCTGCTGGTACCAACCAATCTTCTCACAGATTTTTAGTTTTCGTACAGTTGGCTTTAGATGCGATCTTAATGTACAGTTGAGCAGATATTGTCATTATTTTCCCTACGATGAAATTTTCTTAATATGGCTTGGATATGCACCAAAATGGGCTCAAATGTACACAAAAGTAAATGCTTTCAGCTGGTGAAAACCAATCTTCTCACAGAGTTTTAGTTTTTGTATAATTAGCTTTAGATGAGACCTTAATGTACAGTTGAGCAGATATTGTCATTATTTTCCCTACGATGAAATGTTCTTAATATGGCTTCGATATGCACTAAAATGGGCTCAAATGTACACAAAAATAAATGCTATCAGCTGGTGCAAACCAATCTTCTCACAGAGTTTTAGTTTTTGCAAAATTAGCTTTAGACGCGACCTTTATGTACAGTTGAGCAGATATTGTCATTATTTTCCCTACGATGACATTTTCTTAATATGGCTTGGATATGCACCAAAATGGGCTCAAATGTGCACAAAAATAAATGCTATCTGCTGGTACCAACCAATCTTATCACAGATTGTTAGTTTTAGTACAATTGGCTTTAGATGCGACCTTAATGTACAGTTGAGCAGATATTGTCATTATTTTCCCTACGATAAAATTTTCTTAATATGGCTTGGATATGCCCCAAAATGGGCTCAAATGTACACAAAAATAAATGCTATCAGCTGGTGAAAACCAATCTTCTCACAGAGTTTTAGTTTTGAGTTTTAGTTTTTGTATAATTAGCTTTAGATGCGACCTTTATGTACAGTTGAGCAGATATTGTCATTATTTTCCCTACGATGACATTTTCTTAATATGGCTTGGATATGCACCAAAATGGGCTCAAATGTACACAAAAATAACTGCTATCTGCTGGTGCCTACCAATCTTCTTACAGATTTTTAGTTTTTGTATAATTGGCTTTAGATGCGACCTCAATGTACAGTTGAGCAGATATGGTCATTATTTTCCCTACGATGAAATTTTCTTAATATGGCTTGGATATGCACCAAAATGGGCTCAAATGTACACAAAAGTAAATGCTATCAGCTGGTGCAAACCAATCTTCTCACAGAGTTTTAGTTTTTGAATAATTAGCTTTAGATGAGACCTTAATGTACAGTTGAGCAGATATTGTCATTATTTTCCCTACGATGAAATTTTCTTAATATGGCTTGGATATGCACCAAAATGGGCTCAAATGTTCAAAAAAATAATTGCTATCTTCTGGTGCCAACCAATCTTCTCACAGATTTTTAGTTTTTGTATAATTGGCTTTAGATGCGACCTTAATGTACAGTTGAGCAGATATTGTCATTATTTTCCCTACGATGAAATGTTCTTAATATGGCTTGGATATGCACCAAAATGGGCTCAAATGTACACACAAATAATTGCTATCTGCTGGTGCCAACCAATTTTCTCAAAGATTTTTAGTTTTTGTATAATTGGCTTTAGATGCGATCTTAATGTACAGTTGAGCAGATATTGTCATTATTTTCCCTACGATGAAATTGTCTTAATATGGCGTTGATATGCACCAAAATGGGCTCAAATGTGCACAAAAATAAATGCTATCTGCTGGTACCAACCAATCTTCTCACAGATTTTTAGTTTTCGTACAGTTGGCTTTAGATGCGATCTTAATGTACAGTTGAGCAGATATTGTCATTATTTTCCCTACGATGAAATTTTCTTAATATGGCTTGGATATGCACCAAAATGGGCTCAAATGTACACAAAAGTAAATGCTTTCAGCTGGTGAAAACCAATCTTCTCACAGAGTTTTAGTTTTTGTATAATTAGCTTTAGATGAGACCTTAATGTACAGTTGAGCAGATATTGTCATTATTTTCCCTACGATGAAATGTTCTTAATATGGCTTCGATATGCACTAAAATGGGCTCAAATGTACACAAAAATAAATGCTATCAGCTGGTGCAAACCAATCTTCTCACAGAGTTTTAGTTTTTGCAAAATTAGCTTTAGACGCGACCTTTATGTACAGTTGAGCAGATATTGTCATTATTTTCCCTACGATGACATTTTCTTAATATGGCTTGGATATGCACCAAAATGGGCTCAAATGTGCACAAAAATAAATGCTATCTGCTGGTACCAACCAATCTTATCACAGATTGTTAGTTTTAGTACAATTGGCTTTAGATGCGACCTTAATGTACAGTTGAGCAGATATTGTCATTATTTTCCCTACGATAAAATTTTCTTAATATGGCTTGGATATGCACCAAAATGGGCTCAAATGTACACAAAAATAAATGCTATCAGCTGGTGAAAACCAATCTTCTCACAGAGTTTTAGTTTTTGTATAATTAGCTTTAGATGCGACCTTTATGTACAGTTGAGCAGATATTGTCATTATTTTCCCTACGATGACATTTTCTTAATATGGCTTGGATATGCACCAAAATGGGCTCAAATGTACACAAAAATAACTGCTATCTGCTGGTGCCTACCAATCTTCTTACAGATTTTTAGTTTTTGTATAATTGGCTTTAGATGCGACCTCAATGTACAGTTGAGCAGATATGGTCATTATTTTCCCTACGATGAAATTTTCTTAATATGGCTTGGATATGCACCAAAATGGGCTCAAATGTACACAAAAGTAAATGCTATCAGCTGGTGCAAACCAATCTTCTCACAGAGTTTTAGTTTTTGAATAATTAGCTTTAGATGAGACCTTAATGTACAGTTGAGCAGATATTGTCATTATTTTCCCTACGATGAAATTTTCTTAATATGGCTTGGATATGCACCAAAATGGGCTCAAATGTTCAAAAAAATAATTGCTATCTTCTGGTGCCAACCAATCTTCTCACAGATTTTTAGTTTTTGTATAATTGGCTTTAGATGCGACCTTAATGTACAGTTGAGCAGATATTGTCATTATTTTCCCTACGATGAATGTTCTTAATATGGCTTGGATATGCACCAAAATGGGCTCAAATGTACACACAAATAATTGCTATCTGCTGGTGCCAACCAATTTTCTCAAAGATTTTTAGTTTTTGTATAATTGGCTTTAGATGCGATCTTAATGTACAGTTGAGCAGATATTGTCATTATTTTCCCTACGATGAAATTGTCTTAATATGGCGTTGATATGCACCAAAATGGGCTCAAATGTGCACAAAAATAAATGCTATCTGCTGGTACCAACCAATCTTCTCACAGATTTTTAGTTTTCGTACAGTTGGCTTTAGATGCGATCTTAATGTACAGTTGAGCAGATATTGTCATTATTTTCCCTACGATGAAATTTTCTTAATATGGCTTGGATATGCACCAAAATGGGCTCAAATGTACACAAAAGTAAATGCTTTCAGCTGGTGAAAACCAATCTTCTCACAGAGTTTTAGTTTTTGTATAATTAGCTTTAGATGAGACCTTAATGTACAGTTGAGCAGATATTGTCATTATTTTCCCTACGATGAAATGTTCTTAATATGGCTTCGATATGCACTAAAATGGGCTCAAATGTACACAAAAATAAATGCTATCAGCTGGTGCAAACCAATCTTCTCACAGAGTTTTAGTTTTTGCAAAATTAGCTTTAGACGCGACCTTTATGTACAGTTGAGCAGATATTGTCATTATTTTCCCTACGATGACATTTTCTTAATATGGCTTGGATATGCACCCAAAATGGGCTCAAATGTGCACAAAAATAAATGCTATCTGCTGGTACCAACCAATCTTATCACAGATTGTTAGTTTTAGTACAATTGGCTTTAGATGCGACCTTAATGTACAGTTGAGCAGATATTGTCATTATTTTCCCTACGATAAAATTTTCTTAATATGGCTTGGATATGCACCAAAATGGGCTCAAATGTACACAAAAATAAATGCTATCAGCTGGTGAAAACCAATCTTCTCACAGAGTTTTAGTTTTTGTATAATTAGCTTTAGATGCGACCTTTATGTACAGTTGAGCAGATATTGTCATTATTTTCCCTACGATGACATTTTCTTAATATGGCTTGGATATGCACCAAAATGGGCTCAAATGTACACAAAAATAACTGCTATCTGCTGGTGCCTACCAATCTTCTTACAGATTTTTAGTTTTTGTATAATTGGCTTTAGATGCGACCTCAATGTACAGTTGAGCAGATATGGTCATTATTTTCCCTACGATGAAATTTTCTTAATATGGCTTGGATATGCACCAAAATGGGCTCAAATGTACACAAAAGTAAATGCTATCAGCTGGTGCAAACCAATCTTCTCACAGAGTTTTAGTTTTTGAATAATTAGCTTTAGATGAGACCTTAATGTACAGTTGAGCAGATATTGTCATTATTTTCCCTACGATGAAATTTTCTTAATATGGCTTGGATATGCACCAAAATGGGCTCAAATGTACACAAAAATAATTGCTATCTGCTGGTGCCAACCAATTTTCTCAAAGATTTTTAGTTTTTGTATAATTGGCTTTAAACGCGATCTTAATGTACAGTTGAGCAGATATTGTCATTATTTTCCCTACGATGAAATTTTCTTAATATGGCTTGGATATGCACCAAAATGGGCTCAAATGTGCACAAAAATAAATGCTATCTGCTGGTACCAACCAATCTTATCACAGATTGTTAGTTTTAGTACAATTGGCTTTAGATGCGACCTTAATGTACAGTTGAGCAGATATTGTCATTATTTTCCCTACGATGAAATTTTCTTAATATGGCTTGGATATGCACCAAAATGGGCTCAAATGTACACAAAAATAAATGCTATCAGCTGGTGAAAACCAATCTTCTCACAGAGTTTTAGTTTTTGTATAATTAGCTTTAGATGCGACCTTTATGTACAGTTGAGCAGATATTGTCATTATTTTCCCTACGATGACATTTTCTTAATATGGCTTGGATATGCACCAAAATGGGCTCAAATGTACACAAAATAATTGCTTTCTGCTGGTGCCTACCAATCTTCTTACAGATTTTTAGTTTTTGTATAATTGGCTTTAGATGCGACCTCAATGTACAGTTGAGCAGATATGGTCATTATTTTCCCTACGATGAAATTTTCTTAATATGGCTTGGATATGCACCAAAATGGGCTCAAATGTACACAAAAGTAAATGCTATCAGCTGGTGCAAACCAATCTTCTCACAGAGTTTTAGTTTTTGAATAATTAGCTTTAGATGAGACCTTAATGTACAGTTGAGCAGATATTGTCATTATTTTCCCTACGATGAAATTTTCTTAATATGGCTTGGATATGCACCAAAATGGGCTCAAATGTACACAAAAATAATTGCTATCTTCTGGTGCCAACCAATCTTCTCACAGATTTTTAGTTTTTGTATAATTGGCTTTAGATGCGTCCTTAATGTACAGTTGAGCAGATATTGTCATTATTTTCCCTACGATGAAATGTTCTTAATATGGCTTGGATATGCACCAAAATGGGCTCAAATGTACACACAAATAATTGCTATCTGCTGGTGCCAACCAATCTTCTCACAGATTTTTAGTTTTTGTATAATTGGCTTTAGATGCGTCCTTAATGTACAGTTGAGCAGATATTGTCATTATTTTCCCTACGATGAAATGTTCTTAATATGGCTTGGATATGCACCAAAATGGGCTCAAATGTACACAAAAATAATTGCTATCTGCTGGTGCCAACCAATTTTCTCAAAGATTTTTAGTTTTTGTATAATTGGCTTTAAACGCGATCTTAATGTACAGTTGAGCAGATATTGTCATTATTTTCCCTACGATGAAATTTTCTTAATATGGCTTGGATATGCACCAAAATGGGCTCAAATGTGCACAAAAATAAATGCTATCTGCTGGTACCAACCAATCTTATCACAGATTGTTAGTTTTAGTACAATTGGCTTTAGATGCGACCTTAATGTACAGTTGAGCAGATATTGTCATTATTTTCCCTACGATAAAATTTTCTTAATATGGCTTGGATATGCACCAAAATGGGCTCAAATGTACACAAAAATAAATGCTATCAGCTGGTGAAAACCAATCTTCTCACAGATTTTTAGTTTTTGTATAATTGGCTTTAGATGCGTCCTTAATGTACAGTTGAGCAGATATTGTCATTATTTTCCCTACGATGAAATGTTCTTAATATGGCTTGGATATGCACCAAAATGGGCTCAAATGTACACAAAAATAATTGCTATCTGCTGGTGCCAACCAATTTTCTCAAAGATTTTTAGTTTTTGTATAATTGGCTTTAAACGCGATCTTAATGTACAGTTGAGCAGATATTGTCATTATTTTCCCTACGATGAAATTTTCTTAATATGGCTTGGATATGCACCAAAATGGGCTCAAATGTGCACAAAAATAAATGCTATCTGCTGGTACCAACCAATCTTATCACAGATTGTTAGTTTTAGTACAATTGGCTTTAGATGCGACCTTAATGTACAGTTGAGCAGATATTGTCATTATTTTCCCTACGATGAAATTTTCTTAATATGGCTTGGATATGCACCAAAATGGGCTCAAATGTACACAAAAATAAATGCTATCAGCTGGTGAAAACCAATCTTCTCACAGAGTTTTAGTTTTTGTATAATTAGCTTTAGATGCGACCTTTATGTACAGTTGAGCAGATATTGTCATTATTTTCCCTACGATGACATTTTCTTAATATGGCTTGGATATGCACCAAAATGGGCTCAAATGTACACAAAATAATTGCTTTCTGCTGGTGCCTACCAATCTTCTTACAGATTTTTAGTTTTTGTATAATTGGCTTTAGATGCGACCTCAATGTACAGTTGAGCAGATATGGTCATTATTTTCCCTACGATGAAATTTTCTTAATATGGCTTGGATATGCACCAAAATGGGCTCAAATGTACACAAAAGTAAATGCTATCAGCTGGTGCAAACCAATCTTCTCACAGAGTTTTAGTTTTTGAATAATTAGCTTTAGATGAGACCTTAATGTACAGTTGAGCAGATATTGTCATTATTTTCCCTACGATGAAATTTTCTTAATATGGCTTGGATATGCACCAAAATGGGCTCAAATGTACACAAAAATAATTGCTATCTTCTGGTGCCAACCAATCTTCTCACAGATTTTTAGTTTTTGTATAATTGGCTTTAGATGCGTCCTTAATGTACAGTTGAGCAGATATTGTCATTATTTTCCCTACGATGAAATTTTCTTAATATGGCTTGGATATGCACCAAAATGGGCTCAAATGTACACACAAATAATTGCTATCTGCTGGTGCCAACCAATCTTCTCACAGATTTTTAGTTTTTGTATAATTGGCTTTAGATGCGTCCTTAATGTACAGTTGAGCAGATATTGTCATTATTTTCCCTACGATGAAATGTTCTTAATATGGCTTGGATATGCACCAAAATGGGCTCAAATGTACACACAAATAATTGCTATCTGCTGGTGCCAACCAATTTTCTCAAAGATTTTTAGTTTTTGTATAATTGGCTTTAGATGCGATCTTAATGTACAGTTGAGCAGATATTGTCATTATTTTCCCTACGATGAAATTGTCTTAATATGGCGTTGATATGCACCAAAATGGGCTCAAATGTGCACAAAACTAAATGCTATCTGCTGGTACCAACCAATCTTCTCACAGATTTTTAGTTTTCGTACAGTTGGCTTTAGATGCGATCTTAATGTACAGTTGAGCAGATATTGTCATTATTTTCCCTACGATGAAATTTTCTTAATATGGCTTGGATATGCACCAAAATGGGCTCAAATGTACACAAAAGTAAATGCTTTCAGCTGGTGCAAACCAATCTTCTCACAGAGTTTTAGTTTTTGCAAAATTAGCTTTAGACGCGACCTTTATGTACAGTTGAGCAGATATTGTCATTATTTTCCCTACGATGACATTTTCTTAATATGGCTTGGACATGCACCAAAATGGGCTCAAATGTACACAAAAATAATTGCTATCTGCTGGTGCCAACCAATTTTCTCAAAGATTTTTAGTTTTTGTATAATTGGCTTTAAACGCGATCTTAATGTACAGTTGAGCAGATATTGTCATAATTTTCCCTACGATGAAATTTTCTTAATATGGCTTGGATATGTACCAAAATGGGCTCAAATGTGCACAAAAATAAATGCTATCTGCTGGTACCAACCAATCTTATCACAGATTGTTAGTTTTAGTACAATTGGCTTTAGATGCGACCTTAATGTACAGTTGAGCAGATATTGTCATTATTTTCCCTACGATAAAATTTTCTTAATATGGCTTGGATATGCACCAAAATGGGCTCAAATGTACACAAAAATAAATGCTATCAGCTGGTGAAAACCAATCTTCTCACAGAGTTTTAGTTTTTGTATAATTAGCTTTAGATGCGACCTTTATGTACAGTTGAGCAGATATTGTCATTATTTTCCCTACGATGACATTTTCTTAATATGGTTTGGATATGCACCAAAATGGGCTCAAATGAACACAAAAATAATTGCTATCTGCTGGTGCCTACCAATCTTCTTACAGATTTTTAGTTTTTGTATAATTGGCTTTAGATGCGACCTCAATGTACAGTTGAGCAGATATGGTCATTATTTTCCCTACGATGAAATTTTCTTAATATGGCTTGGATATGCACCAAAATGGGCTCAAATGTACACAAAAGTAAATGCTATATATCAGCTGGTGCAAACCAATCTTCTCACAGAATTTTAATTTTGAATAATTAGCTTTAGATGAGACCTTAATGTACAGTTGAGCAGATATTGTCATTATTTTCCCTACGATGAAATTTTCTTAATATGGCTTGGATATGCACCAAAATGGGCTCAAATGTACACAAAAATAATTGCTATCTGCTGGTGCCAACCAATTTTCTCAAAGATTTTTAGTTTTTGTATAATTGGCTTTAAACGCGATCTTAATGTACAGTTGAGCAGATATTGTCATAATTTTCCCTACGATGAAATTTTCTTAATATGGCTTGGATATGCACCAACATGGGCTCAAATGTGCACAAAAATAAATGCTATCTGCTGGTACCAACCAATCTTATCACAGATTGTTAGTTTTAGTACAATTGGCTTTAGATGCGACCTTAATGTACAGTTGAGCAGATATTGTCATTATTTTCCCTACGATAAAATTTTCTTAATATGGCTTGGATATGCACCAAAATGGGCTCAAATGTACACAAAAATAAATGCTATCAGCTGGTGAAAACCAATCTTCTCACAGAGTTTTAGTTTTTGTATAATTAGCTTTAGATGCGACCTTTATGTACAGTTGAGCAGATATTGTCATTATTTTCCCTACGATGACATTTTCTTAATATTGCTTGGATATGCACCAAAATGGGCTCAAATGTACACAAAAATAATTGCTATCTGCTGGTGCCTACCAATCTTCTTACAGATTTTTAGTTTTTGTATAATTGGCTTTAGATGCGACCTCAATGTACAGTTGAGCAGATGTGGTCATTATTTTCCCTACGATGAAATTTTCTTAATATGGCTTGGATATGCACCAAAATGGGCTCAAATGTACACAAAAGTAAATGCTATCAGCTGGTGCAAACCAATCTTCTCACAGAGTTTTAGTTTTTGAATAATTAGCTTTAGATGAGACCTTAATGTACAGTTGAGCAGATATTGTCATTATTTTCCCTACGATGAAATTTTCTTAATATGGCTTGGATATGCACCAACATGGGCTCAAATGTACACAAAAATAATTGCTATCTTCTGGTGCCAACCAATCTTCTCACAGATTTTTAGTTTTTGTATAATTGGCTTTAGATGCGACCTTAATGTACAGTTGAGCAGATATTGTCATTATTTTCTCTACGATGAAATTTTCTTAATATGGCTTGGATATGCACCAAAATGGGCTCAAATGTGCACAAAAATAAATGCTATCTGCTGGTACCAAGCAATCTTCTCACAGAGTTTAAGTTTTTGTATAATTAGCTTTAGATGAGACCTTAATGTACAGTTGAGCAGATATTGTCATTATTGTCCCTACGATGAAATTTTCTTAATATGGCTTGGATATGCACTAAAATGGGCTCAAATGTACACAAAAATAAATGCTATCAGCTGGTGAAAACCAATCTTCTCACAGAGTTTTAGTTTTTGTATAATTGGCTTTAGATGCGACCTTAATGTACAGTTGAGCAGATATTTTCCCTACGATGAAATTTTCTTAATATGGCTTTGATATGCACCAAAATGGGTTCAATTGTACACAAAAATAAATGCTATCAGCTGGTGCAAACCAATCTTCTCACAGAGTTTTAGTTTTTGTATAATTAGCTTTAGATGAGACCTTAATGTACAGTTGAGCAGATATTGTCATTATTGTCCCTACGATGAAATTTTCTTAATATGGCTTGGATATGCACTAAAATGGGCTCAAATGTACACAAAAATAATTGCTATCGGCTGGTGAAAACCAATCTTCTCACAGATTTTTAGTTTTTGTATAATTGGCTTTAGATGCGACTTTAATGTACAGTTGAGCAGATATTGTCATTATTTTCCCTACGATGAAATTTTCTTAATATGGCTTGGATATGCACCAAAATGGGCTCTAATGTACACACAAATAATTGCTATCTGCTGGTGCCAACCAATCTTCTCAAAGATTTTTAGTTTTTGTATAAATGGCTTTATATGCGACCTAAATGTACAGTTGAGCAGATATTGTCATTATTTTCCCTACGATGAAATTTTCTTAATATGGCTTGGATATGAACCAAAATGGGCTCAAATGTACACAAAAATAAATGCTATCAGCTGGTGAAAACCAATCTTCTCACAGAGTTTTAGTTTTTGTATAATTGGCTTTAGATGCGACCTTAATGTACAGTTGAGCAGATATTTTCCCTACGATGAAATTTTCTTAATATGGCTTTGATATGCACCAAAATGGGCTCAAATGTGCACAAAAATAAATGCTATCTGCTGGTACCAACCAATCTTCTCACAGATTTTTAGTTTTAGTACAGTTGGCTTTAGATGCGACCTTAATGTACAGTTGAGCAGATATTGTCATTATTTTCCCTACGATGAAATTTTCTTAATATGGCTTGGATATGCACCAAAATGGGCTCAAATGTACACAAAAGTAAATGCTTTCAGCTGGTGAAAACCAATCTTCTCACAGAGTTTTAGTTTTTGTATAATTAGCTTTAGATGAGACCTTAATGTACAGTTGAGCAGATATTGTCATTATTGTCCCTACGATGAAATGTTCTTAATATGGCTTGGATATGCACCAAAATGGGCTCAAATGTACACAAAAATAAATGCTATCAGCTGGTGCAAACCAATCTTCTCACAGAGTTTTAGTTTTTGCATAATTAGCTTTAGATGCGACCTTTATGTACAGTTGAGCAGATATTGTCATTATTTTCCCTACGATGACATTTTCTTAATATGGCTTGGATATGCACCAAAATGGGCTCAAATGTACACAAAAATAATTGCTATCTGCTGGTGCCAACCAATTTTCTCAAAGATTTTTAGTTTTTGTATAATTGGCTTTAAATGCGATCTTAATGTACAGTTGAGCAGATATTGCCATAATTTTCCCTACGATGAAATTTTCTTAATATGGCTTGGATATGCACCAAAATGGGCTCAAATGTGCACAAAAATAAATGCTATCTCCTGGTACCAACCAATCTTCTCACAGATTGTTAGTTTTAGTACAATTGGCTTTAGATGCGACCTTAATGTACAGTTGAGCAGATATTGTCATTATTTTCCCTACGATAAAATTTTCTTAATATGGCTTGGATATGCACCAAAATGGGCTCTAATGTACACACAAATAATTGCTATCTGCTGGTGCCAACCAATCTTCTCAAAGATTTTTAGTTTTTGTATAAATGGCTTTATATGCGACCTAAATGTACAGTTGAGCAGATATTGTCATTATTTTCCCTACGATGAAATTTTCTTAATATGGCTTGGATATGCACCAAAATGGGCTCAAATGTACACAAAAATAAATGCTACAGTAGTGTGAATAAGTAACTATATCATGAACGAGTGTGCCATGCGTTGCCCACCAGTGACCCACCGGTGGGCAACGGGTGAGCCACGGGCGACCACTCGTTGCTCACTGGTGAGCAACCAGTGACCAACGGGTGTGTCACTGGTGTGCCGTCTGGCTGGATAATTGAGGGTGCGCCACGGACTTGTCAAAGTGAAGAAAACATACATAAAATCGCTTGGCAATGAGTATAGTGTTATAAGGATTACGTTGTGCTCTGTTGACTTGAAAGATCTTTGTACAATTTGATAAGTGTTCACGTTAACAGATATGTTGAACTTGTTGATTATGTTGATTTTGAACTTTCAAATTATCTTGACTTTGTAAAAAACTGACTTTGACGACATTAATATTTTGTAAAATGTAAACTATAAACAAACTTTGTGAAATATTCAGTTAGAAAGATATTTTGATTATAAGAAATATTGACTTTGAAAAAGTATTTTTATATAATTTGAAAAGTATTTTGATTTTGTGAAATATTGACTTTGAAACATTTCATGATTTTAAGAGATACTGAGTTTAAAAGACCTTTCCTTCTTTAGAAATATTGACTTTGAATATTTATTTTATTTTGTGCAATTTTGACTTTGAAAGACATTTGATTATGTTAAATATTTACTTTGAAGTGTACATTGGAATGTTGTGATTTGGTGGAATTTATACTTTAAAGTACGTTTTGATTTAGTGATATATTGACTCTGTCACATACATGGATTGGATTGGAGTGGATTTTATAAATTATTTACTTTGAAAGATATTTCCATTTTTGGGAATTTTTATTTTTGGATAGATATTTCGATATTTTGTTAAAACTTTTAATTGTATAAAATATCGACTTTGAAAAATATTTATGGTTTTCTTTAAAACATTGACTTTGATAAATCTGTAAAAAAGGAAATATACTGTAAAAGGCATTTTGACTTTGTAGAGTATTGTCTTTAAAAGATTTTTGATTTCATTGGATACTGAGTCAAAAGTCATTTCGATATTCAGAAATGTTTACTTTGAAAGTGATATTTTCATTGACTGACATTTTGATTTTGTGGAATATTGATTTTAAAGGACATTTTGACTTTGCTTAATATTGAGTTTCTTATAATCTACTTTGAAAGTGTTCTTATTAATTTGAATTTGGTTTTGGATTGTGTAAAATATTGACTTTGAGACATATTTTGATTTTGTGAAATATTGACTTTGAATGATGTATTTATTTTCTCAATTATTTTCATTTTAAAGGAATTTTGATTTTGTAAAATATTAACTTCGAAATGTGTTTTCTGTTACTGTCTCATTTAGATAGAATATCTATCAATAGCAGTAAAGTACTACGACCTATCAGTTAGTGAAGGGTCATTTGTGGTTACATTAATCAATTTAGGATTTAATTTGGAATAGGCGGATATCCTCTCATAAGCTGAATACACTGCACTACACCTAATATTACATAACCACGAGTCGCTCTGATCAAAAGACCTCTTAATTACGTGTAGCACCTCGTCAGAGAAATCACTAGACTAACTATATGTTTTACTAACGCCAGTCACGGAGTCCGATATCATGATATACTAGTACAAATTTCTACAACTTAAACCACAACTGTGACCGATCTCAAGAGTCAAATGTACGTTTTACGTCAACAAAGGCACAACACATACGTTTACTATTACTTAGATTGAGACTTATTACAGAGTGAAGAGAAACTAGCAGACAGACAGGCAGATTATTAATTAAAGTCTCACCTCATTTTTTACATAAATTACATACGAGTTTAAGGTACAATATACAAGTGTAAAAAGTGAGCCATCCAAAAAAGGGTTATGAGAGACTAGTAAACGTAAATACATCAATAATAAAATAGCACATTATTTCTTAAAAAGTCAACCAGTTCTTCTCTGTAAAATGAGCTTGCATCAACAGTACTGAGATGCCGCGAGACCCAAAAGGAAAACTCGGAATACTTTCATTACCGAGGGTCAATCCAAAAGTCTTTGATTAAATATTCTAGTTAAGAGTTTTTCAGATCAACTAATAAGAATTGTCCTACGATAATTCCCTGGAATATTGCTATCTCCTTCCTTGAATACTGGAATAATAACAGTAGATGGTCAACTTTGTCAAGAAAAACACCTGTTGATTAAATACAGTTCAAATTCCATGTAAAAGAGGCATATTTATCAAATTCAATTAAACTTTCATCTATTGTACAATCGGAGTGATTCATCACGCTTTTAACGACTAACATCCTGCTTATCTCAGCTGTCCTAATGTTTCATAAACTGTCTACCTTTCTAAGGCCATAAACATGCCAACGCACGGTCACCTGACTGCCTGTTGATTGCTAATTAAGTGGCTGATGATCACAAGTGTGATTGATCTGATTATGGCCTAATCCGGCGAAATATACAAATCTTCACGCTATGGTGGTTTTAGTGCTCTGTGGTCGGATGTCCACGAATGGGAGTGGGGCTGGTGGTTAAGGGGGGGGGGAGGGCGTGGGAGTATCAATGATTGTAGTTTTTGTAATGGATTGAACGGAGTGTTCTCCTAGGGCGAATTTTGATTAAAGTGCAAAGATGATTCCACCCCCCCCCCCCTACCCCCCCCCCCCCCCAAATCGAAAATAAACACATGAAGTTTGTCCTTTTTCGTGCCGCTATCAACCGAACAAGTGAAACAGGTCTTGAAAAAAGAATAATCTAGGACGTTGCTATTCTAAATATTTACAAGTAGTTCATAAAGTAGAAACAATCAACCTCAAACAGCCGCTTCTTAAATTACTCTGTTTACACTGACAATTACTGACATTCAGGTTTCAACCTCTTACTTATAGTATAGTTTTTAACACATAACGTAAAATACATGGAGACACTGGCAATAATGTTTTAGGTATTTCGTAAAAATGTTTCATTTCCATATTGCAATATCATTACGTCTCATTACTCCTTCAATAATTAAATTAAAAATGAATAAGGGTCCATCAACGGATATCTTATTTTTTGGTAACTTTTTATGTTATGTAAGTCAATTATGTTTCAAGACCACAATACCAATCAGTCGAATTCTTTTTCCTTGATAATAAAGAGTTTATATTGCTTGATAATTTTATCAGACTACATTTCACTTGTATTTTGATTTTCGGACTATAACCAACCTTCCAGTATGTCGAGTAGTTGAAATCTTCTTGTGTCATATGATCGTGTAAATCAATCTATTACCTAACATTTATCGCCGCTAGTGATGAACTTTATCTCACTCGTTCAGCCGGTATATATATATCATGTTATAAGCTTTGAAACGGTATAAAAATCTATACCGAAACGTCGCAACTGTCCAATAAAAGAACTTGTTCATCCATAGAATAACTCTTGTCTTCCTTATAACGTCAACTTCTAGAATGCCACTCAAACAGCATATTTCATTGTACACACCAAACAATAAAATTCATGATCAGGCTTTGAAACGGGTATTTATCATCTTACATATAAGAAATCTTTTGCTTGTTTGCTTGTTTGCCAATCCCGTTTTCTTTTTTTGGAAATAAAAATATGTTTAAACCATATAAGAAATCTCGAAGTTTTTACTGAAGAACTATCTAAATGTGTATAGTCCTACCAATCCTACTGTATAGATATGAGACAGTAGGGTTTTCAAATATTTTAATATTTTAGAAAACATTTGAAATTATTCCCGCATGAATAATTGACACTGATTTACTTCTGCAGATTTTTGCCTTGTCTGATAGATTTATACAAACGTTGCAGGTCGATCTGACAAGGATAATTGTATATTCTGTCAAACCTTTCTGGGAAGAAATTCATATTAATTCCCCATACAAACTATTAGCGCTGCATTTTCTACCCATTGAGTTTGGTCTGTAGGTCAGATAATGTATACAATTACACCGTTTAAGCATGTCTTTAGACAAAGTTTGATATCCGTGTTATTTTATGCTGTGTTGTTCATATATGTATACCTTAATGCAAATATTTTAGTATTTTACATTATGATATCTCTTTTGAATTACATATTGCACCGTGCATCGTAATTAGTTTTAACATGTACATAGTCTCGCATAACCTTTCTGTACGGATGGCTCTTCATTTTATAAATTAGTTTTATTCTTGGATGAAATTTAAGCGAAATGTTGAGGTGAGATTCAGATAAAGAATCTGTCTGTTTAAGCGCACAGAGTATTTAACAGTGAATGCTGCACTTTATAAATGCAATATTATTAATATTACCGTTGCACTGCACGATTTACAAAGGTTTATTGAACCTGATAGCTATTGTAAATTACAGCAATATGTTCTGACTTTTTACTTTTTGTTGTTTTTTAGGCCCAAATATGCTTTTGTAAAGAAAACATATCTCACTCATGAACTATTATGGACGGTATAAGTGTCACAATTTACATTCTTTTTTAAAAAATCAAATGACACCAATATAGTTTCTTTAGTTGCAAGTAACAGAGACCAGGCGATACGCAATCTGGTTAGCACAGAGCACAACCTAACTTTATCTCGCTATAAGGTTTGAAAGGTGTATTCAGGAATTGCTCAACGTGATGTTATCTATATTCACATTTTGAGTATTATTGTGTGATTAACTGTAAGAGCGAGACTTGAACAGAGTTTTGTGTGTATACTTGTTTTACTTGTATCAGTATTTCGGTACAATTTCTCCAGTCATTAGAAAACAGGGGATTTCTAAAGCAATAAAATCAGTGACCGTGGCCTTTGTCTGATGCTGTTAGGCGATGAATTGACCAAAGGCGCCGCCCCTTGTCAAGTTGCCCCTTTGCATTAGAGGTGTCACTTTTGATAAACGCTCATACCGAGATGTAGTAGTGTGTAGTACTCAATTCAATTCAATTCAATTCTTTTATTCCGTGAAATATTACATTTCATTGGATTATAATTAAACAGAATAGCATAATATAACCGGATGGTTTACAAAAAATATACTCATGCGTGTCCGTAACATATTAGCAATAAGGTACTTTACAGTATATACATGTATATTGTTATTTCTATGAAGTGATGTAATTCGATGTAATTATCACATAACCGTAAAATGAATTCAATCTCCTTTGAGAGATCCTCTTGCAAATAAACATTCAGTAAGATTCAGTGAGATCAAATAGTATATAAATTGTCCTTGAAATAACACCTTTCACATGATTCAAATGTACATGGTCTACCAATTGAAGCGTATCAATTGTGGAACAAGCATTTGCAGATGATTGCATTAGACAATATGCTTTAGCGACGCTATGTTCGGTAGTGTATGGGTATTTTCGACATTCACGTTCCATGGCCATGTCTATGTTTACAGCTAATAATCGCACTTTTTGAACAATACCCTCTTTGTACAAGTTCTTCTTGCCATGTGAATTTAAAATGCTTTTTGAAATCAAGTTTAATCTCATTCAAAGCAAATGGAAAAGTATCATTATTTTATATTAAAGTCGTGTATGTTAAATGATACACTCTAGTTTGTTCGATCTAAAAACAATTAATATTCAATGTATGGTTTTGTTTACTGTAAAGGGGCAGTAGCACGTTTTTTGATAATTCTATATTTCAAAATGTTCACTGATAATTGTAAGTTAATGCTAAACGTATTATTTTGACAGTGTCAAAAATCTCATTACACAAGCCAATCATCCATAGTCAGAGAACAAAATATGAAGATTCACATAAAATCCATTGGCAGCAATTTCGTGTGAACACCTTTAATTCATTTTGTGTAAGAAACAGAAATTGCATGGCTAAACTTTATGTTATATATTTGAATTATTACTGCTCCATTTAGTTTCAATACATTGACTTTCAATTGGCCAATTAATTTTCATTTTCCTGACATCACCTTCTATTCCCCCTAAGAACATGCTACTGTCCCTTTAATGGACATCGTATGGCATTTGATAGTATGATTACAATAGACATATTTATATCATATCCAGAACTGATACAGGATGAAGTCATTACATCGATTGAACTTCAAAAAGACAATCTTTTTGGCAGTGAAGTGACGGAACTTGCTCACCAGAATAGGAGATCACGCTCATCACATATCACTTTTCCGTAACTGTTATCTGATGTATGAAGAAATGCAAATTCATGTATGTCAAATTATAATTGAAGATGACATGCAATTTGTTGGTGTTGTTATATATCTTTCAAAGAGGTGAAACTATTCTACAATTAGCAACCCTTTAGTGGTTCATCCAAAAAATGAGTACGAAGTCTATTGAATTTAGCATTTCAATAATTTTAATTTCTTAAAACTAAACTTTCAACAATTAAGAAAATGATATTTTTCAAACTTCACATTTCATAAGTCCTGTTTCGTCAAAGATGATATTCCACCAAAATCTATTTCTTTCACAGACACGATATCATGTTTGAGTTGAAGTTACATGTATATCTTCCAAAATTGACCTTTTTCAGAAAGTTGAATTCAGTCAGCCCTGGATATGCTTCACGGCTCAACGACTGGGCCCCTTGTCGGCGTAACAGTCCACTCTAACGACACTAATTAGCTCACAGTACCCTCATACCCCGACTGGGATGAAAGGATTAAGCTGTCTAGTCTACCGTAAAGTTCAGATTGTTTTATTGTTTCATTGTGTTCAGTCGGGTGTGAACAGGTGTGAATAAGGATATTAAACAGAGAACACAGAGACGTTATTTGGTAAATAACACCATTGATGTTGTTAATTTCTGGGGACTTATCTATCTATAGTATATTGATGTATGAATACACATTCACTAATAACATGCATCTTGATTTGTTCACACGTGATGGGCGTGGTCTACTTTTCTGTTGAGCAAGTCCTGTCACTTCACAACTTAGTAAGATTGATTTATTGTAGTCAAATTGATATAATTTTGGGCCTTTTAAATTTTGAATATGATGTAAAATATTTATTTTGTGTTTCCATACGATGTGAGACAAAACGTAAAAAGAAGAAATCTCTTTGACCAGTTGATATATGATAACGGTTTGAACCAAAAAACATATGTAGCAAGAAAATAAACCATATTTGTAAACAAAACAGAATATGGCATATGTACATGTAAAATGTTACAATTATTAACATACGCAAGTTAAAATAACCATCATGATGATTTGTTTTAAATACTGAAATATATTTTGAATAATAATTTTAGATTGCAGTTGAAATAATAATTATAAACGCAAATGAGAAGCATGGAATAGCGGGTGATTCAATCAGTAATAAACAAGGGCGTGGCTACATGAAAAATATTGGCCAATGGAAGCATTTACACATGTTTGGTATTATTGCTACGCTTCAGTAGGTAGCGTATGTACATGTGAATCATTAGATAGTGTTATTTCAAGGTCAATCTATTTGATAATGATTACAGTTCTAGAATCTGATTACTTGTTTATTTGCGTGAGGATCAAATCCGTAGGTAATTCTAGATTCTGCTTTTATTGACGATGGGTCTAGAGAGACTGAATTCATTTGATGACGATGTGATTATTACATCAAACTACATCACTGAATCGAATACACAGGATATTACTGTAAAGGGGCATGAATACCGTGTTGCTTAAATGAACGATGTGTATGTTATGACATAAGATCATTTCTGTGTAAACTTCAAACAACCCGTTATCTTAAAGATTTCTTTATTTTCCAAACCTTGTATCAGCCATTTCAACGGACCATTCATTCCTTTCAAAGCCCACCGATTACTGCCTGTTATGAACACCAAATACGTGCGACTCTCGTCGGTATTTAGCTAAATATATCTTTCAATGTCAACAATTTCAAAATCGAAAGATTGAATAAGTCGAAGACTATTTTTCACCATGAACACAAATCACAATTTCCCAAAGTCAACAAACCACAACAACACATGTTCAAAGTTCACAAAACCAAAATATTACAAAAGTAATCATAACAGCATAACGAAATTATTTCCTGTCTTTCTAACTTTGATATTTCAAATCATTAATGATTCAAACGTAACATATTAGCAAAATGTTTTTATATCCTTAGCTTTTCAAAGTCAATATTTCCCCAAAGCCGAATTCTAATCCAAGTTATGTTTCACCAGATGTTAATACAATTATAAATAAATAATAGGTAATGAATTCACAACACCAACTTGATATACTTAACATTTCAAAAGTACAATATTTCATAAAATTAACATATCATTAAAGTCAATAGATCTTCTTTATTCAACCTTTCACCAATATCAATATTTCCAAAGACAATATTTCATAAAAATAACAAATTACCAAAGTCATCATTTAACAAAAATAACATATCACCACATTATACCAAAATCTATAGATATTCTAAACTCAATATTTCACCAAATCAACATTTCACCAAAGTCAACATAAGCTACGTTTTACTAAAGTCTAAAGATTTTCCTAAGTCAACATTTAAAAAAAAAATATTTCACCAAAGTCGACATGATTAACATATCACTAAAGTCAATAGATTTTTATTCAAAAATTCACCAAATCATTATTTCATCAAAACCATTATATCTTTTAACGTTAAAACGCGAACATTTCACAAAATAAAACCTAAGTCAATATTTAAAAGATCGACATATCGCTAAAGACACTCTTTCATAAAATGAACACATCACCAAAGTCAACATTTTACAAAAAAACATTTCACCAAAGTCAAAATTTCACCTAAGTTGCGAATTACCAAAGTCTATGGATCTTCCTAAGTCAATATTTCACCAAAGCTGACATAATCAAAGTATCACCAAAGTCCAAAGATCTTCCTAAATCAACATTTCACAAATTCAACTTGCAATCAATTTCAATATTTCACAAAACCAATATCTCTAAAGTCAATATTTCACAAAATTAACAAATCACCAAAGACAATATTTTATTAAATGAGTCGAACATATCACCAAAGTCAACATTTCACATAATTTACTTATCATCAAAGTCAATATATCTTCCTAAGTTAACATTTCATCAAATCAACATTTCACCAAAGCCAACATAATCAATTAATCCCGCTACTCTACAGATCTTCCTAAGTCAACATTTCACCAAAGTCTATATATCTTCTAAGTCAACTTTTCGCAAAATCAACATATCACCAAAAACAATATTTCACAAAATTAACCTCTCATCAAAGTCAACATTTCACATAATCGACATGCCACCAATATCAAAAGATCTTCTTCAGTCAACATTTCACCAAATAATCATTTCACCAAAGTCAACATTTTTCTAAGTCAACAAAATCAATATATGTGAAGTCAACATTTTCCAAAACAACATATCACCAAAGTCAATATTTAACAAAATGAACATATCACCAAAATCATCATTGTCACCAAAGTCAACATTTAATAAAATCGTCATACTACCCATTGCATCATTTGATGTCAACATTTCGGGAGGGGATATTTCCACTATATCCAACTGACTAATAACTTCTCTTATTGAAGGGAAGTAACTCCTCACTTGGATGACCAGAGACTCGGTTATCCGTTAAGGTCGACCACGCGTGAGCCACTGGTGGCCAACCCGTCAGACACTGGTTGCTCACTGGTTACACACGCATCGTCTGGCATGGCCAACGCGTGAGTGACTGGTGTGACCACCCGTGTCACACGCGTGAGGGGAATACGATGAAATTTTCTTAATATGGCTTGGATATGCACCAAAATGGGCTCAAATGTGCACAAAAATAAATGCTATCTGCTGGTACCAAGCAATCTTCTCACAGAGTTTAAGTTTTTGTATAATTAGCTTTAGATGAGACCTTAATGTACAGTTGAGCAGATATTGTCATTATTGTCCCTACGATGAAATTTTCTTAATATGGCTTGGATATGCACTAAAATGGGCTCAAATGTACACAAAAATAAATGCTATCAGCTGGTGAAAACCAATCTTCTCACAGAGTTTTAGTTTTTGTATAATTGGCTTTAGATGCGACCTTAATGTACAGTTGAGCAGATATTTTCCCTACGATGACATTTTCTTAATATGGCTTTGATATGCACCAAAATGGGCTCAATTGTACACAAAAATAAATGCTATCAGCTGGTGCAAACCAATCTTCTCACAGAGTTTTAGTTTTTGTATAATTAGCTTTAGATGAGACCTTAATGTACAGTTGAGCAGATATTGTCATTATTGTCCCTACGATGAAATTTTCTTAATATGGCTTGGATATGCACTAAAATGGGCTCAAATGTACACACAAATAATTGCTATCGGCTGGTGAAAACCAATCTTCTCACAGATTTTTAGTTTTTGTATAATTGGCTTTAGATGCGACTTTAATGTACAGTTGAGCAGATATTGTCATTATTTTCCCTACGATGAAATTTTCTTAATATGGCTTGGATATGCACCAAAATGGGCTCTAATGTACACACAAATAATTGCTATCTGCTGGTGCCAACCAATCTTCTCAAAGATTTTTAGTTTTTGTATAAATGGCTTTATATGCGACCTAAATGTACAGTTGAGCAGATATTGTCATTATTTTCCCTACGATGAAATTTTCTTAATATGGCTTGGATATGAACCAAAATGGGCTCAAATGTACACAAAAATAAATGCTATCAGCTGGTGAAAACCAATCTTCTCACAGAGTTTTAGTTTTTGTATAATTGGCTTTAGATGCGACCTTAATGTACAGTTGAGCAGATATTTTCCCTACGATGAAATTTTCTTAATATGGCTTTGATATGCACCAAAATGGGCTCAAATGTGCACAAAAATAAATGCTATCTGCTGGTACCAACCAATCTTCTCACAGATTTTTAGTTTTAGTACAGTTGGCTTTAGATGCGACCTTAATGTACAGTTGAGCAGATATTGTCATTATTTTCCCTACGATGAAATTTTCTTAATATGGCTTGGATATGCACCAAAATGGGCTCAAATGTACACAAAAGTAAATGCTTTCAGCTGGTGAAAACCAATCTTCTCACAGAGTTTTAGTTTTTGTATAATTAGCTTTAGATGAGACCTTAATGTACAGTTGAGCAGATATTGTCATTATTTTCCCTACGATGAAATGTTCTTAATATGGCTTGGATATGCACCAAAATGGGCTCAAATGTACACAAAAATAAATGCTATCAGCTGGTGCAAACCAATCTTCTCACAGAGTTTTAGTTTTTGCATAATTAGCTTTAGATGCGATCCTAATGTACAGTTGAGCAGATATTGTCATTATTTTCCCTACGATGACATTTTCTTAATATGGCTTGGATATGCACCAAAATGGGCTCAAATGTACACAAAAATAATTGCTATCTGCTGGTGCCAACCAATTTTCTCAAAGATTTTTAGTTTTTGTATAATTGGCTTTAAATGCGATCTTAATGTACAGTTGAGCAGATATTGCCATAATTTTCCCTACGATGAAATTTTCTTAATATGGCTTGGATATGCACCAAAATGGGCTCAAATGTGCACAAAAATAAATGCTATCTCCTGGTACCAACCAATCTTCTCACAGATTGTTAGTTTTAGTACAATTGGCTTTAGATGCGACCTTAATGTACAGTTGAGCAGATATTGTCATTATTTTCCCTACGATAAAATTTTCTTAATATGGCTTGGATATGCACCAAAATGGGCTCTAATGTACACACAAATAATTGCTATCTGCTGGTGCCAACCAATCTTCTCAAAGATTTTTAGTTTTTGTATAAATGGCTTTATATGCGACCTAAATGTACAGTTGAGCAGATATTGTCATTATTTTCCCTACGATGAAATTTTCTTAATATGGCTTGGATATGCACCAAAATGGGCTCAAATGTACACAAAAATAAATGCTATCAGCTGGTGAAAACCAATCTTCTCACAGAGTTTTAGTTTTTGTATAATTGGCTTTAGATGCGACCTTAATGTACAGTTGAGCAGATATTTTCCCTACGATGAAATTTTCTTAATATGGCTTTGATATGCACCAAAATGGGCTCAAATGTGCACAAAAATAATTGCTATCTGCTGGTACCAAGCAATCTTCTCACAGATTTTTAGTTTTAGTACAGTTGGCTTTAGATGCGACCTTAATGTACAGTTGAGCAGATATTTTCCCTACGATGAAATTTTCTTAATATGGCTTGGATATGCACCAAAATGGGCTCTAATGTACACACAAATAATTGCTATCTGCTGGTGCCAACCAATCTTCTCAAAGATTTTTAGTTTTTGTATAAATGGCTTTATATGCGACCTAAATGTACAGTTGAGCAGATATTGTCATTATTTTCCCTACGATGAAATTTTCTTAATATGGCTTGGATATGCACCAAAATGGGCTCAAATGTACACAAAAATAAATGCTATCAGCTGGTGAAAACCAATCTTCTCACAGAGTTTTAGTTTTTGTATAATTGGCTTTAGATGCGACCTTAATGTACAGTTGAGCAGATATTTTCCCTACGATGAAATTTTCTTAATATGGCTTTGATATGCACCAAAATGGGCTCAAATGTGCACAAAAATAATTGCTATCTGCTGGTACCAACCAATCTTCTCACAGATTTTTAGTTTTAGTACAGTTGGCTTTAGATGCGACCTTAATGTACAGTTGAGCAGATATTGTCATTATTTTCCCTACGATGAAATTTTCTTAATATGGCTTGGATATGCACCAAAATGGGCTCAAATGTACACAAAAGTAAATGCTTTCAGCTGGTGAAAACCAATCTTCTCACAGAGTTTTAGTTTTTGTATAATTAGCTTTAGATGAGACCTTAATGTACAGTTGAGCAGATATTGTCATTATTTTCCCTACGATGAAATGTTCTTAATATGGCTTGGATATGCACCAAAATGGGCTCAAATGTACACAAAAATAAATGCTATCAGCTGGTGCAAACCAATTTTCTCAAAGATTTTTAGTTTTTGTATAATTGGCTTTAAATGCGATCTTAATGTACAGTTGAGCAGATATTGTCATAATTTTCCCTACGATGAAATGTTCTTAATATGGCTTGGATATGCACCAAAATGGGCTCAAATGTGCACACAAATAAATGCTATCTCCTGGTACCAACCAATCTTCTCACAGATTGTTAGTTTTAGTACAATTGGCTTTAGATGCGACCTTAATGTACAGTTGAGCAGATATTGTCATTATTTTCCCTACAATGAAATTTTCTTAATATGGCTTGGATATGCACCAAAATGGGCTCAGATGTACACAAAAGTAAATGCTATCAGCTGGTGCAAACCAATCTTCTCACAGAGTTTTAGTTTTTGAATAATTAGCTTTAGATGAGACCTTAATGTACAGTTGAGCAGATATTGTCATTATTGTCCCTACGATGAAATTTTCTTAATATGGCTTGGATATGCACCAAAATGGGCTCAAATGTACACAAAAATAATTGCTATCTTCTGGTGCCAACCAATCTTCTCACAGATTTTTAGTTTTTGTAAAATTGGCTTTAGATGCGACCTTAATGTACAGTTGAGCAGATATTGTCATTATTTTCCCTACGATGAAATTTTCTTAATATGGCTTGGATATGCACCAAAATGGGCTCAAATGTACACAAAAATAAATGCTATCAGCTGGTGCAAACCAATCTTCTCTCAGAGTTTTAGTTTTTGTATAATTAGCTTTAGATGAAACCTTAATGTACAGTTGAGCAGATATTGTCATTATTGTCCCTACGATGAAATTTTCTTAATATGGCTTGGATATGCACTAAAATGGGCTCAAATGTACACAAAAATAATTGCTATCGGCTGGTGAAAACCAATCTTCTCACAGATTTTTAGTTTTTGTATAATTGGCTTTAGATGCGACTTTAATGTACAGTTGAGCAGATATTGTCATTATTTTCCCTACGATGAAAGTTTCTTAATATGGCTTGGATATGCACCAAAATGGGCTCTAATGTACACACGAATAATTGCTATCTGCTGGTGCCAACCAATCTTCTCAAAGATTTTTAGTTTTTGTATAATTGGCTTAATAGCGATCTTAATGTACAGTTGAACAGATATTGTCATTATTTTCCCTACGATGAAATTTTCTTAATATGGCCTCGATATGCACCAAAATGGGCTCAAATGTACACAAAAATGAATGCTATTAGCTAGTGCAAACCAATCTTCTCACAGAATTTTAGTTTTTGTATGATTAGCTTTAGATGAGATCTTAATGTACAGTTGAGCAGATATTGTCATTATTGTCCCTACGATGAAATTTTCTTAATATGGCTTGGATATGCACCAAAATGGGCTCAAATGTTCAAAAAAATAATTGCTATCTTCTGGTGCCAACCAATCTTCTCACAGATTTTTAGTTTTTGTATAATTGGCTTTAGATGCGACCTTAATGTACAGTTGAGCAGATATTGTCATTATTTTCCCTACGATGAAATTTTCTTAATATGGCTTTGATATGCACCAACATGGGCTCAAATGTGCACAAAAATAAATGCTATCTGCTGGTACTAACCAATCTTCTCACATATTTTTAGTTTTAGTACAGTTGGCTTTAGATGCGACCTTAATGTACAGTTGAGCAGATATTGTCATTATTTTCCCTACGATGAAATGTTCTTAATATGGCTTGGATATGCACCAAAATGGGCTCAAATGTACACAAAAATAAATGCTATCAGCTGGTGCAAACCAATCTTCTCACAGAGTTTTAGTTTTTGCATAATTAGCTTTAGATGCGACCTTTATGTACAGTTGAGCAGATATTGTCATTATTTTCCCTACGATGACATTTTCTTAATATGGCTTGGATATGCACCAAATGGGCTCAAATGTACACAAAAATAATTGCTATCTGCTGGTGCCAACCAATCTTCTCAAAGATTTTTAGTTTTTGTATAATTGGCTTTATATGCGATCCTAATGTACAGTTGAGCAGATATTGTCATTATTTTCCCTACGATGAAATTTTCTTAATATGGCTTGGATATGCACCAAAATGGGCTCAAATGTTCAAAAAAATAATTGCTATCTTCTGGTGCCAACCAATCTTCTCACAGATTTTTAGTTTTTGTATAATTGGCTTTAGATGCGACCTTAATGTACAGTTGAGCAGATATTGTCATTATTTTCCCTACGATGAAATTTTCTTAATATGGCTTTGATATGCACCAAAATGGGCTCAAATGTGCACAAAAATAAATGCTATCTGCTGGTACCAACCAATCTTCTCACATATTTTTAGTTTTAGTACAGTTGGCTTTAGATGCGACCTTAATGTACAGTTGAGCAGATATTGTCATTATTTTCCCTACGATGAAATGTTCTTAATATGGCTTGGATATGCACCAAAATGGGCTCAAATGTACACAAAAATAAATGCTATCTGCTGGTGCCAACCAATCTTCTCACAGATTTTTGGTTTTTGTATAATTAGCTTTAGATGAGACCTTAATGTACAGTTGAGCAGATATTGTCATTATTTTCCCTACGATGAAATGTTCTTAATATGGCTTGGATATGCACCAAAATGGGCTCAAATGTACACAAAAATAAATGCTATCAGCTGGTGCAAACCAATCTTCTCACAGAGTTTTAGTTTTTGCATAATTAGCTTTAGATGCGACCTTTATGTACAGTTGAGCAGATATTGTCATTATTTTCCCTACGATGACATTTTCTTAATATGGCTTGGATATGCACCAAAATGGGCTCAAATGTACACAAAAATAATTGCTATCTGCTGGTGCCAACCAATTTTCTCAAAGATTTTTAGTTTTTGTATAATTGGCTTTAAATGCGATCTTAATGTACAGTTGAGCAGATATTGCCATAATTTTCCCTACGATGAATTTTCTTAATATGGCTTGGATATGCACCAAAATGGGCTCAAATGTGCACAAAAATAAATGCTATCTCCTGGTACCAACCAATCTTCTCACAGATTGTTAGTTTTAGTACAATTGGCTTTAGATGCGACCTTAATGTACAGTTGAGCAGATATTGTCATTATTTTCCCTACGATAAAATTTTCTTAATATGGCTTGGATATGCACCAAAATGGGCTCTAATGTACACACAAATAATTGCTATCTGCTGGTGCCAACCAATCTTCTCAAAGATTTTTAGTTTTTGTATAAATGGCTTTATATGCGACCTAAATGTACAGTTGAGCAGATATTGTCATTATTTTCCCTACGATGAAATTTTCTTAATATGGCTTGGATATGCACCAAAATGGGCTCAAATGTACACAAAAATAAATGCTATCAGCTGGTGAAAACCAATCTTCTCACAGAGTTTTAGTTTTTGTATAATTGGCTTTAGATGCGACCTTAATGTACAGTTGAGCAGATATTTTCCCTACGATGAAATTTTCTTAATATGGCTTTGATATGCACCAAAATGGGCTCAAATGTGCACAAAAATAATTGCTATCTGCTGGTACCAAGCAATCTTCTCACAGATTTTTAGTTTTAGTACAGTTGGCTTTAGATGCGACCTTAATGTACAGTTGAGCAGATATTTTCCCAACGATGAAATTTTCTTAATATGGCTTGGATATGCACCAAAATGGGCTCTAATGTACACACAAATAATTGCTATCTGCTGGTGCCAACCAATCTTCTCAAAGATTTTTAGTTTTTGTATAAATGGCTTTATATGCGACCTAAATGTACAGTTGAGCAGATATTGTCATTATTTTCCCTACGATGAAATTTTCTTAATATGGCTTGGATATGCACCAAAATGGGCTCAAATGTACACAAAAATAAATGCTATCAGCTGGTGAAAACCAATCTTCTCACAGAGTTTTAGTTTTTGTATAATTGGCTTTAGATGCGACCTTAATGTACAGTTGAGCAGATATTTTCCCTACGATGAAATTTTCTTAATATGGCTTTGATATGCACCAAAATGGGCTCAAATGTGCACAAAAATAATTGCTATCTGCTGGTACCAAGCAATCTTCTCACAGATTTTTAGTTTTAGTACAGTTGGCTTTAGATGCGACCTTAATGTACAGTTGAGCAGATATTGTCATTATTTTCCCTACGATGAAATTTTCTTAATATGGCTTGGATATGCACCAAAATGGGCTCAAATGTACACAAAAGTAAATGCTTTCAGCTGGTGAAAACCAATCTTCTCACAGAGTTTTAGTTTTTGTATAATTAGCTTTAGATGAGACCTTAATGTACAGTTGAGCAGATATTGTCATTATTTTCCCTACGATGAAATGTTCTTAATATGGCTTGGATATGCACCAAAATGGGCTCAAATGTACACAAAAATAAATGCTATCAGCTGGTGCAAACCAATCTTCTCACAGAGTTTTAGTTTTTGCATAATTAGCTTTAGATGCGACTTTATGTACAGTTGAGCAGATATTGTCATTATTTTCCCTACGATGACATTTTCTTAATATGGCTTGGATATGCACCAAAATGGGCTCAAATGTACACAAAAATAATTGCTATCTGCTGGTGCCAACCAATTTTCTCAAAGATTTTTAGTTTTTGTATAATTGGCTTTAAATGCGATCTTAATGTACAGTTGAGCAGATATTGTCATAATTTTCCCTACGATGAAATTTTCTTAATATGGCTTGGATATGCACCAAAATGGGCTCAAATGTGCACACAAATAAATGCTATCTCCTGGTACCAACCAATCTTCTCACAGATTGTTAGTTTTAGTACAATTGGCTTTAGATGCGACCTTAATGTACAGTTGAGCAGATATTGTCATTATTTTCCCTACAATGAAATTTTCTTAATATGGCTTGGATATGCACCAAAATGGGCTCAAATGTACACAAAAATAATTGCTATCTTCTGGTGCCAACCAATCTTCTCAGAGATTTTTAGTTTTTGTAAAATTGGCTTTAGATGCGACCTTAATGTACAGTTGAGCAGATATTGTCATTATTTTCCCTACGATGAAATTTTCTTAATATGGCTTGGATATGCACCAAAATGGGCTCAAATGTACACAAAAATAAATGCTATCAGCTGGTGCAAACCAATCTTCTCTCAGAGTTTTAGTTTTTGTATAATTAGCTTTAGATGAGACCTTAATGTACAGTTGAGCAGATATTGTCATTATTGTCCCTACGATGAAATTTTCTTAATATGGCTTGGATATGCACTAAAATGGGCTCAAATGTACACAAAAATAATTGCTATCGGCTGGTGAAAACCAATCTTCTCACAGATTTTTAGTTTTTGTATAATTGGCTTTAGATGCGACTTTAATGTACAGTTGAGCAGATATTGTCATTATTTTCCCTACGATGAAAGTTTCTTAATATGGCTTGGATATGCACCAAAATGGGCTCTAATGTACACACAAATAATTGCTATCTGCTGGTGCCAACCAATCTTCTCAAAGATTTTTAGTTTTTGTATAATTGGCTTAATAGCGATCTTAATGTACAGTTGAACAGATATTGTCATTATTTTCCCTACGATGAAATTTTCTTAATATGGCCTCGATATGCACCAAAATGGGCTCAAATGTACACAAAAATGAATGCTATTAGCTAGTGCAAACCAATCTTCTCACAGAATTTTAGTTTTTGTATGATTAGCTTTAGATGAGATCTTAATGTACAGTTGAGCAGATATTGTCATTATTGTCCCTACGATGAAATTTTCTTAATATGGCTTGGATATGCACCAAAATGGGCTCAAATGTTCAAAAAAATAATTGCTATCTTCTGGTGCCAACCAATCTTCTCACAGATTTTTAGTTTTTGTATAATTGGCTTTAGATGCGACCTTAATGTACAGTTGAGCAGATATTGTCATTATTTTCCCTACGATGAAATTTTCTTAATATGGCTTTGATATGCACCAAAATGGGCTCAAATGTGCACAAAAATAAATGCTATCTGCTGGTACTAACCAATCTTCTCACATATTTTTAGTTTTAGTACAGTTGGCTTTAGATGCGACCTTAATGTACAGTCGAGCAGATATTGTCATTATTTTCCCTACGATGAAATGTTCTTAATATGGCTTGGATATGCACCAAAATGGGCTCAAATGTACACAAAAATAAATGCTATCAGCTGGTGCAAACCAATCTTCTCACAGAGTTTTAGTTTTTGCATAATTAGCTTTAGTTGCGACCTTTATGTACAGTTGAGCAGATATTGTCATTATTTTCCCTACGATGACATTTTCTTAATATGGCTTGGATATGCACCAAAATGGGCTCAAATGTACACAAAAATAATTGCTATCTGCTGGTGCCAACCAATCTTCTCAAAGATTTTTAGTTTTTGAATAATTGGCTTTATATGCGATCCTAATGTACAGTTGAGCAGATATTGTCATTATTTTCCCTACGATGAAATTTTCTTAATATGGCTTGGATATGCACCAAAATGGGCTCAAATGTTCAAAAAAATAATTGCTATCTTCTGGTGCCAACCAATCTTCTCACAGATTTTTAGTTTTTGTATAATTGGCTTTAGATGCGACCTTAATGTACAGTTGAGCAGATATTGTCATTATTTTCCCTACGATGAAATTTTCTTAATATGGCTTTGATATGCACCAAAATGGGCTCAAATGTTCAAAAAAATAATTGCTATCTTCTGGTGCCAACCAATCTTCTCACAGATTTTTAGTTTTTGTATAATTGGCTTTAGATGCGACCTTAATGTACAGTTGAGCAGATATTGTCATTATTTTCCCTACGATGAAATTTTCTTAATATGGCTTTGATATGCACCAAAATGGGCTCAAATGTGCACAAAAATAAATGCTATCTGCTGGTACCAACCAATCTTCTCACATATTTTTAGTTTTAGTACAGTTGGCTTTAGATGCGACCTTAATGTACAGTTGAGCAGATATTGTCATTATTTTCCCTACGATGAAATGTTCTTAATATGGCTTGGATATGCACCAAAATGGGCTCAAATGTACACAAAAATAAATGCTATCAGCTGGTGCAAACCAATCTTCTAACAGAGTTTTAGTTTTTGCATAATTAGCTTTAGATGCGACCTTTATGTACAGTTGAGCAGATATTGTCATTATTTTCCCTACGATGACATTTTCTTAATATGGCTTGGATATGCACCAAAATGGGCTCAAATGTACACAAAAATAATTGCTATCTGCTGGTGCCAACCAATCTTCTCAAAGATTTTTAGTTTTTGTATAATTGGCTTTATATGCGATCCTAATGTACAGTTGAGCAGATATTGTCATTATTTTCCCTACGATGAAATTTTCTTAATATGGCTTGGATATGCACTAACATGGGCTCAAATGTACACAAAAATAAATGCTATCAGCTGGCGCAAACCAATCTTCTCACAGAGTTTGAGTTTTTGTATAATTTGCTTTAGATGAGACCTTAATGTACAGTTGAGCAGATATTGTCATTATTTTCCCTACGATGAAATTTTCTTAATATGGCTTGGATATGCACCAAAATGGGCTCAAATATACACAAAAAATAATTGCTATCTGCTGGTGCCAACCAATCTTCTCACAGATTTTTAGTTTCTGTACAATTGGCTTTAGTTGCGACCTTAATGTACAGTTGAGCAGATATTGTCATTATTTTCCCTACGATGAAATTTTCTTAATATGGCTTTGATATGCACCAAAATGGGCTCAAATGTTCAAAAAAATAATTGCTATCTTCTGGTGCCAACCAATCTTCTCACAGATTTTTAGTTTTTGTATAATTGGCTTTAGATGCGACCTTAATGTACAGTTGAGCAGATATTGTCATTATTTTCCCTACGATGAAATTTTCTTAATATGGCTTTGATATGCACCAAAATGGGCTCAAATGTGCACAAAAATAAATGCTATCTGCTGGTACTAACCAATCTTCTCACATATTTTTAGTTTTAGTACAATTGGCTTTATATGCGACCTTAATGTACAGTCGAGCAGATATTGTCATTATTTTCCCTACGATGAAATTTTCTTAATATGGCTTGGATATGCACCAAAATGGGCTCAAATGTACACAAAAATAAATGCTATCAGCTGGTGCAAACCAATCTTCTCACAGAGTTTTAGTTTTTGCATAATTAGCTTTAGTTGCGACCTTTATGTACAGTTGAGCAGATATTGTCATTATTTTCCCTACGATGACATTTTCTTAATATGGCTTGGATATGCACCAAAATGGGCTCAAATGTACACAAAAATAATTGCTATCTGCTGGTGCCAACCAATCTTCTCAAAGATTTTTAGTTTTTGAATAATTGGCTTTATATGCGATCCTAATGTACAGTTGAGCAGATATTGTCATTATTTTCCCTACGATGAAATTTTCTTAATATGGCTTGGATATGCACCAAAATGGGCTCAAATGTTCAAAAAAATAATTGCTATCTTCTGGTGCCAACCAATCTTCTCACAGATTTTTAGTTTTTGTATAATTGGCTTTAGATGCGACCTTAATGTACAGTTGAGCAGATATTGTCATTATTTTCCCTACGATGAAATTTTCTTAACATGGCTTTGATATGCACCAAAATGGGCTCAAATGTGCACAAAAATAAATGCTATCTGCTGGTACCAACCAATCTTCTCACATATTTTTAGTTTTAGTACAGTTGGCTTTAGATGCGACCTTAATGTACAGTTGAGCAGATATTGTCATTATTTTCCCTACGATGAAATGTTCTTAATATGGCTTGGATATGCACCAAAATGGGCTCAAATGTACACAAAAATAAATGCTATCAGCTGGTGCAAACCAATCTTCTAACAGAGTTTTAGTTTTTGCATAATTAGCTTTAGATGCGACCTTTATGTACAGTTGAGCAGATATTGTCATTATTTTCCCTACGATGACATTTTCTTAATATGGCTTGGATATGCACCAAAATGGGCTCAAATGTACACAAAAATAAATGCTATCAGCTGGCGCAAACCAATCTTCTCACAGAGTTTGAGTTTTTGTATAATTTGCTTTAGATGAGACCTTAATGTACAGTTGAGCAGATATTGTCATTATTTTCCCTACGATGAAATTTTCTTAATATGGCTTGGATATGCACCAAAATGGGCTCAAATATACACAAAAAATAATTGCTATCTGCTGGTGCCAACCAATCTTCTCACAGATTTTTAGTTTCTGTACAATTGGCTTTAGTTGCGACCTTAATGTACAGTTGAGCAGATATTGTCATTATTTTCCCTATGATGAAATTTTCTTAATATGGCTTGGATATGCACCAAAATGGGCTCAAATGTACACAAAAATAATTGCTATCTTCTGGTGCCAACCAATCTTCTCACAGATTTTTAGTTTTTGTATAATTGGCTTTATATGCGATCCTAATGTACAGTTGAGCAGATATTGTCATTATTTTCCCTACGATGAAATTTTCTTAATATGGCTTGGATATGCACTAACATGGGCTCAAATGTACACAAAAATAAATGCTATCAGCTGGCGCAAACCAATCTTCTCACAGAGTTTGAGTTTTTGTATAATTTGCTTTAGATGAGACCTTAATGTACAGTTGAGCAGATATTGTCATTATTTTCCCTACGATGAAATTTTCTTAATATGGCTTGGATATGCACCAAAATGGGCTCAAATATACACAAAAAATAATTGCTATCTGCTGGTGCCAACCAATCTTCTCACAGATTTTTAGTTTCTGTACAATTGGCTTTAGTTGCGACCTTAATGTACAGTTGAGCAGATATTGTCATTATTTTCCCTATGATGAAATTTTCTTAATATGGCTTGGATATGCACCAAAATGGGCTCAAATGTACACAAAAATAATTGCTATCTTCTGGTGCCAACCAATCTTCTCACAGATTTTTAGTTTTTGTATAATTGGCTTTAGATGCGACCTTAATGTACAGTTGAGCAGATATTGTCATTATTGTCCCTACGATTAAATTTTCTTAATATGGCTTGAATATGCACCAAAATGGGCTCAAATGTACACAAAAATAAATGCGATCAGCACGTGAAAACCAATCTTCTCACAGAGTTTTAGTTTTTGTATAATTAGCTTTAGATGAGACCTTAATGTACAGTTGAGCAGATATTGTCATTATTTTCCCTACGATGAAATGTTCTTAATATGGCTTGGATATGCACCAAAATGGGCTCAAATATACACAAAAATAAATGCTATCTGCTGGTGCCAACCAATCTTCTCACAGATTTTTAGTTTTAGTATAATTGGCTTTAGATGCGATCTTAATGTACAGTTGAGCAGATATTGTCATTATTTTCCCTACGATGAAATGTTCTTCGTATGGCTTGGATATGCACCAAAATGGGCTCAAATGTACAAAGAAATATTTGCTATCTTCTGGTGCCAACCAATCTTCTCACAGATTTTTAGTTTTTGTAAAATTGGCTTTAGATGCGATCTTAATGTACAGTTGAGCAGATATTGTCATTATTTTCCCTACTATGAAATTTTCTTAATATGGCTTGGATATGCACCAAAATGGGCTCAAATGTACACAAAAATAATTGCTATCTGCATGTGCCAACCAATCTTCTCAAAGATTTTTAGTTTTTGTATAATTGGCTTTATATGGAATCTTAATTTACAGTTGAGCAGATATTGTCATTATTTTCCCTACGATGAAATTTTCTTAATTTGGCTTGGATATGCACAAAAATGGACTCAAATGTACACAAAAATAAATGCTATCTGCTGGTGCCAACCAATCTTCTCACAGATTTTTAGTTTTAGTATAATTGGCTTTAGATGCGATCTTAATGTACAGTTGAGCAGATATTGTCATTATTTTCCCTACGATGAAATTTTCTTAATATGGCTTGGATATGCACCAAAATGGGCTCAAATGTACACAAAAATAATTTCTATCTTCTGGTGCCAACCAATCTTCTCAAAGATTTTTAGTTTTTGTATAATTGGCTTTATATGCGATCCTAATGTACAGTTGAGCAGATATTGTCATTATTTTCCCTACGATGAAATTTTCTTAATATGGCTTGGATATGCACCAAAATGGGCTCAAATGTACACAAAAATAATTGCTATCTTCTGGTGCCAACCAATCTTCTCACAGATTTTTAGTTTTTGTATAATTGGCTTTAGATGCGATCTTAATGTACAGTTGAGCAGATATCGTCATTATTGTCCCTACGATTAAATTTTCTTAATATGGCTTGAATATGCATCAAAATGGGCTCAAATGTACACAAAAATAAATGCGATCAGTTTTTGTATAATTAGCTTTAGATGAGACCTTTGTACAGTTGAGCAGATATTGTCATTATTTTCCCTACGATGAAATTTTCTTGATATGGCTTGGATATGCACCAAAATGGGCTCAAATGTACACAAAAATAAATGCTATCAGCTGGTGCAAACCAATCTTCTCACAGATTTTTAGTTTCTGTACAATTGGCTTTAGTTGCGACCTTAATGTACAGTTGAGCAGATATTGTCATTATTTTCCCTACGATGAAATTTTCTTAATATGGCTTGGATATGCACCAAAATGGGCTCAAATGTACACAAAAATAATTGCTATCTTCTGGTGCCAACCAATCTTCTCACAGATTTTTAGTTTTTGTATAATTGGCTTTAGATGCGACCTTAATGTACAGTTGAGCAGATATTGTCATTATTGTCCCTACGATTAAATTTTCTTAATATGGCTTGAATATGCACCAAAATGGGCTCAAATGTACACAAAAATAAATGCGATCAGCACGTGAAAACCAATCTTCTCACAGAGTTTTAGTTTTTGTATAATTAGCTTTAGATGAGACCTTAATGTACAGTTGAGCAGATATTGTCATTATTTTCCCTACGATGAAATGTTCTTAATATGGCTTGGATATGCACCAAAATGGGCTCAAATATACACAAAAATAAATGCTATCTGCTGGTGCCAACCAATCTTCTCACAGATTTTTAGTTTTAGTATAATTGGCTTTAGATGCGATCTTAATGTACAGTTGAGCAGATATTGTCATTATTTTCCCTACGATGAAATGTTCTTCATATGGCTTGGATATGCACCAAAATGGGCTCAAATGTACAAAGAAATATTTGCTATCTTCTGGTGCCAACCAATCTTCTCACAGATTTTTAGTTTTTGTAAAATTGGCTTTAGATGCGATCCTAATGTACAGTTGAGCAGATATTGTCATTATTTTCCCTACTATGAAATTTTCTTAATATGGCTTGGATATGCACCAAAATGGGCTCAAATGTACACAAAAATAATTGCTATCTGCATGTGCCAACCAATCTTCTCAAAGATTTTTAGTTTTTGTATAATTGGCTTTATATGGAATCTTAATTTACAGTTGAGCAGATATTGTCATTATTTTCCCTACGATGAAATTTTCTTAATATGGCTTGGATATGCACAAAAATGGACTCAAATGTACACAAAAATAAATGCTATCTGCTGGTGCCAACCAATCTTCTCACAGATTTTTAGTTTTAGTATAATTGGCTTTAGATGCGATCTTAATGTACAGTTGAGCAGATATTGTCATTATTTTCCCTACCATGAAATTTTCTTAATATGGCTTGGATATGCACCAAAATGGGCTCAAATGTACACAAAAATAATTTCTATCTTCTGGTGCCAACCAATCTTCTCAAAGATTTTTAGTTTTTGTATAATTGGCTTTATATGCGATCCTAATGTACAGTTGAGCAGATATTGTCATTATTTTCCCTACGATGAAATTTTCTTAATATGGCTTGGATATGCACCAAAATGGGCTCAAATGTACACAAAAATAATTGCTATCTTCTGGTGCCAACCAATCTTCTCACAGACTTTTAGTTTTTGTATAATTGGCTTTAGATGCGATCTTAATGTACAGTTGAGCAGATATTGTCATTATTGTCCCTACGATTAAATTTTCTTAATATGGCTTGAATATGCATCAAAATGGGCTCAAATGTACACAAAAATAAATGCGATCAGTTTTTGTATAATTAGGTTTAGATGAGACCTTTGTACAGTTGAGCAGATATTGTCATTATTTTCCCTACGATGAAATTTTCTTGATATGGCTTGGATATGCACCAAAATGGGCTCAAATGTACACAAAAATAAATGCTATCAGCTGGTGCAAACCAATCTTCTCACAGATTTTTAGTTTCTGTACAATTGGCTTTAGTTGCGACCTTAATGTACAGTTGAGCAGATATTGTCATTATTTTCCCTATGATGAAATTTTCTTAATATGGCTTGGATATGCACCAAAATGGGCTCAAATATACACAAAAATAATTGCTATCTGCTGGTGCCAACCAATCTTCTCACAGATTTTTAGTTTCTGTACAATTGGCTTTAGTTGCGACCTTAATGTACAGTTGAGCAGATATTGTCATTATTTTCCCTATGATGAAATTTTCTTAATATGGCTTGGATATGCACCAAAATGGGCTCAAATGTACACAAAAATAATTGCTATCTTCTGGTGCCAACCAATCTTCTCACAGATTTTTAGTTTTTGTATAATTGGCTTTAGATGCGACCTTAATGTACAGTTGAGCAGATATTGTCATTATTGTCCCTACGATTAAATTTTCTTAATATGGCTTGAATATGCACCAAAATGGGCTCAAATGTACACAAAAATAAATGCGATCAGCACGTGAAAACCAATCTTCTCACAGAGTTTTAGTTTTTGTATAATTAGCTTTAGATGAGACCTTAATGTACAGTTGAGCAGATATTGTCATTATTTTCCCTACGATGAAATGTTCTTAATATGGCTTGGATATGCACCAAAATGGGCTCAAATATACACAAAAATAAATGCTATCTGCTGGTGCCAACCAATCTTCTCACAGATTTTTAGTTTTAGTATAATTGGCTTTAGATGCGATCTTAATGTACAGTTGAGCAGATATTGTCATTATTTTCCCTACGATGAAATGTTCTTCATATGGCTTGGATATGCACCAAAATGGGCTCAAATGTACAAAGAAATATTTGCTATCTTCTGGTGCCAACCAATCTTCTCACAGATTTTTAGTTTTTGTAAAATTGGCTTTAGATGCGATCTTAATGTACAGTTGAGCAGATATTGTCATTATTTTCCCTACTATGAAATTTTCTTAATATGGCTTGGATATGCACCAAAATGGGCTCAAATGTACACAAAAATAATTGCTATCTGCATGTGCCAACCAATCTTCTTCAAGATTTTTAGTTTTTGTATAATTGGCTTTATATGGAATCTTAATTTACAGTTGAGCAGATATTGTCATTATTTTCCCTACGATGAAATTTTCTTAATATGGCTTGGATATGCACAAAAATGGACTCAAATGTACACAAAAATAAATGCTATCTGCTGGTGCCAACCAATCTTCTCACAGATTTTTAGTTTTAGTATAATTGGCTTTAGATGCGATCTTAATGTACAGTTGAGCAGATATTGTCATTATTTTCCCTACGATGAAATTTTCTTAATATGGCTTGGATATGCACCAAAATGGGCTCAAATGTACACAAAAATAATTTCTATCTTCTGGTGCCAACCAATCTTCTCAAAGATTTTTAGTTTTTGTATAATTGGCTTTATATGCGATCCTAATGTACAGTTGAGCAGATATTGTCATTATTTTCCCTACGATGAAATTTTCTTAATATGGCTTGGATATGCACCAAAATGGGCTCAAATGTACACAAAAATAAATGCCATCAGCTGGTGCAAACCAATCTTCTCACAGAGTTTTAGTTTTTGTTTAATTAGCTTTAGATGAGACCTTAATGTACAGTTGAGCAGATATTGTCATTATTGTCCCTACGATGAATTTTTATTAATATGGCTTGGATATGCACCAAAATGGGCTCAAATGTACACAAAAATAATTGCTATCTTCTGGTGCCATCCAATCTTCTCACAGATTTTTAGTTTTTGTATAATTGGCTTTATATGCGATCCTAATGTACAGTTGAGCAGATATTGTCATTATTTTCCCTACGATGAAATTTTCTTAATATGGCTCGGATATGCACCAAAATGGGCTCAAATGTACACACAAAAAAATGCTATCTTCTGGTGCCAACCAATCTTCTCACAGATTTTTAGTTTTTGTATAATAGGCTTTAGATGCGATCTTAATGTACAGTTGAGCAGATATTGTCATTATTTTCCCTACGATGAAATGTTCTTAATATGGCTTGGATATGCACCAAAATGGGCTCAAATGTACACAAAAATAAATGCTATCTGCTGGTGCCAACCAATCTTCTCACAGATTTTTAGTTTTAGTATAATTGGCTTTAGATGCGATCTTAATGTACAGTTGAGCAGATATTGTCATTATTTTCCCTACGATGAAATTTTCTTAATATGGCTTGGATATGTACCAAAATGGGCTCAAATGTACACAAAAATAAATGCTATCTTCTGGTGCCAACAAATCTTCTCACAGATTTTTAGTTTTTGTATAATTGGCTTTAGATGCGATCTTAATGTACAGTTGAGCAGATATTGTCATTATTGTCCCTACGATTAAATTTTCTTAATATGGCTTGAATATGCATCAAAATGGGCTCAAATGTACACAAAAATAAATGCGATCAGTTTTTGTATAATTAGCTTTAGATGAGACCTTAATGTACAGTTGAACAGATATTGTCATTATTTTCCCTACGATGAAATTTTCTTGATATGGCTTGGATATGCACCAAAATGGGCTCAAATGTACACAAAAATAAATGCTATCAGCTGGTGCAAACCAATCTGCTCACAGATTTTTAGTTTTTGTATAATTGGCTTTAGATGCGACCTTAATGTACAGTTGAGCAGATATTGTCATTATTTTCCCTATGATGAAATTTTCTTAATATGGCTTGGATATGCACCAAAATGGGCTCAAATGTACACAAAAATAAATGCGATCAGTTTTTGTATAATTAGCTTTAGATGAGACCTTAATGTACAGTTGAGCAGATATTGTCATTATTTTCCCTACGATGAAATTTTCTTGATATGGCTTGGATATGCACCAAAATGGGCTCAAATGTACACAAAAATAAATGCTATCAGCTGGTGCAAACCAATCTTCTCACAGATTTTTAGTTTCTGTACAATTGGCTTTAGTTGCGACCTTAATGTACAGTTGAGCAGATATTGTCATTATTTTCCCTATGATGAAATTTTCTTAATATGGCTTGGATATGCACCAAAATGGGCTCAAATGTACACAAAAATAAATGCTATCAGCTGGTGCAAACCAATCTTCTCACAGATTTTTAGTTTTTGTATAATTAGCTTTAGATGAGACCTTAATGTACAGTTGAGCAGATATTGTCATTATTGTCCCTACGATGAAATTTTATTAATATGGCTTGGATATGCACCAAAATGGGCTCAAATGTACACAAAAATAATTGCTATCTTCTGGTGCCATCCAATCTTCTCACAGATTTTTAGTTTTTGTATAATTGGCTTTATATGCGATCCTAATGTACAGTTGAGCAGATATTGTCATTATTTTCCCTACGATGAAATTTTCTTTATATGGCTCGGATATGCACCAAAATGGGCTCAAATGTACACAAAAAAAATGCTATCTTCTGGTGCCAACCAATCTTCTCACAGATTTTTAGTTTTTGTATAATTGGCTTTAGATGCGATCTTAATGTACAGTTGAGCAGATATTGTCTCTACGATGAAATTTTCTTAATATGGCTTGGATAAGCACCAAAATAGGCTCAAATGTACACAAAAATAATTGCTATCTTCTGGTGCCAACCAATCTTCTCACAGATTTTTAGTTTTTGTATAATTGGCTTTAGATGCGATCCTAATGTACAGTTTAGCAGATATTGTCATTATTTTCCCTACGATGAAATGTTCTTAATATGGCTTGGATATGCACCAAAATGGGCTCAAATGTACACAAAAATAAATGCTATCTGCTGGTGCCAACAAATCTTCTCACAGATTTTTAGTTTTTGTATAATTGGCTTTAGATGCGAACTTAATGTACAGTTGAGCAGATATTGTCATTATTGTCCCTACGATTAAATTTTCTTAATATGGCTTGAATATGCATCAAAATGGGCTCAAATGTACACAAAAATAAATGCGATCAGTTTTTGTATAATTAGCTTTAGATGAGACCTTAATGTACAGTTGAGCAGATATTGTCATTATTTTCCCTACGATGAAATTTTCTTGATATGGCTTGGATATGCACCAAAATGGGCTCAAATGTACACAAAAATAAATGCTATCAGCTGGTGCAAACCAATCTTCTCACAGATTTTTAGTTTCTGTACAATTGGCTTTAGTTGCGACCTTAATGTACAGTTGAGCAGATATTGTCATTATTTTCCCTATGATGAAATTTTCTTAATATGGCTTGGATATGCACCAAAATGGGCTCAAATGTACACAAAAATAATTGCTATCTTCTGGTGCCAACCAATCTTCTCACAGACTTTTAGTTTTTGTATAATTGGCTTTAGATGCGATCTTAATGTACAGTTGAGCAGATATTGTCATTATTGTCCCTACGATTAAATTTTCTTAATATGGCTTGAATATGCATCAAAATGGGCTCAAATGTACACAAAAATAAATGCGATCAGTTTTTGTATAATTAGCTTTAGATGAGACCTTTGTACAGTTGAGCAGATATTGTCATTATTTTCCCTACGATGAAATTTTCTTGATATGGCTTGGATATGCACCAAAATGGGCTCAAATGTACACAAAAATAAATGCTATCAGCTGGTGCAAACCAATCTTCTCACAGATTTTTAGTTTCTGTACAATTGGCTTTAGTTGCGACCTTAATGTACAGTTGAGCAGATATTGTCATTATTTTCCCTATGATGAAATTTTCTTAATATGGCTTGGATATGCACCAAAATGGGCTCAAATGTACACAAAAATAATTGCTATCTTCTGGTGCCAACCAATCTTCTCACAGATTTTTAGTTTTTGTATAATTGGCTTTAGATGCGACCTTAATGTACAGTTGAGCAGATATTGTCATTATTGTCCCTACGATTAAATTTTCTTAATATGGCTTGAATATGCACCAAAATGGGCTCAAATGTACACAAAAATAAATGCGATCAGCACGTGAAAACCAATCTTCTCACAGAGTTTTAGTTTTTGTATAATTAGCTTTAGATGAGACCTTAATGTACAGTTGAGCAGATATTGTCATTATTTTCCCTACGATGAAATGTTCTTAATATGGCTTGGATATGCACCAAAATGGGCTCAAATGTACACAAAAATAAATGCTATCTGCTGGTGCAAACCAATCTTCTCACAGATTTTTAGTTTTAGTATAATTGGCTTTAGATGCGATCTTAATGTACAGTTGAGCAGATATTGTCATTATTTTCCCTACGATGAAATTTTCTTAATATGGCTTGGATATGCACCAAAATGGGCTCAAATGTACACAAAAATAAATGCTATATGCTGGTGCCAACCAATCTTCTCACAGATTTTTAGTTTTAGTATAATTGGCTTTATATGCGATCTTAATGTACAGTTGAGCAGATATTGTCATTATTTTCCCTACGATGAAATTTTCTTAATATGGCTTGGATATGCACAAAAATGGACTCAAATGTACACAAAAATAAATGCTATCTGCTGGTGCCAACCAATCTTCTCACAGATTTTTAGTTTTAGTATAATTGGCTTTAGATGCGATCTTAATGTACAGTTGAGCAGATATTGTCATTATTTTCCCTACGATGAAATTTTCTTAATATGGCTTGGATATGCACCAAAATGGGCTCAAATGTACACAAAAATAATTGCTATCTGCTGGTGCCAACCAATCTTCTCAAAGATTTTTAGCTTTTGTATAATTGGCTTTATATGCGATCCTAATGTACAGTTGAGCAGATATTGTCATTATTTTCCCTACGATGAAATGTTCTTAATTTGGCTTGGATATGCACCAAAATGGGCTCAAATGTACACAAAAATAATTGCTATCTTCTGGTGCCAACCAATCTTCTCAAAGATTTTTAGTTTTTGTATAATTGGCTTTATATGGAATCTTAATGTACAGTTGAGCAGATATTGTCATTATTTTCCCTACGATGAAATGTTCTTAATATGGCTTGGATATGCACCAAAATGGGCTCAAATGTACACAAAAATAAATGCTATCTGCTGGTGCCAACCACTCTTCTCACAGATTTTTAGTTTTTGTATAATTGGCTTTAGATGCGATCTTAATGTACAGTTGAGCAGATATTGTCATTATTTTCCCTACGATGAAATTTTCTTAATATGGCTTGGATATGCACCAAAATGGGCTCAAATGTACACAAAAATAAATGCTATATGCTGGTGCCAACCAATCTTCTCACAGATTTTTAGTTTTAGTATAATTGGCTTTATATGCGATCTTAATGTACAGTTGAGCAGATATTGTCATTATTTTCCCTACGATGAAATTTTCTTAATATGGCTTGGATATGCACAAAAATGGACTCAAATGTACACAAAAATAAATGCTATCTGCTGGTGCCAACCAATCTTCTCACAGATTTTTAGTTTTAGTATAATTGGCTTTAGATGCGATCTTAATGTACAGTTGAGCAGATATTGTCATTATTTTCCCTACGATGAAATTTTCTTAATATGGTTTGGATATGCACCAAAATGGGCTCAAATGTACACAAAAATAATTGCTATCTGCTGGTGCCAACCAATCTTCTCAAAGATTTTTAGCTTTTGTATAATTGGCTTTATATGCGATCCTAATGTACAGTTGAGCAGATATTGTCATTATTTTCCCTACGATGAAATGTTCTTAATTTGGCTTGGATATGCACCAAAATGGGCTCAAATGTACACAAAAATAATTGCTATCTGCTGGTGCCAACCAATCTTCTCAAAGATTTTTAGTTTTTGTATAATTGGCTTTTTATGGAATCTTAATGTACAGTTGAGCAGATATTGTCATTATTTTCCCTACGATGAAATGTTCTTAATATGGCTTGGATATGCACCAAAATGGGCTCAAATGTACACAAAAATAAATGCTATCTGCTGGTGCCAACCAATCATCTCACAGATTTTTAGTTTTAGTATAATTGGCTTTAGATGCGACCTTAATGTACAGTTGAGCAGATATTGTCATTATTTTCCCTATGATGAAATTTTCTTAATATGGCTTGGATATGCACCAAAATGGGCTCAAATGTACACAAAAATAATTGCTATCTTCTGGTGCCAACCAATCTTCTCACAGATTTTTAGTTTATGTATAATTGGCTTTAGATGCGATCTTAATGTACAGTTGAGCAGATATTGTCATTATTTTCCCTACGATGAAATTTTCTTAATATGGCTTGGATATGCACCAAAATGGGCTCAAATGTACACAAAAATAAATGCTATCTGCTGGTGCCAACCAATCTTCTCACAGAGTTTAAGTTTTTGTATAATTAGCTTTAGATGAGACCTTAATGTACAGTTGAGCAGATATTGTCATTATTTTCCCTACGATGAAATTTTCTTGATATGGCTTGGATATGCACCAAAATGGGCTCAAATGTACACAAACATAAATGCTATCTTCTGGTGCAAACCAATCTTCTCACAGTGTTTTAGTTTTTGTATAATTAGCTTCAGCTGAAACCTTAATGTACAGTTGAGCAGATATTGTCATTATTTTCCCTACGATGAAATTTTCTTAATATGGCTTGGACATGCACCAAAATGGGCTCAAATGTACAAAAAAATAATTGCTATCAGCTGGTGCCAACCAATCTTCTCACAGATTTTTAGTTTTTGTATAATTGGCTTTAGATGCGATCTTAATGTACAGTTGAGCAGATATTGTCATTATTTTCCCTACGATGAAATTTTCTTGATATGGCTTGGATATGCACCAAAATGGGCTCAAATGTGCACAAAAATAAATGCTATCTTCTGGTGCAAACCAATCTTCTCACAGTGTTTTAGTTTTAGTATAATTGGCTTTAGTTGCGACCTTAATGTACAGTTGAGCAGATATTGTCATTATTTTCCCTACGATGAAATTTTCTTTATATGGCTTGGATATGCACCAAAATGGGCTCAAATGTACACAAAAATAAATGCTATCAGCTGTTGCCAACCAATCTTCTCACAGATTTTTAGATTTTGTATAATTGGCTTTAGATGCGATCTTAATGTACAGTTGAGCAGATATTGTCATTATTTTCCCTACTATGAAATTTTCTTAATATGGCTTGGATATGCACCAAAATGGGCTCAAATGTATACAAGAATAATTGCTATCTGCATGTGCCAACCAATCTTCTCAAAGATTTTTAGTTTTTGCATAATTGGCTTTATATGCAATCTTATTGTACAGTTGAGCAGTTATTGTCATTATTTTCCCTACGATGAAATTTTCTTAATATGGCTTGGATATGCACCAAAATGGGCTCAAATGTACACAAAAATAAATGCTATCTGCTGGTGCCAACCAATCTTCTCATAGATTTTCAGTTTTTGTATAATTGGCTTTAGATGCGATCTTAATGTACAGTTGAGCAGATATTGTCATTATTGTCCCTACGATTAAATTTTCTTAATATGGCTTGAATATGCACCAAAATGGGCTCAAATGTACACAAAAATAAATGCGATCAGCTCGTGAAAACCAATCTTCTCACAGAGTTTTAGTTTTTGTATAATTAGCTTTAGATGAGACCTTAATGTACAGTTGAACAGATATTGTCATTATTTTCCCTACGATGAAATTTTCTTGATATGGCGCGGATATGCACCAAAATGGGCTCAAATGTACACAAAAATAATTGCTATCTTCTGGTGCCAACCAATCTTCTCACAGATTTTTAGTTTTTGTATAATTGGCTTTAGATGCGACCTTAATGTACAGTTGAGCAGATATTGTCATTATTTTCCCTATGATGAAATTTTCTTTATATGGCTTGGATATGCACCAAAATGGGCTCAAATGTACAAAAAAATATTTGCTATCTTCTGGTGCCAACCAATCTTCTCAAAGATTTTCAGTTTTTGTATAATTGACTTTAGATGCGATCTTAATGTACAGTTGAGCAGATATTGTCATTATTGTCCCTACGATTAAATTTTCTTAATATGGCTTGAATATGCACCAAAATGGGCTCAAATGTAAACAAAAATAATTGCTATCTGCATGTGCCAACCAATCTTCTCAAAGATTTTAAGTTTTTGTATAATTGGCTTTATATGCAATCTTAATGTACAGTTGAGCAGATATTGTCATTATTTTCCCTACGATGAAATTTTCTTAATATGGCTTGGATATGCACCAAAATGGGCTCAAATGTACACAAAAATAATTGCTATCTGCTGGTGCCAACCAATCTTCTCACAGATTTTTAGTTTTAGTACAATTGGCTTTAGATGCGACCTTAATGTACAGTTGAGCAGATATTGTCATTATTTTCCCTACGATGACATTTTCTTAATAAGGCTTGGATATGTACCAAAATGGGCTCAAATGTACACAAAAATAAATGCTATCTTCTGGTGCCAACCAATATTCTCACAGATTTTTAGTTTTTGTATAATTGGCTTTAGATGCGATCTTAATGTACAGTTGAGCAGATATTGTCATTATTGTCCCTACGATGAAATTTTCTTAATATGGCTTGAATATGCACCAAAATGGGCTCAAATGTACACAAAAATAAATGCTATCAGCTGGTGAAAACCAATCTTCTCACAGAGTTTTAGTTTTTGTATAATTAGCTTTAGATGAGACCTTAATGTACAGTTGACGGATATTGTCATTATTTTCCCTACGATGAAATTTTCTTGATATGGCGCGGATATGCACCAAAATGGGCTCAAATGTACACAAAAATAATTGCTATCTTCTGGTGCCAACCAATCTTCTCACAGATTTTTAGTTTTTGTATAATTGGCTTTAGATGCGACCTTAATGTACAGTTGAGCAGATATTGTCATTATTTTCCCTATGATGAAATTTTCTTAATATGGCTTGGATATGCACCAAAATGGGCTCAAATGTACACAAGAATAATTGCTATCTGCATGTGCCAACCAATCTTCTCAAAGATTTTTAGTTTTTACATAATTGGCTTTATATGCAATCTTATTGTACAGTTGAGCAGATATTGTCATTATTTTCCCTACGATGAAATTTTCTTAATATGGCTTGGATATGCACCAAATTGGGCTCAAATGTACACAAAAATAATTGCTATCTGCTGGTGCCAACCAATCTTCTCACAGTTTTTTAGTTTTAGTACAATTGGCTTTAGATGCGACCTTAATGTACAGTTGAGCAGATATTGTCATTATTTTCCCTACGATGACATTTTCTTAATAAGGCTTGGATATGTACCAAAATGGGCTCAAATGTACACAAAAATAAATGCTATCTTCTGGTGCCAACCAATATTCTCACAGATTTTTAGTTTTTGTATAATTGGCTTTAGATGCGATCTTAATGTACAGTTGAGCAGATATTGTCATTATTGTCCCTACGATTAAATTTTCTTAATATGGCTTGAATATGCACCAAAATGGGCTCAAATGTACACAAAAATAAATGCTATCAGCTGGTGAAAACCAATCTTCTCACAGAGTTTTAGTTTTTGTATAATTAGCTTTAGATGAGACCTTAATGTACAGTTGACGGATATTGTCATTATTTTCCCTACGATGAAATTTTCTTGATATGGCGCGGATATGCACCAAAATGGGCTCAAATGTACACAAAAATAATTGCTATCTTCTGGTGCCAACCAATCTTCTCACAGATTTTTAGTTTTTGTATAATTGGCTTTAGATGCGACCTTAATGTACAGTTGAGCAGATATTGTCATTATTTTCCCTATGATGAAATTTTCTTAATATGGCTTGGATATGCACCAAAATGGGCTCAAATGTACAAACAAATATTTGCTATCTTCTGGTGCCAACCAATCTTCTCACAGATTTTTAGATTTTGTATAATTGGCTTTAGATGCGATCTTAATGTACAGTTGAGCAGATATTGTCATTATTTTCCCTACTATGAAATTTTCTTAATAATGGCTTGGATATGCACCAAAATGGGCTCAAATGTAAACAAAAATAATTGCTATCTGCATGTGCCAACCAATCTTCTCAAAGATTTTAAGTTTTTGTATAATTGGCTTTATATGCAATCTTAATGTACAGTTGAGCAGATATTGTCATTATTTTCCCTACGATGAAATTTTCTTAATATGGCTTGGATATGCACCAAAATGGGCTCAAATGTACACAAAAATAATTGCTATCTGCTGGTGCCAACCAATCTTCTCACAGATTTTTAGTTTTAGTACAATTGGCTTTAGATGCGACCTTAATGTACAGTTGAGCAGATATTGTCATTATTTTCCCTACGATGACATTTTCTTAAAAAGGCTTGGATATGTACCAAAATGGGCTCAAATGTACACAAAAATAAATGCTATCTTCTGGTGCCAACCAATATTCTCACAGATTTTTAGTTTTTGTATAATTGGCTTTAGATGCGATCTTAATGTACAGTTGAGCAGATATTGTCATTATTGTCCCTACGATTAAATTTTCTTAATATGGCTTGAATATGCACCAAAATGGGCTCAAATGTACACAAAAATAAATGCTATCAGCTGGTGAAAACCAATCTTCTCACAGAGTTTTAGTTTTTGTATAATTAGCTTTAGATGAGACCTTAATGTACAGTTGACGGATATTGTCATTATTTTCCCTATGATGAAATTTTCTTGATATGGCGCGGATATGCACCAAAATGGGCTCAAATGTACACAAAAATAATTGCTATCTTCTGGTGCCAACCAATCTTCTCACAGATTTTTAGTTTTTGTATAATTGGCTTTAGATGCGACCTTAATGTACAGTTGAGCAGATGTTGTCATTATTTTCCCTATGATGAAATTTTCTTAATATGGCTTGGATATGCACCAAAATGGGCTCAAATGTACACAAGAATAATTGCTATCTGCATGTGCCAACCAATCTTCTCAAAGATTTTTAGTTTTTACATAATTGGCTTTATATGCAATCTTATTGTACAGTTGAGCAGATATTGTCATTATTTTCCCTACGATGAAATTTTCTTAATATGGCTTGGATATGCACCAAAATGGGCTCAAATGTACAAAAAAATAAATGCTATCTGCTGGTGCCAACCAATCTTCTCACAGATTTTTAGTTTTAGTACAATTGGCTTTAGATGCGACCTTAATGTACAGTTGAGCAGATATTGTCATTATTTTCCCTACGATGAAATTTTCTTAATATGACTTGGATATGTACCAAAATGGGCTCAAATGTACACAAAAATAAATGCTATCTTCTGGTGCCAACCAATATTCTCACAGATTTTTATTTTTTGTATAATTGGCTTTAGATGCGATCTTAATGTACAGTTGAGCAGATATTGTCATTATTGTCCCTACGATTAAATTTTCTTAATATGGCTTGAATATGCACCAAAATGGGCTCAAATGTACACAAAAATAAATGCTATCAGCTGGTGGAAACCAATCTTCTCACAGAGTTTTAGTTTTTGTATAATTAGCTTTAGATGAGACCTTAATGTACAGTTGAGCAGATATTGTCATTATTTTCCCTACGATGAAATTTTCTTGATATGGCGCGGATATGCACCAAAATGGGTTCAAATGTACACAAAAATAAATGCTATCAGCTGGTGCAAACCAATCTTCTCACAGATTTTTAGTTTTAGTACAATTGGCTTTATATGCGATCCTAATGTACAGTTGAGCAGATATTGTCATCATTTTCCCTACGATGAAATTTTCTTAATATGGCTTGGATATGCACCAAAATGGGCTCAAATGTACACAAAAATAAATGCTATCAGCTGGTGCAAACCAATCTTCTCACAGATTTTTAGATTTTGTATAATTGGCTTTAGATGCGACCTTAATGTACATTTGAGCAGATATTGTCATTATTTTCCCTATGATGAAATTTTCTTAATATGGCTTGGATTTGCACCAAAATGGGCTCAAATGTACACAAAAATAATTGCTATCTGCATGTGCCAACCAATCTTCTCAAAGATTTTTCGTTTTTGTATAATTGGCTTTATATGCGATCTTAATGTACAGTTGAGCAGATATTGTCATTATTTTCCCTACGATGAAATTTTCTTAATATGGCTTGGATATGCACCAAAATGGGCTCAAATGTACAAAAAAATAATTGCTATCTTCTGGTGCCAACCAATCTTCTCACAGATTTTTAGTTTTTGTATAATTGGCTTTATATGCGATCCTAATGTACAGTTGAGCAGATATTGTCATTATTTTCCCTACGATGAAATTTTCTTAATATGGCTTGGATATGCACCAAAATGGGCTCAAATGTACACAAAAATAATTGCTATCTGCTGGTGCCAACCAATCTTCTCAAAGATTTTTAGTTTTTGTATAATTGGCTTTATATGCGATCCTAATGTACATTTGAGCAGATATTGTCATCATTTACCCTACGATGAAATTTTCTTAATATGGCTTGGATATGCACCAAAATGGGCTCAAATGTACACAAAAATAAATGCTATCTGCTGGTGCCAACCAATCTTCTCACAGATTTTTAGTTTATGTATAATTGGCGTTATATGCGATCCTAATGTACAGTTGAGCAGATATTGCCATCATTTTCCCTACGATGAAATTTTCTTAATATGGCTTGGATATGCACCAAAATGGGCTCAAATGTACAAAAAAATAATTGCTATCTGCTGGTGCCAACCAATCTTCTCACAGATTTTTAGTTTTAGTACAATTGGCTTTAGATGCGACCTTAATGTACAGTTGAGCAGATATTGTCATTATTTTCCCTATGATGAAATTTTCTTAATATGGCTTGGATATGCACCAAAATGGGCTCAAATGTAAACAAAAATAATTGCTATCTTCTGGTGCCAACCAATCTTCTCACAGATTTTTCGTTTTTGTATAATTGGCTTTAGATGCGATCCTAATGTACAGTTGAGCAGATATTGTCATAATTTTCCCTACGATGAAATTTTCTTAATATGGCTTGGATATGCACCAAAATGGGCTCAAATGTACACAAAAATAATTACTATCTGCATGTGCTAACCAATCTTCTCAAAGATTTTTAGTTTTTGTATAATTGGCTTTATATGCGATCTTAATGTACAGTTGAGCAGATATTGTCATTATTTTCCCTACGATGAAATTTTCTTAATATGGCTTGGATTTGCACCAAAATGGGCTCAAATGTACACAAAAATAATTGCTATCAGCTCGGGCAAACCAATCTTCTCACAGATTTTTAGTTTTAGTACAATCGGCTTTAGATGCGACCTTAATGTACAGTTGAGCAGATATTGTCATTATTTTCCCTATGATGAAATTTTCTTAATATGGCTTGGATATGCACCAAAATGGGCTCAAATGTACAAAAAAATAATTGCTATCTTCTGGTGCCAACCAATCTTCTCACAGATTTTTAGATTTTGTATAATTGGCTTTAGATGCGATCTTAATGTACAGTTGAGCAGATATTATCATTATTTTCCCTACGATGAAATTTTCTTAATATGGCTTGGATATGCACCAAAATGGGCTCAAATGTACAAAAAAATAATTGCTATCTGCTGGTGCCAACCAATCTTCTCAAAGATTTTTAGTTTTTGTATAATTGGCTTTATATGCGATCCTAATGTACAGTTGAGCAGATATTGTCATTATTTTCCCTACGATGAAATTTTCTTAATATGGCTTAGATATGCACCAAAATGGGCTCAAATGTACACAAAAATAATTGCAATCTGCATGTGCCAACCAATCTTCTCAAAGATTTTTAGTTTTTGTATAATTGGCTTTATATGCAATCTTAATGTACAGTTGAGCAGATATTGTCATTATTTTCCCTACGATGAAATTTTCTTAATATGGCTTGGATATGCACCAAAATGGGCTCAAATGTACACAAAAATAAATGCTATCTGCTGGTGCCAAACAATCTTCTCACAGATTTTTAGTTTTTGTATAATTGGCTTTATATGCGATCCTAATGTACAGTTGAGCAGATATTGTCATCATTTTCCCTACGATGAAATTTTCTGAATATGGCTTGGATATGCACCAAAATGGGCTCAAATGTACACAAAAATAAATGCTATCTGCTGGTGCCAACCAATCTTCTCACAGATTTTTAGTTTTAGTACAATTGGCTTTAGATGCGACCTTAATGTACAGTTGAGCAGATATTGTCATTATTTTCCCTACGATGAAATGTTCTTAATATGGCTTGGATATGTACCAAAATGGGCTCAAATGTACACAAAAATAAATGCTATCTGCTGGTGCCAACCAATCTTCTCACAGATTTTTAGTTTTTGTATAATTGGCTTTAGATGCGATCTTAATGTACAGTTGAGCAGATATTGTCATTATTGTCCCTACGATGAAATTTTCTTAATATGGCTTGAATATGCACCTAAATGGGCTCAAATATACACAAAAATAATTGCTATCTTCTGGTGCCAACCAATCTTCTCACAGATTTTTAGTTTTTGTACAACTGGCTTTAGATGCGATCTTAATGTACAGTTGAGCAGATATTGTAATTATTTTCCCTACGATGAAATTTTCTTAATATGGCTTGGATATGCACCAAAATGGGCTCAAATGTACACAAACATAATTGCTATCTGCATGTGCCAACCGATCTTCTCAAAGATTTTTAGTTTTTGTATAATTGGCTTTATATGCGATCTTAATGTACAGTTGAGCAGATATTGTCATTATTTTCCCTACGATGAAATTTTCTTAATATGGCTTGGATTTGCACCAAAATGGGCTCAAATGTACACAAAAATAAATGCTATCAGCTGGTGCAAACCAATCTTCTCACAGATTTTTAGTTTTAGTACAATTGGCTTTATATGCGATCCTAATGTACAGTTGAGCAGATATTGTCATCATTTTCCCTATGATGAAATTTTCTTAATATGGCTTGGATATGCACCAAAATGGGCTCAAATGTACACAAAAATAAATGCTATCAGCTGGTGCAAACCAATCTTCTCACAGATTTTTAGATTTTGTATAATTGGCTTTAGATGCGACCTTAATGTACAGTTGAGCAGATATTGTCATTATTTTCCCTATGATGAAATTTTCTTAATATGGCTTGGATATGCACCAAAATGGGCTCAAATGTACACAAAAATAATTGCTATCTGCATGTGCCAACCAATCTTCTCAAAGATTTTTAGTTTTTGTATAATTGGCTTTATATGCGATCTTAATGTACAGTTGAGCAGATATTGTCATTATTTTCCCTACGATGAAATTTTCTTAATATGGCTTGGATATGCACCAAAATGGGCTCAAATGTACACAAAAATAATGGCTAGCTTCTGGTGCCAACCAATCTTCTCACAGATTTTTAGTTTTTGTATAATTGGCTTTAGATGCGACCTTAATGTACAGTTGAGCAGATATTGTCATTATTTTCCCTACGATGAAATTTTCTTAATATGGCTTGGATTTGCACCAAAATGGGCTCAAATGTACACAAAAATAAATGCTATCAGCTGGTGCAAACCAATCTTCTCACAGATTTTTAATTTTAGCACAATTGGCTTTATATGCGACCTTAATGTACAGTTGAGCAGATATTGTCATTATTTTCCCTACGATGAAATTTTCTTAATATGGCTTGGATATGCACCAAAATGGGCTCAAATGTACACAAAAATAAATGCTATCTGCTGGTGCCAACCAATCTTCTCACAGATTTTTAGTTTTTGTATAATTGGCGTTATATGCGATCCTAATGTACAGTTGAGCAGATATTGTCATCATTTTCCCTACGATGAAATTTTCTTAATATGGCTTGGATTTGCACCAAAATGGGCTCAAATGTAGACAAAAATAAATGCTATCAGCTGGTGCAAACCAATCTTCTCACAGATTTTTAGTTTTAGTACAATTGGCTTTATATGCGATCCTAATGTACAGTTGAGCAGATATTGTCATCATTTTCCCTATGATGAAATTTTCTTAATATGGCTTGGATATGCACCAAAATGGGCTCAAATGTACACAAAAATAAATGCTATCATCTGGTGCAAACCAATCTTCTCACAGATTTTTAGATTTTGTATAATTGGCTTTAGATGCGACCTTAATGTACAGTTGAGCAGATATTGTCATTATTTTCCCTATGATGAAATTTTCTTAATATGGCTTGGATATGCACCAAAATGGGCTCAAATGTACACAAAAATAATTGCTATCTGCATTTTCCAACCAATCTTCTCAAAGATTTTTAGTTTTTGTATAATTGGCTTTATATGCGATCTTAATGTACAGTTGAGCAGATATTGTCATTATTTTCCCTACGATGAAATTTTCTTAATATGGCTTGGATATGCACCAAAATGGGCTCAAATGTACACAAAAATAATGGCTATCTTCTGGTGCCAACCAATCTTCTCACAGATTTTTAGTTTTTGTATAATTGGCTTTAGATGCGACCTTAATGTACAGTTGAGCAGATATTGTCATTATTTTCCCTACGATGAAATTTTCTTAATATGGCTTGGATTTGCACCAAAATGGGCTCAAATGTACACAAAAATAAATGCTATCAGCTGGTGCAAACCAATCTTCTCACAGATTTTTAATTTTAGTACAATTGGCTTTATATGCGACCTTAATGTACAGTTGAGCAGATATTGTCATTATTTTCCTTATGATGAAATTTTCTTAATATGGCTTGGATATGCACCAAAATGGGCTCAAATTTATACAAAAATAATTGTTATCTGCATGTGCCAACCAATCTTCTCACAGATTTTTAGTTTTTGTATAATTGGCTTTATATGCAATCTTAATGTACAGTTGAGCAGATATTGTCATTATTTTCCCTACGATGAAATGTTCTTAATATGGCTTGGATATGCACCAAAATGGGCTCAAATGTACACAAAAATAAATGCTATCTTCTGGTGCCAACCAATCTTCTCACAGATTTTTAGTTTTAGTATAATTGGCTTTAGATGCGATCCTAATGTACATTTGAGCAGATATTGTCATCATTTACCCTACGATGAAATTTTCTTAATATGGCTTGGATATGCACCAAAATGGGCTCAAATGTACACAAAAATAAATGCTATCTGCTGGTGCCAACCAATCTTCTCACAGATTTTTAGTTTTTGTATAATTGGCGTTATATGCGATCCTAATGTACAGTTGAGCAGATATTGTCATCATTTTCCCTACGATGAAATTTTCTTAATATGGCTTGGATATGCACCAAAATGGGCTCAAATGTACACAAAAATAATTGCTATCTGCTGGTGCCAACCAATCTTCTCACAGATTTTTAGTTTTAGTACAATTGGCTTTAGATGCGACCTTAATGTACAGTTGAGCAGATATTGTCCTTATTGTCCCTACGATTAAATTTTCTTAATATGGCTTGAATATGCACCTAAATGGGCTCAAATATACACAAAAATAAATGCTATCAGCTGGTGAAAACCAATCTTCTCACAGAGTTTTAGTTTTTGTATAATTAGCTTTAGATGAGACCTTAATGTACAGTTGAGCAGATATTGTCATTATTTTCCCTACGATGAAATGTTCTTGATATGGCTTGGATATGCACCAAAATGGGCTCAAATGTACACAAAAATAATTACTATGTGCATGTGCTAACCAATCTTCTCAAAGATTTTTAGTTTTTGTATAATTGGCTTTATATGCGATCTTAATGTACAGTTGAGCAGATATTGTCATTATTTTCCCTACGATGAAATTTTCTTAATATGGCTTGGATTTGCACCAAAATGGGCTCAAATGTACACAAAAATAAATGCTATCAGCTCGTGCAAACCAATCTTCTCACAGATTTTTAGTTTTAGTACAATTGGCTTTAGATGCGACCTTAATGTACAGTTGAGCAGATATTGTCATTATTTTCCCTACGATGAAATTTTCTTAATATGGCTTGGATATGCACCAAAATGGGCTCAAATGTACACAAAAATAATGGCTATCTTCTGGTGCCAACCAATCTTCTCACAGATTTTTCGTTTTTGTATAATTGGCTTTAGATGCGATCCTAATGTACAGTTGAGCAGATATTGTCATTATTTTCCCTACGATGAAATTTTCTTAATATGGCTTGGATATGCACCAAAATGGGCTCAAATGTACACAAAAATAAATGCTATCTTCTGGTGTCAACCAATCTTCTCACAGATTTTTAGTTTTAGTACAATTGGCTTTAGATGCGACCTTAATGTACAGTTGAGCAGATATTGTCATTATTTTCCCTATGATGAAATTTTCTTAATATGGCTTGAATATGAACCTAAATGGGCTCAAATATACACAAAAATAAATGCTATCAGCTGGTGAAAACCAATCTTCTCACAGAGTTTTAGTTTTTGTATAATTAGCTTTAGATGAGACCTTAATGTACAGTTGAGCAGATATTGTCATTATTTTCCCTACGATGAAATGTTCTTAATATGGCTTGGATATGCACCAACATGGGCTCAAATGTACACAAAAAATAAATGCTATCAGCTGGTGCAACCCAATCTTCTCACAGATTTTTAGTTTTAGTACAATTGGCTTTAGATGCGACCTTAATGTACAGTTGAGCAGATATTGTCAATTATTTTCCCTATGATGAAATTTTCTTAATATGGCTTGGATAATGCACAAAAATGGGCTCAAATGTACAAAAAAAATAATTGCTATCTTCTGGTGCCAACCAATCTTCTCACAGATTTTTCGTTTTTGTATAATTGGCTTTAGATGCGATCCTAATGTACAGTTGAGCAGATATTGTCATTATTTCCCTACGATGAAATTTTCTTAATATGGCTTGGATATGCACCAAAATGGGCTCAAATGTACACAAAAATAATTACTATCTGCATGTGCTAACCAATCTTCTCAAAGATTTTTAGTTTTTGTATAATTGGCTTTATATGCGATCTTAATGTACAGTTGAGCAGATATTGTCATTATTTTCCCTACGATGAAATTTTTCTTAATATGGCTTGGATTTGCACCAAAATGGGCTCAAATGTACACAAAAATAAATGCTATCAGCTCGTGCAAACCAATCTTCTCACAGATTTTTAGTTTTAGTACAATTGGCTTTAGATGCGACCTTAATGTACAGTTGAGCAGATATTGTCATTATTTTCCCTATGATGAAATTTTCTTAATATGGCTTGGATATGCACCAAAATGGGCTCAAATGTACACAAAAATAATTGCTATCTTCTGGTGCCAACCAATCTTCTCACAGATTTTTCGTTTTTGTATAATTGGCTTTAGATGCGATCCTAATGTACAGTTGAGCAGATATTGTCATTATTTTCCCTACGATGAAATTTTCTCAATATGGCTTGGATATGCACCAAAATGGGCTCAAATGTACACAAAAATAAATGCTATCTTCTGGTGTCAACCAATCTTCTCACAGATTTTTAGTTTTAGTACAATTGGCTTTAGATGCGACCCTAATGTACAGTTGAGCAGATATTGTCATTATTTTCCCTATGATGAAATTTTCTTAATATGGCTTGAATATGCACCTAAATGGGCTCAAATATACACAAAAATAAATGCTATCGGCTGGTGAAAACCAATCTTCTCACAGAGTTTTAGTTTTTGTATAATTAGCTTTAGATGAGACCTTAATGTACAGTTGAGCAGATATTGTCATTATTTTCCCTACGATGAAATGTTCTTGATATGGCTTGGATATGCACCAACATGGGCTCAAATGTACACAAAAATAAATGCTATCAGCTGGTGCAACCCAATCTTCTCACAGATTTTTAGTTTTAGTACAATTGGCTTTAGATGCGACCTTAATGTACAGTTGAGCAGATATTGTCATTATTTTCCCTATGATGAAATTTTCTTAATATGGCTTGGATATGCACAAAAATGGGCTCAAATGTACAAAAAAATAATTGCTATCTTCTGGTGCCAACCAATCTTCTCAAAGATTTTTAGTTTTTGTATAATTGGCTTTATATGCGATCTTAATGTACAGTTGAGCAGATATTGTCATTATTTTGCCTACGATGAAATTTTCTTAATATGGCTTGGATTTGCACCAAAATGGGCTCAAATGTACACAAAAATAAATGCTATCAGCTCGTGCAAACCAATTTTCTCACAGATTTTTAGTTTTAGTACAATTGGCTTTAGATGCGACCTTAATGTACATTTGAGCAGATATTGTCATTATTTTCCCTATGATGAAATTTTCTTAATATGGCTTGGATATGCACCAAAATGGGCTCAAATGTACACAAAAATCAATGCTATGTGCTGGTGTAAACCAATCTTCTCACAGATTTTTAGTTTTTGTATAATTGGCTTTATATGCGATCCTAATGTACAGTTGAGCAGATATTGTCATTATTTTCCCTACGATGAAATTTTCTTAATATGGCTTTGATATGCACCAAAATGGGCTCAAATGTACACAAAAATAAATGCTATCTGCTGGTGCCAACCAATCTTCTCAGAGATTTTTAGTTTTAGTACAATTGGCTTTAGATGCGACCTTAATGTACAGTTGAGCAGATATTGTCATTATTTTCCCTACGATGAAATGTTCTTAATATGGCTTGGATATGTACCAAAATGGGCTCAAATGTACACAAAAATAAATGCTATCTTCTGGTGCCAACCAATCTTCTCACAGAGTTTTAGTTTTTGTATAATTGGCTTTAGATGCGATCTTAATGTACAGTTGAGCAGATATTGTCATTATTGTCCCTAAGATGAAATTTTCTTAATATGGCTTGAATATGCACCTAAATGGGCTCAAATATACACAAACATAATTGCTATCTGCATGTGCCAAGCGATCTTCTCAAAGATTTTTAGTTTTTGTATAATTGGCTTTATATGCGATCTTAATGTACAGTTGAGCAGATATTGTCATTATTTTCCCTACGATGAAATTTTCTTAATATGGCTTGGATTTGCACCAAAATGGGCTCAAATGTACACAAAAATAAATGCTATCAGCTCGTGCAAACCAATCTTCTCACAGATTTTTAGTTTTAGTACAATTGGCTTTAGATGCGACCTTAATGTACAGTTGAGCAGATATTGTCATTATTTTCCCTATGATGAAATTTTCTTAATATGGCTTGGATATGCACCAAAATGGGCTCAAATGTACAAAAAAATAATTGCTATCTTCTGGTGCCAACCAATCTTCTCACAGATTTTTAGATTTTGTATAATTGGCTTTAGATGCGATCTTAATGTACAGTTGAGCAGATATTGTCATTATTTTCCCTACGATGAAATTTTCTTATTATGGCTTGGATATGCACCAAAATGGGCTCAAATGTACACAAAAATAATTGCTATCTGCTGGTGCCAACCATTCTTCTCAAAGATTTTTAGTTTTTGTATAATTGGCTTTATATGCGATCCTAATGTACAGTTGAGCAGATATTGTAATTATTTTCCCTACGATGAAATTTTCTTAATATGGCTTGGATATGCACCAAAATGAGCTCAAATGTACACAAAAATAATTGCTATCTTCATGTGCCAACCAATCTTCTCAAAGATTTTTAGTTTTTGTATAATTGGCTTTATATGCAATCTTAATGTACAGTTGAGCAGATATTGTCATTATTTTCCCTACGATGAAATTTTCTTAATATGGCTTGCATATGCACCAAAATGGGCTCAAATGTACACAAAAATAAATGCTATCTGCTGGTGCCAACCAATCTTCTCACAGATTTTTAGTTTTTGTATAATTGGCTTTATATGCGATCCTAATGTACAGTTGAGCAGATATTGTAATTATTTTCCCTACGATGAAATTTTCTTAATATGGCTTGGATATGCACCAAAATGAGCTCAAATGTACACAAAAATAACTGCTATCTTCATGTGCCAACCAATCTTCTCAAAGATTTTTAGTTTTTGTATAATTGGCTTTATATGCAATCTTAATGTACAGTTGAGCAGATATTGTCATTATTTTCCCTACGATGAAATTTTCTTAATATGGCTTGCATATGCACCAAAATGGGCTCAAATGTACACAAAAATAAATGCTATCTGCTGGTGCCAACCAATCTTTTCACAGATTTTTAGTTTTTGTATAATTGGCTTTATATGCGATCCTAATGTACAGTTGAGCAGATATTGTCATCATTTTCCCTACGATGAAATTTTCTTAATATGGCTTGGATATGCACCAAAATGGGCTCAAATGTACACAAAAATAAATGCTATCTGCTGGTGCCAACCAATCTTCTCACAGATTTTTAGTTTTAGTACAATTGGCTTTAGATGCGACCTTAATGTACAGTTGAGCAGATATTGTCATTATTTTCCCTACGATGAAATTTTCTTAATATGGCTTGGATATGTACCAAAATGGGCTCAAATGTACACAAAAATAAATGCTATCTTCTGGTGCCAACCAATCTTCTCACAGAGTTTTAGTTTTTGTATAATTGGCTTTAGATGCGATCTTAATGTACAGTTGAGCAGATATTGTCATTATTGTCCCTACGATGAAATTTTCTTAATATGGCTTGAATATGCACCTAAATGGGCTCAAATATACACAAACATAATTGCTATCTGCATGTGCCAAGCGATCTTCTCAAAGATTTTTAGTTTTTGTATAATTGGCTTTATATGCGATCTTAATGTACAGTTGAGCAGATATTGTCATTATTTTCCCTACGATGAAATTTTCTTAATATGGCTTGGATTTGCACCAAAATGGGCTCAAATGTACACAAAAATAAATGCTATCAGCTCGTGCAAACCAATCTTCTCACAGATTTTTAGTTTTAGTACAATTGGCTTTAGATGCGACCTCAATGTACAGTTGAGCAGATATTGTCATTATTTTCCCTATGATGAAATTTTCTTAATATGGCTTGGATATGCACCAAAATGGGCTCAAATGTACAAAAAAATAATTGCTATCTTCTGGTGCCAACCAATCTTCTCACAGATTTTTAGATTTTGTATAATTGGCTTTAGATGCGATCATAATGTACATTTGAGCAGATATTGTCATTATTTTCCCTACGATGAAATTTTCTTATTATGGCTTGGATATGCACCAAAATGGGCTCAAATGTACACAAAAATAATTGCTATCTGCTGGTGCCAACCAATCTTCTCAAAGATTTTTAGTTTTTGTATAATTGGCTTTATATGCGATCCTAATGTACAGTTGAGCAGATATTGTAATTATTTTCCCTACGATGAAATTTTCTTGATATGGCTTGGATATGCACCAAAATGAGCTCAAATGTACACAAAAATAATTGCTATCTTCATGTGCCAACCAATCTTCTCAAAGATTTTTAGTTTTTGTATAATTGGCTTTATATGCAATCTTAATGTACAGTTGAGCAGATATTGTCATTATTTTCCCTACGATGAAATTTTCTTAATATGGCTTGCATATGCACCAAAATGGGCTCAAATGTACACAAAAATAAATGCTATCTGCTGGTGCCAACCAATCTTCTCACAGATTTTTAGTTTTTGTATAATTGGCTTTATATGCGATCCTAATGTACAGTTGAGCAGATATTGTCATCATTTTCCTTACGATGACATTTTCTTAATATGGCTTGGATATGCACCAAAAGGGGCTCAAATGTACACAAAAATAAATGCTATCTGCTGGTGCAAACCAATCTTCTCACAGATTTTTAGTTTTAGTACAATTGGCTTTAGATGCGACCTTAATGTACAGTTGAGCAGATATTGTCATTATTTTCCCTACGATGAAATTTTCTTAATATGGCTTGGATATGTACCAAAATGGGCTCAAATGTACACAAAAAGAAATGCTATCTTCTGGTGCCAACCAATCTTCTCACAGATTTTTAGTTTTTCTATAATTGGCTTTAGATGCGATCTTAATGTACAGTTGAGCAGATATTGTCATTATTGTCCCTACGATTAAATTTTCTTAATATGGCTTGGATATGCACCAAAATGGGCTCAAATGTACACAAAAATAATTACTATCTGCATGTGCTAACCAATCTTCTCAAAGATTTTTAGTTTTTGTATAATTGGCTTTATATGCGATCTTAATGTACAGTTGAGCAGATATTGTCATTACTTTCCCTACGATGAAATTTTCTTAATATGGCTTGGATTTGCACCAAAATGGGCTCAAATGTACACAAAAATAAATGCTATCAGCTCGTGCAAACCAATCTTCTCACAGATTTTTAGTTTTAGTACAATTGGCTTTAGATGCGACCTTAATGTACAGTTGAGCAGATATTGTCATAATTTTCCCTATGATGAAATTTTCTTAATATGGCTTGGATATGCACCAAAATGGGCTCAAATGTACAAAAAAATAATTGCTATCTTCTGGTGCCAACCAATCTTCTCACAGATTTTTCGTTTTTGTATAATTGGCTTTAGATGCGATCCTAATGTACAGTTGAGCAGATATTGTCATTATTTTCCCTACGATGAAATTTTCTTAATATGGCTTGGATATGCACCAAAATGGGCTCAAATGTACACAAAAATAATTACTATCTGCATGTGCTAACCAATCTTCTCAAAGATTTTTAGTTTTTGTATAATTGGCTTTATATGCGATCTTAATGTACAGTTGAGCAGATATTGTCATTATTTTCCCTACGATGAAATTTTCTTAATATGGCTTGGATTTGCACCAAAATGGGCTCAAATGTACGCAAAAATAAATTGTATCAGCTCGTGCAAACCAATCTTCTCACAGATTTTTAGTTTTAGTACAATTGGCTTTAGATGCGACCTTAATGTACAGTTGAGCAGATATTGTCATTATTTTCCCTATGATGAAATTTTCTTAATATGGCTTGGATATGCACCAAAATGGGCTCAAATGTACACAAAAATAAATGCTATCTGCTGGTGTCAACCAATCTTCTCACAGATTTTTAGTTTTAGTATAATTGGCTTTATATGCGATCCTAATGTACAGTTGAGCAGATATTGTCATCATTTTCCCTACGATGAAATGTTCTTAATATGGCTTGGATATGTACCAAAATGGGCTCAAATGTACACAAAAATAAATGCTATCAGCTCGTGCAAACCAATCTTCTCACAGATTTTTAGTTTTAGTACAATTGGCTTTAGATGCGACCTTAATGTACAGTTGAGCAGATATTGTCATAATTTTCCCTATGATGAAATTTTCTTAATATGGCTTGGATATGCACCAAAATGGGCTCAAATGTACAAAAAAATAATTGCTATCTTCTGGTGCCAACCAATCTTCTCACAGATTTTTCGTTTTTGTATAATTGGCTTTAGATGCGATCCTAATGTACAGTTGAGCAGATATTGTCATTATTTTCCCTACGATGAAATTTTCTTAATATGGCTTGGATATGCACCAAAATGGGCTCAAATGTACACAAAAATAATTACTATCTGCATGTGCTAACCAATCTTCTCAAAGATTTTTAGTTTTTGTATAATTGGCTTTATATGCGATCTTAATGTACAGTTGAGCAGATATTGTCATTATTTTCCCTACGATGAAATTTTCTTAATATGGCTTGGATTTGCACCAAAATGGGCTCAAATGTACGCAAAAATAAATTGTATCAGCTCGTGCAAACCAATCTTCTCACAGATTTTTAGTTTTAGTACAATTGGCTTTAGATGCGACCTTAATGTACAGTTGAGCAGATATTGTCATTATTTTCCCTATGATGAAATTTTCTTAATATGGCTTGGATATGCACCAAAATGGGCTCAAATGTACACAAAAATAAATGCTATCTGCTGGTGTCAACCAATCTTCTCACAGATTTTTAGTTTTAGTATAATTGGCTTTATATGCGATCCTAATGTACAGTTGAGCAGATATTGTCATCATTTTCCCTACGATGAAATGTTCTTAATATGGCTTGGATATGTACCAAAATGGGCTCAAATGTACACAAAAATAAATGCTATCTGCTGGTGCCAACCAATCTTCTCACAGAGTTTTAGTTTTTGTATAATTGGCTTTAGATGCGATCTTAATGTACAGTTGAGCAGATATTGTCATTATTGTCCCTACGATGAAATTTTCTTAATATGGCTTGAATATGCACCTAAATGGGCTCAAATATACAAAAAAATAATTGCTATCTTCTGGTGCCAACCAATCTTCTCACAGATTTTTAGTTTTTGTATAATTGGCTTTATATGCGATCCTAATGTACAGTTGAGCAGATATTGTCATCATTTTCCCTACGATGAAATTTTCTTAATATGGCTTGGATATGCACCAAAATGGGCTCAAATGTACACAAAAATAAATGCTATCTGCTGGTGCAAACCAATCTTCTCACAGATTTTTAGTTTTAGTACAATTGGCTTTAGATGCGACCTTAATGTACAGTTGAGCAGATATTGTCATTATTTTCCCTAAGATGAAATTTTCTTAATATGGCTTGGATATGCACCAAAATGGGCTCAAATGTACAAAAAAATAATTGCTATCTTCTGGTGCCAACCAATCTTCTCACAGATTTTTAGATTTTGTATAATTGGCTTTAGATGCGATCTTAATGTACAGTTGAGCAGATATTGTCATTATTTTCCCTACGATGAAATTTTCTTATTATGGCTTGGATATGCACCAAAATGGGCTCAAATGTACACAAAAATAATTGCTATCTGCTGGTGCCAACCAATCTTCTCAAAGATTTTTAGTTTTTGTATAATTGGCTTTATATGCGATCCTAATGTACAGTTTAGCAGATATTGTAATTATTTTCCCTACGATGAAATTTTCTTAATATGGCTTGGATATGCACCAAAATGGGCTCAAATGTACACAAAAATAATTGCTATCTTCTGGTGCCAACCAATCTTCTCACAGACTTTTAGTTTATGTATAATTGGCTTTAGATGCGATCTTAATGTACAGTTGAGCAGATATTGTCATTATTTTCCCTACGATGAAATTTTCTTAATATGGCTTGGATATGCACCAAAATGGGCTCAAATGTACACAAAAATAAATGCTATCTGCTGGTGCCAACCAATCTTCTCACAGAGTTTAAGTTTTTGTATAATTAGCTTTAGATGAGACCTTAATGTACAGTTGAGCAGATATTGTCATTATTTTCCCTACGATGAAATTTTCTTGATATGGCTTGGATATGCACCAAAATGGGCTCAAATGTACACAAACATAAATGCTATCTTCTGGTGCAAACCATTCTTCTCACACTGTTTTAGTTTTTGTATAATTAGCTTTAGCTGAGACCTTAATGTACAGTTGAGCAGATATTGTCATTATTTTCCCTACGATGAAATTTTCTTAATATGGCTTGGACATGCACCAAAATGGGCTCAAATGTACAAAAAAATAATTGCTATCAGCTGGTGCCAACCAATCTTCTCACAGATTTTTAGTTTTTGTATAATTGGCTTTAGATGCGATCTTAATGTACAGTTGAGCAGATATTGTCATTATTTTCCCTACGATGAAATTTTCTTGATATGGCTTGGATATGCACCAAAATGGGCTCAAATGTACACAAAAATAAATGCTATCTTCTGGTGCAAACCAATCTTCTCACAGTGTTTTAGTTTTAGTATAATTGGCTTTAGTTGCGACCTTAATGTACAGTTGAGCAGATATTGTCATTATTTTCCCTACGATGAAATTTTCTTTATATGGCTTGGATATGCACCAAAATGGGCTCAAATGTACACAAAAATAAATGCTATCAGCTGTTGCCAACCAATCTTCTCACAGATTTTTAGATTTTGTATAATTGGCTTTAGATGCGATCTTAATGTACAGTTGAGCAGATATTGTCATTATTTTCCCTACTATGAAATTTTCTTAATATGGCTTGGATATGCACCAAAATGGGCTCAAATGTATACAAGAATAATTGCTATCTGCATGTGCCAACCAATCTTCTCACAGAGTTTTAGTTTTTGCATAATTGGCTTTATATGCAATCTTATTGTACAGTTGAGCAGTTATTGTCATTATTTTCCCTACGATGAAATTTTCTTAATATGGCTTGGATATGCACCAAAATGGGCTCAAATGTACACAAAAATAAATGCTATCTGCTGGTGCCAACCAATCTTCTCATAGATTTTCAGTTTTTGTATAATTGGCTTTAGATGCGATCTTAATGTACAGTTGAGCAGATATTGTCATTATTGTCCCTACGATTAAATTTTCTTAATATGGCTTGAATATGCACCAAAATGGGCTCAAATGTACACAAAAATAAATGCGATCAGCTCGTGAAAACCAATCTTCTCACAGAGTTTTAGTTTTTGTATAATTAGCTTTAGATGAGACCTTAATGTACAGTTGAACAGATATTGTCATTATTTTCCCTACGATGAAATTTTCTTGATATGGCGCGGATATGCACCAAAATGGGCTCAAATGTACACAAAAATAATTGCTATCTTCTGGTGCCAACCAATCTTCTCACAGATTTTTAGTTTTTGTATAATTGGCTTTAGATGCGACCTTAATGTACAGTTGAGCAGATATTGTCATTATTTTCCCTATGATGAAATTTTCTTTATATGGCTTGGATATGCACCAAAATGGGCTCAAATGTACAAAAAAATATTTGCTATCTTCTGGTGCCAACCAATCTTCTCAAAGATTTTCAGTTTTTGTATAATTGACTTTAGATGCGATCTTAATGTACAGTTGAGCAGATATTGTCATTATTGTCCCTACGATTAAATTTTCTTAATATGGCTTGAATATGCACCAAAATGGGCTCAAATGTACACAAAAATAAATGCGATCAGCTCGTGAAAACCAATCTTCTCACAGAGTTTTAGTTTTTGTATAATTAGCTTTCGATGAGACCTTAATGTACAGTTGAGCAGATATTGTCATTATTTTCCCTACTATGAAATTTTCTTAATAATGGCTTGGATATGCACCAAAATGGGCTCAAATGTACAAAAAAATATTTGCTATCTTCTGGTGCCAACCAATCTTCTCACAGATTTTTAGATTTTGTATAATTGGCTTTAGATGCGATCTTAATGTACAGTTGAGCAGATATTGTCATTATTTTCCCTACTATGAAATTTTCTTAATAATGGCTTGGATATGCACCAAAATGGGCTCAAATGTAAACAAAAATAATTGCTATCTGCATGTGCCAACCAATCTTCTCAAAGATTTTAAGTTTTTGTATAATTGGCTTTATATGCAATCTTAATGTACAGTTGAGCAGATATTGTCATTATTTTCCCTACGATGAAATTTTCTTAATATGGCTTGGATATGCACCAAAATGGGCTCAAATGTACACAAAAATAATTGCTATCTGCTGGTGCCAACCAATCTTCTCACAGATTTTTAGTTTTAGTACAATTGGCTTTAGATGCGACCTTAATGTACAGTTGAGCAGATATTGTCATTATTTTCCCTACGATGACATTTTCTTAATAAGGCTTGGATATGTACCAAAATGGGCTCAAATGTACACAAAAATAAATGCTATCTTCTGGTGCCAACCAATATTCTCACAGATTTTTAGTTTTTGTATAATTGGCTTTAGATGCGATCTTAATGTACAGTTGAGCAGATATTGTCATTATTGTCCCTACGATTAAATTTTCTTAATATGGCTTGAATATGCACCAAAATGGGCTCAAATGTACACAAAAATAAATGCTATCAGCTGGTGAAAACCAATCTTCTCACAGAGTTTTAGTTTTTGTATAATTAGCTTTAGATGAGACCTTAATGTACAGTTGACGGATATTGTCATTATTTTCCCTACGATGAAATTTTCTTGATATGGCGCGGATATGCACCAAAATGGGCTCAAATGTACACAAAAATAATTGCTATCTTCTGGTGCCAACCAATCTTCTCACAGATTTTTAGTTTTTGTATAATTGGCTTTAGATGCGACCTTAATGTACAGTTGAGCAGATATTGTCATTATTTTCCCTATGATGAAATTTTCTTAATATGGCTTGGATATGCACCAAAATGGGCTCAAATGTACACAAGAATAATTGCTATCTGCATGTGCCAACCAATCTTCTCAAAGATTTTTAGTTTTTACATAATTGGCTTTATATGCAATCTTATTGTACAGTTGAGCAGATATTGTCATTATTTTCCCTACGATGAAATTTTCTTAATATGGCTTGGATATGCACCAAAATGGGCTCAAATGTACACAAAAATAATTGCTATCTGCTGGTGCCAACCAATCTTCTCACAGTTTTTTAGTTTTAGTACAATTGGCTTTAGATGCGACCTTAATGTACAGTTGAGCAGATATTGTCATTATTTTCCCTACGATGACATTTTCTTAATAAGGCTTGGATATGTACCAAAATGGGCTCAAATGTACACAAAAATAAATGCTATCTTCTGGTGCCAACCAATATTCTCACAGATTTTTAGTTTTTGTATAATTGGCTTTAGATGCGATCTTAATGTACAGTTGAGCAGATATTGTCATTATTGTCCCTACGATTAAATTTTCTTAATATGGCTTGAATATGCACCAAAATGGGCTCAAATGTACACAAAAATAAATGCTATCAGCTGGTGAAAACCAATCTTCTCACAGAGTTTTAGTTTTTGTATAATTAGCTTTAGATGAGACCTTAATGTACAGTTGACGGATATTGTCATTATTTTCCCTACGATGAAATTTTCTTGATATGGCGCGGATATGCACCAAAATGGGCTCAAATGTACACAAAAATAATTGCTATCTGCTGGTGCCAACCAATCTTCTCACAGATTTTTAGTTTTTGTATAATTGGCTTTAGATGCGACCTTAATGTACAGTTGAGCAGATATTGTCATTATTTTCCCTATGATGAAATTTTCTTAATATGGCTTGGATATGCACCAAAATGGGCTCAAATGTACAAAAAAATATTTGCTATCTTCTGGTGCCAACCAATCTTCTCACAGATTTTTAGATTTTGTATAATTGGCTTTAGATGCGATCTTAATGTACAGTTGAGCAGATATTGTCATTATTTTCCCTACTATGAAATTTTCTTAATAATGGCTTGGATATGCACCAAAATGGGCTCAAATGTAAACAAAAATAATTGCTATCTGCATGTGCCAACCAATCTTCTCAAAGATTTTAAGTTTTTGTATAATTGGCTTTATATGCAATCTTAATGTACAGTTGAGCAGATATTGTCATTATTTTCCCTACGATGAAATTTTCTTAATATGGCTTGGATATGCACCAAAATGGGCTCAAATGTACACAAAAATAATTGCTATCTGCTGGTGCCAACCAATCTTCTCACAGATTTTTAGTTTTAGTACAATTGGCTTTAGATGCGACCTTAATGTACAGTTGAGCAGATATTGTCATTATTTTCCCTACGATGACATTTTCTTAAAAAGGCTTGGATATGTACCAAAATGGGCTCAAATGTACACAAAAATAAATGCTATCTTCTGGTGCCAACCAATATTCTCACAGATTTTTAGTTTTTGTATAATTGGCTTTAGATGCGATCTTAATGTACAGTTGAGCAGATATTGTCATTATTGTCCCTACGATTAAATTTTCTTAATATGGCTTGAATATGCACCAAAATGGGCTCAAATGTACACAAAAATAAATGCTATCAGCTGGTGAAAACCAATCTTCTCACAGAGTTTTAGTTTTTGTATAATTAGCTTTAGATGAGACCTTAATGTACAGTTGACGGATATTGTCATTATTTTCCCTATGATGAAATTTTCTTGATATGGCGCGGATATGCACCAAAATGGGCTCAAATGTACACAAAAATAATTGCTATCTTCTGGTGCCAACCAATCTTCTCACAGATTTTTAGTTTTTGTATAATTGGCTTTAGATGCGACCTTAATGTACAGTTGAGCAGATGTTGTCATTATTTTCCCTATGATGAAATTTTCTTAATATGGCTTGGATATGCACCAAAATGGGCTCAAATGTACACAAGAATAATTGCTATCTGCATGTGCCAACCAATCTTCTCAAAGATTTTTAGTTTTTACATAATTGGCTTTATATGCAATCTTATTGTACAGTTGAGCAGATATTGTCATTATTTTCCCTACGATGAAATTTTCTTAATATGGCTTGGATATGCACCAAAATGGGCTCAAATGTACAAAAAAATAAATGCTATCTGCTGGTGCCAACCAATCTTCTCACAGATTTTTAGTTTTAGTACAATTGGCTTTAGATGCGACCTTAATGTACAGTTGAGCAGATATTGTCATTATTTTCCCTACGATGAAATTTTCTTAATATGACTTGGATATGTACCAAAATGGGCTCAAATGTACACAAAAATAAATGCTATCTTCTGGTGCCAACCAATATTCTCACAGATTTTTATTTTTTGTATAATTGGCTTTAGATGCGATCTTAATGTACAGTTGAGCAGATATTGTCATTATTGTCCCTACGATTAAATTTTCTTAATATGGCTTGAATATGCACCAAAATGGGCTCAAATGTACACAAAAATAAATGCTATCAGCTGGTGGAAACCAATCTTCTCACAGAGTTTTAGTTTTTGTATAATTAGCTTTAGATGAGACCTTAATGTACAGTTGAGCAGATATTGTCATTATTTTCCCTACGATGAAATTTTCTTGATATGGCGCGGATATGCACCAAAATGGGTTCAAATGTACACAAAAATAAATGCTATCAGCTGGTGCAAACCAATCTTCTCACAGATTTTTAGTTTTAGTACAATTGGCTTTATATGCGATCCTAATGTACAGTTGAGCAGATATTGTCATCATTTTCCCTACGATGAAATTTTCTTAATATGGCTTGGATATGCACCAAAATGGGCTCAAATGTACACAAAAATAAATGCTATCAGCTGGTGCAAACCAATCTTCTCACAGATTTTTAGATTTTGTATAATTGGCTTTAGATGCGACCTTAATGTACATTTGAGCAGATATTGTCATTATTTTCCCTATGATGAAATTTTCTTAATATGGCTTGGATTTGCACCAAAATGGGCTCAAATGTACACAAAAATAATTGCTATCTGCATGTGCCAACCAATCTTCTCAAAGATTTTTAGTTTTTGTATAATTGGCTTTATATGCGATCTTAATGTACAGTTGAGCAGATATTGTCATTATTTTCCCTACGATGAAATTTTCTTAATATGGCTTGGATATGCACCAAAATGGGCTCAAATGTACAAAAAAATAATTGCTATCTTCTGGTGCCAACCAATCTTCTCACAGATTTTTAGTTTTTGTATAATTGGCTTTATATGCGATCCTAATGTACAGTTGAGCAGATATTGTCATTATTTTCCCTACGATGAAATTTTCTTAATATGGCTTGGATATGCACCAAAATGGGCTCAAATGTACACAAAAATAATTGCTATCTGCTGGTGCCAACCAATCTTCTCAAAGATTTTTAGTTTTTGTATAATTGGCTTTATATGCGATCCTAATGTACATTTGAGCAGATATTGTCATCATTTACCCTACGACGAAATTTTCTTAATATGGCTTGGATATGCACCAAAATGGGCTCAAATGTACACAAAAATAAATGCTATCTGCTGGTGCCAACCAATCTTCTCACAGATTTTTAGTTTATGTATAATTGGCGTTATATGCGATCCTAATGTACAGTTGAGCAGATATTGCCATCATTTTCCCTACGATGAAATTTTCTTAATATGGCTTGGATATGCACCAAAATGGGCTCAAATGTACAAAAAAATAATTGCTATCTGCTGGTGCCAACCAATCTTCTCACAGATTTTTAGTTTTAGTACAATTGGCTTTAGATGCGACCTTAATGTACAGTTGAGCAGATATTGTCATTATTTTCCCTATGATGAAATTTTCTTAATATGGCTTGGATATGCACCAAAATGGGCTCAAATGTAAACAAAAATAATTGCTATCTTCTGGTGCCAACCAATCTTCTCACAGATTTTTCGTTTTTGTATAATTGGCTTTAGATGCGATCCTAATGTACAGTTGAGCAGATATTGTCATAATTTTCCCTACGATGAAATTTTCTTAATATGGCTTGGATATGCACCAAAATGGGCTCAAATGTACACAAAAATAATTACTATCTGCATGTGCTAACCAATCTTCTCAAAGATTTTTAGTTTTTGTATAATTGGCTTTATATGCGATCTTAATGTACAGTTGAGCAGATATTGTCATTATTTTCCCTACGATGAAATTTTCTTAATATGGCTTGGATTTGCACCAAAATGGGCTCAAATGTACACAAAAATAATTGCTATCAGCTCGGGCAAACCAATCTTCTCACAGATTTTTAGTTTTAGTACAATCGGCTTTAGATGCGACCTTAATGTACAGTTGAGCAGATATTGTCATTATTTTCCCTACGATGAAATTTTCTTAATATGGCTTGGATATGCACCAAAATGGGCTCAAATGTACAAAAAAATAATTGCTATCTTCTGGTGCCAACCAATCTTCTCACAGATTTTTAGATTTTGTATAATTGGCTTTAGATGCGATCTTAATGTACAGTTGAGCAGATATTATCATTATTTTCCCTACGATGAAATTTTCTTAATATGGCTTGGATATGCACCAAAATGGGCTCAAATGTACAAAAAAATAATTGCTATCTGCTGGTGCCAACCAATCTTCTCAAAGATTTTTAGTTTTTGTATAATTGGCTTTATATGCGATCCTAATGTACAGTTGAGCAGATATTGTCATTATTTTCCCTACGATGAAATTTTCTTAATATGGCTTGGATATGCACCAAAATGGGCTCAAATGTACACAAAAATAATTGCAATCTGCATGTGCCAACCAATCTTCTCAAAGATTTTTAGTTTTTGTATAATTGGCTTTATATGCAATCTTAATGTACAGTTGAGCAGATATTGTCATTATTTTCCCTACGATGAAATTTTCTTAATATGGCTTGGATATGCACCAAAATGGGCTCAAATGTACACAAAAATAAATGCTATCTGCTGGTGCCAACCAATCTTCTCACAGATTTTTAGTTTTTGTATAATTGGCTTTATATGCGATCCTAATGTACAGTTGAGCAGATATTGTCATCATTTTCCCTACGATGAAATTTTCTTAATATGGCTTGGATATGCACCAAAATGGGCTCAAATGTACACAAAAATAAATGCTATCTGCTGGTGCCAACCAATCTTCTCACAGATTTTTAGTTTTAGTACAATTGGCTTTAGATGCGACCTTAATGTACAGTTGAGCAGATATTGTCATTATTTTCCCTACGATGAAATTTTCTTAATATGGCTTGGATATGTACCAAAATGGGCTCAAATGTACACAAAAATAAATGCTATCTGCTGGTGCCAACCAATCTTCTCACAGATTTTTAGTTTTTGTATAATTGGCTTTAGATGCGATCTTAATGTACAGTTGAGCAGATATTGTCATTATTGTCCCTACGATGAAATTTTCTTAATATGGCTTGAATATGCACCTAAATGGGCTCAAATATACACAAAAATAATTGCTATCTTCTGGTGCCAACCAATCTTCTCACAGATTTTTAGTTTTTGTACAACTGGCTTTAGATGCGATCTTAATGTACAGTTGAGCAGATATTGTAATTATTTTCCCTACGATGAAATTTTCTTAATATGGCTTGGATATGCACCAAAATGGGCTCAAATGTACACAAACATAATTGCTATCTGCATGTGCCAACCGATCTTCTCAAAGATTTTTAGTTTTTGTATAATTGGCTTTATATGCGATCTTAATGTACAGTTGAGCAGATATTGTCATTATTTTCCCTACGATGAAATTTTCTTAATATGGCTTGGATTTGCACCAAAATGGGCTCAAATGTACACAAAAATAAATGCTATCAGCTGGTGCAAACCAATCTTCTCACAGATTTTTAGTTTTAGTACAATTGGCTTTATATGCGATCCTAATGTACAGTTGAGCAGATATTGTCATCATTTTCCCTATGATGAAATTTTCTTAATATGGCTTGGATATGCACCAAAATGGGCTCAAATGTACACAAAAATAAATGCTATCAGCTGGTGCAAACCAATCTTCTCACAGATTTTTAGATTTTGTATAATTGGCTTTAGATGCGACCTTAATGTACAGTTGAGCAGATATTGTCATTATTTTCCCTACGATGAAATTTTCTTAATATGGCTTGGATATGCACCAAAATGGGCTCAAATGTACACAAAAATAATTGCTATCTGCATTTTCCAACCAATCTTCTCAAAGATTTTTAGTTTTTGTATAATTGGCTTTATATGCGATCTTAATGTACAGTTGAGCAGATATTGTCATTATTTTCCCTACGATGAAATTTTCTTAATATGGCTTGGATATGCACCAAAATGGGCTCAAATGTACACAAAAATAATGGCTATCTTCTGGTGCCAACCAATCTTCTCACAGATTTTTAGTTTTTGTATAATTGGCTTTAGATGCGACCTTAATGTACAGTTGAGCAGATATTGTCATTATTTTCCCTACGATGAAATTTTCTTAATATGGCTTGGATTTGCACCAAAATGGGCTCAAATGTACACAAAAATAAATGCTATCAGCTGGTGCAAACCAATCTTCTCACAGATTTTTAATTTTAGTACAATTGGCTTTATATGCGACCTTAATGTACAGTTGAGCAGATATTGTCATTATTTTCCTTATGATGAAATTTTCTTAATATGGCTTGGATATGCACCAAAATGGGCTCAAATGTACACAAAAATAATTGCTATCTGCATGTGCCAACCAATCTTCTCAAAGATTTTTAGTTTTTGTATAATTGGCTTTATATGCAATCTTAATGTACAGTTGAGCAGATATTGTCATTATTTTCCCTACGATGAAATTTTCTTAATATGGCTTGGATATGCACCAAAATGGGCTCAAATGTACACAAAAATAAATGCTATCTGCTGGTGCCAACCAATCTTCTCACAGATTTTTAGTTTTTGTATAATTGGCTTTAGATGCGATCTTAATGTACAGTTGAGCAGATATTGTCATTATTTTCCCTACGATGAAATTTTCTTAATATGGCTTGGATATGCACCAAAATGGGCTCAAATGTACACAAAAATAATTGCTATCTGCTAATGCCAACCAATCTTCTCAAAGATTTTTAGTTTTTGTATAATTGGCTTTATATGCGATCCTAATGTACAGTTGAGCAGATATTGTCATTATTTTCCCTACGATGAAATGTTCTTAATATGGCTTGGATATGCACCAAAATGGGCTCAAATGTACACAAAAATAATTGCTATCTTCTGGTGCCAACCAATCTTCTCAAAGATTTTTAGTTTTTGTATAATTGGCTTTATATGCGATCCTAATGTACATTTGAGCAGATATTGTCATCATTTACCCTACGATGAAATTTTCTTAATATGGCTTGGATATGCACCAAAATGGGCTCAAATGTACACAAAAATAAATGCTATCTGCTGGTGCCAACCAATCTTCTCACAGATTTTTAGTTTTTGTATAATTGGCGTTATATGCGATCCTAATGTACAGTTGAGCAGATATTGTCATCATTTTCCCTACGATGAAATTTTCTTAATATGGCTTGGATTTGCACCAAAATGGGCTCAAATGTAGACAAAAATAAATGCTATCAGCTGGTGCAAACCAATCTTCTCACAGATTTTTAGTTTTAGTACAATTGGCTTTATATGCGATCCTAATGTACAGTTGAGCAGATATTGTCATCATTTTCCCTATGATGAAATTTTCTTAATATGGCTTGGATATGCACCAAAATGGGCTCAAATGTACACAAAAATAAATGCTATCATCTGGTGCAAACCAATCTTCTCACAGATTTTTAGATTTTGTATAATTGGCTTTAGATGCGACCTTAATGTACAGTTGAGCAGATATTGTCATTATTTTCCCTATGATGAAATTTTCTTAATATGGCTTGGATATGCACCTAAATGGGCTCAAATGTACACAAAAATAATTGCTATCTGCATGTGCCAACCAATCTTCTCAAAGATTTTTAGTTTTTGTACAATTGGCTTTATATGCGACCTTAATGTACAGTTGAGCAGATATTGTCATTATTTTCCTTATGATGAAATTTTCTTAATATGGCTTGGATATGCACCAAAATGGGCTCAAATTTATACAAAAATAATTGTTATCTGCATGTGCCAACCAATCTTCTCACAGATTTTTAGTTTTTGTATAATTGGCTTTATATGCAATCTTAATGTACAGTTGAGCAGATATTGTCATTATTTTCCCTACGATGAAATTTTCTTAATATGGCTTGGATATGCACCAAAATGGGCTCAAATGTACACAAAAATAAATGCTATCTGCTGGTGCCAACCAATCTTCTCACAGATTTTTAGTTTTAGTATAATTGGCTTTAGATGCGATCTTAATGTACAGTTGAGCAGATATTGTCATTATTTTCCCTACGATGAAATTTTCTTAATATGGCTTGGATATGCACCAAAATGGGCTCAAATGTACACAAAAATAATTGCTATCTGCATTTTCCAACCAATCTTCTCAAAGATTTTTAGTTTTTGTATAATTGGCTTTATATGCGATCCTAATGTACAGTTGAGCAGATATTGTCATTATTTTCCCTACGATGAAATGTTCTTAATATGGCTTGGATATGCACCAAAATGGGCTCAAATGTACACAAAAATAATTGCTATCTTCTGGTGCCAACCAATCTTCTCAAAGATTTTTAGTTTTTGTATAATTGGCTTTATATGCGATCCTAATGTACATTTGAGCAGATATTGTCATCATTTACGCTACGATGAAATTTTCTTAATATGGCTTGGATATGCACCAAAATGGGCTCAAATGTACACAAAAATAAATGCTATCTGCTGGTGCCAACCAATCTTCTCACAGATTTTTAGTTTTTGTATAATTGGCGTTATATGCGATCCTAATGTACAGTTGAGCAGATATTGTCATCATTTTCCCTACGATGAAATTTTCTTAATATGGCTTGGATATGCACCAAAATGGGCTCAAATGTACACAAAAATAATTGCTATCTGCTGGTGCCAACCAATCTTCTCACAGATTTTTAGTTTTAGTACAATTGGCTTTAGATGCGACCTTAATGTACAGTTGAGCAGATATTGTCATTATTGTCCCTACGATTAAATTTTCTTAATATGGCTTGAATATGCACCTAAATGGGCTCAAATATACACAAAAATAAATGCTATCAGCTGGTGAAAACCAATCTTCTCACAGAGTTTTAGTTTTTGTATAATTAGCTTTAGATGAGACCTTAATGTACAGTTGAGCAGATATTGTCATTATTTTCCCTACGATGAAATGTTCTTGATATGGCTTGGATATGCACCAAAATGGGCTCAAATGTACACAAAAATAAATGCTATCAGCTGGTGCAACCCAATCTTCTCACAGATTTTTAGTTTTAGTACAATTGGCTTTAGATGCGACCTTAATGTACAGTTGAGCAGATATTGTCATTATTTTCCCTATGATGAAATTTTCTTAATATGGCTTGGATATGCACAAAAATGGGCTCAAATGTACAAAAAAATAATTGCTATCTTCTGATGCCAACCAATCTTCTCACAGATTTTTCGTTTTTGTATAATTGGCTTTAGATGCGATCCTAATGTACAGTTGAGCAGATATTGTCATTATTTTCCCTACGATGAAATTTTCTTAATATGGCTTGGATATGCACCAAAATGGGCTCAAATGTACACAAAAATAATTACTATGTGCATGTGCTAACCAATCTTCTCAAAGATTTTTAGTTTTTGTATAATTGGCTTTATATGCGATCTTAATGTACAGTTGAGCAGATATTGTCATTATTTTCCCTACGATGAAATTTTCTTAATATGGCTTGGATTTGCACCAAAATGGGCTCAAATGTACACAAAAATAAATGCTATCAGCTCGTGCAAACCAATCTTCTCACAGATTTTTAGTTTTAGTACAATTGGCTTTATATGCGACCTTAATGTACAGTTGAGCAGATATTGTCATTATTTTCCCTACGATGAAATTTTCTTAATATGGCTTGGATATGCACCAAAATGGGCTCAAATGTACACAAAAATAATTGCTATCTTCTGGTGCCAACCAATCTTCTCACAGATTTTTAGTTTTTGTATAATTGGCTTTAGATGCGATCCTAATGTACAGTTGAGCAGATATTGTCATTATTTTCCCTACGATGAAATTTTCTTAATATGGCTTGGATATGCACCAAAATGGGCTCAAATGTACACAAAAATAAATGCTATCTTCTGGTGCCAACCAATCTTCTCACAGATTTTTAGTTTTAGTACAATTGGCTTTAGATGCGACCTTAATGTACAGTTGAGCAGATATTGTCATTATTTTCCCTATGATGAAATTTTCTTAATATGGCTTGAATATGAACCTAAATGGGCTCAAATATACACAAAAATAAATGCTATCAGCTGGTGAAAACCAATCTTCTCACAGAGTTTTAGTTTTTGTATAATTAGCTTTAGATGAGACCTTAATGTACAGTTGAGCAGATATTGTCATTATTTTCCCTACGATGAAATGTTCTTGATATGGCTTGGATATGCACCAACATGGGCTCAAATGTACACAAAAATAAATGCTATCAGCTGGTGCAACCCAATCTTCTCACAGATTTTTAGTTTTAGTACAATTGGCTTTAGATGCGACCTTAATGTACAGTTGAGCAGATATTGTCATTATTTTCCCTATGATGAAATTTTCTTAATATGGCTTGGATATGCACAAAAATGGGCTCAAATGTACAAAAAAATAATTGCTATCTTCTGGTGCCAACCAATCTTCTCACAGATTTTTCGTTTTTGTATAATTGGCTTTAGATGCGATCCTAATGTACAGTTGAGCAGATATTGTCATTATTTTCCCTACGATGAAATTTTCTTAATATGGCTTGGATATGCACCAAAATGGGCTCAAATGTACACAAAAATAATTACTATCTGCATGTGCTAACCAATCTTCTCAAAGATTTTTAGTTTTTGTATAATTGGCTTTATATGCGATCTTAATGTACAGTTGAGCAGATATTGTCATTATTTTCCCTACGATGAAATTTTCTTAATATGGCTTGGATTTGCACCAAAATGGGCTCAAATGTACACAAAAATAAATGCTATCAGCTCGTGCAAACCAATCTTCTCACAGATTTTTAGTTTTAGTACAATTGGCTTTAGATGCGACCTTAATGTACAGTTGAGCAGATATTGTCATTATTTTCCCTATGATGAAATTTTCTTAATATGGCTTGGATATGCACCAAAATGGGCTCAAATGTACACAAAAATAATTGCTATCTTCTGGTGCCAACCAATCTTCTCACAGATTTTTCGTTTTTGTATAATTGGCTTTAGATGCGATCCTAATGTACAGTTGAGCAGATATTGTCATTATTTTCCCTACGATGAAATTTTCTCAATATGGCTTGGATATGCACCAAAATGGGCTCAAATGTACACAAAAATAAATGCTATCTTCTGGTGTCAACCAATCTTCTCACAGATTTTTTGTTTTAGTACAATTGGCTTTAGATGCGACCTTAATGTACAGTTGAGCAGATATTGTCATTATTTTCCCTATGATGAAATTTTCTTAATATGGCTTGAATATGCACCTAAATGGGCTCAAATATACACAAAAATAAATGCTATCGGCTGGTGAAAACCAATCTTCTCACAGAGTTTTAGTTTTTGTATAATTAGCTTTAGATGAGACCTTAATGTACAGTTGAGCAGATATTGTCATTATTTTCCCTACGATGAAATGTTCTTGATATGGCTTGGATATGCACCAACATGGGCTCAAATGTACACAAAAATAAATGCTATCAGCTGGTGCAACCCAATCTTCTCACAGATTTTTAGTTTTAGTACAATTGGCTTTAGATGCGACCTTAATGTACAGTTGAGCAGATATTGTCATTATTTTCCCTATGATGAAATTTTCTTAATATGGCTTGGATATGCACAAAAATGGGCTCAAATGTACAAAAAAATAATTGCTATCTTCTGGTGCCAACCAATCTTCTCAAAGATTTTTAGTTTTTGTATAATTGGCTTTATATGCGATCTTAATGTACAGTTGAGCAGATATTGTCATTATTTTGCCTACGATGAAATTTTCTTAATATGGCTTGGATTTGCACCAAAATGGGCTCAAATGTACACAAAAATAAATGCTATCAGCTCGTGCAAACCAATTTTCTCACAGATTTTTAGTTTTAGTACAATTGGCTTTAGATGCGACCTTAATGTACAGTTGAGCAGATATTGTCATTATTTTCCCTATGATGAAATTTTCTTAATATGGCTTGGATATGCACCAAAATGGGCTCAAATGTACACAAAAATAAATGCTATCTGCTGGTGTCAACCAATCTTCTCACAGATTTTTAGTTTTTGTATAATTGGCTTTATATGCGATCCTAATGTACAGTTGAGCAGATATTGTCATCATTTTCCCTACGATGAAATTTTCTTAATATGGCTTTGATATGCACCAAAATGGGCTCAAATGTACACAAAAATAAATGCTATCTGCTGGTGCCAACCAATCTTCTCAGAGATTTTTAGTTTTAGTACAATTGGCTTTAGATGCGACCTTAATGTACAGTTGAGCAGATATTGTCATTATTTTCCCTACGATGAAATGTTCTTAATATGGCTTGGATATGTACCAAAATGGGCTCAAATGTACACAAAAATAAATGCTATCTTCTGGTGCCAACCAATCTTCTCACAGAGTTTTAGTTTTTGTATAATTGGCTTTAGATGCGATCTTAATGTACAGTTGAGCAGATATTGTCATTATTGTCCCTAAGATGAAATTTTCTTAATATGGCTTGAATATGCACCTAAATGGGCTCAAATATACACAAACATAATTGCTATCTGCATGTGCCAAGCGATCTTCTCAAAGATTTTTAGTTTTTGTATAATTGGCTTTATATGCGATCTTAATGTACAGTTGAGCAGATATTGTCATTATTTTCCCTACGATGAAATTTTCTTAATATGGCTTGGATTTGCACCAAAATGGGCTCAAATGTACACAAAAATAAATGCTATCAGCTCGTGCAAACCAATCTTCTCACAGATTTTTAGTTTTAGTACAATTGGCTTTAGATGCGACCTTAATGTACAGTTGAGCAGATATTGTCATTATTTTCCCTATGATGAAATTTTCTTAATATGGCTTGGATATGCACCAAAATGGGCTCAAATGTACAAAAAAATAATTGCTATCTTCTGGTGCCAACCAATCTTCTCACAGATTTTTAGATTTTGTATAATTGGCTTTAGATGCGATCTTAATGTACAGTTGAGCAGATATTGTCATTATTTTCCCTACGATGAAATTTTCTTAATATGGCTTGGATATGCACCAAAATGGGCTCAAATGTACACAAAAATAATTGCTATCTGCTGGTGCCAACCATTCTTCTCAAAGATTTTTAGTTTTTGTATAATTGGCTTTATATGCGATCCTAATGTACAGTTGAGCAGATATTGTAATTATTTTCCATACGATGAAATTTTCTTAATATGGCTTGGATATGCACCAAAATGAGCTCAAATGTACACAAAAATAATTGCTATCTTCATGTGCCAACCAATCTTCTCAAAGATTTTTAGTTTTTGTATAATTGGCTTTATATGCAATCTTAATGTACAGTTGAGCAGATATTGTCATTATTTTCCCTACGATGAAATTTTCTTAATATGGCTTGCATATGCACCAAAATGGGCTCAAATGTACACAAAAATAAATGCTATCTGCTGGTGCCAACCAATCTTCTCACAGATTTTTAGTTTTTGTATAATTGGCTTTATATGCGATCCTAATGTACAGTTGAGCAGATATTGTAATTATTTTCCCTACGATGAAATTTTCTTAATATGGCTTGGATATGCACCAAAATGAGCTCAAATGTACACAAAAATAACTGCTATCTTCATGTGCCAACCAATCTTCTCAAAGATTTTTAGTTTTTGTATAATTGGCTTTATATGCAATCTTAATGTACAGTTGAGCAGATATTGTCATTATTTTCCCTACGATGAAATTTTCTTAATATGGCTTGCATATGCACCAAAATGGGCTCAAATGTACACAAAAATAAATGCTATCTGCTGGTGCCAACCAATCTTCTCAGAGATTTTTAGTTTTAGTACAATTGGCTTTAGATGCGACCTTAATGTACAGTTGAGCAGATATTGTCATTATTTTCCCTACGATGAAATGTTCTTAATATGGCTTGGATATGTACCAAAATGGGCTCAAATGTACACAAAAATAAATGCTATCTTCTGGTGCCAACCAATCTTCTCACAGAGTTTTAGTTTTTGTATAATTGGCTTTAGATGCGATCTTAATGTACAGTTGAGCAGATATTGTCATTATTGTCCCTACGATGAAATTTTCTTAATATGGCTTGAATATGCACCTAAATGGGCTCAAATATACACAAACATAATTGCTATCTGCATGTGCCAAGCGATCTTCTCAAAGATTTTTAGTTTTTGTATAATTTACTTTATATGCGATCTTAATGTACAGTTGAGCAGATATTGTCATTATTTTCCCTACGATGAAATTTTCTTAATATGGCTTGGATTTGCACCAAAATGGGCTCAAATGTACACAAAAATAAATGCTATCAGCTCGTGCAAACCAATCTTCTCACAGATTTTTAGTTTTAGTACAATTGGCTTTAGATGCGACCTCAATGTACAGTTGAGCAGATATTGTCATTATTTTCCCTATGATGAAATTTTCTTAATATGGCTTGGATATGCACCAAAATGGGCTCAAATGTACAAAAAAATAATTGCTATCTTCTGGTGCCAACCAATCTTCTCACAGATTTTTAGATTTTGTATAATTGGCTTTAGATGCGATCTTAATGTACATTTGAGCAGATATTGTCATTATTTTCCCTACGATGAAATTTTCTTATTATGGCTTGGATATGCACCAAAATGGGCTCAAATGTACACAAAAATAATTGCTATCTGCTGGTGCCAACCAATCTTCTCAAAGATTTTTAGTTTTTGTATAATTGGCTTTATATGCGATCCTAATGTACAGTTGAGCAGATATTGTAATTATTTTCCCTACGATGAAATTTTCTTGATATGGCTTGGATATGCACCAAAATGAGCTCAAATGTACACAAAAATAATTGCTATCTTCATGTGCCAACCAATCTTCTCAAAGATTTTTAGTTTTTGTATAATTGGCTTTATATGCAATCTTAATGTACAGTTGAGCAGATATTGTCATTATTTTCCCTACGATGAAATTTTCTTAATATGGCTTGCATATGCACCAAAATGGGCTCAAATGTACACAAAAATAAATGCTATCTGCTGGTGCCAACCAATCTTCTCACAGATTTTTAGTTTTTGTATAATTGGCTTTATATGCGATCCTAATGTACAGTTGAGCAGATATTGTCATCATTTTCCTTACGATGACATTTTCTTAATATGGCTTGGATATGCACCAAAAGGGGCTCAAATGTACACAAAAATAAATGCTATCTGCTGGTGCAAACCAATCTTCTCACAGATTTTTAGTTTTAGTACAATTGGCTTTAGATGCGACCTTAATGTACAGTTGAGCAGATATTGTCATTATTTTCCCTACGATGAAATTTTCTTAATATGGCTTGGATATGTACCAAAATGGGCTCAAATGTACACAAAAAGAAATGCTATCTTCTGGTGCCAACCAATCTTCTCACAGATTTTTAGTTTTTCTATAATTGGCTTTAGATGCGATCTTAATGTACAGTTGAGCAGATATTGTCATTATTGTCCCTACGATTAAATTTTCTTAATATGGCTTGGATATGCACCAAAATGGGCTCAAATGTACACAACAATAATTACTATCTGCATGTGCTAACCAATCTTCTCAAAGATTTTTAGTTTTTGTATAATTGGCTTTATATGCGATCTTAATGTACAGTTGAGCAGATATTGTCATTACTTTCCCTACGATGAAATTTTCTTAATATGGCTTGGATTTGCACCAAAATGGGCTCAAATGTACACAAAAATAAATGCTATCAGCTCGTGCAAACCAATCTTCTCACAGATTTTTAGTTTTAGTACAATTGGCTTTAGATGCGACCTTAATGTACAGTTGAGCAGATATTGTCATAATTTTCCCTATGATGAAATTTTCTTAATATGGCTTGGATATGCACCAAAATGGGCTCAAATGTACAAAAAAATAATTGCTATCTTCTGGTGCCAACCAATCTTCTCACAGATTTTTCGTTTTTGTATAATTGGCTTTAGATGCGATCCTAATGTACAGTTGAGCAGATATTGTCATTATTTTCCCTACGATGAAATTTTCTTAATATGGCTTGGATATGCACCAAAATGGGCTCAAATGTACACAAAAATAATTACTATCTGCATGTGCTAACCAATCTTCTCAAAGATTTTTAGTTTTTGTATAATTGGCTTTATATGCGATCTTAATGTACAGTTGAGCAGATATTGTCATTATTTTCCCTACGATGAAATTTTCTTAATATGGCTTGGATTTGCACCAAAATGGGCTCAAATGTACGCAAAAATAAATTGTATCAGCTCGTGCAAACCAATCTTCTCACAGATTTTTAGTTTTAGTACAATTGGCTTTAGATGCGACCTTAATGTACAGTTGAGCAGATATTGTCATTATTTTCCCTATGATGAAATTTTCTTAATATGGCTTGGATATGCACCAAAATGGGCTCAAATGTACACAAAAATAAATGCTATCTGCTGGTGTCAACCAATCTTCTCACAGATTTTTAGTTTTAGTATAATTGGCTTTATATGCGATCCTAATGTACAGTTGAGCAGATATTGTCATCATTTTCCCTACGATGAAATTTTCTTAATATGGCTTGGATATGTACCAAAATGGGCTCAAATGTACACAAAAATAAATGCTATCTGCTGGTGCCAACCAATCTTCTCACAGAGTTTTAGTTTTTGTATAATTGGCTTTAGATGCGACCTTAATGTACAGTTGAGCAGATATTGTCATTATTGTCCCTACGATGAAATTTTCTTAATATGGCTTGAATATGCACCTAAATGGGCTCAAATATACAAAAAAATAATTGCTATCTTCTGGTGCCAACCAATCTTCTCACAGATTTTTAGTTTTTGTATAATTGGCTTTATATGCGATCCTAATGTACAGTTGAGCAGATATTGTCATCATTTTCCCTACGATGAAATTTTCTTAATATGGCTTGGATATGCACCAAAATGGGCTCAAATGTACACAAAAATAAATGCTATCAGCTGGTGCAAACCAATCTTCTCACAGATTTTTAGTTTTAGTACAATTGGCTTTAGATGCGACCTTAATGTACAGTTGAGCAGATATTGTCATTATTTTCCCTACGATGAAATTTTCTTAATATGGCTTGGATATGCACCAAAATGGGCTCAAATGTACAAAAAAATAATTGCTATCTTCTGGTGCCAACCAATCTTCTCACAGATTTTTAGATTTTGTATAATTGGCTTTAGATGCGATCTTAATGTACAGTTGAGCAGATATTGTCATTATTTTCCCTACGATGAAATTTTCTTATTATGGCTTGGATATGCACCAAAATGGGCTCAAATGTACACAAAAATAATTGCTATCTGCTGGTGCCAACCAATCTTCTCAAAGATTTTTAGTTTTTGTATAATTGGCTTTATATGCGATCCTAATGTACAGTTTAGCAGATATTGTAATTATTTTCCCTACGATGAAATTTTCTTAATATGGCTTGGATATGCACCAAAATGGGCTCAAATGTACAAAAAAATAATTGCTATCTTCTGGTGCCAACCAATCTTCTCACAGATTTTTAGATTTTGTATAATTGGCTTTAGATGCGATCTTAATGTACAGTTGAGCAGATATTGTCATTATTTTCCCTACGATGAAATTTTCTTATTATGGCTTGGATATGCACCAAAATGGGCTCAAATGTACACAAAAATAATTGCTATCTGCTGGTGCCAACCAATCTTCTCAAAGATTTTTAGTTTTTGTATAATTGGCTTTATATGCGATCCTAATGTACAGTTTAGCAGATATTGTAATTATTTTCCCTACGATGAAATTTTCTTAATATGGCTTGGATATGCACCAAAATGGGCTCAAATGTACACAAAAATAATTGCTATCTTCATGTGCCAACCAATCTTCTCAAAGATTTTTAGTTTTTGTATAATTGGCTTTATATGCAATCTTAATGTACAGTTGAGCAGATATTGTCATTATTTTCCCTACGATGAAATTTTCTTAATATGGCTTGCATATGCACCAAAATGGGCTCAAATGTACACAAAAATAAATGCTATCTGCTGGTGCCAACCAATCTTCTCACAGATTTTTAGTTTTTGTATAATTGGCTTTATATGCGATCCTAATGAACAGTTGAGCAGATATTGTCATCATTTTCCTTACGATGACATTTTCTTAATATGGCTTGGATATGCACCAAAATGGGCTCAAATGTACACAAAAATAAATGCTATCTGCTGGTGCCAACCAATCTTCTCACAGATTTTTAGTTTTAGTACAATTGGCTTTAGATGCGACCTTAATGTACAGTTGAGCAGATATTGTCATTATTTTCCCTACGATGAAATGTTCTTAATATGGCTTGGATATGTACCAAAATGGGCTCAAATGTACACAAAAATAAATGCTATCTTCTGGTGCCAACCAATCTTCTCACAGAGTTTTAGTTTTTGTATAATTGGCTTTAGATGCGATCTTAATGTACAGTTGAGCAGATATTGTCATTATTGTCCCTACGATGAAATTTTCTTAATATGGCTTGAATATGCACCTAAATGGGCTCAAATATACAAAAAAATAATTGCTATCTTCTGGTGCCAACCAATCTTCTCACAGATTTTTAGTTTTTGTATAATTGGCTTTATATGCGATCCTAATGTACAGTTGAGCAGATATTGTCATCATTTTCCCTACGATGAAATTTTCTTAATATGGCTTGGATATGCACCAAAATGGGCTCAAATGTACACAAAAATAAATGCTATCTGCTGGTGCAAACCAATCTTCTCACAGATTTTTAGTTTTAGTACAATTGGCTTTAGATGCGACCTTAATGTACAGTTGAGCAGATATTGTCATTATTTTCCCTAAGATGAAATTTTCTTAATATGGCTTGGATATGCACCAAAATGGGCTCAAATGTACAAAAAAATAATTGCTATCTTCTGGTGCCAACCAATCTTCTCACAGATTTTTAGTTTTTGTATAATTGGCTTTAGATGCGATCTTAATGTACAGTTGAGCAGATATTGTCATTATTTTCCCTACGATGAAATTTTCTTATTATGGCTTGGATATGCACCAAAATGGGCTCAAATGTACACAAAAATAATTGCTATCTGCTGGTGCCAACCAATCTTCTCAAAGATTTTTAGTTTTTGTATAATTGGCTTTATATGCGATCCTAATGTACAGTTGAGCAGATATTGTAATTATTTTCCCTACGATGAAATTTTCTTAATATGGCTTGGATATGCACCAAAATGGGCTCAAATGTACACAAAAATAATTGCTATCTTCATGTGCCAACCAATCTTCTCAAAGATTTTTAGTTTTTGTATAATTGGCTTTATATGCAATCTTAATGTACAGTTGAGCAGATATTGTCATTATTTTCCCTACGATGAAATTTTCTTAATATGGCTTGCATATGCACCAAAATGGGCTCAAATGTACACAAAAATAAATGCTATCTGCTGGTGCCAACCAATCTTCTCACAGATTTTTAGTTTTTGTATAATTGGCTTTATATGCGATCCTAATGTACAGTTGAGCAGATATTGTCATCATTTTCCTTACGATGACATTTTCTTAATATGGCTTGGATATGCACCAAAATGGGCTCAAATGTACACAAAAATAAATGCTATCTGCTGGTGCAAACCAATCTACTCACAGATTTTTAGTTTTAGTACAATTGGCTTTAGATGCGACCTTAATGTACAGTTGAGCAGATATTGTCATTATTTTCCCTACGATGAAATTTTCTTAATATGGCTTGGATATGTACCAAAATGGGCTCAAATGTACACAAAAATAAATGCTATCTTCTGGTGCCAACCAATCTTCTCACAGATTTTTAGTTTTTCTATAATTGGCTTTAGATGTGATCTTAATGTACAGTTGAGCAGATATTGTCATTATTGTCCCTACGATTAAATTTTCTTAATATGGCTTGAATATGCACCAAAATGGGCTCAAATGTACACAAAAATAAATGCTATCAGCTGGTAAAAACCAATCTTCTCACAGAGTTTTAGTTTTTGTATAATTAGCTTTAGATGCGACCTTAATGTACAGTTGAGCAGATATTGTCATTATTTTCCCTACGATGAAATTTTCTTGATATGGCTTGGATATGCACCAAAATGGGCTCAAATGTACACAAAAATAAATGCTATCAGCTGGTGCAAACCAATCTTCTCACAGATTTTTAGTTTTAGTACAATTGGCTTTAGATGCGACCTTAATGTACAGTTGAGCAGATATTGTCATTATTTTCCCTACGATGAATGTTCTTAATATGGCTTGGAAATGCACCAAAATGGGCTCAAATGTACAAAAAAATAATTGCTATCTTCTGGTGCCAACCAATCTTCTCACAGATTTTTGGTTTTTGTATAATTGGCTTTAGATGCGACCTTAATGTACAGTTGAGCAGATATTGTCATTATTTTCCCTACGATGAAATTTTCTTAATATGGCTTGGATTTGCACCAAAATGGGCTCAAATGTACACAAAAATAAATGCTTTCAGCTGGTGCAAACCAATCTTCTCACAGATTTTTAGTTTTAGTACAATTGGCTTTAGATGCGACCTTAATGTACAGTTGAGCAGATATTGTCATTATTTTCCCTATGATGAAATTTTCTTAATATGGCTTGGATATGCACCAAAATGGGCTCAAATGTACAAAAAAATAATTGCTATCTTCTGGTGCCAACCAATCTTCTCAGAGATGTTTAGTTTTTGTATAATTGGCTTTAGATGCGATCTTAATGTACAGTTGTGCAGATATTGTCATTATTTTCCCTACGATTAAATTTTCTTAATATGGCTTGAATATGCACCAAAATGGGCTCAAATGTACACAAAAATAAATGCTATCAGCTGGTAAAAACCAATCTTCTCACAGAGTTTTAGTTTTTGTATAATTAGCTTTAGATGCGACCTTAATGTACAGTTGAGCAGATATTGTCATTATTTTCCCTACGATGAAATTTTCTTGATATGGCTTGGATATGCACCAAAATGGGCTCAAATGTACACAAAAATAAATGCTATCAGCTGGTGCAAACCAATCTTCTCACAGATTTTTAGTTTTAGTACAATTGGCTTTAGATGCGACCTTAATGTACAGTTGAGCAGATATTGTCATTATTTTCCCTATGATGAATGTTCTTAATATGGCTTGGAAATGCACCAAAATGGGCTCAAATGTACAAAAAAATAATTGCTATCTTCTGGTGCCAACCAATCTTCTCACAGATTTTTAGTTTTTGTATAATTGGCTTTAGATGCGACCTTAATGTACAGTTGAGCAGATATTGTCATTATTTTCCCTACGATGAAATTTTCTTAATATGGCTTGGATTTGCACCAAAATGGGCTCAAATGTACAAAAAAATAAATGCTTTCAGCTGGTGCAAACCAATCTTCTCACAGATTTTTAGTTTTAGTACAATTGGCTTTAGATGCGACCTTAATGTACAGTTGAGCAGATATTGTCATTATTTTCCCTATGATGAAATTTTCTTAATATGGCTTGGATATGCACCAAAATGGGCTCAAATGTACAAAAAAATAATTGCTATCTTCTGGTGCCAACCAATCTTCTCAGAGATGTTTAGTTTTTGTATAATTGGCTTTAGATGCGATCTTAATGTACAGTTGTGCAGATATTGTCATTATTTTCCCTACGATGAAATTTTCTTAATATGGCTTGGATATGCACCAAAATGGGCTCAAATGTACACAAAAATAATTGCTATCTGCTGGTGCCAACCAATCTTCTCACAGATTTTTAGTTTTAGTATAATTGGCTTTAGATGCGATCTTAATGTACAGTTGAGCAGATATTGTCATTATTTTCCCTACAATGAAATTTTCTTAATATGGCTTGGAAATGCACCAAAATGGGCTCAAATGTTCACAAAAATAATTGCTATCTGCTGGTGCCAACCAATCTTCTCAAAGATTTTTAGTTTTTGTATAATTGGCTTTATATGCGATCCTAATGTACAGTTGAGCAGATATTGTCATAATTTTCCCTACGATGAAATTTTCTTAATATGGCTTGGATATGCACCAAAATGGGCTCAAATGTACACAAAAATAAATGCTATCTGCTGCTGCCAACCAATCTTCTCACAGATTTTTAGTTTTAGTACAATTGGCTTTAGATGAGACCTTAATGTACAGTTGAGCAGATATTGTCATTATTGTCCCTACAATGCAATTTTCGTAATATGGCTTGGATATGCACCAAAATGGGCTCAAATGTACACAAAAATAAATGCTATCAGCTGGTGAAAACCAATCTTCTCACAGAGTTTTAGTTTTTGTATAATTAGCTTTAGATGAGACCTTAATGTACAGTTGAGCAGATATTGTCATTATTTTCCCTACGATGAAATTTTCTTAATATGGCTTGGATATGTACCAAAATGGACTCAAACGTACACAAAAATAAATGCTATCTTCTGGTGCCAACCAATATTCTCACATATTTTTAGTTTTTGTATAATTGGCTTTAGATGCGATCTTAATGTACAGTTGAGCAGATATTGTCATTATTGTCCCTACGATTAAATTTTCTTAATATGGCTTGAATATGCACCAAAATGGGCTCAAATGTACACAAAAATAAATGCTATCAGCTGGTGAAAACCAATCTTCTCACAGAGTTTTAGTTTTTGTATAATTAGCTTTAGATGAGACCTTAATGTACAGTTGAGCAGATATTGTCATTATTTTCCCTACGATGAAATTTTCTTAATATGGCTTGGATATGCACCAAAATGGGCTCAAATGTACACAAAAATAAATGCTTTCAGCTGGTGCAAACCAATCTTCTCACCGATTTTTAGTTTTAGTACAATTGGCTTTAGATGCGACCTTAATGTACAGTTGAGCAGATATTGTCATTATTTTCCCTATGATGAAATTTTCTTAATATGGCTTGGATATGCACCAAAATGGGCTCAAATGTACACAAAAATAATTGCTATCTGCTGGTGCCAACCAATCTTCTCACAGATTTTTAGTTTTAGTATAATTGGCTTTAGATGCGATCTTAATGTACAGTTGAGCAGATATTGTCATTATTTTCCCTACAATGAAATTTTCTTAATGTGGCTTGGATATGCACCAAAATGGGCTCAAATGTTCACAAAAATAAATGCTATCTGCTGGTGCCAACCAATCTTCTCAAAGATTTTTAGTTTTTGTATAATTGGCTTTATATGCGATCCTAATGTACAGTTGAGCAGATATTGTCATCATTTTCCCTACGATGAAATTTTCTTAATATGGCTTGGATATGCACCAAAATGGGCTCAAATGTACACAAAAATAAATGCTATCTTCTGGTGCCAACCAATATTCTCACAGATTTTTAGTTTTTGTATAATTGGCTTTAGATGCGATCTTAATGTACAGTTGAGCAGATATTGTCATTATTGTCCCTACGATTAAATTTTCTTAATATGGCTTGAATACGCACCAAAATGGGCTCAAATGTACACAAAAATAAATGCTATCAGCTGGTGAAAACCAATCTTCTCACAAAGTTTTAGTTTTAGTACAATTGGCTTTAGATGCGACCTTAATGTACAGTTGAGCAGATATTGTCATTATTTTCCCTATGATGAAATTTTCTTAATATGGCTTGGATATGCACCAAAATGGGCTCAAATGTACAAAAAAATAATTGCTATCTTCTGGTGCCAACCAATCTTCTCAGAGATGTTAAGTTTTTGTATAATTGGCTTTAGATGCGATCTTAATGTACAGTTGTGCAGATATTGTCATTATTTTCCCTACGATTAAATTTTCTTAATATGGCTTGAATATGCACCAAAATGGGCTCAAATGTACACAAAAATAAATGCTATCAGCTGGTAAAAACCAATCTTCTCACAGAGTTTTAGTTTTTGTATAATTAGCTTTAGATGAGACCTTAATGTACAGTTGAGCAGATATTGTCATTATTTTCCCTACGATGAAATTTTCTTGATATGGCTTGGATATGCACCAAAATGGGCTCAAATGTACACAAAAATAAATGCTATCAGCTGGTGCAAACCAATCTTCTCACAGATTTTTAGTTTTAGTACAATTGGCTTTAGATGCGACCTTAATGTACAGTTGAGCAGATATTGTCATTATTTTCCCTATGATGAATGTTCTTAATATGGCTTGGAAATGCACCAAAATGGGCTCAAATGTACAAAAAAATAATTGCTATCTTCTGGTGCCAACCAATCTTCTCACAGATTTTTAGTTTTTGTATAATTGGCTTTAGATGCGACCTTAATGTACAGTTGAGCAGATATTGTCATTATTTTCCCTACGATGAAATTTTCTTAATATGGCTTGGATTTGTACCAAAATGGGCTCAAATGTACACAAAAATAAATGCTTTCAGCTGGTGCAAACCAATCTTCTCACAGATTTTTAGTTTTAGTACAATTGGCTTTAGATGCGACCTTAATGTACAGTTGAGCAGATATTGTCATTATTTTCCCTATGATGAAATTTTCTTAATATGGCTTGGATATGCACCAAAATGGGCTCAAATGTACAAAAAAATAATTGCTATCTTCTGGTGCCAACCAATCTTCTCAGAGATGTTTAGTTTTTGTATAATTGGCTTTAGATGCGATCTTAATGTACAGTTGTGCAGATATTGTCATTATTTTCCCTACGATGAAATTTTCTTAATATGGCTTGGATATGCACCAAAATGGGCTCAAATGTACACAAAAATAATTGCTATCTGCTGGTGCCAACCAATCTTCTCACAGATTTTTAGTTTTAGTATAATTGGCTTTAGATGCGATCTTAATGTACAGTTGAGCAGATATTGTCATTATTTTCCCTACAATGAAATTTTCTTAATATGGCTTGGATATGCACCAAAATGGGCTCAAATGTTCACAAAAATAATTGCTATCTGCTGGTGCCAACCAATCTTCTCAAAGATTTTTAGTTTTTGTATAATTGGCTTTATATGCGATCCTAATGTACAGTTGAGCAGATATTGTCATAATTTTCCCTACGATGAAATTTTCTTAATATGGCTTGGATATGCACCAAAATGGGCTCAAATGTACACAAAAATAAATGCTATCTGCTGCTGCCAACCAATCTTCTCACAGATTTTTAGTTTTAGTACAATTGGCTTTAGATGAGACCTTAATGTACAGTTGAGCAGATATTGTCATTATTGTCCCTACAATGCAATTTTCGTAATATGGCTTGGATATGCACCAAAATGGGCTCAAATGTACACAAAAATAAATGCTATCAGCTGGTGAAAACCAATCTTCTCACAGAGTTTTAGTTTTTGTATAATTAGCTTTAGATGAGACCTTAATGTACAGTTGAGCAGATATTGTCATTATTTTCCCTACGATGAAATTTTCTTAATATGGCTTGGATATGTACCAAAATGGACTCAAACGTACACAAAAATAAATGCTATCTTCTGGTGCCAACCAATATTCTCACATATTTTTAGTTTTTGTATAATTGGCTTTAGATGCGATCTTAATGTACAGTTGAGCAGATATTGTCATTATTGTCCCTACGATTAAATTTTCTTAATATGGCTTGAATATGCACCAAAATGGGCTCAAATGTACACAAAAATAAATGCTATCAGCTGGTGAAAACCAATCTTCTCACAGAGTTTTAGTTTTTGTATAATTAGCTTTAGATGAGACCTTAATGTACAGTTGAGCAGATATTGTCATTATTTTCCCTACGATGAAATTTTCTTAATATGGCTTGGATATGCACCAAAATGGGCTCAAATGTACACAAAAATAAATGCTTTCAGCTGGTGCAAACCAATCTTCTCACCGATTTTTAGTTTTAGTACAATTGGCTTTAGATGCGACCTTAATGTACAGTTGAGCAGATATTGTCATTATTTTCCCTATGATGAAATTTTCTTAATATGGCTTGGATATGCACCAAAATGGGCTCAAATGTACACAAAAATAATTGCTATCTGCTGGTGCCAACCAATCTTCTCACAGATTTTTAGTTTTAGTATAATTGGCTTTAGATGCGATCTTAATGTACAGTTGAGCAGATATTGTCATTATTTTCCCTACAATGAAATTTTCTTAATATGGCTTGGATATGCACCAAAATGGGCTCAAATGTTCACAAAAATAAATGCTATCTGCTGGTGCCAACCAATCTTCTCAAAGAGTTTTAGTTTTTGTATAATTGGCTTTATATGCGATCCTAATGTACAGTTGAGCAGATATTGTCATCATTTTCCCTACGATGAAATTTTCTTAATATGGCTTGGATATGCACCAAAATGGGCTCAAATGTACACAAAATAAATGCTATCTTCTGGTGCCAACCAATATTCTCACAGATTTTTAGTTTTTGTATAATTGGCTTTAGATGCGATCTTAATGTACAGTTGAGCAGATATTGTCATTATTGTCCCTACGATTAAATTTTCTTAATATGGCTTGAATATGCACCAAAATGGGCTCAAATGTACACAAAAATAAATGCTATCAGCTGGTGAAAACCAATCTTCTCACAAAGTTTTAGTTTTTGTATAATTAGCTTTAGATGAGACCTTAATGTACAGTTGAGCAGATATTGTCATTATTTTCCCTACGATGAAATTTTCTTGATATGGCGTGGATATGCACCAAAATGGGCTCAAATGTACACAAAAATAATTGCTATCTTCTGGTGCCAACCAATCTTCTCACAGATTTTTAGTTTTTGTATAATTGGCTTTAGATGCGACCTTAATGTACAGTTGAGCAGATATTGTCATTATTTTCCCTACGATGAAATTTTCTTAATATGGCTTGGATATGCACCAAAATGGGTTCAAATGTACACAAAAATAAATGCTATCAGCTGGTGCAAACCAATCTTCTCACAGATTTTTAGTTTTAGTACAATTGGCTTTATATGCGATCCTAATGTACAGTTGAGCAGATATTGTTATCATTTTCCCTACGATGAAATTTTCTTAAATGGCTTGGATATGCACCAAAATGGGCTCAAATGTACACAAAAATAAATGCTATCAGCTGGTGCAAACCAATCTTCTCACATATTTTTAGAGTTTGTATAAGTGGCTTTAGATGCGACCTTAATGTACAGTTGAGCAGATATTGTCATTATTTTCCCTATGATGAAATTTTCTTAATATGGCTTGGATTTGCACCAAAATGGGCTCAAATGTACACAAAAATAATTGCTATCTGCATGTGCCAACCAATCTTCTCAAAGATTTTTAGTTTTTGTATAATTGGCTTTATATGCGATCTTAATGTACAGTTGAGCAGATATTGTCATTATTTTCCCTACGATGAAATTTTCTTAATAAGGCTTGGATATGCACCAAAATGGGCTCAAATGTACACAAAAATAATTGCTATCTGCTTGTGCCAACCAATCTTCTCAAAGATTTTTAGTTTTTATATAATTGGCGTTATATGCGACCTTAATGTACAGTTGAGCAGATATTGTCATTATTTTCCCTACGATGAAATTTTCTTAATATGGCTTGGATATGCACCAAAATGGGCTCAAATGTACACAAAAATAAATGCTATCAGCTGGTGCAAACCAATCTTCTCACAGTATTTTAGTTTTTGTATAATTAGCTTTAGCTGAGACCTTAATGTACAGTTGAACAGATATTGTCATTATTTTCCCTACGATGAAATTTTCTTAATATGGCTTGGATATGCACCAAAATGGGCTCAAATGTACACAAAAAGAAATGCTATCTTCTGGTGCCAACCAATCTTCTCACAGATTTTTAGTTTTTGTATAATTGGCTTTAGATGCGATCTTAATGTACAGTTGAGCAGATATTGTCATTATTTTCCCTACGATTAAATGTTCTTAATATGGGTTGAATATGCACCAAAATGGGCTCAAATGTACACAAAAATAAATGCTATCAGCTGGTGAAAACCAATCTTCTCACAGAGTTTTAGTTTTTGTATAATTGGCTTTAGATGCGACCTTAATGTACAGTTGAGCAGATATTGTCATTATTTTCCCTACGATGAAATTTTCTTAATATGGCTTGGATATGTACCAAAATGGGCTCAAATGTACACAAAAAGAAATGCTATCTTCTGGTGCCAACCAATCTTCTCACAGATTTTTAGTTTTTGTATTATTGGCTTTAGATGCGATCTTAATGTACAGTTGAGCAGATATTGTCATTATTGTCCCTACGATTAAATTTTCTTAATATGGCTTGAATATGCACCAAAATGGGCTCAAATGTACACAAAAATAAATGCTATCAGCTGGTGAAAACCAATCTTCTCACAGAGTTTTAGTTTTTGTATAATTAGCTTTAGATGCGACCTTAATGTACAGTTGAGCAGATATTGTCATTATTTTCCCTATGATGAAATTTTCTTGATATGGCTTGGATATGCACCAAAATATGCTCAAATGTACACAAAAATAAATGCTATCAGCTGGTGCAAACCAATCTTCTCATAGATTTTTAGTTTTAGTACAATTGGCTTTAGATGCCACCTTAATGTACAGTTGAGCAGATATTGTCATTATTTTCCCTATGATGAAATGTTCTTAATATGGCTTTGAAATGCACCAAAATGGGCTCAAATGTACAAAAAAATAATTGCTATCTTCTGGTGCCAACCAATCTTCTCACAGATTTTTAGTTTTTGTATAATTGGCTTTAGATGCGACCTTAATGTACAGTTGAGCAGATATTGTCATTATTTTCCCTACGATGAAATTTTCTTAATATGGCTTGGATTTGCACCAAAATGGGCTCAAATGTACACAAAAATAAATGCTATCAGCTGGTGCAAACCAATCTTCTCACAGATTTTTAGTTTTAGTACAATTGGCTTTAGATGCGACCTTAATGTACAGTTGAGCAGATATTGTCATTATTTTCCCTATGATGAAATTTTCTTAATATGGCTTGGATATGCACCAAAATGGGCTTAAATGTACAAAAAAATAAATTCTATCTTCTGGTGCCAACCAATCTTCTCAGAGATGTTTAGTTTTTGTATAATTGGCTTTAGATGCGATCTTAATGTACAGTTGAGCAGATATTGTCATTATTTTCCCTACGAGGAAATTTTCTTAATATGGCTTGGATATGCACCAAAATGGGCTCAAATGTACACAAAAATAATTGCTATCTGCTGGTGCCAACCAATCTTCTCACAGATTTTTAGTTTTAGTATATTTGGCTTTAGATGCGATCTTAATGTACAGTTGAGCAGATATTGTCATTATTTTCCCTATGATGAAATTTTCTTAATATGGCTTGGAAATGCACCAAAATGGGCTCAAATGTACAAAAAAATAATTGCTATCTTCTGGTGCCAACCAATCTTCTCACAGATTTTTAGTTTTTGTATAATTGGCTTTAGATGCGACCTTAATGTACAGTTGAGCAGATATTGTCATTATTTTCCCTACGATGAAATTTTCTTAATATGGCTTGGATTTGCACCAAAATGGGTTCAAATGTACACAAAAATAAATGCTATCAGCTGGTGCAAACCAATCTTCTCACAGATTTTTAGTTTTAGTACAATTGGCTTTAGATGCGACCTTAATGTACAGTTGAGCAGATATTGTCATTATTTTCCCTATGATGAAATTTTCTTAATATGGCGTGGATATGCACCAAAATGGGCTCAAATGTACAAAAAAATAAATGCTATCTTCTGGTGCCAACCAATCTTCTCAGAGATGTTTAGTTTTTGTATAATTGGCTTTAGATGCGATCTTAATGTACAGTTGAGCAGATATTGTCATTATTTTCCCTACGATGAAATTTTCTTAATATGGCTTGGATATGCACCAAAATGGGCTCAAATGTACACAAAAATAATTGCTATCTGCTGGTGCCAACCAATCTTCTCACAGATTTTTAGTTTTAGTATATTTGGCTTTAGATGCGATCTTAATGTACAGTTGAGCAGATATTGTCATTATTTTCCCTATGATGAAATGTTCTTAATATGGCTTTGAAATGCACCAAAATGGGCTCAAATGTACAAAAAAATAATTGCTATCTTCTGGTGCCAACCAATCTTCTCACAGATTTTTAGTTTTTGTATAATTGGCTTTAGATGCGACCTTAATGTACAGTTGAGCAGATATTGTCATTATTTTCCCTACGATGAAATTTTCTTAATATGGCTTGGATTTGCACCAAAATGGGCTCAAATGTACACAAAAATAAATGCTATCAGCTGGTGCAAACCAATCTTCTCACAGATTTTTAGTTTTAGTACAATTGGCTTTAGATGCGACCTTAATGTACAGTTGAGCAGATATTGTCATTATTTTCCCTATGATGAAATTTTCTTAATATGGCGCGGATATGCACCAAAATGGGCTCAAATGTACAAAAAAATAAATGCTATCTTCTGGTGCCAACCAATCTTCTCAGAGATGTTTAGTTTTTGTATAATTGGCTTTAGATGCGATCTTAATGTACAGTTGAGCAGATATTGTCATTATTTTCCCTACGATGAAATTTTCTTAATATGGCTTGGATATGCACCAAAATGGGCTCAAATGTACACAAAAATAATTGCTATCTGCTGGTGCCAACCAATCTTCTCACAGATTTTTAGTTTTAGTATATTTGGCTTTAGATGCGATCTTAATGTACAGTTGAGCAGATATTGTCATTATTTTCCCTACGATGAAATGTTCTTAATATGGCTTGGATATGCACCAAAATGGGCTCAAATGTACAAAAAAATAATTGCTATCTTCTGGTGCCAACCAATCTTCTCACAGATTTTTAGTTTTTGTATAATTGGCTTTAGATGCGACCTTAATGTACAGTTGAGCAGATATTGTCATTATTTTCCCTACGATGAAATTTTCTTAATATGGCTTGGATTTGCACCAAAATGGGCTCAAATGTACACAAAAATAAATGCTATCAGCTGGTGCAAACCAATCTTCTCACAGATTTTTAGTTTTAGTACAATTGGCTTTAGATGCGACCTTAATGTACAGTTGAGCAGATATTGTCATTATTTTCCCTACGATGAAATTTTCTTAATATGGCGTGGATATGCACCAAAATGGGCTCAAATGTACAAAAAAATAAATGCTATCTTCTGGTGCCAACCAATCTTCTCAGAGATGTTTAGTTTTTGTATAATTGGCTTTAGATGCGATCTTAATGTACAGTTGAGCAGATATTGTCATTATTTTCCCTACGATGAAATTTTCTTAATATGGCTTGGATATGCACCAAAATGGGCTCAAATGTACACAAAAATAATTGCTATCTGCTGGTGCCAACCAATCTTCTCACAGATTTTTAGTTTTAGTATATTTGGCTTTAGATGCGATCTTAATGTACAGTTGAGCAGATATTGTCATTATTTTCCCTACGATGAAATTTTCTTAATATGGCTTGGATATGCACCAAAATGGGCTCAAATGTACACAAAAATAATTGCTATCTGCTGGTGCCAACCAATCTTCTCACAGATTTTTAGTTTTAGTATAATTGGCTTTAGATGCGATCTTAATGTACAGTTAAGCAGATATTGTCATTATTTTCCCTACAATGAAATTTTCTTAATATGGCTTGGATATGCACCAAAATGGGCTCAAATGTTCACAAAAATAATTGCTATCTGCTGCTGCCAACCAATCTTCTCACAGATTTTTAGTTTTAGTACAATTGGCTTTAGATGAGACCTTAATGTACAGTTGAGCAGATATTGTCATTATTGTCCCTACGATGCAATTTTCTTAATATGGCTTGGATATGCACCAAAATGGGCTCAAATGTACACAAAAATAAATGCTATCTGCTGGTGCCAACCAATCTTCTCACAGATTTTTAGTTTTTGTATAATTGGCTTTAGATGCGATCTTAATGTACAGTTGAGCAGATATTGTCATTATTTTCCCTACGATGAAATTTTCTAAATATGGCTTGGATATGCACCAAAATGGGCTCAAATGTACACCAAAATAATTGCTATCTGCTGGTGCCAACCAATCTTCTCACAGATTTTTAGTTTTAGTATATTTGGCTTTAGATGCGATCTTAATGTACAGTTGAGCAGATATTGTCATTATTTTCCCTACGATGAAATTTTCTTAATATGGCTTGGATATGCACCAAAATGGGCTCAAATGTACACAAAAATAATTGCTATCTGCTGGTGCCAACCAATCTTCTCACAGATTTTTAGTTTTAGTATAATTGGCTTTAGATGCGATCTTAATGTACAGTTGAGCAGATATTGTCATTATTTTCCCTACAATGAAATTTTCGTAATATGGCTTGGATATGCACCAAAATGGGCTCAAATGTTCACAAAAATAATTGCTATCAGCTGCTGCCAACCAATCTTCTCACAGATTTTTAGTTTTAGTACAATTGGCTTTAGATGAGACCTTAATGTACAGTTGAGCAGATATTGTCATTATTGTCCCTACGATGCAATTTTCTTAATATGGCTTGGATATGCACCAAAATGGGCTCAAATGTACACAAAAATAAATGCTATCTGCTGGTGCCAACCAATCTTCTCACAGATTTTTAGTTTTTGTATAATTGGCTTTAGATGCGACCTTAATGTACAGTTGAGCAGATATTGTCATTATTTTCCCTACGATGAAATTTTCTTAATATGGCTTGGATTTGCACCAAAATGGGCTCAAATGTACAAAAATATATTGCTATCTTCTGGTGCCAACCAATCTTCTCACAGATGTTTAGTTTTTGTATAATTGGCTTTAGATGCGATCTTAATGTACAGTTGAGCAGATATTGTCATTATTTTCCCTACGATGAAATGTTCTTAATATGGCTTGGATATGCACCAAAATGGGCTCAAATGTACACAAAAATAATTGCTATCTGCTTGTGCCAACCAATCTTCTCACAGATTTTTAGTTTTAGTATAATTGGCTTTAGATGCGATCTTAATGTACAGTTGAGGAGATATTGTCATTATTTTCCCTACGATGAAATTTTCTTAATATGGCTTGGATATGCACCAAAATGGGCTCAAATGTACACAAAAATAATTGCTATCTGCTGGTGCCAACCAATCTTCTCACAGATTTTTAGTTTTAGTACAATTGGCTTTAGATGAGACCTTAATGTACAGTTGAGCAGATATTGTCATTATTGTCCCTACGATGCAATTTTCTTAATATGGCTTGGATATGCACCAAAATGGGCTCAAATGTACACAAAAATAAATGCTATCTGCTGGTGCCAACCAATCTTCTCACAGATTTTTAGTTTTTGTATAATTGGCTTTAGATGCGATCTTAATGTACAGTTGAGCAGATATTGTCATTATTTTCCCTACGATGAAATTTTCTAAATATGGCTTGGATATGCACCAAAATGGGCTCAAATGTACACCAAAATAATTGCTATCTGCTGGTGCCAACCAATCTTCTCACAGATTTTTAGTTTTAGTATATTTGGCTTTAGATGCGATCTTAATGTACAGTTGAGCAGATATTGTCATTATTTTCCCTACGATGAAATTTTCTTAATATGGCTTGGATATGCACCAAAATGGGCTCAAATGTACACAAAAATAATTGCTATCTGCTGGTGCCAACCAATCTTCTCACAGATTTTTAGTTTTAGTATAATTGGCTTTAGATGCGATGTTAATGTACAGTTGAGCAGATATTGTCATTATTTTCCCTACAATGAAATTTTCGTAATATGGCTTGGATATGCACCAAAATGGGCTCAAATGTTCACAAAAATAATTGCTATCAGCTGCTGCCAACCAATCTTCTCACAGATTTTTAGTTTTAGTACAATTGGCTTTAGATGAGACCTTAATGTACAGTTGAGCAGATATTGTCATTATTGTCCCTACGATGCAATTTTCTTAATATGGCTTGGATATGCACCAAAATGGGCTCAAATGTACACAAAAATAAATGCTATCTGCTGGTGCCAACCAATCTTCTCACAGATTTTTAGTTTTTGTATAATTGGCTTTAGATGCGACCTTAATGTACAGTTGAGCAGATATTGTCATTATTTTCCCTACGATGAAATTTTCTTAATATGGCTTGGATTTGCACCAAAATGGGCTCAAATGTACAAAAATATATTGCTATCTTCTGGTGCCAACCAATCTTCTCAGAGATGTTTAGTTTTTGTATAATTGGCTTTAGATGCGATCTTAATGTACAGTTGAGCAGATATTGTCATTATTTTCCCTACGATGAAATGTTCTTAATATGGCTTGGATATGCACCAAAATGGGCTCAAATGTACACAAAAATAATTGCTATCTGCTTGTGCCAACCAATCTTCTCACAGATTTTTAGTTTTAGTATAATTGGCTTTAGATGCGATCTTAATGTACAGTTGAGCAGATATTGTCATTATTTTCCCTACGATGAAATTTTCTTAATATGGCTTGGATATGCACCAAAATGGGCTCAAATGTACACAAAAATAATTGCTATCTGCTGGTGCCAACCAATCTTCTCACAGATTTTTAGTTTTTGTATAATTGGCTTTAGATGCGACCTTAATGTACAGTTGAGCAGATATTGTCATTATTTTCCCTACGATGAAATTTTCTTAATATGGCTTGGATTTGCACCAAAATGGGCTCAAATGTACACAAAAATAAATGCTATCAGCTGGTGCAAACCAATCTTCTCACAGATTTTTAGTTTTAGTACAATTGGCTTTAGATGCGACCTTAATGTACAGTTGAGCAGATATTGTCATTATTTTCCCTATGATGAAATTTTCTTAATATGGCTTGGATATGCACCAAAATGGGCTCAAATGTACAAAAAAATAATTGCTTTCTTCTGGTGCCAACCAATCTTCTCAGAGATGTTTAGTTTTTGTAAAATTGGCTTTAGATGCGATCTTAATGTACAGTTGAGCAGATATTGTCATTATTTTCCCTACGATGAAATTTTCTTAATATGGCTTGGATATGCACCAAAATGGGCTCAAATGTACACAAAAATAATTGCTATCTGCTGGTGCCAACCAATCTTCTCACAGATTTTTAGTTTTAGTATAATTGGCTTTAGATGCGATCTTAATGTACAGTTGAGCAGATATTGTCATTATTTTCCCTACGATGAAATTTTCTTAATATGGCTTGGATATGCACCAAAATGGGCTCAAATGTACACAAAAATAATTGCTATCTGCTGGTGCCAACCAATCTTCTCACAGATTTTTAGTTTTAGTATAATTGGCTTTAGATGCGATCTTAATGTACAGTTGAGCAGATATTGTCATTATTTTCCCTACAATGAAATTTTCTTAATATGGCTTGGATATGCACCAAAATGGGCTCAAATGTTCACAAAAATAATTGCTATCTGCTGCTGCCAACCAATCTTCTCACAGATTTTTAGTTTTAGTACAATTGGCTTTAGATGAGACCTTAATGTACAGTTGAGCAGATATTGTCATTTTTGTCCCTACGATGCAATTTTCTTAATATGGCTTGGATATGCACCAAAATGGGCTCAAATGTACACAAAAATAAATGCTATCAGCTGGTGAAAACCAATCTTCTCACAGAGTTTTAGTTTTTGTATAATTAGCTTTAGATGAGACCTTAATGTACAGTTGAGCAGATATTGTCATTATTTTCCCTACGATGAAATTTTCTTGATATGGCTTGGATATGCACCAAAATGGGCTCAAATGTACACAAAAATAAATGCTATCACCTGGTGCAAACCAATCTTCTCACAGTGTTTTAGTTTTTGTATAATTAGCTTTAGCTGAGATCTTAATGTACAGTTGAGCAGATATTGTCATTATTTTCCCTACGATGAATTTTTTTCTTAATATGGCTTGGATTTGCTCCAAAATGGGCTCAAATGTACACAAAAATAAATGCTATCAGCTGGTGCAAACCAATCTTCTCAAAGATTTTTAGTTTTTGTATAATTGGCTTTATACGCGATCTTAATGTGCAGTTGAGCAGATATTGTCATTATTTTCCCTACGATGAAATTTTCTTAATATGGCTTGGATATGCACCAAAATGGGCTCAAATGTACACAAAAATAAATGCTATCTGCTGGTGCCAACCAATCTTCTCACAGATTTTTAGTTTTAGTACAATTGGCTTTAGATGCGATCTTAATGTACAGTTGAGCAGATATTGTCATTATTTTCCCTACGATGAAATGTTGTTAATATGGCTTGGATATGCACCAAAATGGGCTCAAATGTACACAAAAATAATTGCTATCTGCTGGAGCAAACCAATCTTCTCAAAGATTTTTAGTTTTTGTATAATTGGCTTTAGATGCGATCTTAATGTACAGTTGAGCAGATATTGTCATTATTGTCCCTACGATGAAATTTTCTTGATATGGCGCGGATATGCACCAAAATGGGCTCAAATGTACACAAAAATAATTGCTATCTTCTGGTGCCAACCAATCTTCTCACAGATTTTTAGTTTTTGTATAATTGGCTTTAGATGCGACCTTAATGTACAGTTGAGCAGATATTGTCATTATTTTCCCTACGATGAAATTTTCTTAATATGGCTTGGATATGCACCAAAATGGGTTCAAATGTACCCAAAAATAAATGCTATCAGCTGGTGCAAACCAATCTTCTCACAGATTTTTAGTTTTAGTACAATTGGCTTTATATGCGATCCTAATGTACAATTGAGCAGATATTGTCATCATTTTCCCTACGATGAAATGTTCTTAATATGGCTTGAATATGCACCAAAATGGGCTCAAATGTACACAAAAATAAATGCTATCAGCTGGTGCAAACCAATCTTCTCACAGATTTTTAGATTTTGTATAATTGGCTTTAGATGCGACCTTAATGTACAGTTGAGCAGATATTGTCATTATTTTCCCTATGGTGAAATTTTCTTAATATGGCTTGGATTTGCACCAAAATGGGCTCAAATGTACACAAAAATAATTGCTATCTGCATGTGCCAACCAATCTTCTCAAAGATTTTTAGTTTTTGTATAATTGGCTTTATATGCGATCTTAATGTACAGTTGAGCAGATATTGTCATTATTTTCCCTACGATGAAATTTTCTTAATAAGGCTTGGATATGCACCAAAATGGGCTCAAATGTACACAAAAATAATTGCTATCTGCTTGTGCCAACCAATCTTCTCAAAGATTTTTAGTTTTTATATAATTGGCGTTATATGCGATCTTAATGTACAGTTGAGCAGATATTGTCATTATTTTCCCTACGATGAAATTTTCTTAATATGGCTTGGATATGCACCAAAATGGGCTCAAATGTACACAAAAATAAATGCTATCAGCTGGTGCAAACCAATCTTCTCACAGTGTTTTAGTTTTTGTATAATTAGCTTTAGCTGAGACCTTAATGTACAGTTTAACAGATATTGTCATTATTTTCCCTACGATGAAATTTTCTTAATATGGCTTGGATATGCACCAAAATGGGCTCAAATGTACACAAAAAGAAATGCTATCTTCTGGTGCCAACCAATCTTCTCACAGATTTTTAGTTTTTGTATAATTGGCTTTAGATGCGATCTTAATGTACAGTTGAGCAGATATTGTCATTATTTTCCCTACGATTAAATTTTCTTAATATGGCTTGGATATGCACCAAAATGGGCTCAAATGTTCACAAAAATAAATGCTATCAGCTGGTGAAAACCAATCTTCTCACAGAGTTTTAGTTTTTGTATAATTAGCTTTAGATGCGACCTTAATGTACAGTTGAGCAGATATTGTCATTATTTTCCCTATGATGAAATTTTCTTGATATGGCTTGGATATGCACCAAAATATGCTCAAATGTACACAAAAATAAATGCTATCAGCTGGTGCAAACCAATCTTCTCATAGATTTTTAGTTTTAGTACAATTGGCTTTAGATGCGACCTTAATGTACAGTTGAGCAGATATTGTCATTATTTTCCCTATGATGAAATGTTCTTAAGATGGCTTTGAAATGCACCAAAATGGGCTCAAATGTACAAACAAATAATTGCTATCTTCTGGTGCCAACCAATCTTCTCACAGATTTTTAGTTTTTGTATAATTGGCTTTAGATGCGACCTTAATGTACAGTTGAGCAGATATTGTCATTATTTTCCCTACGATGAAATTTTCTTAATATGGCTTGGATTTGCACCAAAATGGGCTCAAATGTACACAAAAATAAATGCTATCAGCTGGTGCAAACCAATCTTCTCACAGATTTTTAGTTTTAGTACAATTGGCTTTAGATGCGACCTTAATGTACAGTTGAGCAGATATTGTCATTATTTTCCCTATGATGAAATTTTCTTAATATGGCTTGGATATGCACCAAAATGGGCTCAAATGTACAAAAAAATAAATGCTATCTTCTGGTGCCAACCAATCTTCTCAGAGATGTTTAGTTTTTGTATAATTGGCTTTAGATGCGATCTTAATGTACAGTTGAGCAGATATTGTCATTATTTTCCCTACGATGAAATTTTCTTAATATGGCTTGGATATGCACCAAAATGGGCTCAAATGTACACAAAAATAATTGCTATCTGCTGGTGCCAACCAATCTTCTCACAGATTTTTAGTTTTAGTATATTTGGCTTTAGATGCGATCTTAATGTACAGTTGAGCAGATATTGTCATTATTTTCCCTATGATGAAATGTTCTTAATATGGCTTTGAAATGCACCAAAATGGGCTCAAATGTACAAAAAAAAAATTGCTATCTTCTGGTGCCAACCAATCTTCTCACAGATTTTTAGTTTTTGTATAATTGGCTTTAGATGCGACCTTAATGTACAGTTGAGCAGATATTGTCATTATTTTCCCTACGATGAAATTTTCTTAATATGGCTTGGATTTGCACCAAAATTGGCTCAAATGTACACAAAAATAAATGCTATCAGCTGGTGCAAACCAATCTTCTCACAGATTTTTAGTTTTAGTACAATTGGCTTTAGATGCGACCTTAATGTACAGTTGAGCAGATATTGTCATTATTTTCCCTATGATGAAATTTTCTTAATATGGCGTGGATATGCACCAAAATGGGCTCAAATGTACAAAAAAATAAATGCTATCTTCTGGTGCCAACCAATCTTCTCAGAGATGTTTAGTTTTTGTATAATTGGCTTTAGATGCGATCTTAATGTACAGTTGAGCAGATATTGTCATTATTTTCCCTACGATGAAATTTTCTTAATATGGCTTGGATATGCACCAAAATGGGCTCAAATGTACACAAAAATAATTGCTATCTGCTGGTGCCAACCAATCTTCTCACAGATTTTTAGTTTTTGTATATTTGGCTTTAGATGCGATCTTAATGTACAGTTGAGCAGATATTGTCATTATTTTCCCTACGATGAAATTTTCTTAATATGGCTTGGATATGCACCAAAATGGGCTCAAATGTACACAAAAATAATTGCTATCTGCTGGTGCCAACCAATCTTCTCACAGATTTTTAGTTTTAGTATAATTGGCTTTAGATGCGATCTTAATGTACAGTTGAGCAGATATTGTCATTATTTTCCCTACAATGAAATTTTCTTAATATGGCTTGGATATGCACCAAAATGGGCTCAAATGTTCACAAAAATAATTGCTATCTGCTGCTGCCAACCAATCTTCTCACAGATTTTTAGTTTTAGTACAATTGGCTTTAGATGAGACCTTAATGTACAGTTGAGCAGATATTGTCATTATTGTCCCTACGATGCAATTTTCTTAATATGGCGTGGATATGCACCAAAATGGGCTCAAATGTACACAAAAATAAATGCTATCTGCTGGTGCCAACCAATCTTCTCACAGATTTTTAGTTTTTGTATAATTGGCTTTAGATGCGACCTTAATGTACAGTTGAGCAGATATTGTCATTATTTTCCCTACGATGAAATTTTCTAAATATGGCTTGGATTTGCACCAAAATGGGCTCAAATGTACAAAAATATATTGCTATCTTCTGGTGCCAACCAATCTTCTCAGAGATGTTTAGTTTTTGTATAATTGGCTTTAGATGCGATCTTAATGTACAGTTGAGCAGATATTGTCATTATTTTCCCTACGATGAAATTTTCTTAATATGGCTTGGATATGCACCAAAATGGGCTCAAATGTACACAAAAATAATTGCTATCTGCTGGTGCCAACCAATCTTCTCACAGATTTTTAGTTTTTGTATATTTGGCTTTAGATGCGATCTTAATGTACAGTTGAGCAGATATTGTCATTATTTTCCCTACGATGAAATTTTCTTAATATGGCTTGGATATGCACCAAAATGGGCTCAAATGTACACAAAAATAATTGCTATCTGCTGGTGCCAACCAATCTTCTCACAGATTTTTAGTTTTAGTATAATTGGCTTTAGATGCGATCTTAATGTACAGTTGAGCAGATATTGTCATTATTTTCCCTACAATGAAATTTTCTTAATATGGCTTGGATATGCACCAAAATGGGCTCAAATGTTCACAAAAATAATTGCTATCAGCTGCTGCCAACCAATCTTCTCACAGATTTTTAGTTTTAGTACAATTGGCTTTAGATGAGACCTTAATGTACAGTTGAGCAGATATTGTCATTATTGTCCCTACGATGCAATTTTCTTAATATGGCTTGGATATGCACCAAAATGGGCTCAAATGTACACAAAAATAAATGCTATCTGCTGGTGCCAACCAATCTTCTCACAGATTTTTAGTTTTTGTATAATTGGCTTTAGATGCGACCTTAATGTACAGTTGAGCAGATATTGTCATTATTTTCCCTACGATGAAATTTTCTTAATATGGCTTGGATTTGCACCAAAATGGGCTCAAATGTACAAAAATATATTGCTATCTTCTGGTGCCAACCAATCTTCTCAGAGATGTTTAGTTTTTGTATAATTGGCTTTAGATGCGATCTTAATGTACAGTTGAGCAGATATTGTCATTATTTTCCCTACGATGAAATTTTCTTAATATGGCTTGGATATGCACCAAAATGGGCTCAAATGTACACAAAAATAACTGCTATCTGCTTGTGCCAACCAATCTTCTCACAGATTTTTAGTTTTAGTATAATTGGCTTTAGATGCGATCTTAATGTACAGTTGAGGAGATATTGTCATTATTTTCCCTACGATGAAATTTTCTTAATATGGCTTGGATATGCACCAAAATGGGCTCAAATGTACACAAAAATAATTGCTATCTGCTGGTGCCAACCAATCTTCTCACAGATTTTTAGTTTTTGTATAATTGGCTTTAGATGCGACCTTAATGTACAGTTGAGCAGATATTGTCATTATTTTCCCTACGATGAAATTTTCTTAATATGGCTTGGATTTGCACCAAAATGGGCTCAAATGTACACAAAAATAAATGCTATCAGCTGGTGCAAACCAATCTTCTCACAGATTTTTAGTTTTAGTACAATTGGCTTTAGATGCGACCTTAATGTACAGTGTAGCAGATATTGTCATTATTTTCCCTATGATGAAATTTTCTTAATATGGCTTGGATATGCACCAAAATGGGCTCAAATGTACAAAAAAATAATTGCTTTCTTCTGGTGCCAACCAATCTTCTCAGAGATGTTTAGTTTTTGTAAAATTGGCTTTAGATGCGATCTTAATGTACAGTTGAGCAGATATTGTCATTATTTTCCCTACGATGAAATTTTCTTAATATGGCTTGGATATGCACCAAAATGGGCTCAAATGTACACAAAAATAATTGCTATCTGCTGGTGCCAACCAATCTTCTCACAGATTTTTAGTTTTAGTATAATTGGCTTTAGATGCGATCTTAATGTACAGTTGAGCAGATATTGTCATTATTTTCCCTACGATGAAATTTTCTTAATATGGCTTGGATATGCACCAAAATGGGCTCAAATGTACACAAAAATAATTGCTATCTGCTGGTGCCAACCAATCTTCTCACAGATTTTTAGTTTTAGTATCATTGGCTTTAGATGCGATCTTAATGTACAGTTGAGCAGATATTGTCATTATTTTCCCTACAATGAAATTTTCTTAATATGGCTTGGATATGCACCAAAATGGGCTCAAATGTTCACAAAAATAATTGCTATCTGCTGCTGCCAACCAATCTTCTCACAGATTTTTAGTTTTAGTACAATTGGCTTTAGATGAGACCTTAATGTACAGTTGAGCAGATATTGTCATTTTTGTCCCTACGATGCAATTTTCTTAATATGGCTTGGATATGCACCAAAATGGGCTCAAATGTACACAAAAATAAATGCTATCAGCTGGTGAAAACCAATCTTCTCACAGAGTTTTAGTTTTTGTATAATTAGCTTTAGATGAGACCTTAATGTACAGTTGAGCAGATATTGTCATTATTTTCCCTACGATGAAATTTTCTTGATATGGCTTGGATATGCACCAAAATGGGCTCAAATGTACACAAAAATAAATGCTATCACCTGGTGCAAACCAATCTTCTCACAGTGTTTTAGTTTTTGTATAATTAGCTTTAGCTGAGATCTTAATGTACAGTTGAGCAGATATTGTCATTATTTTCCCTACGATGAATTTTTTTCTTAATATGGCTTGGATTTGCTCCAAAATGGGCTCAAATGTACACAAAAATAAATGCTATCAGCTGGTGCAAACCAATCTTCTCAAAGATTTTTAGTTTTTGTATAATTGGCTTTATACGCGATCTTAATGTGCAGTTGAGCAGATATTGTCATTATTTTCCCTACGATGAAATTTTCTTAATATGGCTTGAATATGCACCAAAATGGGCTCAAATGTACACAAAAATAAATGCTATCTGCTGGTGCCAACCAATCTTCTCACAGATTTTTAGTTTTAGTACAATTGGCTTTAGATGCGATCTTAATGTACAGTTGAGCAGATATTGTCATTATTTTCCCTACGATGAAATGTTCTTAATATGGCTTGGATATGCACCAAAATGGGCTCAAATGTACACAAAAATAATTGCTATCTGCTGGAGCAAACCAATCTTCTCAAAGATTTTTAGTTTTTGTATAATTGGCTTTAGATGCGATCTTAATGTACAGTTGAGCAGATATTGTCATTATTGTCCCTACGATGAAATTTTCTTGATATGGCGCGGATATGCACCAAAATGGGCTCAAATGTACACAAAAATAATTGCTATCTTCTGGTGCCAACCAATCTTCTCACAGATTTTTAGTTTTTGTATAATTGGCTTTAGATGCGACCTTAATGTACAGTTGAGCAGATATTGTCATTATTTTCCCTACGATGAAATTTTCTTAATATGGCTTGGATATGCACCAAAATGGGTTCAAATGTACACAAAAATAAATGCTATCAGCTGGTGCAAACCAATCTTCTCACAGATTTTTAGTTTTAGTACAATTGGCTTTATATGCGATCCTAATGTACAATTGAGCAGATATTGTCATCATTTTCCCTACGATGAAATGTTCTTAATATGGCTTGAATATGCACCAAAATGGGCTCAAATGTACACAAAAATAAATGCTATCAGCTGGTGCAAACCAATCTTCTCACAGATTTTTAGATTTTGTATAATTGGCTTTAGATGCGACCTTAATGTACAGTTGAGCAGATATTGTCATTATTTTCCCTATGATGAAATTTTCTTAATATGGCTTGGATTTGCACCAAAATGGGCTCAAATGTACACAAAAATAATTGCTATCTGCATGTGCCAACCAATCTTCTCAAAGATTTTTAGTTTTTGTATAATTGGCTTTATATGCGATCTTAATGTACAGTTGAGCAGATATTGTCATTATTTTCCCTACGATGAAATTTTCTTAATAAGGCTTGGATATGCACCAAAATGGGCTCAAATGTACACAAAAATAATTGCTATCTGCTTGTGCCAACCAATCTTCTCAAAGATTTTTAGTTTTTATATAATTGGCGTTATATGCGATCTTAATGTACAGTTGAGCAGATATTGTCATTATTTTCCCTACGATGAAATTTTCTTAATATGGCTTGGATATGCACCAAAATGGGCTCAAATGTACACAAAAATAAATGCTATCAGCTGGTGCAAACCAATCTTCTCACAGTGTTTTAGTTTTTGTATAATTAGCTTTAGCTGAGACCTTAATGTACAGTTTAACAGATATTGTCATTATTTTCCCTACGATGAAATTTTCTTAATATGGCTTGGATATGCACCAAAATGGGCTCAAATGTACACAAAAAGAAATGCTATCTTCTGGTGCCAACCAATCTTCTCACAGATTTTTAGTTTTTGTATAATTGGCTTTAGATGCGATCTTAATGTACAGTTGAGCAGATATTGTCATTATTTTCCCTACGATTAAATTTTCTTAATATGGGTTGAATATGCACCAAAATGGGCTCAAATGTACACAATAATAAATGCTATCAGCTGGTGAAAACCAATCTTCTCACAGAGTTTTAGTTTTTGTATAATTAGCTTTAGATGCGACCTTAATGTACAGTTGAGCAGATATTGTCATTATTTTCCCTACGATGAAATTTTCTTAATATGGCTTGGATATGTACCAAAATGGGCTCAAATGTACACAAAAAGAAATGCTATCTTCTGGTGCCAACCAATATTCTCACAGATTTTTAGTTTTTGTATAATTGGCTTTAGATGCGATCTTAATGTACAGTTGAGCAGATATTGTCATTATTGTCCCTACGATTAAATTTTCTTAATATGGCTTGAATATGCACCAAAATGGGCTCAAATGTACACAAAAATAATTGCTATCTGCTTGTGCCAACCAATCTTCTCAAAGATTTTTAGTTTTTGTATAATTGGCGTTATATGCGATCTTAATGTACAGTTGAGCAGATATTGTCATTATTTTCCCTACGATGAAATTTTCTTAATATGGCTTGGATATGCACCAAAATGGGCTCAAATGTACACAAAAATAAATGCTATCAGCTGGTGCAAACCAATCTTCTCACAGATTTTTAGTTTTAGTACAATTGGCTTTAGATGCGACCTTAATGTACAGTTGAGCAGATATTGTCATTATTTTCCCTATGATGAAATTTTCTTAATATGGCTTGGAGATGCACCAAAATGGGCTCAAATGTACACAAAAATAAATGCTATCTGCTGGTGCCAACCAATCTTCTCACAGATTTTTAGTTTTTGTAAAATTGGCTTTATATGCGATCCTAATGTACAGTTGAGCAGATATTGTCATCATTTTCCCTACGATGACATTTTCTTAATATGGCTTGGATATGCACCAAAATGGGCTCAAATGTACACAAAAATAAATGCTATCTGCTGGTGCAAACCAATCTTCTCACAGATTTTTAGTTTTAGTACAATTGGCTTTAGATGCGACCTTAATGTGCAGTTGAGCAGATATTGTCATTATTTTCCCTACGATGAAATTTTCTTAATATGGCTTGGATATGTACCAAAATGGGCTCAAATGTACACAAAAAGAAATGCTATCTTCTGGTGCCAACCAATCTTCTCACAGATTTTTAGTTTTTGTATAATTGGCTTTAGATGCGATCTTAATGTACAGTTGAGCAGATATTGTCATTATTTTCCCTACGATGAAATTTTCTTAATATGGCTTGAATATGCACCAAAACGGGCTCAAATGTACACAAAAATAAATGCTATCAGCTGGTGAAAACCAATCTTCTCACAGAGTTTTAGTTTTTGTATAATTAGCTTTAGATGCGATCTTAATGTACAGTTGAGCAGATATTGTCATTATTTTCCCTACGATGAAATTTTCTTGATATGGCTTGGATATGCACCAAAATGGGCTCAAATGTACACAAAAATAAATGCTATCAGCTGGTGCAAACCAATCTTCTCACAGATTTTTAGTTTTAGTACAATTGGCTTAGATGCGACCTTAATGTACAGTTGAGCAGATATTGTCATTATTTTCCCTATGATGAAATTTTCTTAATATGGCTTGGAGATGCACCAAAATGGGCTCAAATGTACACAAAAATAAATGCTATCTGCTGGTGCCAACCAATCTTCTCACAGATTTTTAGTTTTTGTATAATTGGCTTTTT